>CM077670.1:283288484-284538484 GCA_039707655.1 Elymus sibiricus
TACGCGCACCTGACCCTAAAACCTCCGTGCAGCCGTGCAAGCTCGTCCTCGGGCCATCCTTAAATTGGGAGTGGCTATAGTTCACGGCGCAGACGCACTGCTTGTTTTCTCCGCCACACATGACAGGCTCGTTCCTGCACTGCAATCAGGAAGTCCACGTACGGATCAACTTCTTTTAGCTTGCGTTGGTCATTCTAGCTAGTTATGAATGTAGGAATACCTGGAATACGAGTGGCTAGAGGGCGACATGTAGGAACAACCATCTGATTTTGTGCAGTTCTACTAAATTGAGGTATGTGCTTATGATTGCACAAATAGAAATGAAATGGAGATAGACATCCCTGTTTGCACAAATATGTAATATGGTTATTTAAGCAGTGGCAGTTATTTGCAGTGGCATATGATTAACAATAGCATCTCTTGTGTTATGAATGGCATTACATTGACAGTATGAAAAAGTGCCATTAAGTAAGAAGTAGCATCACATCACATCAACACTGGCACTAGATTAACATGCAGAACAACAACACTAGTATTACTGTCATGAGAGTAGCACATGGTCAGTAGCTCCGTGCACGGTGCAATCAAATTTATGCAGTTCCACTAGGATGAAGCAACGTTAGCGGTGTGAGATTTAAGTGTAAGTGGCAAAACAGAATTCATGGGAAACAAAGCAAGACAGAAGCACTTCATAAAATGGTGGTGTCATTGCTTCAATTTATCGATGGCACTAGACTGACAGTAACATTACTTAGAAGTGACATTAGGCTAACAGTGGCATTGCTTCATTTTTCCTCTGATATTAGATAAATGGTAGCGATAAGGGCAAAGGGACAACATGGGCATAAAGTGGTGAAGCAGATCTGGTTGCCGAGAGCGGCAAACATTCAGGCAACATGTCTGCATTTGTCCAATTTTTTATCTCCTCGGCGACCTTTTCCTATGTGAGCATAGGAAATCTAGACTTGCTCGTTCTCAGTTGCGTTGTCCCCAACACCCCCTCACTTTCTTTCCTTTTTCGAACAAGAGACCGGTCTGGCCAGTATCTTACTAGTACTTCCCCCCACCCTTCGCTATCCACCCCACTTTCTTCCCCTTTTCAACCAAGAGACCGGTTGGGTAGCCAGTCTCTACTACTTTACCCCCTTTCTTTCCTCTTTGAACCAAGTCCTAGATTCATGCTACAGCTTTCCCCCCTTTCTTCCCTTTTGAACAAAGTCCTAGATTCGACTGCATGAAGTAGGTTTACCTCTAATAATAGTAAAAAATTAGGTGGCTTTGGAACAACCAAAGGAAGTAGAAAAAGATCCACATGCAGCCACGTGGTGAGCTAGGGCAGTAGAGCAAGGCCGGTTTCGAAGAAAGTTATACCTGAGGGTCGTCCGGATGTGGCTAGGAGGGCGGCGGGAGGCCGGATCTGCCCACAATACGGCAAGTAGGAAGAAGGGGTCAGAGGTCCTCCCGAGCCGGTGCTGTGTCGGACAGAACAGGATGGGCCGCCGATCGGGACGCGCTGGCAGTTGTGGGTCTCCTCCCTCGCCGCCGACGACCGCGTGAATGCTGCACCTTCTCCACTTCGCCAGCGGAGGGGATCCGGCCAGAACTGTGACCAGCGGTGAGCAGAGAGAGGGTGTGGCCGCCGCTGTCTTGTTTAGATCTAGAGAGGATGAGAGAGTGAATGAGAGCAACCCCAGTAAAGCAAGCGCTGAAGCTCCTGCTTATATATATAGTGGAGTGATTTTCTTGTAGCAGTCGTTTTTAAAATGAATACGCACGAACCACTATTTTCATTTAACATTCCAGTAAAAAAACTCAATCAATAACGCGCCACCGCGTCCAGGTCGCACTATGTACACGTGTGGTCCCCGACCCTCCATGAAGTTGAAAACTGCACGAGTCAAATTGTCACTTGGGATGCCTCTTTGTAAACAAATACGCTCGTACGCGTACCCGCGCGTCGGTGTGAGAGAACTGGTGCGTGCGTGCGCCGCTTCTCTTCGTGTACTACGTACTCCACCTAGAGTAAGATGTATACGTGTGTGGCGTCTGAGTTACAAAAAAAATATGTGTGACGTCTTTTATTTTTTAGAAGTTCTTAGGGAAGGGTGTGAAGAGCACATATATGTGTGTCACGTCTACCTACAGAGTACAGATAGATGGTGTGTGCGAGAAGTCTCGGGAGAGTCGTGAGGTGCGTGTGTGCGTGAGAGGGAGGCTTAACGTGTCAATGCAATGCGTGTGTCCGTAAATCATATCTGGCGAACGTTCACCACAAGCCGTTTCCTGGCGAACGCCCAAAGAACCGTCAGATCTGCATCTGACGGTGGCAGTTTTGCCATGGCATTTGACAGAACAGCCACTCCTCCGACACATAAAATTTCCACGTGAGCGTTCGCAACTGCCGTATGCTCCCTCCGTTCCAAAATATAGTGCATATAGCTTTATTGAAAATTCAAACCTCACGAAGTTTTACCGAGTTTTCGTGGAACAACATGCACATATAGAAAACCCAGCATATATCATTTCATTCATCATTGAGAGATATCTATAGAGATGGGGGAGGAATGTACGAGTGTGTCTTCGATAAAGAGGGGCCGTATGTGTGTGTGTGTGTGTGTGTGTGTGTGTGTGTGTTGTGAGAGAGAGTGAGAGACATCGTAGGATTGAGTCCTCTAACTAAGGAGAGAGAAAGAACGATCGGGATCAGTAGAGAGATGAAATATAGTGTGTTCCTTCAGTAGAAGAACCGAGCAAATATTTTGCTGAGTTCTAAACTCGGCAATGTCCCATCGAGTAAGGACTCGATGCGTGGCACTGCTCTATTGCTGAGTGCCACACTTGGCCAAGTTTGTTAGCCGAGTCTCCGTTAGCCGACACTCGACAAAGGAAGACCGCCGTATCACCTACAACAATTTCAAGCCTCCTTTGGTGTGGAGGAATATCATAGGAATTCTATATGATCGGATTTTTATAGGAAGTTTTCCTTTAGAGACATTTGGTTCATAGGAATGGATTCCTATACTCCACATTTCAGAGGAAAATAAACATTAAGACTCAATGGAAAAATTCATATGATGTGAACCAAATGACATCTCTTTTCCTATCCCTACTCATAGGATTTGAGATACATGTCGGCCTCCTTTGGTTCATAGGATAGGAATATCATAGGAATAGAAAAAACATAGGAAGTGAGATGACATGCATCTCAATTCCTATAGAGAAAGAAATGTCATTTGATGCATAGGATAGGAATTTTTTCATTGAGTCTAGGGTAATGGTTTTTTTCCTTTAAAATGTGAAGGACTGGTTCCTATCCTACATAGGATTAGGAATCCATTCCTACAAACCACAGAGCTCCATAGGATTTTTTTCCTTTGAAAATCCTATCCTATGAAATTCCTACAAACCAAAGGAGGCCGTACGTCATCTCTTTTCCTACAACTTTCATATTCCTATAATATTCCTACCCTGTGAACCAAAGGAGGCCACGGGATATCAAAATGCGAGACCCACGCGTCACTGCCTTTGGGTCGAAGCTGCGTCCACAATTTTTTGTACTCCCCTGCTCCGTCCAGCTTACTGCGGGCAAGGTGGGGCTTTGTGATTTGACGCCTCATTGCTCATTTACTAATACTGCGGCGCTACGACCGGGGTGCCTCCCCCCGCTGATCCGAACTTTGGTGCATGGCATGTGGACCAAGATGGTGGATGTCCGACATGTCGGCGAAAGGCGTGCTGTTAGTGTGTCGCCATTTCGTGTGCGGATTGACCCTGCGGACTTGCGACGCGAATGCGACAGCCGTGCTAGAAGTGTGCCGCCGTTTCATTTTGAACTGTAAAGCGTACCACTTGGTTTTGCTTCTTGGTGCGATATATACAAATCTCGATTATATTGATCTAAAAGTAGATATCTAGATTAGTAAAAAGGAGGTGCTTTTGCCGAGTGGTGGGCGGGGGAGTTTGGCTTGTCGGTTTGCTAACATGCGGTCACACGTGTCAGTGATGTACCAAGCTGATGGGCGTCCCTCATGAAAAATCAGAACAATGGTAGAAGCAACACGTGGTTTTCGTGAAGCAGATGATGGAGAAGAGGATTTAGCGAAGAGTGAAATGATGGTTGGAAAGGTGCGGCTTTGTGATTTGACGCCTCATTGCTCATTACTACTGCGACGCCACGACCGGGGTGCGTCCCCCCTCCTGTTCTGCACTGTTATTTGGTGCATGACACATGGACTCGGATGCTAGATGTCCCACATGTTGGCGAACGGAAGTAGAACATTTATGAAAGCGAGTGTCTCCACTCTTACGACGGAGGAGTACAAGACACGGCAGCCCAGTGTACTGTAGTACGTAGTAGTAGTATTGTAACACTTGGTTTTGCTGCTTCGCGCGATCCATCGATACAAAACCTGATTAAAAAAGCGAGGGCGAGTCTTTTCCCGCGCGGTAGGCAGGGGAGTTTGGCATAGTCAGTTTGACAGAGAGAGAGAGAGAATGATGTGAAATGCTTGAATGTGTAGTGGGCGATAATCCACTTCTGAGCCTAGGCTCATCTGCACCCGCGCTGAAGAAAAAAAATCAAAACAAATACTAGAAAAATTCAAAAAATTCCAATTCTTTTTTGCATGGTAGTTAATTTGATGCGTGAGGTCCGCTCCAGTTTTCAAATCATTTGGACATGTGAGCAGCTCTCGGCAAAAAAGACAAATTCGGGGTCTGTAAAAAAGGTTTACTGTTCATGCACTGTTCTGACCCAATTTGTCTTTTTTGCCGAGAGCTGCTCAGATGTCTGAACGACTTAAAAATTGGAGCGGACCTCACGCATCAAATTTTCTATCATGCAAAAAAAACTAGAATCTTTTGATTTTTTTAATTTTTTTTGTGATTTTTTTCCGACCGGGTGCAGATGAGCCTGGTTACCGAATCGCCTTTCTTTATTTTTTGAAGTGGGCCCTTTCAGATCACTATATGATACTAGCCCGCACGTTGTTGAGTACATTTCAATGCAATTTTAATGTACATGCAACATGAATAATTGAAGTAACAATATGTTCCGGCCCGCCGCTCAACGCCCATTGCCAAGGCATATCAGTAACATGTGGGACTGCATGTGAGCAAACCGACGATTGGCCAAGCTGGCAAACTCCCCCTCTTATCGCGTGGGAAAAGCCCCGCCCTAGCGTTTTCAATCGTTATTTGTGTCTATCGTCGCTCCAAGGAGCAAAACCAAATGTTACAACTTACGAGTTCAAAATGAAAAGCCTACCGCATTCGCGTCGCACCTTCACACGCTCGGTCTAGCACACCGCTCAAGCTAGGGAACGCGTGTTTTCTTGCATTTTCACTGACATCTGGGACCGTTGTTGAGCAAACCGACTATCGACAAACCCTCACCCTGCCCGCCGCGCGTCGGCTGAGTTTAGAGGAACGAGGAGGGAGAAGTGCTAGCTGTAGCATGGACTCCAAGAAAATTGGTGTCCGATGGGACTCGTACTGGTTTGTACTCTACTACCACTGTACTACTCCTGCTCCTACTACTCTACACTAATACTAGTACAAACTAATATGATGCCATTAAACCGTGTCCCGGCAAAATACCCCGGACACCGATTATTCGTTGATATTTAAATTTGTTTTCACAGAGCAAAATATCCTTGAAAACAACAACACACAGCAAAATTTCGCGGCATATGAGGGATTTGAATGTGCTGGGCGGGGTGGGGCAGGAAGTTAACACAGAGGCTCGGTTTGTATTTTTTGACGAAATGCAGAGGCTCGGGTTTTGGCGCCAAACCGGAAATTTTGCAAATATTTATCATCTTTTATTCCCAAATGAGGCGCACCGGACAGCGCGCCAACCGCGTGTGGTTGTTTGGTGGCGTGTGCGGTAGACTTGAATGCTTGTGACCGAGCACCCCGCTCCAGCACATAGCGGTCCTACCTGCAGCAATGCTGAGGTGGCATATAACTAAATGAAGAAAGAGAGGGTTGAGTATCATATCATGATACCCTATCATAATAAACATATTTAGGAACGGAGGGAGTACTATGCATGATAGTAGTTATGATACTAACCACTACAAGCAGCCTTTATATCATAGAGAAGATTAATACTATTAACAATTCATGTCCTTAACAAAGGGTGCAATGATGACTGCAGCTTATTGCTTCTGGACGACCCGCTATTTAAGCCGGTCAACCAGCTCCTCACACGGCAAGGTGGGACTAAACATTCGAAACCCGTCGCGTGGCTTGCGGGTCCCACCTATCAGTTGGTAAACAAAAATTTATGCAGGCGTGTGAGGGGTCGAACTTGCGACCCCGCGGAACTGGCCCTTGCGCGCGAACCACCCTGGCTGTGTATATGTGTGCATGCACGTATAAGTTGAGCACTTGAGCGTGAGCGTGTGTGTTTTGTCTTGTGTTGTGTGCATGCATGCGTGCGTGTGTTCGTGCGAGTGTTGCGTGCGTGCATGTGTATGTGTGAGTGTTGCATGCATGCTTGAGTGCGTGTGTTCGTGCGAGTGTTGCGTGCGTGCATGTGTAGTGTGAGTATTGCATGCGGGCGTTGTGTGCGTGTTTGTCCGCATGTGTGATGTGTGTGTATTCACCACAGTAGCTCCTGTGTATTAAAAGGCCAGTTCAGCATATCATCACTAGGCGACCTTGTCCGCTGTAGTTATCGCGTGCGGGCTACCAACCTGAGGTCTCGACTTCGAATCCCCACCGAGCACTAATTTATTACCATTTGTTTCTTTCTTATACCCGCTGATAGGTGGGCCCTACGTTAGGGAGATAATGTGCGTTTCTGATGCAACACTAGTTGCGCCACGTGGACTGTTTGACTAGTCAATTGATCATGTCATCAACAAAATACGTAGCTGTACGGTGAGCCAGTGATTGTATAATCACCACAAAATGTATATGCTGACCGTATCGTGCTTTCGTTTCAAATACAATGACCGTCAGCGTCACCATCAAAATACAGAGCTGTACGGTGAGCTAGTGACCATATAATCACCAGAAAATGTATATGTTGACCATAATGAGCGCATTCTAAAGTCCCGAGACCGTATTGTGCTTTCGCTTGAAATACAATGACCGTCATGCATGAATGTGTATGGGGGCGTACTTTTAGAGGGCCGAGAGATAGTTTGTTTGCGTACGTGAAAGGGGCATAGAGAGAGGGGGTGTGCGATGGAGAGAGTGAGAGAGAAAGAGAGAGAGAGATGCCCTTCGTTCTCTTTATTGTGACTAATTTTATAGGATAAAAATGTAAACATTCACTATACGGAACAAATATCATTGGATGCACCATGCAATTAACTTTCATATATAACTTTGTAGTATTGTATATGTAGATTTTCTTAAATAATTTTTTTGTCACAATCTGTGTAGTTTTAATTCAAAAAAAAATCTTGTATGCGGAGTAAAAGTGAACGGATGCCTTTTTTAGATCATTGGGAGCACATGATAATGAGATGTAACATGCGTGAATGTGTGGTTGACGTATTTTGGAGGGCCTGGAAAGGGTATGTGTACGTATTCGAGAGAGGCGTGGATACGAGGGGGGGTGCGATGGGAGAAAGAGAAAGCATGAGAGATGAGAGAGAGAGAGAGACGAAATAGGATGTCTCAACGAGAGATGGTGAGTTTGTGTATGCAGAGGAGAAGGGGAGAGAGGCATGAGCAGAAATAGTGTGTGTGTTGGTATGTGTGGGTGTGAGAATATAGTGAGACCTAGGGGGGTAGAGAGTGTGCAAGGTGTGGTGGTGGCACATCGTTTTTTGGTATGGTGGGTCGAGGTGAGGACCCCTAGGTCGGTTCCGTCCTGCGCCACATAGGTCGGCCCGAGACGCGTTATACGAAGACCCATGGAGGACTTGACATACAAGACGAAGATACCAGAGCCGTGGAAGACTTTATCTCCACTGACGAAGCGGACTACGATTTGTAACCCTAGGCCCCGGGTATGTTATATAGGCCGGGGGCCTAGTTCGTCGATAGTATATATACACACAATCCCTTGGTATTGACATGTACTTTGTACACACCCCAATCAAAGTATACACGACCAGGAGTAGGACATTTCCTCGATCGCAAGGGCCCCGACTTGGGAAAATCTTTGCCTCTTATCACCATCCACTTTAACTGTCAGGGATATCCTACCGAATGATCTGATGGAATCATATCTGTCAACTAGTAAGAGAGGTGGAGACAATGCGTGTGAGAGAGGACTAAAGAGAGTGTGCGTGCGGGAGACACAAGGCAGAGATATGTACAGAGGGGGGGGGGCGGCGGAGACCATGCGTGCGCATGCATGTGAGAGAAATAGTGTTTGTGACTGAGATTAGTGAAAAGAGTCGTAGATAGTAGTAAGAGAGAGAGGGAGATATATAGAGTGTGTGTGTGAGACACTTCGGGAGAGAGGGTGAGCATTTGTGAGAGAGAAAGGCCGATGGATATATAGTGTGTGCGCGTATGCGTGAGAGAGAAAGATAGCGCGTGTGTGAGGAGGGGCCGAGGGAGAGTGCATCTACGCGTAAAGGATTGTTCTACCCATTAAATTAAAATATAAATTGTATTTAAAAAATTGGATGAGATCATGAAATTTGCAATTCGCGTATGAACGAACATTGGTCTAGCAAAAATCCATACTCTATCGAATTCGAGCATGTGTATGGTATTATTTTACATTATTGATCCATAGTCAGTAGTTTGAAATCCAGACAATGCATGGCTCTTGCAATTCATATATAAACGTGAGTACACTCTGCGGTCAGTGTCAAGCACATTATACATAAGAAACATACATGGTATACATTCCAAATTGCTACCGACGAACTAGAATACATTTTGAATTCAACATAAAAGTGGTTTCAAATATTCGAATTCATAGGAAGTGCATTCAACTATTTGAATTCGAGATAATGACTTTTGTAAATCACATCTAAAAGGGGCATCAATCTTTGTTGATAATACATAGTCGTGTACAAAATAGATTCAAGTTTACCTCCTCCATTCCAAAATAATCGTAGTTATAGGATTTTCAAGAGTCAAGAATTTCAAAAGAATCGCATAATTTAATGAGGTTTTTAAACATACAAGGTCAAATATAATGAGGTCTAATTAGGAAAGTTCAACTGAAGAGTACTGTAAACATGAATGCTTCTGGTTCAAAATTTTGAACGAAGCGCCAAAAGATCCTCTCCTCGCCCGAAACCGCGCGAGACCAATGTTTGGTAGAAGGAAATTACTATCCTAACTCTGACCCGTGAAGCCTACCGGCCCGACGTCCACAAGTCTAAACCGGGGTAGGTTCGTAACTTCACCGAGACGCCGAAAAACATTCATATGCCATGGGCGCCTAAACGCCGATGCTCTCGGCCGAAATCGCTCCCACCCACTATTTGGGACACGTGAGTTTACCGTCGTACCCCCGACCCGCAGCATGTCCAAAATTTTAGATGGAGGCAAAGTTTGTAACTTTCCCCAAATTTCAAACAAGCACGTCCCGGAAACATGGTTCCTCCTTAGCTTCCCCCTCCCCCGTCCGATTCCCCATTCATTCTACGTGGGCGCCAAAACTCCCTCTCCACCAGCCGCGAAACCCCAGCCTCCTCCGTCCGCCACCCCATCGCACTGATCCACCGCCGCCCTCCTCCATCACGCCGGAGCCGATACCTTGACGTCGTCGTCCACCGCAACCTCAACCGTAGTGCCCTCCAGGACTTAGCAGTTGAAGCCAAGGCAGAGCTGCTTCCACGACGTGGACGTGCGCCGTACCCGAGCCACTTCAACCCCCCCGTCCTGCGCCTCACCGCTGCCACTCCAACGTCGCAACCATCCACCGCACCGGAGCTGTTCCCGCTACGCCATCATTCACCGCCTCGGATCTGCTTCCCCGCCGCCGACAGAGGGCCACCGCACCACACTCAACTACTTGGCCATGGGTTCGTCCAAGGCTCCACCGTCCTCCACAACATCTAGTTTCCAGCGAACCACAAGAAGATTGTCGAAAAAACAGAAGGAGGACACAGCATCGCCAGCCGATATTGGTACTCCTCTTCCCTTATTCTTGCAAATCTTACATGTCTGCTCGCACAGTATTCATCCCACGAAGGAAACTAGTTGACCGCTTCTTACTGCACATTCTTCCTGATACTAGATGTTCCAAGTAGCTCGTGATGCACAAGGTTTCCCCCCATTTACTATTTCACTTTAGCTAGACATCCGTCGCCTGCCTGGATTTCAATTCAGTGTCAGTTGATTCCCAATTAAAGGAAGCACCACCTGCGGAGGCGCGCGGAGCACCTAGTCCGCATGTTCGCCGGGGAAGCAGCGCCTCAGTGTCTATCTTAGAGGTGTGTGTGGCACAGGAACTGCTGGTGCCCGATCCGGAGGTCCGCCGGGCTTAAAGGGATGGCCGGGGGGCGCTGCCAAGCACGGCGGTGGGGTGAGGTCGAGGGGAGGGCGTGGCAGCGGAGGCAGGGGTCTGGGCCGGTGGTCACTGGCGGTTCGAGGAAGATCGTCAACGGTGACTAGCGGGAGGTAGATGAAGGCCATCTTCCCGTTCCTTGTAGATCGGACGGTGCAGAAAAAATCGACTGACCTATTTTTTCAGTCGATTGTTATTTTCATAGGACCACATCCCAGCCATCCCTGTGCTCATATTTCAAAAGCCTAGAATCTAATTTCGTGTGCCACGCATGTTGTAGAGCTATCATATGTCTGCCATCATTTATTTTTGGCCCACCTGCTATCTGATACTTTTACACCGCACTACTTGTGCACAAACTACACCCATACGCTCACTATTGTTTTATCATGCATGGGTATTTCAGAATCTCAAGCATAGTATTCTAAAAAGAAAACAGAGCAGTCGCTCCAGTCTGCATCGAGGATTGGAAAGACACGGTTTGAAGCTCTAAAGAAGAGTGTAGTGTCATTCGATGAAGACTGTCAATGTAGCTCTGTAGTTTATGACCCCATTCGCCATACACCAGCATCGCAGGTGCTTGCTTTGACTTCAGTGTCATATGTGGTTGCATGTTGCATATGGTGTCTACCTTGTATTGCTTCTAAATTGGTTAAATTGCATCTGCTTAGCCATATACTGTGAATACGACATGCCTTCCTGTTTTTGGTACATATTGCATCTGTCTATTAACCATGTTCTTACATCAAACTAATGTTCTTGTGTATCCCTCATCAATCACTTCAGTCACACCCGTGGGTTAGTGTGAGACGCGCTACTCTTTTAAAGAGTGCAGTGTCATCCTCCCCAAATGATTCTCAACAAACAGCAAGGCTAGATGAAGATAGTCAACGTAGCTCTGTAGTTGGTGACCGCATTTCCCCTACAACACCATCGCAGGTGCTTGCTCTAACTTGGCAGTGTGATATGTGATTGCATGTTGCATATGGTGTCTAGCTTGTAATTCTTCTAATTTGGTTAAATTGCATCTGCTTAGTTTACACATTATAGTTGTGAATATGACATGCCTTCCGGTTTTTGGTACATACTGCATCTATCTATTAACCATGTTCTTACATCAAACTAATGTTCGTGTGTATCCCTCATCAATCACTTATGATGGGACAGTCACACCCGTGGGTTAGTGTGAGACACGCTACTCTCTTAAAGAGTGCAGTTTCATCCTCCTCACATGATTCTCAAGAAACAGGAAGGCAAGATGAAGATAGTCAACGTAGCTCTGTAGTTGATGACCACATTTCCCCTACACCAGCATCGCATGTGCTTGCTCTAACTTGGAGTGTGATATGTGGTTGCATGTTAAGTATGGTTTCTAGCTTGTATTGCTTCTAATTAGGGTAAATTGCATCTTCTTAGTTTACACATTATACCTATGAATATGACATGCCTTCCTGTTTTTGGTACATACTACATCTATCTATTAACCATGTTCTTACATGAAACTACTGTTCTTGTGTATCCCGCATCAATCACTTATGATGAGACACCTTTATTCGTTGCATATTGCATATGATTTCTAGCGTGTAGCTAAGTATTGCTTCCAATTTGTTGAAATACCCTTATGAGCCCGCCCTTTTAATTTGGCAGAGTGATATTGGTTGCATCTTTCATATGGTGTCTAGCTTGCATTGCTTCTAATTAGTTGAAATGCATTCTGCTTAGTTCACACATCATAGGTGTGAATATGCAATGCTGTCCTTTTTTCGTACATATTCCATCCTCCTATCATGCGGTTGCCTTACATCAAAGTAGTGTTCATCAGTATCATGCATCAATGAGTTCTGAAAAGCAAATTTTATTCCTTTTTCTTGTGGGTTTGACTTTACAAGGCAAAATCAAAAAATAGGAAGGAAAAGAGTAAGGAAGGGGATGATGGTGGTCCTCTTCAGCAACGTAAACGGAGCATCTCTACAGATTCTCCTTGTACTGCTAGTGCATTACAAGTTCCAATTCTGATCTCCCCTACTCCACCATCCCAGGTGCTTGCTCTAACTTGGCAGTGTGATATCTGGTTGCATGTTGCATATGGTGTCTAGCTTGTATTGCTTCTAATTAGGGTAAAATGCATCTGCTTAGCTTACACATTATACATGTGAATATGACACGCCTTCCTTGTTAGGGCATATTTCTCCCTTAGTGGTTTTGGTGATTGATGACAATGCATTTGCGGACTAATCGTGTGCATTGAGCATTTCAGATAATATATCATTTGGCACAAGACGATTATTTCCCCTCGGAGTGGTCATTCAAGACGGTTGTTTTTTCTTCGTTTTCTTGTTGGTGGACTTGAGTCGTAGGAAAACCGTACTATCAAGAGGGGGTCCGCATCGGAAAGGTTTGGGTGGAATCAGCACGTAAACACTTCCCTTTACACCCTCATTGCCTTTCCGCCTCGATGGAGTTTCTCCTTCTGTGATGCTGACGGGTGTTGAAGAGCTGCCAGCGGTAGTACCGCTCCTGGCAGCAGTAGTACCGCTACTAGTACCGCATGTACTACCGCTCCTTCTTGGGTCTCGACTTTTTCGTGTCAGGTTCAGTGGTAGTCCAGCGGTAGTCCATCTGGCATACTACCGTTGAGTCCCCTTTAACCCAGTTGGATGAGTGGCAGTAGGAGCGGCAGTAGGAGCGGTAGTACCACGCCTACTTCCGCTGCCACAACCGCTCGTGGCTCAGTCTCTTCCCTTGTTCCTGCAGCTGTAGTATAGTAACCCCAACGGTAGTACCGCTGGGGCGAGCGGTAGTACCGCTCCGGCGGCACTACCAGCTCGTGCCCCTGTGGCATTTACGTTGTATTCTTTGACACTTCCGTCAGGGCGGTAGTACCGCTCCGTGAGCGGTAGTACCGCTCCTGTGCGGGCTGCGGGCTGCATAACGGTTGGATCCCCACCCACTATATAAAGGAGGTCTTCTTCCCCAAGAAGACTTGCCTCTTTCTTCCCCAAACTCCATTGTTGCTCCAAGCTCCATTTTCGCCCGATCTCCCTCCCTAGCCGATAACTTTGGTTGATCTTCTAGGGTTTGGGTGAGAGGGCCCCGATCTACACTTCCACCAAGAGAAATTTGATTCCCCACACTAATCCCTTGCGGATCTTGTTACTCTTGGGTGTTTGAGAACCCTAGATGGAAGAGGTCACCTCGGAGCCACAATCCATTGGGGTGAAGCTCCGTGGTGGTGTTGGGAGCCTCCAATTCGGTTGTGGAGAGTGCCCCAACCTTGTTTGTAAAGGTCGAGTCGCCGCCTTCAAGGGCACCACTAGTGGAATCACGGCATCTTGCATTGTGCGAGGGTGTGAGGAGAATACGGTGGCCCTAGTGGCTTCTTGGGGAGCATTGTGCCTCCATACTGCTCCAACGGAGACGTACTTCCTCTCAAACGGAAGGAACTTCGGCAACACATCCTCGTCTTCACCGACTCCACTTGTGGTTATTTCTTTCCTTTACTTTGTGCAAGATATTGTTGTGTTGTATTGTTTGCTTGCTTGTTGTTGTTGTTAGCATCATATAGGTTGCCCACCTAGTTGCATATCTAGACAACCTATTTGTTGCTAATCCTAAATTGTTAAGAAAAGATAAAAATTGGTAGTTGCCTATTCACCCCCCCTCTAGTCAACCATATCGATCCTTTCAATTGGTATCAGAGCCTCGTCTCTTTGTTAAGGGTTTTACCACCCGAAGAGTATGGTTGACGACGGGGAAAGGGATGAAGTTGTACCCGAGGCCGTGGAGTTGAACTCGGTCACCTGAGACGACTTAAATGAAGCTATGGCTTCACTTAAGACGTCTATGACGGTCGAGGTCAAGTCCATGTTTAAAGAATTCCTTGAGGGGTTGAAATCTTCTACCGGTCCGATGCAAGTGGTTAATCCCACCGCATCGGAGTCCGAGGCCAACTCCGGTAAGGAAGCGGCTAAAGGTACTCAAACTTCTCCCCCTCTAGGGAAAAATGGGACGGGCATCTATGCCTCGGTTGGCCCTCCCCCGGACTATGGAGGTATGGTACCATCACCTCGCATTAATCCTCTTGGTCCTCCTCCTAAGCTTGATTTGAATAACTTTCATGATTGGGTTTTTCGTATCAAGTCTCATTTGAATCACAGCTCAACACAACTTTGGAGGGTCATTGAGCAAGGTTTCCATCCTCATGATCGTTACAACATGACACCAAGAGAAGAAGTGGACAATCAACTCAATCACTCCGCTTTGTTCATTCTCCAATCCGCAATGCCACCGAAAGAGCTCTCTCATTTGTGGCCATTCACTACCGCCAAGGATGCTTGGGAGTACATTGTCTCATTGTACAAGGGAAGCTCAAGCATTCAACGGTCCAACTTTGAGGTCATTCTTGATGATGCCGATGAGTTCGTGATGAAGGATGACGAAGATCCTCGTGAGCTATACCGGAGATTGACTACTCTCGCGGTCTCACTCCGAGATCATGGGAGCAAGGATACGGATGACACTTGGGTCAAGCGCAAGTTCCTAAAGGCCATCATGCCATTTAACAAGAGCATGTCTTCCGTGATCCGTCAAAGACCGGACTTCCACACCTTGTCCTCAAGTGAAGTGTTGGATGAATTCATTGCAATGAACATTTTGAACAAGACCGCCGACAACGCTCTAGCTCGTGTCCAACGGTCAAAGAAGACCAAACTTGCTTTGAAGGCCAAGGCAATTCCGGAAGAAGAAGAAGAAGAAGAAGAGGAAGAAGAGGAGAGTTGCCCCGAAGACACCAAATATGCTTACCACGAGCACATGGCTCTTGCGTCAAGGCAATTTTGGGGAAACAAGAGAAACTCAAGGCCCAACTTCTCCAAGAACAACTCAAGTGGCTCCATGGGCAAGCAACGTGTGAGAACTTGCTACAATTGTGGCAATGTGAGTCATTTCGTGGTGGATTGCCCCTACGAGAAGAGGGAAGACAATGGTGGCAAGCTCATCCACAAAGATAAGGCCAAGTCCTCCATGAACAAGAGCAAATCCACAAAGAAGGTGCCACAAAAGGGATTGGTGGTGCAAGAAGAGTACAACTCCGACGATGATGATGATGACACAAGTGGTGAAGTGTTTGCAACGGCCACCGTGGCCATTGCCACCTCTTCTCCAACCTTGGTGTCCCTCTTCGACGCCCCCAACGAGAACTTCATCCCCAAGTGCCTCATGGCAAGAGGCATCAACAAGGTAACCTCCAACATAAAAACTTCCTTCACTTCTAATCCTTCTTTGACGGATTGTGTGGATGAAAATGAGGAGGTAAAGATGGATGAGAATGAGTTCGACAAGTTCTTGGGTAAGCTCAAAGGTGAAACCAAGAAGCACTTTGTTGCTCTCTTGGAACAACTAGGTGAGGCCAATGATACCATTGGGTCTCACAAGGAGAATATCACTAACTTGGAAGGCCATAGTCGTGACTATGCCGATGAGATTGCGGATCTTTCCATTGCTCTTGAGGAAGAGCGAGGTCTTCGTTTGGCTCTTGAGGAGTCGCAAAACGTTGACCTTGCTAAACTAAAGAAAGATCATGATCATGCTCAAGTTCTTGCTTGTGTGCTTAAATCCGAGAATGTTGAGCTTGGGGTTGGCCATGCTAGACCCAAAGAGGAGTTTGAGCTACTTGACAAGGCTCACAAGGCCTTGAAAAGTGCACATGCTACACTCAAGGAGTCTCATGATCAACTCGAAGCGAAGCTCACTAAGGAGATAGCCACGTGTCCTCCTTTTATGCTAATTGATAATGCTCATGCTACTAACCCTTGTTGTGAGCATATTCATGTTGTGGAGGAGAATGCCAAGTTAAAGGAGCAAATCGAGAAAGGCCTTGTGACTTGCATACAAGGTGAGAAGAACCTCAACGAACTTTTGAGCAATCAAAAGGAAGTTGTGGCGAAGGAGGGACTTGGGTTTGTGCCCAAGTCAAAGAAGAAGAAGAACAACAAGACCAAGAAACCTCTCCCTCTCAAAGAGGTATTTGTCAAGGAGGGAGAGGGTGCTTGTAAGGAGAAGAAGGACAAGGTGGTGGGTGGAAATGCCAAGAAGGGCAAAACCACTCCATCAAACAAAGCCGGCGATTTTAACCCTTCTTATGTTTTATGATGTGCTAGTGATGGGCATGTGTATGCCAAATTTGTTGGTTCTTATTATGAGTACATTGAATTGTCTATTTGGGTTCCTAAGACCCTTGTTACTAACATGAAAGGACCCATTCAAGAATGGGTACCTAAAACCAAGCATTGATCTCTTGTAGGAGTTTGCTTCCAGTGGAGGATCATGGTTGCTCGATAGTGGAGCAACAAATCATATGACCGGGAGCAAGCATTTGGTGGTGGACGTGCAACCAAGCCCATCTATGCCCACCCATGTTCAATTTGGTGATGCCTCAACATCTAAGGTATTGATTCTTGGCAAGGTTGTGATTTCTCATGATTTATCAATTGAGAAAGTCATGCTTGTTGAGACCCTTGCATACAATTTACTTTCTGTTCGTCAACTTGCACTTATGGGCTTTGCCACATTCTTTGATCTTGATACCGTGGCCCTTTTGTGGAGCAAGACTCTTAAAGTAGCTTTTGTTGGGCATGTCGAGAACGGTTTCTTTGTGGTTAACTTCTCGGAGCGACTCACTAAGATCGCGACTTGCCTAATGACTAAAGTTGACGTGAGGTGGCTTTGGCATCGCCGTCTAGCACACGTCAATATGAGATCTTTACAAAGTCTCCTCAAAGGGGATCACGTTCGTGGACTAACAAATGTGAGCTTTGCCAAAGATCGTGCTTGCAGTGCTTGTATCGAAGGAAAGCTACATGAGACGGATCACCGACCCATGACTATCATCTACACGAAGAGGCCCTTGGAGCTCCTTCACATTGATCTCTTTGGACCTCCATCCTTTGATAGTCTTGGGGGAAGAAAATATTGCTTGGTGATTGTGGATGACTATTCAAGATACACTTGGGTATATTTCTTCAAGAGGAAGAGCGAGACCCAACAAACCGTCATCGACTTTGCAAATGAAGCTCAACGTCAACATGAAGCAAAGATATTGATGATTAGAAGTAACAACGGCACCGAGTTCAAGAACTACACCTTGGATGAGTTCCTTAGTGATGAGGGGATCAAGCATCAATACTCCGCACCATATATCCCTCAACAAAATGGTGTAGTGGAAAGGAAGAACCGGACATTGATGGACGCGACAAGGACCATGATGGCGGAATTCAAGTGTCCGTACTACTTTTGGGCCGAAGCCATCAACACTGCATGTCATGCATCCAATCGGATCTACCTCCGCAAAGGCTTGAACAAGACTCCATATGAGATACTTACCGGTAACAAGCCCAACCTCAAGTACTTTCGGGTGTTCGAGTGTGAGTGTTTCATTCTCAAGAAGGGTGCTCATTTGTCTAAATTCGAACCTAGAGCTCAAGAGGGCATATTTGTTGGTTATGCTACAAACTCTCATGCTTATCATGTCCTCAACAAGTCCAATGGACTCATTGAGGAGACGTGTAACGTAGAGTTTGATGAAAATAATGGCTCCCAAGTGGAGCAAAGTGGTCTTTGTGATGTAGGTGATGAAATTCCTCTCCAAGCCATAAGAAGAATGGGGATTGGTCAAATACTCCCCATTGATGAACCCCTTGTGGCCGAAGGAGAAGGACAATGCTCTACGCAAGTGGAGCCATCACCAACCATTGACCCACACGCTTCCGAAGAGCAAACCGAAGGCCCTCAACCGAGTGAACAAGATCAAGGGCAAGATCAATCTCATGATGATGGTGATTCACCAAGTGATTCCCAAGATCAAGTTCAAGACTCTGAGCAAGCTCAAGACACCGAGCATGCTAATGATCAAGAGCAAGCTCAAGATCAAGAGCAAGTACATGATCAAGAGCAAGCTCAAGACGGCACTCAAGATGATCAAGATGACTCTCCTCAAATGTCTATGGAGGAGCTATTGGAGCATCGTGCCGCCAAGATTGCTTCCAAACTCAAGCATCAAGGACATATCATGGAGAATGTCTATGGAAGCTTAAAGAAAGGGGTAACCACTCGTAAATAATTATCAAACTTTTGTGAGCATCACGCGTTTGTTTCTTGTGTTGAACCCCAAAAGGTACATGAGGCGCTCGAGGACACGGATTGGCTTGAAGCCATGCATGATGAACTCAACAACTTCAAGCGCAACAAGGTGTGGCAATTGGTTCCAAGGCCAAAGGAGAACCACAATGTCATCGGAACCAAATGGATATTCAAGAACAAGCAAGATGCGAACGGTGTTGTTGTTCGAAACAAGGCAAGATTGGTAGCACAAGGCTACTCCCAAGTCGAGGGTATCGACTACAGTGAAACCTTTGCTCCCGTTGCTCGTCTTGAATCTATTCGCATGTTGCTTGCATATGCATCTCATCATGATTTTAAGTTGCAACAAATGGATGTGAAAAGTGCATTTCTTAATGGTCCTCTTAATGAGTTGGTATATGTCAAACAACCCCTGGGGTTCGAGGATCCCAAGTTCCCCAATCATGTATAAAAACTCGATAAAGCACTCTATGGCCTTAAACAAGCCCCACGTGCGTGGTATGAGCACCTTACCGAGTTGTTGCAAGACCGTGGGTTTGAAATTGGGAAAATCGATCCCACTCTTTTTACGAAGAGGGTTAAAGGGGATTTGTTCATATGCCAACTATATGTTGATGATATTATATTTGGTTCTCCTAACAAAGCTTTCAATGATGAGTTTGCCGCACTCATGACGGAGGAGTTTGAGATGTCTATGATGGGAGAGTTGAGGTTCTTTCTCGGGTTTGAAGTCAAGCAAAGAAGAGAAGGAACCTTCATCAACCAAGCCAAATATACCCAAGACATGCTCAAGAAATTCAAGTTGGGTGATGTCAAGCCGGCCAAGACTCCAATGCCTACCAAGTGCCAACTTGACATTGATCCCAATGGTAAAGCGGTGGATCAAAAGGTATATCGCTCCATGATTGGATCCTTGCTTTACCTTTGTGCATCTAGACCGGATATCATGTTGAGTGTGGGAATGTGTGCACGGTTTCAAGCCGCATTGTAACATCCCCATGTAATAGCTACAGTGATCACCCTTTTGATAGTGCCAAGTCATCATGATTAACAGTGCTTGATCATCATTTAGATCATATCTCATTTCAAATTCCAATTCAAATTGAAATTCAAATTCAAAGTGTAAATAAAAGTTGTTCAAATCTGAAAACTAAAATGTTCATTAAATAGCAAATAATCCATAACTATTTATGTTAAGAAAAACAACATCACTAAAAATCACTAGATGACTCTATCATCCAAAAACAGTACCAAATAGCAATAATTAAACTCATTTCATTTAATTAAAATTCAAATGAAATCATATGGACTCCAAACCTTTTTATATCAGTGCTAGAGATTGCACTGTATTTATTTGGCTAGATCACATATTTTACAAAACTCAAATGGTGGCCAAACTAATTGCAAAACAGAAATAAGAAAAGAGAAAACAGAAAAGAAAAGAAAAAAAGAAAAAGGCCGCAGCAATGGGCCTAAGTCAGCGCGGCCCAGCCCACCCCGCCTGTCACCTCCTTCCTCCCACTGCTCACGCGCGCGCTGCCGTCGCCTCTGCCGCGCTCGGCGCGCCTGGCCCCCCTGCTCGCTTGCTCGACAGCGAGCCGTCCATGCTCGCCCCTGCCCGTTTAACCTCCCCTGCACCCCTCTGGCTAACCCTAGCCGCCCACTCCCTCTCCCTCACCCTCTTCTTCCTCTCCCGAGCGGCGCCATGACCGCGCCTTCGTAGAGCACGCGGCCACCGTGCCCCGATCGTCGCTCCGCCGTGTCCTACGTCGTCGCCGTCCTCGACTACGCCGTCTGCAACCCGACGTTGGAGCTCGGAGCCACTGCAACGTCCTCCCCGAGCCCTTCTTCCTCCTACGGCCACCGTCGATCGCCGCCCCGATTCGTCGCCGCAAACCTTCCCCGAGCTCATTTTCGCACACCTACAAGGCCACTGTGAGCTGCCGCGTCGATTCCTCCTCTCCCCGCTCTCTCTCCGTAGCCGTAGCTACCATCCTCATCGCGCCCGAGCTCATCGCCGCGGAGCTCGTCGCCGGCGAGCTCCCGGTGACCTTTTGGTCACGCGGCCGTGCCCATCGTGCTCGTCGCGTCACGTAGAGCCTCCCCAGCCGTTTTATTTGCCCGCTAGCACGCCGTAGCGCCGAACCCGAGCACCACCCGAAGCCGCCGCCGCCCGATTCCGGCCTCCCCAGCTCCGGACGTGGCCACCACCGGACGCGGCTTGGAGTGGCCGTTCCAGAGGACCTGACCGCGCGCAAATCCGTCCACCGTAGCTCAAATCCGAGCTCGCCGGAGTTCGCCGCCGCGCTCGGGCTCGCCGGAGCACTCCGGTGGCCGGCGCTGACTCGGCGCCGACGTGGTAGCCGTGGGCCCCACTACTGTGCCGCTGCCACTAGGCCCCGCTGACCCGTTGACCCGGTCCACCTGCTGACTGGACCGGCTACGGTCACTGACAGGCGGGCCCCGCGCAATTTAAACGATTTTAAATAAATAGATAATCTGTTAATTAATTAATTAATTAATTAATTTAATCACTAATCAGACACTGACAGTGGACCCCACCCCCTAATTTAATCTGTAATTAGTTTAATTAATCATAATTAGCCACTATCTCACTGACCAGTGGGACCCACTGGTCAGGTTTGACTCTGGTCAGCCGAGTTTGACTGCTGACGTCACCTACTACTGTTTCGGATAATTCTAATTAAATTAATTCCAGAAATTCCAGAAAATGATTAAAACTTTGAAAAATCATATAAATTAAACCGTAACTCGGATGAAAATAATTTATATATGAAAAACGATCAGGAAAATATGAAGAATCCGAATATGCCATCCACATACCTGCCACACCCCTCTAACATACTGAACATGGAACTTTTTGCCTGTTTCCAATAAATGAATAGTGCATGACCGTAGTAAAATAAATCCAAATAAATTCCTAAATTATCTAAAACAATTAGTTAGGCAATATATCACATCTGCATATCGTTTAGGCATGTCATGCATCGCTGTTGCAATGTTGCCGTGTATTTATTGTTTCTTCCCCCCTCCTTCTCTTCCGATAGCCCCCGAGACTGCCGACGACACTGCAGTGTATGACGCCGCCGCTGACGACCAGACCCCTTCAGCTGAGCTTCCAGGCAAACAAAACCCCCTTGATCATCAGATATCGCCCATTCCTTCTCTCTTATGCTTGCACTAGTATTGCCTCTGTTGTTGCTCCGTTAGCTCCTATTCTGATGCATAGCCTGATTTTGTCGCCTGCTACTGATACATTACCTGCTACCCTATGATGCTTAGTTATATATGCTATGTTTCATCGGTGGCCCTTCACCTTGTCCGTTTGCCATGCTTGATATCGGGCCGTGATCACTCTGGGGATGATCACGAAAATGTTTACATAATGCAATACTTTAAACTGTTAAAGTCGGGCTGGCCCCAAGGGTGCCCGCGAGAGAATAATGTTAAAGACGGGTCGGCTCCAAGAGCACCCGCGCGTCATATGTTACCAAGTCAGAGCGACAGGAACCTTGTTCGTCTCTGCGAGTTACTAAACATGCTTAACGGATTTGGGTATTTGATCTGAGTTGGCTACGTGCCTATACGCACTACCACCACGTGGGATAATGGTTTAATGGGGCCCTCTACGTCGTATGTATCAGCCAAAAGTTCTTCAAACGTCACAGCTCCGGGCTGATTGCTGGGGTGGGCTGGTTACGTCACTTGTGTATACAGTGTCGCGCCTGGGCCCCGGCCAGTCTCGCAACGTGCAGGAGTGCAGAGGGCGATGGCCCAAGACCCCTTCGCACTTAGGATTTAGACCGGCGTGTTGACCTCTCTACTGAGCCTAGGTAGGACTGCGTCATGTCGATCACCCGAGGCCGGGCATTACCCAGCAAGTGTGTCCGGCCAGATGTGATCGAGCGTGTTGGGTAACAGTAGTGCACCCCTGCAGGGAAGTTATCTATTCGAATAGCCGTGTCCACGGTAACAGGACGCTCAGAGTTGTATCTTGATCTGCTACAACTACAAATGGATACTGTTACTTTACTAAATTGTTATTACTGCTCTCGGGATCACTTTCTCGCAGGGTAGTCGAGGAAGGTTCTCAGGGCATTACTAAAATATAATTGCTATCATATGTTACTGTTCTCTACTCTCTTCTGATGCTGCAAGATGCTAGTCTTCGATAGGCTAGGCCTCTTCCCCTCTGTTCCAGCATTTCTACAGTTTAGTCCAAAGATATAGCCCCATTCCTTTGATACCGATGCATACTTAGTATAGTTCTGATGTCAGTCTTGCGAGTACTTTGGATGAGTACTCACGGTTGCTTTGCTACTTGTTTTTCCCCATACCCGGTTGCTGCGATCAGACGATGGAGCCCCGGAGCCAGACGCCACCGCAGGAGCTTACTACCAGGAGAGTCCCGGAGGCACGTACTACTGGGTTGAGCCAGCCGACCAGGAGTAGTTCGGAGGCCCTAGGCAGGAGGCCTTCGCCTTTTCGATCAGTGTCGCTGTTTGTGCTAGCCTTCTTAAGGCAAACCTGACTAACTATGTCTGTACCCAGATATTATTGTTTGTATGAGTTATGTATTCGGGTCCTCGTGACCCCTGGTTTGTAATATGGAGATTTATGTTTAAATTTGA
Organism: Elymus sibiricus; assembly: GCA_039707655.1. Lineage (NCBI taxonomy): Eukaryota > Viridiplantae > Streptophyta > Magnoliopsida > Poales > Poaceae > Elymus > Elymus sibiricus. The sequence goes on from CM077670.1 coordinate 283,311,711, forward strand.
GTTTAGAGTTGTGTTGTGATATCTTCCCGTGAGTCTCTGATCTCAAGCGTGCATGTTTGCGTGTATGATTAGTGCTCGGTCGAGCAGGGGCGTCACACGCACCTAAGGAAAGCCACTTTGTGGCGGTCAAGCGAATCTTTCGATATTTGGCTCATACCCCAAACTTTGGCTTATGGTACCCCAAAGGTGCAAGCTTTGATCTCATGGGATATTCGGATGCGGATTGGGCGGGAGACCGTGTGGATAGGAAGTCAACTTTCGGAGGGTGCCAATTCCTTGGTCGCTCTTTGGTGAGTTGGACTTCGAAGAAACAAAATTGTGTGTCTCTCTCCTCCACCGAGGCTGAGTATGTAGCCGCCGCAAGTTATTGTGCACAATTGCTATGGATGAGGCAAACTTTAAAGGATTACGGTGTCACTTGTGACAAAGTGCCTCTTCTATGTGATAATGAAAGTGCAATCAAGATCTCATACAATCCGGTGCAACATAGCAAGACGAAGCATATTGAGATCCGTCATCATTTCATCCGGGATCACATCAAGCGTGGAGAGATTGATATTATCTACATCAACACTCTAGAGCAACTAGTGGATATTTTCATGAAGCCTTTGGATGAATCAAGATTTCGCGAGTTAAGGCATGAGCTAAATATCATTGATTGGAGCAATGTGGCTTGAATCTCGACACACCCCACCGCATTCATCATGATTATCTTGTTCTAGATGTAGGCATGGACATAGGGGGGTGTTGTTCTCTCAATGAACTCCCCCTCCCCCCATTATGCATAAATCGATCAAGTCTTTCACATTAGCCATTTTTTATGGTACTTGTGCTTCAAAGATGAGTTTTGATGGGCCCAAGGTTAAAATCTTCGCGGTGCCATACCAATTGACTCGAACATAGGTGGCTTCGGCCACCGCCCTCTCTTTGAGAGGTGATTGTTCGAGTTGGTTCGTTTTGGTTTTATCTAGTCGTTTAGGGCTTTGTTTGTGCTTTTGAGTCACTCCAAGTTTGCTCTTCTTTTGTTTGTCCTTTTGAACTTGGAGTGCCTCTTCCCTTTTGCTGGTTTTCTTGTCTCCAACCCAAGCCATCTCATCTACAACCCCTAATATTTGCATAAGCCACCCATCTCAACATGATCATGCAAGGTTGCGTCTGCGTGGTACTACCGTTAGCGTTGGGGCGGTACTACCGCTTATAAGCGGTACTACCGCTCCGGCCCACGGTACTACCGCTCGAGCGGTACTACCCGGCCTCCTGCCGTGCAGTCGTACCGGGGCGGTACTACCACTCCTCCGAGCGGTACTACCGCTCTGTGGATTCGCGAGGGGGTTATGAGTCGGGCAGGGGGAGTTCCAACTCCCCCATACCCATTCATCTCTCTCTCCCTCATGCTCTCCTCTCTCCCAGGCCAACTCCTTGCTCCAGTGGCCACCGCCGGGCCGCTGATTCCATGCCGTCTTCCGCGATTCCGTCCGGTGGGATCGATCCCCACCTTCTCCTCTTGCCATGGAAGCCGGTGGTAGTAGCTCTGCGCACAAGGCGCGTCGCAAGAATCCGGAGAGTACAGGTGGTTCAAAGCGCTATCACACTTCAGAGGATACCAGTGCCAGTGCCGCCCCCAGTGATCAGCCCAGGTCAGGGACCAAGAAGATTGCCAGCAAGCAGCATGCAAAGGCAAAGGAGCCGTCGATGGATACCTTACCTTCTAAGGAATTCTGTGTGGCTCGCCATCATAATCTGTACCGAGTTCCTTAAGACCCTTCTCTTGCCAATCGTCCTTTTTGGAACAAGATGCAGCGTTCGATCTATCATGATGTTCTAAAAGGGAAGAAGAACCTGTTCATGAAAGTCAAGTCAGTTGATCTCACTCATATGCAGTCTGACATGGCCTACTTTGGTGAGGCCTTGGAGTGGTGTGGCGAGCTGGACATTATGAGGATCATCTCTTTCAACAAGGACTTTGATGCAGAGATTGTGGCTCAATTCTATGCCACGGTACATTTTGGGACTGATGAAGATAGGACTCTCCTATGGATGACAAATGGAAGGCGTTGATACGTCTCCAACGTATCTATAATTTATGAAGTATTCATGCCATGTTTACAACAATTTTATATGTTTTTGGTATGATTTGAATGGAACTAACCCGGACTGGCGCTGTTTTCAACAGAACTACCGTGGTGTTGTTTTTTGTGCAGAAATAAAAGTTCTCGGAATTGGCTGAAACTTTTTGGTGATTTTTTTTGGAACATAAGAGACCCCCGAAGCTTCGTGGAAGGACCAAAAGAATCACGAGGAAGCGACAAGCCTGCTAGGCGCGCCCTGGGGGGTAGGGAGGGCCTAGCGAGCTTGTCACTCCCTCATGGGCCCCCTTGACGTGAAACCAACGCCAAAAATTCCTATAAAAATCAAAAAACCCAGAAAGAAACCTAGAACTTCGACGCCGTCGCCGCAAGTCTCTGTACTGAAGAAATACCATCTGGAGCCCTGTTCCGGCACCCTGTCGGAGGGGGGAATCATCATCGGAGGCCATCGTCATCATCCCGGCGGTCTCCATGACGAGGAGGGAGTAGTTCACCCTCGGGGCTGAGGGTATGTACCAATAGCTATGTGTTTGATCTCTCTCTCTCGTGTTCTTGATTTGGCACGATCTTGATGTACCACGAGCTTTGTTAATATAGTTGGATCATATGGTGTTTCTTCCCTCTCTATCTTCTTGTGATGAATTGAGTCTTTCCCTTTGAGGTTTCGTTATTGTCGGATTGAATATTTCAGATTTGAGAACACTTGATGTATGTCTTGCATGTGGATACCCGTGGTGACAATGGGGTATTCTATTGAGTCACTTGATGTATGTTTTGGTGATCAACTCGCGGATTCGCGTGACCTTGGGGTGATCTAGGCATAGGGGTTGGCTGCATGTTTTCATCTTCTTTCTCTGATAGAACCTCTGGGGTACTCTTTGAAGTTCTTTGTGTGGATTGAATATTATGAATCTGAAGTTGTTTGATGCATATCGAATAATCAACTCACGGATACTTATGGTGACATTAGAGTTGGTTGATGCTTATCATATGGTGTTATTTTAGTATGAACTCTAGGGCTGTTTGTGACACTTATAGGGATGGCTCAATAGATTGATCGGAAAGATAACTTTGAGGTGGTTTCGTACCCTACTCCCTACAACAATTTCATCTTACGTTCTCCACTAGATAAGAACTTTGGAGTGATTCTTTGTCGCACGTTGATGGATTGTTATATGATCCAATTATGTTAGCATTGTCGAGAGATTGCACTAGTGAAAGTATGAACCCTAGGCCTTGTTTTCAAGCATTGCAATACCGTTTATGCTCCATTTTATCACTTGCTACCTTGCTGTTTTTATTATTTCAGATTACAAAAACATATATCTACTATCCATACTACACTTGTATCACCATCTCTTCACCGAACTAGTGCACCTATACAATTTACCATTGTATTGGGTGTGTTGGGGACACAAGAGATTTATTGTATTTTATTGCAGGGTTGTTTGAGAGGGACCATCTTCATCCTACGCCTCCCATGGATTGATAAACCTTAGGTCATCCACTTGAGGGAAATTTGCTACTGTCCTACAAAACTCTGCACTTGGAGGCCCAACAAAGTCTACAAGAATAAAAGTTGCGTAGTAGACATCAAGCTCTTTTCGGGCGCCGTTGCCGGGGAGGTGAGTGCTTGAAGGTATATCTTTAGATCTTGCAATTAAATCTTTTAGTTTCTTGTTTTATCTCTAGTTTGGTTTTATAAAAGAAAACTACAAAAAAATGGAATTGATGTTGCCTCAAATGCTTTATCTCTATAATGTCTTTCTTGAAAATGATGGATCGGAAAATTGTGCCAAAGTGTTAGAAGAAGAAATCAATAAAATGTTTGGCATAAAATCTTTGAATGATGAGCATGATTGCAATGTTGTTATTATGCTTTCTATGAATATCCATGATGCTAATGATATGCAAAGCCATAAGCTTGGGGATGCTATATTTGATGAAGGTGATATTTTTAGTCCCCCAAGTTTTGATGAGCAAATTTATTATGATGATAGCATGCCTCCTATTTATGATGATTATATTGATGAAAGTGGGTTTGGAAGAGTGTCAACTCTAGGTAATAATGATCCCACTATTTTGGAGGGTGTTGAATCTTATTGTAATAATTATGAAAGTGGATTTGGAGAGGTCATGACTTTATTTAATGATGATTCCACTATTTTGGAAGAGGTTTCAATTGATTATGACAACAAAGTTGCTATCTATGATGATTATTGTGATGACATGTATGGTATAAAGAATAATGATAAATATGAAACTTGTCATCATGATTTTAATTTTCTATTGGATTATGCCAATCAAGTATCTCATGATAGTTATTTCATTGAGTTTGCTCCCACTATTATGAATAAGAATAAATTTGCTTATGTGGAGAGTAATAAAAATCCTATGCTTGTAGGTCATGAAAAGAATGCTTTATGTGATAGCTATATTGTTGAATTCATTCATGATGCTACTGAAAATTATTATGAGAGAGGATCATATGCTTGTAGGTGTTGCAATAATATCAAGTTTCCTCTCTATGTGATGAAAATTTTAAAGTCATGCTTGTTTTGCTTTCCTATGCTAGTTGATTCTTGCTCCCATAAATTGTTTGCTCACAAAATCCATATGCATAGGAAGTGGGTTAGGCTTAAATGTGCTAGTCATATGCTTCATGATGCTCCCGTTATTTTTCAATTCTTTACTTTTATGTGAGCATCGTCGAAATCATCATGCCTAGCTAAAAAGGCATTAAAGAAAAGCGCTTGTTGGGAGACAACCCAACATTTATACCTACTGTTTTTGTGTGTCCACATGATTGAGCTACTGTAGTATTCATGTTTTATAGCTTTTGTTTCAATAATGTGCCAAGTAAAGCCTTTGGGATAGTGTTGATACTTGTTGATTTGATTCTGTGCAAAAACAAAATTGCGTCCAGTGTTGGAATTTCTGTTCTGTACTGGAGACTGATAAAATTCTGAAATTTTTACAGAGTATTGGGTTACAATTTTTTTACGTTTTCCTAATTTTTCAGAATTTTTAATGTACAGAAGTATGGTTTTTAAATCGCTTACTACATGCTCTTCTGTTTTTGATAGATTCTGTTTTCGGTGCATAGTTTGCTTGTTTTAGTGTTTCCATAGCTTATATTGAGTAATATAAATTGTGGAAATGATATAATACAGTAGTAATTATGTGAGAACAATTATGAATCTTGCCTTGACAGTACCTAAGTGGATGATTTATTTTTATTGTACTAACCTATCTCACAAGTTTCGTTAAGTTTTGTGTGATTGAAGTTTTCAAGTTTTGGTGAGATATCGATATGAGTAGAATAAGGAGCAGTAAGACCCTAAGCTTGGGGATGCACAAGGCACCCCAAGGTAATATTCAAGGAAGACCCAAGAAACTAAGCTTGGGGATGCCCCGGATGGCATCCCCTCTTTCGTCTTCAACACTATCGGTAACCTCACTTGGAGCTATATTTTTATTCGTCACATAATATGTATTCTACTTGGAGCATAATTTTCTTGTGTTAATATTTGCTTGCTGTTATTTAGAATCATGTTTTGTATCTTTTAGTTCAATAAAATGCCAATTATAGCCTTTACCATGCTCAGTTTGCAAGTTCATGTGTTGCTGTTTGAAAACAGAAAGTTTTCTTTTATTTCCAGAATATTCCTGAATAGTCAGAACATGATAAAAATCTGAAATTTTTACACAGTAATAATGCATGAGTTCTCTGTCACGTGGTAATTTTTCAGAATTTTTGGAGTTAGGAAAGTATAAATTTTTATTCCCCCTTAACAGACTGTTCTGTTTTGGCAGATTGCTGTTATAGTTGCATTGTTTGCATATGTTTGCTTGTTTAATGTTTCTATTTGTGGATAGGAGTATTAAATATGCAGAGGAATTTAGTATGCAATAATTAATTATAATTTTAGTGATTTGTTACAGCAGAGAATGTTAAGGTTTTGAGTTGATTTGTACTAACTTATCTCACGAGTTCTTGTTGAGTTTTGTGTGGATGAAGTTTTTAAGATTTAGGAGAAGCCATGATATGAGAGGAATTAAGGAGATGCAAGAGCTCAAGATTGGGGATGCCCAAGGCTCCCCAAGATAACATTCCAAGAAGTCTCAAGCAAATAAGCTTGGGGATGCCCCGGTAGGCATCCCACCTTTCTTCATCAACACCTATCGGTTAGCCTAAGTTTTTACTTGTTCACATGATATGTGCTATTCTTGGAGTGTCCTTTTATTTTCATTTTGTTTGTTGTTTTAATAAAATACTTGGATCTGAAATCTTTATTGAGAGAGAGTCTTCACATAGCTACCCATTCACTAAACTACTCTTTGTTCTTCACTTATATCTTTTGGAGTAGTTTGTCATTTGCTCTCATGCTTCATTTATATCCCAAGAGTAAATTGATGAATGAATTGAATGTCATAAATATGAAATTATATGTGCTTCATATGCTTGTACCATGGGGAGTATTTATTTCACATAAAAGAAGTATAAGTGGTAAAATTCATTGAAAGTAAGCAAACACAACATTGGTCACTTGAACAATTCATGAAAGAATATTGAAGGAAGAGAGATTTCACATATAAATATACTATCTTGGACATCTTCTATGATTGTGAGCCCCCATTAATTATTTTCAAGCTTGATCAAGTAGTTGACATTGGACAAGGAAGACAACGTAATGGGTTATGTTTGTTTATATTCACATAGAAGTTATATGTTCTTGGAAACTCTAACATGTGGTGCTTGCTCATAATCTTTTGCTACCCAAAATTTCGTACTAAGTAGAAATACTACTTGTACATGTAAAAACCCTTAAACCCAGTTTCTTGCCATGAGAGTCCACTATATATACCTATGGATTGAATAAGATCCTTCAAGTAAGTTGTCATCGGTGCAAAAGCAATAAAAATTGCTCCTAAATATGTATGATCTTTTATTGTAAGGGAAAATAAGCTTTGTACGAACTTGTGATGGTGAAGAAATAAAAGTGATAGACTGCATAATAAAGGTTGTTATCACAAGGGGCAATATAAAGTGACGTTCCTTTGCATTAAGAGCTTGCACATCCAAAAATAAAAAGCGCATGACAACCTCTGCTTCCCTCTGCGAAGGGCCTATCTTTTACTTTATGTATTTACTTTTATCCAAGAGTCAGTAGTGTTCTTCTCTATTCCGTTTTTATTTTCTCTCTTGGCAAGCATCATGTGGCGGGGAATGCTCCAGGCACATATATCCAGTTGAATATAGGTGATCATGAGTTATTATTGTTAACATTATCTCTGAGATAAATAAGTTGGGAGACGAAACATTAAGCCCCTGTCTTCCTATGTGTTTGACTGAAACGGTTTGTTCTAAAAATATGCTTTGAGTGTCAGCAATCATGGAAGACTAAATGATAGTTGAGTATGTGGAATTTGCTAAATCAAAGCTCTTACATAGACCCTTCCTGAAAATAAGATGAATTGCAATTGTTTGATGACTGAGAACATAGTTTGTTAGTTTTCAAGAAAGTTTATGATCTATACTTTAACATGTGAATAGCTTGCTACTTGATCATGAGAAGTTTTATGAGATGAGCTACTGTCTATGATATATAATGATGCTAGAAAAAGTGTTTGGAATTATCATTGATCAAACTTATGCACTATGCTAGCATTCACACTTCCTAAATTATTTCTTTTATCATTTACCTACTCGAGGACGAGCAGGAATTAAGCTTGGGGATGCTGATACGTCTCCAACGTATCTATAATTTATGAAGTATTCATGCCATGTTTACAACAATTTTATATGGTTTTGGTATGATTTGAATGGAACTAACCTGGACTGACGCTGTTTTCAGCAGAACTACCGTGGTGTTGTTTTTTGTGCAGAAATAAAAGTTCTCGGAATTGGCTGAAACTTTTTGGTGATTTTTTTTGGAACATAAGAGACCCCCGAAGCTTCGTGGAAGGACCAGAAGAGTCACGGGGAAGCGACAAGCCTGCTAGGCACGCCCTGGGGGGTAGGGAGGGCCTAGCGAGCTTGTCACTCCCTCGTGGGCCCCCTTGACATGAAACCAATGACAAAAATTCCTATAAATACCAAAAACCCCAGAAAGAAACCTAGAACTTCGATGCCGCCGCCGCAAGCCTCTGTACCGAATAAATACCATCTGGAGCCCTGTTCCGGCACCCTACCGGAGGGGGGAATCATCACCGGAGGCCATCGTCATCATCCCGGCGGTCTCCATGACGACGAGGGAGTAGTTCACCCTCGGGGCTGAGGGTATGTACCAATAGCTATGTGTTTGATCTCTCTCTCTCTCTCGTGTTCTTGATTTGGCACGATCTTGATGTACCGCGAGCTTTGTTAATATAGTTGGATCATATGGTGTTTCTTCCCTCTCTATCTTCTTGTGATGAATTGAGTCTTTCCCTTTGAGGTTTCGTTATTGTCGGATTGGATATTTTAGATTTGAGAACACTTGATGTATGTCTTGCATGTGGATACCCGTGGTGACAATGGGATATTCTATTGAGTCACTTGATGTATGTTTTCGTGATCAACTCGCCGATTCCCGTGACCTTGGGGTGATCTAGGCATAGGGTTTGGTTGCATGTTTTCATCTTCTTTCTCCGATAGAACCGCTAGGGTACTCTTTGTAGTTCTTTGGGTGGATTGAATATTATGAATCTGAAGTTGTTTGATGCATATCGAATAATCAACTCATGGATACTTGTGGTGACATTGGAGTATCTAGGTGACATTAGAGTTGGTTGATGCTTATCATATGGTGTTATTTTAGTATGAACTCTAGGGCTGTTTGTGACACTTATAGGGATGGCTCAATAGATTGATCGGAAAAGATAACTTTGAGGTGGTCTTGTACCCTACAACAATTTCATCTTACGTTCTCCGCTAGATAAGAACTTTGGAGTGATTCTTTGTCGCACGTTGAGGGATTGTAATATGATCCAATTATGTTAGCATTGTCGAGAGATTGCACTAGTGAAAGTATGAACCCTAGGCCTTGTTTTCAAGCATTGCAATACCATTTGTGCTCCGTTTTATCACTTGCTACCTTGCTGTTTTTATTATTTCAGATTACAAAAACCTATATCTACTATCCATACTACACTTGTATCACCATCTCTTCGCCAAACTAGTGCACCTATACAATTTCCCATTGTATTGGGTGTGTTGGGGACACAAGAGATTTCTTGTATTTGATTGCAGGGTTGTTTGAGAGGGACCATCTTCATCCTACGCCTCCCACGGATTGATAAACCTTAGGTCATCCACTTGAGGGAAATTTGCTACTGTCCTACAAAACTCTGCACTTGGAGGCCCAACAAAATCTACAAGAATAAAACTTGCGTAGTAGACATCAGGCGTCTGTCAGATAAGTGGAAGGATTTCATGGAGCTCTTGTCATACAATGATCTGGGGGCCCACGACCCAATTGGGTTTCGCCCTCACAAGGAAGTTGCTGCCACGCACAAGTCTGCTCTCTGGCACTTCTCCACAGTAAAGGTATCACCCAATGGCAAGGAGACATATGAGCTGTGCCCGTTTCTTGATATCATGCATCGCATCTTTAGGAACTCTCTCTTTCCTCGCATTGGGAACTTGGATCAAGTGCATTCCTAACTTGTGGACATGCTTCTCTTTTGCCAGAAGGAGAAGGGATCTCAGCTGGTGTTGGACGTGTCTCATGCGATGTATTCCTGATGAGGAGCTTGTCACTAGGGAGTTGGTCTCCCATGATGTTATTCAGCTGAGGCAGAAGGAGAAGTGGGGCGCTCCGGCGCATGTTCCTCTACAGACACAGACCGTTGGTACTGAGTCCGAGGAGTCTGAAGGATCTGAGTTTGCTCCCTCCACTGAGCCATCTTGGGCTCAGAGCTCAAGGAGAAGATGAAGAAGCTGTTTTGTATTCAGGCTCAGGGGCAGTACAAGGCACATGTGGCGGAGAAGAAGGCCCGCAGTCATGACAAGGCCATGATGAGGCATCTGGGCATGGAGACTACCAGTGGTTCCGAGGACAAGATCACTGATGAGGAGGAGTGGATCTCCAACAACTGCAAGTGGTCAGAGTCTGAGGAGGATGATCAGCCAACAGCTGCAGAGGAGGAGTCTGGCGATCACGAGGAGTACTGAGAGTGTTCTGGAGCTTCTCTACCACCTTGAGTCATTTTTAGTGCTCTTTGCCCTTTTGGTGTCTCGATGCCAAAGAGGAAGAGAGTTTAGGGATTTGCCGAGTCACGAGTGTGTCTTGTTTGCCGTTGCTTTCTTCTCTCGTGAACTCTTTTATCATTTGCTTTGGTTTGGTTTGTGGTTGTGAGAACTACCTATCATATGGTGTGAGACATATGCTACCCTATCATTATCTTTATGTCTAGTAGTATGTTGGTTGTGAGACATTATCCTTATTGTGCCCTTATCTTTATGCTCACATGCCATGACTTGCATACATGCTTTTCTCTCTTATATCATGTTGTTGCAAGTGTTGCCTTATCTATAAAATATAGGGGGAGTGTTGATCCTAGTGTGTGTGCTTTGCATTCCAAAAGCATACCTAAATAGTGCACACATCTAGGGGGAGCCCGTCTATATTTTGTAGTTGTTGGGTTTGCTTATTATCTCGTTGTATCCCTTGTGCAAATCCCGTGTTGTCATCAATCCACCAAAAAGGGGGAGATTGTTAGGGCATATTTCTCCCTTAGTGGTTTTGGTGATTGATGACAATGCATTTGCGGACTAATCGTGTGCATTGAGCATTTCAGATAATCTATCATTTGGCACAAGATGATTATTGCCCCTCGGAGTGGTCATTCAAGACGGTTGTTTTTCCTTTATTTTCTTGTTGGTGGACTTGAGTCGTAGGAAAACCGTACTATCAAGAGGGGGTCCGCATCGGAAAGATTTGGGTGGAATCAACATGTACACACTTCCCTTTACACCCTCATTACCTTTCCACCTCGATGGAGTTTCTCCTTCTGTGATGCTGATGGGTGTTGAAGAGCTGCCAGCGGTAGTACCGCTGCTAGTACCGCGTGTACTACCGCTCCTTCTTGGGTCTCGACTTTTTCGTGTCGGGTCCAGCGGTAGTCCCTCTGGCATACTACCGCTGAGTCCCCTTTAACCCAGTTGGACGAGCGGCAGTAGGAGCGGTAGTACCGCGCCTACTTCCACTGCCACAACTACTCGTGGCTCATCTCTTCCCTTGTTCCTGCAGCCGTAGTACAGTAACCCCAGCGGTAGTACCGCTGGGGCGAGCTGTAGTACCGCTCCGGCGGCACTACCGGCTTGTGCCCCTATGGCATTTATGTTGTATTCTTCGACACTTCCGTCAGGGCGGTAGTACCGCTCTGTGAGTGGTAGTACCGCTCCTGTGCGGGCTGCGGGCTACATAACGGTTGGATCCCCACCCACTATATAAAGGAGGTCTTCTTCCCCAAGAAGAATTGCCTCTTTCTTCCCCAAACTCCATTGTTGCTCCAAGCTCCATTTTTGCCCGATCTCCCTCCCTAGCCGATAACTTTGGTTGATCTTCTAGGGTTTGGGTGAGAGGGCCCTGATCTACACTTCCACCAAGAGAAATTTGATTCCCCTCGCAAATCCCTTGCAGATCTTGTTACTCTTGGGTGTTTGAGCACCCTAGACGGAAGAGGTCACCTCGGAGCCACAATCCATTGTGGTGAAGCTCCGTGGTGGTGTTGGGAGCCTCCAATTCGGTTGTGGAGAGTGCCCCAACCTTGTTTGTAAAGGTCCGGTCGCCGCCTTCAAGGGCGCCACAAGTGGAATCACGGCATCTTGCATTGTGCGAGGGTGTGAGGAGAATACGGTGGCCCTAGTGGCTTCTTGGGGAGCATTGTGCCTCCACACCGCTCCAACGGAGACGTACTTCCTCTCAAAGGGAAGGAACTTCGGCAACACATCCTCGTCTTCACTGACTCCACTTGTGGTTATTTTTTTCCTTTACTTTGTGCAAGATATTGTTGTGTTGTATGTTTGCTTGCTTGTTGTTGTTGTTGTTAGCATCATATAGGTTGCCCACCTAGTTGCATATCTAGACAACCTATTTGTTGCTAATCCTAAATTGTTAAGAAAAGCTAAAAATTGGTAGTTGCCTATTCACACCTCCCCCTCTAGTCAACCATATCGATCCTTTCATTCCTGTTTCTGGTACATACTATATCTGTCTATCACACCATGTTCTTACATCAAACTATTGTTCTTGTGTATCCTGCATCAATCACTTACGATGAGACACCTTTAAGTTGGCAGTGTGATATTGGTTACGCCCTTGCATATGATTTCTAGCATGTACTGCTTCTAATTTGTTGAAACGCCACCTATGACGAGACAGTTTTAACTTGGCAGAGTGATATTGGTTGCATCTTTCATATGGTGTCTAGCTTGCAGTGCTTCTAATTTGTTGAAATGCCTTCTACTTAGTTTCCACATCATAGGTGTGAATATGTTATGCAGTCCTGTTTTCGTACATATTTCATCCTCGTATCATGTGTTTGCCTTACATCAAAGTATTATTCGTCAGTATCATGCATGAATGAGTTCTGAAGAGCGTTATTCCTTTTTCTTGTCGGTTTGATTTCACAATGCAAAATCAATACAGCAGAAGGAAATTAGTAAGGCAGTGGATGATGGTGGTCCTTCCGAGCAACCGAAATAGAGGGTCTCTACAAATTCTACTCAGCCATCCTCCCAACTAGATTCGCAAGACAATGCAGGGCTAGACAGTCAACGTAGTTGTGTAGATGATGAAGACATCTCCCCTACTCCACCATCACAGGTGCTTGCTCTAACTTGGCACTGTTATATGTGGTTGCATGTTGCGTATGATGTCTAGTTTGTATTGCTTCTAATTTTGTTGATTTGCATCTTCTTAGTTTACACATTATACTTGTGAATATGACACGTGTTCCTGTTTCTAGAACATACTAAATCTGTCTATCACACCATGTTCTTACATCAAAGTACTGTTGTGTATCCTGCAACAATCACTTACCATAAGACACATTTAACTTGGGAGTGTGATATACGTTGCATCTTGCATTGTCTTCTAGCTTGTACTGCTTCTAATTTGTTGAAATGACATTTATGACAAGACACTTTTAAGAGTGATATTGGTTGCATGTTCATATGGTGCCTAGCTTTCATTTTTTCTAATTTGTTGGAATGTCTTCTGCTTAGTGTTTTTCATACATATTCCATCCTCCTATCATAGGTGTGAATATGCAATGCTGTCCTTTTTTTCGTACATACTCCGTCCTCCTATCATGCGGCTGCCTTACATCAAAGTAGTCTTCGTCTGTATCATGTATCAATGACTTATGCAGAGCCAATTTTATTCCCTTTCTTGTGGTTTTGACTTCACAAGGCAATATCAAAAAAGAGGAAGGAAAAGAGTAAGTTAGGGGATGTTGGTGGTCCTCCGGACCAACGCAAACGGAGGCTCTCTAGATTTGCCACTGCTACAGCTACTGCAGTTGAAGTTCCAAGTCTATATGATGACTCCATCTCCCCTACTCCACCATCGCAGGTGCTTGCTCTAACTTGACAGTGTGATAATTGGTTGCATGTTGCATATGGTGTATAGATTGTATTTCTTCTAATTTGATTAAATTGCACCTGCTGAGTTTATACGTTATACATGTGAATATGACATGCCTTTCTGTATCTAGAATACACTGCATCTATCTATCACACCATGTTCCTACATTAAAGTACTGTTGTTGTGTATCCTGCATCAATCACTTATGATGAGACACTTTTAACTTGGCAGTGTGATATTGGTTGCATCTTGCATTGATTTCTAGCTTGTACTGCTTCTAATTTTTCGAAATTCCACTTATGACGAGACACTTTTAACTTGGCAGAGTGATATTTGTTGCATCTTTCATATGTTGTCTAGCTTGCATTGCTTCTAATTTCTTGTAAATCCTTCTGCTTAGTTTCCACATCATAGATGTGAATATGTCATGCGGTCCTATTTTTCGTACATATTCCATCCTCGTATCATGTGTTTGCGTTACATCAAAGTATTGTTCGTCAGTATCATGCATGAATGAGTTATGGAGAGCGAATTTTATTCCTTTTTCTTGTCGGTTTGACTTCACAATGAAAAATCAATATAGCGGAAGGAAATTAGTAAGGCAGTGGACGATGGTGGTCCTTCCGAGCAACTGAAACAGAGGGTCTCTACATATTCTACTCAGCCATCCTCCCAACTAGATCCGCAAGACAACGCAGAGCTAGACAGTCAACGTAGTTGTGTAGATGGTGAAGACATCTCCCCTACTCCACCATCACAGGTGCTTGCTCTAACTTGGCACTGTTATATGTGGTTGCATTTCGCGTATGATGTCTAATTTGTATTGCTTCTAATTTTGTTGATTTGCATCTGCTTAGTTTACACATTATACTTGTGAATATGACACGTGTTCCTGTTTATAGAACATACTAAATCTGTCTATCACACCATGTTCTTACGTCAAAGTATTGTTGTGTATCCTGCAACAATCACTTACCATAAGACACATTTAACTTGGGAGTGTGATATACGTTGCATCTTGCATTGTCTTCTAGCTTGTACTGCTTCTAATTTGTTGAAATGGCACTTATGAGGAGACACTTTTAAGAGTGATATTGGTTGCATGTTCATATGGTGCCTAGCTTTCATTTCTTCTAATTTGTTGAAATGTCTTCTGCTTAGTGTTTTTCATACATATTCCATCCTCCTATCATAGGTGTGAATATGCAATGCTGTCCTTTTTTCGTACATACTCCATCCTCCTATCATGCGGTTTCCTTACATCAAAGTAGTCTTCGTCTGTATCATGCATCAATGAGTTATGCAGAGCCAATTGTATTCCTTTTCTTGTGGTTTTAACTTCACAAGGCAATATCAAAAAAGAGGAAGGAAAAGAGTAAGTTAGGGGATGTTGGTGGTCCTCCGGACCAACGCAAACGAAGGCTCTCTAGATTTGCCACTGCTACTGCTACTGCAGTTGAAGTTCCAAGTCTATATGATGACTCCATCTCCCCTACTCCACCATCGCAGGTGCTTGCTCTAACTTGACAGTGTGATAATTGGTTACATGTTGCATATGGTGTATAGCTTTTATTTCTTCTAATTTGATTAAATTGCACCTGCTGAGTTTATACGTTATACATGTGAATATGACATGCCTTTCTGTATCTAGAATACACTGCATCTATCTATCACACCATGTTCCTACATCAAAGTACATCTGTTGTGTATCCTGCATCAATCACTTATGATGAGACACTTTTAACTTGGCAGTGTGATATTGGTTGCATCTTGCATTGATTTCTAGCTTGTACTGCTTCTAATTTTTCGAAATTCTACTTATGACGAGACACTTTTAACTTGGTAGAGTGATATTGGTTGCATCTTTCATATGGTGTCTAGCTTGCATTGCTTCTAATTTCTTGAAAATCCTTCTGCTTAGTTGACACATCATAGGTGTGAATATGTCATGTCATCCTGTTTTTCGTACATATTCCATCCTCATACGGTTGTCTTACATCAAAGTATTGCTCGTCTGTCTCATGCATTAATGAGTTCTGAAGAGAGAATTTTATTCTTTTGTGCTGTGGATACGGCTTGACATGGCAAAGTCAAAAAAGAGCAAGGAAAAGAGTATGGTAGGGGATGCTGTTAGGCGTCGGGTGCAACGGAAAAGGAGCTTCCCTCGAGATTATTCTGGTACTTATAGTGCAGTAGAAGGTCAAAGTCCACCGGCTAAATCTACAAACACAGTATCTCCTGCTCCACCAACTGCAACACCTCCTTCCACAGTACCGACATCTCAACGAGTTACTCGTTCGAATGCTCAGCAAGTGGCATGTTCCCAAGCTGCCTTCCCACCTAACACTACTTCTGAAGCACTGCTGACACTACAGGACTTGGCAAGATTAGATGAACCTCATGATCATCAACACCAAGACGGTACGTGACCGAGTCAAGTTGCAGTTGTGTGCTCCTTTATATGTAATCTCACAGTTTGATGTGCACTAACACTTTCCATATTCGTTGTTGAACTAGCACCTCAGCGCAAGAGGAAACAGACATCAGGGATAATGCTTGACAGGTTAACAAAATCTAAAGGAGGAAGAATGGAGATCCATTTTGAGGCAGGTTTAAAAAGGCCACGTGATGCTACAGAGTCAGCCAAGTTAGTATCAGAGGCAGCCGTTGCCGTTAGGTGTCATGCACATATCCTCCCAACATGGATCCAGTACAGGAATGACAAAGACGAAACCCAGTTTAACACCTTCCTTGACCATTTATCCGTAAGTAATGTTATTCATCGCAATTTGTAATATTGTCTACTCTGTCCCATACTTTCTAGCTTGCTCCTACTGAGACTCCCATTTTTTTTGAACAGATGAGGTTCAAGTTGGATCCAAAAGATGATGCAACCAAACAAGCATGCACTCATGTTTTTCAGTCTGCTCTGCGATAGTATCGGTATCACCTTAGGAAAACTCACTTTGAAGGCAATGCTAACAATGAAATCGCCCAAACATCTCCAGTAGAATATATTACGGGCGAAGACTGGACAGCCCTTGTTAAACACTGGTCTGATCCAAAGTATCAGGTAGGGTATATGTATGTGATCAGATCACATATTCAACTTGTATTTACGTATGTGCCTTACAAGTCTATCTTCTTCTAGGCTAACTGTTTGAAGAACAAGACCAACCGTTCTAAAGTGAAATTCCAACAAACAACAGGATCTCGTAGCTATATTGCACACTGCGAGGCTCTTGTAAATAACTGCTATTTCCTAATTTTTGTTCTGCCATATTATCGTATCTATATTAACTTGTTCCAAATACAGAGGAAAGCCCGTGCGGACCAAAAAGAACCTGAACCGAATGCGGTGCAAATCTTCAAGGATTGTCACACCAGCAAGATGAAGGGCATGACTACACCAGTCCAAGCCGTTGTTGTAAGTCCTTACTCCTCATGCCTTTGAACTGCTTGTTACTGTGACGTGTTCATTTAACTGCTTGGTTTGCAGTCAATGTCAGTTACTCTATTCACTTTTATACACAGTTGTCTTAACGTATCATTTCACCTTACATGGTTTAAAAGAAAGGAAGGATATTCTTTTGGTCTTGATATGTAATCTAGTTGTGATGTTCACGTGTCTACACAATGATACAATAGCCTGTTTGTTTGATATCCGTTTGCCCGTGATATGAATGATGTCATACTATGTTCATCGTATTTTAAACCGTGTCTCTTTATCCTTAGATAGATGTCAATAAATGTGAGGAAATAGACAATACATTAGGCATGCTACATGGACATATGTTTCGAACGTGATTTTATTATGTACTTACCACTAAAATACATGCTAAAGTATTACAGTGGTTCACCAAAATAAGTTATGTATAAATGTGAAAGCTATTTTGTTTGTTTTTGTCTCATTAGTAACTTCTTATCTGATACAATAATCTACAAAATTCAAACTTTCAGCAAGCTATGGAACAAACGATTGAATAGCCACAACCTCCTGAAGGTGACAAGGCTACCACAAGCACAATGTCACCTCTTGCTCCAGTGCGTTAGTATCTCTCCACTAACAATGCAAAAAGCACCTTCCTGAGTTATTCTGGGTTGGTTGTTAAGGTAACCTCGTCTAAACCGCCTACTGAACAAAATCCTCCGGCTAGACAAAGTGATATATCTGTGCTCTAGACACAAGTCCAATCCCTAATGGAGGTCGTTTCTGAAACAAGAATAGTGGTTGACAAATGTCTTCAAGATATGAATGGTTTTGAAACCAGACTATCGGACATTTGCTTCATTGTTCAAGAGGAATGGCACAAAAAAGGGGAAGGTCATGCTACTCCATCAGATTCTACAGCCTGAAACATTACCACTCTGCTCAAATGATCTCTGCTTCTATACATCTCATGGTGCATTTATCTGCAAGGACTGTAAACTTTTATGCCAACATGCCTTTTGTTGTATGGCTATAATTTATTTTGTTGTGATACAATATTTATCCTGCTGCCAAAGGCCGTACAAATTAGCAAGTTGTTTTTGTATAGTGTAGGTTTATTCTTAGTAATGTATTCGCCATCATCGGCCTCCTTTAGGCCAAAGGCATCTTAGGAGCCCAAAGGGCCAATATTCGTCCAACCCACAACTAGAATGGAGCTAAAAACGATTACGGGCCATAATCGGTATGTAGCCCACAGAAAATGACTGGGCCGAAATCAGCATAAGCTCTTCTTATTTCTGATCGTTCCATTTGTAGGCCCGTGACCATAGTGGGCCATGAATAGGCCTAAACATAATATGGGCCCATTGTATTAACGGGCCGTTAACATGTCTAAATATCACGCAGGCCTTATCTGGCCCATAAATGACACGGGCCGTTAACAGGCCGAATCGCAGATTGGGCCTTCATAGGGCCAGTATATTGCTAGGGCTTGTAGCAGGACGAAAGATGATTGGGCCTAAAATGTGCCAAATAGCCCACTGGTCATTAGCAGGCCGAAATGTAGCTCAGCCCATGGTGGCCCATTTACATGGCGGCTCGTTAACAGGCTGAAAGTCAACACGGGCCAGAATTGCGTCGACCTACTACATGGGCCTTTAACAGACCAAAAGTGCTGCTGGGCAGGATTTGTGTCATCGAGAATATGGGCCGTTAATAGGCCGGATGTGACGTCGGGCTACATATAACCCATGGGTTGCGTCGGCCGTTAACAGGCCAGAAGTCAGACCGGGCCGAAAATGGCCCAATTCCATCACGGTCTGTTTAGGGGCCGAAAATTTCATCGGGCCACATATGGGCCCAAATGTAGCAGGACCTTAAACAGGCCGGAAACACACCGGGCCGTAATTGGGCCCAAATACAAAGCGGACAGTTAACGGGCCAGAAGTGACCATGGGCCGCAATGATGAGAAATCCACAACGGGCCATTGACGGACCGATTTAACACTATTCAAACGGGCCTTACCTGCAAAGGGGCCGTGTGCAACCAGGCCTTTAATGGGCCAGCCCACTAACTTTGACTGGGCCGGCCTTTTTACCTAAATGGGCCACTGTTGGGCCATTCCACGTGTCACCGTTTCATAGGCGCGTACCGTCCAATGAATGGATGACATCTGTCTCGACGTCGAGCTGACATGTGGATCAGCCGGCGAATGAGAAATTTACATGTGGAAAATCACCATTGGTTTGGGCTGCTAACGGTTTATCGGATCCAAACCCGCACCCGATAGCTTAATGGCGACCCGTTACGGTCGATGCCACGTGTCGGTCACCCTTGACGAAAACACTTCCATGACGCTACATTTATCGTCATGGAAGTGGACACTTCCATGATGATAATTTCAGTATTGTCATGGAACACTTCTACGACAGCACATGTATGACTATCTTGATTCTGTCATAAAATCGTCACGGATGTACATGCATGACAGAAAACGTGACCTACTGTGACCAAGACGTATCATCACGGAAGTGTTTTTTTTTGTAGTGTCTGGATCCTTTGAAATCGTTCAAAAGGTTTTCAAAATGAAGTAGAAATTATTGTAATAAGAAAATTATATTCCTGCAATAAGATTGCAGAAAGGAATATTTGAGTTACAAGTTTAGCGAATGTTTGATGAGTTGTGAAAAGAGTTTCATAACTTACACCTCCTGAAACACGACTGTGAGTGGAATGTCCATGAAGATGTAATCAAACCATTTATGACATGGTAAGATCAAAGATGACATAAATAAATTTGCCATTATCCCTTTTAAAGTAATGCTTTAGAGACTGTGGCTTTTACACTGAAAAGAGTGCCATCAGATCTGTTGAAATGATGACATGGTATGGTACGCCCAACCATGTTATGTCTTTTCTTAACATTTGGAATATGGGGCTTGTGTAAAATATTTACAATCCTATTCCAAATCAGACAAGTGCTACTTTGTAGGTTATCCCAAATTATTTAATATTCCTCCATCACTATACCGAGGCAAAAGGTTTACCACAAAGAGCGGTATGATTTTGAAGAAAATGGTTCTTGCAAAAAGGTGAGTGGGAGGACAATGCAACTCGACGAGATAACAGTATCTTCCTCGTCAGTTCATAGGAAATAAACCTTGGAAGAAATTTCAGAGTTTCCTACTATGACTAATACAGAAGCCTCTACATGAGATGTATCGACTTTGTTCGATCTTGCAGCTGAACCACGTAGGCAAAACTCGTGCAAACCTCTCAGGTGCGCAAACAAGATATTGTTGTTAGACAATGCTACTTGTAGACTGCGTTGGTATTTCCCCGAAGAGGAGAGGATGATGCAGTATAGTAGAGATAAGTATTTCCCTCAGTTAAGAACCAAGGTTATCAATCTAGTAGGAGAACTGTAATGCCCAATATGAAGCTCTATCGCAATCTCGTGATGAAGTCGAGATCGTGACAGAACCCCATTTTGGAGCGCATAGCAAGGTGATTCTCAAATACATACAACCGAATGAACAGATGAGTGTACCAGATAAAGGCTTACACTCGCCACATGCTACAGCATAATATATCATAATCATCATACAATCATCCAAAGGAAAGACAGGGTCCGACTACGGACGAAATCAAACGAGAAAACATCACCCTGCTATCATCCCCGGATCAACCGACTAGGGCCCACTACGGATCATCTGGCATCGTGACGTACATACGTCCACGCTCATTGTCATACTCCCAATGGAGCATCTCGGGCTCACCTGTGTCTATCTCAAGCGTACCTGCAACTGGTGTTTATAGTAATCTGTGAGCCACAGGGACTCAGCAATCTCATCACCCAAGGTAACAGAACTATTTAAGCTTATAGGAATGGATGGGGTAATGTGGTGAGGTTGCAGCAAGCACTAAGCATGTTTAAGTGGCTAACATACGAGTACAAGAATAAAGATGAGCATACTACGCATAACAGTCGCAAGTTTAATATGATCTAGAAGTGATCCTGAACACCTACTTACGGTTCAAGCATAACCCCACCGTGTTCTCTTCCCGAACTCCTTCAAAAAGAGACAATCACGGTTACGCACACGGTTGACATACTTTAATTAGATTTAGTGTCAAGTTCTCTACAACCGGAGGTTATAAATTTCCCAGTCGCCACATAACCGCGGGCATGGCTTCGCGAAAGATTTAACCCTGCAGGGGTGCTCCAAGTAGTCCATTATAAATTACCACATGCATCCAATGGGACATCCTCACACCATGATAACACGATGCTTACGATAAGGAATCCCGGTGGACAAGCCACTCGTAACAGGCAAAATTAAACCAGCAAGACCTCCCGGTGAGCAAGATCCGTGTCTAGAGCCGCGTGCACTCTATCTACGGGCATCATCCGTCTATGCTAAGTGGGCGATAGCCAAAAGAACCCGAGTTGCCCTGAGGCGGCTCCGCCGACTTCTAGGTAGGTGGACCAACGGTTGTGTTTTGCCGCTGGCCCGAGTTTTGTTGGAATTAAAAGAGTCCCTGAGGTGGCGACCCTCTATGCATTAATTATTAGGTTCATGTTGGCAAATGTTAAAACCAATGTTGGGCCTTGCTGGAGAAGTCTTATCCTAAAACAAGTCATCAGGGGGGTTCCCATATGCCCCACATGTGTTAGAAGCGCTCATCAAGGAACATAACACCGGTATTACGAAAACTAGGGCGGCATGAGTGGAACAAAACACTAGGCAAAAGGCCGAGCCTTCCACACACAACCAAGTATATAGATGCATTAATTAAATAAGAGATATTGTGATATCCCAACATATCCATGTCCCAACATGGAACAACCTGCACTGCACCTGTAACTAAAACGCTATAAGAGGGGCTGAGCAAAGTGGTAACATAGCCAAACAACGGTTTGCTGGGTAGGGTGGTTAGAGGCTGTATCATCGCATATGGGAGGCTGACATGTATGTGGTAGGAAGCATGACATAGCAATAGCAACGAGACAACTAGCAAGCAAAGATAGTAGTGTTATCAAGGGTAATGATCATCTTGCCTGAAGTCTCTTCGATAGGATAGTAATACTGCTCCTCGAACACGTTCTCAAGAGGTTCCTTGAACTCGGACTCGTCTCCCGGTACTACCCAAAAGAAAGAACAAGCATCGAAACAAACAAACAACCATGGCATAAATGCACAACGAAGATGATGCATGATCATTTAAAGACGCATGGCATGGCAAGGTGCAACAACCAAATACTACACATTAAGTGAAGCTCAATATGCAACGGGTTGCATGTTGACGAAACTTCACAATGATTATTTAGTTCGCTCCCGTTTATTCTACTCATCAATATTAAATGTTGACAATCATGGCAAGAAATGAAGCATAATTAATCTACCTACCTAGGCAATTTAAATAAGGCCGGAAACAACACTAAACAATTTCGGAAACTCCCCATATGTGAATTTTGAAATTGGTACTGTTCTGCCCAAACACAATTTTAATGTTGTTAAACAGCAAAAGTAAGTGCACCATGTTAATCTACACATATTTCCACCCCATTTACATATAAAGTTTATTTTATTCGGAGCTACGGTTGTTTAGTTATGAAATAAACCATTTTAGCATGCCATTTATGCAAATTAATGCAAACAGCAATTTTAAACATGGATGAAAGTTGGTTATTGAGAAACTACATGAAATTCTACCCAAGTTACATATATAAAATGCTTTATATTGATGCACGGTTAATTTTACTATGAATTTTGCAAGATGCTATATTAAACTGTAAAAAGAATGTGCAGCTATGCATGCAACAAAAAAAAGAATAACAGAAGGGCTGGGCTAAATGCAGCGCACTGGGTGAGCCCAGTGGCAGATCTGGCCCAAGGCGGCTGTGTGTGCACGATTGGAAAAAATAACAAAAGAATTGAGGCTCCCTGGGATTTGATCCCAGGACCTCTCGGGTGAAGGAGAAGCGTGCTAGCCATTGCGCTACTGTTGTGTTTGTGATGTGGGAGAGGACTGAATATAGATGAGTCAGTCATACGGCGGGGTCCAGATGTGTGTAGGATTACAAGGGAAAAAGGAAAAAAACAGAGGCAAAATGGAGGCGAGCTGGGTATCGAAGCCAGGACCTACTAGTTGAACCAGAGGGCGCTGACCAACTCGGCTGGTTGTGTGCTTGAGCGTGTGCGTGCTCATGGAGGAGCATGGCCTCGATGGTGTGCGTGGTGCGGACAAAGGTGGTGTGCAGCGAGGTGTACGAGCTCGAGCTCGAGGTCACGACCATGGCGGCCGAAACCGGAGACGCGCGGAACGCTGGCTATGCGGACAAACGAGAGCAGAGAGGGAGATGGGGAGGATCGGAGCTTCACCGTGGGGGTGCTCCTGGAGTCGTACGAGGTCGACAGCGACCGGAGATGGCGGGGGGATGCGCTGAACGTGGCGGTGGTGTTCGGAGCAGAGGAAGCAGGGGAGGTAGAGGACGGTGCTACTTGTGAGCTGCGTTGGTAATTCCCTGAAGAGGAAGGGAGATGCAATACAATAGAGATAAGTATTTCCCTCAGTTATGAAACCAAGGTTATCAATCCAGTAGGAGAATCACGCAACACCTCGTTAGCAGCACCTGCACACAAAACAACAAATCCTTGCACCCAACGCAAACAAGGGGTTGTCAATCCCTCGGTGGTTACTTGCAAGATTAAATTGTATGTGATAGATAGATAGATTGAAACAAAAATACAAAATAAAATAAATAAAGAAAAAGTGCAGCAAGGTATTTTTAGGGGTTTTAATATATGATTTAGATAGACTCGGGGGCCATAGTTTTCACTAGAGGCTTCTCTCAAGAAAATAGCATACGGTGGGTAAACAAATTTTTGTTGGGCAATTGATAGAAAAGCAAATAATCATGATGATATCCAAGGCAATGATCATGTATATAGGCATCACGTCCGAGACAAGCAGACCGACTCCTGCCTGCATCTATTACTATTACTCCACACATCGATCGCTATCCAGCATGCATCTAGTGTATTAAGTATGAAATAGAGTAACGCCTTAAGCACTATGACATGATGTAGACAAAGTAAACTCAAGCAATATGATTAAACCCCATCATTTTATCCTTAATGGCAACAATACAAATACATGTCATGTCCCTTTCTGTCACTGGGATTGAGCACCGCAAGATTGAACCCATCACAAAGCACCTCTCCCATTGCAAGATAAACCAATCTAGTTGGCCAAACAAAATCGATAGATCAGAGAGAAATACAAAGCTATAACAATCATGCATAAAAGAGTTTAGAGAAGACTCAAATATTTCTCATGAATAATCTGATCATAAACTCACAATTCATCGGATCCCAACAAACACACCGCAAAAGAAGATTACATCGGATAGAACTCCAAGAACATTGAGGAGAACATGGTATTGAAGATCAAAGAGAGAGAAGAAGCCATCTAGCTACTAGCTATGGACCCGTAGGTCTGTGGTAAACAACTCACACATCATCGGAAGGGTAGCATGGTTGATGAAGAAGCCCTCCGTGATCGATTCCCCCTCTGGCAGAGTACCGGAAAAGGCCTCCAGATGGGATCACGGAAGAACAGAGGCTTGCGGCAGCATAAAAGTTATTCGGGGTGGCTCTCTGTTGGTTTCCCAATATTTGAGAATTTATAGAAGTGGAATTAGGTCAAACGGAGCCACGAGGGCCCCACAAGGCATCAGGGCGTGCCCCCCGGGGCCGCGCCCTGTTGCCTTGTGGAGGCTTCGTGAACCTTCTGGCCTCCTCTCCAAGTCTCCAGGGTCTCTTTTGTCCAGAAAAAAATCTCCAAAAAGTTTCGTGGCATTTGGACTTCGTTTGATACTAATTTCCTGAAAAACCAAAAACAAGCAGAAAACAGCAACTGGCACTGGGCACTAGGTTAATAGGTTAGTCCCAAAAAATGATATATAATTGCATATAAAAACATCCAAGATTGATACTATAATAGCATGGAACAATCAAAAATTATAGATACGTTGGAGACGTATCAAGCATCCCCAAGCTTAATCCCTGCTCGTCCTCGAGTAGGTAAATGATAAAAACAGAATTTTTGATGTGGAATGCTACCTAACATGTTTCATCATGTAATATTTCTCTTACAGTATGAATAATAAGATCTGAATGATTCAAAGCAATAGTCAATAGTTTGACATAAAGACATCAATACTCAGGCATACTAATAAACAATCATGTCTTTCAAAATAAAAATGCTAAAGAAAGTTATCCCTACAAAATCATATAATCCTGTCATGCTCCATCCTCTTAACACAAAATATTTATCATGCACTACCTTGATGACAAGCCGAGCAATTGGTTCATACTTTTTAACGCGGTTCAGCTTTTTCAACCCCCACGCAATACATGAGCGCAAGCCATGGATATAGAACTATGGGTGGAATAGAGTGTGATTAATAAGGGGAAGTCAAAAAATAAGAAGATAGTCTCACATTAACGAGGTTAATCAACGGGCTATGGAGATGCCCATCGATTGATGTCAATGCGAGGAGTAGGGATTGCCATGCAACGGATGCACTAAGAGCTATAAGTGTATGAAAGCTCAACATGAAAACTAAGTGGGTGTGCATCCAACTTGCTTGCTCATGAAGACCTCGGGCATTTGAGGAAGCCCATCATCGGAATATACAAGCCAAGTTCTATAATGAAAAATTCCCACTAGTATACGAAAGTGACTAAACAGGAGACTCTCTATATGAAAAACATGGTGCTACTTTGAAGCACAAGTATGGAAAAGGATAGTAACATTGCCCCTTCTCTCTTTTTCTCTCATTTTTTGGGGCTCTTTTTGGCCTCTTTTTATCGTGGGCTCTTTTTGGCCTCTTCTTATTTTAGTTTTTTTTATTTCCTCACTGGGACAATGCTCTAATAATGATGATCATCATACTTCTATTTACTTACAACTCAAAAAATTACAACTCTAAACTAGAACAAAAATATGACTCTATATGAATGCCTCTGGCGGTGTACCAGGATGTGCAATGATACTAGCGTAACATGTACAAAAAATGATGAACGGTGGCTGAGCCACAAATACTATGTCAGCTATATGATCATGCAAAGCAATATAACAATGACGATGTGTGTCATAACAACGGAACGGTGGAAGTTGCATGGCAATATATCTCGGACTGGCTATGGAAATGCCATGATAGGTAGGTATGGTGGCTGTTTTGAGGAAGATATAAAGAGGCTTATGTGTGATAGAGCGTATCATATCACGAGGTTTGGATGCACCGGCGAAGTTTGCACCAACTCTCGATGTGAGAAAGGGCAATGCATGGCACCGAAGAGGCTAGCAAAATGCGGAAAGGTGAGAGTGCGTATAATCCATGGACTCACATTAGTCATAAAGAACTCACATACTTATTGCGAAAGTTTATTAGCACTCGAAGAAAAGTACTACTACGCATGCCCCTAGGGGGATAGATTGGTAGGAAAAGACCATCGCTCGTCCCCGACCGCCACTCATAAGGTAGACAATCAAGAATAAATCATGCTCCAACTTCTTAGCATAACGACAGATCATACGTGCATGCTTCGGGAATCACAAACCTTAACACCAATATTCTTCCTAAACCACAATTATCTACTAGCACCTCCCACATATTACCATCTTAATATCGCAAAACTATTGCAAGGAATCAAACTTATCATATTCAGTGATCTACACGAAAGTTTTTATTATATCCCTCTTGAATACCTATCATATTAGGACCAAATTCATAACCCATGCATATTACCATTGCTATTCATTAGATTCTAAAAAAGATATAAGTGAATCATGAGAGTGCAACTATTTCTTTAAAATATAACCACCACTGTGCTCTACAAGATATAAGTAAAGCACTAAAGCAACTGCCTAGCTCAAAAGATATATGTGAAGCACATAGAGTATTCTAACAAATCACGAATAATGTGTGTCCCTCTTAAAAAGGTGTGTTCAGCAAAGATGATTGTGACAAAATAGAAAGCAAACAAACTATATCACAAGACGCTCCAAGTAAAACACATATCATGTGATGAATAAAAATATAGCTCCAAGTGAGTTACCGATAGATTGTAGACGAAAGAGGGGATGCCTTCCGGGGCATCCCCAATCTTAGACACTTGAGTCTTCCTTGAATATTACCTTGGGGTGCCTTGGGCATCCCCAAGCTTAGGCTCTTGCCGCTCCTTATTCCTTTATCCATCGTAGTCTCACCCAAAACTTGAAAATTTCAGCACACAAAACTCAACAGAAACCTCGTGAGATCCGTTAGTATAACAAACAAATTTTAAACTTTAGGTACTGTTGTAAATTGATTCATATTTAATATTGGCATAATGCTACTGTACTCCAACTTCTCCATGACTCATCCCCCCGATACGATCCATAGATTCATCAAAATAAGCAAACTATGCAACAAAAACAGAATCTGTTTAAAACAGAACAGTCTGTAAAGATTTGAATTAACGTCATACTTTTGTAACTCCAAAAATTCTGAACAATTAGGAAAACGTAGACAATTCAAATATCAATATTGTGTAAAAAATTCAGAAGGCTCTGACCTTCCAGAAAAAACTAAAATTCCATCAATGGACGCAAAAGTTTATGTTTTCAAACAACATCAATTATACTATCATCCAAATCATCCCAAAGGCATTACTTGGCACAAAGACTAATTAAAAGATAAAAACACAATCATAACAGAGGCTATAAATGTGTAAACACACAAGAACAGAAGGTAAAACTAAAATTTTATTTTATTCATTGGGTTGCCTCCCAACAAGCGCTATTGTTTTATGCCCCTAGCTAGGCATAATGCATAGTTTCAAGTATTGTCATCCTTCAAGTTAATTCCATAGGTGGCCCTCATAATAGATTCATAGGGTGACTTAATTCTCTTTCTAGGGAAGTGCTCCATCTCTTTCTTTAATGAAAATTGAAATCATATATTACCTTCTTTCATGTCAATAATAGCACCTATTGTTCGTAGGAAAGGCCTACCAAGTATTATAGGGCAAGAAGGATTGCATTCAATGTCAAGAACAATAAAATCCACAGGCACATAATTTCTATTTGTAAGAATAAGCACATCATTTATTCTACCCAATGGCTTTTTAATAGTGGAATCCGCAATATGCAAATTAAGGGAACAAGGATCCATATCGGTGAGACCTAGCACATCACACAAAGACTTTGGTATAGTGGAGACGCTGGCACCAAGATCACATAGAGCATTACATTCATAATCTTTAATTTTGACTTTAATAGTAGGTTCCCATTCATCTTGTAATTTTCTAGGAATTGAAACTTCCAACTCAAGTTTTTCTTCATGAGCTTTCATCATAGCTTCTACAATATGTTTAGTAAAAGCTTTATTTTTTTCATATGCATTTGGTGAATTAATCATGGATTGCAACAAGGAAATACACTCAATTAAAGAACAACTATCATAATTAAAGTCCTTGTAATCCAAAGTAGTGGGTGCATTACTATTTAAAGTTTTGACCTCTCCAAACCCACTTTTTTCATTTTTTGTCATTAAGATTATCACCCTCCAAGCAATTGGGACTCCTTCTACCTAAAGTTGACTCTTATTCAGTACCTTTTTCGTCAAGTTTTATATTACTAAATAATGATTCAATAGGAGTGACACCAATCATTTTAATACCTTCATCATTACTACGATAGAAACCGGGTGGAATAGCTTTTTCTAGAAATTCTCGCTTAGCTCTCAACCTAGCGGTCCTTTCTTTACTTTCATTAATGAAGACATATATAGCTTTAATAGACTCATTTATATCATTCTTGGGTGGAAAATTTTTAATTTTGATATTTTCCATATCACGAGCAATTGTATCCATGTTCCTAGCCAATTCAGCAACTCTATTCAATTTTTCTTCTATCATAGCATTGAAATTCTTTTGTGAATTAATAAATTATTTAATATTACTTTCAAGATCAGAGGGTATCCTATTATTATTATTATATGGATTGACATAGGAATTACCATAATTATTAGAGGAATTTCCAGGAAACGGTCTAGGATTGAAATTACCCCTATAAGCATTGTTGTTGAAATTATTTCTAGAGACAAAATTCACATCAATAGCATCATTATTTTGATCAATAAAGGTAGATAATGGCACATCATTAGGATCAATATGAGCACTTTTACTAGCAACCATTTTCATAAGAGCATCCATCTTATCACTCAAAGTATTAATTTCTTCAACAGAATTTACCTTCTTACCAGTTGGAGTTCGTTCAGTGTGCCATTGAGAATAATTTGTCATAATATTGTAAAGAAGTTTTGTAGCTTCTCCCAATGTAATTTCCATAAAAGTACCACCTACGGCAGAGTCTAGCAAATTTCTAGAAACAAAGTTTAGTCCCGCAGAAATTTTTTGTATGATCATCCATAAACTTACACCATGTGTTGGGCAATTTCTTATCATTAATTTCATTCTCTCCCAAGATTGTGCAACATGCTCATGTTCAAGTTGCTTAAAATTCATAATTTTATTTCTTAAAGAAATAATCTTAGCGGGAGGAAAATAATTGGCAATAAAAGCATCCTTACACTTATCCCAAGAATCAATACTATTTCTAGGCAAGGATGAAAACCAAGTTTTAGCACGGTCTCGTAGTGAGAACGAAAATAACTTTAATTTGATACTATCATTATCCACATCTTTTTTCTTTTGCATATCACAAAGCTCAACGAAAGTATTTAGATGGGATGCAGCATCTTCATTAGGACTACCAGAAAATTGTTCTTTCATAACAAGATTAAGAAAAGCAGCATTAATGTCACACGACTCCGCACTAGTGGCGGGAGGAGCAATAGGAGTATTAATAAAATCATTATTATTAGTATTGGAAAAGTCACACAATTTTGTGTTTTCTTGAGACATCGCGACGAAGGAAGCAAACAAGCAAATAAAAATATTTTTGTGTTTTTGTAAAAAAAAATTAGAAGTGGGGGAGATGAAAACGAGAGGCAAATGCAAATAAAAAGGCAAATAAAATAAATGCAAGTGAATGATAGTTTGTGCGAAGGTACTTGGTAATTTTGATGATGTCTCCCCGGCAACGGCGCCAGAAATTCTTCCTGCTACTTGTAGACTGTGTTGGTATTTCCCCGAAGAGAAGAGGATGATGCAGTATAGTAGAGATAAGTATTTCCCTCTGTTAAGAACCAACATTATCAATCCAGTAGGAGAACCAAGCAAAATCCCGTTAGACGCACCTGCACACACAAAAGCAAACACTTGCTCCCAACGCAAATAAGAGGGTTGTCAATCCTCTTAGCGGTTATTTGCAAGGATTAATTCTGATAGTGATAGATAGATAAACTAAAATACTAAATAAAATAAAATAAAATAAATTGCAGCAAGGTATTTTTTGGTTTTAATATATGATAAAAGTAGACCCGGGGGCCATAGTTTTCACTAGAGGCTTCTCTCTTGGGCGCAGAACATACGGTGGGTAAACAAATTACTGTTGGGCAATTAATAGAAAAGCATATAATTATGACGGATTCATGGCAATGATCATGTATATAGGCATCACGTCCGAGACAAGTAGACCGACTCCTGCCTGCATCTACTACTATTACTCCACCCATCGACCGCTATCTAGCATGCATCTAGGGTATTAAGTATGAAACAGAGTAACGCCTTAAGCAAGATGACATGATGTAGACAAAGTAAAATCAAGCAATATGATTAAACCCCATATTTTTATCCTTAATGGCAACAACACAAATACGTGTCATGTCCCTTTCTGTCACTGGGATTGAGCACCGCAAGATTGAACCCATCACAAAGCACCTCTCCCATTGCAAGATAAACCAATCTAGTTGGCCAAACCAAATCGATAGATCGGAGAGAAATACAAAGCTATAACAATCATGCATAAAAGAGTTGAGAGAAGACTCAAATATTTCTCATGAATAATCTGATCATAAACTCACAATTCATCGGATCCCGACAAACACACCACAAAAGAAGATTACTGCTACTTGTGAGCTACGTTGGTAATTCCCTGAAGAGGAAGGGAGATGCAGTACAGTAGAGATAAGTATTTCCCTCAGTTATGAAACCAAGGTTATCAATCCAGTAGGAGAATCACGCAACACCTCATTAGCAGCACCTGCACACAAAACAACAAATCCTTTCACCCAACGCAAACAAGGGGTTGTCAATCCCTCGGCGGTTAATTGCAAGATTAAATTGTATGTGATAGATAGATAGATTGAAACAAAAATACAAAATAAAATAAATAAGATAAATAAGATAAAAGTGCATCAAGGTATTTTTAGGGTTTTTAATATATGATTTAGATAGACCGGGGGGGCATAGTTTTCACTAGAGGCTTCTCTCAAGAAAATAGCATACGGTGGGTAGACAAATTACTGTTGGGCAATTGATATAAAAGCAAATAATCATGACGATATCCAAGGCAATGATCATGTATATAGGCATCATGTCCGAGACAAGTAGACCGACTCCTGCCTGCATCTACTACTATTACTCCACACATCGACCGCTATCCAGCATGCATCTAGTGTATTAAGTCCATAAAGAACGGAGTAACGCCTTAAGCAAGATGACATGGTGTAGACAAATAAACTCACGCATGAATAAACCCCATCTTTTTACCCTTAATAGCAATGATACATACGTGTCATGTCCCTTTCTGTCACTGGGATTGAGAACCGCAAGATCGGACCCATTACAAAGCACCTCTTCCCATGGCAAGATAAATCAATCTAGTTGGCGAAACCAAATCAATAGATCGGAGAAGAAATACGAAGCTATAATAATCATGCATAAAAGAGATTAGAGAAGACTCAAATAATATTCATGGATAATCTGATCATAAACTCACAATTCATCGGATCCCAACAAACACACCGCAAAAAAGTGATTACATCGGATAGAACTCCAAGAACATCGAGGAGAACATTGTATTGAAGATCAAAAAGAGAGAAGAAGCCATCTAGCTACTAACTATGGACCCGAAGGTCTGTGGTAAACTACTCACGCATCATCGGAAGGGCAGCAAGGTTGATTTAGAGCCCCTCCATGATCGATTCCCCCTCCGGCAGAGTGCCAGAAAAGGCCCCCCAGATGGGATCTCTCGAGAACAGAAGCTTGCGGCGGCAGAAAAAGTATTTTGTGGACTCCTCTGTTGGTTTCCCGATTTTTGGGAATTTATAGTGGTGGAATTAGGTCAAAAGGGGCAGAGGTGGGCCCACGAGGCACCAGGGCGCGCCTGCCCCCCCCCCCCAGGCGTGCCCTGGTGGCTCGTGGCCACCTCCTGGGGCTTCTGGCCTTCTCCTGAAGCTTCTAGTGTTGGTTATGTCCAGAAAAAAATCTCCAAAAAGTTTCATGGCATTTGGACTTCGTTTGGTATTGATATTCTGTAAAAACCAAAAACAGGCAGAAAACAACAACTGGCACTGGGCACTAAGTTAATAGGTTAGTCCCAAAAAATGATATATAATTACTGTAAATGTATATAAAAACATCCAAGATTGATAATATAATAGCATGGAACAATAAAAAATTATAGATACGTTGGAGCCGTATCAATTACATCGGATAGAACTCCAAGAACATCGTGGAGAACATGGTATTGAAGATCAAAGAGAGAGAAGAAGCCATCTAGCTACTAGCTATGGACCCGTAGGTCTGTGGTAAACTACACACACATCATCGGAAGGGCAGCAAGGTTGATGTAGAAGCCCTCCGTGATCGATTTCCCTCCGACAGAGTAACGGAAAAGGCCTCCAGATGGAATCACGGAAGAACAGAGGTTTGCGGCGGCGTAAAAGTTATTCGGGGTGGCTCTCTATTGGTTTCCCAATATTTGAGAATTTATAGAAGTGGAATTAGGTCAAACGGAGCCACAAGGGCCCCACAAGGCATCAGGGCGCCCCCCTCCCCGGGGCCACGCCCTGTTGCCTTGTGGAGGCTTTGTGAACCTTCTAGCCTCCTCTCCAAGTCCCCAAGGTCTCTTTTTTCCAGAAAAAAATTTCCAAAATTTTTCGTGTCATTTGGACTTCGTTTGGTACTGATTTCCTGAAAAACCAAAACAAGCAGAAAACAGCAACTGGCACTGGGCACTAGGTTAATAGGTTAGTCCCAAAAAATGATATATAACTGCATATAATTGCATATAAAAACATCCAAGATTGATACTATAATAGCATGGAACAATCAAAAATTATAGATACGTTGGAGACGTATCAGACAATAGTATACCTACGATACACAAGGAAGCATTGATGGGCCGTGACTTTGGAATTGGCTAAATGCCAAAATAATCCGAGATAGTATCCATATAAATGATTCAAGATTAGATCTTGATAAAACCTCTGGAATACATAAAGTCTAACGAATTGTAATGAAACTATAAACTGATACAGATAAAAATGTTTTATCCATAAAGCTCGACTTGTTGCTTACAACAAATTCAAGGAATTAACTACGGAGAGATTGTCTCACCGTAGCGATGCTTAAAGTTAGTTTGGGTTATACTAGCAATGAATACATATTTTCAATCATGAGATATGATACATGGACGCCAAAAGGATTTCCATGAGATGGAAATACAACCAAGGACATGTATGTGATACATTCCAAAGTAATTTGTCGAACCAGAGGATGCTAGTAAGTGTGCAAACTTCAGGGTTCCAGTAATGGACGGAAGCGAGCATAATGGAGTTGGAATCTTCGTTTTGATGAAATAGTCAAAAGAGTTCGATTTCATCAAAGGATAGTGATGATGCTTGTGGTTACAAGAAAGTAAGTGGGAGCATAATAATATTTCTAAAACCTTGTGTGCTTGACACATTGCTGACTGGAAATAATATAAATTTCTTGACACGAATTAGGACTTCATTGAGAAATAGTTTTTCGATGAAGTGCTTGGGCTAGGTAGCCTCGATACTAGGCTTAATTATCCACGGAGATAGAGTTGCCTAATAGGGTTAAGCAAAATACATATTGACAAGATGCTAAAACAGTTTAGCATAAGAACGCCAAGGAGTGATTCTTGCCGAAGTCACATGGAAAGAGTTTTATCAAGACTCGGTGTCCTAAAACACTGATGAGCAAAATACATGATGGAGATTCCACACACTTTTGTGTTTGGATTAATCATGCATTCCATGGTATGTAAAACAACCAGATATGTCCAGTACTCCCAAGCAGTTGCGAGTAAAGATATGAAAGTGATCAAAATATTGATCATAGGACAGCGGTTAAAAATGTCATTGAGTACTATAGTAGCACTGATGACATGTTTTCTCGCAAGCGGAGATCATGAAGAGGTCGTTGTAATCAGTTACATCAATACATGATCGTTGTAAGTAATTACATCGATGCTGTCTTCATTAGTGCTCCATGCAATTTTTGATTTAAGTTAAGGGTTTTGTGTAATACACGATATGGTGGCACGGTAAGATGGAATTGTTCCAAATAGGTTGCTGTGGCGAATTCTATAATGAAGGCTAAGTATGTTGACACTTTAGAGGCGACAAACAAGATGTTGAATCATATAGTTCATTCATGAACTTAGTATGGTTCCAAGATGACTTTGGTCAATGGAACACTATTGTAGATAGTTGCTCCATAGCTCAGTCTGACGAATCAAGGTTCGACCAGTGATTCACATATATACAAAGCCAAGTCCACACAAAATATGAATTTTGTGAACGTGAGGATATGCAAAGATACACACGGACCTGAAGTTGTCAGATCCGTTGGAAAAGGACTATACCACAAGCGATGCATATTTTACACTGGTATGCCATAGGTGTAAAGTGCATTAGCATTGACTAGATTATTGACTCTAGTGCAAGTGGGAGTCTGTAGGAGATATGCCCTAGAGGCAATAATAAATGTCATTATTTATCTCCATGTTCATAATTATGTTTATATTCCGTGCTATAACTGCTATAGTTTGCGAGTCTGCAATAACCACGAGGCTCGGAGGAAAACTCATATGCACGTGTGGAATAATAAACGGTAAAACGTATTCCTAGTCTGGCCTCTAAGACTAGCTCAAGTGTTGCATGATGGTTCTGTTTTCCTGATCATGGGCATGGCTATGCTGGCAACTTTGAGGACACAATGTTAGAAGAACACTTGTGTTGAATTGACCCGATTGATGTTATGCTATGACATATCTTCATCACAAGTTAATGGTTAATAACACAGAGAAAGTTAATGTTTGCATAATTCCTTAGACCATGAGAGTATCGATTTTCTTCATGCTTGCTTCATGAACTTTGGGGTTTGTTAAACGTCATCCATAACAGGGTGGCTATTACGGCAGCTTACGGGTTCATGGAAAAGTATGAGAAGGAACTAGATAGCTCAAGATTGAGATTTGCTCCTCTGGCGATGGAGAGATATTCTTTGGGCCCTCTCGGTGTCATGGTATGCATCATCGTCTGGCCAGACAAATCATGATTTGATCGCCGGGATACCGGAATGCGGGAACGAGAAAAGAGAACAAAAACCGATAACGTGGTAACTGGCATAGTGGACAAAAGTTGTTGATCCACGGGGATGCCGATAAATCTCACCTTGGGTATTTGTAACATATCGCGAAGCAACAGGAATAGCACACGGCAACTACAAGTTCACTCGAGTATTCATTCGTGCGGGTATAGGGATCAATATGGATGTCCACGGTTCCGCTATTGATCATTGAACGGAAAGAGTTCCGGTCATGTCTATACTTCACCGAACCTATAGGGTCACACACTTAAGGGTCATCTATCTGCTAAGTAATAGACAGGGAGTCAGAGAGATTTTTCTGGAGAAGTTTCGGAGACGACAGGAAAAGTTTCAGAGAGAAAACCAGAAATGTTTTGGGGTCACCGGAAGTGTTTCGGAGATAAAAACATCATACCGGAAATGTTCCGGAATGCATCTAGAATTATTTTAGGAGGTGCCGGAAATGTTATGGACCTTCGAAATTTTCTAGATTAAACGGTCGCGGAAAAATCTTGTCCCAGTCTGAGGAGACAAGATCCCATGAATCGTGGGATGATGTTGGCAACACTATTGCCATGTTTGGTGGCTTTATTTGAAAGCCACCTTTTGGGGATTTGTCCCTAAAGTTGTGGAGCATGTTTTGGGGAGGTGGGGGCCCCTTTGTGGCAGCCCAAACCGTCCATGGTGTGTGGGCCCCACCCAAGGGGCATCCTCCCACTTTTGGTAGCTTTTGGGTGGAAAATATCCAAGGACTTTTTGGTATTTTCAAGTGCCCTCTACCCCTTGCCTCCCACTATAAATAGAGGTGGAGAGAGCTCTCCATTTCACTCAATCTCTCTAAAACACAAGGCATGCATGATCTACCATCTCTCTCTCTCTCTTCCTCACACGAAATAGTTTCGTAGAGCCGGAAGGCTGCCTAGTCTTCGGTAGGGCCTAGTTCTGGACGGCGAAGCCCTTCCGGATAGTTGGCACTGTATGTGTGCAAACCGGTAGAGAGGTCGTAGTTTCGATCTTAGTTCGAGAGATAGGCTAAGGTTCTGTCCGAGGTTCTGTCCGAGGATCTGACCATGTGCCTCCCGAAGGGTTGTCCGAGCGACTGATCGAGTTTCTGTGCGAGGGCCTCCCGAAGGGCTGTCCGAGGGACCGCCTGAGGGCCTGTCTGAGTGAGAACATCCTCGCAGTTGGAAGGTTGTAAAATCCTAGCTGCGGGGATCTACACAGAAGATCTCCACCGACTCTCCTTCTGGTGCGCTACGAGTCGGTAACGATTGGATCAAAACCTTGTATGCATCTTCATAGTGGTCCTGGGCTGGTGCGTAGGTCGGATTTTTTTTGTTTTCTGTCGCGTTACCCTACAACCACGAGGTCTTCAGGAGAAGCGTGACGAGACCAGAACCCCGGGTCTGGATCAGGGCGCCGCCATTGTCAAAAGACAAAGAGCGCGCCCGAGCCACCCACCACTATGCCTCTCGTCGCCCGGACGACCAAGAGAAATAGACACCACCACCGCCATGGTGCCCGTCGGAGAGCCACCCATGCGGACCGCCTTCCAAGGCCGCCTCCCCGGCATCCGTGCCACGAGACATCACCAACTGCCTGTGACACCCTGGTTTTCGCTCCTTGTTTTTTTTCCTTTGCGGGATTTGACTCCCGTCTTTTTTTCCGGTGTTATTGGATTTTCTCTCGCTCTTGGGTATATGAAGATGGTCATATAGCCTTGCCTTTCCCATTCTACCAGAGATTCTCTCCAGACCAATCTTGCCACCCAAAATTTATTCCCAGGATTCTGCCGCCAAAACCCTACTCTTCGATCTACCGGAAGGGAAACCCTAATTCCTTCTGTTACAAAGGAACCCCATTTTCCCTTGATATTTTGCCTCCCAAATTTCTCCCAATGATCATCCTATCTTTTTAAACCCTGGATATGCAAAAATATTGCCAAGGCATTTGCAATATTTTTCATTTAAAATTAATTCCTTTTTCTGCCAGTTAAAGGAATTAAATCCAGGAAAATATCTATCCATCTCCAAAGTTCATGAAAACTTGTGGAGATATTCTTTGTGATCATATTGAGCTCCAATAAAAATATTGGCCATAATTAAATAAGGGAAATTGCCTTTTCCTATTTAAAGCCAATATTGCATTTTGGGCACTTTCCAAAGGAGCTACTATTTTGGTAGCCAGGAAAAATCCCAAATAATTTGTGGAGCTTCTCCTATCCATATCTTCATCATTTCCATCAAGATCCCTAGTTCCACAGATCAAATTTTGAGAGCATCATCCAGTTCTTGTTTCTGGATTTATTTTGAGGTTGTGAAGCAACTATATTTTATATTGCTTCAAAAATTCTCAAATTAATCCAGGACCTCAAATTCCATATATGATGTGAGTATGCAAAAATTCACATCATTTCATCTGGCCAATTTCTCCCAAAAATTCCATCTAGTTCCTGTCCAGATTCAAGCTCTGTGAAGGAAGTACCACTTTGGCAATTCCAATTGAGTTGAAATTTTTCCAGCACCTTCATATGTCCAAATCATCACTCTCCACCAAAATTCAGCTCATTTAATCAGGCCAAATGAGTGCAGCTTCAAGATTCAGTTT
The DNA here is from genome assembly GCA_039707655.1 of Elymus sibiricus. Classification (NCBI taxonomy): domain Eukaryota; kingdom Viridiplantae; phylum Streptophyta; class Magnoliopsida; order Poales; family Poaceae; genus Elymus; species Elymus sibiricus. Next base: position 283,349,993 of record CM077670.1, read on the forward strand.
CTGGACCAAATTTTGCATTACAAAGGAAGTATATGCAAATGAGGTCCAAATTGCTTTAAATTTTGCCAGACTCTGCTCCTTCCTACCACATTTCCCTGTGACAACTTGGCCATCTCATTGGCATCTCTGTTTGACCACAACTTCCTCCCCAAGATTCTGACCAGAAACTATTCTGGATCCCCTCGACCACTCTAGAGCAATCCTGGTCCATCCAGTGAGCCATCTCATCTATAAGAGCAGTGAGGAGTCTAGTTGACATGGTGTGACAAGCAGGTACGCGCCGGAGCACGTAGTGCGCGTGGTGACCACGTAGCCACCGTGCAGAAACGGTGCTCTGCACTTTGTCAGCTCCGTCCGGTCGTCTCCGGCCAGTCCCCGCCTGTCCAAACATGTCCGGCGACTCCACGGCGTCCACCTGCCCCTCTCCCGTAGCTTCTCCCCTCTTCTTTCTTCTTCTCCACGCCACGGCGATCGCTGCCAAAGTTCTGCCCGCCCGTGAACCACCGTCGTTTTCTTCTGTCCTCTTCCTCCCGCTGGCTCCTTCCTCCCCGAGCCGTCCCCACCCTCTGCCCACATCAGGTCGGCACCACCCGGAGCGTGCCACCTCGCCGGAGCTCCAGTATGTGGCTAAGAACGCCACGGCAGCCGACCTCATCTGCTCGCCGCCGGCCCCTATAAATAGGCCACCCCCCCTAGCCCTTCCCGAGCATCCACAACCCCGCAGCGACTCCCTCACCCTCCTAGCCCCGCCCCACATCGCAGCCGAGCTCGAGGAGCCTCCATCTCCCTGCTCTGACCGAAGCTCCGCCAGCGGTCATCGCTCAAATTCGAGCCGGCCGGGACTCCCCTCCCCCTTCCATCCCCACCGGAGGACCCCCACGGCCTCGGCGACCTAATCCGTGCCCTCACCTAGCCCTACCCCTCGCCGGAACCACACCATTGCTCGAGCCGCCGCCTATTGCCTCCTTCCGCCGCGGCCGAGACCCTGCCCGTTCCCGAACTCGCTGGCGAGCGTATAGCCTCCAAGTGGAGGCGCTTCGCCGCGCTGGTCTCGCCGGTGGGCGGAATGCTGTCGGAGACGGCCTATGTCGTCGGAGGGCGCCGGCGCACGGCTCGGCCGGCCTCCTCTCTGGCTCCAGTCGGGGAAGGAAGAAGGAAAGGGGAGGGAGGAGAGAGAAGACTGGATGGGGCCCAGCCGTCAGTGGGAGAGGGGGTGCCACGTGGGATAAGTGAAAGCGCATTCGGCGCGTTTACGCTTTCCCTTTGGGAAAGCGTATTTCTCTGGAGTGCGCGGCCGGTCAGGCTGTCAAGGACCCCTCTGTGATTATTATTTTTACAGACAGGTCCCTTGCAGAAAAACCCTTATAACTTTTTACCCGTAGCTCCAATCGAGGTGATTCCAAAGCCCACTTCTTCAGTTCGGCGAGCCCGTTCCGATGGCATCATTTTCATAATGTTTCCACACTATGAAAATGACCATTTTGCCCCTGCCCTTATCAGCCCCTCCGAGAGGGAATCCTTTCCGGCGAATTCTTCCGCGAGGTGATCGCACTTCTCCCGGAGTATTCCTTCACCCCCAGGCAAGCCGACCATCTGATATATGCCCTAAAGCATTGCTCTGTGTTATTCTTGCGTGTTTAAATTAATATGCTTATGCTTGTGTGCATAGTGGTGAGTTGTATGTGACGCCAGTGAACCCTTGTTTGCCTTTCTTTGATGACGGCACCACGCCCGTGTTCTGAGCTGCTTCCGGCCGTCCAGGGTGGATGCCGACTTTATATTTCTCTTTTCAACAACTGGCCCATGTTCTGAGCTGCTTTTCGGCCGTCTCGGACAGCTGTTGAATTTCTTTCTGTAGCGGTGACCCTATGCTCTGAGCTGTTTTTCGGCCGTCTTAGGGAACCGCTACACTCTTTTTATCAACACTGTCTCATGCTCTGAGCTGCTTTTCAGCCATCTTGAGCTGGGGTTGAGTTATTCCGGTAACGTCCCAGATCTGAGTTGTAAAGACCGTTCTGGTGGCTACTGGTTTATTTGTCGGTTTCATGCAAGGGTTCAGATGGTTGTCACTTACAGCTAAGCCTTGTAAAGTGATAATTTGCCATTTAAATATTGTCTCATTAATGACTCGCTGTGATATTGTATGGAGATAGGTTGTTATGCTTTCATAGTTGTTACATCATGCATGGTTACTATTATTGCAATATTAAAGAATGTGACTTAATGATAACAACCTCCTCCGTCGGCTGGATCGAGTCATAGTGTCACCTATCCGAGCTTACCCGTGCAACCACATTTGCCTGGATGGGGAGGCCCTAGCTTGGTCTATTGTCCTGCCTCTTGTCGGTACCTCCAACTAGGGAAGGTTATGCGTGCGTGCTACCCTGGCCCGGTAGGCGGCGATAACCTTGTGAGCCCAGTTAAGTTATTTGAGCTCAGGTCCCTGTTTGGGACAGTTTTGTTTGGCCACGACGGTGGCAGGTGTCACGGGGTGACACAGGGGCCACCCAGGACATGACCCTGGGAGGGTATGATTGTCGGAGGGACCGTAAGAGTGTCAGGCAATAGACAAAGTTTTGTTGGAGCAGCACTGGTCCACCCGAATGGGAACATGTACTAAAGTACGAGGCCAGGCGCTCCATGGTGTGGGTAAAGTGCACAACCTCTGCAGAGTGTAAATCTATTCGAATAGCCGCGTCCTCGGTCATGGACAGTTCTTATAGGCCCCTATTTGGTCTGTGTCGAGTCTGGAGGAACAAACTATATAATGTATTGTTAAAACTGAACCAGAGAGAGGTATGATTTGGCAGACTTATAGTGCAGATGCATGGACATCGGATGATGTCAGGTATATGATGTTGGCCATGCGATGGCTATGAGATGAGTGGTCGGATGACCACAGAACTTGGATTTGGTTTGGATCATGACATACTCGGAGTATGGATTATTTACTTGATATGTTTTACTTCCGTAGTTATCATGCGAGTTAATCCTGCTATGACATGATAATTAATGTTGCTAGATGATTAATCTTGCTAGATAATCCTGCCTTAGTATGATAGCTGATATTGTTAAGATAACAAGTGCATGCTTGAATGCCAAGGATTGCATTGCTTGGTGTATATGTTGGTATGGTTTGCTTGCGAGTACATTCAAAAGTACTCAGCGGCCTTCAATGTGGCCAGGTTCACCTAAGGATCCGACGTTCGCTAGCGAGGAGCCGGAGTGTTCGCAGGCTAGAGGAGTAACCCAGTCAGATCCCTGTGGATTGGAGCCGCACCAGGACCATGCTGCCTTAGATAGAGCCTTTCCGCTGCCATATCATGTAAGCCTTATATACCCATTAATAGAAAGCTTGTGTTCATGATACTTGTGGTAAAAGTGCATGCCAGAGTGCTTTTCCTGGGCTGGCATGTGCAGTGACCGTCTGGCTACAGTGGTATTCAGGCGGGGCGCCACACTGCCCACAACCCAGCACACAGACCACGGCAGGAAAATCCCGGCATCAGCCCTTGAGCCCGGGTCAGCGCCACCACCATAGGGGCGCCCACACCTGCAATCCCCTCCAATCCCGGTGGACCGAGGGGGATACGACTCAGTGGCTGCCGACGGCCATCATCGAGCCATCAACTCAGACGACGCCAAATCCGCGGCCTTTAGCACCGAAACGACAGTCGGACAGCGTTGTCTCGACCACCACCGCCACGGACCTGCACCAACGCCATAACGTGCAGACGCCCCCCAACCGACCTGCAAGCTCCCGCCTTGGCCTGACCGGAGGCAGCCTAGAGCCGTCAACTGACTCCAGGGCAACCGAGCACCGAAGCTCACGCGAGAAGTAACTAGCCCCGGCCGGAGGACCATGTCAAACTCTCGCACCAACGGCCAGTCCGCGATGCCGGCCCATTACCAGTCATCGCACCCGGGAGAGGCGGGCAACACCCCATCAGATCTGGGCATCACAGATCTAGATGGGGGGCAGCTCATGGTAGCCTACAATTCCGGCCGCCGAGCAGCCGCCCACAAGCCAGCACCGCCCTCCCATCGACTCCTCGCGCCACGCCCCGCCACCACCGTCCGAAGCCAAGGATTCCACCCAATGCGCACATTGCCACCTCCACATGCCCGCAGGAAGGCCCGGCGGTCACCGCCGCCAGCAGCGTCGGCCAGCCCCCAACAGGAGCTCAGCCGAGCCCCCTGCAGCACCCCACGCCGCAAGACAACCCCCAGGTGCCAGACCCGGCGGATCTGGCTGGAAGCTCGCCCACACGCCGCCACCTGAGCCGAGCTCAACGCAGCCGCCACACCACGCACGGGCCCCGGGCCACCGCCACGCCGCTCGGCCCCGCGGACGCTCAACGCCGCCACTCAACTACGTCGTCCCGCGTCGGCCCCGTCGGGCAGAGGAGAAGGAGAAGCCCCGCCGCCGCCGCGCCGACCGGGCTTTGCCCGTTAGCGCCTGCCGGCGGTGGCGGGGGAGGGGAACGAGAGGAGGGTAGAGGAGACCGGCGGCAGGGGTGCGCCCTCTCGGTCGCCCACGGGGACGATGCGAGAGGGAAGGTTTTTTTTCTTTCGGTCAAGGTAATATTCTCCTCCCGTGCCAAATAAAATGCTCTATGAAGAGCCAGAGCTTCGTGTTGGGGAACGTTGCATGGGAAACAAAAATTTTCCTACGCACACATAAGATCTATCCATGGTGATGAGCATCTACGAGAGGGAGAGTGAATCTACATACCCTTGTAGATCGCTAAGCGGAAGCGTTAATAAACGCGGTTGATGTAGTCGAACGTCTTTGCGATCCAAATCGCCGAGCGTCCCGCGATCCAATCACGATCCTTCCGATCTAGTGCCGAACGGACGGCACCTCCGCGTTCAACACACGTACGGCTTGATGACGCCTTCACCTCCTCGATCCAGCGAGCGATGATGAAGTAGTGGTTGAGTTCCAGCAGCACGACGGCGTGGTGATGGTGGTGAGGAACAATCTCTGCAGGGCTTCGCCAAGCACTACGGAGATTATGACGGAGGAACTAGAGGGCTAGGGTTGCCGCACACGGCTTGGGGAAATCTTGATGTGTCCCGTGTGCTAGCCCTGCTCCTCTATTTATATGTTGAGCCTTGGGGTCTAAACTTGGAGTAAAAGCCTCCTCCGGGTCGGTTTTGCCCGCACAAGGTCGGTTTGGCCCGCAGGGAAAGAGTCCAACTCGGATCCCTGCCGAACCGTGCACAGCCGCGCACAAGCGGTAGTACCGCTTCACACAAGCGGTAGTACCGCTTGGGCGGTAGTACCGCTTCACACAAGCGGTAGTACCGCTCGGGCGGTAGTACCGCTTCACCAAGCGGTAGTACCGCTTACGCGGCAGCAAAACTACTTTTGCACTTTCCAATACCTTGTGGGCTTTATCCCTTTGGCTCATATAAAGTGTTGCTGCACCCGAACACTTCGGTAAACATCCGGAACCCATTCCGGTGAACTCCGGAACCCTTCCAGAGATCAAAACACTATTATCACATATATCAATCTTTACCTCCGGACTATTCCGGAGATCCTCGTCATGTCCGGGATCTTATCCGAGACTCCGAACAACTTTCGGTCACCAACATAATAACTCAATTATACTAATCGTCACCAAACGTTAAGTGTGTAGACCCTGCGGGTTCGAGAACTATGTAGACATGACCGAGACACCTCTACGGCCAATAACCAATAGCGGGACCTGGATGCCCATATTGGCTCCTACATATTCTACGAAGATCTTTATCGGTCGAACCTCTATGTCAAGGATTCAGTTAATCCCGTATGCTGTTCCCTTTGTTCTTCGGTATGTTACTTGCCCGAGATTCGATCGTCGGTATCACTATACCTAGTTCAATCTCGTTACCGGCAAGTCTCTTTACTCGTTCCGTAATACAAGATCCTGTGGCTAACTCTTTAGTCACTTTGCTTGCAAGGCTCAATGTGATGTTGTATTACCGAGTGGGCCCTGAGATACCTCTCCGTCATACGGAGTAACAAATCCCAGTCTTGATCCATGCCAACCCAACAGACACCCTCGGAGATACCTGTAGAGCACCTTTATAGTCACCCAGTTACGTTGCGACGTTTGATACACACAAGGTATTCCTCCGGTGTCAGTGAGTTGCATGATCTCATGGTCAAAGGAACAGATACTTGACATGCAGAAAACAATAGCAATAAACTGACACGATCAAATGCTACGTTTACAGTTTGGGTCTTGTCCATCACATCATTCTCCTAATGATGTGATCCCGTTATCAAATGACATCTCATGTCAATGGCTAGGAAACCTTAACCATCTTTGATCAACGAGCTAGTCAACTAGAGGCTTACTAGGGACACAGTGTTGTCTATGTACCCACACATGTATTTGAGTTTCCAATCAATACAATTATAGCATGGATAATAAACGATTATCATTAACAAGGAAATATAATAATAACCAATTTATTATTGCCTCTAGGGCATATTTCCAACAGTCTCCCACTTGCACTAGAGTCAATAATCTAGTTCACATCACTATGTGATTTACATTGTAATGAATCGAACACCCATGCAGTTCTGGTGTTGTTCATGTTTAGCCCTTGGAAGAGGTTTAGTCAACGGATCTGCAACATTTAGATCCGTGTGTACTTTGCAAATATTTATGTCGTCCTCCTTGATGTAATCGCGGATGGAATTGAAACGTCGCTTTATGTGTCTGGTCCTCTTGTGAAATCTTGGTTCCTTGGCTAGAGCAATGGCACCAGTATTATCACAAAACAGAGTCATTGGGTTAAGCGCACTAGGCACTACTCCAAGATCTGTCATGAACTCCTTCATCCAGACACCTTCCTTCGCCGCCTCCGAGGCAGCGATGTACTCCGCTTCGCATGTAGAATCTGCTACCACGCTTTGCTTGGAACTGCACCAGCTAACCGCACCCCCATTAAGAATAAATACGTATCCGGTTTGCGACTTAGAGTCATCCGGATCAGTGTCAAAGCTTGCATCGACGTAACCCTTTACGACGAGCTCTTGATCACCTCCATAAACGAGAAACATGTCCTTAGTCCTTTTCAGGTACTTCAGGATATTCTTGACCGCCGTCCAGTGTTCCATTCCTGGATCACTTTGAAACCTTCCGACCATACTTATGGCAAGGCTGACATCGGGTCTTGTGCACAGCATTGCATACATGATAGAGCCTATGGCCGAAGCATAGGGGATGACACTCATCTTTTCTCTATCTTCTGCAGTCACTGGGCATTGAGTCTTACTCAACTTCACACCTTGCAAAACAGGCAAGAACCCCTTCTTGGACTGATCCATTTTGAACTTCTTCAAAATCTTATCAAGGTATGTGCTTTGTGAAAGTCCTATTAAGCGTCTCGATCTATCTCTATAGATCTTGATGCCTAATATGAAAGCAGCTTCTCCTAGGTCCTTCATTGAAAAACTCTTGTTCAAATATTCCTTTACGCTTTCCAGCATTTCTATATTGTTTCCAATCAGCAATATGTCATCCACATATAATATTAGAAACGCTATAGAGCTCCCACTCACTTTCTTGTAAATACAAGCTTCTCCGTAAACTTGTATAAACTCGAACGCTTTGATCACCTCATCAAAACGAAGATTCCAACTCCGAGATGCTTGCACCAGTCCATAAATGGATCGCTGGAGTTTGCAAACTTTGTCAGCATTCTCTGGATCGACAAAACCTTCTGGTTGCATCATATACAACTCTTCCTTAAGGTAACCGTTAAGGAACGCTGTTTTGACATCCATCTGCCAAATTTCATAATCGAAAAAGGCAGCTATTGCTAACATGATTCTGACGGACTTAAGCATCGCTACGGGTGAGAAGGTCTCATCGTAGTCAACTCCTTGAACTTGTGAAAAACCTTTTGCCACAAGTCGAGCTTTATAGACGGTGACATTACCGTCCGCGTCCGTCTTCCTCTTAAAGATCCATTTGTTCTGAATGGCCTTACGCCCTTCAGGTAATACTTCCAAAGTCCATACTTTGTTTTCATACATGGATCCCATCTCGGATTTCATGGCCTCTAACCACTTCTCGGAATCCGGGCTCATCATCGCTTCTCCATAGCTCGTAGGTTCATCGTTGTCTAACAACATGATGTCTAAGACAGGGTTGCCGTACCACTCGGGAGCAGTACGCGTCCTTGTCGACCTACGAGGTTCGATAGCAACTTGATCCAAAGCTTCATGATCATCATCATTAACTTCCTCTTCAGCTAATGTAGGCTCCACAGAAACAACTTTCTGCGCTGCGCTACTCTCAGGTTGAAGTAAAGGTTCAACAACCTCATCAAGTTCTATCTTCCTCCCACTCAATTCTTTCGAGAGAAACTCTTTCTCAAGAAATGTTCCGTTTTTAGCGACAAACACTTTGCCCTCGGATCTGAGGTAGAAGGTATACCCAATTGTCTCTTTTGGGTATCCTATGAAGACGCATTTCTCCGCTTTGGGTTCCAGCTTTTCAGGCTGAAGCTTTTTGACATAAGCATCACATCCCCAAACTTTAAGAAACGACAGTTTTGGCTTCTTGCCAAACCAAAGTTCATATGGCGTCGTCTCAACGGATTTCGATGGTGCCCTATTTAAAGTGAATGCAGCTGTCTCTAATGCATAACCCCAAAACGATAGTGGCAAATCGGCAAGAGACATCATAGATCGCACCATATCCAATAAGGTTCGATTACGACGTTCGGACACACCATTACGCTGTGGTGTTCCAGGCGGTGTCAATTGTGAAACAATTCCACACTGTCTTAAGTGACTGCCAAACTCATAACTCAGATATTCTCCTCCTCGATCAGATCGTAGGAATTTAATCTTCTTGTTACGATGATTCTCAACTTCACTCTGAAATTGTTTGAACTTTTCAAATGTTTCAGACTTGTGTTTCATTAAGTAAATATACCCATATCTACTTAAGTCATCAGTGAAGGTGAGAAAGTAACGATAACCACCGCGCGCCTCAATACTCATTGGACCGCACACATCAGTATGTATGATTTCCAATAAGTCACTTGCCCGTTCCATTATTCCAGAGAACGGCGTTTTAGTCATCTTGCCCATGAGGCATGGCTCACATGTGTCAAGTGATTCAAAATCAAGTGACTCCAAAAGTCCATCAGCATGGAGCTTCCTCATGCGTTTTACGCCAATATGACCTAAACGGCAGTGCCACAAGAAAGTGGTATTATCATTATCAATTCTACATCTTTTGGCATCAATGTTATGAACATGTGTATTATTACTATCGAGATTCAATAAGAATAAACCCCTCACATTGGGTGCATGACCATAAAAGATATTACTCATATAAATAGAACAACCATTATTCTCTGATTTAAATGAGTAACCGTCTCGCAATAAACAAGATCCAGATATAATGTTCATGCTTAACGCAGGCACCAAATAACACTTATTTAGGTTCATCACTAATCCCGACGGTAATCGAAGAGCGAGCGTGCCAACGGCGATCACATCAACCTTGGAACCATTTCCCACGCGCATCGTCACTTCGTCCTTTGCCAGCCTCCGTCTATTCCGCAGTTCCTGTTTTGAGTTGCAAATATGAGCAACCGCACCGGTATCAAATACCCAGGCACTACAACGAGAGTTGGTAAGGTACACATCAATAACATGTATATCATATATACCTTGTTTGTTGTTGGCCGCCTTCTTGTCAGCCAAATACTTGGGGCAGTTCCGCTTCCAGTGTCCAGTTCCCTTGCAATGAAAACACTCAGTTTCTGGTTTGGGTCCAGCCTTGGGTTTCTTCACGAGAGGAGCAACTGCTTTGCCACTCTTCTTAGAGTTACCCTTCTTACCCTTGCCATTTTTCTTGAAACTAGTGGTTTTATTGACCATCAACACTTGATGCTCCTTCTGAATTTCAGACTCAGCGACTTTCAGCATCGCAAACAGCTCGGCGACTGACTTGTTCATCCCGTGCATGTTATAGTTCAACACGAAGCTCTTGTAGCTAGGCGGCAATGATTGAAGAACTCTGTCAGTGATAGCCTCTGGCGGAAGGGGCATCCCTAACTCAGCCAGACGGGTGGAGTACCCAGACATTCTGAGCACGTGATCACTGATAGACCCGTTCTCCTCCATCTTGCAAGCATAGAACTTATCGGAGATCTCATATCTCTCGATCCGGGCATTCTTCTGAAAGATAAACTTCAACTCCTGGAACATCTCATATGCTCCATGACGTTCAAAACGTCTTTGAAGTCCCGGTTCTAAGCCATACAACATTGCACATTGAACTATTGAGTAATCATCAGAACGAGCCTGCCAGGCGTTCACAACGTCTAGAGACTCAACTGGAGCGGGTGGATCACCAAGCGGTGCATCAAGGACATAAGCCTTCTGGGAAGCCGTAAGGATAATCCTTAGATTACGGGCCCAGTCCACAAAGTTACTTCCATCATCTTTCAACTTAGCTTTCTCTAGGAACGCATTAAAATTCAGGGGTGCTACTGCGCGAGCCATGATCTACAACATAAATATTGCAAAGACAACTTAGACTATTGTTCTTAGATAATGAGTTTAGTTAATCATATTACTTAAAAACTCCCACTCAAATTGACATCCCTCCGATCATTCGAGTGTAACATGATCCAAATCCACCAACTCAAGTCCGATCATCACGTGAGTTGAGGTGGTTTCAATGGTGAACATCTTCATGTTGATCATATCTACTATATGACTCATGTTCGACCTTTCGGTCTCTTGTGTTCCGAGGCCATGTCTGTACATGCTAGGCTCGTCAAGTTTAACCCGAGTGTTCCGCACGTGCAACATGGCTTGCACCCGTTGTATGCGAACGTAGAGTCTATCACACCCGATCATCACGGCGTGTCTCGAAACGACGAACTTTCGCAACGGTGCACACTTGGGGAGAACACAATTTATCTTGAAATTTAAGTGAGGGATCACCTTATAATGCTACCGTCGTCCTAAGCAAAATAAGATGCATAAAAGGATTAACATCACATGCAAATCATAAGTGACATGATATGGCCATGAACTTGTGCTTTTGATCTCCATCTCCAAAGCACCGGCATGATCTCCATCGTCACCGGCATGACACCATGATCTCCATCATCTTGATCTCCATCAACGTGTCGCCATAAGGTTGTCGCGCCGACTGTTGCTTCCACGACTATTGCTAACGTTTAGCGATAAAGTAAAGCATTACATAGCGCTTAATGATTGACACGCAGGTCATACAATAATTAAAGACAACTCTATGGCTCCTGCCAGTTGCCGTACTCATCGACATGCAAGTCGTGATATTCTATACAAAACATGATCATCTCATACATCACATATATCTCATCATGTAATTGGCCATATCACATCACAACATACCCTGCAAAAACAAGTTAGACGTCCTCTAATTGTTGTTGCAAATTTTACGTGGCTGCTACGGGTTTGCAAGAACCGTTCTTACCTACGCAAAACCACAACGTGGTGTAGTGATTGCTATTTGATCTTCTAAAAGAACCCTCTTCATTGAAATCGATTCAACTAAAGTGAGAGAGACAGACACCCGCTAGCCATCTTTATGCAACGAAGTTACATGTTAGTTGAAGGAACCTGTCTCGCGTAAGTGTACGCGTAATGTCGGTCCGGGCCGCTTCATCTCACAGTACCGCCGAATCAAATATCAACTAGTAACGGCAAGCAATATGTATACACCCACGCCCACAACTCGTTTGTGTTCTACTCGAGATCTCATCTACGCATAGACCTAGCTCATGATACCACTGTTGGGGAACGTTGCATGGGAAACAAAAATTTTCCTACGCACACATAAGATCTATCCATGGTGATGAGCATCTACGAGAGGGAGAGTGAATCTACATACCCTTGTAGATCGCTAAGCGGAAGCGTTAATAAACGCGGTTGATGTAGTCGAACGTCTTCGCGATCCAAATCGCCGAGCGTCCCGCGATCCAATCACGATCCTTCCGATCTAGTGCCGAACGGACGGCACCTCCGCGTTCAACACACGTACGGCTTGATGACGCCTTCACCTCCTCGATCCAGCGAGCGATGATGAAGTAGTGGTTGAGTTCCAGCAGCACGACGGCGTGGTGATGGTGGTGAGGAACAATCTCTGCAGGGCTTCGCCAAGCACTACGGAGATTATGACGGAGGAACTAGAGGGCTAGGGTTGCCGCACACGGCTTGGGGAAATCTTGATGTGTCCCGTGTGCTAGCCCTGCTCCTCTATTTATATGTTGAGCCTTGGGGTCTAAACTTGGAGTAAAAGCCTCCTCCGGGTCGGTTTTGCCCGCACAAGGTCGGTTTGGCCCGCAGGGAAAGAGTCCAACTCGGATCCCTGCCGAACCGTGCACAGCCGCGCACAAGCGGTAGTACCGCTTCACACAAGCGGTAGTACCGCTTGGGCGGTAGTACCGCTTCACACAAGCGGTAGTACCGCTCGGGCGGTAGTACCGCTTCACCAAGCGGTAGTACCGCTTACGCGGCAGCAAAACTACTTTTGCACTTTCCAATACCTTGTGGGCTTTATCCCTTTGGCTCATATAAAGTGTTGCTGCACCCGAACACTTCGGTAAACATCCGGAACCCATTCCGGTGAACTCCGGAACCCTTCCAGAGATCAAAACACTATTATCACATATATCAATCTTTACCTCCGGACTATTCCGGAGATCCTCGTCATGTCCGGGATCTTATCCGAGACTCCGAACAACTTTCGGTCACCAACATAATAACTCAATTATACTAATCGTCACCAAACGTTAAGTGTGTAGACCCTGCGGGTTCGAGAACTATGTAGACATGACCGAGACACCTCTACGGCCAATAACCAATAGCGGGACCTGGATGCCCATATTGGCTCCTACATATTCTACGAAGATCTTTATCGGTCGAACCTCTATGTCAAGGATTCAGTTAATCCCGTATGCTGTTCCCTTTGTTCTTCGGTATGTTACTTGCCCGAGATTCGATCGTCGGTATCACTATACCTAGTTCAATCTCGTTACCGGCAAGTCTCTTTACTCGTTCCGTAATACAAGATCCTGTGGCTAACTCTTTAGTCACTTTGCTTGCAAGGCTCAATGTGATGTTGTATTACCGAGTGGGCCCTGAGATACCTCTCCGTTATACGGAGTAACAAATCCCAGTCTTGATCCATGCCAACCCAACAGACACCCTCGGAGATACCTGTAGAGCACCTTTATAGTCACCCAGTTACGTTGCGACGTTTGATACACACAAGGTATTCCTCCGGTGTCAGTGAGTTGCATGATCTCATGGTCAAAGGAACAGATACTTGACATGCAGAAAACAATAGCAATAAACTGACACGATCAAATGCTACGTTTACAGTTTGGGTCTTGTCCATCACATCATTCTCCTAATGATGTGATCCCGTTATCAAATGACATCTCATGTCAATGGCTAGGAAACCTTAACCATCTTTGATCAACGAGCTAGTCAACTAGAGGCTTACTAGGGACACAGTGTTGTCTATGTACCCACACATGTATTTGAGTTTCCAATCAATACAATTATAGCATGGATAATAAACGATTATCATTAACAAGGAAATATAATAATAACCAATTTATTATTGCCTCTAGGGCATATTTCCAACACTTCGGCCATCTCAAAGGCTAGGATCCCATGGATAGACTCGCTGCAGGCTTCCACGAAGTGGCACCCCTAATTCAAAGCCATCGCACCTGCCTAGATCGACAAAGATTGCAGCATCAGTGAGAAAAGAAACGGACCCTGGTGGCGGCGGAGACCAATCGGAGCTTGAAGGTAAAGTCTCACCCCTATGAACAGGAAACGGAACCTGTAAGTGCTCCAAAATTAAATCAACATATGCATTGATCTTCAGAGCAAGTTCCTCGTATAGTTTCACGCATCCCATATATGCCAAATTGACATAGCCATAACAGTTGCATCGAGTTTGCATGCTCTAGAGAGGAAGATGAAGAGCCACTGCCTTGGACAGGTGAAATCGGCCCGACAAGGATTGATGTTGAAAGTTCATTTAACCTCGTCCCAAACTTCTCGGACATAAGGACAGAAAATAAGAGAATGCTTAATGCTTTCCAATCTTTCAAAGAAACACTAGCTCTAATGTAGGGACGTGGTGTTGCAATTAAATCCGAGATGGCAAACAATCATGAGCAAGCTGCCACAAAACAACTTTCATCTTGTTTGGAGCATTGACAGACCATATCGACTTCCACTGTTTCTCCGTCAAGGTACAGTCAGATGATAAACATCGCTCGTTCTTGCTCGGAGCTTCCATGAACTGAGTCGAGCGGACAAAATTGTAGGCCAAACGGACACTGTAATCATTGCACCTGGTGAAAGGCCAACGAGCATAGTCCTCACTGCCATGTGTACTGACTGGCAGCTGCAAAATCTCTTCGGCGATGGCAACCCAGAAAAAGACCCGGACCATCTCCTCACTCCAAGATCCCAGATCTTCATCCAATAAACAGTGGACAATGGCATTTTGCAGGTATCGGTGAGGTAGGTTGGAGGAGATGAGGCGGTGTAGATGGGATCCAATGATCAGAGGTGATCCTAATGTTAGTTCCACCCCCGATGCCCTATGCCACTCCACACTTCAGTAGGTGATGTCTGACGGGGTTGAATGGATCTCGGGTAGGGGGTCCCGAGCTGTGGATCTTAGCTTGATGGTAATAGGACAAAAGAGGAACATGATGTTTACCTAGGTTCGGGCCCTCTTGAAGTGGTAAAACCCTATGTCCTGCTTTGATTGTATTGATGTGATGGGATACAAAGTACAAGATGATCTACCTCGAGATCGTATGTGTACGCACTACAAAAAAGACACATCCGTGACATTATGGCCCGAACGAAAACTTTTTCTGTCATGGTTGTGACACTTCTATGACAATAATTGTGACAAAAACACGTATCATCATAGATGTGGTGGGCTCCTACTTCTATGACAAAAAATTATGACAGAAAATGGGTTTTTCGTCCTGGGCGGGCCGGAGACGCACCCGCATGACATTCTTTGGGCCATCCATGACGTAAAAAATCATGGTAGAAGTGAGGGCGAGGAAATTTTCGAAGAGTTCCCGGTTACGGTGGGTGGTCGGGGCCGAGCGATGCAGTGTGGTTTGCGCGTTTCTCTCGTATGCGCGAGTGTGTGCGAGGCGTTCGCTAACTGAACCCGAGCGAGGCGTTCGCTTATTGAACCCGAGCAATCGATCGATCCCTCTCGCACTACTACACGTACTGAACCCGAGTGATCGATCCCACTGCTTACTGAAGCCGAGCGATCCCTTTGCTGCTAACTGAACCCGAGCGATCCCTTCGCTGCTAACTGAACCCGAGCGATCCCTTCGCTGCTAACTGAACCCGATCGATCCTTCTCGCTGCTTACTGAAGCCGATCGAGCCCCCGTGCGAGACGTAGCCAGCCGGTGTTGGGTTGCCTCTTGATGAACAGTGCCCGTTGCTGCCGCGCGCGCGATACACATAGACACGAGTCGAGACGCATCGATCGAGCCGGTTGGTTGGCTGTGGATGAACAGTTCCCATTGCTGCCGCCCGCTCGTATACCCCACCCCAGCCGGTGGGGGTTGGATGAACAGGACCCCGGCCGTGTAGGCAGTTGGCGCTGGATGAACAGGACCCTGAGGAGGCCGTGCCGCGGTACGCCATACCCCAGTCGGTTGGGGGTGGATGAATAGGACCCCGTGGAGGCTGGATGAACAGTAGCCAGTGGAGGCTGGAGGAAGTCGACGGTGGATGAATAGTAGCTGGTGGAGGCTGGAGGGAGGTCGACCGTGGATGAACAGTAGCCTGTGGAGTCCCGTTTTGCGGTACGCCACACCCTTCCCGATGAACAGGACCCCCGTTTCGACCATAGGCAGTTGGGGAGAAGTCCGTTTCCTCCATTTTGTGGTATGCCAGAGCCCTCCCGATCAATAGGACCCCGTTTCAACCGTAGGCGCTCGAACAGAAGTCCGTTTCCTCCGTTTTGTGGTACGCCAGACCCCCAGCCGATGAACAGGACCCTGTTTCGACCATAGGCGCTCGAACAGAAGGTCGTTTCCTCCGTTTTGCGGTACGCCAGACCCCGAGTCGATGAACAAGACCCCGTTACGGCTGTTTCGTCCAAGCCGGTTGGCTCCCAATGAACAGGACGCGTTCTGACCCAGTCGCTTGGCTCCCGATGAACACGGCGCTGTTTCCTCCGTTCTGACCCAGCCGGTTGGTGACGATGAACAGGAGGCCATTGCTGCCGTCCGTTGCCTCTCTCCATGTACACGAGCCCTGGCTGTACGTATGCGCGAGTACGCGTTCGAGACCCCACCCGTATGTACGTACGTGCCCGTATTTTTTGCCGTGTGGCTGTACGTACGTGTACATGATTTAGATGGGGCTGCCTGAACTACTACATCAGGGGATCTACTACGACACGTGCCGCTCCTTACACACCCATGGTTAATCGTTGCAGAGAGACCGATCGACCAGTATGTACGTACACGTTCGCGACCAGACAGACAACGCTACGTACGCTTCGACCGGGTGGGTCCCAGCTGTCAGGGAGGATAAGGAGGCGCTTCCTTGCGTGCGAAGATATAGTTGCTTGGTCCCAGCTGTCAGGGGGGAGGAATCATTTTTTTGCGCGTAATAAGGAGGCACTTCCTTGTGTGCGAACATGTAGCTGGTGGGTCCAGCTGTCAGCCTTACCGGGTACATTCCTCTTCCAATGGTTGTCGTTCATTGACCACGTTGACCATGCCGCGCCGAGAGCACCAAGGCGGTGGACGACGGCGAGTCCTAGGAAGGGAACTATGCGGAGCCGAGGAAGACACGACAGTGGATGCCCACGCGGAGGGGAGTACGAGGGTTGACTGGTTCGGCTACGGTGTGAGGCTGCCGTCGCCGGAGAATAACAGGGGATGTGGGTGAGTAGAGGGAAGGCCTGGCCAACGGTGGGAGTAGGGTGGGGCGGTGAGGCCTGCGCGGCAGCACAGCTGGCCACGGGAGGCAAGAACAGGCGGTCCCGCCGCCGCTGGTTTGGGCGACTGGAGCAAGAAGATCAGATATTGAAGAAGCAGCACGGCCGTTGGATGCCGTTGGATTAACATCCAACGGTCACTGCTGCTAGAATCGTTTGTTGACTAAGTTGACAAACCCCTGCGTACGCGTCAACTTAGTAGGCCCACAAGTCAGCCGCCAAATCCGGTGGGTCCCAGTTGTCATGGGGAGAAACATTTTTTCCACGTAATAATGAGGCACTTCCTTCCGTGCGAAGCTATAGCTGGTGGGTCCCAGCGGTTAGGGGGAGGATTCATTTTTTCGCGTAATAAAGAGGCACTTGCTTGCGTGCGGCCATGGACCATGTGGGTCCCTACTGTCAGCCTCTCCACCTACATCCATCTTCCGATGGCTGTCGTTTGTTGACCACGTTGACCACGCCGCGCCGAGAGCACCAACGCGGTGGACGACGGCGAGGCCCAGGAAGGGAACGATCCGGAGCCGGCGAAGCCACAGCAGTGGATGCCCACGCTGAGGGGAGTACGAGGGTTGACTGGTTCGGCTGCGGTGCGAGGCTTGTGTCGCCGGAGAATAACAGGAGGTGAGGGTGAGTAGAGGGATGGCCTGGCCAGCGGTGGGAGCAGGAGGGGGCGGATAGGCCTGTGCGGCAGCACAGCCGGCCATGGGAGGCAGGAGCAGGCGGGCCCGCCGGCGCTGGTTTGGGCGGCTGGAGCAAGAAGATCAGAGATTGAAGAAGTAGCACGACCGTTGGATGTTATCCAACGGTCACTGCCACTAGAATCGTTTGTTGACTAAGTTCACAAAGCCATGCGTACGCGTCAACATAGTAGGCCCACAAGTCAGCCTCCAAATCTGTGGCAAACAGCATACAACCCATTTGCCCAAAAATTTAATAATTTACAGCCCATTTGCTAATTCTTAAGGATTTTTTTGAAGCCCATGTTCTTTTTGTTAGCATTACAGCCCATATTCTGGCCACGGCTAAAAAATTCAGCGAATTTTTGCATATGTCGGTGGGGTCAGAACTGTTTTTAATCCCGAAATTTCGAGTCAGATTCAAACTAATTTGAAAAATAAAATTATATTTATTTAAAATCATACGAAATTTTCACCGCAAAAAAATCAATGAAATTTAAAATATCGAAATCCTAAAAAAATGTAATTTGAAACTAATTCCCGGTTTGCTGTGTTGTTTTTAAAATTTACAACCCATTTCTTACTACTTATAGTCCATTTTCTGGGCAAGCCCCGAATACATCCCTCCTCGTCTTGAAAGATTTGCAACCCAGCAGGGCTGAGAAAAGCAAGTAAGCCTCGTTGGGTATTCTGCAAAAAAACAATAAAACTGGGCTAGCCATTTTCAGAAAGAGAAAAAAGCAACTGGGCTGGTCATGTGGTAAACAGAAAATAAAAGCCTGGGCTAGACGGGCTACAGCCCCCGCACAGCCTAGTTGATACCCTGCTCTGTCTCAAAAACAAAAAAACAACTACGCAAGCTGCTGGGTCCCTGGTGTAAGCCGCTCGTTGGGCAATTCTCTCGCTTATTGACTACATTGACAATGGCGTGGGACCCAGATGTCAAACCATTAGGAGGAAGCATTTTTTTGGCTTGTAATAAGGAGGCACTTGCTTGCGTACTGCAATGACCCTCGTGGGTCCCTACCGTCATCCTCTCCACGTACAGTCATCTCCTGATTCCTCTCGGTTGTTGACCATGTTGACAACGCCATACGGCGGCGCCGCGGCGAGCGAACCAAGGCGGAGGACGATGGCGAGGCCTCGGACGGAAATGAATAGGAGCCATGGATGATGCGGCAGTGTAGTCGCAGACTCGCATGCAGAGGGGAGTATGAGGGCTGACTAGTTCGGGTGCGGGTGCGGGTTGGGGCTGACATCGCCGGAGAATAACAGGACGTGTGGGGGAGTGGAGGGATGGACTGGCCAACGTTTGAGGGTACGCTGGGGCGGCAATGCGTGGGCGGAGGCGCAGCCAACCGTGGGAGGCGGGAGCAGGCGGGACCGATGGCGTGGTTTCATTTGGGCGTCTGGAGGAAGAAGACAAGAGATAGAAGAAACATGACAGATGTTGGACGTCAATCCAACGGCTGGCAGGCAGAATCGTTTGTTGACTAAGTCGACACCACCTTGGATAGGCTTTTTCCTTGTGGGTCCCAAATGTCAAAATCCAAATCTGTCACGGCGATGCAGCCTTTCTTATTAGGAATTATAGCCCATTTGGTGTGCTAGCTCAAAATAAGTTTGTGGCTGCTGGCGGGCGCTAAGCACTTGGGTTCTGTAATGCACAATGAGCTCAAGGAGCCGGCGAGAGTGATGTTATTTCCCTTGCTTGGGATTGGTTACAGTATTTCTCTCTTAATTAAATAAATGACAAGCCATTTGCCTTGTTTCAAAGAAAATATGACAGCCACAGCCGAGTTGAAAAGGGCAACAACATCTAACTCCAGCTTACAAACTATACAAAAGCACAAGGGTTAATTGTTCATCAGGTTTAGACTAAACCTAGATTGAAAAGGGCAACAACATATAACTGCAGCAGTGTTTTCAGCAGTCACAATCAAATGGACCGGTCAGATCCATAAAATGAACATCCCGGGTCGTAAAATTTAATGGAATATGACCACAAGATGATGTAAGAAGAAGACTGGCATGTTCAGAAGCCCATTTGTCCACCTGAAACTCCTTTTTTTGCTCTTCGACATATCCATCCATCAAAACTTCGTTGTTAATAAATTTAAGCCTGATGGACAATAGTGCCCTCGCATTCAGCAGGAAGAATGTGACAAATCTAGTGTTTGCATGGGTGGCTACATATCCTTCCAGTGTTATTGTCTTCAAAGGAATGTCATGAGAACTGAGAAAATCTCGGTGCTTACGACGCCACCAATTGGTTATACCTTTTGTACCCCGTCCTGCTGCCTAAATAGACATGAAGATTGAAAACAGTTAAGGTCTAAAAAAAGAGTATGTCGAAAGAGCAACAACTGAATGGTTAATTCTTGTACACTATATATGGGCTTCCAATGTGCGTGAAATCATCACCTTTATATACAACTTCTCCAGACATGGCAAGCATCGCAACAAGCCAATAATCTTGTTCAGATCAAAAGTATTAATACTGATATATAAGATCTTGACAGAATCCAGCACCACTGATAGGCCATCCATGGACAAACTCTTCATTGAGCATAGAACATAATATTAGTACAAAAAGTGTACTCCAAGATGATATAAAACTTATGCGCACATATGAAAAATGCAGCTTATGATTACAAAAGTGTAGATGATACTCCCTGTGTCCCATAATATAAGAACGTTTTTGAAGCTAAAACAGTTTGAAAAACGTTCTTATATTATGGGACGGAGGGAGTAATATACAGTACCTGGATAACTGTGGAGCCAAACACCATCTTGAAATGATTACAGAGATCATGAATTACACCCAAGGTCTCTAGTATAGGCACAGAGACGACAGTTATTTGTGAAGGTGAATAACAAGAATCAAGGATCAACCTTTGAAGTGAAGGGGCATCTTCGATGATGAGCTCCCCTACGTCAAAAGAAATTCCATCTCTTACAAGGTTAGGCGACTTTATTCGGAGACAACCGATTTTAACTGGCAAAAGAAGCACTAAGCACTCCAGGGCAGGGCAACTGGATTGGATGATGCTGTGCAGTGAGGCTTCCGATATACGAACCACCACAAGTGAAAGTTTTTTGAGAAGTGGGAGTCGAAGCTTTTGTACCAGATTGTCTGGTAGTTTGCACAGGGCGAAGGTGGCGGTGTGGAGAGAGGAGGAAAACCGCGAAATGGACATCGGTGCTGAGGGCACAAGTACATGGCGTTCGGAATGTGGTATGTGATTTATGTGGGAATAGTACAACTCAAGTAGCTGGAGTTTTTCGAATTCAGGGGATTTCAGCCAGGCGTCCACCGTGCAGGGCATGCACAGGTAGCATGCCGGGATGCAGAGGCGTTGAACGGAGCCCTGGTGGGAGGAGATGATGGCTCCGGGGAGTTCAAAATCATTGAACAGAGATAGGCCACGACAGTCGAGATTAAGAGGCACGGCGCGCCATAGAGGGCGCCACCAAGATGCGAGGACTTGGGTGCGGCAGCAATCCTTGGTGGGGAGAAGCGAGATGATCTCCCCAAGGATGGCGTCTGGGAGATCGCTAATGCGGTCCACCTGAGATTCTTCAGGTTCCTCAGATCCAGGGGGGAGCCTCACCGCTTCTCCCCGTGCTACTGGGTCCGGGAACTACAACCGGCGTCACCGCTGGCGGGAGCCTCATCTTCTTAATGATGGGCCAGCCGACTCCATTTTCCTTGCAGGCACCGCGTCGAGCTCACGGGTTTGAGCAGAGTAGCGAAAGATGAGCCTAGTTAAGGGGGGCTGGAGTTTTCTGTAGGAGTGAGGTGAGGAAGAAGGGGAGCGGGGATTTTCTGTAGGAGTGAGCTGCAGTGAACAGTGAAGTGGGAGCGAGGAGGAAGAAGGGTTTTTTTTGGGAGTGCCCCTCTTCAAGTAATATGGGCTTTTCCTACAAAAATATGGGCTTTAAGATGGATCGGTTCTTGTACTGGTCGGTCTTAACACTAGAGACAGCTCCTTAGAGACACTCTCTAGCTCTCCAGCTTATGTCCCATTCGCAAAAAAAAAGACGCACTCCAGCTTATGGCTCCTGCAGCCCTGCTCGGTAACCTTTTTCAACTTGAAAAAAACTTATGACTCCTCCTCGGGCTCGCTTGGCATCCACCAAATTAGAGCATGCGGTAATGCATGCAGACACTCACACTGGTCGAAGCGCGGCACAAATGTGGCATCAAATAACAGGCCCACAATATATATTCTAAATGTTCACATGCTAGTCAACATTCACATTAAACTAAGCTTCACATGATATAGTATGCATACAAGCTAACATTCACAAGCACATATATAAGTTCAGCATGTTTATGCATCTCAATGATTCACCAGACTATAACTGAAAGCACATTTGCTCCCTTGGTGGTTTTGGTAATTTATAACAACATATATCTCATTAAACTAATGTCCATTCAAGTTAAAGATTTCAGGATGTTCAATGATTGGCATGGCAAGGACTAGAGATAATGACCCCTCAAAATGCTAAGGACATGGATTGGCAAAAGCTCAAGACTCTACATTTTTTGTTAAGTGATCCAAGATCACATTGAGTCCATAGGAAAGCCAATACTATTAAAAGGGGATGAGGTGTTGCTTAATGGTCTTTTTGCTCAAGTGCTTAGTGACAGTATTCCAAAACCCTCAACCACTTTCTCCAACCAAATATGTCTAAAACCTACATTCCAACTCGGCCCCACCGAAAATTCCTATCCGGAGCCACCGAGTTCATCTGGACTTAGCCACTGCCAAAACCCTAACAAATCAGATCCATCGATATGGATCTCGGTCCCACCGAGATGGCCTTGCCAACTCTCTGTAATCGGTTGCAATTACTTCGGTCCCACTGAGTTTTGCAAATCGGTCTCACCGAGATGGCTTGCCAACTCTCTGTTGCCTTATTGCTTCACTTCGGTCCCACCGAGTTGATGCAATCGGTGCCACCGAGACGAGGTTTGCCCTAACCATTGCACATCGGTCCATCCGAGTTGTTCAAGTCGGTCCCACCGAGATTCCTAACGTTCATATCTTTTACACAGTTCGGTGCCACCGAGATTTCTGATCGGTGCCATCGAGTTGGGTCAAAAGTGTGTAACGGTTGGATTTTGTGTGGAGGCTATATATACCTCTCCACCCCTTCTTACTCAGTAAGGAGAGCCATCAGAACGTGCCTACACTTCCACCATACATTTTCTAAGAGAGAACCACCTACTCATGTGTTGAGATCAAGACATTCCATTCCAACCATTTGAACCTTGATTTCTAGCCTTCCCAAGTTGCTTTCCACTCAAATCCTTCTTCCACCATAGCCAAATCTGTGAGGAGTTGTTTGAGTGTTGGGGAGACTATCATTTGAAGCACAAGAGCAAGGAGTTCATCAACAACACACTGACTATTACCTTTTGGAGAGTGGTGTCTCCTAGATTGGTTAGGTGTCACTTGGGAGCCTCCGACATGATGTGGAGTTGAACCAAGGAGTTTGTAAGGGCAAGGAGATCGCCTACTTCATGAAGATCTACCCCGAGTGAGGCTAGTCCTTCGTGGACGTAAGCTATGATGGAATACACAAGGTTGCTTCTTCGTGGACCCTTCGTGGGTGGAGCCCTCCGTGGACTCGCGCAGCCGTTACCCTCCGTGGGTTGAAGTCTCCATCAACGTGGACGTACGATAGCACCACCTATCGGAACCACGCCACAAATCACCGTGTCTTCATTGCGTTTTAAATCTCCAATCCCCTGTTTACTTTCCGCTGCTACACTCTTAGAATTGCATGTGTAGGGTGATGCTTGACTTGTATACTTGCTAAAATCTGCCTACAACTAAAATTGGGAAAAGGTTAGGTTTTTATTTGGTCAAGTAGTCTAATCACCCCCCCCCTCTAGACATACTTTTGATCCTACAAGTGGTATCAGAGCTTTGGTCTCCATTGCTTTGGTTTCACAACCTAGGAGAGTATGGCGTCTAGTGAGGGTAATTATCACCGTAGAGGTCCATATTTTAATGGTACAAACTTTGCTAGTTGGAAACATAAGATGAAAATGCATATTCTTGGTCATAACCCCACCGTTTGGGCTGTTGTTCGTGTTGGCTTGCAAGGTGAATTCTTTGAGGATGGCAAGGAACCGGATCGTGAAGCAACCGCGGAAGAATTGAAGATGTTGCAATACAATGCTCAAGCTTGTGACATTCTCTTCAACGGTTTGTGTCCCGAGGAATTCAACAAAATTAGCCGCCTCGAGAATGCAAAGGAAATTTGGGATACTTTGGTTGATATGCATGAGGGTACCGAGTCCGTCAAGGAATCTATGTTGGATGTGCTTCAAAGTCAACTTGACAAGTTCAAGATGAAGGATGGTGAAGGAGTCACTGAAATGTACTGTAGGCTTGCTCTCATCACAAATGAGATTGCCGGCTTAGGAAGTGAAGAGATGACCGACAAATTCATCATCAAGAAGATCCTTAGAGCTTTGGATGGAAAATATGATACCGTTTGCACATTGATCCAAATGATGCCAAATTACAAAGATCTCAAGCCCACGGAAGTCATTGGAAGGATTGTTGCTCATGAAATGTCACTCAAGGACAAAGGGGAGCTACACAACAAATCAAGTGGTGCTTACAAAGCCTCAACCGATGCTCCAACAACTTCAAGTGACAAGCTAGTATCCAATGAAGAGATAAGCCTAATGGTGAAAAGATTCAACAAGTTCTACAAGAACAAAGGGAAAGAAAGAAGCTCTAGCTCAAGACACTATGAGAGAAGATCATCAAGTCGTGACCAAAATTGCTACAATTGTGGAAAACCCGGACACTATTCCAATGAGTGTACGGCTCCTTACAAGAAAAGAGACGAATCACCAAGAGGAAGACATGGAAGAGATGAATCACCTCACAAGGAGAGAAGGAGTAGAGAAGATCGTTATGAATGAAGGCCCTCTTGAAGAAGCAAGGATTCGGAAAGGAAGGACAATTCATCAAAGAGCTACACAAGAAGAAGACATCAAGCTCATGTTGGTGAATGGGTTTCCGACTCCGACTCCGACAACCACTCCGAGAGAAGTTATCACTCCAACTCCGACTATAGTCAAGATGAAGGTGTTGCCGGACTTGCTCTTGTGTCATCCAACTCCCATGATCTATTTGACTCACCAAATGAAGGAATTGGAAGATGCTTCATGGCAAAAGGCCCCAAGGTATCACACCACGAGTATCTTGATTTCAATAGTGATGAAAATGATTTGCTTGGTGATGATGATTTACTTGTTGATAAGACTAGTGATGTGAGCTATAATGAAAATGCTAGTAATTATGATAGTCAAGAGGAAACGAATGACAATGCTATGAAGGAGATTGAGCATCTAACTAAAGAACTAAATGCTCTTAAGTTAGCTCATGAAACAACTCAAGAGGATCATAGAGAACTTCTAAGAACTCATGAGAAGCTACGCTTCGAGAAGCTAAATTTAGAGCAAGAGCATGAGTTTCTTAAAGCTATCAATGATGATCTTCGAAAGAAGAGTTCTTCATATCTTGCTAAACGTTTACTCTTGTCTACCTTTATGCCACAAGTTAAACCTAAGCAAACTAGTAACAAGGGTAAAAAGGATTCTACCTTTAGTAGTAACAATAACAAAGCCATATCCAATGTTGTTGCTTCTAGTAGTTCTATTGATTCCACTAATGATTCTCTTAGCCAAGTTACACTTGAGCAAGAAAATAATCTATTGAAAGGAATTATAGAAAAAGGTGTCTACAAGAGCCTTGCCGGGAGTAAGCAATTTGAGGAAATTGTACGCAAGCAAGGAAGGCACCGGAAGAACCAAGGTGTTGGTTTTGAACGAAAGTTCAATGCCAATGGAGTTGAGTGGGAAGAAGATCAATACCCCAAGACGAAGTTTGTTCCTCAACAAGAGAAGTATGATCCTACTTCCTTCAAGGGAACACAAGCTCAAGATGATCTTCCACCACAAGACCACAAGCTAAAAGGCAAGGACAAGCTTCAAGAAGAGATTGATTCATTTGAAGAAGCACCTCAAGCCTTGGTCAAGTGGGTTCCCAAGACTTCATCAAGTTCTACTTCATCAAGTGCTACTACAACTCCAAGGATTCCCATCAAGTTGATGTGGGTCCAAAAGAAGAAAAACTAGAGAGTTCTTGCGGGTGACTCCGCCAACAAACTTCACTCACATTCATTTATGGAAAGAACTTGTGCAATCAACTTCCACATCTTGCATTAGTTCATGGAGTCACAAACCCTCTTGTTGGTAAGGCAAGGGACAAGGTAGTCATTGCATTCATGGACATCATCATATGTGTATTTCACTCTATGTCTATGGATATCCTTGTATGTTCCTTGTGTGGGACTAACCCATGTAGGTATTGAAAGCACAAAACTCCAAAGGATTGCTCCCAACTCTTGATGGTCTATATCAACATTGAGCATCCACATCTTCAACATCTACATGAAGTCATCATCAACAAAACCCAATGTTAGTTCATCCCTCTTTGGGGGGATATCACATCTAGGGGGAGCTTTGCTCTAAGACTTGAGCTAAAGCAACTCTAATGGTGTGAACACATCAATGCTTTATGTAAAAGTGGCAACCCTACTTGTGCTTAAACGATGAGTATGACCTATGATCAAATGTTCTCATTTGACTCGTAAGTCAATATACTCATATATAGATGACCTAGTCATCGCCATTGCTTGATAGATGGTAGAATTGGTTGTGCATGTTTGACACATATTTCATTTGCTATCTTATTTTGTGAGCATGTTGGTTTGCATGTTTTCTTTATTCGAGGACATCCATTTGTTGTTTTTGATTATCTTGGTTTTTCTGGCCAAGTGAATGTACAAGAATGCCTAAGTACCTTCTCTAGCTATCTATGCTTTCTTGTCTCAAATTCTATTCTTGCTACATCACAAAAATTGAACAAGTCATTTTCGGACCCTCCGGGTGAGGCGCACTCGGAGTCACCGATCTGAAAGGGCTGAACCTCCAAAACCTTCTTTATGCATTTTGGTTGGACCAATTCACTCAAACTCGGTCAAACCGAAATCATTTAGATTGATCTAGGTTTCAATCTCGGTGTCACCGAGTTGAACGTTTCGGCGCCACCGATGTGCTATACTGCTAGCAGTTACACATATCGGTGCCACCGAGTTGTCTAACTTGGAGCCACCGACAGCTCGTGGGTATATATATCTGGCGAGACCGTACAGTTGAAATTTCTCGACCCCCTACGACCTCGCGCCCCACAGCTGCCGTCGCCCTCGTCTCCGGACTTCTTCGTTGCGTCCAGCGAGCTCTCGCCACCGGAATCCGCCGCCATCAACGGGAATCTTCCCCGCCGTTGCCGCCGTAGAGGATCTCCACCAAGTTAGGGTGAGATTCGACCCCCTCCGTGTTCCTCTTTCTGATTCTATACACGGATGGATTGCCATTATTCTTGCCACAGATTGCAATGCTTATTCCACGATGAAATTCCATAGATTAGATTCGAGCAAAAAAATTAGGTTTAAGTTTCCGCCGTAAGCATCTCGGATCGACCGAATTGAGATTTTCGGAGTCACCGATTTGGCCCCAGGCTATTGCACTAGTACATCTCGGTGCCACCGAGAAGTACGAATCGGTGAGACCGAAAGTAACGTTTCAGTGAAACCCTAGCATCTCAGAGTCACCGAACCACATCCCGGTCTGACCGAAATGGTGTGTTTAGTTTCTGTTGAGTGCTTCGGTATCACCAAGATTATCAACTCGGTGGATCCGAAATGCCTTCTGTGAAAACTTGAAACTAAGATTTGAACTCAATTTTCATGAAAAATGTCTGCTTTTTGTGATGACTCATCTACTCTGCCCATACCTATCTATTCACAGGGTCAGCTTTGCAAGATGTCAGATGCTAGCGATAGTCAGAAGGTCTCAGAAGCACACACTGATCTCAGTTCAGGCACTAGCCCTGAGGGCAGCTACTATGAGGGAGAGAAGAGTTCTCCAGAATTTCCCAAAGCAGCTACTAGGGCAAGGAAGAAGAGAACCTCAGATGATGAGGATGAGGACTTTGTTGCTAGTGAAGCAACATCAAAGAAGAAGAGAGTTGTGCTTGCAAAGGAGTATAGCACCAAACCATCTGCTAGAACAAAAGAGAAGACAACAGTGAAGAAAGTTACTAAGGAAACCATGACATTCACACTTGAGGAACCAAGTGATGCAGAGGCAGCTGCTGCAGGAAAGAAGAAGAGGCCAAGGAAAACTGTTGCTCGTGTTCTAGGCAAGCCCTCCATGGCTGATGAAGAGGAGGAGGAGGATCCAGCAGCTAATGCACCTCCTGCCAAGACTCAGAAGCTCATGTCTGATGCTATGAGGTCTACTGCTCCCACCAAGTCCAAGCCAAAAGCTTCAGCACCCAAGAGATCCACAAGAAACATCCCTACTACTGAAAAGAACAAGGCCCCAGTGCCTGAAGTTGTTGTTGATGAGGAGCCACTAGTGCTCAGAAAGTTGAAACCCAAGATTCCAGATCATGACAATGCTCATCCAGTTGCTGAAAACATGATGCTCAGGAAGGACAAAGGACTGCGTCAGTGGAGATTGTCAGATCCATATGCTGCAAGAAGGAGGACTGCTTGTGATTACCGCTTTCACACTCGAGAACAACAAGATTTCTATGAGACTATATTGCTTGACAAGAAGCCCATTGTCAGTGACATGAGGTGGGTGGATTGGAAATACATTGATGCAAATGAAGACTATTTCCCCCATGTTCATGAAAGCTTCAGAATTGCTGGTGTTGATGATTTTGTTGGACAGAAGCTTACCAAATGGAATGATAAGATGATCATGCAATTTTATTCGACTGCACACTTTTATCCAGATGGTAGAGTTGTGTGGATGACTGAGGGATCCAAATACCAGTCAACCATCTCTGAGTGGGCTGCTCTTCTTCATGCTCCAAAGGAAGAAGATGATGGCAATGATATTTATGCCAAGCTCAAGATGGACCACAATTCCATGGCTAATATGTACACAGCAATTCCTAAGAAAGACATTGAGACTCACAAGCTAGGATCAGTGAAGCACTTGCTACCTGGTTTGGCCACCACAAACACTATCTTGAGGTACACTATGTTCCCCAAGTCTGGAGATGACAAGATGATACGTGGCCACTCCATCAACCTGCTACACTTGTTTGACACACCGTAGAAATTCAAAGTCATGAGCCTTCTTGTTGAAACTATCAAGAGAACCACAGCTGACCAGAAGAGATCTTGCGGATATGCTCCACACATTCAGATGCTCATCAACTCCAAGGTTGGAACGAGCACTTATCTCCTTGATCGTGAGCATCTCCCATTGCGCCTAGAGTTTGAGGACAATGTAGTGGTGATGGACCCTTCACCCCCTACATCTGCCCAAGCTCAAGAGAGGATCCGGGCAGCTGAGGCAGCAAAAGAACCTCAGAAGGCATCTGCTCCCAATGCACCTATTGCTAACCTCAAGACAAAGAATGATCAAATGACTTATCTGCTGGAAGCCACCCTGAGGATTGAGTGAAGTCTGGCCAACCTCACCAAGAACCAGGCGAGCCTAGAGCGGATAGTCAAGACAAAGATTCATGATCTTGATGTGAAGATCATTGAGGTACAGGCCATTGTGGAGAAGCTGAAGGATGATGTTGATGCAGCCAGGGCTGCTTCTGATGATAGTGGAGATGACAGACCGATGACTGAGAGATTCCAGACAGTGCCCAGGGCATCCAGGTCTGCTGCAGTGCCTGTTGCAGATACGAGGACCACAATATCTGCACCTGCTGCTGCTGCTACAGTGCCACCTCCAGTCTCTACTCCACCAGCCTAGCAGACGTCGGCTGAAGCCTTCGTGGATGCACTTCTCTCAACGCCATCTACGCACACCGGAGCTGCCAGCCAGAGATCACCTTCAGGAGCTGCCGAGGATCGTGCCTAGAGAGCCGCATAGTCCTATACCTATTCGAACTTTTTGGTACTTGTTGCCAAAGGGGGAGAATTTGTATAGATCATTAGGCTTCGAGAGAGAGTGTCTTGCTTTTGCTCGTCGTTTTCTTGAGTTTCTACTACTATTTCTTCGTGCTTTGATGTGTGTGAGATACTTTGAGATACTTTGATCGTTATGTTTGTGATCTACTATGTGTGTGATTGATCATACTATGCTTCATACTATGCTTAATGCTTATCCTTATCATTATCTTGTATGATCATTCACTTGTGTTTTTGGTGATGCGTGCTTACTATTCCATTCATATCATTTTGCGCGCTCCACCAAGTCGTATGTGGCATGGAAGAGTGACCCATGATCCTAATCGATTGTGCATTTGCATTCAAACGCAAATTATTAATAATGCACAAATTTAGGGGGAGCTCTTGCTTATCACATACTTCTCAAAGCAACGATGTACTCCATTCATTTAATCATTTGTCGAAGCTTTGATCTATATGTTGTCATCAATTACCAAAAAGGGGGAGATTGAAAGCACATTTGCTCCCTTGGTAGTTTTGGTAATTTATAACAACATATATCTCATTGCACTAATGTCCATTCAAGTTAAAGATTTCAGGATGTTCAATGATTGGCATGGCAAGGACTAGAGATGTGGACCCCTCAAAATGCTAAGGACATGGATTGGCAAAAGCTCAAGACTCTACATTTTTTGTTAAGTGATCCAAGATCACATTGAGTCCATAGGAAAGCCAATACTATTAAAAGGGTATGAGGTGTTGCTTAATGGTCTTTTTGCTCAAGTGCTTAGTGACAGTACTCCAAAACCCTCAACCACTTTCTCCATCCAAATATGTCCAAAACCTACATTCCAACTCGGCCCCACCAAAAATTCCTATCCGGAGCCACCGAGTTCATCTGGACTTAGCCACTGCCAAAACCCTAACAAATCGGATCCACCGATATAGATCTCGGTCCCATCGAGATGGCCTTGCCAACTCTCTGTAATCGGTTGCAATTACTTTGGTCCCACCGAGTTTTGCAAATCGGTCTCACCGAGATGGCTTGCCAACTCTCTGTTGCCTTATTGCTTCACTTTGGTCTCACCGAGTTGATGCAATCGGTGCCACCGAGACGAGGTTTGCCCTAACCATTGCACATCAGTCCATCCGAGTTGTTCCAGTCGGTCCCACCGAGATTCCTAACGTTCATATCTTTTACACAGTTTGGTGCCACCGAGATTTCTGATCGGTGCCACCGAGTTGGGTCAAAAGTGTGTAACGGTTGGATTTTGTGTGGAGGCTATATATACCCCTCCACCCCTTCTTACTCAGTAAGAAGAGCCATCAGAACATGCCTACACTTCCACCATACATTTTCTGAGAGAGAACCACCTACTCATGTGTTGAGATCAAGACATTCCATTCCAACCATTTGAACCTTGATTTCTAGCCTTCCCAAGTTGCTTTCCACTCAAATCCTTCTTCCACCATAGCCAAATCTGTGAGGAGTTGTTTGAGTGTTGGGGAGACTATCATTTGAAGAACAAGAGCAAGGAGTTTATCAACAACACACCGTCTATTACCTTTTGGAGAGTGGTGTCTCCTAGATTGGTTAGGTGTCACTTGGGAGCCTCCAACATGATGTGGAGTTGAACCAAGGAGTTTGTAAGGGCAAGGAGATCGCCTACTTGGTGAAGATCTACCCCGAGTGAGGCTAGTCCTTCGTGGACGTAAGCCATGATGGAATAGACAAGGTTGCTTCTTCATGGACCCTTCGTGGGTGGAGCCCTCCGTAGACTCGCGCAGCCGTTACCCTCCGTGGGTTGAAGTCTCCATCAACGTGGACGTACGATAGCACCACCTATCGGAACCACGCCAAAAATCACTGTGTCTTCATTGCGTTTGAAATCTCTGATCCCCTCCTTTACTTACATGTGCAATTGTTTACTTTCCACTGCTACACTCTTAGAATTGCATGTGTAGGGTGATGCTTGACTTGTATACTTGCTAAAATCTGCCTACAATTAAAATTGGGAAAAGGTTAGGTTTTTATTTGGTCAAGTAGTCTAATCACCCCCCTCTAGACATACTTTCGATCCTACAATAACCAAGACAAAGCTGTGAGAAAGTGTAGAAATGAAGAAAAAATGATCGATGTTTCTCTGAGCAAAGGGCCTCCCGACGCATTAATTTCCTGGGCATGCTTCTTTCTTCTCAATGTTGAGTGCACTTTGAGCATGTTGGCAACTCCACAGCTAGCTCGCTGGCTCATCTTGCAATTGAGGCTGACACATTGCAGCAAACAGAGGAGGCAATAGAGATCACTCAACATCAGACCAGTTTGTGCAGTTCCACTGAAATCATCTTCATTGTCCTGAATGTGAACAGATAGGAAACGATAACTGTACTTAAACGGTGTAGCAAAACAGTAGCACATATCAATAGCTCGGCATGACAAAACACGATCATCTGGACGAAGGGGTACTGACCTGCGTGAGGAAGATTATCCATAATTTTATAAGTGCTTAGTTGATTTCCACCTTGGGGTCTTATCTCATGCCATGGAGGAAATTCGATCCAATAGATCAGTGCAATTCCTTCTGTCTGGCTGTAGAAAATTTGTCCGACTCACCCCAATATCTTTTTTGTGCAGTTCCACTAAAATTATGCACCGCTGTTTGCACAAACCCTACTCACCGGCCAGGCCATCTATGACTCGGTCTCTTTTATCTTGCATTGACAGGGCGGCTACAGTGCTTGTTCGCTCCTCCACACATGATAGGCTCGTTCCACACTGCAATCAACAAGTCAACGTACGAATAAGCTTATTTCATCTTGCGTTGGTCATTCTACCTAGTTACGAATGTAGGAATACCTCGAACACCGTGAGGTTAGCTGACAGCAGGTAGATGCAGCCATCTAATTTTGTGCGGTTCTACTAAAATTGTGGTTTGTGCTTCTGTTTGCACAAATAGAAACCACATGGAGATAGACAACCCTGTTTGCAGAAATATGTGATAGGGTTATTTAAGCAGTGTCATTTTTTGCTGTGGCATATGATTAACAACAGCATCTCATATGTTATCAATGGCATTA
This sequence comes from Elymus sibiricus, assembly GCA_039707655.1. NCBI lineage: Eukaryota > Viridiplantae > Streptophyta > Magnoliopsida > Poales > Poaceae > Elymus > Elymus sibiricus. Next base: position 283,382,813 of record CM077670.1, read on the forward strand.
CATTGACAGTATGAAAAAGTGCCATTAACTAAGAAGTGCCATCACATCAGATCAACACGGGCACTAGATTAACAGGGGCTTAGATTAACATGCACAACAATTGCATTATAACTCTGTGATGACAGTAGCACATGATCAGCAGCTACGTGCACGGTTATCAGGAACGATCGTTCTAACAAAGGGTGATACGGAAAGGAGAAATACATCATCGTGTCAACCAAATGTGCAATTAAATTTCTGCAGTTCCACTGAGATGAAGCTATGTTACCGGCGTGAGATCTAAGTGTAACACCCCAAAGCACTCTACATGGGAAATAAAGCAAGATAGAAGCATTTCATAAAACGGTGGTGGCATTGCTTCAATTTATCAATGGCAATAGATTGACAGCAACATTACTTAAGAGTGACATCACATTAACAGTGGCATTGTTTCATTTTACCAGGTATTATATTAACAGCCGCAGTAAGGGCATAGGGACAGGTGAGGCACAAGCATGTTTTACCTCCACTGAGGCATAAAGTGGTGAGGCAGAGGTGGTTGCCGAGAGCGGCAAACATGCAAGCTGAATGTCTGGATTTGTGCCATTTTTGTTCTCGTGATCTTGTCAGTGACCTTTTGCTGCGTGACCACAGGAAATCTAGCCGTGCTCGTTCTCAGTTGCGTTGTCCACCCAACACCCCCTCACTTTCTTTCCTTTTTCGACCAAGAGACCGGTCAAGCCAGAATCTTAATACTAGTACTTCCCCCCACCCTTCGCCCCCACCCTACTTTATTGCCCTTTTCAACAAAGAGATCGGTTCACTAACCAGTCTTTGCTACCCCGCCCACCACAAAAAAAAAATCCACATTCAACGAGGCCATCTATTTATCTTCATGCATTACCTTTTTTCCTCTAATAGTAAAAATTTAGGTGGTGTTCGAGTGTTCGACAAGTCGACGCGGCTATCTAGATACATGGTGAGCTTTGGACTAAAGAATATCCACATGCAGGATGTAGCGACATGGGGAGCAAACCAAACTTGATGGGAAAAAAGGATGCAGCGACGTGGGGAGCTGGCCCATTAGAAGAAGGCCGGTTCAGAAGTTATACCTCCGGTCGGCGGGATGTGGCGAGGCAGGCGGTGGGATCTGCCAACACGACGGCAGCGAGCAAGGGTGCGGAGGACCACCCACGCCGGCGCCAGGTCAGAGAAGACGGCGCGCGTCGGCTTCCTCCCTCGCCAACGGCGACCGCGTCAATGTTGCACCTCGTACCCTACCCAGCAGAAGGGATCCGGTCGGATCTATGACCACTGGTGAGAAGAGAGAGAAACAGAGAGAGTGGACACCACCGTCTTGTTTAGATCTGGAGAGGGTGACAGAGTGAGAAGAAGAGAGCAACCCTCGCAAGCAAGTCCCGAAGCTCCAGCCTACATATATAGTGGAGTATTTTTTTCCTCTCCGTAGCAATCATTTTAAATTGAATACGCGCGGAGCCATCTTTTCATTTAACGTACCAGAAAAAAAACTCGATCAATAACCGCGCCACCACGTTCAGGTCGCACTTTGTATGGCTCACATGTGGTCCCATGCCCTACATTAAGTGGACAACTAGATGGGTCAAATTATCATAGCTGCCTCTTCGTGTGCAAATGCGCTCCACCGTGTACCCGCGCGTGTGCGTGAGGGAACGATCGAGTGCGTGCGTGCGCTTCTTCTCTTCGTGTGTGTGCATTTCTCTCTCTCTCTCTCTCTCTCAGAGACAACGAGACACTGACCTAGACAGAGATGGTGTGTACAAAAAGTCGCGAGCGTGTGTGTGTGCGCGCGTGTGCTGAGAGCGGACACGGATGCGGGAGGACGCCATCCAACCGTAGCCGCATACATTTTGACAACAGTTCGAACCAACAAGACGAAATTCGTGCAAACATGGCCGGATTTCATATAAACATGACGGATTTTCATATAAACATGATGGATATCATTACATTTACATCAACTAAGCGGTGCTAGTCCGGCTCTAGAGGTATAATTAATACCTAATCTAAATGGTCGCCGGCGGCTCCTTTTGTCTTCCTCATGTCCGGCAGCCCGATCACCGGACTACCGGGAGCCCCGGAGGTATATGCTTCAGCGCAAAGGGTGGCTCGCTTCCCCACCGCTCATCGGAGTGGAACCCCCGGCTAATGCTTCAGCCGGAGGGGAAGGGGGCGTCTCTGCTTCCGTGGAGCCCATGCGGGGTCGATGATGGTCTGCACTGAAGAAGAACCGTGCAAGACACCGGCTGTGTACGCCGGCGTCGCCTCGGCGGTGGCCTTCATGGGATACAAGCGGCGGCGGCCTCCCGTGTTCTACTTCTCCTCGATGATGGCGGCGGGTGCGGACGTGCTGGCCGCCACCTCATCGATATCCGTGCAGCTGGCTTCTTTCTCTGCCTACATGGCGCGGCTACGCGCGCGTCGACGGTGGATGGCGCGGTCGCAGGCACTGGAGGTGCCGTGCGGGCGTGGAGCAACTTGCCAGTCCTCCTCGAGCTGGCCTGGAGCATCGAGTTACTGAACCACGCGCTGGCTTGGGGTGGCAACTGGCTCCATCGGGCTAGGCGAGGGAGGTGGAGCAGCGAGCTGCCTCGCTCGTAACCGCCGGGCTAGGCGGCCCACCCAGCCGGCTTTTATGCCGGAGAACTGCTCTTCCTGCTCATCGAATGCCATCGAAAGAGTGGAGAAAATGGTGGAAGGAGGAGCTTGGTCGGCGTTGCGCTTAATGCCGGCCCACTCCTGAACGGACGTGTGGATGTACTAGGTTTCTCGGCTTCCACACGGGTTTAATGGAGGCGTTTGAATGCGGCGAGGAGGCGCGTTCAGCCGGGCGTGCAGCGGGCGGCGCCCTCGGCCGGCGCGCCGCTTCAATGGCGGACGTGACCTCTCACTCTCACTGCGTCCGCCCTGAGCCACCTTCAATGTGGAGCGGCGCGCTCTACAGCGGCGTGAATGCGGGCAGCTGGCGCTGGGCGGGAAGCGCGCGCGGGAGGGGGAGGGGTTTTTGGTGGGCCAGGGCGGTCAGAACCTCAGAAGCGGGCTTGGGATCGGTCCGGACTCCTGATTTATGCCGCTTCAGCTAGGATGAATCTCCATCGTGTGGAACCACACTAGAAAGTTGTGACCATGGTTCCCGTTGCCCGCCGCTATGGACCGTGCCTTCTATGAAGAACGCCTGGGACTGGAAGCAGGTGGTGTACATGGAGTCCATCGATAACGTTTAAGTGGAGTAGTCGTGCACAAAATCATGGGAACGCTGTTAATCTATGTAGAGTAGTGCACAAATTTTAATACAGGAATGGGGTATGAACTTGTGTGGCATGTTGGCATATGTCCCTTAGAACTTACTAGTAAATGTGTACGTGCTACTTGTGTGGCTGTTGACTGGCTCCGACACGCTTTGTGAGATTACTAAAAGGTGGTGCAGCTTTGGCAATAACTGACCTTGCGCTTGGCTCTTCGCCTCTTCCGAAAGTCGAACAATGATGATGGTACTACTACTAGTAGTACTACTGTAGTACGAGTACGAGTAGTAGGAATATATAGTTCTGGCAATCTGACACCAAATGAACTGCTGCACGTCCACCGCGTAGTAAGCAAAAGCTTCTCCTCGTCCTGTGAGCCACCGAGCGCGCGTGGGCGAGGGAGAGGGCGTAGTAAGCAAGCTTCTCCTCGTTCTGCGAGTTGATGGGACACATCAAAGTAGTACTCCCTCCGGTCCTTTTTATAGTCCGCATATAAGTTTTGTCCGAAGTTCTGTACTAGTAGTCTCCAAAAAGGGTCGACCATGTCCATGGATACCATCCCGTGCTCCGTTACTGTATGTGCATGATTCACGTGCCATTGAAGAAGAAGAAATGCGTACGTGCCATTGAAGAAAAAAACTTTATTTACAAATAGCGCGCCACCGCGTCATGGTCGAAATTTGATTCGTTCACGCGTGGTTCCCGCCCCTCCACTTAAGTGAACAACTACTACACGCGTCAAATTATCACGTGAGCTGCCTCTTCGTACAGAAATGAGCTCCACCGTGTACCCGTGCGTGTGTGTTAGGGAAAGAGGCAAAGAGTACGTGCGTCGGTGCGTGCACCTCTTCTCTTCGTGCACGTACTCCTTTTTTTTGCGGGTGATTCATGCACGTACTCCACCTACGTTGGTGAACGTTGGTGAGTCTCACTTACACTACTTATCTCCATATTCTTGCATGACACGTGGACCTGGATGCTGGATGTCCCATGTGTCGGCAAAAGGAAGAAGAACGATTTCTGACGATCGAGAAGGAGCCAGGAACCGCGTGGTGGGGTACTAGACTGGAGGAGTCCGAAACACGGCAGCCCAGTGTAGTTACATCATACATGGCCCACCTCACGCTATCACCATATTCTCGGCCTCCGTGCGACACCTAGCTCCACCAGCCCGTATCGCTTCTAGCTCCTCTTCTCTCTCAAAGTGCGGCGGGTTGGCGATTTTGCCGTCAATTGAGGTCGATTTGCTCCCACTCCCTCCCACATGTTAGTGATATGCCAAGAGAATTCAAAAAAAATGATATGCCAAGAGGAACCGCTTTGACCGACGGACCAAACGCGACAGGCGTGCTGTGAGTGAGTCCAGTTTCTCGTTTTGAACTTGTTTGGTGTAGTAGTAACACTTGGTTTTGCACCTTCATAGATTGATGCAAATCCCCGCTAAAAAGGCGCTTCGCTTTCTACTAATCCCGTCAACCGTCCTGCTACAGTATATCACTCACATCTGGTTTATAGAGCTTAATCTCCAAATTTTTGTATTACTATACCATTTTGTCAGTCTAAATTTTACTGGTCACAATCACATGTTTAGATTTCAAAGCGCTTTAAATTGTTGCGTGCAAGGATTAACAGAAAACTAACCAATGCATGTAAATGTTATTGGTCATTGTACTCCTCATGCATGCATGCGTTGATACGTATGAGTACTACTCCAAACGCTCATCGTCTAGTAGTTCATTGGTTGGTTTTGATTTTTGAATTGAGCCCCATAAACCCATATTGATGTTATGCTGCTACCGTCCAATATTCGCATGTGGTGGTTTCTAGAATAGAAAGGAGGTACTTATTGTGGGAAAGGTGAAATGATGGTTGCTTCGTCCGAGCAACTTACTGTGGGAATATTGGAGTACGAGCGGATTCAACAAATAGTGAAATGATGGTTGCTTCGTCTGAGCAACTTACTGTGGCAAAGGCGGGGCCCTATGATTTGACTGCTCAATAGTCATTATTACTGCGGCGCAACGACCGGGGTGAACCCCCCTGCAGTTGTGCACTCAATATTGGTGCATGGCACGTGGACCAGGATGCTGGATGTCCCACATGTCGGCGAAAGGAAGTTCAATGGTTTCTGGCATTGCTATCAAGCTTTCAGGATTTGTTTATATGTCACATAATTTTCCAGCATAATAAAATATACTGTAATGCTATGAAGCTTTCAACTTTGGTTTCTTGTGTCCACTTGCCTCCAAGGTTGTCTCGTTACAACATTCCATCAAATACAAGGTTGTCTCGTTACAACATTCCATCAAATACAAAAAAAACTAACATGGATGCTAATGCATCACAATGATTCGCAGATCAGCCCCAATATTTACATCACAACTGAAGAAAAAGTTGTGAGAAGGTCTACAAATAAAGAAAAATTAAAAATTGATCGATGCTGTCCGTAGGAATGGTTCCATTTCCTGGCCACGGTGTTCATTGGTCAGCAGCTAGTTTCACGCAGCTCTGTCGAACTTAATAAGACATGTTAGCCAAGAAAGAAGTCTATGGAGGACATGGACCATCCGATCATTTTGTGCAGTTCCACTAAAATCGAGCTGAGCATCCCTGTTTGCAAAGATATGAATAAGTGTTTTTACAATAATAGTGGCACTAGGTGATGAAACATACACACACAAATAGAAGTCGATCACCCTTGCAATCTCTCGTAAAACTAACTACTTGTTGGATAAGATTAGGCTCGGAGTTGGATGAGGAGGATAGCACAACTAATCTCCCTTTGTGCAGTCCTACTGAAATGTAGAAACGTTGCCCGTGTGACATTTTAGTGGAACTGCACAAAACACTCTTAAGAAAAAAATGATTTGTGCAGTTCAACAAAAGGTCGCAATAGCAACGAGGTGAAATGGATAGCCCTGATTGCAAAACGAGGTAGAAAGGAAACAATTACTGGTCAATAACAGTTGATGACACATATGCTGACAAAAAGAAGCATATTCATTGTCTTCAGGGGGAGATAGCAGCACAGTGGTTTCTCTCAAACGGTGTGAGCACGAGATTGCAAAATGGGAGGTACGCCGGCCGAGCTACGTTTTAGGCAAAGAACTAGAGAAGATCCACATGTAGAATTTTCCACATGCAACGACCTGGGAAGTTGGGCAGTGGAGCAAGGCCGGTTCCAGAGGAAGCAGTACCTGAGGGTCGTCGGGATGTAACTAGGACGGTGGTGGTGGTCGGGATCTGCCGCGGCAGTGAGCAAGGGGCGAAGGCCCTACCACGTCGGAGCTTGGTCGGAGAGAACGGCGGGTACTGCAAATCGGGACGCGCTGGCAGTGAGTTTCCTGCCTCGACGCCGGCGATCGGGGCAACGCTGCACATCCTCCCTTTCCGCCGGCGGACGGGTGCTACTTGTAGTCTGCGTTGGTATTTCCCCGCAGAGGAGAGGATGATGCAGTACAGTAGAGATAAGTATTTCCCTCAGTTAAGAACCAAGGTTATCAATCCTGTAGGAGAACCAAGCAAAATTCCGTTAAGCGCACCTGCACACACAAGAGCAAACACTTGCACCCAACGCAAATAAGAGGGTTGTCAATCCTCTTAGCGGTTACTTGCAAGGATTAAATCTTATCGAGGTAAATAGATAAACTGAACTACTAATTAAAATAAAAGTAAATAAATTGCAGCAAGGTATTTTTAGGTTTTTAATATGATAAAGATAGACCCGGGGGCCATAGTTTTCACTAGAGGCTTCTCTCTCAAGCACAGAAACATACGGTGGGTAGACAAATTACTGTTGGGCAATTGACAGAATAGCAAATAATTATGACGGATTCATGGCAATGATCATGTATATAGGCATCATGTCCAAGACAAGTAGACCGACTCCTGCCTGCATCTACTACTATTACTCCACTCATCGACCGCTATCCAGCATGCATCTAGAGTATTAAGTTAATAAAAACAGAGTAACGCCTTAAGCAAGATGACATGATGTAGAGAAGCAAATTCAAGCAATATGAATAAACCCCATCTTTTTATCCTTAATGGCAACAATACAAATATGTGTCATGTCCCCTTCTGTCACTAGGGTTGAGCACCGCAAGATTGAACCCATCACAAAGCACCTCTCCCATTGCAAGATAAATCAATCTAGTAGGCCAAATCAAATCGATAGATCGGAGAGAAATACAAAGCTATAACAATCATGCATAAAAGAGTTCAGAGAAGACTCAAATATTTCTCATGAATAATCTGATCATAAACTCACAATTCATCGGACCCCAACAAACACACCGCAAAAGAAGATTACATCAGATAAAACTCCAAGAACATCAAGGAGAACATTGTATTGAAGATCAAAGAGAGAGAAGAAGCCATCTAGCTACTAGCTATGTGTAGGAGATATGCCCTAGAGGCAGTAATAACAGTTATTTTGTATCTCCAAGTTTGTAATGAATGTTTATGTTCCATGCTATAACTGCAATGATTCTCGAGTCTACAATAACCACGAGGCTCGGAGGGAAACTCATGTGCACGTGTGGTATAATAAACGGAAAAATGTATTCCTAGTCATGCCTCTAAGACTAGCTCAAGTATTGCATGATGATCCTATTTTCCTGATCATGGGCATGGCTATGCCGGCAATTTTGAGGGCACAATGTTAGTGGAACACTTGTGTTGAATCGACCCGAATTGATGTTATGCTATGAGATACCTTCGTCACAAGTTAATGGTTAATAACACAGAGATAGTTAATGTTTGCATAATTCCTTAGACCATGAGAGTATCGACTTCCTTCGTGCTTGCTTCATGAACTTTGGGGTTTGTTAAACGTCATCCGTAACTGGGTGGCTATTACGGCGGCTTACGGGTTCACGAAAAAGTATGACAAGGAATGAGATAACTCAAGATTGGGATTTGCTCCTCCGACGATGGAGAGATATTCTTGGGCCCTCTCGGTGTTACGGTATCCACCATCGCCTGGCCAGACACAATGTGATTTGATCACAGGGATGCCGAAACGCGGAAACGAGAAAAGAGAACAAAACCGGCAACGAGGTAACTGGCATAGTGGACAAGTTGTTGATCCACGGGGATGCAGATAAATCTCACCTCGGGTGTTTGTAACATATCGCGAAGCAACAGGAATAGCACACGGCAACTGGAGGTTCACTCGAATATTCATTCGTGTGGGTATAGGGGTCAATATGGGTGTCCACGGCTCCGATGTTGATCATTGATCGGAAAGTGTTCCGGGTCATGTCTATACTTCACCGAACCTATAGGGTCACATGCTTAAGGGTCATCTATCTGCTGAATTCTAGACAGGGAGTCTGAGAGAAAGTCACCGGAAAAGTTTCGGAGACAACGGAAACGTTCCGGAGAGAACACCGGAATAGTTTCGGTAAAACTGAAAAGTTGTTTCAGGGTATGCCATTAAGTCAAATTGGTTTCGGCACACATCTGGAAATTCTTGGAGGGTGCCAGAATTGTTCTGGAAACTTCTGGGATTTTTCCAGGATAAAAACCGGAAATGTTCCGGAGCTGCCGGAACCGGTTTGGTTGCTTTTCGCAGATGAAAATCACTAATCCAAAATTGTTTTGGAATGCGTCCAAAATCATTTTTGTGGGTACTGGAATTATTCTAAGACCCACAGAAATATTTTTGGATTTAACGGTCGCGGAAAATTGGTTCTGTGAATAGTGAAAATCACTTTATGGTTAATTTTTTGGAAAGCCATCTTTTGGGATTTTTCCCAAAAGGCTTCTAGAAGACTTAGGGACTAAGGAACCCCCTTTGGGGGGGCCCCCATGGGGTGGCCGGCCAAGGTGGAGCTCCTCCATTGAGCTCCACATGCCATTATTTTTTGCCTTTTTATTCTCTTTATGTGTGACATAAAGTGGGGGTACTTTGGTATTTTTTTGTGCCAATCCTACCCCTTGGCTTTCCTATAAATAGAGGTGGAGAGGTGCTGTCCACACTCATCCCTTGCTCTCATACACATGCCATGCATTATCTAGTTTTCTCTCTCCCTCCCACGAAATAGTTTCGTAGAGCCGAAAGGCTGTCTGGGTTCCGGCAGGAACTAGTTCTGGACGGCGAAGCCCTGCCGGATAGCTGACACCGTATGTGTGCAACCCCGTAGAGAGGTCGTAGTTTCGATCTTTTGCCCGAGGGGTTGTTCGAGGGTCCTCCCAAAGGGCTGTCCGACTTACCGTTCGAGTTTCGAGGGTCCTCCCAAAGGGCTGTCCGTGACATCGTCTGAGGGACTGTCCGACCGCCTCCCGAAGGGCTGTCCGACGAGGGAGTACATCCTCGCAGTTGGGAGGTTGTAAATCCTAGCTGCGGGGACCTGCACCGACGATCTACATCAACTCTTCGTCCGCTGTGCTACGAGTCGGTAATGATCAGATCAAACCCTGTATGCAGCCTCCATAGTGGTCCTGGGCGTGCACGTTGTACCGAATTTTTTTGTTTTCTGTCGCGTTCCCCTACACTATGGACCCATAGGTCTGTGGTAAACTACTCACACATCATCGGAAGGGCAGCAAGGTTGATGTAGAAGCCCTTCGTGATCGATTCCCCCTCCGGCCGAGTACCGGAAAAGGCCTTCAGATGGGATCGCGGAAGAACAGAGGCTTGCGGCGGCGGAAAGGTTATTTCTTCTGGCTCTCTGTTGGTTTCCCAATATTTGTGAATTTATAGAAGTGGAATTAGGTCAAACGGAGTCACGTGGGCCCCATAAGGGAACACGCCCCCCTGGGGCGCACCCTGTTGCCTTGTGAAGCCTTCGTGAGGCTTCTAGCCTCCTCCCGAAGCTTACAAGGGTTCTTTTGTCCAGAAAAAAATCTCCAAAAAGTTTCGTGGCATTTGGACTTCATTTGGTACTGTTTCTCTGAAAAGCCAAAAACAAGCAGAAAACAGCAACTGACACTGGGCACTGGGTTAATATGTTTGTCCCAAAAAAATGATATATAATTGCATATAAAAACATCCAAGATTGATACTATAATAGCATGGAACAATCAAAAATTATAGATACATTGGAGACGTATCAAGCATCCCCAAGCTTAATTCCTGCTCGTCCTCGAGTAGGTAAATGATAAAAACAAATTTTTTGATGTGGAATGCTACCTATCATGTTTCATCATGTAATATTTCTCTTACGGTATGAATAATAAGATCCAAATGATTCAAAGCAATAGTCTATAGTTTGACATAAAGACATCAATACTCAGGCATACTAATAAACAATGATGTCTTTCAAAATAAACACGCTAAAGAACGTTATCCCTACAAAATCATACAATCCTGTCATGCTCCATCTTCTTCACACAAAATATTTATCATGCACTACCCCGGTTTTAGACAAGCAATTGGTTCATACTTTTTAACGCGCTTCAGCTTTTTCAACTCCCACGCAATACATGAGCGCAAGCCATGGATATAGCACTATGGGTGGAATAGAGTGTGGTGATAGAGATAAATAAGAGAAGTCCAAAATGGAGAAAGTCTCACACCGACGAGGCTAATCAACGGGCTATGGAGATGCCCATCAATTGATGTCAATGCGAGGAGTAGGGATTGCCATGCAACGGATGCACTAAGAGCTATAAGTGTATGAAAGCTCAACATGAAAACCAAGTGGGTGTGCATCCAGCTTGCTTGCTCATGAAGACCTCAGGCATTTGAGGAAGCTCGTCATCGGAATATACAAGCCAAGTTTTATAATGAAAAATTCCCACTAGTATATGAAAGTGACAAAATAGGAGACTCTCTATATGAAAAACATGGTGCTACTCTGAAGCACAAGTGTGGAAAAGGATAGTAACATTGCCCCTTCTCTCTTTTTCTCTCATTTTTTTTCATGGCTCTTTTTTGCCTCTTTTTTTTAGAACAATCTCAGGGACCTCATCCCCACTTTTTCGAGGACTCATTAGTCTCCATCATTCTTACCTCACTGGGACAATGCTCTAATAATGATGATCATCACACTTCTATTTACTTACAACTCAACATTACAACTCGATACTAGAACAAAAATATGACTCTATATGAATGCCTCTGGCAGTGTATCAGGATGTGCAATGATGCTAGCGTAACATGTATAACAATGATGAACGGTGGCTGAGCCACAAATACTATGTCAGCTATATGATCATGCAAAGCAATATGACAATGATGATGTATGTCATGAAAACGGAACGGTGGAAGTTGCATGGCAATATATCTCGGAATGGCTATGGAAATGCCATGATAGGTAGGTATGGTGGCTATTTAGAGGAAGATATAAGGAGGATTATGTGTGATAGAGCGTATCATATCACGGGGTTTGGATGCACCGGCGAAGTTTGCACCAACTCTCGATGTGAGAAAGGGCAATGCACGGTACCGAAGAGTCTAGCAAATTGAGGAAGGGTGAGAATGCGTATAATCCATGGACTCACATTAGTCATAAAGAACTCACATACTTATAGCGAAAGTTTATTAGCCCTCAAAGCAAAGTACTACTACGCATGCTCCTAGGGGGGAGGTTGGTAGGAGTTAACCATCGCGCGCCCCCGACCGCCACACAAAGGAAGACAATCAATAATAATTCATGCTCCAACGTCTTAGCATAACGACAGACCATACGTGCATGCTTCGGGAATCACAAACCTTAACACAATTATTCTTACTAAACCACAATTATCTTCTAATACCTCCCACATATTACCATCTTAATATCGCAAAACTATTGCAAGGAATCAAATTTATCATATTCAGTGATCTACATGAAAGTTTTTATTATATCCCTCTTGAATACCTATCATATCAGGACCAAATTCATAACCAGTGCATATTACCATTGCTATCATGAGACTCTCAAAAAGATATAAGTGAAGCATGAGAGTGCAACTATTTCTTTAAAATAGAACCACCGCCGTGCTCTAAAAGGTATAAGTGAACCACTAGAGCAACTGCCTAGCTCTAAAGATATAAGTGAAGCACATAGAGTATTCTAACAAATCACGAATAATGTGTGTCCCTCTCAAACAGGTGTGTTCAGCAAAGATGATTGTGACAAACTAGAAAGCAAACAAAAGCAAACAAACTATTTCACAAGATGCTCCAAGTAAAACACATATCATGTGATGAATAAAAATATAGCTCCAAGTGAGTTACAGATAGATTGTAGACGAAAGAGGGGATGCCTTCCGGGGCATCCCCAAGCTTAGACGCTTGAGTCTTCCTTGAATATTACCTTGGGGTGCCTTGGGCATACCCAAGCTTAGGCTCTTGCCACTCCTTATTCCTTTATCCCTCGTAGTCTCACCCAAAACTTGAAAACTTCAGCACACAAAACTCAACAGAAACCTCGTGAGATCCGTTAGTATAACAAACAAACCTTAAACTTTAGGTACTGTTGTAAATTGATTCATATTTAATATTGACATAATTCTACTGTACTCCAACTTCTCCATGACTCATACCCCCCCATACAATCCATAGATTCATCAAAATAAGCAAACTATGTAACAAAAACAGAATCTGTCTAAAACAGAACAGTCTGTAAATATCTATTTAAAAGCCATACTTATGTAACTCCAAAAATTATGAAAAATTAGGAAAAAGTAAAAAATTCATATACCAAAACTGTGTAAAAATTTCAGATTTTTCTGACGCGCCATTACAGAATTAAAATTCCAGCACTGGACGCAAAACTTTCTGTTTTCCAAACAGCATCAATTATACTATCATCAACATCATCCCATAGGCATTACTTGGCACAAACACTAATTAAAACATAAAAACACAATCATAACAGAAGCTATAATCATGCAAACACACAAAAACAGTAGGTAAAAGCAAAAAATTATTTTATTCATTGGGTTGCCTCCCAACAAGCGCTATTGTTTTATGCCCCTAGCTAGGCATAATGCATAGTTTCAAGTGCTGTCATCCTTCAAGATAATTCCATAAGTGGCCCTCATAATGGATTCATAAGGTGCTTTAATTATTTTTCTAGGGAAGTGTTCCATCCCTTTCTTTACTGGAAATTGAAATCTTATATTACCTCCTTTCATATCAATAATAGCACCAATAGTTCGAAGAAAAGGCCTACCAAGTATTATGGGGCAAGCAGGATTGCATTCAATATCAAGAACAATAAAGTCCACGGGCACATAATTTCTATTTGCAATAATAATCACATCATTTATTCTACCCAATGGCTTTTTAATAGTGGAATCCGAAGATGCAAATTAAGGGAACAAGGATCCATGTCGGTGAGACCTAGCACATCACACAAAGACTTTGGTATAGTGGAAACGCTAGCACCAAGATCACAAAGAGCATTACATTCATAATCTTTAATTTTTACTTTAATAGTAGGTTCCCATTCATCTTGTAATTTTATAGGAATTGATACTTCCAACTCAAGTTTTTCTTCATGTGCTTTCATCATGGCTTCTACAATATGTTTAGTGAAAGCTTTATTTTGTTCATATGCATTTGGTGAATTAATCATGGATTGCAACAAGGAAATACACTCAATTAAGGAACAACTATCATAATTAAAGTCCTTGTAATCCAAAGTAGTGGGTGCATTACTATTTAAAGTTTTGACCTCTCCAAACCCATTTTTTTCATTTTTATGATCAAGATCATCACCCTCCAAGCAAGTGGGACTCCTTCTATCTAAAGTTGACTCTTCTCCAGTCCCTTTTTCATCAAGTTTTATGTTACTAAATAATGATTCAATAGGAGTGACACCAATCATTTTAATATCTTCATCATTACTAAGATAGAAACCAGGTGGAATCACTTTTTCTAGAAATTCTCGCTTAGCTCTCAACCTAGCGGACCTTTCTTTACTTTCATTAATGGAGACATAGATAGCTTTAATAGACTAATTTATATCATGTTTGTATGGCAAAATTTTAGTTTTGAGATTTTCCACATCATGAGCAATTCTATCCATGTTCCTAGCCAATTCATCAACTTTATTCAATTTTTCTTCTATCATAGCATTGAAATTCTTTTGCGAACTAATAAATTCTTTAATATTACTTTCAAGATCAGAGGGCATCCTATTATTATTATTACAAGAATTACCATAAGGATTGCCATAATTATTAGAGGAATTTCCAGGAAACGGTCTAGCATTGAAATTACCCCTATAAGCATTGTTGTTGAAATTATTTCTAGAGACAAAATTCACATCAATAGCATCATTATTTTGCTCAATCAAAGTAGACAATGGCACATCATTAGGATCAATATGAGCATTTTTACTAGCAACCATTTTCATAAGAGCATCCATCTTATCACTCAAAGTATTAATTTCTTCAACAGAATTTACCTTCTTACCAGTTGGAGTTCGCTCAGTGTGCCATTGAGAATAATTTGCCATAATATTATCAAGAAGTTTTGTAGCTTCTCCCAATGTAATTTCCATAAAAGTACCACCTGCGGCAGAGTCTAGCAAATTTCTAGAGACAAAGTTTAGTCCCGCATAAAAAAATTGTATGATCATCCACAAATTCAAACCATGAGTTGGGCAATTTCTTATCATTAATTTCATTCTCTCCCAAGATTGTGCAACATGTTCATGCTCAAGTTGCTTAAAATTCATAATTTGATTTCTTAAAGAAATAATCTTAGCGGGAGGAAAATACTTGGCAATAAAAGCATCCTTACACTTATCCCAAGAGTCAATACTATTTCTAGGCAAGGATGAAAACCAAGTTTTAGCACGATCTCATAGTGAGAACGGAAATAATTTCAATTTGACAATATCATTATCCACATCTTTTTTCTTTTGCATATCACAAAGTTCAACGAAAGTATTTAGATGGGATGCAGCATCTTCATTAGGACTACCAGAAAATTGTTCTTTCATAACAAGATTAAGCAAGGAAGCATTAATGTCAAAATTCCGTTAAGCGCACCTGCACACACAAGAGCAAACACTTGCACCCAACGCAAATAAGAGGGTTGTCAATCCTCTTAGCGGTTACTTGCAAGGATTAAATCTTATCGAGGTAAATAGATAAACTAAACTACTAATTAAAATAAAAATAAATAAATTGCAGGAAGGTATTTTTAAGCTTTTTAATATGATAAAGATAGACCCGGGGGCCATAGTTTTCACTAGAGGCTTCTCTCTCAAGCACAGAAACATACGGTGGGTAGACAAATTATTGTTGGGCAATTGACAGAATAGCAAATAATTATGATGGGTTCATGGCAATGATCATGTATATAGGCATCACGTCCGACACAAGTAGACCAACTCCTGCCTGCATCTACTACTATTACTCCACTCGTCGACCGCTATCCAGCATGCATCTAGAGTATTAAGTTAATAAAAACAGAGTAATGCCTTAAGCAAGATGACATGATGTAGAGAAGCAAATTCAAGCAATATGAATAAACCCCATCTTTTTATCCTTAATGGCAACAATACAAATACGTGTCATGTCCCCTTCTGTCACTAGGATTGAGCACCGCAAGATTGAACCCATCACAAAGCACCTCTCCCATTGCAAGATAAATCAATCTCGTAGGCCAAACCAAATCGATAGATCGGAGAGAAATACAAAGCTATAACAATCATGCATAAAAGAGTTCAGAGAAGACTCAAATATTTCTCATGAATAATCTGATCATAAACTCACAATTCATCGGATCCCAACAAACACACCGTAAAAGAAGATTACATCGGATAGAACTCCAGGAACATCAAGGAGAACATTGTATTGAAGATCAAAGAGAGAGAAGAAGCCATCTAGCTACTAGCTATGGACCCATAGGTCTGTGGTAAACTACTCACACATCATCGGAAGGGCAGCAAGGTTGATGTAGAAGCCCTCCGTGATCGATTCCCCCTCCGGCAGAGTACCTGAAAAGGCCTCCAGATGGGATCGCGAAAGAACAAAGGCTTGCGGCGGTGGAAAGGTTATTTCTTCTGGCTCCCTATTGGTTTCCCAATATTTGTGAATTTATAGAAGTGGAATTAGGTCAAACGGAGGCACGTGGGCCCCACAAGGCAACACGGCGCGCCTCCCTAGGGCACGCCCTGTTGCCTTGTGAAGCAAAGCTCCCTCTAGATGTGATATCCCCCCTAAGTGGGATGAACTAACCTTGGGTTTTGTCGATGATGACTTCATGTAGATGTTGAAGATGTGGATGCTCAATGTTGATGTAGACCATCAAGAGTTGGGAGCAATCCTTTGGAGTTTTGTGCTTTCAATACCTACATGGGTTAGTCCCATACAAGGAACATACAAGGATATCCATAGACATAGAGTGAAATACACATATGATGATGTCCATGAATGCATTGATTACCTTGTCCCTTGTCTTACCAACAAGAGGGTTTGTGACTCCATGAACTAGTGCAAAATGTGGAAGTTGGTTGCACAAGTCCTTGCCATGAAGAATATGAGTGAAGTTTGTTGGCGGAGTCACCCTCAAGAACTCTCTAGTTCTTCTTCTTTTGGACCCACATCAACTTGATGGGAATCCTTGGAATTGTGGTAGCACTTGATGAAGTAGAACTTGATGTAGTCTTGGGAACCCACTTGACCATGGCTTGAGGAGCTTCTTCAAATGAATCAATCTCTTCTTGAAGCTTGTCCTTGCCTTTTATCTTGTGGTCTTGTGGTGGAAGATCTTCTTGAGCTTGTGTTCCCTTGAAGGAAGTAGGATCATACTTCTCTTGTTGAGGAACAAACTTCGTCTTGGGGTATTGATCTTCTTCCCACTCAACTCCATTTGCATTGAACTTTCGTTCAAAACCAACACCTTGGTTCTTCCGGTGCCTTCCTTGCTTGCGTACAATTTCCTCAAATTGCTTACTTTCGGCAAGACTATTGTAGACACCTTTTTCTATAATTCCTTTCAATAGCATATTTTCTTGCTCAAGTGTAACTTGGCTAAGAGAATCATTAGTGGAATCAATAGAACAACTAGAAGCAACAACATTGGATTTAGCATTGTTATTGTTACTACTAGAGGTAGAACCCTTTTTACCCTTGTTGCTAGTTTGCTTAGATTTAACTTGTGGCATAAAGGTAGACAAGAGTAAACGTTTGGCAAGATATGAAGAACTCTTCTTTCGAAGATCGTCATTGATAGCTTTAAGAAACTCATGCTCTTGCTCTAAATTTAGCTTCTCGAAGCGTAGCTTCTCATGAGTTCTTAGAAGTTCTCTATGATCCTCTTGAGTTTTTTCATGAGCTAACTTAAGAGCATTTAGTCCTTTAGTTAGACGCTCAATCTCCTTCATAGCATTGTCACTCGTTTCCTCTTGACTATCATGATTACTAGCATTTTCATTATAGCTCACATCACTAGCCCTATCAACAAGTAAATCATCATCACCAAGCAAATCATCTTCATCACTATTGAAATCAAGATACTCGGGGTGTGATACCTTGGGGCCTTTTGCCATGAAGCATCTACCAATTCCTTCATTTGGTGAGTCAAATAGATCATAGGAGTTGGATGACACAAGAGCAAGTCCGGCAACACCTTCATCTTGACTATAGTCGGAGTTGGAGTGATAACTTCTCTCGGAGTGGTTGTCGGAGTCGGAGCCGGAAACCCATTCACCAACATGAGCTTGATGTCTTCTTCTTGTGTAGCTCCTTGATGACTTGTCCTTCCTCTCCGAATCCTTGCTTCTTCGAGAGTGTCTTCGTTCATAACGATCATCTCTACTCATTCTCTCCTTATGAGGTGATTCATCTCTTCTATGTCTTCCTCTTGGTGATTCGTCTCTTTTCTTGTAGGGAGTCGTACACTCATTGGAATAGTGTCCGGGCTTTCCACAATTGTAGCAATTACGGTCATGACTTGATGATCTTCTCTCATAGTGTCTTGAGCTAGAGCTTCTTTCTTTCCCTTTGTTCTTGTAGAACTTGTTGAACTTTTTCACCATTAGGCTTATCTCTTCATTGGATACTAGCTTGTCACTTGGAGTTGTTGGAGCATCGGTTGAGGCTTTGTAAGCACCACTTGATTTGTTGTGCAGCTTCTCTTTGTCCTTGAGTGACATTTCATGAGCAACAATCCTTCCAATGACTTCGTGGGCTTGAGGTCTTTGTAATTTGGCATCATTTGGATCAATGTGCAGACGGTATCATATTTTCCATCCAAAGCTCTAAGTATCTTTTTGATGATGAATTTGTCGGTCATCTCTTCACTTCCTAAGCCGGCAATCTCATTTGTGATGAGAGCAAGCCTAGAGTACATCTCAGCGACTCCTTCACCATCCTTCATCTTGAACTTGTCAAGTTGACTTTGAAGCACATCCAACTTAGATTCCTTGACGGACTCGGTACCCTCATGCATATCAACCAAAGTATCCCAAATTTCCTTTGCATTCTCGAGGCGGCTGATTTTGTTGAATTCTTCGGGACATAAGCCGTTGAATAGAATGTCACAAGCTTGAGCATTGTATTGCAACATCTTCAATTCTTCCGGGGTTGCTTCACGATCCGGTTCCTTGCCATCCTCAAAGAAATCACCTTGCAAGCCAACACGAACAACAGCCCAAACGGTGGGGTTATCACCAAGAATATGCATTTTCATCTTATGTTTCCAATTAGCAAAGTTTGTACCATCAAAATATGGACCTCTACGGTGATAGTTACCCTCACTAGACGCCATACTCTCCTAGGTTGTGAAACCAAGGCTATGATCACCAAAGCAATGGAAATCAAGGCTTACGGAGACCAAAGCTCTGATACCACTTGTAGGATCGAAAGTATGTCTAGAGGGGGGTGATTAGACTACTTGACCAAATAAAACCTAACCTTTTCCCAATTTTAGTTGTAGGCAGATTTTAGCAACAATACAAGTCAAGTATCACCCTACACATGCAATTCTAAGAGTATAGCAGCGGAAAGTAAATAATTGCATATGTAAGTAAAGGAGGGGATCGGAGATTTCAAACGCAATGAAGACACGATGGTTTTTGGCGTGGTTCCGATAGGTGGTGCTATCGTACGTCCACGTTGATGGAGACTTCAACCCACGAAGGGTAACGGCTGCGCGAGTCCACAGAGGGCTCCACCCACGAAGGGTCCACGAAGAAGCAACCTTGTCTATTCCACCATGGCTTACGTCCACGAAGGACTAGCCTCACTCGGGGTAGATCTTCACGAAGTAGGCGATCTCCTTGCCCTTACAAACTCTTGGTTAAACTCCACATCATGTCGGAGGCTCCCAAGTGACACCTAACCAATCTAGGAGACACCACTCTCCAAAAGGTAATAAACGGTGTGTTGTTGATGAACTCCTTGCTCTTGTGCTTCAAATGATAGTCTTCCCAGCACTCAAACAACTCCTCACAGATTTGGCTATGGTGGAAGAAGGATTTGAGTGGAAAGCAACTTGGGAAAGGCTAGAGATCAAGGTTCAATTGGTAGGAATGGAATAGCTTGATCTCAACACATGAGTAGGTGGTTCTCTCTCAGAAAATGTATGGTGGAAGTGTAGGCACGTTCTGATGGATCTCCTTACTGAGAAGGAAGTGGTGGAGGGGTATATATAGCCTCCACACAAAATCCAACCGTTACACACTTTTGACCCAACTCAGTGGCACCGAAACCATAATCTCGGTAGCACCGAACTGTGTAAAAGATATGAACTTTAGGAATCTCGGTGGGACCGATAGGAACAACTCGGATGGACCAAAGTGCAATGGCTAGGGCAAACCTCATCTCGGTGGCACCGATTGCATCAACTCGGTAGGACCGAAGTGAAGCAATAAGGCAACAGAGAGTTGGCAAGCCATCTCGCTGAGACCGATTTGCAAAACTCGGTGAGACCGAAGTGAGTGCAAACGATTACGGAGAGTTGGCAAGGCCATCTCGGTGGGACCGAGATCCATTTTGGTGGATCCGATTTGTTAGGGTTTTGGCAGTGGCTAAGACTTGGTGAACTCGGTGGGGCCGGATAGAGAATTTCGGTGGGGCCGAGTTTAGGACATATTTGGGTAGAGAAAGTGGTTGTGGGTTTAGGAGTACTGTCACTAAGCACTTGAGCAAAAAGACCATTAAACAACACCTCATCCCCTTTTAATAGTATTGGCTTTCCTATGGACTCAATGTGATCTTGGATCACTAAACCAAAAATGTAGAGTCTTGATCATTTGCCAATCCTTTTCCTTAGCATTTTGAGGGGTCCACATCTCTAGTCCATGCCATGCCAATCATTGAACATCCTGAAATCTTTAACTTGAATGGACATTAGTTCAATGAGATATATGTTGTTATGAATTACCAAAACCACCAAGGGAGCAAATGTGCTTTCAGAGGGATCATCGGCGTGAGATATATATCCATAGAATCAAAGAGAGGGATGAAAGTGTATGGGTGCGAGATCGATAAAGAGAGCCAGCGAAATTGTGTGTGCGCACGTCAAAGATATAGGATGGCTAGCCTACTGGAATGTGAGAGGGGACAGGTGTAGTTTGTGTGTGGCAGGGAGACCTAACTAGAGCGTTCGACTATCGGTGTGTGGGGGGGGGGGGTAGAGACCTAACTAGAGGGGTAGATCGACTGGTATATGTGTGGAGAAGGAGACACCTAGCTATGTATCGAGGGAGATCGATCGGCATTCATACATATGTGTAGGAGAGGAATAAGGTTGGGAGAGAGACAGAGCTAGAGTGCCGGAGGGGTGGTGGTGGAGTTGCTTCTCGGAGATGGTGGGAGAGGCCTACTAGACAAACGGAGGGTACGACTGCAATATCAATAAGAGAGGGGATGTGTGTCTGTGTGTGCGCGGGCGTGTGAGACACTACTGTAGGTGTGTGCGATAGATGGCAAGCAGTTCACTCGGATGAATTGTTTCCGATGAGCAAAAACAACAGAAACGGTCGGCCAGATCAAGGTGTGTGCGATAGACGGCAAACAGTTCAATCGGATGAATTGTTTCCGATGAGCCAAAACAACAGAAACGGCCAGAGCATCTCCAACAGGCTTTGTATATTGGATTGCTATAAAAACATGTTATAGCAAGAGGAGAGATAAGGTTTACAAAGCCAACGTGTTTTTTGCTTTGGTAGCCTTTGTATATCGGATTGCTATATTTGCACAAAACACACAATGACATGTGGGGACAGTTTGTCATAGACACATCACACGTCTACTAGCACAACTCGTGTACACGTGTGCACACGCGTACGCGTACACAGAATCAGCACACACGTGTACATGTACACACACGCATACATGTACACACATGCATACACGTACACACATGCAGCACACACACGTACACGTACACACGCACGCATCACACACATACACGCACACACGATGCACATACGCGGCTCACACATCCATGTACACATCACACACTGGCCCACTAGTCATTGAGACAAAAATATGAAGGGGACCACTTTTACAAAGCCTTGCCAAAATTTAGCAAGTGCCCTTTCGATAATCATCTTCTGAGCCCAGGTTCATCTGCACCCGCGCTGATGAAAAAATCATAACAAATACTAGAAAAATTCAAAAAAAATCAATTTTTTTGCATGGTCGATAATTTGATGCGTGAGGTCCGCTCCAATTTTCAAATCATTTGGACATCTGAGCAGCTCTCGGCAAAAAAGACAAATTAGGGGTCAGTTAAAAAGTTTACTGTTCATGCACTGTTCTGACGCGATTTGTCTTTTTTGCCAATGTCGGGCCTGTTTCCGGAATAAATCACGGAATAGCCTCAAGTCACACCAGCCCCAAGATCAGATCAACTGGTGGACTCCCTTGATATAGATAACCAGTACATACATAATATTACACAAGGTTGAGCCAGAGTGCTCAACATTTATTACAGACTTGTCATTATATGACGGTGGCGGAATAAGACAGTGGTGTGGTGATATTACAACACTGATACAATAAAGTAAAGCCAAGCGTCAGTGTGAGGCTTGACTATTTTATTTGTGGGGCGGAAGCACTGCGGATGATACACATGGTAGACTCCAAGACCACAAGTTGACTGACTGGGAACACCTCTAAGCGTCGGGCTCGCTAGCGCACACTTCCTCCACAAGATCATCTTCTTTCGGGTCTGGCCAAATTAACAAGCCAGGGACAAGCCAGTGAGTACGTTTGAATGTACTCGCAAACATTATGAACAAAAGATATACCGAATGCATATGTTAATGATGGACTAAATTATATGCATATGCTGACCGAAATTAAAGCATGGCATGGTAAATATCAATACGGTGTGGATGGCTAAATATATCATTTTAGTAATGAACCAAGAAAATAAAATGGAACATCGGGCATTGGACCACCCGAGGACTCCAATAAAAATAAATGGAACATCGGGCGTTGGACCGCCCGAGGAATTCCAAGAAAAATGCCAAATGGGTGTCTGAATGCGACGCCTCAAGAGGTCTTGAAAAGAAATGCCAAACGGGTGTCTGAATGCGACGCCTCGAGAGGTGTTGAAAAGAAATGCCAAACGGGTGTCTGAATGCGACGCCTTGAGAGGTCTTGAAAAGAAATGAGTATCCAGGTGGCATAACCATCCCAAGAGATACTAAAAAAAATAGAAATGAGTATCCAGGTGGCATAACCATCCCAAGAGATAATCAGAAAAAAAATAGAAATGAGTATCCAGGTGGCATAACCATCCCAAGAGATACTCAGAAAAGAATAGAAATGAGTATCCAGGTGGCATAACCATCCCAAGAGATACTCGAAAAAAATAGAAATGACTATCCAGGTGGCATAACCATCCCAAGAGATACTCAAGGTTGCACATAAGAGAAAAAGGTTAGTCCACAATAATATTCATGTTGACAATAATATTTATGATAGCATCAGTAGTGACAATAATCATCCTGCAAAAATGAATCATGCCCAATTTTAATTATTTCCTCCGAAGACCGACACCAGGACCGACACTTGACCCCTCCCAGCTAACGTCCTTGACCGTGGACACGGCGACTCGAATAGGTTTAACTCTGCAGAGGTTGTACTCTTTACCCACAAGTATAGGATTTCTTTAGTCAACCCTGAAACGTTGACTAATTCCGATTACGGTCTTTGGGTTGAAAACACGTCTGACCAGCACACACCAGATTAACTTTTCTGATGCCAGGAATCACCCAAAGCATCGTTCAAGAAAAACTCTAAGACGGGGAGACCGCCATCTCGAATAGCATGGGATCACAATTTATAACGCGCGGAATACAAGGGGTGCCCCCTCTCGGCCCAGTCGGATACACCCATGCCCCCTGACCCGATGACTGGCATTAGTCCATGGCCATGGAACCCTCATCATGTCCCCTCTATGTGGTGTGTACTTGGAAAGGGGTTAGCAACTTACTAAGCTGTACTCCCCTCGTGGGAAGACAAGTGGCAGCACAATTTTTAGCTAGGCAAGACGGAACAAGACTCAATCTAGGTCGACTCAGGAGGTTTTATTATCATGACTGGCATGCTTCCCATGCCACAGTGACACCATCGTGTCACGCTGTGATCTGTGCCCACCGGCACGACATAGATAGGAGTATACCCCTGATTTCTCACAACTTCATCCAAGTTAGAATGATTCTTAAATGCATGCAAGAAATGCACAAAAGAAACATGACCATGCAACACTTGCTATCCACTACATATCCGGTGGTCATTTCGAGCTTATGCAAACATGCATGCAAACACCATATCCCAAGTTCAAAAATGCTTGCCTTGATCAAAGTAGGCAGAAGGTGATCCCTCGAAATTTTCGGCAAAGTTTCCCTCCTCGTTTTCTATAAAATAAGAATTCAAACTCAAATCAAAAATTTTGTGGCAGCACAAAAAATTGGCTCAAAATGTTTTTAAATAAATACTAAAAAAATTAGAGTGAAAAAGAAAATTTTCAGACAAAGAATCGATTGAAAAGGAGTTATGGTTAAAAAGTAATAAAGGTTTTAAAACCAGGGACCTTTCTGCAAATAAAATTTTGCCAACGGGTCCCTGAGCAGTAAAACAGAAAGCGCCTCGGCGAGAGTACGCTTTCCAGTTCAGAAGGCGTATTAAGGCAGAAGATGTTTTCGAAATAAAACAGAAAAGAATAAAACGCTGACGGGTGGGCCCCACCCGTCAGGTTTGAAATTTGAACGTGCCTCGCGCGCGTGTACAGAGAGGGTGTGGTGGTCACCGGAGGTGATCGCCGGCGTTTCCAAAGGCGGCGATGGTATGGGTGTGCTCGGGGGAGTGTTCCGTGTCGGTGGGTGGTGGTGGTGGTCACCGGCGAGCACTGTGGTGACGACGGGGTCAACTCTGACGGACGGCGGCGTCGGGTGGTGATGGATCTCGTCGGGGAGGGCTCCAGACATCGAATTGACGCGCGGAATGGATGAGTGGGTATACGAGGAGGCTACTAATGGAATTTGAGGGGTGGAGGTGGATGAACGACGACGTGGTGTTCATGGAGTTAGTGGCGGATCGGGCGGCCGGAGTCGGGGAAGGAGACCTCCCCGAGGTCGTTCGACTCCTCTGGGTGGTGACTGGGAGTGGGTGGAGGTGTGATGAGTACTGAACAGAGCTCGGGGGGCCCTTTTATAGGCGAGGCGGATCACGGCGGAGTAATTCCAGTCGGTGAGGTAGCTACGGGCGGTGGCTTGGGCGGTGAGCGTCGGTGTGGACGCTGGAAGCTCCTCGAAGCGCCAGCGTGATCAAATTCTGTGTCCCACTGCCTTCCCCACAGTGGAGCTCCCGTACGGCCATGGAGGGTGACGAGCGGCTCCGGCGGCTGACAGGCGGGGCTGGGCGGCGTTGACGGCGTTCTGGTGGGATGAGGAGGGACGCGTGGAGGCAGAGGAGGCCAGGGGCGGCGCTGGACGGTGCGAAGCTTGGTCATTGCCGTCGGTGGCCGAAGTGACCGCACGGCCAGCCGCTGTGGTGGTCGGCGGCCATTGCACCGGTCTGCCACTGGCCTATCGGCGGCGAGAGGCTGACGAGGGGGTCCGGGGTGAAGCATTGAAGGCTTGGAGTGAGGCAGCGATGAAGAGGAGGAGTGGAAGGCACGGCACGGCATCGATGATCCCCATCTCTGAACTTACTGAATTTTCTGAAATTTTCGACAGTGATGAACAGTGCACATCAAGTGTTTGATGAAATGCTAGATGGCCCTAGGCATTTTTGGAATTTCTGAATTTTTTTGTGGTGAGGTACTGATGCATAACAGAGGTGCTGGCAAAGTTTCAGAATTTTTGGAGTAGTTTAAATTAGGTTTTGAGCAGAGAAATTGAATCTATTTGAAAATTTTGAACTGCAGAACATAATATTTTGGGTGAAATGGAGTGTGGGTACTATCATGTAGTTGGGATAATTTTTGTGTGTGCAGAAGAGCTAGGAAAAATATAGTTCCTTTGTAAATCAAAGGAACTAGGAAATAATGAAATTCTAGTTTTGAAATTTGCTAAATATGATAAAAATATTTTTGTGGAGAGGAGAAGTATTGGGTACTGTCCTAGGGTGAGATGATGGCTTGGATGATAATTTAAAAATGATAGAATAATTTTTGTGAGAATTTTCTAAGTGTTTGAAGAAAAATGAAATGAACTATTTCCTTGAAATAATTAATTATTCAAAAACTTTTCTAAAAGAAAATATTTTTTATCCTTAAAAAATATTTAGTCAAGTAAGAAACCATTAAATTAGAACCATTTTAAAAAAATTTGAAACCCAAATGAAAACTTAAAAATGGCTTTCAAAACAAAAGAAGAAGAAATAGAGCCATAGTGATTCAAATCATTTTTTTATTTTTAAAGAAAAGATTTTGAAAATCAAAAGAAAATATTTTTGGGGTGTTACAACACCTACCCCCCTTAAGAAAAATCTCGTCCCTGAGATTTCAGCTGTCCCTCGAATAGGTACGGATACTCGGTCCTTAGGTGATCCTCCCTTTCCCATGTTGCTTCTTCTTCAGTGTGATTACTCCACTGGACCTTGTAAAACTTTATCACATTCCGACGGGTCCTCCGTTCTGACTCTTCCAAATTCCTATAGGGCGTTCCTTATATGTAAGGTCTGACTGGATATCCAGGTTCTGATGTTGGACTTGTTTGTCCGGATTACTGACACATCTCCTCAGTTGTGACATGTGAAACACATCATGAACATCTGACAATTCTGCTGGTAGCTCCAGTTGGTAGGCAACCTTTCCTCTCCTTGCAATTATTCTAAATGGTCCAATAAATCGCGGTGCTAGTTTCCCTTTGACTTTGAATCTTTGTAGTCCCCTCATTGGGGATACCCTGAGATACACATATTCGTCGGGTTCAAAACTGATATGTCGGTGTTTCCGGTCATAATAGCCCTTCTGACGGCTCTGAGCTACTTTCAGTCTGTCTCGAATAAGTTTTACTTTTGTTTCTGCTTATTTGAGAACTTTCGGACCGAAGATTTGGCTATCTCCGGTTTCAGACCAATTGAGTGGGGTACGGCACCTTCGTCCGTATAGGGCTTCGAAGGGTGACATTTTTAGACTGGCCTGATAACTGTTGTTATATGAAAACTCCGCATATGGCAAACTGTCTTCCCAGCTGACTCCATAGGTAAGGACACAAGCTCTCAGCATGTCCTCCAATATCTGATTTATCCGTTCAGTCTGCCCTCCTGTTTGTGGGTGGTATGCTGTACTGAATACCAGTTGAGTTCCTACGACTTGCTGCAAGTGGTCCCAAAACCTAGAGACAAACTGAGTGCCTCTATCAGAAACTATGGTCTTGGGTACTCTGTGTAAGCAAACAATTCGGTAGAGGTATAACTTAGCAAGCTTCTGTGTTGAATATGTTGTTTTTACCGGAATGAAGTGTGCCACCTTGGTTAATAAATTTGTGATAACCTAGATAGCATCATTCCCGTGTCGTGACCTTGGTAATCCGATAATAAAATCCATCCCTATCTCACCCCATTTCCATTCAGGCACTCTGAGTGGCTGTAACAATCCTGCTGGCCTCTGGTGTTCTGCTTTTATACGCTGACAAGAGTCACAACGTGCGACATATACGGCTATATCCCTTTTCATCCCATGCCACCAAAATTTGTCCTGAAGATCTTTGTACATCTTGGTTCCCCCTGGGTGAATGGAGTATGGGGTGGTATGGGCTTCTGCCAAAATCTGCTGCTTTAGCTCTTCCTTATTGGGTACGCATAATCTTTTCCCGTACCATAGGATTCCTTGGGTATCAATTGTAAATTCGGGTGCCTTGCCTGAATTTACTTTCCTTTTAATTCCCTCGATACTGGGGTGTCCCTTCTGGGTTTCTTTGATCTGATCCTCCAATGTTGGTTTTACTTCTAGGCGAGCAATGGTTCCTTCCGTGACTAGAACCATGTTAAGTTTGGCAAATTCCCGGTTGAACTCATGTTGTGAGAATTGCACACTGTCATTGTCGGTGCATGGATTTTGGCTGAGGGCATCTTCCACAACATTTGCTTTACCCGGATGGTAATGAATTCCCACATCATAATCCTTAATTAGCTCAAGCCAGCGACGTTGTCGTAGGTTTAGTTCTGGCTGAGTGAAGATATACTTAAGACTTTTATGATCCGAGTATATCTCACATCGATTACCAAGAAGGTAATGTCGCCATTCCTTGAGTGCATGTACCACTGCTACTAGTTCCAAGTCAGGGTAGGATAATTTTCTTCGTGTTGTCATAGTTGTCTTGAGGCGTATGCTATGACCTTTCCTTCCTGCATTAATACACATCCAAGGCCTTTTCTGGAAGCGTCACAGTATATTTCAAAAAAATTGTGCACATCTGGCACGGTCAGAACAGGTGCCGTTGTTAGCCTCTTTTTTTAATTCTTGGAAACTTTTCTCACATGCTTCAGTGCATTCAAACTTTTTATCCTTCTTGAGTAACTGAGTCATGGGTTTGGCTATGGTGGAGAATCCTTTAATAAATCGTCGATAGTAGCCAGCCAAACCAAGAAAACTCCTGATCTCAGTCATGTTGGTGGGTTGCCTTCATCCTAAGACATCCTTTACTTTACTTGGGTCCACTGCTATTCCATCCTTTGTCAGTACATGTCCCAGAAAACCAACTTCTTGTAACCAAAATTCACACTTACTGAATTTGGCATATAGTTGATTTTTCCGTAATTCTTCCAGGACTATTCGAAGATGTTGCTCATGTTCTTCTGGCGTCTTGGAATAAATAAGTATGTCATCAATGAACACAACCACGAACTTGTCCAAATATTTCATGAAAACCTTGTTCATAAGATGTACAAAATAAGCAGGAGCGTTGGTCAATCCGAAAGGCATCACAATGAATTCATATAATCCGTATCTGGTGGTAAAAGCGGTCTTGGGTATGTCTGATGATCGAATTCTTAACTGATGGTAGCTTGATCTCAAGTCTATTTTTGAGAAAACCTTGGCTTCTGCCAGTTGGTCGAACAAGTCGTTGATCATTGGTAGTGGGTATTTATTTTTGATAGTAACCATATTGAGTGCCCTGTAATCAATACATAACCTTAGGGTCCCATCCTTTTTCTTGGCAAATAAAACCGGTGATCCCCATGGTGATGAGCTAGGTCGGACATAACCCTTTTCTAATAATTCCTTAATTTGTTTCTTCAGCTCAACCAATTATGTCGAAGCCATTCGATAAGGCTTCTTGTAGATGGGTGCTGTTCCAGGTGCTAGTTCAATAATAAATTCAATTTCACGATCTGGTGGCATGCCTGGTAGCTCCTCAGGGAATACATCGGGGTATTCGCATACCACATGAACCTTGCTTAATTCTGTCATGTCCACTTGATTTAGCTTCCCTTGCGAGGTAGAAATTCCCCTTGTACCAAACTTTACTATCTTCCCTTGACAATTGGTGAGAGTCACTGTACGATTGTAGCAGTCTATAAAGCCTTTATTTGTGGTCAACCAGTCCATTCCCAAAATAACATCCAGATCGACTGCTTCCAATACAATAAGATTTGCTAAAAACTTCATTCCTTTTATTTCAATGTTCACATCCTGGCAGTACCATTGTGTGCTTTGCTTTGATCCTGGGGACTGAATAACCATCGAATTTTTCAAAGGCGAAAAAGAAAATTGATTCTTCGAGGCAAATCTTTTAGAGATGCACGAATGGGAAGCTCCAGAATCAAATAAAATTGTAGCATTAATGGTGTTGACAGGGAACGTACCAAACACAATGTCCGGTGCATTCTGTGCTTCCTCAAATGTCACGTGGTTAACCTGCCCCTTTCTTTGATTGTTGTTGGTGTTGAGGTTGTTGTGTCGCGGAGCTGCACTAGTACCGCGGCCATTGTTGTTGGGTTTGGGGGCATTATTCCCCTGTTTTGGGCATTGCCTAGCATAATGCCCCTCTACTCCACAGGCATAACAAGTGATACCAGGACGGTATACTGCTTCCTTGGCCCTGTTGTTGTAGGAACTGCAGTTTTGTTGCGGTCGTGGTGTTGGAATTGCTGGTCGAGGTGCCACAGGCCTCTGAGATTCATTTCGGGGCCTGTTGTTACGAACCTATACTGACTGGTTCATGCGGCGCTTGCGAATCTCATTCATGTTGCGGTGCTCATTTTCCAGGATAATAGCCTTGTCTACCAGTGTCTTGAAATCCGAAAAAGTATGGACTACCAGTTGGCACTTTAAAGATGGAACGAGCCCGTCAAGGAATTTCTCCATCCTTTTGTTTTCTGTCATATATTCATCGTTGGCATATCGGGCTAGCTGAGTAAACTGGTTGAGGTACTGAGTTACCGTTGTGCCTCGTTGCTTGAGATCCTCAAATTCTCTTTTCTTCAATTTCATGATATTGTTTGGAATATGTGCTCTTCGGAAACTTTCCTTGAATTGCTCCCAGGTAATATCTTCTCCAATGGGATGCGTGTGGCGTAGATTTTCCCACCATGATGCTGCTGTTCCAGAAAAATAATGTGGAGCATATAGTACTTTTTCCTGGTCCGTACACTGAGCTATGACCAATTTTCTCTCAATATCATGCAGCCAGTCGTCTGCCTCCAAAGGTTTGTCTGTGTGAGAAAAGACAGTTGGATTGGTCCTCTGAAGTTCAGATAATTTTGATCTGGGTTGATGTTGTCCTTGGTGATTTCCCATATTTATCAAATGTTGCATCATTTCCTGGTGCTGCTGCTGACTTTGTTCATAAAGACGGCATACTTGTGAGAATGCTGAATCATTGCTTTGCTGACTTGTCTGTCCTGGTGTGAAGTTATTTCCCATCTGTACAAAGTTGTCCTCTGGTGGACTGGGCATAGAACGAGTCCAGGGACGATGCATTTTCTTTCTGGGGTATTTGCGTAAACACCGATGAGGAAAGAAATTATAAAGGAAATTTTTTAAGAGACTGAAAATAATCCCCCCCCCCGGAAACGTAAGTACAAATAAGTAGCGAGTTATATTATACATGCAAGATTTAATTATACAATACTCTCGTCGTAGTCGTGATGCTTACATGACCGCTTATTTAGACTAGTGCACTTCTCCATCCTCTTAGCATGTTGCGATCCAAGGTCTACTACTCCCCATCTTACAAAGAAGAAAAGAAACAGAAAATAAATATTTACAGCTACACTCTCATATAAGGCGACTGCGGTGCTGAGGCCTAGTCTACTATCACGGAGTGTCTGGAACATCATAGGCCCTGCAGAGGGTAAGTCCCAGACGGGGTGCTGAAGACTAGACCTCCTCCTCCTCGGGTATGGTCTCCAGTCGGGCAGCTGTCGATGTCATGCCTGCTCGCGGTGGTACTGTACTCGTAGGCGGTGAAGCTCTAACCGGAGTGGGGGCAGCCAAGCGACTAGACTCATCGCTCGGGGATGTGTGTCAAATCGCGGAACGGGTAGGAGGATCGTATGGTGGAGTCGGAATGCGAGGAGCACGTGGTGAAGGAGAACGGAACTCACTCCTGCGAGGAGCCCTCGCACGAGCCAAGTCCATCCGTGCGGGGAGATAGTCGTCCACCAGTGAGGTGAAGACTGACTCTAGAGCCATGATGTACTGAACAAGGGGCTCAATCGCCTCATCCCTTTCTCCCGCGGTGCAAGAGAAAGCATAGTGACTAGTGTATGGAACATGGCATGGAAGATAATGATAGGGACGTGTCTGCATGACTGGAAGAATGTCCCTAAGATGAGCGATGGCCTCTCGGGCAGCCATCTGGATAGCATGCCTCTCAGTAGGCATGACTCTCCCCACAAACCGATAGTTGCGATGTGGCGCGGCATCTCCGCCCCGAATATATACCGAGGCCTGGTACATAGTCAGGGTGTCCGAGATCCTGTCGGGAAAGACTGTGTACTCCGGACGGCTCGGAGATCCCATCGCGACCCTGGTGATGTAGACGAGAAGGCGGGAAAACCCCGAAGGCTCGTTGGCGAAAATCTGGGTCGGGCAGTTGCCGCCAGACATCTACAACAGTAGACAAAAATCCAAATAGTCATATCATAAATATATGATGACCAAGGAAAATTTGTTACAATGCATGAGATGCTGCTAAAAAAATGTTAGGACTGACTTTACTACTAGCGATCGCACCTAGGGCTTCCTACAGTTAGCCTGGCTCTGGTACCAAGGTTTGTCGGGCCTGTTTCTGGAATAAATCACGGAATAGCCTCAAGTCACACCAGCCCCAAGATCAGATCAACTGGTGGACTCCCTTGATATAGATAACCAGTACATACATAATATTACACAAGGTTGAGCCAGAGTGCTCAACATTTATTACAGACTTGTCATTATATGACGGTGGCGGAATAAGACAGTGGTGTGGTGATATTACAGCACTGATACAATAAAGTAAAGCCAAGCGTCAGTGTGAGGCTTGACTATTTTATTTGTGGGGCGGAAGCACTGCGGATGATACACGTGGTAGACTCCAAGACCACAAGTTGACTGACTGGGAACACCTCTAAGCGTCGGGCTCGCTAGCGCACTCTTCCTCCACAAGATCATCTTCTTTCGGGTCTGGCCAAATTAACAAGCCAGGGACAAGCCAGTGAGTACGTTTGAATGTACTCGCAAACATTATGAACAAAAGATATACCGAATGCATATGTTCATGACGGACTAAATTATATGCATATGCTGACCGAAATTAAAGCATGGCATGGTAAATATCAATACGGTGTGGATGGCTAAATATATCATTTTAGTAATGAACCAAGAAAAAAAATGGAACATCGGGCATTGGACCACCCGAGGACTCCAATAAAAATAAATGGAACATCGGGCGTTGGACCGCCCGAGGAATTCCAAGAAAAATGCCAAACGGGTGTTTGAATGCGACGCCTCAAGAGGTCTTGAAAAGAAATGCCAAATGGGTGTCTGAATGCGACGCCTCGAGAGGTCTTGAAAAGAAATGCCAAACGGGTGTCTGAATGCGACGCTGAGGTCTTGAAAAGAAATGAGTATCCAGGTGGCATAACCATCCCCAGAGATACTCAGAAAAAATAGAAATGAGTATCCAGGTGGCATAACCATCCCAAGAGATAATCAGAAAAAAATAGAAATGAGTATCCAGGTGGCATAACCATCCCAAGAGATACTCAGAAAAGAATAGAAATGAGTATCCAGGTGGCATAACCATCCCAAGAGATACTCGGAAAAAAAATAGAAATGAGTATCCAGGTGGCATAACCATCCCAAGAGATACTCAAGGTTGCACATAAGAGAAAAAGGTTAGTCCACAATAATATTCATGTTGACAATAATATTTATGATAGCATCAGTAGTGACAATAATCATCCTGCAAAAATGAATCATGCTCAATTTTAATTATTTCCTCCGAAGACCGACACCGGGACCGACACTTGACCCCTCCCAGCTAACGTCCTTGACCGTGGACCCGACTACTCGAATAGGTTTAACTCTGCAGAGGTTGTACTCTTTACCCACAAGTATAGGATTTCTTTAGTCAACACTGAAACATTGACTAATTCTGATTACGGTCTTTGGGTTGAAAACACACCTGACCAGCACACAGCAGATTAACTTTCCTGATGCCAGGAATCACCCAAAGCATCATTCAAGAAAAACTCTCAGACGGGGAGACCGCCGTCTCGAATAGCATGGGATCACAATGTATAACGCGCAGAATACAAGGGGTGCCCCCCTCTCGGCCCAGTCGGATACACCCATGCCCCCTGACCCGATGACTGGCATTAGTCCATGGCCATGGAACCCTCATCATGGCTCCTCTATGTGGTGTGTACTTGGAAAGGGGTTAGCAACTTACTAAGCCGTACTCCCCTCGCGGGAAGACAAGTGGCAGCACGATTTTTAGCTAGGCAAGACGGAACAAGACTCAATCTAGGTCGACTCAGGAGGTTTTATTATCATGACTGGCATGCTTCCCATGCCACGGTGACACCATCGTGTCACAATGTGATCTGTGCCCACCGGCATGACATAGACAGGAGTATACCCCTGATTTCTCACAACTTCATCCAAGTTAGAATGATTCTTAAATGCATGCAAGAAATGCACAAAAGAAACATGACCATGCAGCACTTGCTATCCACTACATATCCGGTGGTCATTTCGAGCTTATGCAAACATGCATGCAAACACCATGTCCCAAGTTCAAAAATGCTTGCCTTGATCAAAGTAGGCAGAAGGTGATCCCTCGAAATTTTCGGCAAAGTTTCCCTCCTCGTTTTCTATAAATAAGAATTCAAATTCAAATCAAAAAAATTGTGACAACACAAAAAATGGCTCAAAATATTTTTAAATAAATACTAAAAAAACTAGAGTGAAAAAGAAATTTTTTAGAAAAAGAATCAATTGAAAAGGAGTTATGGTAAAAAGTTATAAAGGTTTTAAAACCAGGGACCTTTCTACAAATAAATTTTTGCCAGTGGGTCCCTGAGCAGTAAAACAGAAAGCGCCTCGGCGAGAGTACGCTTTCCAGTTCAGAAGGCATATTAAGGCAGAAGACGTTTTCGAAATAAAACAGAAAAGAATAAAACACTGACGGGTGGGCCCCACCCGTTAGGTTTGAAATTTGAACGCGCCTCGCGCGCGTGTACAAAGAGGGTGTGGTGGTCACCGGCGGCGATCGCCGGCGTTTCAGGAGGCGGTGATGGTATGGGTGTGCTTGGGGGAGTGTTCCGCGCCGGTGGGTGGTGGTGGTGGTCGTCGGCGAGCACTGTGGCGACGGCGGGGTCAACTCCGACGGACGGCGGCGTCGGGTGGTGATGGATCTCGTCGGGGAGGGCTCCGAATGTCGAATTGATGCACGGAATGGATGAGTGGGTGTACGAGGAGGCTACTGATGGAATTTGAGGGATGAAGGTGGATGAACGACGACGTGGTGTTCATGGAGACAGTGGCGGATAGGGCGGTCGGAGTCGGGGAAGGATACCTCCCCGAGGTCGTCCGACTCCTCTGGGTGGTGATTGGGAGTGGGTGGAGGTGTGGTGAGTACTGAACGGAGCTCGGGGGGCCCTTTTATAGGCGAGGCGGAGGTGGCCGAGGCGAGGCGGATCACGGCGGAGTAATTCCGGCCGGTGAGGTAGCTACGGGCGGTGGATTGGGCGGTGAGCGTCGGTGTGGACGGTGGAAGCTCCTCGAAGCGCAAGCGCGATCAAATTCTGCGTCCCACCGCCTTCCCCACAGTGGAGCTCCCGTACGGCCATGGCAGGCGACGAGCGGCTCCGGCGGCTGACAGGTGGGGCTGGGCGGCGTTGATGGCGTTCTGGTGGGATGAGGAGGGACGCGTGGAGGCAGAGGAGGCCAGGGGCGGCGCTGGACGGTGCGGAGCTGGGTTATTGCCGTCGGTGGCCGAAGTGACCGCATGGCCAGCCGCTACGGTGGTCGGCGGCCGTTGCACCGGTCTGCCACTGGCCTGTCGGCGGCGAGAGGCTGGCGAGGGGGTCCGGGGTGAAGCATTGAAGGCTTGGAGTGAGGCAGCAATGAAGAGGAGGAGTGAAAGGCATGGCACGACATCGATGATCCCCATCTCTGAACTTACTGAATTTTCTGAAATTTTCGACAGTGATGAACAGTGCACATCAAGTGTTTGATGAAATGCTAGATGGCCCTAGGCATTTTTGGAATTTCTGAAATTTTTTGTGGTGAGGTACTGATGCACAACAGAGGTGCTGGCAAAGTTTCAGAATTTTTGAAGTAGTTTAAATTAGGTTTTGAGCAGAGAAATTGAATCTGGTCCAAATTACATTTGAATGAAATTTGAAAATTTTGAACTGTGGAACAGAATATTTTTGGTGAAATGGAGTGTGGGTACTGTCATGTAGTTGGGATAATTTTTGTGGGTGCAGAAGAGCTAGGAAAAATATAGTTCCTTTGTAAATCAAAGGAACTAGGAAATAATGAAATTCTAGTTTTGAAATTTGCTAAATATGATAAAAATATTTTTGTGGAGAGGAGAAGTATTGGGTACTGTCCTAGGGTGAGAGGATGGCTTGAATGATAATTTAAAAATGACAGAATAATTTTTGTGAGAATTTTCTAAGTGTTTGAAGAAAAATGAAATGAACTATTTCCTTGAAATAATTAATTATTCAAAAACTTTTCTAAAAGAAAATATTTTTGATCCTTCAAAAATATTTACTCAAGTAAGAAACCATTAAATCAGAACCATTTTTAAATTTTTTGAAACCCAAATGAAAACTTTAAAAATGGCTTTCAAAACAAAAGAAGAAGAAATAGAGCCATAGTGATTCAAATCATTTTTTCTTTTTAAAGAAAAGATTTTGAAAATCAAAAGAAAATATTTTTGGGGTGTTACAGCCGAGAGTTGCTCAGATGTCCAAATGATTTGAAAATTGGAGCGGACCTCACGCATCAAATTTTCTACCATGCAAAAATAATTGGATTTTTTTGATTTTTTTTGAATATTCTGTGAATTTTTTTCTGACCGGGTGCAGATGAGCCAGGGCACCAAATCCTTTGGGTTTATAAATATACAAAGTGGGATGGCAGATTTAGCAACCTTTGTAAAAAAATCGGTGCCCAGGCTCATCTGCACCTGGTCAGAAAACGAATCACAAAAAATTCAAAAAAAATCCAAAAATTCAAAAAAATATTGCATGGTAGAAAATTTGATGCGTGAGGTCCGCTCCAATTTTCAAATCATTCGAAAATCTTAGCAGCTCTCGGCAAAAAAGACAAATCAGATTAGAAAAGTGCATGAACAGTAAACTTTTTTACAGACCCCAAATTTGTCTTTTTTGCCGAGAGCTGCTCAGATGTCCAAATGCTTTGAAAATTGGAGCGTACCTTATCTACCATGCAAAAAAATTGGAATTTTTTGAATTTTTCTAGTATTTGTTTTGATTTTTTTCTTCAGCGCGGGTGCAGATGAGCCTGAGCTCAGAAGTGGATTATCGGGTGGGGGACCACTTATACAAAGGCTATTGGAGGAGGTTATTTTTTAATATAAAGTTAGTCAAACTTTACAAAGCTTGACTTTGACCAAACTTTATATGCAGACTGAAAAGAAACGGAGGGAGTAAGTGAGTGCAAATATAGAAAGGCTGTTGGAGATGCTCTCAGCCAGATCAAGGAGGCTGCGATATATGGGCACCGATAATCCTATACACACGGACCTGTTACGGGCGTTTTACACGATCTTCAACTAACTAATCTCCCCCCCCCCTGATTTTCAGCCGGGGTGGGCCCCAACCTCCCCTAATCTCCAATTCTATTGGTCCACTTCAGCTACCCTGTAAAATCCTTAAGTAAATCTCCGTGCGTCTAGCATTACTCATACGGGCACACAGTCTAATTAAAAGAATTGTGCGTGATGGAACAAGTCATGTGCTGACATTGCCAATTGCGGTGCACACGCCACGTATGCATCCGAGAACGCTTGCCCACGTTACACCATCCGGGAATCGTGCCGCACTTCGAAACCGAAAGCGTCAATAAATTTTGAGCTTGTTTCCCGTTACATTCCAAATTACCACGCTATATTTAATTGCAAACCTGTTCACACCGATCAAAACCTAAACGTTTTCCCACTTAGTAGCTTATTACTAGGTTTTAAATACTACCTACTCGAAAATGTCTGCACAATCCACCTCAATTCCTCATCAACAAACAAACAAGTCTTCCTTCGTTGTTCCTTGCGTCTACCATGGCCCGTAGGAGTTCTTCGTCGAGAATTGACCAGGGAGCGGCGAGCATGGAAGCGGAAGCAGCAGAGATGTCCCGCCTCACCGCGATAGCAACCGCGAGGTCCCGCTGCGCCGCCGATGCAGCACAGAGGTCCCGCCACGCCGCCAAAGAAGCACAGAGGTCCCGCGACGCCGCCGAAGTAGCACAGTGGTCCGGCCGCACCGTGGAAGCCGCAAGGATGACCCGCCGCACCGTGGAATCAGCAGAGAGGTCTTGCCGCGCCGCGGTGGCCTAGGAAGATCTCTTCCGGGAAGGCAAGGGCTCTCGCAGGCGCATGCGCGCTGAGCTCAATAAGCTGAAGGATGAGATCTTCGGCTGGGCGAAGCTGCACGAGGAGATCAATGCCTCATTTGATAAGGCAATCAGCATCATCCGGGGACTAAGGGATGACAAGGCGAAGCTCCGCACCCAGCGCGACATGCTGAGGGCCAAGATCGCCGGCAGTGCAAAGCAGCACGAGGAGAGCATTGCCGTGATGAAGAAGACGGCCGCCATGGTCGAGAAAATTATGGACGATAATGCCAACCTCCGCATCGAGCGCGAAAGGCTGGTGCGGGAATCCAAAGCTGTTGTCAAGCGAAGTATTGAGGATGTGAAAGAGATCATTGCCGTTCGCCGCGAGAACTCCATCGCCATGGATGCAATGACGACGATGGCGGAGGAGAGGCGAAAGGAGGTGAAGGTCGTGGAGGCGATGAAGAAGGAGTTGGAGGAATTCCGTGCCCTGCAGCAACCCATCAAGAAGGAGTAGAGCAGCGACCCAGATTGTTGTCTGCATCTTCTTCCTTCTTCTTTTTCCCCTGTGTCTTTCGGGCGTTGCTGCGTGTGGCATTTTAAATTGTCTTCCTGAATATGTAAGACAATTACTATCCATTGCCATCGTCATCATATATAACAGTCTTGCTAAGTTTTCGTTAAGTTTCAGTCAAGGCTATGTCCGTGAGTTATCCGTGCAAATTTTTGTTTTCAAATTTTATTTTTTCTCCCTTAAATCTCAGTCGACTGAGACCTAGCCAGGCTCGGGCGCCATTAATGGAGAAGTTGGGAGCGCAGTGGGCGGCGGATGGAGGTCAAAGGGCTCGCCCCCCGGTAAGCCTGCGTAGCGGTCTGCTCCATGTTTCCCGTCTACTCAAATAGCTACCCCGCACGATGCCTCCTAGCCAATAAAAATGGGGACGCGTGGCGGCACGTAAATGGTTAGTACAACGCCAACGGTTTGAATAACACTTGTGTTTCCGATTGTAACGTGGCAGCTCTTTGTTCCAAAACGACTTTGTTTGTTGTTAATGTGTGCGCCTTCAAAAAATCGGACAATTTTTTTTCCACAGCATGTTGGTGCCATGTCAAGGCAACATGCCAAGTTTCATGATTTCCAGGCAAGTTTTGGATTTACAGGAATTTAGAAACCAAGTTTGTCAATGTTTTCGGCCGAGCCATGACGCCCGAATGTTTGAAATTCATTCCCATTTCTTGCATGGGACCTAAACATTCACCCAAGGACACATATACGATTTTTCAACCCATTTTGGTGCACTGGAGCATGTTCATGTAGTTCAAATTTGAATTATGCACATTAAATGCCTACAAAACTCAATAAATATATAAAAAGGCCAAACGAACCCAGAATAATTCCAAATTATAGCGTGACACTCCTATTGGTCTTTGTTGCCTCTGTAAAAAAAATTAAGGCAGGAAGAGGCAATGTATGTCGTTTTGCCCACAAAGGTGACACATTCCCTATCGGAACCATGAGCCTTCTTGAGAGAAGCTCCGGTTTGTAAGAAGGTTATACTAAAACTTGTCCCAAATCGAACAAAATTTTTACCACAGCATGTTGGTGCCATGTCAAGACACCATGCCAAGTTTCGTGATTTTTAGGCAATTTTTGGATTTACAGGAATTTAAAAATGAAGTTTCTCAATGTTTTTGGCCGAGCCACGATGTCCAGATGTTTGAAATTCATTCCCATTTCTTGTATGTGACCTAAACATTCACCCAAGGACACATATACGATTTTTCAACCCATTTTGGTGTAGTGGAGCATGTGCTTGTAGTTCAAATTTGTATTATGCACATTAAATGCCTAAAAACTCAATTAATGTATAAAAAAGGCCAAACGAACCCGAAATAATTCCAAATTTTAGCACGACACTCCTATCGGTCTATGTTGCCTATGTAAAAAAATCAAGGCAGGAAGAGGTAGCGTATGTCGTTTCGCTCACAAAGGTAACATGTTCCCTGTCGGAACCATGAGCCTTCTTGAGAGAAGCTCCGGTTTGTAAGAAGCTTATACCAAAACTTGTCCCAAATCGAACAAAAATTTTACCAAGGCATGTTGGTGCCATGTCAAGACACCATGCCAAGTTCCGTGATTTTTAGGCAATTTTTGGATTTACATGAATTTTAAAACCAATTTTCTCAATGTTTTCGGCCGAGCCACGACGCCCAGACGTTTGAAATTCACTCCCATTTCTTGTATGGGACCTAAACATTCATCCAAGGACACATATACGATTTTTCAACCCATTTTGGTGCACTGGAGCATGTGCCTGTAGTTCAAATTTGATATCTCTTTGTCTGTTTGTGCTCCGAAAACTCCCTCCTTCTCAACCCGCGCCTTGCTATCCCGAAATTACAATGCGCGCGAAAACTCCCTCCTCCTGCGAAATCCCGACACGCGAAATCCTTGTTCTAGCCCTGGGCGGAAAGAGCCGCTAGTTCAAATTGGTGGGGGTACTTTTGTAACTTACCCTACATTTCGGACAAGCGCGTCCCTTAAGTCATGGTTCCCCCTCCCATCCCCTTCTTTTCCCCATTCGAAAACCGAGGCCGCCAAAACCTCTCTCCACCAGCCGCGAAACCCCACCCTCCTCGGTCCGCCCCCCACCGCCGCCCCGCCGGAGCCTCTTCCCCGACGACGTCGTCCACCGCAACAGCTCGACGTCCCTCATCCACCGCACCCGATGAGGATCCGTCGTCGATCTCGTCGTCCCGCCGGTTCAGCCGCCCCATCCTCCACCTCCAAGGAGCTGCTCCGATGATCGCCTCGTCTATCGCGGCTGCTCCATTCCTACAGCGCCGTCTTAACTTGCCCCACCGGAACCGCAGCATCCTCACCGACTCCTCGGATGAAGCCGAGGCCTACTCGGCCTCTGCTCTTGCTCTCGCTCGTGCTGCTGCTCTGCTCTTGCTCTCGCTCGCACTGCTGATGCTGGTACACGGGTTGCTGCAGCTACACGAGTTGCTGCTCTGGCTCTCGTTCGCGATGCTGCTCTGGCTGCTAGCTGCTAGTGCGTTCCCTGTTGAGCGGTTGCTGATTTAGATCACTGCTTCTCTGCTACCAGTGCTCGAGCGGCCTAAACTACCAACGAAGTGCTTGTCTGCTACTAGTGCATTCAGTTTCGACAGTAAAATTCAGTTTCGACAGTAACAGTCAGTTTCGACAGTAAAATTCAGTTTCGACAGTTAAGTTCAGAGTCAACAGTTTTTACATCATCTGTTGGAGTTGGTTGTCTTTTGGTGATGTAAATTTTACAGCTAGCACTTTTTGGTGATGTATTTTACATCATCTATTGGAGATGGTATTAGAATCCCACTTCAGATTAACGATGTCCGTCTTGTACTGCTTTAGCCTCGACGTCGTACAGCTCGCCGGAGCTGCTCCAACGACGGAACCATCCATCACAACAGAGCAGTACCCTCGACGCCGTCTATAGATGCCTCAGATCTTCTTCCCCAGCTCCGACAGCCACCTCCGCCACAACATCTTCAGCGACCGACCCAATGATGCTGAGGTCGACACGGCTACGGCAAATAGGTTGTACACTTGTCGCATCACTTTTTACTCTACATTCATGTCGATCCCTTAGGGCTATTTTGGTTCAAAGGAAAAAGTGAAGGAAAAACATAGCAATAGGAATTTTCCTATGGTACCCTACTATTCAATTATTCATGCATTTGGTTGAAAGGAATGGAGCAAAACAAAACTGAAGGATTTTTTCCTTTCGTGTCTGTTTCAAAGGAAAAACACAAAAAATTTAACATCCACCTGGACCTACTTATCATAATCCTATGCATGAAAAGAAGTTTAAGTGCATTAGTGGCATAATAACATTCTAACTGTACACATTTGCAGGTGGTTTGACTTTAATTTGGCCGTGTTTCTTTGCATTCCTGTGCTCTTCCTGCAAGCCAAATGAGCCCTTATAGAATTACTTCATTTACAGATAGGTGTCAAAGAAAACTTTGTGTGGTTTGTCCTGCTCCTGCCGCGCCGTCGTCTACCTCACCTGAGCTGCTCCATCGACAGAAGCGTCCACCATACCAGACATCATGACTCCTTACCATCTTTCACTGCCTCAGATCTCCTTCCCCGCCACCGGCAGCCACCGCAACTGCATCACCATCATCGACTCGGCAGATGAACCTGAGGAGTACACGGGCCCGCAAGAGAGGTCGCACTCTTTTGTTTCTGCTTACTTTATGCATTGCTTAATATTACCTGCTAGTTTATCATCCCGTTCATCTCTTAGACTCCAAGTCAGGTACAAATTAATGTTCAAACTTGAGTTTGAAAATGATTGTGGGGCACATATCGAGGCAGCAATGAACAGTATATCGATCTACTATCTGTTTCATCTAGGGTATCTACTATGTCGTTCATCTTGGGTGGGAAACAAACAGTAAAGCAGCCATCATCTGTCTTTTTTATTAAATTAAGCTATCATTTGCCTGCTATCATTATTTTTGGATCTATCCACTGGTTGTTACCATCACTCTAGATTTCTGCATGCTCTCCTTACTTAATCTCACTATATTTTTTTCGTATGCATGTCAGTTATTGTACACAGTCATGCTGAACATGTAGAGAAAAAGAGAAGAGTCTTGCGCGGCAATACAATGTCATGCAGACATCGCTCCATGGTGGGTGCAATGACAACCCCACCCCCCTCCTCCAGATTGTAATCCAGAGGAAGATAGTTGTTCAGAGTTGGAGTCAGAGGGAGCTGACCACTCCTATTTATCCCCCGAGGTGTTTGCTCTAACTTGGCATGATGATGTTGGTCATATCATGCATATGGTGCCTTGCTTTGCTTACTTTCGACATCATATATGTCATCTCCTTAGTTTAGACATGTTCTGTAATGCCACTTGTTTAGTTTCTATATCACATATGTGAATTATGCAATGCCATCTTTTTTAGCCGGCCATAGTATATGTGAAATATGCAATGCCATCCTGTTTAGCCAGGCATCATATATTTGAATTATATCTTGCCATTCCTTTTTTCCATTACATTTCCATTTGTCAACAATGTTTGTA
This sequence comes from Elymus sibiricus, assembly GCA_039707655.1. Classification (NCBI taxonomy): domain Eukaryota; kingdom Viridiplantae; phylum Streptophyta; class Magnoliopsida; order Poales; family Poaceae; genus Elymus; species Elymus sibiricus. The sequence continues at coordinate 283,425,545 of CM077670.1, forward strand.
CATTCAACTACTCTTCCTGTGAATCAGCCATTTGGGTGGGTGATGAAAAAATCTGGAGTGAAAACAAGTTCTTCAGAGCAAACAGTGCTACCTGTCAAAGCAGATCTCTTGCTGGGTCCAGATAGCTCCTCAGAGGAGGATTCAGAGACAGATGACCAGTCCTATCCCCCCCCGAGGTGTATGCTCTAACTTGGCACGGTTATACTTCTCGTATCATGCATATGTTGTCTTGCATTGCATAGTTTAGACATCATATACACAATATTCAACACCATCTGCTTAGTTTAGACATCATATATGCGAATGCCACCTGCTTAGTATGTAAATCACATATGTGAATTATATCATGCCATCCTGTTTACTTAGATAACATGTATGTGAATTATGTCATGCAAACTTGTTTACTAAAGACATCATATAATTATCTCATGCCATCCTTTTTAGTTAGTCATCATATCTTTGAATTATGTCATGCTATACTGTTTAGATAGACATCATATATGTGAAATTATGTCATGCTATCCTGTTTAGTTAAACAACATATATGTGAACTATTTCATGCCCTCTTTTTTCCTCACTATCTATTGCATCTGTCTCATACAAGGTCTGTACATTCAACTACTTTTCTTGTTTATCAGCCATTTGAATTGGAGGGGGTGATGGCAGTATCTAGCGGAATAAAAACACGGTCTTCAAATAAAACAGCGCTACCTGTCGATGGAGATAGCACCCCGGTTGTACTTGCACAAGAACCAGTCCTACCACACATAACCCAGACTATCGCAGATTGTACCCCTACTCCGATGGATAGAGAACCAGCTTCACCCAATCTAACCCCACTCCCAGCAGATAGTAACCCAGTTCCAGTTAACACAACACCATCTCCACAACAGAGCTCCCAAACAAGAGCAGTTAGTAAGGCAGCTCCAGTGCCCAAAGCGCCAGGACTACCACGGCAAACCCCAACTCCACCAGTTAGTACACCTATTCCTGTGGACGAAGCAGAACCAGTCATCCGTAGTTTAGCATCTATCGCATTTGATGTTATTAAATCCTATGTGCGTATCTTCCCATCATGGAAATATTATACTGAAGATGAAGGAAAAAGCCAGTTGCAGGTGTTCCTCTAGGAGTTATGTGTAAGTATTCATGGCAATTACTTTGCTTTGTCCCATACGTTCTACCTCCCTGCTGGTTATAACACAGCAAATGTTCCCATTTTTCTGTGTAGAGAATGACCGATTTGGAAACTCAGGATGAGGTAACCTGTGCTAATACCTGTGCTATCTTCAAGAATGCTTTGTGGCAGTATCGGAATTACCTGAAGAAAACGTATTTCACTGGCAAGGAAACTCATCAAATTCCCTTACTTTCTCCGGAGACACATTTAAGGGACGATGACTGGGAATGCCTTGTTCTGTATTGGTCTAGACCCATGAATCTGGTAGGGTCTATGAGATCATATTTCTTTTTGAAGTACTATATGGCTGCGTCTTACTGTACTCTCTTCTTATAGAACAAGTGCTTAAACCTGAAGAACAACTGTTCTCAGGTAAGATTCCATAGCTATGGTGCATACTGCTTTGCTCTTGTATTACTGTATTTACTCATACCAACTAATTTTTAAATAGAAGGATCCAATCTAAACTCCAATGGCACAACAGGTATGTTTAAACATGTTTCTTTAACTGGTTTGCTCTTCTAAATTGATCTATGTTGATTTCAATTTCAATTGTGTAGACAATTGTCTTCTCATATCATGCACATTACTAGCATCAAAACAGAGCCAATAGTGTTGTTAGTTGTACATGTATACCCGTGGTACCCATCTGAAATCTTGTGGTGCCGTGTACTTTCCCACACTTATATTCTTTCAATGCTATTTTGTCTTGAACTGATATGATTTGAACTGTGTCTCTATTTTGATTTGGCAAGACAATGCAGTGACAGTAGCACATAGATATATGTTTGTTTGATGCTTTTATAATGTACTACTTTGCAATAGAAGACTTGATAGTTTAATCCTGTCCACCTTCCTACTGAACTGGTTCACCAAAATGAGTTTCATATACTACATGCTAAACCTGTTATGTGTCTGCTTGTTTCTTCTTTTAGAATGCTGATAGAATATTGGAGAAGAGTACCACATTAATTAATGGTAAAGGAAGTAATGCAGATAAGGTTGAAGATAGTGAGACAACCTTGCTGGTCTCCAACAAAGCTGATAAAACAGATAAGGAAAACTATCTTGAAGACAGTGAGACAACCCCGAAGTCCTGTCTTGATGTAGTGTTCGAGTTACTGGCCACTACCGCTTGCACAAGCTCTTCAAACTCGCTGTCTGAATCAGTTCGGTTTCTTGAGTCTCAACTACAAGCTGAAAGGCAACGATCAGCTATGCTGCGACAAGAAGTCGAAGGACTGAGGAAGTCCCTGGAGAATTCAGATGCATACTTTCTGTTGCAACAGCAAGCGTTGGAGGATTTTAGCGCCAAACAAGAGAAAGCTAATAAGCTTGCTAAGCTTATTGCCAGGATGGTGGATACCCAGGATAACGTTTCTTGAGCTCTCTGAAGTTGTTTCAGTTCTGGACTTGTTTTGCTGCCGCGTTTATTTGCACCGGTGGCCAATTTAGACGCCCAGTGTATGTAATATGCTGCTTTGTTGTTCCCTTTATTTGCACTAGTGGCGAACTTTGATGCCCAGTGGATGTAATGTCTGTAATCGCCGTAATAGCCTAGCGTTAGTTGCTTGCTTATTTATTTACTTATAGTCTTGTTTATTTGTTTGCTTGTATTCACTGCAGTTCCTTTTCCTCGGTTTGCTAGTGGCCGCAATAACCATGGGCCACATACGGGCCGTGGTAACGATGGGCATCCTACATGCCGTAGGATCCATGGGCCTCTTATGGGCCGTAGGATCCATGGGCCGTACTGTTCGTGGGCCAAAACCAGACCGCAATATGGACCGTAAACGGGCCAAAATCGAAACCGCCCGTTTATGGGCCCAGACCATAACGGGCTGTTAACAGGCCGGAAGATAACACGGGCTTAATTCTATCAAGAGGCATGACGGGTCGTTAATGGGCCGGATTACAGGACAGGATGAAAACGGCCCAACGGGTTAACGGGCCACAAACGGACCGAATGTTACCACGGGCTAAATTTAGCCCATTAGCATAACAGGCCAGTAACGGACCGTAAGTAATCGAGGGCCGGAAATGAGCCCAAGAATGTATGGGCCCTTAGAAGGCCGAAAGGGAGCACGAGCTTGAAACCGCCCAACTGAATCATGGGCCGTTAATGGACTCAAAGCAGTTTACTGTTCATGATGGCCCTGATTCACCACGGGCCGTCAATGGGCCCACAGATGCAAAAGGCCTCATATGGGCCGAAAGACTTCACGGGCCATAGATGGGCCGAAAGTGACAACGGGCTGGAATCATATGGGATGACCCATATGACGCTACTGGGCCGAATATTGAAAGGCCATAACGGGCCGTGAGTACCCGGGCCGTAGATGGGTTGTATGCGAACATGCCGTTAACAGGCTTTCCATGGGCCGGCCTGCTAACTTTTGACCAAGTCAAACGGGCCGGCCTTTTTAACCTAAATGGGCCATTGTTGGGCCGTGTCACGTGTCGACGTATCATAGGCGTCTCTCGTCCAATGAATGGATGACATCTGTCGAACCGCCGAGCTGACACATGGATCGGCCGGCGAATGAGAAATTTACACGTGGAAAATTGCCATTGGTCAGGGCTGTTAACGGGTTAACGGATCCAAAACCGGACCCGATAGCTTAACGGCGACCCGTTACAGTGGAAGCCACGTGTCGGTCACCCTTGACGAAAACACTTCCATGACGCGACATTTATCGTCATGGAAGTGGACACCTCCATGATGATAATTTCAGTACTGTCATGGAACACTTCTACGACAGCACATGTATGACTATCTTGATTCTGTCATAAAATTATCACGGATGTACATGCATGACAGAAAACTTGACCTACTGTGACAAAGACGTATCATCACAGAAGTGTTTTTTTTTTTAGTGACGTCTCTAACTTAACCCTACGGACTAAACCCCTCGGGTTATATAGGCACCGGCGGTACCTAGGGTTACATGTAGGTTAGTTACATCCAGGGACAAACATGTCGATGATTCAAACGTTCCTTGAAGTGTGCGCCAAGTCTTAGGAGGATTCCATCTTCATACGCCATGGGTCGTGGTAAACATGGCCCATTCTTAGATTGCCTGGGGGTCCTCGGCCCGACCCATGACTGGCAGGCCGACGTAGTTAGCACCCCCTACTCCAGGACACCGTCAGTAGCCCCTGAACTGGTCTTCAAGCCGAGGACATTGGTCGACTCCTCCGAGTTGTGGCTTCATCTTGAGTCTTCGGCTTCATAGGCGAGTTCAACTACCTTGATATTCTGGTCTTCCGAGTTAACTCCTGATCCGAGGACATTGAATCCGAGGCCTTCCGCGCCGAAGTAGGTGCCTTATGAGCCAAGAAGCTCCTCCCCAGGACCAATAGTAGGTCCCATCTGACAGTTTTCCAGTTACGCTGCCCAACCGAGGCCCCACCATTGATACATCTCATCAAGAGAATTGTAGTGGGCCCTGAGTTTCACTTTTAGCGGCATTATTAAAGTCTGCCCTCAATCGATGTTTTTCTCAAAATAGAAGAAAGCGAAAACACGGAATTAGCTATGCGGGAGGAAAGATAATACTTCGATGTGCGCACAAATACAACGGGGTCCAACCCGAAAACAGAATACTGTGGGGCGAGATATATGGAATCGACTCCCGGTCAGTAAGTAAGTGCACGCTAGCCCATTGGTTAGTCGCTCCCGATATCAGGTACAATTATTTCTTTCTTAAAAAAAAGAAAAACTATGATTTTTTTAGATTAACTATGATTATTTGTTGATACACTAAGGTTTGGATTTGACATATAGACATATAATACTAGTACATGCTAACCACACCAAAATTATGTACAATTATATAATCAAATTTATTTACAATCTGACCACTGGCCTATCTTTTCAGAAAAAAATCTCGAAAAGGTTAGCCATTACTCCAGGACAAGAAAAAAGGAAAGAATTGCACAAGTAGTAAAACACCACGCTTCGCCACTCGATTCCTCTTTTTATGCTCCCTCCTCTCCTGTTTGTCTGTCCGACGTTGCGATTGGAGTGCGTTCAGACCATTTTCTCTTCCCATCTCCATTCATGCGCCACGCCTCCACCCAGAATTCCCAATTCCACGGCCTCCGGGCCTCCTGCCGCCGAAGCAAGCTCGCCGCCTCGACGAAATTCTCCTGCCTCCTTCCACCGGGCCGGCGTGGAGTGGAGATCCGCCCCCGCTGATTCATTCTGCTGGTAAAGCCCTAGCTTTGTCGGATTTGCCCTGTTCTTTCTCGCCCGTGAGCAATCGAATCCAAACCCGCCCCTGAATTTGGGCCCAGCTAGGGGTGCTACTTAGATCTGCGTGGTGTTTGGGAGCAATTTCGTGGATTGTCGTGTGGAATTGCTCCCGAGGATCCCTGGATTCGCCATTCTTATGGTGCTCCGTAGACTTTGATTTCTGTTTCTCCCGTTGGTTAATTTTGTTCTGACGCGTATTACTTAGTGCTGTTGGTGCTGTGTCACTTTGACAGGACGTCACCCATTGCGTACTTAATCATGTAATAATGTGAATACACGAGCAGGTTTAAGTGCGTTAAATCCTAGTCACAATGAACTTATATCTTTATTTCTACCAGTTGGTTCGCTCACCTTGTTTGAAACAGATAGCTTGTCTTGGAATGAAACTGTTAAAAAAGAAAATAAACGTTAAGCACTGTTGTTGCTTGGTCTGTTATTCTCTGTTGCTTCGTGGATCGCCTACTCATCAGAGTATGGTTCAAGAACAATACTCTGTTGGCTTCATTACTTCAAAATAATTTAGGAATTTGGTGTGAAGATGTGACCTTTATGGATATAGGGAAATGAAACGATTGAATTGAAAGTAGAGTTCTTTGTTTCTATTCCCTCTGTTTCCAAATATAAGGTGATTAATTTTTCAAAAAGTCAAATTTCTCTAACTTTGACCAAAGTTATACATAAAATATCAATGTCTGTAATATCATATCATTATAGATTAACTATGGAATATATTTTCATATTATCTTTATTTAATAATTGTAGATGTTGATATATTTTGCTATATACTTGGTCAAGCATAGGAACGTTTGACTTTTGGAAAAACTAATACACCTTATAGTTTGGAAGGGGGTAGTAACACAGGGAGAACTTGTTTTGAGGTCTCTGCTACTTGCTGATGGAGTAGTTGAGTTTGTGCTTGGATTCTTTAGCACAGAGAGCATGTTTGTGTACCTTATCCATCTCTGGTAGGCTGACAGCCTCACCTTTGTCTGCTCTGCGACGTGTCACCATGATGCTGTCGAGGCCCCTGCTGTTGACTATGCTGGCTGCACGAGTCAACCCCTTATCTACGCTATGCAAATTCTTTTGGGCAAAGACTATCTTGACATTTCATCTCCCCTTAATTTACATGAAAAATATGTAAATTACTACAACTAGTCAACTACTAAAGAATAATAGCTGATGAATGATGGTAGACCCCATAATGCTAACTGCTAAATGCAGCTGGATGGGTGTGCTGGATGATGATGGCACCCTAAGTTGTTACCTTAAATAGTTACCATCAACATCTACCAGTTACGCCTATATCTCATTGCCAGGACAACTTAAGAGTAAGCAGGAGCCCAATTAAGCAAATTATGATGGCCCTAATATAGTTTTTGCTCTCAAAGTTCACCATTATGATGTATAGTTCTGGACACCCATTATAGACTCTGATGATGAACCCTGTGAAACTAGTCTATTGACAAATCACTTAATGGTGGTAACGCTGCTATCTTATTGGATACTCGTGGTATAAATTTAATCATGCTATGGATACAGATGTTTCATGTGCATTGCTAGTCTGGAACATTATAGTTACTGTTTATTTTTAGCAAGGTATAATTAGTGTTTCTATCCTTTTGTTTTTTAGCAAATGTTATCAATACATTCTATGATATTCTTTGTAATAAAGAAGAAAACTCCCTGTGGCGTTCAGGTCTGGTTAGAGATTCCATCGCTCCATCAACGAAACGAAGGACACATAAAAGAACAAAGGTGCCTGTGGGTAGGAAGCTGCTACCTTTCCTTTATATGTCCGCCATTTTACTTCATGGATTTCTTTCATGTATGTTAGCTTTTTATAGTTCCGATACACTTTTGGATTATCCGATGTTCTGGCAATGCCAAATTTCTATCTTCTTTGAAATATTTGTTTTACCATGATCTAGCCTCCTTGCTTGCCTAAATTATGACTTTCTAATTTCACTCGGGCAAGAGGTAGATCTGGTTTAAGCGCCATGAAAGATATAATTGAAGATGAAGCCATTAAGGCGAGTGACGTAAGACCGCTTCTGAATTTTTATGTGAGTGTTTTGTTTGTTTTTACTCAGAATGTGTTTTTTATTATGATTCACCCAAAGCCTCTCGCCTCTGTGGTATATATAGTGCCATTAGAGTTGTAGTAATGCTGGTGAACAAGATTGCTTAAATGATGTATGGTAGGTACACAATGTAGATCAAGCAACGAAAGTTGGTTCTGTGAATCACTCCATATGTATGTCTGAGTACGTGAGTTGGAGAATCAATGTGGTGTTGTGGTTTTGATGTTGTTTGTGTATATTTGTCAAGTTTAGTAGTTTAAAATAAGAACTAACCTTTTTCGGCGTTCCAAATCTCACAAGCTGCACTTGGGGTGATAAAATATATACTGAACTAAAACCACGACACTTATTTTGGATTGGAGGGAGTGATATTTTAATGTTGGGTCATATCGGAGAGAATAGAATGAATTTTTAATTATACACATATTGCTGTAGATGCTCATTTTTTTCCCCATTATAGCTGATTCTCAGAACTATTGTTTTCCATATTCGATTGAAAAGCGAAAGGACCGGACAGGCAGTGGTGAAGCACTCCCCACTTGTGCCTCTCTGCATTACACTGTGCAGGGGTAAGGCCTGCCTCTTATAATCCTTCCCCAGATCCCACCTGGTGTGGGAACTTCTAGCACTGGGTCTGTCCTTTTTTTTTTTTTTTGTTGATTGAAAAGCGCTAACCTGGTATATCACATGCTTTTCTCGTAAAATTGTACATTTTCACTTGAAACAGTTTCAGAGTGTTTAACAGCACTATCCGGATGTGACCCCTTGGTTGGTATGTAGAATTTTCCACTTGACGGAGATATTTCCAATGTACTTCTTGTCTGGGTAGTGTCAATCTCCCTTGTTCCTTCTTCGCAGATAGGAGATGATTTTAATGTTAGTCTAGGTACTTGATTTCGATAATTGTTGATTTCTCATGAACTTTATTATGTGTTGCCTATAGCCATCAACCCTAGTTGTTTTCTCTTGCTATAAAGGGAAAACCCCGTTTTACTTTTTGCATCTTAGGAAGTGAAAGGAAGAGGGGACTAGAGGCGAGGAAATAATAATGGGAAAGGGTGATGTGGCCACTAGGTCCAAATCCCAGAAATCGTCGACAGCACAGGTCTGTGTGAACAATCTGAACTCCGAGAGTATTATTGTCACTATCTTACCTTGTTTTACTTGTTTCAGAATGAACAGAGTACACCTACTAATCCTCCTACAGCATATCCTGACTGGTCCCAGTTTCAGGTTCATAGAATGAGACTTTCCTGCATTCCTTTCTAATGATCTAGTATCTTTATTATTCTAACAACCAGCATACATCTTTAGGCATACTATAATGTCCCTGGTACGGCTCAAATGACCCCGCCGGCTTATTTTCATTCAACGGTGGCTCCAAGTCCTCAGGGGCATCCATATATGTGGGGTCCACAGGTACATTATGTATATTTGTAGTGTTGAATTACTATTATTTCGACATAATGTTGTAAACCATGACTGGCTGGCTACTATCCCTTAATCTGTTCTTCAAGAATTATGTTAGTTAACTAGTGCAAGCAATATCATGACGATGAGATGAACTTATCCATGGATGTGCGAGTTAGGCAGATCCTTTAACCTTCAGTCATAGGGTTTGCTACTATTTACGAAATACATTATTAGCTAGTACAACCTCTGAAAGTCTTGCGGAATCAGTATTTTAACATGTAATTTCATCCGCTGGCAGATGATGCCTCCTTACGGGACACCGCCACCATACGCAACGATGTATGCTCAAGGCACACCATATCAGCAGGCACCTATGCCACCGGTAGTCCACTCTCTTACATTTTACTTGGCTGTATAATTTTATCATGCGTCTGTATGGCTCTAAATGTTTCCACATCAGGGCTCACACCCATACAGCCCATATCCTGTTCAAGCACCAAATGGGACAGTTCAAACTCCTGTAAGTTATTGACATCATTTAGCTGCTCTATTGCTTGGTAGAACAAAAGAATAATTTCACCTGATACTTTTCAGAAGTTTATTCTTAAGAGTCTTTCTGTTGTGTTCTATATTTCGGTTCTGGAAGCATTGCTGTCAAACTTGTTACTTAACAATTATCACTATTCTATTATTGTGCCTCATAGGCATTCATATTTTAAAATTTCCCGTTCTGTTTCATCATTATTAGACATCTGGTGCTGGAGGGTCAGAGACAGACAAGTCAAACAAAAATAAGCGGAAGACTCCCCTGAAGAGATCCAAAGGAAGCTTAGGTAGTCTGGATGTAGTTACAGTAAAAGATAAAACGCCACCTGCAAAACCTTTAGTGTCATCCTCCAATGAAGGTTCTTCACAAAGGTAATTCTTTTTATTCCGTTCATGTGTTTCTAATGGATGAGTGATGAGTCCTCACTAATGTGATCTACAGCAAGAGTGGAAGCGGAAGTTATTCTGGAGGAAGCAGTACAAATTCGAAAAGTGTATGTCATTTCATCATATTTACCTTTTTATGTTTATCTTCATTAAGCTCATTAGTAATCTGGTACAGATTCCAAAACAGTCTACTTTTTTTCACTGTTCTCCCAGTTATAGGTCTTGTTTGGCATGAGAAACCACCAAACTTTCCGATTTTCGACTATTGCCAGATGACACCTGCACTGCCGATCCAGTACATATAGAGATGCTATTTGGTAGCGTTGCACACTCGTTCTATATAGCGAAGTGGGAAACTCACCGAATCAACTGGATTTTGCTTCTGGTCGGGGTGCAGGCCTTTTGCTAAATCTAGGAATGCGAATTCTGGTTAAGAGGACACTGACCAATGATTATCCAGCTCTATTTTTTGTGACAATCCAGAAGAATTGAATGGTAGCCCTTCTATTGAATTCTTGATTGTTACCCATGCCCAGCACCTCTTAACAGATGTGCTGATCATTAGTAGTTTCATATGTCACTTACTATATTCGACTCCATGTTAATATCAATTGTTGGTCACCCTCCTTATGCTGCATGCATCTTTGGTAGTTGTATAAAATTTATCATGGTCAATGTTGTTCATGTCTTTTGAAACATGTGGTTATCCTGCTAGTCAATGGACAAACTAGATGCTTTCTTGTCTTGTATGGTCGATATTACCGTCGTCATGCTTACCTAAGACCGACATAAACGAATAATTTGCCTGCAGGGTTCACACACAAAGGATGGTTCTGAGCATGGCCCGACTAATGGTAGGTCCTCAAATCTCTAGTGTAATATTTAAAGGTACTCGGTGACTTGTTGGGAAGTGGGGAGAAAAAGATTGAGGAAGTACTATGATTCTTGTTATAAAATGCATATATATTAGCTGCCAAGTTTTCCTTGTTAGGAAACAACTACCATCTGATAGTTTCTTTTGGCCAGATGCTAGCAATAAAGGAGTCACTGCTCAGGGCACGGCAGTTGAGCCCACACAAGTATCTTCTGGGCCAGTTGTGCTTAACCCTATGATGCCATATTGGCCTGTTCCCCCTCCCATGCCTGGCCAAGCAACTGGTGTAAACGTGGGAATGGATTACTGGGGTGCTCCTACTTCTGTACCTATGCATGGCAAAGCTGTCGCTGCACCGACATCAGCTCCTTCATCAAATTCTCGTGATATCGTTCTCAGTGATCCGGTCATACAGGTCTGTTATTATTTAGGCTTTTGTTCTCCTGGTTATTTTATCCCAGGGCCCTGCCGTGTACTTTTTTCTTAGGTATGCTTTTTTTGTTAATGTAGGATGAACGAGAAGTGAAGAAACAAAAACGGAAGCAATCAAACAGGGAATCAGCTCGTCGCTCTAGATTGCGCAAGCAGGTCTGTGGTTTTTGCATAATTCAGATGAACCGTTCAGTATTATTTGTTGGCACGTGCAAGCAGGTCTGGGTAGTTTGGACTGTTGATAGCTTATCTAGGAGAGACCAAGTTGTTGGAGAAAAGAACCAGTTGGTGATGGTTCTCTAGTTGCAGACTGCAATAAGATGAGGAGATAGCTCAGGATTGACTTCAGATAGGCTGCATAATATTGTATTTGGCATTGCCGTAGATTATGACAATCCCGTTTGCATAGCCAGCGTTTGCCTATTGTACCATTTTGCTAACCAAGTCTTTCCTGCTCTCGTGGATTTTTTTTCACAATGGATTTTTAAACGAGTTCAGTGCAGTATAGTTCAGCAACTGCAAATGACCACTATCAGATCTGGTGTCTAGTTATTGTAGCGTACCTGGCCGGTATGAAGTTTTAAACTAGTGAAGTGTACCTAAATCTAGCCTAAACAGCAGTGAGTTGGGGATGTTGGTTGGACTTACTTGAATTGACTCCATGGGAATAATTTCTAATTATGCATGATCATTTTCGACATACATGTGTGCCTGCAAACTTTGCCGTTAGTCTAGAATGGCGATGGTGTTTTCTGTACTATCTTCAATGGATGGCATAAACTGATTTTTTGAAGAACAAATATGTGCAAACATTGTCTGAAAAAAGTGTGTTTGTCAGAACCAGGATCATAGAGACAATATGGATTACCGCATTTGAATAACTGATAAAAACTGGTACCTACATTTTCGTAGGGCTAAAAGCGAATTACTTGAGACACATTTCAACTTTTCACCACACATTTGTTCCTGAAGTCATGCGTGTAGATGAAAGCATGATAAAAATCCTGCTGATAAAAAAATTAGGTTGCCTATGTATTTATTTGGTTATTCCCTAGCTCTAATACCTGCATGATTGGTTCATAGTTGGTTGTTTTAGCTTACTGCAAACTTTTGCTCTGCTAGCATACCAAGTTACCAACCATATCTACTTTTCCTGCTAAGGATATCCGAAACTGCTGTACACAAAATTATGCCATGGCTGGGTGTACATGGGCACAAATTAAATATGCAATGTCATGCTATTTCTGTGGAAACTGGTGTATTTGGAGCACAATAATTTACGAACACATTAATAGAAAAACCATGGGAATATTGGTGTCGTCATGCACACAGGAAAAACTTCAAAAATATAGACACAAAGAATGCAGGAATTGTAGACATAAAATAGGGAGAAAACATGAGGTAAGATGTAATGTTAATCTTCCTCCAATTTTTTTATGGAATAGGCCATTTCTCAGGGGAATCCTGATGAGCTAGTTATTTGTTTGTTCCAAACTGCACCATAGGAAAGTTTCCTATAGGGATTCAATCCTCCAATATTTGTACATTTTTCCTTTATGCCAAAGGACGCCTTAATGCAAATTTACTATTTACTTCTGTTGTATTTATTTATTTTTGAACCGGAATGTATTATATATGTTGGCTTATAAATGGTGTTATACTGCACAGGCTGAATGGGAGGAAGTAGCCAGTCGAGCTGATTTGCTGAAGCAGGAGAACAGTTCACTTAAGGAAGAATTGAAACAACTTCAGGAGAAGTGTGATAACTTGACCTCAGAAAATACATCTTTACATGTAAGTTTTTCCTTGTGTTTTTATTGTGTAGATCCTCAAAGCTGATAGTTATTATATATGTGAGACGTTCCTAATGATTGCAGGAAAAGCTTAAAGCGCTTGATAGTGAGAAACCAAATGGAAACTTGTGAAGCAGTGAAGGCCGCGGTTTCACTTTCTGACTGCTGATGTAAGGCATAAAAACTACTCCCTCCGTCCCATAATGTAAGACGTTTTTTGACACTACACTAGTGTGAAAAAACATCTTACATTATGAGACGGAGGGAGTACTTGGTACTAGCTTCCACTGCCATTACAGAGCACGAAAGCTAATATTTCTTGCACTTTTTCAGATAAACTGGAGGTGACATGATAGGCCGGAGATAATTAGGAGGTATTCATGTGTGCAATTAGATTTTTGGCTGAGATGGTAGGATTGTATCATAGGATTCAACATGATGGCTACAGATTCTTCGTCTTCTTCGTCCGGACGTGGCAGCTGCCGTGCTCTATGTTTTTTTTTTTCTGCTCTTGTGTGAGATGCTACCTTAGCAGTAAAGATCCCCAAGTTATGTTTGAGACTTTGCGGGATTAGCTTATAAGCTGCTTGTTGTAGAGCTGCTGGTTGACCTGAACTGATGCTTGTTATAGTTATGATTTATAACATTCAGAGTTACTAATGTGTATGCTGTACTGAGGCACTCCTGCTTGCATCATATTACTAAAGGATGGTTTTACAGGAATTCTGCTTGTACCTTTAATGTCGTTTCTGAAAATGTCAGTGGTTTGAGCTACATAATTCTCACTATAGTTTGCAAATTTATGTCAAATATTAGCGCATGTCGATAGTTTCCGACACAATTCTCACCTATAGCCTGCAATTTTATGCGAAACATTAGCCGTCATTTTTGTACCGCTCTTAAATCGAATGCGGGATATATGTTGACCGCGCAACCGTATCTCTAGCCCAATCACTTTAGCCGATCCACTCTTTTTCTTTCTGTCTTTTTTGGTCTCCAAACAACACCTTGGCAGCTTACATTCTCTTCTTTTTACCCGTCTGTTCAGTAGAGTATATCTCTAGTTGAAACAAAAGGGCGTCCATGATCCATCCTGTTCAAACATGAACGGAAAAAGGTTGCGGTGGCTGCCTTTTGATCTCTTCTGTCACCAGTCCGGCACTTTTGTCAATCACGTGGGGGGATGGCCATGGCACGGCACACTTTTGATCCCTTTTCCATCCTGTTGTGTGAGCTGGTGGAGCATTTCGATGTCGTGTGTTTGTGGTGACCAAACGGAATGAGATCATCGTGGCCAACACCACAACATACACATACATATATGGAGCAGCCGGGGGAGGACTCCTCAAAAGAAAGAGGAGAGGTGGTCCTGCTCGTTCAACTCACCACTTGTGACCAGCATATGCTCCTGCCTTTAATCCATCAAAAGGAAAAAATTCCAAAAAAAGAAGAGATAAAAGTGGACGGACGGTTTTGTGTGCAATTGATGACTTCAGCATCATCTGGTGTGCCACTGCAATGACACGCACTTGTTGCCGAGATAAATCTCAGATCTCTGCCTTCACTTTCTTTGCAATTCTCCTCAAGATAAGTTGCAAAAATTCAGATCTCAGATTGTAGTAGCAAAGAGAGAGCACAGACATAGAAAGAAGTCTTGTCACAAGGATGGGTATGGCATCATAGGGGGGCCAAATTTCGTGTTTTGACCCTTTTGCGTAAGTTTAGCCGGATCTGACCCTGGTTCGGAAAAATTTCGGGATCTGACCCTTTTCCTACCGCCGGGGTTGATGACGGTAGGGTATACTAGCCTACCGCCGAGGCCCATGGCGGTAGCCAACTGCACTACCGCCAAACAGGCTGGCGGTAGCCTGTGCAACCCTACCGTCAAGGTGCCCGGCGGTAGGTGAGTACAGACACTGTATTTGATACTTAGAAATTATTTGCGGTAGGGGTGCAGGCGGTAGCCTGTTATACCCTACCGTCATCGACTCTGACGGTAGAAAAAGGGTCAGATCTCGAAAAAAATTCAGACCAGGGTTAGATCCGGCTAAACTTTCGCAAAAGGTTCAAAACACAAAATTTAGCCTCACAGGGGAGGAAGGTCCCCCGTCCAACCATCCAGAGGAGATGGCATGGCAGTGGCAGTGGCATTGCATGGGATCCATCAGAGAACAGCAGAGCAAAGGACAGAGGCAGTGGAGGAGCAGAGTTAACTTGCAGGCAGGCATGTTGTGCAGGACGCAGGCGCAGGCGCAGAGGAAACGCAAAAGCCACACTCAAACTGCTTTCTGACATGAAAAATAACTCACGCACTGCTCATGACCCCATGACCATACCATTGGCCACAGCATCGATGACACAAGTAAAATAAATAAAAAGAGGCCAGTAGAGTACACCGGCCACCACCCAAACAAACCCAAGCAAGTACACAAGGCGAGCAAGTACTAGTAATAAACTCGGAGGCAGGCATCGGCATGTCATGTTTTTTTTTTGGGGTCAGAATCGGCATGTCATGTTGCAATGCAATGCAGTGCAATGCGCAACGGAAAAAGGGCACAATCCTGACTCACCCCTGACTAAAGTATCATGCCACCCTCTGGTCCCCTGCAACTCTCTCACGCCTTGCACACACACGACACCCGCATCAACCTCCTTTTCAACTCCTATTTTTATTTTTTTACATGCTATATTTTGCTTCAGCTTTTTTTTTTTGCCCAACAGTACACTATATAGTAATTATAATTATCATGTACTGGATGGATGGGTAGATGGAACACACTTAACCCTAAGAGTAAACAAGTTCTAGCTTAGTTAGACCAGGAAGGAAAGAGCAGGAGCATAGCAGCCCCAGCCTGAATTGTCTAGCAATTGTGGGGCGCTTTCCCGCTGCTTTTCTCGGATGGTGGTGGCGCTAGTGGCTACTGATGGTCATGGTACAAAGGAAAGTAGAAAGGAAAGCCAGAAGTGTGTGTCTGTGTGTGTGTATGCCCAGTCTCATCTCATCTCATCTCATCCTTGTTGTATCAGACACATCCTTTTCTTGTGCCACTTCCGAGCTCTGACCACTGTCTCGCATCCCATCCCATCCCCGCCCTACCAGTAATTTACCAAACCTCTGCATTCCTCCACAATTAAACACCACGGTGGGAGTCGGAGTGGGGGTGCCACCACTTTAACTGAACACACCACCTTCCTGCCTGCCTGCCCTCCCCTCCTTCCTCCTCACTTCGCTTCTCTCCCTTCCTCCCCCCTTCGGTGAGCGCAGGCGGCGCTAGGTCTCGCGGGGAGCCGTCAGCCATGGCCTGACCTTCGCTGCTCCTGGGGTTTCTTCTTCAAACCTTCTTCACGAGTGGCGTGGGGTTGATTGGAGACGCAAGGAGGGGTGTGTTTGAGGTAATTAATTCGGTTGTTCTCCTTGCAGAAGCGCATGCATCTTTACTGGTTTCCCTCTTCTTCTTTTTCTTCTTGATCCCGGTGTTTTTTCCGTTCATCCATTCTTGTGCTCTCGGTTCTGAGTAGAGTAATTCTTTGTGCATGTCTTGTTTGGCGGCTCAAGGGAGTTCAGCACAATTCGGTCTAGTTAAGATCAAGGGCTAGCCAAGATCTTTCAAGTAATTTTGCTTTGATGCTTCATTCAACTCAAGCATGGGTTGTTTCTCCTTTTCCGTTACAGATACACCATATTGCAGTAGAAATTCTCTTACGAATCTAGTAGTTCGTGTGCGCGCTCCAGTCCATGCTCACTCCTGTTTTGCCGGTTGGTAGCACGTCGCTCCACGTTTTTGTTCTTTATACATGGTACCACATGGAGTTGATAGGATTTGGCAGTCTCTTCTCTGAATAATTATGTTTTCTTGCTTCCTATGTCTTGCCAAAATTGGCAAATCTCCTGGTCCAAGTGCCTGAATAATTTATATATCTCCTAAATAAGATAGTGTCACCAAGCTCTAGTGCATGGCACTACTTTTCCCAAATTAATTCTTAGTATTATCACTCTAGTTATCATCGACTAGTACCATGATGCATAATCCCAACCTGTAGGGTTGATGTTGTTTATCATATTTGTAATCACTTGTAGCAGGCACATAAACAACACCACCAGGGAAGTCTTGTTTGTTGGGCCTCTTTGAAAGAAAGTATTCTTTGTTGGTGAATTCGGCGTAGCTGTCCAGCATTTATATTCGTGCTCTCATCTGACGATTCAGATCTCCAGAAACACCACAGGGGTTTGGATGGGAACACCGGAGCTTCCATCTTTTCATGACAATAACTGAATGTGCTATTCTTGGGCCTTTTCTTTCAGATAAGGTTCCATTTTAGAGATTCCCAGACCAGAAAAGAGGCCACGCTTTTCATCTGTTTGTCCTCTAATTTGGCATCAAACGTAGCATATCCAGGCTTAGCAATGGATCAGATACTTGTCTTGATCTGTCTGCACTCCACAATTCAGACACATTCAGTTATCCAGCAAACACGAGGCTTTAAAAATCCTGTTTGTGCTCCTCCAGCCCTTTAGTCATCTGGATAAATCTGAACTTGCTTAGATTCTTACATCGACAGCATAATCAACTGTCGTCTTCGGAATCACGTAAACCGGAAGCAATTTCGGACAACAAAAGATGTGTCAATTCAGACTCCATTGTGCTTATCCACAGGGCTATTTTATCCTTGTACAACTCAGGACTCATCTGCGCTCTGGTGAGCCAGTCAATGAGTGCAGCTGAGACTAAAACAAGTGATCCTTTTCAGTTTATGCATCAAATCATCTCACCAAGTACAGAAGAACACATGCGCTTGCTTACATGACTTGGCTTGTTCTCTGGATGGATGCAGGTGAGAGATAGATAAAGGAGCAAACAAAGTGCAGCGAAAGAAGACAGGAGAGATTGTTCAGAGATGAAGAGCAACAGCGTCCAAGAAGCGTGTGAGGATCAGGTGTCCGACATCAGCAGCCAGGCGGCGTCCAACAACGAGGCGTCCAACACCTCCTCCAGCCCCAAGCTCGCCCTCGACCTGTCGCTCACCGTCGCCGCCGCCGCCGCCGCCACCACGACCGCCGAGTCGAGCACCACCGACAGCAACGGCGGCGCGCAGGCCGCGCGCGAGCCGACGCGGGTGTTCACGTGCAACTACTGCCAGAGGAAGTTCTTCAGCTCGCAGGCGCTGGGCGGGCACCAGAACGCGCACCGGCGGGAGCGCACGCTGGCCCGGCGCGCCGTGCACCGGCTGGAGGCCTACCCCTACGGCTACGCAGACGTGGCCTCCCTGCCGCTCTACGGCTCCCCCGGGCTGTACCCCATCGGCATCCAGGCGCACGCGTCGGCGCACCCGGGCGCAGCGGCGCAGGCGGAGCGGCAGCAGCAGGACGCCGCCGTCCTCGCGGCGCCGATGCGCGCGCGGGCGCTGCTGGGCCCGATGCCGTTGCTCGTGGGCGGCGACGAGGAGGTCAGCTTCGGGTGGCCCGGCAGCTTCAGGCCGCCACCACCGGGCGCCGGCGTGCTCCCCCTCCTCCACTCGGGCCCCAACTTCGGCAGCAGCAGCGGCAGCGGCAGCATCGTGGTGCAAGCCGATGAGGAGCCCGACCTCACGCTTAGACTCTAGCCGCCATCCGTACGCCGTCGATCGCTGCGCTTATACTACGTACTGGGTTGGTGCAACTCGTCAGGCTCTCGACGTCGATCAACAGATCATGGTAGACGACGACCCGTATTTGTTTCATGCGTGCGTACGTACGTGGAAGTATTTCTGTACAGTTTTGGTGCTCTTCTGTGGTATTGGTAGTAGCGTGTACCCTGCAACCTCCTGCGGTATAAAGATTCATGTGATCAATCAATCAAGTTGCTGTGTCCATGAACCCCAGAATGTTTTTCCCTTTTCCTTGCTAATGTTGTCGTGTGAGACTTCCAGTCCCGGCTAGTGTGGCATCGACACGCCTCGCCCGCCGTCGCTCTCGGCGGCGGAGCCGGAGTACAACGGTGAGCCACAGGTCGAGGTCGAGGCCATCGCTGCTGCTGTTAAGACCATGATGTCTTAACAGGAGTTGCAGCCTGTAGCTGTGGCCCCTGACCCCTGTGGAGGATAGGATCACGGCGAACAACCGAACAAGAAAATCTACGCGGGATCACAACGCACACACCAACAGTGTGGCCTGCCCCGGGAAAAAACATCGAAAAGAGAGGGGGAAATGACAAGCGGGGAAGTTGAAATATTCTCATGACGACGATGCCAATTATAGCATATCATAGATAGCATGGGGCTAAATGCACAGGTCATGACCCAACGACTGCACTCTGCACACCATCAGGCAATGAGCAAGCAATGAACTGAAAATGCTGTCAATTTATATCCGCCGGCGCAAGGTTAGGCCCCCTCCGCTTATAACAGTTAACAACGGGTAAAAAAGAACAAATTACAGATGGAACACAACAGCTTTGGTTTGGAAACCATTCCACTCTAATGGACAACAACAACGCATCTCCAGGCATTCAGGAGCAGCAGGTGGTGATTTTTTGTTTTTTTACCGGGGTTCCTCTCTACACCCACATCTTCTTTGTGGCCTCCATCCGCTCGAGCAGGCCCTGGATCTCGGTCTGCATCCGCAGCTTCATCTTGTGGTAGTCGTAGTGCGAGTTCTCGAGCGTCTTGAGCTCCTCCATCTTCTTCCTCCTCTTCTCCTCCGCCTCTTTGAAGCACAGGTTCGCCAGCTTCGCCGCGTACTCCTCCTCCAGGCTCTGGTTTCTGTTGCGCACCATCTCCCGGTAGTTCTCCACATCCTTCCGGGCATCGTCAGCCAACTTCTGGAACAGTTTTGCTTCGGCTTCCTTGCACTTCACGACGGTCTCAAGGGTGGAGGCTTCGTCGTCCCTTGAGGTGGTGCTGAAATGGGGCTCGATAGAGAGTGGCTTCGGGCTGGCGCCGAAATGGGAATCAATGGACAGCGGCTTCGGGCTGGCGCCGAAACGGGAATCGACGGACAGCGGCTTCGGGCTGGCGGTGAAACGGGAATCGACGGACAACGGCTTCGAGCTGGCGCCAAAACGGGGTTCAATTGTGAGTGGGTTTGAGCTGGAGCCAAAACAGGGTTCAATAGAGAGTGACTTTGGGCTGGTCTTGAGCGCATCAATCTGTGAGTCGAGAATGGAGGTGCTGGCATTGAAATTGAAGGATTTTGGTGGACTGATGGTTGGAGATAGAAGGGGAATCGTAGATTGGCTCGCCTGATTTGCTGCCAATATACCTTTGGACTTGCTGCCAGTAACAGAGCAGTCGGTAACGCCATCTGTGAAAACATAAAGATTAATTAGAGCTGTGGTACCTGAGAAATTCTATAAAACTATGTCGGAATTATTTTCCATTGCTCTAAAAGAACATATATAATGACGCCAGATTTTAGTTGTAATTGGAGAGGTGGGAGTATTATAATAGATTTAGTCTCAACAGAATATGCATTTTGATTCTTACATCGTGCCCAACATCGCATTTTGGAATCCATAACCTGATGGAATAGCTACCACAAAATATTAATTCAAGGACCACAAGCCCCTTAACTGTTCATGATTCAGTAGGAGCAACTTGTTTTCCAACAGAGTTCAACAAAGCTACTGTTGGCAAAAGAAAGACATTCAAGGTTAACTCATTCATTTAGAGCCATTGGCTTAATGCTATAATCATTTTTTTCCTTTCAAACTCAATTCAATCAAAGTCACTCGGCAAAAATGACTGGAAGTTCATTGTGCATATCAAAAAATGTATCGATGATGTGGCCATGCATACATCCTTATGGCAAAGTTGTGAGTTGTAGTGCCACACAACAAATGGATTTCCCAAATATGTGACAACCGGAAACAAATTGTGAACACCTAAACCTGACTGAGCAATGCCAGAGTTGTAGTGCCACAGCAAATGGATTCCCCGAATATGGGACAAACAGAAGAAACTGTGAATACCTAACATGACTGACAGAGATGGTGTGTAGCACAAAATATACATAATGATCGTATGAAGCAGTTTAAAGGGGGACCCACATGGAATGTGTATGAAGATGCGACATGATCATGCTAACACAAATAATAAAGCAAGTAATAATTCATTTAGAGAACTCAAGTTTGTAACATGGTGCTTTAGAATGTAAAGTAAAGAGATCTCACATTTGAAGAATTGTAGCATGTTGTTCAATGCATCCGGCAGGGAAATAACTTTCTTTGAAAGCATGTTGAGGACCTCTTCAGCCTTGGCATGAAGTCCCTTCCCCTCAAAATCATCACTAGCAGCAAATATCTTCCTGACGACATCTAGCTCTTTCATCAGCGTCTCAGCATTCCAGTTCTCTGCGCAACAGTTGAACACCTCCTTAACAAATCCAAACATCTCAGAAGAATGGCTGCAACCAAGACACTGGAACTGCATCTCAGTCGTCCCCATCGGCCCCTTCAGTGTCGGGCCTGGTCTGATCAAGTTCCTCTCCAGCCCGCACGCAGCATGGCACCAATGGCCGCAAACATCACAACCGACCCAGCTGCAGGTATTTGCAGCACAGTCAAACTTGTGGCACACCGGGCACATACATGCTCCACAGAACCCTTTGTTGCTGGAGCAAATCTTACACTCGCAATCGTCCACAGGCAGCATGCTCTTGCAGTTGAGGTTGCGGCACCGTGTCATGAGGAACATCTCCACGAGCTCGCTGCTTGGTACGCGGCCCTTGCCGGTGACAAACGTGGCCGAACCAGTCTTGATGGCCACCAGGATCTCCAACTGAGTCCTGTTGGCCCTCGCCAGTGCCTCGGCCGTCAGGTCCGACCGGCGCTCCAGCCTCCGCTGCAGGCTGGCCAGCTCGTCCCTCTTCTCCGGAGCGTCGACCATGCTCCGCACCGCCGCCCGCAGCACCTCCAGGGACTCGCTGGGGAACTCCTGCAGCACATGCGCCATGGCCGACACAGAGTCCGACACGATGTCCCGCAGGATCCTATCAGGCCGAGACGTATGCCCGCCGCGGCCGCCGTCAAAGCTGCCACCCGCGCTGGCGGCTGCCGCGGCCGCAGCTGCTGCCATCTTGGCGGGGAGTTCAGTGGGGAAGAAGGAGGACGTGCCCTCCTTCATCGGCGGCGTGGCGAAGGCGACGCTGCCGTCCCCCATGGGGCGAAAATTGAATCGGCTGTGCACGGAGCCGTTGGTGCCCTCCCCGGCGGCGTAGATGTCGGTGGAGTTGTGCGTGAGGGAGCAGCTGGGGTTGTGCGAGAACATGGAGTAGGAGTAGGACATGTCGTCGGAGTTGATGCTCCGGGTGCGGCCCGTGGTGGCGCTGTAGGTCCGCCTGGGGGGCGGTGCGGCGGCGGCGCCGGCCGACGCGGCCCGGAGATCTCCATCGGCGGCAGGGGCCGACGGGAGGAGGGACGGGAGCTGCTGAGCCTGCCCCTGCCCGGGCCCGTCGGACGGGAGGGAGAGCGAGAGCTGGAGGGAGTCGAGGCGGGGCTTCTTCCCGCCGACCACGGAGGAATCGTCCCCGGGAGGATCGCCGCGCTTGGGCGCGGAGAGGTGGAGGAAGTCGCGCTCGACGCAGAGCTTGGCGTTGGCGGCATCGGCCGCGTCGGCGGCGGGCTTGGGAGGCGAGGAGGGGCCCGGTGGTGCTGCTGCTGCCGCCGAAGCAGCGGCTTCGGCGGCGGCGGCGGACGCGAGGGTGGGCTTGTCGCAGAGGTAGCTGCTGAGGGTGAGCTCGCGGTTGGGGAAGGGCTGGTCGGAGGACGGCGGCGCGGCGCCGGGGTCCTTGGATCCGTCGGAGTCGCCGAACATGGCCGCCGGATTCGCGGCGATTTCCTGCGGGCTGCGGGGCGCTCGGGGGTGGGTTGGGGTTGACTTCCACACGCCTAGACGCGGAAATGGGGCGGACGGGACGGCGGGGGGTGGGAGGAAACTGTGATGAGCGCAACTATTTTTTAACCTGTTGCTTTTGGTCTGTCTCGAGGGCTTGTTTTCTTTTTCTTTTTCTTTTTCTCTGTGATGAGATGAGAAGACTGCGGGCGCGGGGAAGGGGAATGAATGTCTCGTCGCGGCAGAGTTTCCTTCCGCTCCCGGTGGCTGGCGCCCGTGACGTTCAAAGCAGAAGCGGCGTCGCCTTGCCGAAGCTACGGACGCGTGAGGCTTTTGGCCGTTTGCCCGTCTTCCCGTCTGAAAAAACGGACCGTAGCGCGAGCACAAGTCGCCCTGTCTCTCTCTCTCTCTCTCTCTGACTATTTGAAACGTACAGATATATTTTTTTGAGGGAAAAAAGTACAGATATTTACGAGCTGTTTTTACTACCGCCGTCATTGCTCGTGCGTGAAAGTGGGGTAGTAGATGGAGTAGCGTAGAGAAAAGCGACCCGTCAGTCGCGAGTCATGACGGAGGGAGTGCCAACCCGTTTGGTACGCAGGCGACAAGAGGGGGTCAAACTGCATCATGTGATTTCGGACAGCGACGATGGACAATCGATCCCGTGTTCCGGAAAGACGATCGAACCATCTCAACTCTCGTGCAGGGTAAAGCAACCATCGGCTCATTTCCATTCGCAAAAAAAAAAAAAAAAAAATCGGCTCGGTGCGAGCGGGTAGAAAGCAAGTGTGGGCCGTTTGGTCTCGGTGGACTGCCGACGCGGCAGCAATCAGCACCGTGGCGGGGGAAACAAAGTTGGGGAGTTTCTTAGCTTATCTCACGCCAGTGTGACGGCCTAGCTGTCTATCCATCCATTGTTAAGTGCGGCAACGACGCAATGCCAATAACTTGATAACATAATGCGCTATTGCTGCCATATCGATATGGTCCAACATAATGCCAGCCTAAACTAGTCTGCAGCCCAGTTCTTTTGACAGAATCTGGGAATTCTCCCAGAATCCGACCCCTACCCAGCTTCTTCCAGAATCTTTGAGCCCCATTTGTTTTACAATCCTATCTAGACTAGATAGGATTGTAAAACAAATGGGGCTCAAAGATTCTGGAAGAAGCTGGGAACTAGATAGGATTGTAAAACAAATGGGGCTCAAAGATTCTGGGAGAAGCTGGGTAGGGGTCGGATTCTGGGAGAATCCCCAGATTCTGGCAAAAGAACTGGGCCTGCATTTGATCTGAAAATGATCTTAGAAACTTGCATGACCAGAAATGCAGTGGCTGAGAGCATCTAAAACCGGGCGCACCAAAACCCCGTCAAACGCCCGGGCGGGCTGACCGGTCACAAAAAATCGACCCAGCCGGGCGCCTCATACGGGACTCAAACGCCCAGACTGACCGGCATCCCTCATATCCAGTCCAAATCTAGGGCGGATATGAGGCGGCCCGGGCGCGCCCTCCACGTCAGCCGGGCCCACCGCTGACCCACCCCGACCCCATAAAACCCCCCTCCGGAGCAAACCCTAGCTCACTTCACTCCGCTCCCCGACGCTCCCCTTTCCCCAATCCGTCCAATCCCTAGCGCCGGCGAGCATGTCCAGCACTGGCAGCCACTCCGACGGCAGCTCCGGAGACGAGGAGGAGTTGGCGCTCCGTATCGCGCTCGAGCGCTCGCGGGTCGATACGGGCGGCAGCTCCGGGTCCGGTGCGACGCCTCCTGTCGCCCGTCGCCGCAGCACCGACGCCGGCGCCGGCCCTTCCCGCCCCGCGCGCGAATCTGCGAGGCCTTCCCAATCTTCTCCGCCCGCCTGACGACCTCCTCCACCTCCGGCCGCTGCTTCGCGCGGGCAGCGGTGGGTTCTAGTGCCCGCCCCGCCGGCGCCGCGGATGCGGACTCCAGAGTCGGAGGCACGCGCCGCCCGCCGCGAGAGGGAGAGGGGGAGCGGGTCCGACGCGGCTGCGCAGTCTGCCCGCCGCCGCCGCGTGATGCCGGTGCCCGACGAGGAGGAGCGCCTCCTCCAGTGGGTGTACCGTCGGTCACTTACCACGGCGGAGACGGACGCCCGGCGGCTCCGGAGGATCAACGCCAAGTAGCTCCGGCTCGGCATTGAGCAATCCGAGCGGGAGGCGGCGGAGGCAGCGGCGGAGGCGGCGAGGGTGGCCAAGCTCAAGCGCAAGCAAGACCGCATCGCCCGGCACTTGCAAGGCTACATCGTCATCTCCGATTCCTCCTTCTCCGACGGGTCCGACTCTAATGGCTCCGACGTCGACCCACCTCCTGCTGCGGACGCCTACAGCAGCGCCGACGACCGGAAGGGCAAAGGGCCGGCGAGGAAGTGGTGATCCCGCCCCCCTCCTCTATGTTTATATCGTTTTTAGTTGTAGAAGTTTAAGAACTTGTTCGGTGACGAACTAAGATGATCTTTTGGATGTTGCAAAGTTTGTTAATGTTCGTTTGCAATCGATTTTGTGTTCGTTTGTGTTTGATTTTTGTTGTCCGTTGCTTGATCACGTAGAGTAGCTCAACGTTACATATGTAGTATGGATATGAGGTGCCAGATATGAGAGACGCGGATGCAGAGAGGCAAATTTGAGGGGTGTCCGGTCAGTGTCCGCGGACGTCTGAGGGGCCGGATTTGCCCATCGCGACCGTAGATGCTCTGACATGATACATGCCCACTGCTTGGTCAGACGAATTCCAAACGGCGGCATGGTTCGAAAATACAATAATAATTCCAAACGGCATTCAATTGTTAATCGAGCTGACAGGGTGTGCTTGGTTTCAATGTCAACCCCACGGCGCCAGCCGCCCAGCTAACTCAGGTGATAAATTACGTCAAAAAAACAGTCTGTCTATGAGTCCTCGCCGGTTGCCACCCGTCGACCCGCCGGACATCTGTTTTTTTTTTATACACCATTTTTCTCTGTCGATCCTACGCATTCAAATCAAGCTGTCAGCCCTCCCTCGTCTGGGGTTTTTGTTGCCTGAGCTTTAAGCCGAGATTGCGTAACAGTCTGAATATTAGGCAGCATCCCGCGGCGCGAGCAACGGTCGGTCATCGTCTGTGTTGTCCATTAGCTAGCGTTGCTTATTCGCTTTGTTCTTCTTT
The DNA here is from genome assembly GCA_039707655.1 of Elymus sibiricus. Taxonomy (NCBI): domain Eukaryota; kingdom Viridiplantae; phylum Streptophyta; class Magnoliopsida; order Poales; family Poaceae; genus Elymus; species Elymus sibiricus. The sequence goes on from CM077670.1 coordinate 283,451,480, forward strand.
ATTTGTTTACTCGTTTGGAACTTGGAAGGATGATACACGTGCGTAGGCCCGAAGGCATGAAACTCTCAAGCATTCTTATGAAAGAAACGGAATCCCAATCTGTACTTTCTGCGGCAGTATGTGGATGTCTCTCTCGATTCGGCAATTTGGCCTCGCATCTCCGCACTCTACTCCACTGCTTTTTCTGTAAAGCTCAGGGATGGATGGCGCAGTCCACTAGCCCAGAAGCAAAGCAAAAGACCGCACTGAGTTCAGGATGCAGTATCATCAACACAGGCTCCTCCACTTACAGTTTCAGCAGATGGGCTACGTTGGGTCGGCCAGTGCCTTCGGCTAAAGGTGGTACAACCCATTATATATGGGCTGAACCAGAAAGAGACCGTTCAATCAACTCGGGCTGCAATGGCGCAGTGCAGAATTTTATTTCTTTTTTATCTTTACCAGTTTTCTCTCAGTTTTCATTTTTTTCAGGGTTTTACTTTTTTTCTCTGCTTTTATTTTTCTTTTTAAATTTGTTGAATATTTTATTCTAATTTGCGATTTTTTTTGTATCATGATTGTTTTTCAAATGCACAATGTTTTTGAATTCGTGAATACTTTTCAAATTTGTAAACATCTTTAAATCCACATACATTATCAAAATTCATGTAAATAAATAAATTAGTGAACTCTTTCTCAATTAACAAATATTTTCCGAATTTATCAATATAATTTTTATTCATGAACTTTCTTGAATTGGTGAACTCTTTTAAATTCACAAATATTTTCTAAGTTGGTCACACTTTTAAAATTCGTGAAAAAAAATCAAATTCGAATTTTTTTTCAAAACATGAACATCTTATAAATTCGTTAAAAAATTGAATCCACTGAAATTTCTCGAATTCAGTAACATTTTTAAAATTAGTGGATATATCTTAAATTCTTGAACTTTTTAAAAAATTGAGAACTTTTTTAACTTCATAAACTCTTTCGAAATTCACAATGATTTTCTAACTTGGTGACATTTCTAAAATTCATGAACATTTTTCGAATTCATAAACTTTTTTCTGAAAATGTGAGCTTTTTATAAATTCTTTTTTTTCGAAATTGGTGGACAAATCTTAAATTCGTGTACTTTTTATTAAATTTGACAACTTTTCTGAATTCATGAACATTATTTGAATTCGTGAACATTTTTGGTATTAATGATTATTTTCTGAATTCATGAAAATATTTTAAATTCATGACCTTTTCCATTTGATGAACCTTTCCAAATTTACGAGCTTTTTTGAATTCATAAACATATTTTAATTTGTGAATATTTTTCAAATTCATGATCCTTTCTTGAATTCATGAACATTTTTCGAATGAATGAATTTTTTTTAATTCATGAACACCTTTTGAATGCATGGACATTTTTGAATTTATGAACCTTTTTGAATTCCGAACATTTTTCGTATCCACAAATAGTTTTTGAATTCATGGACATTTCTAAAATTCTTGAACATTTTTTAAATTCGTGGACTTTTTGAAATTTGTGACTTTTGTATGTTAAAAAAATTTCAATTTACAATTTAATTGAAAACCGTGATTTTTTTTATTTAATGAACAGTTGGAAAACTAAACAAAAGCCAGTAGGCTGGGATGTTCGGGAAGTTGAGCGGTTGAAAAAGTTGGTGAGGGAGTAACTTCAGATTGAATGGTTGGTGAGCGGTGTAGCATAACATTTTTCAAATTCACGAAGAACATTTTTCAAATTATCAAAAAATAATAATTTGGAAATTCACGAACATTTTTTTGTTCATGAATAGTTTTTCATTTTGCGAACATTTTTTCAAAGTCACAATAATTTTTCAATTTTTTGAATTCATAAACATTATTTAAATTATAAAGCGTTTTGAAAATTCCTGAACATTTTTTAAATTCATAGACATGTTTTCCTTTCGAGAACATTTTTAAATTCACGACCTTTTTTTTAATTCATGAATATTTCTGATCCACAAGCATTTTTAAATATGTGAACGGTTTTAAATTCGAGAACATATTTTGACTCCACGGACATTTTCCAAATGCGTGAACTTATTTCATTATGCAAACATTTTTTTTCCTAATTGGCGAATATTTTTTAACTTTTTTATATCATTTTTTCAAATTTATGAACAATTTTTTAATACACGGACATTTTTTTATAATTTGTGGATATTATCTTATTCTTGAAAATTTAAAATATGTGAATATTTTCTACTGAAAATAAATGATTTCCAGTCAAAAAAAACTTTTCAATGGACTAAAATTTTCTATTCGTCCCATTTTTTTTCTTACTTCTTTTTCTCCCACCATGATAGAGTCATAGCACAAACAAACGGGGCATAGCTAATAGAAAAAAGGGTTGTGAAGAAAGAAAAAGAAAGCAGAAGGGGAAACCTTGATCTTTGGACCTTTGGTGGAAAAGAACTCAATGAAGAAAGGCATAGAAATATTGATAAAAACCAAGTGAAACTTGGCAGGATAGAAGAACAAGTCAATACAAGACTATGATAATTATTTGGGAAATTTTGGAGAAACTTTTCTACAGAAGTATTTCAAATACTTGGTTTCTATAGAAACATAATATGGATGACTTGATCAATTTGATGCACATGACCAAGTGGTGAAACTCACACATATCTATCATATAAGCTTCTCTGTTTTTTCTCAAATATTCTGTAAACAGGAAAAAAATATTATCCTCTATTTGCCATTTCTGCCTGATGGAGTCACTACAAAAAAAAGACACTTCCGTGACATTATCGAGCCCCTTGTGCGAGACGTGGTGAGTTGACCTAGCCGGTTGGTTGGCTGTGGATGAACAATTCCCGTTGCTGCCGCCCGCTCGTACGCCCTACCCCAGCCGGTGGGGGTTGGATGAATAGGACCCCATGGTAGTAGGCGGTTGGCGTTGGATGAACAGGACCCAGAGGACGTCGTGCCGCGGTACGCCACACCCCAGCCGGTTGGGGGTGGATGAACATGACCCAGTGTAGGCTGGAGAAAGTCGACGGTGGATGAACAATAGCTCGTGGAGGCTGGAGGAAGTCGATGGTGGATGAACAGTAGCCCGTGGAGTCCCATTTTGCGGCACGCCAGACCCCATTTCGACCGTAGGCGGTTGGAGAGAAGTGTGTTTCCTCCGTTTTGCGGTACGCCAGACCCCTCCCGATGAACAGGATCCCATTTCGACCGTAGGCGGTTGAACAGAAGTCTGTTTCCTCCGTTTTGCGGTACGCCAGGCCCCTCCCGATGAACAAGACCCTGTTTCGACCGTAGGCGGTGGAACAGAAGTCCGTTTCCTCCATTTTGCGGTACGCTAGACCCCCAGCCGGTGGGGGTTCGATGAACAGGACCCTGTTTCGGCTGTTCCGTCCAAGCCGGTTGGCTCCCGATGAACAGGACACATTCCGACCGAGTCGCTTGGCTCCCGATGAACACGACGTTGTTTCCTCCGTTCTGACCCAGCTGGTTGGCTACTGATGAACAGGACGCCGTTGCTGCCGTCCGTTGCCTCTACATGTACACAAGCCCAGGCCGTATGCACGAGTACACGTTCAAGACCCCGCCTGTATGTATGTACGTGGTCGTATTTTTTGCAGCGTGGTTGTACGTACGTGTACACGATTTAGACGGGACTGCGTGACATGCTACGTCGGGGGCTCTACCACGACACATGCCGCTCCTTACTCGGCCATGGTTCATCATTGCAGAGAGACCGATCGACCAGTATGTACTACACGATCGCGACCAGATAGATAACGGTACGTACGCATCGACCGGGTGGGTCCCAGCTGTCAGGGAAAGGAAGCATTTCTTTTCCGCGTAATAAGGAGGCACTTCCTTGCGTGCGAAGATATAGCTGGTGGGTCCCAGCTATCAGGGGGAGGAATCATTTTTTTACGCGTAGTAAGGAGGCACTTCCTTGCGTGCGAAGATGTAACTGGTGGGTCCCAGCTGTCGGGGGGAGGAATCATTTTTTTGCGTAATAAGGAGACATTTCCTTGCGTGCGAAAATGTAGCTAGTGGGTCCCAGCTGTCTGGGGGAGGAATCATTTTTGATATGACTCAAGGCCCCTCCTTCTACTGCCACACTGAAGTTGTTCATAGTTTTCAATGAATTGCCTTCATGGCAAGATACGGGACCTGAAGAATAACTTGATCTCACAAAGTCATCTCACACAGGTCAGTACCGTTCTTCATCCACATGATCGTGCTTTGTCGTACTGTGTCATTGTTGTATTTTTTAATAAAACTATTGTATCGCAATCTTTTCCCATTAAGAAAATGAAGTTGCTTCTATTTATTAGTGTATGTTTCATCAACTAATGCCACTATTATAGTAATCACGTTTTTTCATTATCTATGCAAACAGGGTTACTCAGCTACAGATGTTCGGATGGTGAAAGCATTCCACAAGTTCTTGGCGACCCGCTTATGCAGATATTGGAAGTGGTAGTGCCACCAGGGATCCAAAACATGTTCATCTGCCAATGTTTGATATGCGTGCCCGTAAACGGGACTGGTTTCAATGTTGCAGCAAATCCTTGAATCAAATTGCTTACATAAATTAGGTTTATGGATTGCTGGACATATTGGCACTTCTCCAGGGATTACCCTTTGCTGAGAGAAACATCGATCGATTTTTCTTTATTTGCACACATTCTCACAACTTTGTTTTAGTTGTAAAGTAACTATTGGCTCCGATCTATGAATCATTGAGATGCATAGGCATCTTTGTTGTACTTATTATGGGAGTCTTATGAGTTGGTTGTGAATCTTGCAAGCTATGAAACACGACATGATGATGCAGGGGACAACAACCCTAACAAGCTGTTCAAACTTGGTATGGTCTGTGTGAAAGTGCGGCAAATGAGTTGATCACGTGCGTCCTAAGAATAATAATTCTAATTGTTTTGCATGTTGATCTTATGTCACTGATAGAACGAGCCAATGCTTTGCATGTTTTAAGAATAAAATTTACACTACAAAATTTTCTCTATTTTGCGACGCTTCACTTGTGTCACGCATAAACGTTTTTCGTCACGGGAAATATCCCGGCGACATTTTTCGGCCGTCACCCTCACCGTCATAAAAAATAAAATTTTGACGATACCACTTTTTTCGTCGCGCAAGATCGCATCTTAGGTGACGAAATAAAAAGCGTCGCCGAAATTATCTTCTACGACGGCAAAAAAATGTCACTAGAACTGTCACAGTATACTAACAACCGTCCCTCATCGTAGTTTTTGGTGACGATACATCCGACACTAACAAACGACCAACCATGTTTGACCAGTCAACGTTTCTAACATAGGGGCCCATAATCTGCTGACGTGGCACATATAGCTGGGCCCTGCCGAGGTTTTATCACCGACAGTGCCCGTCAGTAATAAGTCGGGCGTCAGTTTTGACCGGTCAACAACGCTGACATATGGGCCCATAAATTGCTGACATGGCTGCTTACATGTGGGACCAGAGGTGGGTGACGTGGCTGCTTACATGTGGGTCCATACACTAGTGACTGTATCCATAACTGTCACAGTTTGTAGACTCCGATAATTTGTTTTATATTTAAATTTGCTGCCAAAGTGGAATAAATTTCATTATTTGCTCTAACAGTTTTGATTAATAATTGGCGACATTACAATTGAGCACCATGGGACAAAGTATCGCACAACAAAATATGAGACTTGTCAGCTTCAATTGCATCCTGCTGCTCTCGAATTGCCTTGATGACAGCTTTAGTTCTTCCTGCAGGTCTAATAGGGCATTACAACTTCATTTTAGTCTACAAGGGCCATTTGGAAACCTTCAAGTTCATCCTTGTGCACTGGTAGGGCCTTCTTGATAGATTCAAGTTCTTGCTGCTCCTTTGCGAGGGTCGTCTTGATAGCTTCAAGTTCTTCCTGCTGCTTTGCTAGGGCCTTCTTGAAAACTTCAAAGGTCTCCCTGTTGCTCAGGCGGTTCCTCCTTGCAAGCTTCAGGCTCTTCATGTTGCTCGGCCAGGGCCTTGTTGACGACTTCAAGGTCTTCATGCTGCTCTCCCAGGGCCTCCTTGCCAGTTCCTGCCTCCTCATGCACCTCTGCTGGGGCCTTCTTGGCAGGTTCAACCTCTTCATGTTGATATGCTATGCCCCCCTTGACAGCTTCGGTCTCTTCATGTTGATCTGCCAGGGCCTCCTTGACAGCAATATGCTCATGTTCCTCTGCTAAAGCATTCTTGACTGCTCCAGGTTGTTCATGTTGCATCTTCATAGGTCCAATTTCTTCATGCTGGCCTCCTGGACATGCATTCAGCTCAGCATATGTGAATTCCAACTGTCCGTATAGAATCATATATCCAGGTTATCGATGTGGTTTAATATTTATGTATTGCACAATTCTAAAATATTAATGCATTTGCGGCAATATGCAGTGGTAAAGGAAACAAAGAAAATATATGGATTTAAATATCCTTTTAAAATAAGTGTTTAGAGGGTAAAAAGTACGCTGACTAACCGGTTCATCCCGCTTTCTCTTGGACGCGCCTGAGCTTTGCGTAACAGTCATCTCTCCTTCCTTTTTGTCATAGAAAAATGCCTGCTAAGATGTAATTCAACATATAAGATTATAATCTACATTTAGCAGTACCTTTTTGAATGTCAAACAATGTCAACATATTGTCACCAGAGTTGTAGGGTTTTCCTTCCCGCTTTCTTCTAGACATCTAATCATATTTGCAACATAGGCCAGCTGCTCAACAGTTGGTTCATTATCATCGTCGTCACATTGCATCACTTCTTCTTCTTCTTCTTCGGTTTCAGTCATGTTATCCTTGTTGGGGACTGCTTGAATAATCTCCAATCCCGTTGGTGAGCTTTTGGCAGAGGAACATGGCATAATCACTGAACCAGAACAAGATAATATCAAAGTTTGGAGAAACAATTTCCATGGAAAAAAAGTTTGGACAAGCAAAAAGCTCATCAATAAAGTAAAATGAATAATTAGCTAATAGATTAGATCTTATGTCCTTGCATTTAATTAGAACATCATACCCATACTAGAAAATCCTATACATACTAGAACCCTAGATAGAATGACCCACGGTCTTAACCCGGATACGAACCCTAAAAATTAGTACTAGTACAAGTAGCACAATCTTAGATTGCATCTCCGAATCAACAAGGAACTAGATGTGCAGATCTAGACGGATGTGCAAATTTGATGTAGGGAGCGGGGGTGTGACCTCGTCATCTAAGGTGAGGTATTGGCGTACTTTTACCTTCAGAGTGGATGGAGTCCATCGTAATGCCATCGGCCATGTCATGTGCCGCGATTGGACTAAATGATTTGTTGCGGCGGAGCTAGAGCCACCGGCGGGGGGTGGGGGGATCTAGGTTAGAAGGGAGAGACGAGGAGGCGCTTTGTTTGTTGGAAGGAGATGTGGTCACACTTATAAGGAAGGATAGGCTGTATTTACGGAGGAGGTGGGGGGTTAATCGAGCGGGCCTTTCAAACGTTCTGGAGGGAAGGAATTTTTTTGAGGGAGGCTAGTTGGAGGGAAGAAATTTATTCGAAGAAAAGGATAGTTGGAGGGAACGCTATTTTGAGGGCGAGTCGAGTAGGAGGGAAGGATCGCACGTAAGTGTGTTATAAGTTGTACCATGTTTTTTTAGATTCGTAAGTTCTACCATGTTAGTGGATCGTGATGCACAGTATATTCGTAATTATGCATGTAACTTCATCAATGAACATGATCATGTGAAGTGTGACGGTGTGATGGGTGTTTAATTTCAAATCCAAAGTCGTGCTGCCATTTGTCACGTCAGATCTTGCCATCCTACGTACTCTTACACGATAGCCCTCTGCTACTTGTAGTCTGCGTTGGTATTTCCTTGAAGAGGAGAGGATGATGCAGTACAGTAGAGATAACTATTTCCCTCAGTTAAGAACCAAGGTTATCAATCCAGTAGGAGAACCAAGCAAAATTCCGTTAAGCACACCTGCACACACAAAAGCAAACACTTGCACCCAACGCAAATAAGAGGGTTGTCAATCCTCTTAGCGGTTATTTGCAAGGATTAAATCTTATCGAGATAAATAGATAAACTAAAATACTAATTAAAATAAAAGTAAATAAATTGCAGCAAGGTATTTTTAGGTTTTTTATATGATAAAGATAGACCCGGGGGCCATAGTTTTCACTAGAGGCTTCTCTCTCGAGCACAGAAACATACGGTGGGTAAACAAATTACTGTTGGGCAATTGATAGAAAAGCAAATAATTATGACGGATTTATGGCAATGATCATGTATATAGGCATCACGTCTGAGACAAGTAGATCGACTCCTGCCTGCATCTACTACTATTACTCCACTCATCGACCTCTATCCAGCATGCATCTAGAGTATTAAGTTAATAAAAACAGAGTAACGCCTTAAGCAAGATGGCATGATGTAGAGAAGCAAATTCAAGCAATATGAATAAACCCCATATTTTTATCCTTAATGGCAACGATACAAATACATGTCATGTCCCCTTCTGTCACTAGGATTGAGCATCGCAAGATTGAACCCATCACAAAGCACCTCTCCCATTACAAGATAAATCAATCTAGTAGGCCAAACCAAATCGATAGATCGGAGAGAAATACAAAGCTATAACAATCATGCATAAAAGAGTTCAGAGATGACTCAAATATTTCTCATGAATAATCTAATCATAAACTCACAATTCATCGGATCCCAACAAACACACCGCAAAAGAAGATTACATCGGATAGAACTCCAAGAACATCGAGGAGAACATTGTATTGAAGATCAAAGAGAGAGAAGAAGCCATCTAGCTACTAGCTATGGACCCTTAGGTTTGTGGTAAACTACTAACACATCATTGGAAGGGCAGCAAGGTTGATGTAGAAGCCCTCTGTGATCGATTCCCCCTCCGGCAGAGTACCGGAAAAGGCCTCCAGATGGGATCACGGAAGAACAGAGGCTTGCGACGGCGGAAAGGTTTTCTCTTCTAGCTCTCTGGGGGTTTCCCAATATTTGTGAATTTATAGAAGTGGAATTAGGTCAAACGGAGTCACGTGGGCCCCACAAGGCAACACGGCGCCCCTCCCGGGGCGCGCCCTGTTGCCTTGTGAAGCCTCCGTGAGGCTTCTGGCCTCCTCCCGAAGCTTCCAAGGTTTCTTTTGTCCAGAAAAAAATCTCCAAAAAGTTTCGTGGCATTTGGACTTCATTTGGTACTGTTTCTCTGAAAAGCCAAAAACAAGCAGAAAACAGCAACTGGCACTGGGCACTAGGTTAATAGGTTAGTCCCAAAAAATGATATATAAATGCATATAAAAACATCCAAGATTGATACTATAATAGCATGGAACAATCAAAAATTATAGATACGTTGGAGACGTATCACCCTCGTCTTTCAACACGTCGCGAACATCTTGCGACAACATAAATCCAAGCGTACTCCGTCCTTTTTAGTCAAGATGATGCATGGCACATCGTGCATTGCATTTTGAAATGTCGTTTGTGTACCTCCCCTACGGCACTTTTGAGTCATTTCTATGCATTTGTAGTCATTTTTATTGCAAAATGCTTAAAAACACACCTACCAGTCTATGCAATTAGTTGGACTTATGCACGGGGAATATATATATGTTAGGATGTACCATGTGTTTATGACATGTGTGATGTACAAGCATGAATCTCAGATGTCGAAGGTGAATCTTAGAGGAACGTGATGCATAATATATTTGTAATTGTGCATGTAACTTCATCAATGAACATGACCCTGTCAAGTGTGATGGTGTCACGGGGGTGTTTTATTTCAAATCCAAAGTCGTGTTGCCGGTTCTCACGTCATATCTTGGCATCCTTCGTACTCTTACGCGATTCGTGTGAATTGTCTAATTATGTATGGTAGCTCGTGTTGATGGATTTGTACAGATGACGTTTACATATATCTTAAATAATTGGTAAAAAGAAAAGAAGCGAGGCCGGCTCTACAATATCCCCTCCATCCAACAGTGAATTGTTCTTATCGACTCCCCTCGAACAAACGATCCACCGCCCCCCATTTTTTCTCCCACCACCCTCTCCCACCGGCTGACACCCTCATCATCCTCCCGATGGCCGCCTCGCCGGATCCGTCATGTACCTCAGATTCCGGAGGTTCTTCGTCGACATCCCCGATGCGGACGCCACCTCCGTCGCCGTCGTGGAAAATCGACATGGTGGGCGAGGTGGCGATGCAGAAGCATCTCGCGGCGGAGGCACAGATTGAGGCACGACTCGCCATCGCCGTCCTCCTAGCCCTGTACCGTGCGGATCTGCATTTCGCTGAGATGTAGCTTACCATGGATTACTCCTTCGAGTCCCTCCAGACGGACGAGGAGGCGAGGGTGGCGTACGCGGAGAAGCAGCGTCGGCTGCAGCAGACGCTGCGGGAGGTCATTGCTTTCTTCGCGTCCATTCCTACCGACGACAACCACGAGATGCCGCGGCCTTTGGCTCCAGCTCCGCCGCCGCATCCCGCATCCCAAGATGCGGAGTACGAGGAGGCGAGGGTGGAGCATCCGCTGGAGCACTCGGCCCTTGGGATGCACGCTCTCTTCACGTCTATCCCTCCTGACAACCTCGAGGAGATGCTGCGGTCATCGGTGACCTTGCCTCCTGCAACCCTGGACGCGGAGGGCTCCGGGTCTGGCTCCGTCAACGATGCAGTCATCGTGCTATTAGATGATGACAATTAGGCTGACCGGCGACTTCAGAGGCTCTCCTGCTAGATTTGGTTGCACCGTCCTTTTAGTTTTATTATAATTGGAAGTATATATTTTGTGATTTGAACCATGGTGTTCAAATCTGGCATGTGTTACTGATGCAAACTAGTTAAATTGTAATGTATAATTAATTTTCATCAAGTTTTGGTTTAACTGATATCAAGTTCTTGTTGTACCGACGCGTCATACCATGGTCGTATCAGTGAGGTCAAAAAATCCTTGCAACGAATGTACACAAAACATGTTAATCTTTCGATAGCTACAGTTAGTCAACAACGCTGTAAGATTCGTGTCCATTGGATTCACGATGTGCGGCCTCTGTGTTGCTGCCTACTCATCTTCTTTGAAGCACTAGGAACCGCCAGATGGAGGATGGACGGCTCTGGATTTACCTGCCTTCTCCTATGGCTTGTCACATAAGCTTCGGCCGCCTCGGGAAGGTACGTAGAACAGTTTCCGATGCTCCTTCTACTCCTCCGTTCTTATCTATAAGCGCCGCCGCCGAGGATCGCCGCTTGCTATGATGGAGGACTAGGCGGCCAACAAGCGGGGGTGGGTCGAGCCAGAACCGCAAGAGCCTCCGGCGAGCCTGGACTTCATTAGCAACCTCCCCGACGAGATGTTGGTAACCATCATATCCCTCCTCCCCATAAAATCTGGCGTGCGGACCACATTCCTCTCTCGGCGGTGGCACCCCCTCTGGCACTCCACCCCCTGGACCTCATCGACGATGACGAGCTCTGCCGCGGGGATCGCAAACGCTTGGATGCATTGTCCCAAATCCTCGCCACGCACCCTGGTCCAGTCAGACGCCTTGCCTTCGGCAAGTTCCGTTCCAACTGCAAGTTCGAACCAAAGTTTCATGAGTGGTTCCTATCCCCCGCCCTAGATCAGCTCGAGGAGCTCAGCTTTCAAGCTGGACATCTGCACTCACTGCCGCCGTCTGCGCTCCGCCTCGCGCCCACACTGCGCCGCGCTAGGTTCATGGAGTGCTTTTCCCCCCAAATTAATGTTGCGCCCGCTCTTCATCTCCCTAAACTGAATCACCTCGAGCTCATGGGCGTCAGCATCTCGAAGGAGGATATGTAGCGCCTGCTCCGCGGCTGTACAGCACTTGAGTACCTTCGTCTTCAGGTGATGGTGTCGCAACAGGCGATCAGTTGAGGTGTTTCACGATATGGTCATTGAGAATGCGCCTTTCCTTGAGAGATTGCTTGTACTTGATAAAGAAGGTTGACGGAGCAAACCGTCAGATCCCTCGATAGGGTTCATGACGAGATCGGAAGTACCGGAATAGAGTCTGCACACACAATTTACCCAGGTTCGGGCCTCCGAAGAGTAATACCCTACGTCCTGCTTTGTCTTGGTATTCATGGTGAGGGGATACCTCGTGCAGAGGATTACAATGGTGTTTGATATGTCTACCGAGAGTTGAGTTCTAGATTGGATTGCTACTGAGGACCTAGGCCTCCCTTTATATAGACAGGAGAGGCCTAGGGTTTACATAGGTGGAGATCGGATCGATTCAGTCGCCGCCCTCTGCCTTGAGGGACACGCTCATTGCCTTCGCCTACCTAGGGTTCCATGATTTCCTTTGGGCCTGGTGGGCCCTGGTCAAGGTCGAGGCCGGGCTCCTTTACGTTAGGCATCCTGGGTCTGGGACCCTATCAGTAGTTCCCGAGCGTGGCGGAGGTCGCAAGCGTCCGGGCTTCGAGACCTCCGTTGGGCTCTTCTCTTCGTGTATCTGGCCTCTTGAGTCGTTGTAGGATGGTCTCCTCCTCCTTGCTAGCAGTGTTACTGACCTTTCCTGGGCGACAAGGCCCAAAAGCTCCATGGACCGGCCCACTAGCCCCGTTGGCACCATCTCGGGTACGGTTCGTATACTAGCCTAATTTTAAACATGATGGCCAGACGGCACATTGGGTCCTGCCTGACCTTTCTTCTTCACCGCCAAGCGCTCCGCCAGTTGCTTCTAGATCAACGGCGGTCGTGCCTCCCTCTGTCAAAGAATCATGGCCACCACCCCTTCCTTCTCTGGAGAAAAGCCTGGTCAAGACGACCCACTTGAGGTCGTGTTGCCACGTCTTCCTCATCCGCCCGAGTGGGTTAGCGATTGGGAGCGTTCTTCCATCTCGCGATCCCAGTTGGAGCAATTGGTGATGATGGGGCGCCTTCCAGAGTTCACCGAGATGCGCTGGCTGGCGCCTCGACCGAGAGATAAGGTCCCGCGGCCACTGCGCTGGAACCAGGTGGTTCACGTAGCCTTTATCCACCGCGGGCCGAGGTTCCCACTCAATTCTTTCACCAGGGATGTGCTGGCTTTTTACGGGCTTCAGCTGCATCAACTGACCCCGAGCGGCGTCCTGCACCTCTCTTGCTTCGTGTCCCTTTGCGGGTGTTTCTTGGGCGTTCGGCCCCACTTCGGCCTTTTCCGATACCTGTTTGAAGTGGTTCCCCACCTTAAGGACGGGAAGATTGATGAGTGATATTTTTACACTCATTTCAACCTCGTTTAAACCGAATTATTTCATTAAAAGAGATATATTCACTCTGATATTGTCACTAATGACTAATAAGTGCGAGGGATTCCACAAATCCTCTCTTTGATATTTTTCCACAAGAAATGGGCTAAAAGGGAAGAAATCACATGGGAGAAAGGAAAGGAAGGAAATTGGAGAAGAGATAAGTCACCAGGAGGCGCCAGAAGGCTGCCAGTGTCAAAGAGGCATTCCATGCGACCGCGAGCGCTCGCATGAGCGGTCGTTTGGCATGGAAACCAAGGCAGGTCGTCCACCTGAACAACTTTTATAAAGGGGACCCAGTCGAAATGTGAACAGAGTGCGCGTTGGGAGAACGTCCAGCACAGCCACAATCCTTTCATCATCATCTTCATCCACAAACCCTAGCCGCCGCCCTTTGCATCTCCATAGCCATCTCCACCACCGTAGTTCTCTTCCATCTAGTTCATACTTGTAATCATGCATCGCACAAGGCATCCATTGTAAGACATATTGCAATCAATCAATCTCAAGATGTGTTCTTCAATGTTTTCTTCTCGTGATCTGATCTCGATGTGTGAGTAGATCGATAAGGTATGGGGTGAGGCATGAGCCTTGCAACCCCAGGTATTCGGTGAAGGGATCATTGGGAGTCTTTGACATAACGTCTTGTATGTGTGAAATAAAATTGTTTCATGAAGTTTCTCTTGTCTTGTCCACGATCTTCATCCCTGCAGGTACCCAGGATCATGGAGATCGAGCACCGGTGAGGCTAGGAGCAAGGGGACCATGAAGTGTTATATCGAACACCGGTGACAGTAAGGATTAGTAGGGTAACATGGATCATAACCTTGGGGATTCATGAGGTGTAGTCATTGAGCGCCCAAAGCTTTTGTCTGATATTATTATCTTAATTATCGGGGCAACCCCGCGAGACGGATAGGGCCTGCGGTAGGACAACTGATTCTTGATGCAGGACTCGTGCTGGTTAAGATGTTATTTGGACACCCCCCCATTCCGATATGAAGCAAGCACCTCTTGACGGGTGACTTCCCGCGCACAAACTAATATCACTTTTGATCCCAACACCAATACATGGTTGTAAGCATTAAGACCTCATCCCCGTACCTTCTTTTTATTATAAGTGTTTGAATCACAATTTGCTTGCTGATCCGATCAAAAGCTGGATTTGACACTTTGGCAAAAGCTTGCTAGAGACCATTGCTTCAAAGGGATCTTCCTCTCGTGGGTTCGATACCCAGGGTCACCTCTGGGGAAATAGGTGCGGGATAGCCTTTCTTGTTCCAATACCGGATCAATAAAAAGGAGATATCAAGCCCTTTTTCTGGTGCCGTTGCCGGGGAGGAGTTTAGTATTCCTAGTCTTTGTGTTTAGAGTTTTTGTTAAAGTTAATTTTCAGTTTTTGTTTTACTTTCAGTTTTTAGTTTAAGTTTTATTTTGTTGCAAGTATTTTAGTGGAAAATACCAAAATGTTACTATGGCTCGTAATATTGGGAGTTTTGCTACTCCTAGCAACAATTTCATGCGTGAACCAATTGCCCAACCTGGTGTTGCAGCTGCAGAATATGAGATTAAACCGAACTTAGTTTCCATGGTTCAACAGGACTAATTTGGATGCTCTGCTTCAGAAGATGCAGGTATGCATTTACATAATTTTACTGAATTATGCAACATGACACGCATAAAGGATTACGACCCAGATGCTCTTAAACTTCGTTTGTTTCCTTTCTCTTTGAGAGGAAAAGCTAAGGAATGGCTTTTAGCTTTACCTAAAGGAAGTATAACTTCTTGGGTTGCTTGTTGCAGCAAATTTTTATCCAAGTTTTGTCCACCTGCAAAAATTATGCAATTACGTTATCAGATTACAGGTTTCAAGCAAGAAGAACGTGAGCCACTAGCGCTTGCGTGGGATAGAATGAAAGAAGCTATAAGAAATTTCCCCAATCATGGAATGGAGGAGTGGTTAATCCTTCATATGTTGTATAATGGCTTGAATCACATGTCAAAAACTATGCTTGATATAGTTGCAGGAGGAACAATCATGGGAAAGCCCATAGATGATGTCAAGAAGATACTAGATGATATGCAAGAGAACCATGCCCAATGGAATGTTGAGAGAACCACCACCAAGAAGGTGAATGTCATAGAAGAAAGTAGCTCAAAGTTGACAACAAAGCTAGAAGAACTTATCCTTTTGATGAAAGGTAAAGAAGAGGGAAATGTCAATGCCATCACTAATGAAGATACTAGTGATGTTAATTTCATTGCTCGTAATAGCTATAATCCCAATTGGAAAAATAATGGATATGCTACTAAACTTCCTTATCCAAATAATGGGGGAGCGTCCAATAACTTTAATGGAGCTAATGGTAGCAATAGAAATACCCTTGAAGAAACTCTTAAAAGTTTTATTGCTAGCCAGACTGAGCAGAATGAAAATTTCAAGAATATCCTGATGAATCATGATAACTTACTCGGTCAATTGACCGGTAAGGTTGTTGGACTAACGAATGATGTGTAGATACTTGAAGCCAGATCCAAGAATATGGAGGCACAAGTGGCAAGGCAGAGAGCCAAACCTTGATTTTGGCCAAGTTTGCAGGTAAACCGGAGCCTAACCCGGTTGAAGAAGTTAAAATGGTGAGAAGCAACGAAGCGAAAGATGAGGTACTTGACACAAGCCATGTGCCAGAATACAATTACACCGTTGCAGATTTTGTCAAGATGACATCCATGAAGTATCCACTACCGGAGGTAACTAACGATGTGGCATATAATGTCTTTGTTGAGCAAGTTGCAGCCAAGGTACGTGAACTTGATGAGGAAAGAAAAAAGTTATTCAGTAAGTTACCAGCTAAGCAAGAAGATACTTTCGAACCTACTATAGAGATTGAGATAGGACTTAATAAGTTCAGTGCTTTATGTGATCTAGGGGCAAGTGTTTCCACTATGCCCAAATCTGTTTATGATAGTCTCAATCTTGGTCCTTATGCTAATACTGAGATTATATTGAATATGGCTAATTCTACTTTTACTCGGGCAGTAGGCATTAAGCATGGAGTTATAGTTCAAATAAATGATTGCCCTGTCATGATTGATCTTGTTATAGTAGATATGCCTGAAGATCCTATTGCTCCTATAATTCTCGGTAGACCTTTTCTAAGGACTATCAAAGCTATGATAAATGTGTTTGAAGGAAATGTTCGTTTTGATTTACCATCTAAAGATCCTTTTATAAGGAATTTCCCCAGGAAAAAGAAATTAAAGACCTATGTAGGAGGTGGCATCATTTTGAATGCCAGAAGTTATGGTCTTGGTGTTCTAGCACCACCCTGATTACCATTACGGTCGAGCTATCCGACCGAAAACAAGTGCTTCATGGGAGGCAACCCACGCGAATAAAGTAGACAAGTAAGTTTTTATTTTTGTTTTAATAAAAGAGTGATTGAAGTTCCGTGTGAAGAAGTGAGTTTGGGAGAGTCGTTCTAATGAAGGCCTAGTCTTGTGCAAGATGATTTATATACCTGGAAATATGTCTATGTATTGTCTTGGAACTAATCCCGCAGAAAAGCAAAGGAAAAGGAAAGTATTGCAAGCGACAGATCAAAAGACGGCGTTCAAAACGACCACGTGCGGTCATATGAACGGTCACATGACCTGCCGGAGGTTCCAGCGCAAAACATCAGAGACCGCAGGAGCAAAGACAGTGTTTCAAATGGACGCATGCGTCCGTTCGAGCGGTTGTTTAACTCTTTTGCAGAAAACGAAGAAAATTCCAGATTCAAAGACGACGTTCCAAACGGGCGCATGCGCCCATCCGAGTGGTCGTTTCACACCATCGACCAGAAGAAGAAAAAGACAGAATGAACGACGGTGTTTTAAACGAGCGCCGCCGGTCGTATAAGCGATCGTATGAAGAGAGCACAGACGCAGGTAAGTCAGCAGGAAGAATGACGGTGTTCCATGCGAGCGCTTGCGCTCGTATGGGCGGTCGTTTGGTATCCTGGCGGCCCCAATAAGCCCTAGGAAGGAGGTATTTTCCCCCCATCTCTCTCTTTTCTTCTTCTTCTTCCTCCAAACCTCTCCAAACACTAGCAAAACTTCGCCCGATCTCCCTACTCGTTCGTTTTCAGTTCGAATCCTTCCGTGTGATCGATCTACGGTACGTTTCTCCTCCGATCCCCAATTTATTTTTTGTGAATCCATGTTCTTCGTGCCTAGCATTGCCATGTTTAGGATATGCACATTTTTGATTCAAAACTTGAGTTTGGCATGGATTTGTTGATGTTTTTAGAGGAGTAAGATGATGTGAGTACCGTAGGATCATTATTGTCTCATTATATTGGACTGAAAAATTGTTTTATAGATGTTTACACGGAGGTCTTCTCGCGTACGCGGTGGTTCGAGTTCATCCACCGCACAACCGCAACAAGTCTTCACTCAGGAGATCATCTTCACCGACCGTGGAGCAAGGAAGAAGTTCCAAAAGCTCACAACAAGGAAGATCAAAGCAACCAAATGGGCTTGTGCGAATACTCTCGCCAAGCTAGGTATCACCCATGATTTGAATTTGCTTTGTCATAATGCCGGGTTGCATCATTTTTTCTATCAGGGATGTGAGACTTATGAACGATTGACGCTTGAGTTTCTTAATACTCTCTCGCACAATGTTGGTTTAATGCCAAATGCATATGAAGAGGAGAGGATCACTTTCCGTCTCCTTGACCAAGATTATAACATCACTTTTGTTGAGTGGTGTAACTACTTTGGCTTCCCCAACAAGGATGATGATGTTAGATATGTTTATGATTTCACTGACCCGCACCCGAGGCAATCCTTTCTTCGGATGAGTCATCATGTCTCTAGGCATAGAGCCAGTTGCATTGAAAGTCCTGCTATACGTTATTTCTACTATGTTAACACTAACTCATTGCAGGCACGAGGAGAAGTTTCCAAAGTGAATGAGGAGAACATGCTAGTTCTCGGGAAAGCAGCAAACTTGGACGTCAGTTATTCGCCCAATCTAGGTGCTAGGAACCTAGATAGCTGCCGGCGTCACGCACGGCGGATCGAGCATGGCGGCGCCGTCTCGGGAGGAATACAGGGGAAGGATGGAGAACAAAGGGGAAAGTACAGGAGGAGGAAGAGGCACTCGGCCAACTACATTCATCATCGACGCCTTGCTGGGTACAAGGTATTGGCATATATGGGCCAACCACCCTCTACTCTCTCTTACAAACTGGACCGACTAGTGAGAAGGGATCCTATAGACCCTGGTACATGACATTCCCCTCTCCTTGAATTTCGGCTTGTCCCCAAGCCGACTGTCGATGAAAACCACCAGGATCCCATAACCTCTTGGAATCAGCCGACGATTCCTGAAGCACTGGTCTACACAGCACACAAGCGAGAGATAATGCTTGGAACTGTACACCTGTATCCCATGGCATGCTGATGGAGGAACATGCTTCTGCTGCACTGCAATTAGAGGGCAGAATAGCAAGCACTTCGAATAGCAACTGAATTCCCATTTTGCAAGTTGTTCCAGACAATAAGAGTCTTAATTCAGTAGTACTAGCAATAAAATTCATGGAACGGCCTCCCAAAAAATATGTGAAGTGCCATATAAAAAACAACCTCTTAGCATCAGAAGCCCATGCCATTTGTTTTTTCTTCTTGCTAGTGTTATATGCTGAATGAATTTCAAGAGCAGGCAGGAAGCCACCAGGGTCCCATTGTACTTGTGTATGTGTATCCATGATCTTGAAACATGTCTCAGCAAGCATGATAGCAAGCAAGCACACACCTGGTGGTCTCTGCATCTTGTTGTTGCCATGGCTCGAATCATCAGTTCTTGTACTATTGAGAAGTTTACCTTGTCTGCGACTGCACATGAAACACCAACAATAATGCATTGTTCTCTTCATCCCAACATGACCATCACGACCTAGGAAGCACATGCCTAGTTGTGTAATCAAACCTTCTCGCTGACCCAAGACATCACTGTTAAGCTCAAAACTGCACTCAAAGTCCTTGTGACTGATCACACATCGCAGTGCAGATGGAACAAACATCAGGAACAATTGCATGCCATTCGACGACATCGTCCCAATTGTTGAATTTGTGCCCCATAGAACCCCAACAATTTTTGACAGTCTTGTAGTATGTTCAAGTCCTAAAGTTGCTCCCTTGAACCTGGATATTTCCCCCTGAAGAACTCTCATATATGCACATGAATATAACTCCGAGTGATGTACTGAATAATCTATGCTAGTGGTGTCAGTATATGTGAGCTCGCTATATGGTGAAAACATTTCTGCACAAGCTATGCCACCACCAGGGAATGTTTGAGTACATTTGGACAATTGTGGTGTAAAACATATCATCATATGCACCTGCCACTGCCTCTGCTGCCATTTGGAAGTGTTGTGATGATAAAGAAGCCAACAACTAGAGGCATTGTTATGTATCGCGCCTTGATCCCAGGGCATCAGTGGATACTTGCTTGGCCACATAAGGGATTCTAAGTTGACAACAAGATTATTTTGCATGATTCCTGGATCCCACTGAATGTAGAGCTCAAGTGCAAGAACTCTGGGATTTCCTTCCATGCAAATATTTACATCAAGCAGCTTATTCAGTACCCAATATGCGTACCTTGAACCTCCAGGATCAGAATGCGTACTTAACACTTCAGCTGTCATCTTCCTGATAATATGACTAGAGATGCTTGAGTTAGGACCACTGACTAATGTTGAAGCAATATTGTTGAACTCACGTGTGCACCCAGTGGATGGCACTAGCCTGGTCCTTGGCGCCAAGGTAGGGGGCTCCCCGATTGGTGGTGGCGAAAACGACTCTGGAAGTGGGTCGGAGGACGAGTCCAGTGTAGATACATATGCTCGAGAATAACCATTGGCTTCAATACAATGGTTGTCCTTGTCACCGTCTAGCTGGAGTAGACGTCGAGAGGAGCCACGCGTGGTCGAGGGTGATGTGCCACGGTCGGACGCAGGCGTCACCACACCGACATTGGCCGGTGAGCATTGCGTCGAACACCTTGTGGGTGTCGGTGGTTGAAACTCCAGGACAGCATGGAGCGGCACAGACGTGAAGGCCTCCGGGAGGTCGAGGTTGTCGTCATCTCGCGCTGCATCAGGACGAGGCTCTAGGGTGGGCGTGGGTGGTTGTGTCGATTCCTCTAGGGTGGGCGTGGGTGGTGGTGTCGACTCCTGCGGCGCGTCGAACTGGACACCGAGCTCGGCGCAGAGGCGCGCGGCCCTGGCGGCGTTGGCAGCCACTAGAGCCTTGAGGCTCTCCATGGACATGAGCTCGTCGGAGTTTGGCGCCGAATCGAGGGGATTCATGGTGGAGAGAAAAATTTGGGAAATTTCTGGACGGAAAGCGGGGAAATCGACTGGCTCTGAGTACCATATGCTAGGAACCTAGATAGCTGCCGGCGTCACACACGGCGGATCGAGCTTGGCGGCGCCGTCTCGAGAGGAATACAGGGGAAGGATGGAGAACAAAGGGAAAAGTACAGGAGGAGGAAGAGGCACTCGGCCAACTACATTCATCATCGACGCCTTGCTGGGTACAAGGTATTGGCATATATGGGCCAACCACCCTCTACTCTCTCTTACAAACTGGACCCACTAGTGAGAAGGGATCCTATAGACCCTGGTACATGACACTAGGGGCAATACTTTTGCTACACCTCGCGCATCAAGCAAACCATGCACAAGGAGATATCGTGTGTAGAGGAGTGATCACCATATTGGCCAACTCCCTTGGCCTCAACTACAATCACCTCCGCCCCATTGTCGGTAACACCCTTGTAAACATTCATGTTCTTACTAGCGCTGATATGGTAGTAGTTCAGAATGGTCGTCATTGTATCAAAATTCCTAGAGTGGCGTACTTGCTACCCACACCTATGCCTAACCGTTTCTCCATCGAGAATGGACAATTGCATTATGTTGCACAGGAAGGAGATGCAGCTTTTGACCAAGAGGGGCCAGAACCTGAACAAGTAGATGAAGAAGAACTTGCCACCGACGAAGAGGAGGAGTAGCCCCAACAAGACTACACCACCTACGCGGACCTCAACAACCTTTAGGGCTCTATTCAAGATATGAGCAACCTCGCATCGTCCCTGAGAGGCACGACCTCCTACATGAACATGAACTTCTCCAAGTGGAGGCAGGAGTGGGGTCCTAACCAACCGCCACAATGATCTCGCCGGTTTGGGCTTGTAAGAGCCTAAGCTTGGGGGAGGTTATCACCACTTCAACATCAAGATGTGGCGGTATTTGAATAAATTGTAATGAGGTTGTACTTAAGCTCGAGGAGCTTTGAAACACTCGTGTTGGTTTGTTCCAACAATTTGCTTTTTATTTTGCCTTTGCGATTTTTTTCAATTGCAATTTAGTTTTCAAAAAACCAAAATAAAATAAAATAGAATAAGCTTTGCTTTGCTCTTGTTCTTTATTTAGCCCCTTGGAGTTCGTTTGCATTTTGTTTTCAGAGGAGTTGATCTATGCCAGGACAACGAGGAATGCAAGAGTAAGGAAGAGAACTGTGTAAATTCGTGTGACGCCCCTGACTCGACCGTGCACTAATCATACATGCAAATGTGCACGATCAAAATCAGAGACTCACGGGAAGATATCACAACACAACTCTAGACACAAATTAAAGTCATACAGCTTTATATTACAAGCCAGGCCACGAAGGCTCGAATACATAAGTCAGCGGAAGCAACAATATCTGGGTACAGACATAATTAGACAAGTTTGCCTTAAGAAGGCTGAGCAAAACAACGACAACTAGATCGAAAAGGCGCAATCCTCCTGCCTGGGGCCTCCTAACTACTCCTGGTCGTCGGTCTCCACGTAGTAGTAGGCTCCGTCGGGGTAGTAGTAGTCATCGGCGGGATCAGCTGTCTCCGGACTCCGTCATCTGATCGCAGCAATCGGGTAGGGGGGAAAAGGTAGCAAAGCAACCGTGAATACTCATCCAAAGTACTCACAAGACTTACATCAAAACTATGCTAAGTATGCATCGGTATCAAAGGGAAGGGGCTGTATCTCTGGACTATACTGCAGAAGTGCCAGAATAGTGGGGAAGGCCTAGCCTATCGAAGACTAGCATCTTGTAGCACCAGGAGAGAGTAGAGTAACATATAATATATTAACAAGTATATATTAGCAACACCCAAAGATCCTTCCTCGACTCCCTACGAGAAAGCGATCCTGGAGCCATCATATCAGTTTAGTAATACAAGTATCCAGTTCTAGTTGTAGTAGATCGGGATACAACTCCGAGCGTCCTGTTATCGTGGACACGGCTATTCGAATAGATAACTTCCCTGCAGGGGTGCACCAACTTACCCAACACGCTCGATTAACTCCGGCCGGACACACTTTTATCGGGTCATGCCCAGCCTCGGCTGATCGACACACCGTAGTCCTACCTAGGCTCAACAGAGAGGCCAGCACGCTGGTCTAAATCCTAAGTGCGAAGGGGTCATGGGCCAATCGTCCTAAGCACTCTTGTGTGTTGTGTACGCGGCCGGGAGCAGACCCACCCCCTTAATACAAGCGCAGGTGGTTACCGTCCAACCCGGCGCGCGCCGCTCAACTGCTGACGTCTAAAGAGCTTTTGGATGAATCGTACAACGCCGAGTGCCCACTTTTATTCCCGCGTGGTGGTCAGTGCGAAAAGGCCAGAGGCCTACTCAGATCATATATCCAAACCCATTAGTGTGTTGGGAGCTCGCTGTAACGATCAGTGATCCTGTTGCCCCATCTCGCGGATTTACGACAAGGGCCAGGCCCATCCCTCTCTAGGGCGGTCTGCCTGCCCGGTCGTGCCGCGCCATTATCTCGCGGGTACCCTCATGGTCAACCCAACTTCAATAATTCTCGCGGGTACCCCTTGGGTCGACCTGACTTCAACAAGGGACTGAGGTAATAGTCAAGGTAACAGTGTGTCCATAACATCAAGGGAATCTGAGGAATCACCCTCGATAGATTCTTGCTCGATGTAAAATGTCAAGGTGAACTTGGAGGAATCACCCTCGATGGGATCATGCTTGAGGTGTTGCACGACAGAGTCATCATCGGGAGTGGTGAGCGAGGAGTCACCCTCTGTAAACCACACTCGATGTGCTACACTACAGAGATATCATCGGAAGTGAGATACGAGGCATCACCCTCGGCACTCGATAGTAGCTCTGCAGAGTCGTACAACTAAGGGGGGTGCTGGTGGTGTGTTCGGTCTCTGCACCTCGATCACATTGATCGAGTCATCCGGAAGCAAAGCATGGCAACACGGACAAGGGTGTAGGGCCTCTGATAGATCACTAACCAGCCTATACTAAGCATATAGGACAACATGTAAAGTATCAACAGCAGGTCACAAAATCAGGCTATGCATCAGAATAGGAGTTGTCGAATATAGTAGCAAAATCTAATGCAAGCATGAGAGAGAAAGAATGGGCGATATAGGAATGATCAAGGGGGTTTTGCTTGCCTGGAAGCTCTGCTGAGAAGGACGGGTCGTCGACGACGTAGTCGTACTCGGGGTCAACAGCAGTCTCAGGGTCTACCGGAGAGAAGAGTGATACGTCTCCAACGTATCTATAATTTTTGATTGTTCCATGCTATTATAGTATCAATCTTGGATGTTTTATATACATTTACAAGCAATTATATATCATTTTTTGGGACTAACATATTAACTTAGTGCCCAGTGTCAGTTGCTGTTTTTTTGCCTGTTTTTGGTTTTTCAGAATATCAGTACCAAACGAAGTCCAAATGCCACGAATTTTTTTGGAGATTTTTTTATGGACATAAGAGACACTAGAAGCTTCGGGAGAGGGCCAGAAGACAGAGGAGGTGGCCACGAGTCACCAGGGCGCGGCCCAGGGGGGGTGGCGCGCCCTGGTGCCTCGTGGGCCCACATCTGCTCCGTTTGACCTAATTCCACCTCTATAAATACTCTAAAATCGGGAAACCAACAGAGGAGTCCATGAAATACTTTTTCCACCGCCGCAAGTTCCTCTTCTCGAGAGATCCCATCTGGAGGACTTTTCCGGCACTCTGCAGGAGGGGGATTCGATCACGGAGGGGCTCTCCATCAACCTTGCTGCCCTTCCGATGATGCATGAGTAGTTTACCACAGACGTTCGGGTCCATAGTTAGTAGCTAGATGGCTTCTTCTCTCTTTTTGATCTTCAATACAATGTCCTCCTCGATGTTCTTGGAGTTCTATCTGATGTAATCACTTTTTGCGGTGTGTTTGTTGGGATCCGATGAATTGTGAGTTTATGATCAGATTATCCATGAATATTATTTGAGTTTTCTCTGAACTCTTTTATGCATGATTGTTATAGCTTCGTATTTCTCTCCGATCTATTGATTTGGTTTGGCCAACTAGATTGATTTATCTTGCAATGGGAGAGGTGCTTTGTAATGGGTTCGATCTTGCGGTGCTCAATCCCAGTGACAGAAAGGGACATGACACGTATGTATCGTTGCTATTAAGGGTAAAAAGATGGGGTTTATTCATGCATGAGTTTACTTTGTCTACATCATGTCATCTTGCTTAAGGCGTTACTCCGTTCTTTATGAACTTAATACTCTAGATGCATGCTGGATAGCGGTCGATGTGTGGAGTAATAGTAGTAGATGCAGAATCGTTTCGGTCTACTTGTCTTGGACGTGATGCCTATATACATGATCATTGCCTTGGATATCGTCATGATTATTTGCTTTTCTATCAATTGCACAACAGTAATTTGTTCACCCACCGTATGCTATTTTCAAGAGAGAAGCCTCTAGTGAAAACTATGGCCCCCGGGTCTACTTTTATCTTATATTAAAAATCCTAAAAATACCTTGCTGCAATTTTACTTTATTTATTTTATTTTGTATTTTTGTTCGATCTATCTATCTATCACCATACAATTTAATCTTGCAATTAACCGCCAAGGGATTGACAACCCCTTGTTCGCGTTGGGTGCGAGGATTTGTTATTTTGTGTGTAGGTGCTGCTAACGAGTTGTTGCATGATTCTCCTACTGGATTGATAACCTTGGTTTCATAACTGAGGGAAATACTTATCTCTACTGTACTGCATCATCCCCTCCTCTTCGGGGAAATCCCAACGCAGCTCACAAGTAGCAAAGAGGAGGAAGAAACAATAAATACAAAGCAAACAAGTGCATCACAAGGCATGACATGACACTATGCTATGCTAGGGGTGACCTAATGCGGTGCTAAGCGTTATAGACGGAGCAGGAAAATATCCGGAAATATTTTCCCGGCTTTAGGCAATTATCGGACAGACGATCCGGAGGGGAAGGTTCCATGTTTGCTGTGTTGGGGGCATGTAGCAGGTATGTGGATGGCGTATCCGGATTATCTTGTTTTTCTGATCATTTTTTTATATAAATTATTTTCATCCGAGTTACGGATTATTTTATATGATTTTTCAAAGTTTAAATGATTTTCTGGATTTTCTAGAATATTATTAATTTCGAAATTAAATAGGAAATTGCTAAATGCACACGGAGAGT
The DNA here is from genome assembly GCA_039707655.1 of Elymus sibiricus. NCBI lineage: Eukaryota > Viridiplantae > Streptophyta > Magnoliopsida > Poales > Poaceae > Elymus > Elymus sibiricus. The sequence continues at coordinate 283,477,353 of CM077670.1, forward strand.
GTACACAGTAGAGTGCACCAGAGGCTGACATGTGGGGACAGTCAACTGCCCAGTTAGTAGTTGACTGGTCAACGTTGACTGCTCAAAGGGCCCGATGGGACCCATATGTCAGTGTCACACAATTTAACAGAATGATAAAATAGGTCAATTAGGTGGTGTGGCCCACATGTCATAGGCAGAGTTTAGTTAATGGTTATTTAATAGCGGGGGGTTTAGCACTAAAAGGGGATTAGCCCCTTAGTTAAGCTGGGCTGGGGCCCAGGTGGCAGTGCGCTAGGCTAGCCTCTGTGTGGCTGTGCTCACGCACGAGCACACGCAAGAGGACGCCGGCGGCCACAGTGTTGGCCAAGCGCGGGCGCGCGAGCGGCAGGGCGCGGCCAGGCGGGAGGGCGCGGCTAGGGCGAGCTGCGGCAGCGGCGCGGGCGGCAACGGTAGCAGCATTTCGCAGCGGCAGCAACAGTACGCGGTGGCAGTGGCAGCAGCAGGCAGAGCAGCAGGCAGAGCAGTAGCTAGCGGCAGCAGCAAACAACGGCAAGACAGCAGCTTCGGCAAGAGCAGCAGTAGTGTGAGGAGCAGCAGCAACAGCGACAGCGGCGCTGGAGGCAGCAGCAACACGCACGTACATACGCGTACGCGGGAGCTCTGACGAGCTCGGAGATGACGGCTATGGCAACGGATCAAGGGGGGAAAGGGAGGGGATCGGCAAAAGAGCTCACCACGAAGCTCATGGACGTGATTAGAGAGCGCGGGGGTGGCTGGATGCGTCAAGCTCGACGGCGAGATGCGACGGCCGTGGCGGAAAACCAGCTCGATCCCGAGCGTACGTTGTAGCTCCGGTCGAACGGATGCACGGGGATGACGGAGTCGACGATGAGGAAGTCCCTGGACAACCTCCCAGTCGCCGGGGGGGGGCAGTGGCCGCGACGATGATGATGGCGCGGCAGCAATGGCTCGGGCACGATCTAAACAGAGAAGAGGAGGGCAAGCGAGGGGGATATGGCGAGCTAGGGTTTGTCTCACACGTCGGGGAGGTTCTTACCCATCTCCAGGGCGTCGTGGATGTTCGACATGGCGACAATCGATGGCGTGGATGGTGTGAGCGCGTGCACAGCGCCATGGCCTCTCTGCTTCTGTCCAGGGGTGGGGGAAAGGCCGTGGTGGGCTGGGCTTTGGTGCACTGTGGCCACTAGGGCCCAGGTGCACAGTAGTTAGTTAGGCATTTTCTTTTTCTTTTTCTGTTTCTTTTATTCTTTTCTGTTTTGCATTTTCTTTCGATAGCAAATGGTTTTTGTAAAATGTGAAACTTGCCACATAAATACATTGCATTATTTGGCACTGCCACAAAAAGTTTGGGAGGGATTTGGATTGGTTTGAATTTTTCATAATTGGAAAATCATTTAAATATGCTGATTTGGCACTGTTTTAATTGCTATAGCCCATTTAAGCAAATAAGTGATGTTGTTTTCCTGAGCAAATAATTGTTATGGAATATTTGCTAAATGATGGACTATTTTGCAACCATGTTTGTGAAACTTTAAATTTCACTTGCAATTTGAATTGATTTCAGAGGTGGAGTTTGAAATGAGATATGAATCCATAGTGATCAAGCATTGCAAAGCAAAGTGACTTAGCATAATCATGATGGATTACTGTAGCTTATTACATGGGGGCGTTACAACTCTCCTCCTCTAAAAGAAATTCTCGTCCCGAGAATTAAGAGGTATAAGGGAAAAGATCGGGTATTCTTCTCGAAGACGATCCTCGCGTTTCCAAGTGGCTTCATCTTTAGTATGATTCGACCACTGCACTTTAAGGAACTTGATTACCTTCTGACGGGTTCGACGTTCAGCTTGATCAAGAATGCGGATTGTATGCTCCTTATAAGAGAGATCATCTTGCAATTCGAGCATTTCATGATCCACTGCACGGTGTGGATCCTTGAAGCAACGACAAAGTTGCGATACATGGAAGACATCGTGGATATGTGAGAAAACTGCGGTGGCAATTCCAATTTATAAGCCACATATCCACGTCTAGCGAGAATGCAGAAGGGTCCAATGTAGCGAGGAGCTAACTTGCCCTTGATTCCAAAACGATGAGTGCCCTTCATAGGAGTGACACGCAGATAAGCTTGTTCACCAGGTTGATAGATCGAACCCCAATGTTTACGGTCATAGTTGCTCTTCTGGCGGGACTGGGCTGCCTTGAGATTTTCCCAGACAATACGGACTTGCTCTTCAGCTTGTTAGATAATATCCGGACCAATGTGCAGCCGTTCCCCAGTTTCTGACCAATTCAGCGGGGTTCGGCACTTATGTCCATATAATACCTCGAAGGGTGCCATCTTCAAACTAGCTTGATAGTTGTTGTTGTATGAGAATTCTACATATGGGAGAGATTCTTCCCACTTCTTTCCAAATGAGATGACACAAGCACGCAACATATCTTCAAGCACTTGATTAAGGCGTTCAACTTGACCTTGGGACTGAGGGTGATAAGCCGTACTCCAGGTTATATGAGTTCCCATAGCTTGTTGGAAACTTTCCCAGAACTTTGAGGCTGCCACGGTCTGAACTGATCTCCTTCGGAATACCGTGGAGTGTCACAATTCTGGAGATATACAAATCCGCTAACTGACTAGCAGTGATCGTCTCCTTGACTGGCATAAAGTGTGCAACTTTGGAGAATTGGTCGACAACAACAAGTATAGCATCATGACCCTTCTGGGATCTGGGAAGGCCAGTGATAAGATCCATTTGAACCTTGTCCCATTTCCATACAGGGATAGGAAGCGGTTGCAGCCAGCAGGCTTTTGATGTTCGGCTTTGACGCGACGGCAAACGTCACATTCAACAACATAACGAGCGATGTCTTGCTTCATATTAGACCACCAGTACCTCTGACGAAGGTCTTGATACATCTTGGTGCTACCCGGATGAATAGACAGTGGTGTATCATGTGCCTCCTTCATAACTTTGTCTGTCATAAGCTCGAACTGGGGTACCACAAGGCGATCTCTGAAGTACAATGTTCCATCTTTAGCAAGCAAGAAATCCTTGGCTTTTTCAAAGGCAAGATCATTTTTCATCTGATCAACTTCAGTGTCTTTTGCTTGCGCAGACTTAATAGCTTTCTCGAGAGTAGGTTCCAAAACAAGGGTATTGAGAAAACCCTGTGGAACAATGTGGAGGTTCAACTTGCAAAGTTCTTCATGAAGAAGGGGCTGAGCTCGCTGAACCATGAGATTGTTGCAATAAGACTTGCGACTCAAAGCATCGGCCATTACATTAGCCGTGCCAGGGGTATATGAAATACCGCAGTCATAGTCCGTAATTGCTTCCATCCATCTCTGTTGACGGAGATTCAGATCCGGCTGAGTAAACAGATACTTCAGACTTTGATGATCCGTGTAGATGTCGCACCGATTACCAAGAAGGTAATGTTGCCATAACTTTAGTGCATAAATAACTGCAGCAAGTTCGAGATCATGAACTGGGTAGTTCTCTTCATGAGGACGCAACTGTCGTGAGGCATAAGCGATCACTTTGCGCTCTTGCATCAGTACACACCCTAATCCTTGACGAGATGCGCCGCAATAGATGATGAATTCCTTGCGAGAATCTGGAGGAGCAAGCACTGGAGCAGATGTCAGCTTGTCCTTGAGTGTTTGGAAACTTTCCTGACATTTTTCTGTCCACTCAAACTTAATGCCCTTGTGAAGCAAATTAGTCAAAGGCTTGGCAATCTTGGAGAAGTTCTCGACAAAACGGCGGCAATAGCTGGCGAGTCCGAGAAAACTCCTGACTTGCTTAACATTCTTCGGAGGAGTCCAGTCAAGAATAGCCTGAACTCGCTCTGGGTTGACAGCAATACCATCCTTGGAAATCACATGACCAAGATAGGTCACTTCAAATAACCAGAATTCACACTTGGAATATTTGGCATATAGCTGATGCTCTCGAAGCTTTTCCAGCACAAGACGAAGATGTTCAGCATGTTCTTCTTTATTCTTAGAATACACAAGGATATCATCCAGATAAACCACGACGAACTTGTCGAGGTATTCCATGAAGATATAATTCATCAATCGGGAGAACGTTGCTGGAGCATTGGTTAAGCCGAAGGACATGACGGTTGTTACGTGTCCAACGTAACTATAATTTATGAAGTATTCATGCCATGTTTATTATAGTTTTGTATGATTTTGGTGCACTTTTATATGGATTTTATATGATTTTCATGGACTAACTTATTGACCTAGTGCCCAGTGCCAGTTGCTGTTTTCTGCTTGTTTTTGGTTTTCCAGAAAATCCATATCAAACGAAGTCCAAATGTAGCGAAACTTTTTGACGATTTTTTCTGGAAGGAAACAGACCCATGAAGCTTCGGAGGAGCAGCAGAAGAGCCACAAAGGCCCCACGAGCCACCTGGGCACGCCTGCCCCCCAAGGCGCGCCCTAGTGCCTCGTGGGCCCCTTGTGGCACCTCTTTGCGTGATTCCAACGCTGAAAAATCTTATATATTCATAAACCCCCGAAAGTTAACCTAGATGAGTTTTTTACGCCGCCGCAAGCCTTTGTACCTCCACGATCTAATGTACAACCTTTTTCCGGCACCCTACCGGAGGGGGAAATCATCTCCGGAGGCCATCTTCATCATCCCGGCGGTCTCCATGACGAGGAGGGAGTAGTTCACCCTCGAGGCTGAGGGTTTGTACCAGTAGCTATGTGTTTAATCTCTCTCTCTCTCGTGTTCTTGATTTGGCACGATCTTGATGTATCGCGAGCTTTGTTAATATAGTTGGATCATATGGTGTTTCTTCCCTCTCTATACTTGTTGTGATGAATCGAATCTTTTCCCTTTGAGGTTTCGTTGGATTGAATACTTCAGATTTGAGAACACTTGATGTATGTCTTGCATATGAATACCCGTGGTGACAATGGGGTATTATATTGATTCACTTGATATATGTTTTGGCACTCAACTCGCGGATTCCCGAGGTGACATTGGGGTAATCTATGCATGGGGGTTGATGCATGTTTTCATTATCTTTTCTCCGATAGAAACTTTGGGGTGCTCCTTGGAGTTCTTTGTGTGGATTGAATATTATGATTATTAAGTTGTTTGATGCATATCGTATAATCAACTCACGGATACTTGTGGTGACATTAGAGTATCTAGGTGACATTAGAGTTGGTTGATGTGTATCATATGGTGTTATTTTAGTACGAACTCTAGGGCTGTTTGTGACACTTATAGGAATAGCTCAATAGATCGATCGGAAAGGATAACTTTGAGGTGGTTTCGTACCGTACAAACAATTTCTATCTTATATTCTCCGCTAATAGGAACTTGGGAGTGATTCTTTATCGCACGTTGAGGGATGATTATATGATCCAATTATGTTAGCATTGTTGAGAGATTGCACTAGTGAAAGTATGAACCCTAGGCCTTGTTTCTAAGCATTGCAATAACATTTATGCTCACTTTTGTTACTTTCTACCTTGCTGTTTTTTATTATTCACACTACAAAAACCTATATCTACTATCCATACTACACTTGTATCACCATCTCTTCGCCGAACTAGTGCACCCATACAATTTACCATTGTATTGGGTGTGTTGGGGACACAAGAGACTCTTTGTTATTTGGTTGCAGGGTTGTTTGAGAGAGACCATCTTCATCCTACGCCTCCCACGGATTGATAAACCTTAGGTCATCCACTTGAGGGAAAATTGCTACTGTCCTACAAAACTCTGCGCTTGGAGGCCCAACACAAGTCTACAAGAATAAGTTGTGTAGTAGACATCAAGCTCTTTTCTAGCGCCGTTGCCGGGGAGGTGAGTGCTTGAAGGTATATCTTTAGATCTTGCAATCGAGTCATTTAGTTTCTTGTTTTATCACTAGTTTGGTTTATAAAAGAAAACTACAAAAAAATGGAATTGAGGTTGCCACATATTATTCATCTTTATAATGTCTTTCTTGAAAATGATGGATCGAAAAATTGTGCTCAATTGATAGAAGAAGAATTCAATAAAATGTTTGGCATAAAATATTTGAATGATGAGCATGATTGGAATGTTGCTAGTATGAATTCTTTGAATATCCATGATGCTAATGATATGCAAAGCCATAAGCTTGGGGATACTATGTTTGATGAAGATGGTATTTTTAGTCCCCCAAGTTTTCATGAGCAAATTTGTTATGATGATTGCATGCCTCCTATTTATGATGATTATATTGATGAAAGTGGATTTGGAGAGGTCATGAATTTATTTAGGGATGATTCCACTATTTTGGAAGAGGTTTCAATTGATTATGACAACAAAGTTGTTATCTATGATGATTATTGTGATGACATGTATGCTATAAATAATAATGATAACTATGAAACTTGTCATCATGATTTTAATTTTCAATTTGATTATGCCAATCAAGTATCTCATGATAGTTATTTTGTTGAGTTTGCTCCCACTATTATTGATGAGAATAAAATTGCTTATGTGGAGAGTAATAAAAATCCTATGCTTGTAGGACATGAAAAGAATGCTTTATGTGATACCTATATTGTTGAATTCATTCATGATGCTACTGAAAATTATTATGAGAGAGGAACATATGCTTGTAGGTATTGCAATAATATCAAGTTCCCTCTCTATGTGTTGAAAATCTTGAAGTCATGCTTGTTTTGCCTTCCTATGCTAGTTGATTCTTGCTACCATAAACTATTTGCTCACAAAATCCCTATGTATAAGAAGTGGGTTAGGCTTAAATGTGCTAGTCATATGCTTCATGACGCTCTCTTTGTGTTTCAATTCTTTACTTTTATGTGAGCATCATTGAAATCATCATGCCTAGCTAAAAGGCATTAAAGAAAAGCGCTTGTTGGGAGACAACCCAATATTTACCCCTATAGTTTTAGTGTGTTCACATGATTAATCTACTGTAGTAATTATGTTTTATATGTTTTCTTTCAATAATGTGCCAAGTAAAGCCTTTGGGATAGTATGGATGCTTGTTGATTTGATTCTGTGCAAAAACAAAAACTTTTGCGTCCAGTGCTGGAATTTCTATTCTGTACTGGTGTGTTAAAAAATTCTGAAATTTTTCCATAGTATTGGGTTACAAATTTTTTACATTGTCCTAATTTTTCATAATTTTTGGAGGTACAGAAGTATGGTTTTTAAATCGCTCACTACATGCTGTTCTGTTTTTGACAGATTCTGTTTTCGATGCATAGTTTGCTTGTTTTAGTGTTTTCATAGCTTATATTGAGCAATATAAATTGTGGAAATGATAGACTACATTAGGAATTATGTGAGAACAATTATGAATCTTGTTTTGACAGTACCTAAGTGGATGATTTATTTTTATCATACTAACCTATCTCACAAGTTTCGTTAAGTTTTGTGTGATTTAAGTTTTCAAGTTTTGGGTAAGATATCGATATGAGGAGAATAAGGAGCAGCAAGACCCTAAGCTTGGGGATTCCCAAGGCACCCTAAGTTAATATTCAAGGAAGACTCAAGCGTCTAAGCTTGGGGATGCCCCGGAAGGCATCCCCTCTTTCATCTTCAACACTATCGGTAACCTCACTCGGAGCTATATTTTTATTCGTCACATAATATGAGTTTTCCTTGGAGCATCATTTTCTTCTGTTGATATTTGCTTGATGTTATCAATAATCATGTTTTGTATCTTTTAGTTCAATAAAATGCCAATTATAGCCTTTACCATGCTCAGTTTGCAAGTTCATGTGTTGCTGTTTAAAAACAGAAAGTTTTCTGTTATGTCCAGAATATTTCTGAATAGTCAGAACATGATAAAAATCTGAAATTTTTACACAGTAAGAATTCATGAGTTCTCTGTCACGTCGTAATTTTTCAGAATTTTTGGAGTTAGTGAAGTATGAATTTTAAATCCCCCTTTACAGACTGTTCTGTTTAGGCAGATTGCTGTTATAGTTGCATTGCTTGCATATGTTTGCGTGTTTAATGTTTCTATTTGTGGATAGGAGTATTAAATATGAAGAGGAATTTAGTATGCAATGTTTAATTATAATTTTTGTGATTTTCTACAGTAGAGAATGATGAGGTTTTGAGTTGATTTATACTAACTTATCTCACGAGTTCTTGTTGAGTTTTGTGTGGATGAAGTTTTTAGGATTTAGGAGAAGCCATGATGTGAGAGGAATTAAGGAGACACAAGAGCTCAAGCTTGGGGATTCCCAAGGCACCCCAAGATAACATTCCAAGAAGTCTCAAGCAACTAAGCTTGGGGATGCCCAAGGCATCCCACCTTTCTTCATCAACAGTTATCGGTTAGTCTCGGTTGAGCCTAAGTTTTTGCTTCTTCACATTAGATGTGCTATTCTTGGAATGTCATTTTATTTTGTTTTATTTGCTGTTTGAATAAAATACTTAAGATCTGAAATTTTTAAATGAGAGAGAGTCCTCACATAGCTACCTATTTACTTAACTACTCATTTGGTCTTCACTTATATCTTTTTGGAGTAGTTTGTCATTTACTCTTGTTCTTCACTTATATCCTATGAGTAAATTGTTGAATAAATTGAATATCATGAAGTCGAAATAATATGAGCTTCATATGCTTGTATCATGCTTAGTAGTAGCTTCACATTGGGTTTAGAAGATAAATTCTATTGAAGCTTGACAATCACAATATTGGTCATACAAGCAATTCATGAATGATTAGTATAAGGAAGAGAACTTTCACATATAAATATATTATCTTGGACATCTTTTATGATTGTGAATACCCATTAATTATTTTCAAACTTGAGCAAGTTGGACAAGGAAGACAACGTAATGAGTTATGTTTGGGTATATTTGCATAGAAGTTATATTGTTATGGATCCTCCAACATGTGGTGCTTGATTAGGATATTTTGCTAGCCAAAAATTCGTACTAAGTAGAGATACTACTTGTGCATCCAAAAACCATTAAACCCAGTTTCTTCCCATGAGTGTCCACCATATCTACCTATGGATTGAATAAGATCCTTCAAGTAAGTTGTCATCGGTGCAAAAAGCAATAAAAATTGCTCCTAAAATATGTATGATCTTTTATTGCAAGGGAAAATAAGCATTGTATGAACTTGTGATGGTAAAGAAATAAAAGCGACAGACTGCATAATAAAGGTTGCTATCACAAGGGGAAATATAACGTGACGTTCCTTTGCATTAAGAGCTTGTGCGTCCAACAACAAAAAGCGCATGACAACCTCTGCTTCCCTCTGCGAAGGGCCTATCTTTTACTTTTCCGTATTTATTTGTATGCAAGAGTCAATAAGTATTCATTCTCATTTCAACCTTAATTATTCTCTAGTTGGCAAGCATCATGTGGTGGGGAAAGATCCAGGCACATATGGCCAGTCAAATATATTTGATCATGAATTATTATTGTTGACAATTATCTCTATGATAAATAAGTTGGGAGGCGAAACATTAAGCCCCTATCTTTCTCTGTGTTCGATGGATGCCATTTGTTCTAAAAATATGCTTTGAGTACTAGCAATCATAGAAGACTATATGATAATTGAGTATGTGGAGCTCTTACTTAGACTTTGTTGAAATTAAGTTGAATTGCAATTGTTTGGTGACTAAGAACATAGGTTGTTAAGTTTCAAGAGAATGCATTGTTTGAACCATAACATGTGAATTGATTGCTACTTTATCATGATAAGTTTTATGAGAAAGAATTGCTGTTATGATGCTAGGAAAAGTGATTGAAATTATCATTGATCAAACTTATGCACTATGCTAACATTCACACTTCATAAATTATTTCTTTTATCATTTACCTACTCGAGGACGAGCAGGAATTAAGCTTGGGGATGCTGATACGTCTCCAATGTATCTATAATTTATGAAGTATTCATGCCATGTTTATTATAGTTTTGTACGATTTTGGTGCACATTTATATGGATTTTATATGATTTTCATGGACTAACATATTGACCTAGTGCCCAGTGCCAGTTGCTATTTGATGCTTGTTTTTGGATTTCCAGAAAATCCATATCAAACGAAATCCAAATGCAGCGAAACTTTTTGACGAATTTTTCTGGAAGGAAATAGACCCAGGAAGCTTCGGAGGAGGAGCAGAAGAGCCACAGAGGCCCCACGAGCCACCTGGGAGCGCCTGCCCCCCCAGGCGCGCCCTGGAGCCTCGTGGGCCCCCTGTGACACCTCTTTGCGTGATTCCAACGCTGAAAAATCCTATATATTCAGAAACCCTCGAAAGTTAACCTAGATGAGTTTTTTACGCCGCCGCAAGCCTCTGTATGTGGGATCGAGGAGATAGGTCTAGAGGGGGGGGGTGAATAGACACTTAATCAGCCAAAGTAGCAGTTTTTAGTTTCTCTTGGAACTTAGGCAGATTTTGGCACGAGTTAAGACAACTCCAATACTTTCTACACATGCATATCTAGAGATTGACCAGCGGAAATAGTAAAGCATGCAAGTGTATGGAAAGTAAAGGGGTAGAGTATGGAAGATCAAACGCAATGAAGACACGGTGGTTTTTGGCATGGTTCCGATAGGTGGTGCTATCGTACGTCCACGTTGATGGAGACTTCAACCCACGAAGGGTAACGGCTGCTCGAGTCCACGGAGGGCTCCACCCACGAAGGGTCCACGAAGAAGCAACCTTGTCTATTCCACCATGGCTTACGTCCACGAAGGACTAGCCTCACTCGGGGTAGATCTTCACGAAGTAGGCGATCTCCTTGCCCTTACAAACTTCTTGGTTCAACTCCACATCATGTCGGAGGCTCCCAAGTGACACCTAACCAATCTAGGAGACACCACTCTCCATAAGGTAATAGACGGTGTGTTGTTGATGAACTCCTTGCTCTTGTGCTTCAAATGATAGTCTTCCCAACACTCAAACAACTCCTCACAGATTTGGCTATGGTGGAAGAAGGATTTGAGTGGAAGGCAACTTGGGAAAGACTATAAATCAAGATTCAAATGGTTGGAATGGAATGTCTTGATCTCAACACATGAGTAGGTGGTTCTCTCTCAGAAAATGTATGGTGGAAGTGTAGGCACGTTCTGATGACTCTCCTTACTGAGAAGGAAGTGGTGGAGGGGTATATATAGCCTCCACACAAAATCCAACCGTTACACACTTTTGACCCAACTCGGTGGCACCGATTCAGAGATATCGGTGGCACCGAACTATGTAAAAGATATGAACATTAGGAATCTCGGTGGGACCGACTGGAACAACTCAGATGGACCGAAGTGCAATGGCTAGGGCAAACCTCGTCTCGGTGGCACCGATTGCATCAACTCGGTAGGACCGAAGTGAAGCAATAAGGCAACAGAGAGTTGGCAATCCATCTCAGTGAGACCGATTTGCAAAACTCGGTGGGACCGAAGTAAGTGCAAACGATTACAGAGAGTTGGCAAGGCCATCTCGGTGAGACCAAGATCCATATCGGTGGATCCGATTTGTTAGGGTTTTGGCAGTGGCTAAGTTTAGATGAACTCGGTGGCTCCGGATAGGAAATTTCGGTGGGGCCGAGTTGGAATGTAGGTTTTGGACATATTTGGATGGAGAAAGTGGTTGAGGGTTTTGGAACACTATCACTAAGCACTTGAGCAAAAAGACCATTAAGCAACACCTCATCCCCGTTTAATAGTATTGGCTTTCCTATGGACTCGATGTGATCTTGGATCACTAAACCAAAAATGTAGAGTCTTGAGATTTTGCCAATCCTTGTCCTTAGCATTTTGAGGGGTCCACATCTCTAGTCCTTGTCATGCCAATCATTGAACATCCTGAAAACTTTAATTTGAATGGACATTAGTTCAATGAGATATATGTTGTTATGAATTACCAAAACCACCAAGGGAGCAAATGTGCTTTCAATCTCCCCCTTTTTGGTAATTGATGACAACATACATCAAAGCTTCAAATAAAGATTTAACTGAGAATATATTAAAGCTTTGAAGGAAAACATGTAACATGTATGAGCTCCTCCTAAAGATATGCATATTGAATAATGATATCACATGGGAAATATACATGCAACATGTATCTTGGCTACATGCATCAGAGCAATATATATGACATATAGGTATCCACATGTTCATGATTTTCTCCTTGCAAACAATATATACTAGCAAGAGGTCAATCATGTACATGGGTGTGATGCATATACTTACCTTGAAGTTCTTGATCAAGTACCTGAAGAAATACACTTGAGAAAACAAGGTTAGATAACACAAGATAACTTCTTCAAGAAAAGACACAAGATCAACAATAAACCAAGATTGGGATGACATGTAGAATAGAGTATCACTAGGTGAATACTTCTTTGAAACAGACATGTCCCCAAAAGAAAGAAACTTCCTCTCCCCCTGAATCTGACATTGGATATTGGGAGCAGGTAGGGTGAGAAAACTAAAGCAACCAAAGAACAAACTAACCATGTTTCTCCCCTCTTAGAAACATGTAACATTCTCTCCTCTTGTAAGGTGCATCTCTTTTGTAGTGATAAGCTTTGATGTATCCCTCTCTCTTCCCCTTTGACATCAATTTCCAAGAAGGGACTTCAAGGCTATTGATCAAGTGGGTTTGGTCCTTGAGAAGCACAGCTAGCCAGTGAGTGACTCTAGATGCAAATAGAGGAGAAGAATCATTGAGTAGAGATGGAGCAGAAAAACTCAGGAAATATTTGACAGAAAACTCCTTAGAGCAGCTAAATCGGTGACACCGAGTTGAATCAATTCGGTGGAATCGAGTTTGGCACAAAGGAACTTTTTGTCAACTCAGCTCACTAGGCAAAGGAATTCTCGCAAAGATTTGCAATGAATTTGCTGCGAATCAAGCTAAACGAAAATAAACTCTGAAAAGAAGCAAAGAAACATCTAGAGAACTTCATCTAGATGGGTCGGCGACTAGGTCACCTATATTAGAGTATATTGACTTAGGAGTCAAGTGAGAACACTTGATCATTGGTCATACTCATCATTAAGCTCAAAATGGGGTTGCCATTTTTCCGTTAAGCATTTCAATGTATTCACATCTTGTTGAGTTGCTTTAGCTCATGTCTTTGAGTAAAGCTTCTCTAAGATGTGAGAACTTACATTGGGTTTTGGTGGTGATGTCCATCATGTAGTTGAACTTAAAGTGGATGCTCATGAGTTGAAGTTGGGAGCTATCCTATCATTTGTAGTTCATATTCCTACGTGGGTTAGATTTGCAAGGAACAACATGTATATCCAAAATGACAAGAATGAAGCATAACTCAAATGTTGTCAAAGGATACGTTTAGGTTGTCTTGTTCCTTGTTCCACCATCAATTGTTGATTTTGGGTTTTACAAGATTGCTTATGATAGGAGTGTGATGCAATCTTGTGACATGAAGCTTGTCCAAGTACCTACAAAAGGTTAGATACAATACAAGGGAGCAAAATGTCCAAGATATAAGATGATCATGAAGATATCATGGATTAGTCAAGAATGCTCATGCCCTTGTATGCATCCACATGAACCTCTAGTTCACGTTTGAAGCATCAATAATGTTCAACTCACTTCTCAAGTGACAAAACACTTTCTCATCAAGGGGTTTAGTAAAGATGTCCGCCAATTGTTTGTCGGTACGAACATGTTTAAGGTCAATGTCACCTTTCTCAACATGATCTCGAATGAAATGGTGACGAACTTCAATATGCTTAGTTCGAGAATGTTGCACGGGATTGTGTGCAATCTTAATTGCACTCTCATTGTCACATAGTAATGGTACATGTCTCACATGCACACCATAGTCTTTAAGAGTTTGTGTCATCCATAGTAATTGAGCACAACATGATCCCGCGGCAATGTATTCTGCTTCGGCAGTAGATAGAGATACCGAGTTTTGTTTCTTGGAGGACCAAGACACAAGAGATCTACCAAGAAATTGACATGTACCCGAAGTGGATTTTCTGTCAACCTTGTCTCTGGCATAGTCCGAATCGGAGTAGCCAACAAGATTAAAGGAAGATCCTTTGGGATACCATATGCCAAAGTTTGGTGTATGTAACAAGTATCTCACAATTCTTTTCACCGCTTTAAGGTGACACTCTTTTGGTGCCGCTTGGTATCGTGCACACATGCACACACTTAGCATAATATCGGGACGGGAGGCACATAGATATATCAATGAACCAATCATAGATCGATAAACCTTTTGATCAACCGGTTTGCCATCCTTGGTCAAGTCAAGATGTCCACTCATGGGCATGGGAGTTTTCATACCTTTACTCTCTTGCATGTTGAACTTCTTGAATAAGTCCTTAGTATACTTTGTCTGAGAAACAAAGGTACCTTCCCTAGTTTGCTTGATTTGCAAACCAAGAAAGAATTTGAGTTCACACATCATAGACATCTCGTACTTTTCTGACATCAACCTTCCAAACTTTTCACTAAAAGAGGGGTTAGTAGATCCAAAGATAATATTATCAACATAAATTTGGCATACAAATAATTCTCCATTAACCCTCTTAGTGAACAAAGTTGAATCAATCTTCCCAATTTCAAAACCTTTTTCAAGAAGGTACTTTGTCAAGCATTTGTACCAAGCTCTAGGGGCTTGTTTAAGACCATAAAGAGCTTTACGAAGTTTGTACACATGATTAGGTTTCTTGGGATTCTCAAAGCCGGGAGGTTGTTTAACATACACTTCCTCCTCAATTTCACCATTTAAGAAAGCACTTTTAATATCCATTTGGTAAAGAGTGATATCATGGTGATTGGCATAAGCAAGTAAAATGCGAATGGACTCAAGTCTTGCAACGGGGGCATAGGTCTCACCATAGTCCATACCTTCGACTTGTGTGTAACCTTGTGCTACGAGACGAGCCTTGTTGCGTACAACTTGTCCATCTTCATCTTGCTTATTCCGAAACACCCATTTGGTTCCAATGATGTTTTGCTCTTCGTTAGGCTTTTCAACCAATGTCCACACTTGGTTTCTCTCAAAGTTGTGTAGCTCCTCGTGCATTGCATTCACCCAATCGGGGTCCTTGAGAGCATCTTCCACCTTCAAAGGTTCAACACTAGAGATGAATGCGTAATGCTCGCAAAAGTTAGCTAAACGAGTTTTAGAGCGAGTGATTCTCGCGGATTGGATATCTCCAAGTATTTGTTCAACGGGATGATTCTTGTCGATTCTTGCTCTAACTCGAGGTAGCTTTTGCTTGGGTTGTGGTGAGGCTTCCTCCTCATCATCATCTTCTTCTTCTTCATTGATGTTGTCGTTGTTCGCTTGTGGAGGTGGAGAAGGAGGTTGAGGTGGATCATCTTGTTGCACTTCCTCATTCCCATCATCTTGACGTGTTCCATTTGTGGATGCCTGCATATCAACTGGTCGTTCACCTTGATGTGAAGTTGGGGCTTCCACTTGAATAGACGAGGTACTCTCCTTTACTTCCACGGGGCGAATCTTGCCAATAGACAAATCTTGGATTGCTTCCGATAGTTCTTGATCTCCTACATCAAGTGGCAATTGCTCGACTTGCGAGCCGTTAGTCTCATCAAACTTCACATCTACCATCTCTTCAACTTTTCGAGTGAAGTTGTTGTAGACACGGTAAGTGTGAGAGTTCGATCCATAACCAAGTAGGAATCCTTCATGAGATTTATGGGCAAATTTTGAACGACGATGCTTATCAAGAATGTAACATTTTGAGCCAAATACTCGAAAGTATCCAACTTGTGGTTTGTTACCGGTGAGCAGTTCATACGCCATTTTACCAAGGAGCTTGTGAAGGTAGAGTCGATTTGTTGCATGACAAGCTGTTTCAACCGCTTCCGCCCAAAAATGTTTTGGCGTCTTGTATTCATCAAGCATTGTTCTTGCCATCTCAATAAGAGTACGGTTCTTCCTCTCAACAACTCCATTTTGTTGAGGTGTGTACGTAGCCGAGAACTCATGTGAAATACCCTCCTCATCAAGAAAGGTGTCCACATTGGCGTTCTTGAACTCCGTTCCATTGTCACTCCAAACCTTCTTGATATTCACTTCAAATTGGTTTTGGGCCTTTCTTGCGAAGTTCTTGAAGATCTTTTGTACCTGCGATTTGTCATCAAGAAAGAACACCCACGTAAATCTGGAAAAATCATCAACAATGACCAAACCGAAAGAGTTACCACCGAGACTTTTATAGGAGTTGGGACCAAAGAGATCCATATGAAGTAGCTCGAGTGGTCTCCTTGTGGTCATAATGTTCTTCACGGGATGGCTTCCTCCAACTTGTTTTCCTACTTGGCAAGCACTACAAAGTCGATCTTTGTCAAATATAACATCTTTCACTCCAAGAATGTGATCACCTTTAACAAGTTTATCAAGGTTACGCATGCCAACATGTCCAAGTCTCCTATGCCATAACCAACCTTTAGAAGATTTAGCAATTAAACATGTACAAGGTTGAGCTCTCTTAGTGAAATCAACAATGTATAGATCACCTCTGCGAATGCCGGTAAAGACCATATTATGATTATCTTGATGAAACACTTGACAATCTACTTTGGTAAATAGAACATTGAAACCAAAATCGGCTAGTCTAGATACGGAAAGAAGATTGTAACCGAGAGATTCGACAAGCATAACATTTTGTATGGAGCTATCATTGGATATGGCCACCTTACCAAGGCCTTACCCTTGGAGTTGTCTCCAAAAGTCACATACTTGCGTGGACCATCATTTTTAGCAAGCTCACGAAACATGTCTCTATCTCCAGTCATGTGATCGGTACATACACTATCAAGAATCCACTCTTTTCCTCCGTCCATGTAATCTCGAAGATTTGCCATAAGACTGAGATTCCTCATGGTCTTCTCAAATTCAATATCAAATTCTTCATTCTCATCATAATAGCCATGCTTAACATCATCATCATGCATGTGATCATCACCTAGAGCAGTAGATTCATTAGTTTCATGGCCATGACAATGTTCAAGTTTGTGACTTCTAATGGCTTCCATGATAATGTTGCTAATAGTTCTAACATCTCCTTTAGCACGCATAAGACCACGAAGCTCAAACAAGCAATCATCAAAGTTAGGATCATTAGGACTCATCTTGTGAAAGGCAATAGTCTTATGAAGAATCTTATCAAGACTTTTTAAAGAGTAATCGGGATATCGCTTCTCCAAGTCATGCCATAGAGTATAAGCACATGCAAAGTTTTGCATACAAGGAAGCACAACTTTAGGTAGTCCTCTAATAATAAGATTGACGGTTCTAAGATTACGAAGCATATAAATTTCCTCTTCATGAGTAGGATGCAAGGGATAAATAGGGGGCACATAAGGATTATGAATATACTTGCTCAAGTTAAATTCATCAAAGAAATCAAGCATTTCATCCTTCCAAAAGTTGTAATACTCCCCATTGAGAATAGGCACTCTACGTCTAAGACTCCCCAAAGTAGACACATCCATCTCCCTCCAATGGTGATGAAACCAAGGCAATGGAGACCAAAGCTTTGATACCAATTGTGGGATCGAGGAGATAAGTCTAGAGGGGGGGGGGGGGTGAATAGACACTTAACCAACCAAAGTAGCAGTTTTTAGTTTCTCTTGGAACTTAGGCAGATTTTGGCATGAGTTAAGACAACTCCAATACTTTCTACACATGCATATCTAGAGATTGAGCAGCGGAAATAGTAAAGCATGCAAGTGTACGGAAAGTAAAGGGGTAGAGTGTGGAAGATCAAACGCAATGAAGACACGGTGGTTTTTGGCGTGGTTCCGATAGGTGGTGCTATCGTACGTCCACGTTGATGGAGACTTCAACCCACGAAGGGTAACGGCTGCGCGAGTCCACGGAGGGCTCCACCCATGAAGGGTCCACGAAGAAGCAACCTTGTCTATTCCACCATGGCTTACGTCCATGAAGGACTAGCCTCACTCGGGGTAGATCTTCACGAAGTAGGCGATCTCCTTGCCCTTACAAACTTCTTGGTTCAACTCCACATCATGTCGGAGGCTCCCAAGTGACACCTAACCAATCTAGGAGACACCACTCTCCAAAAGGTAATAGATGGTGTGTTGTTGATGAACTCCTTGCTCTTGTGCTTCAAATGATAGTCTTCCCAACACTCAAACAACTCCTCACAGATTTGGCTATGGTGGAAGAAGGATTTGAGTGGAAGGCAACTTGGGAAAGGCTATAAATCAAGATTCAAATGGTTTGAATGGAATGTCTTGATCTCAACACATGAGTAGGTGGTTCTCTCTCAGAAAATGTATGGTGGAAGTGTAGGCACGTTCTGATGACTCTCCTTACTGAGAAGGAAGTGGTGGAGGGGTATATATAGCCTCCACACAAAATCCAACCGTTACACACTTTTGACCCAACTCGGTGGCACCGATTCAGAGATATCGGTGGCACCGAACTATGTAAAAGATATGAACATTAGGAATCTCGGTGGGACCGACTGGAACAACTCAGATGGACCGAAGTGCAATGGCTAGGGCAAACCTCGTCTCGGTGGCACCGATTGCATCAACTCGGTAGGACCGAAGTGAAGCAATAAGGCAACAGAGAGTTGGCAATCCATCTCAGTGAGACCGATTTGCAAAACTCGGTGGGACCGAAGTAAGTGCAAACGATTACAGAGAGTTGGCAAGGCCATCTCGGTGAGACCAAGATCCATATCGGTGGATCCGATTTGTTAGGGTTTTGGCAGTGGCTAAGTTTAGATGAACTCGGTGGCTCCGGATAGGAAATTTCGGTGGGGCCGAGTTGGAATGTAGGTTTTGGACATATTTGGATGGAGAAAGTGGTTGAGGGTTTTGGAACACTGTCACTAAGCACTTGAGCAAAAAAACCATTAAGCAACACCTCATCCCCTTTTAATAGTATTGGCTTTCCTATGGACTCGATGTGATCTTGGATCACTAAACCAAAAATGTAGAGTCTTGAGCTTTTGCCAATCCTTGTCCTTAGCATTTTGAGGGGTCCACATCTCTAGTCCTTGCCATGCCAATCATTGAACATCCTGAAAACTTTAACTTGAATGGACATTAGTTCAATGAGATATATGTTGTTATGAATTACCAAAACCACCAAGGGAGCAAATGTGCTTTCACTGTACCTCCACAATCTAATCTACAACCCTTTTCCGGCACCCCGCCGGAGGGGGAAATCATCTCCGGAGGCCATCTTCATCATCCCGGCGGTCTCCATGACGAGGAGGGAGTAGTTCACCCTCGGGGCTGAGGGTTTGTACCAGTAGCTATGTGTTTGATCTCTCTCTCGTGTTCTTGATTTGGCACGATCATGATGTATCGCGAGCTTTGTTAATATAGTTGGATCATATGGTGTTTCTTCCCTCTCTATCCTTGTTGTGATGAATCGAATCTTTTCCCTTTGAGGTTTCGTTGGATTGAATACTTCAGATTTGAGAACACTTGATGTATGTCTTGCCTATGAATACCCGTGGTGACAATGGGGTATTATATTGATTCACTTGATATATGTTTTGGCACTCAACTCGTGGATTCCCGAGGTGACATTGGGGTAATCTATGCATAGGGGTTGATGCATGTTTTCATTATCTTTTCTCCGATAGAAATTTTGGGGTGCTCCTTGGAGTTCTTTGTGTGGATTGAATATTATGATTATGAAGTTGTTTGATGCATATCATATAATCAAGTCACGGATACTTGTGGTGACATTGGAGTATCTAGGTGACATTAGAGTTGGTTGATGTGTATCATATGGTGTTATGTTAGTACGAAGTCTAGGGCTGTTTGTGACACTTATAGGAATAGCTCAATAGATCGATCGGAAATGATAACTTTGAGGTGGTTTCGTACTATACAAACAATTTCTATCTTATATTCTCTGCTAATAGGAACTTGGGAGTGATTCTTTATCGCAAGTTGAGGGATGATTATATGATCCAATTATGTTAGCATTGTTGAGAGATTGCACTAGTGAAAGTATGAACCCTAGGCCTTGTTTCTAAGCATTGCAATACCGTTTATGCTCACTTTCGTTACTTGCTACCTTGCTGTTTTTTATTGTTTGCACTACAAAAACCTATATGTACTATCCATACTACACTTGTATCACCATCTCTTCGCCGAACTAGTGCACCCATACAATTTACCATTGTATTGGGTGTGTTGGGGACACAAGAGACTCTTTGTTATTTGGTTGCAGGGTTGTTTGAGAGAGACCATCTTCATCCTACGCCTCCCACGGATTGATAAACCTTAGGTCATCCACTTGAGGGAAAATTGCTACTGTCCTACAAAACTCTGCGCTTGGAGGCCCAACACGAGTCTACAAGAATAAGTTGTGTAGTAGACATCAATGGTGTACTCGTATGAACTATAACGAGTAACGAAAGCAGTCTTGGGAATGTCCTCTTCACGAACTCAGATCTGGTGGTAACCCAACCTTAGATCGAGTTTAGAGAATATGGAGGAACCAGCAAGTTGATCATACAGATCGTTGATCCGCGAAAGCGGATACTTGTTCTGAATTGTTGCCTGGTTGATAGGTCGGTAATCTTGGACCAAACGATTCGTACCATCCTTCTTCTTAACAAAGAGAGAAGGTGCTCCCCAAGTAGAGGAACTTGGATGAATGAAACCCTTACGAAGTGATTTGTCGATTTCCTCCTTAAGTTCAAGGAGTTCATGCGGCGGCATCTTATAGGGTCGCTTGGCAATAGGAGTGGTGCCTGGTTTCAAGTCGATAACAAATTCGACAGCTCTAACAGGGCGAACTCCTGGAAGTTCTTCTGGAAAGACATCTAGGAAGTCGCAAACGACTGGAACGTTTTCGATTCCCTCAAGAGGTGAAGCGTTTAACGCATTCAAAGAATAAATCTGGGCTTCAGCATCTCGAATAATTCGAGCAGAGTAGCTCACAATCTCGTCTGAAGGATGCAGAAGTTGGACGGTTTTAGTGGCACAATCGATTGAAGCAATATGCGCTTTCAACCAATCCATGAACACTTTGATGCAGAACCTGGTCCCGGACTAGAAGAAGAGGTCCACGTGGGGGAGTACAACCTCCAACAGCAGGGCACTCAAGACCTGGTGGCATCTCTGTCCTGCGCGGGTAAAGGATGTACTCAGGATGCATCCCTGCACTGACTGCTGGCAGCAACTGTGTCAGAGCGTCGTAAAGACGAGCACGAGTGGCGTATAACTCGACAGCAAGAGCTCGGGCAGTGCGATCCAGAACCTCAGTGTACTAGACCAAAACCTGCGGGTCATAACGATGTCGCACGTAAGGAGTACAGAAAGCAGTGTAGCAACCACTCTCCTCTGTAGCAGTGGTATACGGGATGTATCTAAACCCAGTCTCCTCCAAGCGAGTGTGCTCTCCTCGGAGACGGACGATAGCAGCATAGTCAGCATCATGGACTGCCATATCAACAGTCACTCCAACACCGTGAAAAGTGTGCAACTCGGTGATGGAGATGTTGTGCCGATCGAAGATACGAACCCTAGCGCGGTACTGCTCCTGGTTGAACTCGCGGTAGTCCTCATAAACAGTGTACTCGGGGTACTAATGATATCCCAGCCTGGTCAAGAGCACGACCAGAATGGCAGGGAATCCAGTCGCATCAACAGCCATAGTCTGGCATACGAGCTGCGTTGCGGGACGCATCTGAAACAAGGAGTTCAATGATGTCAAATGACAGTGTGGGAATCGTACATCATACATTCATAGGAATAGTTGCAGATAATCCAGCTCTCTGGGTTGATGTGATCACGAGAACCTAATGTTAGAGTTAGTAAAATCTTTAACCCGAATAGAAGAGTGATCAGAATCCTAGAGTAAAGTAGAGGAATAAAAGATCCTAATCCCATCCATTGGTGATGTGGGCCCGTAAGCCACACAACAATGTTAGTAAAATAGTTTTTTAAAGACTAGACTCAACTTCGGCCAAGGAGTTGGAAAGGGGCTTCATGCAGGCAGTCGGCTCTGATACCAACTTGTGACGCCCCCGACTCGACCGTGCACTAATCATACACGCAAATGCGCACGATCAAGATCAGAGACTCACGGGAAGATATCACAACACAACTCTAGACACAAATTAAAGTCATACAGCTTTATATTACAAGCCAGGCCACGAAGGCTCGAATACATAAGTTAGCGGAAGCAACAATATCTGAGTACAGACATAATTAGACAAGTTTGCCTTACGAAGGTTGAGCAAAACAACGACGACTAGATCAAAAAGGCGCAGGCCTCCTGCCTGGGGCCTCCTAACTACTCCTGGTCATCGGTCTCCATGTAGTAGTAGGCTCCGTCGGGGTAGTAGTAGTCATCAGCGGGATCAGCTATCTCCGGGACTCCATCATCTGATTGCAGCAATCGGGTAGGGGGGAAAAAGTTAGCAAAGCAACCGTGAGTACTCATCCAAAGTACTCGCAAGACTTACATCAGAACTATGCTAAGTATGCATCGGTATCAAAAGGAAGGGGCTGTATCTGTGGACTATACTGCAGAAGTGCCAGAATAGAGGGGAAGGCCTAGCCTATCGAAGACTAGCATCTTGCAGCATCAGGAGAGAGTAGAGTAACATATAATATATTAACAAGTATATATTAGCAACGCCCAGAGATCCTTCCTCGACTCCCTACGAGAAAGCGATCCCGGAGCCATCATATCAGTTTAGTAACACAAGTATCCAGTTCTAGTTGTAGTAGATCGGGATACAACTCTGAGCGTCCTGTTACCGTGGACACAGCTATTCGAATAGATAACTTCCCTGCAGGGGTGCACCAACTTACCCAACATGCTCGATTAACTCCGGTCGGACACACTTTTATCAGGTCATGCCCGGCCTCGGTTGATCGACACACCGTAGTCCTACCTAGGCTCAACAGAGAGGCCAGCACGCCGGTCTAAATCCTAAGTGCGAAGGGGTCATGGGCCAATCGTCCTAAGCACTCCTGCGCGTTGCGTACGCAGCCGGGAGTAGACCCACCCCCTTAATACAAGCGCAGGCGGTTACCGTCCAACCCGGCGCGCGCCGCTCAACTACTGACGTCTGAAGAGCTTTCGGAAGAATCGTACGACACCGAGTGCCCACTTTTATTCCCGCGTGGTGGTCAGTGCGAAAAGGCCAGAGGCCTACTCAGATCATATATGCAAACCCATTAGTGTGTTGGGAGCTCGCGGTAACGATCAGTGATCCTGTCACCTCATCTCGCGGACTTATGACAAGGGCCAGGCCCATCCCTCTCTAGGGTGGTCTGCCTGCCCGGTCGTGCCGTGTCATTATCTCGCGGGTACCCTCATGGTCAACCCGACTTCAATAATTCTCGCGGTTACCCCTTGGGTCGACTCGACTTCAACAAGGGACTGAGGTAATAGTCAAGGTAACAGTGTGTCCATAACATCAAGGGAATCTGAGGAATCACCCTCGATAGATTCTTGCTCGATGTAAAATGTCAAGGTGAACTTGGAGGAATCACCCTCGATGGGTTCACACTTGAGGTGCTGCACGCAGAGTCATCATCGGGAGTAGTGAGCGAGGAATCACCCTCTGTAAACCACACTCGATGTGCTACACTACAGAGATATCATCGGAAGTGAGATACGAGGCATCACCCTCGGCACTCGATAGTAGCTCTGCAGAGTCGTACAACTAAGGGGGCTGCTGGTGGTGTGTTCGGTCTCTGCACCTCGATCACATTGATCGAGTCATCCGGAAGCAAAGCATGGCAACACGGACAAGGTGTAGGGCCTCTGATGGATCACTAACCAGCCTATACTAAGCATATAGGACAACAGGTAAAGTATCAACAGCAGGTCACAAAATCAGGCTATGCATCAGAATAGGAGTTGTCGAATACAGTAGCAAAATCTAATGCAAGCATGAGAGAGAAAGAATGGGCGATATAGGAATGATCAAGGGGGTTTTGCTTGCCTGGAAGCTCTGCTGAGAAGGACTTGTCGTCGACGACGTAGTCATACTCGGGGTCAACAGCAGTCTCGGGGTCTACCGGAGAGAAGAGGAGGAAGGAACAATAAATACAAAGCAAACAAATGCATCACAAGGCATGGCATGACAATATGCTATTCTAGGGGTGACCTAATGCGGTGCTAAGCGTTATAGACGGAGCGGGAAAATATCCGGAAATATTTTCCCGGCTTTAGGCAATTATCAGACAGACGATCCGGAGGGGAAGGTTCCATGTTTGCTATGTTGGGGGCATGTGGCAGGTATATGGATGGCATATCCGGATTCGTCTTATTTTTCTGTTCATTTTTCATATTTAAATTATTTTCATCCGAGTTACGGATTTTTTTATATGATTTTTCAAAGTTTAAATGATTTTCTGAATTTTTTGGAATATTATTAATTTCAAAATTAAATAGGAAGTTGCTAAATGCACACGGAGAGTGTACACAGCAGAGTGCACCAGAGGCTGACATGTGGGGACAGTCAACTGCCCAGTCAGTAGTTGACTGGTCAACGTTGACTGCTCAAAGGGCCCGGTGGGACCCATATGTCAGTGTCACATAATTTAATAGAATGATAAAATAGGTCAATTAGGTGGTGTGGCCCACATGTCATAGGCAGAGTTTAATTAATGGTTATTTAACAGCGGGGGGTTTAGCACTAACAGGGGATTAGCCCCTTAGTTAAGCTAGGCTGGGGCCCAGGTGGCAGTGGGCCAGGCAAGCCTCTGTGTGGCTGTGCTCACGCAAGAGGGCGCCGGCGGCCACGGCGCTGGCCAAACGCGGGCGCACGAGCGGCAGGGCGCGGCCGGGGCGAGCAGCGGTGTGGGCGGCAGCGGTAGCAGCAGTACGCGGCGGCAGCGGCATCAGCAGTACGCAGCAACAGCAGGCAGAGCAGCAGCTAGCGGTAGCAGCAAACAACGGCAAGGCAGCAGCTTCGGCAAGAGCAGCAGCAGTGTGAGGAGTAGCCGCAACAGCGAGAGCGGCGCTGGAGGCAGCAGCAACACGCACGTACGTACGCGGGAGCTCGAACGAGCTCGGGAATGGCGGCTATGGCAACAGATCGAGGTGGAAAAGGGAAGGGATCGGCAGAAGAGCTCACCACGAAGCTGGTGGACATGATTAGAGAGCGCGGGGGTGGCCGGATGCGTCAAGCTCGACGGCGAGATGCGACGGTGTAGGATCGAAAGTATGTCTAGAGGGGGGGGGGGTGATTAGACTACTTGACCAAATAAAACCTAACCTTTTCCCAATTTTAGTTGTGGGCAGATTTTAGCAATAATACATGTCAAGCATCACCCTACACATGCAATTCTAAGATTATAGCAGCGGAAATTAAACGATTACATATGTAAGTAAAGGAGGGGATCGGAGATTTCAAACGCAATGAAGACACGGTGGTTTTTGGCGTGGTTCCGATAGGTGGTGCTATCGTACGTCCACGTTGATGGAGACTTCAACCCACGAAGGGTAACGGCTGCGCGAGTCCACGGAAGGCTCCACCCACGAAGGGTCCACGAAGAAGCAACCTTGTCTATTCCACCATGGCTTACATCCACGAAGGATTAGCCTCACTCGGGGTAGATCTTCACGAAGTAGGCGATCTCCTTGCCCTTACAAACTCCTTGGTTCAACTCCACATCATGTCGGAGGCTCCCAAGTGACACCTAACCAATCTAGGAGACACCACTCTCCAAAAGGTAATAGACGGTGTGTTGTTGATGAACTCCTTGCTCTTGTGCTTCAAATGATACTCTTCCCAGCACTCAAACAACTCCTCACAGATTTGGCTATGGTGGAAGAGGGATTTGAGTGGAAAGCAACTTGGGAAAGGCTAGAAATCAAGATTCAAATGGTAGGAATGGAATAGCTTGATCTCAACACATGAGTAGGTGGTTCTCTCTCAGAAAATGTATGGTGGAAGTGTAGGCACGTTCTGATGGCTCTCCTTATTGAGAAGGAGGTGGTGGAGGGGTATATATAGCCTCCACACAAAATCCAACCGTTACACACTTTTGACCCAACTCGGTGGCACCGAAACCATAATCTCGGTAGCACCGAACTGTGTAAAAGATATGAACTTTAGGAATCTCGGTGGGACCGATACGAACAACTCGGATGGACCGAAGTGCAATGGCTAGGGCAAACCTCATCTCGGTGGCACCGATTGCGTCAACTCGGTAGGACCGAAGTGAAGCAATAAGGCAACAGAGAGTTGGCAAGCCATCTCGGTGAGACCGATTTGCAAAACTCGGTGAGACCGAAGTAAGTGCAAATGATTACAGAGAGTTGGCAAGGCCATCTCGGTGAGACCGAGATCCATTTCGGTGGATCCGATTTGTTAGGGTTTTGGCAGTGGCTACGTCTAGGTGAACTCGGTGGGTCCGGATAGGAAATTTCGGTGGGGCCGAGTTGGAATGCAGGTTTTGGACATATTTGGGTAGAAAGAGTGGTTGAGGGTTTAGGAGTACTGTCACTAAGCATTTGAGCAAAAAGACCATTAAGCAACACCTCATCCCCTTTTAATAGTATTGGCTTTCCTATGGACTCAATGTGATCTTGGATCACTAAACCAAAAATGTAGAGTCTTGATCTTTTGCCAATCCTTATCCTTAGCATTTTGAGGGGTCCACGTCTCTAGTCCATGCCATGCCAATCATTGAACATCCTGAAATCTTAATCTTGAATGGACATTAGTTCAATGAGATATATGTTGTTATGAATTACCAAAACCACCATGGGAGCAAATGTGCTTTCAGATGGCCGTGGCAGAAAACCAGCTCAATCCTGAGCGTACGGTGCAGCTCCGGTCGAACGGATGCACGGGGATGACGGAGTCGACGACAAGGAAGTCCCTGGACAACCTCCCGGTCACCGATGATGGCGCGACAGCAACGGCTCGGGAGCGATCTAAATAGAGAAGATAAGGGCGAGCGAGGGGGATATGGCGAGCTAGGGTTTGTCTCACACGTCGGGGAGGTTCTTATCCATCTCCAGGGCGTCGTGGATGTTTGACACGGCGACAATCGGTGGCGTGGACGGTGTGCGCGCGTGCACAGTGCCATGGCCTCTCTGCCTCTGTCCAGGGGTGGGGGAAAGGCCGTGGTGGGCTGGGCTTTGGTGCACTATGGCCACTAGGGCCCAGGTGCACAGTAGTTAGTTAGGCATTTTCTTTTCTTTTTCTGTTTCTTTTATTCTTTTCTGTTTTGCATTTTCTTTCGATAGCAAATGATTTTTGTAAAATGTGCAACTTGTCACATAAATACATTTCATTATTTGGCACTGCCACAAAAAGTTTGGGAGGGATTTGGATTGGTTTGAATTTTTCATAATTGGAAAAGCATTTAAGTCTGCTGATTTGGCACTGTTTTAATTGCTATAGCCCATTTAAGCAAATAAGTGATGTTGTTTTCCTGAGAAAATAATTGTTATGGAATATTTGCTAAATGATGGACTATTTTGCAACCATGCTTGTGAAACTTTAAATTTCACTTGCAATATGAATTGATTTTAGAGGTGGAGTTTGAAATGAGATATGAATCCATAGTGATCAAGCATTGCAAAGCAAAGTGACTTAGCATAATCATGATGGATTATTGTAGCTTATTACATGGGGGCGTTACAACTCGCAACCGTGAAGGTATGTCCTACGACCCCCATCTTTTGCACTTGAATACTTAAAGTAAATGTAGTAGTTGTATGTGTGATATGTGCAAATGGGAGTAAGTCTTGATAGTTGATACAAAGGTTTTGCTCTAGTAGCTGAGATAATTTTGTAGCCTTTGTTTTCTTTAGTTTAGACAACTAAGACTTGCCGTGGGATAGTTTTTAAATGAAATGTTATTAACCAAATATAAATATGCACAAGAGAAAGTCTCTCAAGACTTGGGAGTTGAGAAATTGTAGTGGAAGTAATGTTTAATCATGCTCAACCCCATATCGTTAATTTTAATAGACTTGATAGCACTTGTGGATTGAATTGTCTAGAGGAACTTAGTTGAAATGTGGGTGAGATTATGCCAAAAATCTGTGTTGTATATCTCAACATGGTGTTACAGCCTCCGGCTGCTGCCATGGCCTTTGCTACAATATACGCGTTTACGTGTGTAAATGTGGCTTCGTCGCCCTTCTTGATGTTATGTTGAGGACTCCGCTGGCCAATGAACTATCCACCAAGAGCGACAACTCGGATTTCGGCTATGAGTTTGTTATCGTACATAGTGGCAACACTACAAACAAATATTATTCGGCTTTCTCTTGAGTGGGTGTGTATGTGGTAAATAAAGGGGACTGATCAAAAGAGCTCGAAAGAGACATTATTGCTAAAGGTCCATAGTTCCCAAACATTAAGCCACAGCGAAAACCTATACATGATCACTTATTTTACATAAGCTCCTTCATGTGACAATCAAAGTTCCAGCAAACAATGATTGAAACATAGTGTTTAAGAGCCTAGAGGAGGAGACAATTGTGGGTGTACTAATGAGCACTTCAACATTATATTTTACTACATGCTTTCTACTCCCTAACTTATGTTTTCAAGGCTCTATCTAAAGAAACTCTTCCGTGCATTCCTGGCAAGCAAGAGTTGTCTAGATTAAATGAAATGAAGTGTTGCAAAGTTGTTTTATCTAGTAGATCGGAAACTTTGTGTTAATTATCTTTGCTTCACTAACACTTGCTCTATAACCATGCCACCGCTATATCTATGATAAGTTTTTAGGTCAAGAAGCGGAGGGCTATCTAGGCATACCAATCGTAAGTGAACCAAAACCTTCCCATTATTTCGGTTTAAACAACTGAGTTCCTTATGCTTTAGATTTCTCTCTATGTTGCTCGAGGACGATCAAGTTTAAGCTTGGGGGAGTTGATGAGTGATATTTTTACACACATTTCAACCTCGTTTAAACTGAATTATTTCATTAAAAGAGAGATATTCGCTCCGATATTGTCACTAATGACTAATAAGTGCGAGGGATTCCACAAATCCTTTCTTTGATATTTTTCCACATGAAATGGGCTAAAAAAGGAAGAAATCACGTGGAAGAAAGGAAAGAAAGGAAATTGGAGAAGAGATAAGTCACCAGGAGGCGCCAGAAGGCCGCCAGTGTAAAAAACGGCGTTCCATGCGACCGCGAGCGCTCGCATGAGCGGTCGTTTGGCGTGGAAACCAAGGCTGGTCGTCCACCTGAACAACTTTTATAAAAGGGACCCAGTCGAAATGTGAACAGAGAGCGCGTCGGGAGAACGTCCAGCACAACCACAACCCTTTCATCATCATCTTCATCCACAAACCCTAGCTACCGCCCTTTGCATATCCAAAGCCATCTCCACCACCGTAGTTCTTTTCCATCTAGTTCATACTTGTAATCGTGCATCGCACAAGGCATCCATTGTAAGATATATTGCAATCAATCAATCTCAAGATGTGTTCGTCAATGTTTTCTTCTCGCGATCTGATCTCGATGTGTGAGTAGATCGGTAAGGTATGGGGTGAGGCATGAGCCTTGCAACCCGAGGTATTCGGTGAAGGGATCATTGGGAGTCTTTGACATAACGTCTTGTATGTGTGAAATAAAATTGTTTCGTGAAGTTTCTCTTGTCTTGTCCGCGATCTTCATCCCTGGAGGTACCCAGGATCATGGAGATCGAGCACCCGTGAGGCTAGGAGCAAGGGGACCGTGAAGTGTTATACCGAACACCGGTGACAGTAAGGATTAGTAGGGTAACATGGATCATAACCTTGGGGATTCATGAGGTGTAGTCATTGAACGTCCAAAGCTTTTGTCTGATATTATTATCTTAATTATCGGGGCAACCCCGCGAGATGGATAGGGCCTGCGGTAGGACAACTGATTCTTGATGCAGGACTCGTGCCGGTCAAGATGTTATTTGGACACATCCCCCATTCCGATATGAAGCAAGCACCTCTTGACAGGTGATCTTCAATACAATGTTCTCCTCGATGTTCTTGGAGTTCTATCTGATGTAATCTTCTTTTGCGGTGTGTTTGTTGGGATGCGATGAATTGTGAGTTTATGATCAGATTATTCATGAGAAATATTTGGGTCATCTCTGAACTCTTTCATGCATGATTGTTATAGCTTTGTATTTCTCTCCGATCTATCGATTTGGTTTGGCCTACTAGATTGATTTATCTTGCAATGGGAGAGGTGCTTTGTGATGGGTTCAATCTTGCAGTGCTCAATCCCAATGACAGAAGGGGACATGACACGTATTTGTATTGTTGCCATTAAGGATAAAAATATGGGGTTTATTCATATTGCTTGAATTTGCTTCTCTACATCATGTCATCTTGCTTAAGGCGTTACTCTGTTTTTATTAACTTAATACTCAAGATGCATGCTGGATAGTGGTCGATGAGTGGAGTAATAGTAGTAGATGCAGGCAGGAGTCGGTCTACTTGTTTCGGACGTGATGCCTATATACATGATCATTGCCATGAATCCGTCATAATTATTTGCTTTTCTATCAATTGCCCAACAGTAATTTGTTTACCCACCGTATGTTTCTGTGCTCGAGAGAGAAGCCTCTAGTGAAAACTATGGCCCGGGTCAATCTTTATCATATAAAAAACCTAAAAATACCCTGCTGCAATTTATTTACTTTTATTTTAATTAGTATTTTAGTTTATCTATTTACCTCGATAAGATTTAATCCTTGCAAATAACCGCTAAGAGGACTGACAACCCTCTTATTTGCGTTGGGTGCAAGTGTTTGCTCTTGTGTGTGCAGGTGCGCTTAATGGAATTTTGCTTGGTTCTCCTACTGGATTGATAACCTTGGTTCTTAACTGAGGGAAATACTTATCTCTACTGTACTGCATCATCATCTCCTCTTCGGGGAAATACCAACGCAGACTACAAGTAGCAGGAAGAATTTCTGGCGCCGTTGCCGGGGTTTCGGTGTATAAAACATGGGTATTTTATACCTTGACTTATGCACAGACGGTGGCAACCTCCTTGCAGGCCAAAGCTTTGCCAGGAACCGCCAAGATCAAGATTTGGAGTCCAGCCGCAGAAGCTACCAGAAAGAAGCTCAAAACACAACACTCGACTAGTACCAAGGATGAAGACATTCCTTGCCGGCAAGGTTGAACCGGCAAGGTGAAGACCTGGCAAGCTCCGTGCCGGCAAGCTTAAGCCAGCCCTCCAGCCCTCCACCTCGCTGCACAGGTGTTCACTGACGAGTGAGGTCTCGACCGCGCAGGTTGGTTGGTGAGGCTTGTCGGGCACGTGTCAGCACGCTGGGACAAGATTTGCCCCTAACGACACCCGTCCAAGAGGCGTGTCAGGATAATACGAGGTAGCTGGGCAAGCGGTGCAGAAACCTTACCGGGACTACCTCCCTACATGACACCTAACGGCGCATTTAATGCCTTTGTCCTAAACTGGCAGAGTTAGGTATGATAGCATTGTTTGCTATCTAATCGCTATGTAATTACTGTTTTGCCACTATGGTAACCCCTTGAGCTATAAAAGGAGAGCTAAGGCAACAGTTAGAGGGGTCGGACTCCTTTTCAAACACAAGCACATCTCGCGTAGCTGCTCCTCCCCGCGCCTTGCCGGGATGGGTGCTCCTTGTACGGTGCTTCTGCACCATCAATACACCAAAGGCAGGAGTAGGGTTTTACGCTTCTCAGCGGCCCGAACCTGGGTAAATCCCTCGCGCTCCCCATTGTCCATGCTCTTTGTGGACGTCGACCTCCCCCGCCGAACCACAAGGGGCTGCATGGCCCCATAGATGGTCGTACCCCGACATCTTTGGCGCGCCAGGTAGGGGGTGCATCGCTTGCGCGAACCTTGACCAGTGGGTTGCGCGTCTTCTTCATCATCTTCATCGACTTCATCCTTGTCCTCCTCCTCGTCGATGGCGCCCAAGAAGAAGGGCATAACGATGACGGCCACCCCGCACGCATCCGTAGGCGGCGCGGATACCGCGGTTGGCACGACCAGCGCAGGTGGCGCGGTCGCCATGCCCACCACGGTCGGCGCAGGGGACGAGCACGCCGGAGGCAGTCGACCTCCTCGGTCCTCTGACGAACAGAGCCGCGACGGCGCGGGCAGAGCGGACGGACGACCTCCTCCTCCTCCTCCTCGCCGCGCAGGCGAACGCAGCCACAGGAGCAGCAATGCCCGGGGCGGCGCGAGCCGAGATCCCGCTGCGGCGGCGTCCAAGGATGCTGCTTCAGGACAGACGCCGCGCCCCTCGCACAATGGGCACGGTGCAACTCCGAGCGGCGCCAACGACTCCGGGCAGCAGCGACCTCACGTCAAGACTCCTGTGGATCAAATCCCAGATCCTCGGGCACTGCCTCCGCCACGGCGACCTACTGCTGATCATGTGCCACGGCAGCAAGACCGCGATGGCGCTCCTGCTGGCTCTGCCAGGAGTAGAGCGACGTGACACTCTTCGCTCCCGGCCATGCCAGCCACGGCAGCGGAAGCAATGGCGCGAGCTCAGATGCTGCTGAACTTCCCTCCAGCGGCAGAGAAGATGGATGAGTGGAAAGCCACCATCCAAAGCTTGATTGGATTTGCCGAAGCCAATAAATCGCAGCAAGCGGAGCCCTCACAGCGTCCGCAAGCAGCACCGACATCTCCAGTCGATGGCCGCGTTGACGGTACTACGCTAACGGTGCAATCGCCGCCGCGACAACCGCCTCAACAGCAGCAACGCCAACAGTCGTGACAAGCCCAGCAATCTCTTGGACCCGACGAGATGTCGATAGCCTCTTCAGATCCACGGGCGCGGCAAGATCAGCGGCAAGTGCTGCGAGACAGGCGGGCGGGAGATGCCCGCACCACCATCAAACGGCGCCGAGAGGCGCGTCGTCAATCCGACGTGCGCAACGGCCCCATCGTTGATGAGCCTGCGCCAGGGGTTGGCGGATATCTACCTTACGAGGTTGGGTGTCCTGCCTTCACCCGCGAGCTGCGGCAAGTCCAATGGCCGTCCGTTCGAGCCTTCAAGCCAGAAGTGCCAGAAAAATATGACGGCAAGTTGAACCCGGCAGAGTTTCTAGGCATCTACACTATTGTCGTGCAAGCTGCCGGAGGGAGAGACGAGAAAATCCTCGCCAACTACTTCCCGTTGGTACTAAAACCCAACGTGAGGTCTTGGCTGATGAACTTGCCGGAGAACTCCATCTCTTCGTGGCCAGATCTCTGCAACGAATTCGTCGGTGCCTTTACCGGAGGCCACAAGGCCCCTGGACAGCCCAGCGACCTGCAAGTGATCCCGCAAAGAGATGGCGAAACCTTATGCAAGTACATCCAGAGATTCAGCCGCGTACACCGCAACATTCCAGATGTGCACCCCACAGCCATCATTGCTGCCTTTCACACGAATGTGTGCAATCGGAGGATGCGGGAGAAAATGAACGTCAAGTTGCCCAAGACAGTCAACGAGCTCTACACGTTGGCGGATAAGTGTGAACCTGCTGAGGAAGGAAGAAGGCTTCCCGGGGAGGACGCTGGTGCCGAAGTAGATTCTGAGGATGATGATGCTGTCACCCCGGGGAAGAAGGGCCGGAAGCGCAACAGGAAGCGCAAAGGCAAAACTGTTATGGCTGTCGAAGGCTCCGGCAACTCCGAGTCCGCCAAGAAAGCCAAGACCGAGAATTCCGGCAAGGAGGCTGCTGTATGCGCCGCTTGCCAGGAGTCGGCGGCAAACAAGAAGGCCGGCAAGTCAGATGGACCATACTGCAATATTCACCGCACCAAAGGCCATGATCTCCAAGAGTGCCGGCAAGTCGAACACCTTGTTGAGAAGCAGAAGGCTGAATACGAGAAGCGCGACAAGGAAAAAGGCCAAGATGGTGCTGGTGGATCCAGCAAAAAGGGCCGTGGTGGTCGAGGAGGCCGCCGCGGCAAGGCCAAGCAGCAGAAAGAAAAGCCCGCTAGGGGCCGTGAGAAGGAAAAGGGAGATGATGGAAGTGAAGAAGAAGAGGACGATGATGAGACCAGCAAACAAGAATTCCAAAAGGCAAATAAGGCCATGTGCGTTGACGGGGGCGCATCTTTGCACTCCTCTCACCGCCAGCTTAAACAGTGGGCTCGTGAGGTTAATGCGACGGAACCGGCAATGGGCTCTCAAAAACCACTCAAATGGTCACACACGCCTATCATCTTTGATGCTGAGGACCACCCTGATCACATAACTGCGGTCGGGTGTTTGCCGTTGTTGGTATCCCCAACAATTCGCAACCTCCAAGTAACGAAGATGTTAGTTGACGGTGGGGCCGGTCTGAATCTAGTCTCTCCGGAGGTAATCAAGAGGCTACAGATTCCTAACGAGGAGCTCGAAAAGACAGGCACCTTCCAAGGAGTGAACCCGGGAAGAAGCCAGCCCAAGGGAAAGATCACGTTGCCGGTAACGTTTGGCGGGGAACTGAACTACAGGACGGAAAAGATTGTCTTCGACGTCGTCAAGATCCCCTTGCCGTACAATGGAATTCTTGGTCGCCCGGCCTTGGCAAAATTCATGGCAGCATCCCACTATGCTTACAACACGTTGAAGATGCCAGGGTCGATGGGTGTCATTTCCGTCAACTCCGACAAGAAAGATGCTGTCATCTGCGTCAACAAGATGTACAGAGATGCGGTTGCAGCAGAAGCCGCCAAGGCACCAGCTTCCGCCAAGAAAAAAGAAAGCAAGAAATCCGGCAAAGCCTCTAGCAAGGATTCCGGGAAGCACACCTCTTTAGAGTGCTGCGCACCAGTTGAAGACTTGCCGGAGTGCTCCGCCGGTAAGAAATCCAAAGCCACTGCACCGACAACCAAGAAGGTGCTGGCGAGGGAGGACGGCACTGATGGTACTTTCACCATCAGCGCCACCCTTGACAGCAAATAGGAAGGCGCGCTCATTGCCTTCCTAAGGGCGAATGTCGATGTGTTCACATGGCGACCATCCGACATCCCCGGTGTTCCCAGGGAGGTAATTGAGCACCACCTTGCCGTTTGTCCCCACGCTCGGCCCGTCAAACAAAAAGTCCGGAAGCAAGCTTTGGAGCGGCAGCAATTCATTGCCGAAGAAATCAAGAAACTCGAAGCGACATGCCTGGTCAGAGGAGTGCTACATCCCACTTGGTTGGCAAATCCAGTGGTGGTGCGCAAAGCAAACGGGAAGTGGAGACTTTGTATTGATTACACGGATATCAACAAAGCATGCCCGAAGGACCCTTTCCCCTTGCCGCGCATCGATCAAATTGTAGACTCTACTTCTGGCTGTGATTTGCTCTCCTTCCTTGATGCATATTCTGGATACCATCAGATATTCATGGCCAAGGAGGATGAAGAGAAGACTGCATTCATTACTCCATGTGGCACGTACTACTTCGTACGTATGCCCTTCGGATTAAAGAGTGCCGGTTCAACATTTGCAAGAGCGGTCCAAATCGGTTTTGAGCCCCAGCTGCACAGGAATGTAGAAACATACATGAATGACACAGTGGTCAAAACCAAGGACGAGTCTACCCTTATTCAAGACTTGGAAGAGACATTTGCGAACTTGCGCAAAATCAACTTGAAGCTCAATCCCGAGAAGTGTGTGTTTGATGTTCCATCCGGCAAACTTCTCGGATTCTTTGTATCTTAACGAGGAATTGAAGCAAATCCCGACAAGATCAAGGCGATTGAGCAGATTCAAGCACCGAAAAGCATCAAAGATGTGCGGCGTCTTGCCGGTTGTGTTGCTACCTTGAGTAGGTTCATTTCAAGATCCGCTGAGCGCGCCCTGCCGTTTTTCAAGATTTTGAAAAAGGCAGGTCCAATGAAATGGACTCCGGAAGCGGAGGCCGTGCTGCAGTACTTGAAAAGATACCTCTCCTCCGCGCCAACACAGGTTGCGCCAAGACTACAAGAGCCATTGCTGCTATACATAGCAGCAACGAATCAAGTGGCTAGTGCCGCACTAGTGGCGCAGAGGGAACTCGATGACGAGGAAACAACCATGGCAAACCCGTCCAGTGGCAAATCAGAGTCTTCTCCGGCAAGATCCGGCGCCGATAAGTCAGAAGCAGGACAATCAAATGAAGTTGATCAAGAAACGGTGCCGAAGAAGAAAGTGGTGCAGCGACCAGTGTATTTTGTTAGTTCCCTTCTGCAGGGGGCTAGATCGAGATACTCTGGGGTGCAGAAGTTGCTTTTCGGTCTCCTTATGGCCTCGAGAAAACTACACCACTACTTCCAAGAACACGAGATTACCATCGTCACTCGCTTTCCGTTGCAACGCATCTTGAGAAATCCAGAGGCAACCGGCAGGATAGTGGAGTGGGCGTTGGAATTATCAAGCTTTGCACTCAAGTTTGAGAGCACTTCAACCATTCAGAGCAGGGCTTTGGCGGAATTCATCGCCGAATGGACGCCAACGCAAGACGAAGAAATTCAAGAGACAGCTCTCCCCGGTAAAGAGACAGCAAAGGAATGGGTCATGTACTTTGATGGTGCCTTCTCGCTGCTGGGCGCCGGTGCCGGAGTGCTGCCTATCGCACCCACCGGAGAGCACCTCAAGTATGTGGTCCAAATGCACTTTCCCAGGGAGCAAGCTACAAACAACACTTCTGAGTATGAAGGACTTCTTGCCGGCCTTAGGATCGCAGTAGACCTTGGGATCAAAAAATTTATCATCCGCGGCGACTCGCAGCTTGTTGTAAAGCAAGTGAACAAAGATTATCAGAGCCCGTTAATGGAGGCGTATGTGGAAGAAGTGAGGAAATTGGAAGAACACTTTGACGGGTTGCAAACCAAGCACATCCCTCGTGTGGAAAACAGCGTCGCTGATAGCCTGTCAAAGTGTGCCACTCAAAAGCTTCCCGTGGAACCGGGGACTTTTGTGCTCCATTTGAATCAACCAACAGTCGCCCCATCAATGCAGGCCAACAAGAGAAGAAAGTTAAGTACCGTCAAGTACTTTCCGGCAGAGCTCCCAGAAGCCGCCGACAAGGACGTTGCCGGAAACAGCAATACGGTTGCCGGTGAGCAGCCGCTTAGCGCAGAACCACAAGTTCTTGCCGCAGAAGCAAGCGCTCCCATAGCCGAGGAGATGCCTTTAGTCCTTGTCGTCGAGCCACAGGCTCCGACGTGGGCACAGCAAATAGTTCATTTCCTTCAAATAGGAGGGCTTCCCGGTGAGCAAGAAGAAGCAGAGAAAGTAGCCCGTCAGTCAAGTATGTATCAGTTTGTGGATAGCATCCTGTACAGAAAACGATCAAACGGTGTGAAATTGAAGTGCATTTGCCGGGGAGATGGACTAAAGCTGTTGGCAGAGATACACAGAGGCATATGTGTCTCTCACATAGGATCAAGGGCTCTTGTCGGCAAATCTTTCCGACAAGGCTTCTATTGGCCCACTGCCCTCCAGGATGCGACTGAGCTAGTAACCAAGTGTGAAGCATGCCAGTTCCATTCAAAAATCATACATCAACCAGCTCAAGCCCTCCAAACAATCCCTCTCTCCTGGCCCTTTTCGGTCTGGGGGCTCAATATCTTGGGCCCCTTTTCCCGTGCTGCCGGGGGCTTTGAATTCTTGTACGTCGCCATCGACAAGTTCACAAAGTGGCCTGAAGTGGAGCCAGTGAGGAAGGTGACAGCGCAATCAGCCATCAAGTTCTTCAAAGGATTAGTTTGCCATTTCGGGGTTCCTAACAGGATCATCGTCGACAACGGCACACAATTCACGAGCCGCACCTTCATGCAGTATATCCAAGACCTTGGCAGCAAAATCTGTTTTGCATCTGTTGCTCACCCGAGAAGCAACGGCCAGGCGGAAAGGGTGAACGCTGAAGTGCTGCGTGGCCTCAAGACTAGGACCTTTGACAGGCTGCGCAAGTGTGGGAGGCACTGGATTGATGAGTTGCTGGCGGTTCTTTGGTCACTCAGAACGACACCAAATCGAGCTACCGGCCAAACACCCTTCTCCCTAATCTATGGTGCAGAAGCGGTGCTCCCCACGGAACTCATATATGGGTCACCTCGAGTGCTCGCTTATGATGAAGCTGAGCAAGAGCGGCTGCGGCAAGACGACGCGTTGCTCCTTGAGGAAGATTGTCTTCGGGCAGCTGTGCGAGCTGCACGCTACCAGCAAGCCTTGCACCGCTACCATAGCCGCAAAGTGCACGCCCGAAGCCTTGAAGAAGGCGACCTTGTTCTTCGGCGTGTTCAGTCCGCCAAGGGATCAAACAAGTTGACGCCGAAGTGGGAAGGCCCTTACCGGGTAGTACGAGTCACCAGGCCTGGCGTAGTCCGTCTCGAGACCGAAGATGGCACCTCGGTGCAGAACTCATGGAATATTTAGCATCTTCGCAAGTTCTACCCGTGAGGCGCAGTTGCCGGGTCATGTCCCGGCAACACCCTTTGTACAAGCCTTGTCAATCAGACATGTAACCCTTTGTACAAAGCCAGGCGCAGATCCTATGCATAATAAAGCTAAGTGTTTCGCAACTCCTCGTACATATTCATTTATGTGTCGATGCATGTGATGTTGTGATTTACGCTTTAGTTTGTATGAAATGACTAATGAGCCGTCAAGGTTCCCAAACCGCTCTTTTCTCTTCTTTCTTTTTCTTAAAAGGATGAGGAGGTTCCCTCGCATGCAAGTTTCCCGGAGGGAGTGGAGATGGGGTACCATTCTTAACGACGTTCAAGTGATCATTTTTTACAACGAAAGAAACGACACAAGGGAAAGCTAAGTTGCAAAAACTTTAAAAAAATTCCCTGTTACATTCGTGTTCCCCCTTGAACGGTTCTGAGCTTTGTATGAGAAACCTGCACGCGAGAGGAGCCTTGTCGCGATCAGTCCGCGCCCTAGATTGCCTCGAGTCTGCTCGGCAAGCTTGGCGGCTGCGTTCTGGCCTGGCAAGTCACCTTGCCGGCAGCGGCACTTCCAGCAGGCTGCTAAGGACCCGTTCCTCGAAGCGCTCGCGACAAGTGTGCGCACTGGCAATCTTCCGATAAGAGTAGGGAACACAAATTATACAAAGGCGGAATAAGATAAGGGAAACATCATGCGTTCATTTAAACCCGGCAAACACCAGATGTTCATTAAGAAAGTACTTGATTACACTCTGTTGGCCCTTTGCCAGGGTTTATCTCAAGTGCAAAGAGGGCAAAAGGGGCGCCTAGGCGGGATCCGGCTTGTTCCCGGAAGGCCAGATGATGGTGCTGCCGGCGATCAGCCAGACTCTTCGCCGTTGCCTTCGACCTTCACGCACGGAGAGCCGTCATCATCGTCATCCTCAGCATCGCTGGAGGAAGCGGTGTCGCTGTCGCTCGAGCTCTCCGCACAGCACTCCAGACGAGCGCCTGAAGCCCCGAAGAACTTCACGACAAGTGTGTCTGGTCCGTCCAGCTTGAAGTGAAGGAGGTGCCCTTGCCCTAAGCAGCGGGCACGGGCAAAGGATTTCCA
Source organism: Elymus sibiricus (assembly GCA_039707655.1). Lineage (NCBI taxonomy): Eukaryota > Viridiplantae > Streptophyta > Magnoliopsida > Poales > Poaceae > Elymus > Elymus sibiricus. Next base: position 283,516,741 of record CM077670.1, read on the forward strand.
CCCGCGCGTAAGGTACATGATGCCATTGTTGGAGGTTTCGACGGTCACCCACACCGAGCCGTTGCAGCAACCGTCCACGCGCAGCCATAAGCCGTGCAGGTGGCGGCCTTCCATCTCCCTGGCAAAAGGCTGAGGAAGTCGTAGCCAGCTCCACGGCTGGTCACGCAGCTCCAAGACGAACTCTTCCGCCGTGTCCACCGTGTGGCCTTCTGCCGGCGGAGGAGGGACCGAAGACGGAACAACGAGCGTTCCACCGCGGCCACCCTGGCCGCGGACACCACGCCGTCCGCAACCGCGGGCCGCGGCCCTCCCTCGAGCACTGGGGCCAGCTTCCGCAGCCGCAGCCGAAGCTTGAGCGTGAGGCCGGGAAGAAGCCCTCGCCGCGGTGGCAAAGGCGCGGCCGCGGCCGCGGCCTCCCCCTCTCACCATGGCGTCGTCAAGAGCGGGAAGAGAAGAAGATATGGGAAGAAGACAACAATTGCTGGAAGTTGAGACGGGAGGGGATGGTTGAGCTTAGCATCCCGCGCGCCCCCCCTTTTTATAGGGGGAGCGCGGAGAGCTGGCCCTTCGCCATCTTCGAGCGACCGTCCACGATCGCCAATCCCACGTCCTGCGTTTCTGACGGGCGCATTACTCCAGCAACCGCCCACGATCGCCAATTCCGCGCCCTGCGCCCCCTGGCCCGGTGCATCACTCCAACGGCCGCCCTTCTCCACCAATCCGCTGCCCTGCATGCATGCAGACATGCGTGATGGAGGGGCATAGAAAAAGGAGGAGTAAAGACAGACAGGGCAGTTACCCCTCACCATGCGGAGCTGAGCACCTGTTCGGTTTGAACCAGCAGCATCCCACATATGAACATACCCTTGGCCTGAGTACGCCTGTGGGCCAGCCACCCGACGACACGGTTTGCTGGGAAGTGGGTGAGAGCACGCCCAAGGCCGGATTAATAAGGAAGCAAATAAGATCTCAAAAGAAGATAATCATCATGACCGAAGATTACAGTGGCAGTTCCCCGCCGCGTGTCTGTGCATTGTTTGGGCCTAGCCCAACAACGCTTCGGACGCGCGTACGGCCCAGGCCCGGGGGCTCCTGTCGGTGTATAAAACATGGGTATTTTATACCCTGACTTATGCACAGACGGTGGCAACTTCCTTGCCGGCTAAAGCTTTGCTGGGAACCGCCAAGATCAAGATTCGGAGTCCAGCCGCAGAAGCTACCAGAAAGAAGCTCAAAACACAAAACTCGACTAGTACCAAGGATGAAGACATTCCTTGCCGGCAAGGCTGAACCGGCAAGGTGAAGACCCGGCAAGCTCCGTGTCGGCAAGCTTAAGCCAGCCCTCCAGCGCTCCACCTCGCTGCAGAGGTGTTCGCTGACGAGTGAGGTGTTGACCGCGCAGGTTGGTTGGTGAGGCTTGTCGGGCATGTGTCAGCACGCTGGGACAAGATTTGCCCCTAACGACACCCGTCCAAGAGGCGTGTCAGGATAATACGAGGTAGCTGGGCAAGCGGTGTAGAAACCTTGCCGGGACTACCTCCCTACATGACACCTAACGACGCATTTATTGCCTTTGTCCTAAACTGGCAGAGTTAGGTATGATAGCACTGTTTGCTATCTAATCCCTATGTAATTACTGTTTTGCCACTGTGGTAACCCCTTGAGCTATAAAAGGAGGGCCAAGGCAACAGTTAGCGGGGTCGGACTCCTTTTCAAACACAAGCACGTCTCGCGTAGCTGCTCCCCCCCGCGCCTTGCCGGGACGGGTGCTCCTTGTACGGTGCTTCTGCACCATCAATACACCAAAGGCAGGAGTAGGGTTTTACGCTTCTCAGCAGCCCGAACCTGGGTAAATCCCTCGCGCTCCCCATTGTCCATGCTCTGTGTGCACGTCGACCTCCCCCGCCGAACCACAAGGGGCTGCATGGCCCCATAGATGGTCGTACCCCGACACGGGGAGACATCATCAAATTACCAAGTACCTTCGCACAAATTATCATTCACTTGCATTTACTTTATTTGCCTTTTATTTGCATTTGCCTCTCGTTTTCATCTGCCCCACTTCTAATTTTTTTTTTACAAAAACACAAAAATATTTTTATTCGCTTGTTTGCTTGCTTTTATTGCCTTCATGTCAAACACTCAAGAACAGAAAGTAAAACAAAAATTTAAGATACTATGGATCACCTTAAGGTTTTCTACTTGGATCATCTTTGATCCATTTGTGCTCGTGCCGAAACCCCAACTAGTTTAGTTGAGGGAAAATCCTTAGATGAGCATGCTCATTTTGTGCGTCACTGTTTGTTTCAAAAAGGGAGACTCTTATGGAATCAAATAAATTGTTTGCTATGCTATGCTTGGAATCTATGTGAAATTTATGATTTTACGTGTTGCTGTAAGAACCCTAAAAAACACCTTCCCTACCTATGTGAGTTTAATGATAATGAAAGCTTATCTTCTTTTGCCAAGGGTGTTTATAGGTACTATGATATCGAACAAATTGAAGAATTTGTTGCTTTTAAGGATGCTTATGAAGTTGCTTCTTTAATTGAAAAGTATGATATTACTCTCTACAAATCTGAAAATTTTGACATACTTAAATACTGCTATGAAAACTATGCTCCTAATGCCTATGTTAATGAATTTATTGAAAGGATGTCTGCTACTTTGGAAGAAAATAATGATATGCATGAATCCATAGATAATTATGATTCCGTTGATTCAATTGAAATATCCCCTGTTGATGAATGTGATGCTTGCTGTTCTTATGGCCATGATGCCAATATTAATGATGTTTATAGAGAAGAACTTGCTATAGTTCCTTATGTTAAAAATGAAATTATTGCTATAGCACCCATACTTGATAGCTCCTTGAATGAAAATCATGATTGCAATGATGTTATTATAAATTCTATTAATGTCAATTGTGCTAATTATGTGCAAAGCTACGAGCTTGGGGATGATGATTTTGTTATGTCCACTACTCATTGTAATCATCATGATTGGGGTGATGCTTCTTATGATCTTGAAAATTTATTTAAGCCTCATGAGGAATATGATATTGATAATAATGTTTGCAATAATATTGAAAGTGGGTTTGGAAGAGTGTCAACTTTAAGTAAAAAGAATCCCACATATTCGGAGAGTGTTCAATCTTATGAAATTTTTGACAAAAGTGGGTTTGGAGAGGTCATGACTTTAGTTGATGTTAATCCCACTATCTTGGAAGATTATAAATTTTTTATGCATGTGGATCATAGAGAGAATATTTTATATGATAGCTATATTATTGAATTTGACTATGATCCTACATGTAATTATTATGAGAGAGGAAAATATGGTTGTTGTAGGAACGAAGTATGTCTACCAGAGGGGGGGGGGGGGGTGAAAGGGAGTTTTAAATTTTCTTTCGGAAATATCAAAACTCTCGGAACCCAGCAGCGGAACGAATGAAAACAGTATTTAGTGAGCGAATACAAACTGTCGAATGGAAACTAAAACATGCATCGAGGTGAATCACATAATTGAAACATGTCACAAGGCATTGTTCGAATGTAAAGGAGAGTAGCAGAGGTGACCAGTGATGCTCGATGGCGACGAGGTATTTGGTAGACCAGTTCGCCCTTCTGCAAAAGGACTACGTCTGGTTGGAGGGGTTGTGATTTAACACAGAAGATAAACTCTCTTCGCCCTATTCTCCTCGACAATTGGTTCGTCAACCAATGCCGATTACTCGTGGTAGATGCTTGAGGCTATCTCCGAACCTTTACAGACTTCTTCTTCGAGAACCACAATTACTCTTGGTCTCTGAAGAAATTAACACCTAACCGTCTAGAGAGTTTGCAGCTCTCAAGAGTAATAGGCGGAGCGTACTGGACTTAGATTCGAGTGATGCTGAACCACTATCTAATTTTTCGGCTCTGGGGTTTTCTCTCGGTGGATTTTAAACTCAAATCTATCGGAGAGGGGGTTGCTCAACAATCTTCTCAGAATCAAACGGAGCAGCCACCGGACAACGCCGGTGCGGGGTGGCTATTTATAGCCGCAGCCTTCCCTGATGGGAAATGACCATTTTGGACACGCGGTCCAGCCAATGGCCAACCGACACGTTCACAACGGTCGGATTTTGGGAGCAACGGTAACATTACTTGAAGAGCAAGTAATGCTAACTCCTCGGTCAGAGACAAATCTCTCGCAGCGAAGAAGATCACAGTCTCTTGCTGGCAAGTATTTGCTCGGAACACAAGGAGATTTCTCTCGCAGCTTTCATACGATTTGGGTTAAGCATCAGCGAATCAAATCTTCGAACGCTACACCCCTCTTAATAGTACGGTGGTCCTATGACTCAATAAGAGAAAAGAAGCTACGTCTTCACTTCGTCTTCAAAATTCTCGGATGCAGTCACTTCCTTCGGAAAGGCACCGAACCAATTGCTTCACGTCAGCAGTTTTTGAGGGGTCACTCTTGTTGTCATAATCTTCGGGGATAACCTTCACTGCCACGCAGGGAATATTCTTCGGAGTTTGAAACCAAACTCCTCTTGACTCCAGGGACCTGTTGCTCTGTGTGCACTAGCAAACACATCAGTCCCTCACTGTTTGTCAACAATCTCCAAAACATAAGGAGGCAAATTATTGCACCAACAATCTCCCCCTTTTTGGACGATTGATGACAAAACAGATAATCATCGAAGTGAAGATAGATAAGTGAAAACCAATTCCAACAAGAGTGAGTAAGTGTTACTTTGCTCGAAGATGAAATAGACTCCCCCTAAATGTATGCAGGGAAGAAGGATATGAGATAAATTCTCCTGTAAGAATTGAAGTATATGGAGGAAATTTTAATCATTCGAGACATTGATTCGCACTGATGAGATATAATCCATCGAGATCGTAGTGCAATCAAATATGACTTCTGATAATAATTCCACCTGCAAGACAAATGCTTCGAGAGGAATAGTGCAGCAGCAGGGGTAATGAGCATTACAGCACAGAAGTTATCGAGTTTTACAACATAGTACGGATAAGATATAGACCAGAAGTTGCAAACTCGCACGAAACCAAAATCAAACGAAACACCAAAAGCAAATCTATCGAGACTCGATGTAATTCTCCCCCTTTTTGTCAACAAGTGTCAAAAAGGTGAGGAATAACAGGAGTAAAGAAATGCAGAGCTTGGCTCAACCAGTGGCATCTCCAGACGAGCTATCCGAGGTTAGTTCTTCTTCGGAAGTGATGGGACTGTCTTCGTCTTCAGCAGCAACAGATTTTCCTTTAAGAATAAGAGCTTGAGGCTGAGCAGATGAGGGAATAGCTGGAGTGGCCACAGGAGGAATACGGGAATGCATATTGCCTTCGGCAAGTTTCTCTGTCGGTGAGGTGGCTTCAGATTCGTCAAGCAGTTTGCGAAGCTTGAGATGAAGAAGATCTGTTGTAGGCTCACGAGCAGGCAGAGGAGTACTCCGACCTTGAAAATCTTCGATAGTGAAGCCTTTGTCAATATAGTCATAAAGCTCTTGGAGATTGACATTCAGTAATTGTTTCTCGGTGAAGAACTTGCGAAGCAATTTCCAGAGTCTCTTCTTGTTTTCATCAGCTATCAGATGCATTATCCTCGTGCGATTGTTAAGTGCATTCAGTTCGGAGGCGAGATGTTCTTTCTCGCGACGATCCTCAGCTATATGTTGCAGTAGCAGCTGTTGTGTACGCAAACTAACTTCGAGTTGCGATGGAGGGTGTGGTGAAATCTTTCGGTCACGCTGAGGCAGACGGGGTCCATCAAATTGCTGGTGATAGACTTGGGAGCTTGATGCGGGCGATTTTCCCGAAGAGATATCATCCATGACTTTCAAAGTATAGCGAACAGGAGGAATGAAGCTCTTATGGCTTTCCTTCGCAAGATACACTGTGCGCATTGCATGATCAACAACTTTCTGGATCCAAGGTGCAAACACTTTGATGCAGAAGGGATATTGAGCAGAATCCTTCAGAATGCGTAGGAACATGTCTTCCACACCGAAAATGTATCGCTCAGAGATGACATATATAGCATTGCGAAGAACATCTGAGATGGACTTGTCTGGATTCATACCAGCCAGAGGGCAAATGGTATAGGAGAGCATGTGGAATAGCGTCTGATTGTCGAAAGTTAAATGCTCAGGACGAGGAGGACCAGTGTAGTCACGAATCTTTTCATGATCCATTGTACATCGAAAGATTTCATCAGATATAACATCAATGTTATGAACCCGAATCTCAGTGTTACCGTGCTCAAAGTGAGGGAAATGGAAGTGCGAGACAAAATCCGTTGAAGTGCATTTGATGCGTTTCCCTTCGGTCATCCATTCCATAACCCATTTGGAGCTATCAGATTCATCGCCAGAGATATATAGTGTAGCATAGAATTGAAGAATAATCTCTCTGTTCCAAGGGTGCTCGAACTCAAAGACTTTGGTGAGGCAGAAATCATCCAGATCCTAAAGCAATTGATTGAAACAGCCAATGTTGCGCATAGCAGGGATGTCCAGATATTCGTGAGGAAATATCTTTCGACTCTCATAAAGGACCCGAGAATAATAGATGGCCTGTTCCTTAGTCCAGAAACGAGGCGATTCTGAAGTGCGCGGCCCATCATACGGACTGGCTTCAAAGAATTTGGGATGCGCATTCTGATTAAAAAGAGGACCTTTTGCGCCTGCGCCTGACGAGAACAAAGGCAGTTCTTCACGAGGGTAGGGATATTTGAGTTCTTCTTCAGGATAAAGATATTCATCACCATAGATAACTGAGTCCGTGCGGCGAGCAGAGACAGATTTTCGTTCGGAGGGACCAACATCTGGCATTCGAATAGCTGTGTCGATGGATAACTTGAGCGGAGACGGAGCAGGTGTTTCAACTGTTGGAGGTGCTGAGGTAGAAGGCAGCAGAGCAGGTTCAATCACTGGAGGCACTGAAGCCGAGTCATTTACTGAAGGTTGTTGCTCAACTGGGATCTGTTGTTGCTCGACTATAGGAGAAACCGAGACTGTTGGAGCTTCATGAGCCGGAGAAGCTTGGGGCTCGGAGCGAGGGATTTCACCTTCCTCAGAGACAAATTATTGCGAGGGAATATCAGCTCGAGCAGGGGAGGCCACAGGCACTGATTCAGTTGGCCTTGGCGAGGGAGGAGCATCCGAGTCCTTATCAGGGGGTGGCGAAGGAATTGCTGGCTCAGGAGATTTTGCTGGCGGAGCAGGAGACTGAGCAACTTGGGGAACAGGCAACGGTTCCTTCGGAGCAGGAGGCACATTTTTCTTTGCCATTCGCTTTCGTTGCTTTTTCTTTTGCTGAGCAACTTGATCAATATGGCCCTTGACCAGATTATTGTATCCAGTGACTTTGGCTTGATGTGCATCACAGATCTTCCGAACAATTTCATCTAGATCCGTGTGAAAGCGTAACCTTCGGTGGCGAAGAAGAGTCATGGCACGATTGATATCCTTGTAGGAGTCTTCGAGTGCTTTAATGACAAATTTGGAAGAGGCAGTTTTCATGCGGTGATCAATGTCCATTAGCTCGGCAGAAAAAGAGTTGATCTCAACTGCATCTTCTCTCAATTCTTGAACTACGGAAGTGGCTTGAGTAATGACTTCGGCAGGAATAGGCAGAGAAGCCACTTCTCCATCGAAAGGATTGTCCACAAATTTATCGAGTTGTTCCATGATAAATATGTGATCATAGTAATGAGGAGCATCAGACTTGATAGAGGGAGCAGTCTGGACAGGAACTTGCTCGGTAGGAGGTTTTGAAGCCAAAGGCTGAGTCACGGTAGGCGCAAATTTAGCAACCTTCTCCTTCGGAGCAGTAGCCCGCGGAGCAACTTTCTCGGTAGGCGCCTTGATTTTCTTCAAGTCCGGTTTGGGAATATTTTCGCCTTGCTTGGCAGTACTCATAGGAGCGTCAACTACCAAATCCTTCAAATTGATAGCATCTGGATGAGGAGTTGTGTTCACATGCTGCTTCATTGTGACAGCAGTAGCAGGGGTCTTTCGAGCTGGGATCTTCTTCGGTGGTGCTCCTGGAATAATGTTAACACGAAGATCAGGCATCACAGTAGATGTGGTAATGTTTACTTCCTCACTGAGAGTAGCAACAACTTCTTCCTTGGTGAGCAGAGGATCATCATCATCAGCAGAAGAATCATCCATGCGAAAATCAGCAGCAGGTTCAGCCTTTTTCCTCTTTGGTGCGCTCTTTTTCTTCGCAGCAGCGCTGGGATCATGCTTGCGCTTAGAACGACTTTTAGATTTTCCTTCGACCTTTTTCTTCTCCACATCATCTTTGAGAAGGCCAAGGTTTTCCTGTTCACGAGCCTTTTGCTTTTCGGCCCTTTGGGCTCGCTTGATGGCATTGCGCTGACGCTTAGCAAGCTCCTCGGGATATGATGCAGGTGTGCGAAGGGAAGACTCATCAGCATTTGGTGGAGGAGGTGGTCTCTCTTGGGGACCATTTGCCTTGATGAGAGAAATTTCACGGCAGTCACCCCATGGTGGATGAAATGCAAAGTTCTGAGCAAACCGAGGATGAACAAATTCATAGTTGAACCACTTGCGCACCCAGTGGCGGCAAATCCATTGTTGACGAGTATCTCTCTAATGTTTGGTTTCTCCTGGAACAGTGTCATAGCGATCATGAGATATGTACTCGGCGGTGTTGGTGTATGCCTGTCTGCCACCCCTCTTTTTCTTCGGAGCAGTCTCTTCTTGCTCGTCGGCATTTTGATCTGTCCTTTTTCTCTTGCTGGTTGATGGGCCTACCGTTAGGCCCTTAGCATTCGGAGCTTTGGATTCATCAGCAGTGCCCAGAATAACATCATCTTTGTCAGTCCGACTGACTGGGTTAGCTGAATCCTCGACTGACTGCATTTCCCAGTGAACATAGATAGATGCGAGGGAAAATGGGAACAGGGTTACGAATGCACACAGCGAAGATTTTGAAAAAGGAACTCGTTTTTGATGAAGAAATAGATGCAAACTTTGAGAAATGTTCCGGGCGAAAGAAATGTGTAGAACGAACTAGTAGGTTCGAAGAGAATACTAGTAAACGTGCTAAGCATTCCGTTCATGCGAGACATAACACAAACCCTAGATCTGAAATTTTTCGGATGCGAGGGACAACTACAAACCACATCCGCACAAGTTACCTATCAGTAAGGATCTGAGAAATACAGTAAAAAAATAAGCAATTTTTTACCGCGGACGAATTCGAACAGGAAGAGAGGAAGAACGAGTTCGCACTACACATACCCTAACTCGGTGATGTGTAGCAACTACGGCGGCGCGGAGAGGAAGATGATCCGCGGCGGCGAGGAATGACTCTGGCGACCTCTTTCCGGCAGCGAAGCGGCGAAGATGGTCGACGTCGTCGAGCTCGAGGAGGAGCAGTGCGGTAGGGCTTCGGAAGGTGGCGATGGGGAAGGGGCGAAGTGAAACGAGGAGGGTGGCGGCACAGAATTTATATGCGAGGAGGAAATAGCCGCATCATGGTGAATCTGATCGGACGACCAGAGATAAAGGACTATTGCGATTCAACGGATCGGATAAGCTGGCAGTTGATGATCAGCACGTGGCAACCGTCACCAAAGAACGTGGTCCAGACTTGGGCGGGAAACCCCAAATTTTGGACGGCTTTCGCCAAAACTGATTAAGTTCAGACCGAAACTTTAACGTGGTCAAGGACACCAGATGAAGTTTCGTTCCCAGATGAAATTTGTGCATTCATAACGGAACAACATAGACTGGAAGAGATAGAATAGAGGGAAAAAGAGGGTCCTAGGTATTTCACTCAGACGAGAAAACACAAACTCCAGAGAGAAAAACTATGAGTGAAATACATTCGGACTAACACAAAGGTTTCAACTGCAACTCAGCGACGAGAAATTGTGGTGGCGTTACCCACCATATAAGAACTGCATGACCCTGAGCGTCGCACAATTATCGTGGCACCCGGTTAGTCTAGTTCTTCTTTAATGTATTCACTCTCAGAAAGAAAATTTCACTTTGTCAAAATTTTCAGGCTCTTCGAGTGTTATGCACCCATTCCTTCTAAGATGTGGAAGTGTTGGTACGGGTGCCGAGTCCAACTTACTGCACGTTTGCGGAATCTAGGATATTTAGCTCACACCGTAACGCACAGAATCTTTTCTCATCGAGAGGCTTGGTGAAGATATCGGCTAGATTCTCTTCGGTATTGACGTGACTGATAATAATATCCTTTCGAGCAACATGATCGCGTAGGAAATGATGTTTGATCTCAATATGCTTGGTGCGAGAGTGCTGCACATGATTGTGGGCAATTTTGATTGCACTCTCATTGTCACACAATAGAGGGATCTTCTTGACCTTGATGCCATAATCCTTCAGAGTCTGCTTCATCCACAATAACTGAGTACAGCAAGCGCCGGCAGCAATATATTCGGCCTCAGCCGTAGAGAGCGAGACACAATTCTGCTTCCTTGACGACCAACATACCAATGATCTACCGAGGAAATGGCATGTCCCCGAAGTAGATTTCCTATCAACCCGGTCACCTGCATAATCTGAGTCTGAATATCCAACGAGGTCAAACTGTGCTCCCTTAGGATACCATAAACCTAAGGTGGGGGTGTGAGCCAAATATCTCAGAATACGCTTGACCGCTTGGTGATGTGATTCTTTCGGTGCAGCTTGAAAATGAGCACACATACAAACACTCAACATAATATCAGGTCTGGATGCACATAGGTAAAGCAAAGAGCCAATCATCGAACGATAAGCTTTCTGATCGTAATCTTTACCGTACACGTCTGCGTCCAGATGGCCATTCGTGGGCATGGGAGTTTTGTAACCCTTCTGTTTGCAATCTTGCAATATGAAATTCTTAAGACAGTCTCTCAGATATTTCTCCTGAGATATGAAAATTCCATTGTCCTGTTGACGAATTTGTAGTCCGAGAAAGAACTTAAGTTCACCCATCATGGACATTTGATACTTCTCGGACATCATTCAACCGAATTCCATGCTACAAGTATTGTTAGTACAGCCGAAAATAATATCATCCACATAAATTTTACACACGAATAGATCGCCATCAATAGCACGAGTAAAAAGAGTGGAATCAGTGGATCCTGGCTTGAACCCTTTGTCGAGCAAAAACCTCTTCAGAGTGTCATACCAAGCTCGAGGGGCTTGCTTTAGCCCATATAGCGCCTTTTTCAACCTGAAAACTTTGTTAGGAAACTGAGGGTTTTCAAAGCCAGGTGGCTGCCTAACATATACTTCCTCATCAATTTCACCATTGAGGAAAGCACTTTTCACATCCATTTGATAAAGCAGAATATCATTGTAATTTGCATAAGTGAGAAGAATACGAATTGCCTCAAGGCGAGCAACAGGAGCATATGTTTCACCGAAATCGATACCTTCTACCTGTGTGTACCCTTGAGCGACAAGACGTGCTTTGTTTCTCACAACAATGCCATTTTCATCTTGCTTGTTCCGGAAAATCCATTTTGTGCCGATGATATTGTGCTTCTTAGGATTCGGTTTGTCAACCAATTCCCACACATCATTCAATTCGAATTGCACCAACTCTTCTTGCATGGCATTCATCCAATCGGGATCGTTCATAGCTTCTTCATACTTGGTAGGTTCTGTTAATGAGACAAAAGAGAAACTTCCACAATAGTTATCCAATCTAGTGCGAGAGCGAGTTGTGGGTCTGTAACCTGGATTCTCGAGATCTTTGAGGATTAATGTAGGGTCAACTCGATTTGCCACTCGTGGGAGAGGATTTCCTTCTTGATGATCATTTTCATTTTCCTCAGTATCAGCATCCGGATTGGCATTAGTATCGCCATTTTCATGTTGATTGCCATTTTGATCGGCATTTGCATTGGGGTTGCCATTTGTGTTCGGTGCGGCATTTCCTTCGGCAGTAGATTGGCGTGTGCGTCGAGCAATGGGAGCATCATCATCGGAAGAGTCTGGTGAATTTCCTTCGACTGGCCTGACGTCCCCAATAGCCATTTGCCGAATAGCATCCGAAATCGGAGGTTCATCTATCACATTAGGCAGGTGCTCCTTTTGAGAGCCGTTAGATTCATCAAACTGCACATTTACCGTTTCCATAACTTTCCCGTGGTGAGAGTTATAGACACGATAAGTATGCGAGTTCGAGCCATAACCAAGAAGAAAACCTTCATGTGCTTTGGGTGCAAACTTAGAATTATGATTCATGTCACGAATATAGCAAGGTGCACCAAAAACACGTAGATAAGAAACATTCGGTTTCTTGCCAGTGATAAGCTCATATGACGTTTTCTTAAGGAATTTATGAAGATAAACACGATTCACAACATGGCAAGCAGTGTTAATAGCATCAGCCCAGAAACGAATGGGAGTTTTATACTCACTAAGCAATGTTCTCGCCATTTCAATGAGAGTTCTGTTCTTTCGCTCAACAACTCCATTCTGTTGGGGAGTGTATGCGGCAGAGAATTCATGAGTGCTACCATTTTCATCGAGAAAATCTTCGATATGAGTATTTTTGAACTCGGTGCCATTGTCGCTTCTGACATGCTTAATTCGCATATCATATTCATTATGAGCCTTCTTAGCGAATCTTTTGAAGATGTCTTGGGTGCAGGTTTTGTCTTCGAGAAAGAATACCCAAGTGTATCGAGAGAAATCATCAACAATAACCAGACCATAATGACTGCCTCCGAAGCTTGCATAGTTTTGAGGCCCGAATAAATCCATATGAAGAATTTCTAGTGGTCTTGTTGTGGTCATGACTGTTTTTGATGAATGGTGCTTCTTTGCCAATTTACCGGCTTCACACGCAGCACAGAGACGATCCTTGTCGAATTTCACATCAGGAATACCACGGAGATGATTTTTCTTCAAGAGAGTCTGCAAATTTCTCATACCTGCATGACCAAGTCTTCGGTGCCACAGCCATCCTTCGGTTGCTTTTGCAAGCAAACAAGTTCGGACTGAGGGACCCTTAGAGAAATCCACAATATATAAGTCACCTTTTCTATTTCCCTCGAAAACGAAGGAATTGTCAGTGGCCATAAAGACGATGCATTTGTATTTAGAAAATAGAACTAGCATGCCTAGATCACAAAGCTTGCCAATTGACATGAGATTGAATCCAAGAGACTGAACAAGTAAAACATCATCAATGTTCTTGTCCTTGGATATAGCAATTTTACCTAACCCAATTACCTTTCCTTTGTTGTTGTCGCCGAAAGTAATATTCTTCTCAGATGAAGCAGTTAAGTTGGGGTCGACAAACAATGACTTGTCTCCGGTCATATGACTAGTGCATCCACTATCCATTATCCATTCGGTACACCCGGAGACATAGTTCTGCAAAGAAATCAGGCTTTCTTAACCACCCACATCTTTGTAGGTGGCTTCGAAACATATGAGCGAGCAGGATATGATTTCTTTCAATAATTGTACGAATTGTAACTTGAATGAGTACGAGCACAATCGAAAGAGTAAGCATTGAAGTTTCTTCCAGACGAATGAGTATAGCGGTTGGGTGAGGCAGGTATGTACTCATTCTATCGAATCTTTTCCAAGATATATCGAGCATTTTCTTCCTGCATGGTCAGTAGTCTAGTAACAGGTAATGCTTCGATAGTTTTCCTGGGCACCCAGATAGATTCCTTCGGGGGGCCATTCCTGCTGTTTGGTCCAACATAGCGAGCAACAGCCTCACCACGTTGGTTTTTGAACAACTTATAGTTGTCCAAAGAATCATCATATGAGTATTTAGGGATATTGAACTCATATCCCGAAAGTAAAGCTGGATTGAGCGTTTTGCTCTTAGCTGGTACCCACACAGTGCGAGGATATTGATCAGGTTCCCAGTAGGAGCCATTCTCATTTAGTTTCCTTTCGAAACCGATACCTTCCTTTCTGGGATTTTTGTGAAGAATGGATTTCTTCAGAACATCACACAATGTTTGATGCCCTTTGAGAGACTTGAACATTCCTGTCTGAAGAAGATCCTTCAACCTGGCATTTTCATTAGAAACAGAACCATTTTCCTCGACCAAGGGGTTAGCATTCACAGAAGATTCAACACTTGATTCAGCGTTACTGCGTTCAAGGCATTTTAAGCAAGGAGGTACAAACACTTCAGGTTTCTCTTTGAGTTGTTGGGTGAGAAGAGAATTTTCTCTGATCAAGTCATCATGAGCCTCTCTCAGCGACTCGAGTTCCTATTTCCATTTCAGGTAATCATAAGTCAATCTTTCGTGGTCAGCTGAGAGAAAATCATGACGATCTGATAGTTCTTTCATTCGAGACTCGAGGGCGGAATGCTCTTCGGTCAACGACTGATTTTTCTCCATCTCCTCAACCAACAACCCTTCAGACTTCCTGAGGGTTTTCTCAATTTTTTCAAGAGAGTTTTGTTGTATATTAGCAATTTTGATTAGTTTAGCATGGTCATCCTCATCAGAAGAATATTGATCACTGGAGTGAACCTTGTGATGTTTGGAGGATACCTTTTCTTTCGAAGCTTTGGCCATGAAGCAGTACTCAGGAGACTCGTTGTTGCTCGAATGATTCTCGAAGAAGTTCGATGCAGGAGTAGAGGCACATGCTATGCCAGCCATGCCGGAATCAGAATCCTCATCGGATTCATCAACTTCTTCGGAGTCGGATGACGCTTCTTCATCGGAATCCATATCCTTGCCGATGTACGCCTTGGCCTTGCGAGAAGAGTTCTTGCGGTTGGACGAGGACTTGGAGGGATTCCTTGAGGAAGATCTTGTCGAGGACTTGGAGGAGCTATCCTTGTTCTTGAAGAACTTCTTCGTTTTCTTCTCATCATCGGAGTCGTAGTTTTTTCTCTTGCCTTTGCCATGGTTGTGTCCTGACTCAAATCTTCCACTGGCACGGATTTCAGCTTCCCAGAGAGGGCAGTCCGAGATGAAGTGTCCTGGCTTTTTGCACTTGAAACAGGTGTAATCTCCAGTAGGTTTTGATGAAGATTTGGATCCGCCAGAGTTACTGGATCCTTTCTTCTGAAACTGATTTTTCTTATGAAGGTGTTGAAATCTTTTCGTGATCAATGTGAGGTCCTTGCTGAACCTTTCGGGGTCATCTGAATCTTCATCGGCATTTCCTTCTGAGGAAGAACCAGTCGCAGCCTTGAGAGCATGACTTTTTCGGTGACTCGAGCCATAGAGATCTCTCTTTTCTTCTTCTTATTCTTCGTGGGTGTTCAGCCTTTCCATGATATCAGCAGAGTCGAGAACTTTGAAATCAGCTCGTTCCCGAATCATCAGAACTAGAGTATCGAACGAACTGTCAAGAGATCGGAGCAGCTTCTTCACAACTTTGTGATCAGTGATGTCTTTGGCGCCGAGACCTTGTAGCTCGTTTGCGATGTCACTCAGACGATCAAAGGTTTGCTGGCAGCTTTCATTTCCAATTCGCTTGAACCGATTGAACTTGGCCCGAAGAGTATCAATGCGAGCTTCTTTCTGAGTTGAAACACCCTCGTTTATCTTTTTGAGAATGTCCCACATTTCCTTTGCAGTTTCACACTGACGATAGCGAAGAAATTGAGCGCGAGAGAGATGACCACCAATTTCATCCTTGGCTTGAGCATCCATCTGAATGAGTTTCTTCTCGTGGTCAGTGGGGACTTGGGGCACTTCAACCGTGAATCCATTATGCACCACATTCCACATGTCATCATCAATGGCTCGGAGACGGATCTTCATCTTCTCCTTCCAGAAGGGATAGTCTGTCCCATCGAAGATGGGAATCTTGAGGTGCGACTTGTAGCTCACTGAAGACATACTTAAACTCCAAGGTGGTTAGACCAAAATGAGCAGAGTCAAGGAGTACCTCGCTCTGATACCAATTGTAGGAACGAAGTATGTCTACCAGAGGGGGGGTGAATGGGAGTTTTAAATTTTCTTTCGGAAATATCAAAACTCTCGGAACCCAGCAACGGAATGAATGAAAACAGTATTTAGTGAGCGAATACAAACTGTTGAATGGAAACTGAAACATGCATCGAGGTGAATCACATAATTGAAACATGTCACAAGGCATTGTTCGAATGTAAAGGAGAGTAGCAGAGGTGACCAGTGATGCTCGATGGCGACGAGGTATTTGGTAGACCAGTTCGCTCTTCTGCAAAAGGACTACGTCTGGTTGGAGGGGTTGTGATTTAACACAGAAGATAAACTCTCTTCGCCCTATTCTCCTCGACAATTGGTTCGTCAACCAATGCCGATTACTCGTGGTAGATGCTTGAGGCGATCTCCGAACCTTTACAGACTTCTTCTTCGAGAACCACAATTACTCTTGGTCTCTGAAGAAATTGACACCTAACCGTCTAGAGAGTTTGCAGCTCTCAAGAGTAATAGGCGGAGCGTACTGGACTTAGATTCGAGTGATGCTGAACCACTATCTAATTTTTCGGCTCTGGGGTTTTCTCTCGGTGGATTTTAAACTCAAATCTATCGGAGAGGGGGTTGCTCAACAATCTTCTCAGAATCAAACGGAGCAGCCACCGGACAATGCCGGTGCGGGGTGGCTATTTATAGCCGCATCCTTCCCTGATGGGAAATGACTATTTTGGACACGCGGTCCAGCCAATGGCCAACCGACACGTTCACAACGGTCGGATTTTGGGAGCAACGGTAACATTACTTGAAGAGCAAGTAATGCTAACTCCTCGGTCAGAGACAAATCTCTCGCAGCAAAGAAGATCACAGTCTCTTGCTGGCAAGTATTTTCTCGGAACACAAGGAGATTTCTCTCGCAGCTTTCATACGATTTGGGTTAAGCATCAACGAATCAAATCTTCGAACGCTACACCACTCTTAATAGTACAGTGGTCCTATGACTCAATAAGATAAAAGAAACAACGAAATGCTACATCTTCACTTCATCTTCAAAATTCTCGGACGCAGTCACTTCCTTCGGAAAGGCACCGAACCAATTGCTTCACGTCAGCAATTTTTTAGGGGTCACTCTTGTCGTCATAATCTTCGGTGATAACCTTCACTGCCACGCAGGGAATATTCTTTGGAGTTTGAAACCAAACTCCTCTTGACTCCAGGGACCTGTTGCTCTGTGTGCACTAGCAAACACATCAGTCCCTCACTGTTTGTCAACAATCTCCAAAACATAAGGAGGCAAATTATTGCACGAACAGTTGTAGAAATTTTCATGTTACTCAATTACCTCTCTTGAAGTTCAAATTGTTAATGCTTCGTTCTTCTTCCTTGCATATGCTAGATACTTCTTGTCTTGATAATTTGTTTGCTTATAAAATGCCTATGCATAGGAAGTATGTTAGACTTAAATATGTTTCTTGCATGCTATATGATGCTCTCTTTGTGCTTCAATTCTTATCTTTTATGTGAGCATCATTAAATTCTCAAGCCTATCTTAATGGCTATAAAGAAAGAGCTTGTTGGGAGACAACCCAATAAACTTTTTATTTCTGTTTTTGAGTGTTTGCATTATTATAGCTTCAGTTATGATTGTGTTTTTATGTTTTAATTAGTGTTTGTGCCAAGTAATACCTTTGGGATGATTTGGAAGATAGTATAATTGATGCTGTTTGGAAAACAGAAAGTTTTGCGTCCAGTGCTGGAATTTTAATTCTCTACTGGAGCATCAGAAAAATCTGAAATTTTTACAAAGTATTGGTATATTAATTTACCATGTTTTTCTAATTTTTCAGAATTTTGGGAGTTACATAAATATGGCTTTTAAATAGATCTTTGCAGACTGTTCTGTTTTAGACAGATTCTGTTTTTGTTGCATAGTTTGCTTATTTTGATGAATCTATGGATCGTATCGGGGGGTATGAGTCATGGAGAAGTTAGAGTACAGTAGAATTATGATAATATTAAATATGAATCAATTTACTACAGTACCTAAAGTTAAAGATTTGTTTGTTATACTAACGGATCTCACGAGGTTTCTGTTGAGTTTTGTGTGCTGAAGTTTTCAAGTTTTGGGTGAGACTACGATGGATAAAGGAATAAGGAGCGGCAAGAGCCTAAGATTAGGGATGCCCAAGGCACCCCAAGGCAATATTCAAGGAAGACTCAAGCGTCTAAGCTTGGGGATGCCCCGGAAGGCATCCCCTCTTTCGTCTACAATCTATCGGTAACTCACTTGGAGCTATATTTTTATTCATCACATGATATGTGTTTTACTTGGAGCGTCTTGTTAAATAGTTTGTTTGATTTTTAGTTTGTCACAATCATCTTTGCTGAACACACCTTTTTGAGAGGGACACACATTATTCGTGATCTGTTTGAATACTCTATGTGCTTCACTTATATCTTTTGAGCTAGGCAGTTGCTCTAGTGCTTCACTTATATCTTTTAGAGCACGACGGTGATGATATTTTAAAGAAATAGTTGCACTCTCATGCTTCACTTATATATTTTTGAGAGTCTCATGATTGCAATGGTAATATGCACGGGTTGTGAATTTGGTCCTGATATGATAGGTATTCAAGAGGGATATAATAAAAACTTTCATGTAGATCACCGAATATGATAAATTTGATTCCTTGCAATAGTTTTGCGATATTAAGATGGTAATATGGGGGAGGTATTAGTAGATAATTGTGGTTTAGTAAGAATAATTGTGTTAAGGTTTGTGATTCCCGAAGCATGCACGTATGATCTGTCGTTATGCTAAGAAGTTGGAGTATGATATTATTGATTGTCTACCTTATGAGTGGCGGTCGGGGACGAGCGATGGACCTTTTCCTACCAATCTATCCCTCTCGGGGCATGCGTAGTAGTACTTTGCTTCGAGGGCTAATAGACTTTCGCAATAAGTATGTGAGTTCTTTATGACTAATGTGATTCCATGGATTATACGCACTCTCACCCTTCCGCAATTTGCTAGCCTCTTCGGTACCGTGCATTGCCCTTTCTCACATCGAGAATTGGTGCAAACTTCGCCGGTGCATCCAAACCCCGTGATATGATACGCTCTATCACACATTAGCCTCCTTATATCTTCCTCAAAACAGCCACCATACCTACCTATCATGGCATTTCCATAGCCATTCCGAGATATATTGCCATGCAACTTCCACCGTTCCGTTTTTATGACACACATCATCATTGTCATATTGCTGTGCATGATCATATAGCTGACATAATTATTCTTACTAAACCAAAATTATCTACTAATACCTCCCACATATTACCATCTTAATATCGCAAAACTATTGCAAGGAATCAAACTTATCATATTCAGTGATCTACATGAAAGTTTTTATTATATCCCTCTTGAATACCTATCATATCAGGACCAAATTCATAACCCGTGCATATTACCATTGCTATTAATTAGACTCTCAAAAAGATATAAGTGAAGCACGAGAGTGCAACTATTTCTTTAAAATATAACCACCGCCATTCTCTAAAATATATAAGTGAAGCACTAGAGCAACTGCCTAGCTCAAAAGATATAAGTGAAGCACATAGAGTATTCTAACAAATCACGAATAATGTGTGTCCCTCTCAAAAAGGTGTGTTCAGAAAAGATGATTGTGACAAACTAAAAAGCAAACAAAAGCAAACAAACTATATCACAAGACACTCCAAGTAAAACACATATCATGTGATGAATAAAAATATAGCTCCAAGTGAGTTACCTATAGATTGTGGATGAAAGAGGGGATGCCTTCCGGGGCATTCCCAAGCTTAGACGCTTGAGTCTTACTTGAATATTACCTTGGGGTGCCTTGGGCATCCCCAAGCTTAGGCTCTTGCCGCTCCTTATTCCTTTATCCATCGTAGTCTCACCCAAAACTTGAAAACTTCAGCACACAAAACTCAACAGAAACCTCCTGAGATCCATTAGTATAACAAACAAATCTTTAACTTTAGGTACTGTTATAAATTGATTCATATTTAATATTGGCATAATTCTACTGTACTCCAACTTCGCCATGACTCATACCCCCCGATACGATGCATAGATTCATCAAAATAAGCAAACTATGCAACAAAAACAGAATCTGTCTAAAACATAACAGTCTGTAAAAATCTATTTAAAATCCATACTTCTGTAACTCCAAAAATTCTGAAAAATTAGGACAACGTAAAAAATTCATATACCAATACTGTGTAAAATTTCAGATTTTTCTAACGCTCCAGTAAAGAATTAAAATTCCAGCACTGGACGCAAAACTTTCTGTTTTCCAAACAGCATCAATTATACTATCATCAACATCATCCCAAAGGCATTACTTGGCACAAACACTAATTAAAACATACAAATACAATCATAACAGAGGCTATAGTTGTGTAAACACTCAATAACAGAAAGTAAAAGAAAAATATATTTTATTCATTGGGTTGCCTCCCAACAAGCGCTATTGTTTTATGCCCCTATCTAGGCATAATGCATAGTTTCAAGTGTTGTCATGCTTCATCCCCAAGTCCTTTTTGATTAAATCTTCCAAAACTTTTCTCATTAATTCTCTACTCTAATTCTCTTCTTTTCTAGTGGGTGAGCTTAGGAAATTGAAGGGGCTTTGATTAGTAACTTTAACATTCATAACTTCAAAATCAGGATCATCACCATAAACGTCCTCATATAAAACATGTATCTCATCATCAATAGGATCTCTAGCCATACCCTCAAACCATTCTTCACTAAATTACTCATCAATTCTTTTAGTAACCCATTCAAATTTGTCACAAGCATGGTGGTACATAGTTTTAATTATTTCGGCGTATGGACCTCTTCTTCTAATATTTTTACCATAAGCAAAGTAATCTTTAGATTCCAACCTACGAATAGTATCTTTGTCATGAAGAATTTCCTCTATAGGGGGATGCTCAAAGTTGATTTTGTAAAAGGAAAAAATATCCCTAGCTTCTCGGATTATATAATCAAATTCATGCATAAGGATTATAGTGGCAATTTTCTTAGCCCTAGGATCATGTATGTTGGGAAGTTCATAAAATATCTTTTGTAAAGCGGGGTGGATATGAAAAAACTTTCTTTCCAATTTAACCACAAGCATGGCAATAGCATCCACATAACAATTCGTTTTATCAAGAATAGATCCACTAATTATTGGTATAACTCCCTCGCAATTAAAGAATTCCTGAATAATGTTTTTCCCAATAATATTACCACTTCCCACATGATAAACTTTAGTCTTAAAATTAGTGGAGGGATTAGTCTCCGGAGGGTCATGATTAAGATCAATAGAGCATGTTTTCTCCCCAAGAGATTCAGCACCACTATCCTCGCTAGCACTTTCAACCACAACTTTCTCAAATTCAGACATGATAACAATTTCAAGCAAAGCAAGCAAACTAGCAAACAAGCAAATAAAAATATTTTTGTGTTTTTGTAAAAAAAAATAGAAGTGGGGGAGATGAAAACGAGAGGCAAATGCAAATAATAGGCAAATAAAATAAATGCAACTGGATGATAGTTTGTGCGAAGGTACTTGGTAATTTTGATGATGTCTCCCCGGCAACGGCGCCAGAAATTCTTCCTGCTACTTGTAGACTGCGTTGGTATTTCCGCGAAGAGGAGAGGATGATGCAGTATAGTAGAGATAAGTATTTACCTTAGTTAAGAACCAAGATTATCAACCCAGTAGAAGAACCAAGCAAAATTCCGTTAAGCGCACCTGCACACACAAGAGCAAACACTTGCACCCAACGCAAATAAGAGGCTTGTCAATCCTTTTAGCTATTATTTGCAAGGATTAAATGTTATAGAGCTAAATAGATAAACTAAAATACTAAATAAAATAAAAGTAAATCAATTACAAAAAGGTATTTTTAGTTTTTTTATATATGATAAAGTAGACCCGGGGGCCATAGTTTTCACTAGAGGCTTCTCTCTCGAACACATAGCACACGGGGGGTAAAACAGATTACTGTTGGGCAATTGATAGAAAAGCAAATAATTATGACGGATTCATGGAAATGATCATATATATAGGCATCACGTCCGAGACAAGTAGACCGACTCCTGCCTGCATCTACTACTATTACTCCACCCATCGACCGCTATCCAGCATGCATCTAGGGTATTAAGTATGAAACAAAGTAACACCTTAAGCAAGATGACAAGATGTAGACAAAGTAAACTCAAGAAATATGATTAAATCCCATCTTTTTATCCTTAATGGCAATAATAAAAATAAGTGTTATGTCCCCTTCTGTCACTGGGATTGAGCACCGCAAGATTGAACCCATCACAAAGCACCTCTCCCATTGCAGGACAAATCAATCTAGTAGGCCAAACCAAATCGATAGATCGGAGAGAAATACAAAGCTATAATAATCATGCATAAAAGAGTTCAAAGAAGACTCAAATATTTCTCAGGAATAATCTGATCATAAACTCACAATTCATCGGATCCCAACAAACACACCGCAAAAGAAGATTACATCGGATAGAACTCCAAGAGCATCGAGGAGAACATGGTATTGAAGATCAAAGAGAGATAAGAAGCCATCTAGCTACTAGCTATGGACCCGTAGGTGTCGGGCCTGTTTCTGGAATATATATCATGGAATAGCCTCAAGTCACACCAGCCCCAAGATCAGAACAACTGGTGGACTCCCTTGATATAGATAACCAGTACATACATAATATTACACAAGGTTGAGTCAGAGTGCTCAACATTTATTACAGACTTGTCATTATATGATGGTGGCGGTATAAGACAGTGGTGTGATGATAATACTGATACAATAAAGTAAAGCCAAGCGTCAGTGTGAGGCTTGACTATTTTATTGGTGACGCGGAAGCACTGCGGATGACACACATGGTAGACTCCAAGACCCCAAGTTGACTGACTGGGAACACCTCTAAGCGTCGGGCTCGCTAGCGCACTCTCCCTCCAGAAGATCATTTTCTTCCAGGTCTGTCCAAATTAACAAGCCAGGGACAAGCCCATGAGTACGTTGGAATGTACTCGCAAACATTAAGAACAAAATATAAACCGAATGCATATGTTCATGATGGACTAAATTATATGCATATGCTGACCGAAATTAAAGCATGGCATGATAAATATCAATGCGGTGTGGAGGGCTAAATATATCATTAGTGATGAACCAAGAAAATAAAATGGAACATCGGGCGCTGGACCGCCCGAGGAATTCCAAGAAAAATGCCAAACGGGTGTCTGAATGCGACGCCTCGACAGGTCTTGAAAAGAAATGCCAAATGGGTGTCTAAATGCGACGCCTCGAGAGGTCTTGAAAAGAAATGCCAAACGGGTGTCTGAAAGCGACGCCTCAAGAGGTCTTGAAAAGAAATGAGTATCCAGGTGGATTAACCATCCCAAGAGACACTCAGAAAAGAAAATAGAAATGAGTATCCAGGTGGATTAACCATCCCAAGAGACACTCAGAAAAGAAAATAGAAATGAGTATCCAGGTGGATTAACCATCCCAAGAGACACTCAGAAAAGAAAATAGAAATGAGTATCCAGGTGGATTAACCATCCCAAGAGATACTCAAAAAAGAAAATAGAAATGAGTATCCAGGTGGATTAACCATCCCAAGAGATACCCAAGGTTGCACATAGAAGAAAAAAAAGTTAGTCCACAGTAATGTTCATGTTAACAATAATATTCATGTTGGCATCAGTAGTGACAATAATTATCCTGCAAAAATGAATCATGCTCAATTTTAATTATTTCCTCCGAAGACCGACACCGGGACCGACACTTGACCCTCCCCAGCTAACGTCCTTGACCATGGACACGGCTATTCGAATAGGTATAACTCTGTAGAGGTTGTACTCTTTACCCACAAGTATAGGATTTCTTTAGCCAACCTCGAAACGTTGACTAATTCCAAGCATGATTTTTGGGTTGAAAACACACCCAACCAGCACACACCAGATTAACTTTCCTAATGCCAGGAATCACCCAAAGCATCGTTCAAGAAAAACTCAAAGACAGGGAGACCATCGTCTCGAATAGCATGGGATCATAATTTATAACGCGCGGATTACAAGGGGTGCCCCCCTCTCAGCCCAGCCGGATACACCCATGCCCCCTGACCCGATGAATGGCATTAGTCCATGGCCATTGAACCCTCATCATGGCCCCTCTATGTGGTGTGTACTTGGAAAGGGGTTAGCAACTTACTAAGCCGTACTCCCCTCGCGGGAAGACAAGTGGCAGCACGATTCTTAGCTAGGCTTGACGGAACAAGACTCGATCTAGGTCGACCCAGGAGGTGTTATTATTATGACTGGCATGCCTCACATGCCACAGTGACACCATCGTGTCATGATGTGACCTGTGCCCACCGGCACGACATAGACAGGGGGTATAATCATGATTTCTCACAACTTCATCCAAGTTAGAAAGGTTCTTGTATGCATGAAATGCACAAAAAGATATGACCATGCATGCACTTGCTATCCACTACATACCCGGTGATTATTTTGAATTTATGCAAACACGCATGCAAACACCATATCCCAAGTTCAAAAATGCTTGCCTTGATCAAAGTAGGCAGAAGGTGATCCCTCGAAATTTTTGGCAAAGTTTCCCTCCTCGTTTTCTATAAAATAAGAATTTTAGTAATAAATTTTTTTAAAATTAGGGACCTCTCTGTAATTAAAATAACTGCTACCGGGTCCCTGCTGTAAAAACAGAAAGCGCCTCGGGCGGAATACATTTTCCCAGTTCAGAAAACGTATTGAGGCAAATGGCGTTTTCGATTAAACAGAGAAAGGAGAAAAGACTGACGGGTGGGGTCCACCCATCAGGTTTATATTTTGAAAGTGCTCGCGTGCGAGTACAGAGAGGGGGAGGCGGTCACCAGTGGCGATCATCGAGGTTTCAGGAGGTGGCGATGGTGGGGGTGTACTCGGGGAAGTGTTCCGTGTCGGTGGGTGGTGGAGTTGGTCGCCGGCGAGCACTATGGCGACGGCGGGGTCAACTCCGGCGGGCGGCGGCGTCGGGTGGTGATGGATCTCGTCGGGGAGGACTCCGGTCGTCAAATCGACACGCAGAATGGATGAGTGAGTGTACGAGGAGGCTACTGACGGAGTTTGAGAGGTGGAGGTGGATGAACGGCGACGTGGAGTTTGATACGTCTCCAACGTATCTATAATTTATGAAGTATTCATTCCATGTTTATTATAGTTTTGTATGATTTTAGTGCACTTTTATATGGATTTTATATGATCTTCATGGACTAACATATTGACCTAATGCCCAGTGCCAGTGGCTGTTTTCTGCTTGTTTTTTGGTTTTCCAGAAAATCCATATCAAATGAAGTCCAAATGCAGCGAAACTTTTTGATGATTTTTTCTAGAAGGAAATAGACCTAGGAAGCTTCGGGGGAGTAGCAGAAGAACCACAGGGGCCCCACAAGCCACCTAGGCGTGCCCTAGTGCCTCGTGGGCCCCATGTGGCTCTTCTTTGCGTGATTCCAATGCCAAAAATTCCTATATATTCAGAAACCCCCAAAAATAACCCTAGAACTTTGACTCCGCCGCCGCAAGCCTCTGTACCTCCACGATCTCATCTACAGCCTTTTCCGGCACCCTGCCGGAGGGGGAAATCATCACTGGAGGCCATCTTCATCATCCCGGCGGTCTCCAAGACGAGGAGGGAGTAGTTCACCCTCGAGGCTAGGGGTATGTACTAGTAGCTATGTGTTTGATCTCTCTCTCTCTCTCGTGTTCTTGATTTGGCACGATCTTGATGTACCGCGAGCTTTGTTAATATAGTTGGATCATATGGTGTTTCTCCCTCCTATCTTGTTGTGATGAATTGAGTTTTTACCTTTGAGGTTTCACTATTATCAGATTGAATACTTTTATGGATTTGAGAACACTTGATGTATGTCTTGCATATGAATACCCGTGGTGACAATGGGGTATTATATTGATTCACTTGATATATGTTTTGGCACTCAACTCGCGGATTCCCGAGGTGACATTGGGGTAATCTATGCATAGGGGTTGATGCATGTTTTCGTCCTACTTTCTCCGGTAGAAATCTTGGGGCACTCTTTGAAGTTCTTTGTGTTGGATTGAATATTATGAATCTGAAGTTGTTTGATGCGTATCGTATAATTGACTCACGGATACTTGTGGTGACATTGGAGTATCTAGGTGACATTAGAGTTGGTTGATGCGTATCATATGGTGTTATTTTAGTACGAACTCTAGGGCTGTTTGTGACACTTATAGGAATAGCTCAATAGATTGATCGGAAAGAATAACTTTGAGGTGGTTTCGTACCCTACAACAATTTCTATCTTATGTTCTCCGCTAATAGGAACTTTGGAGTGATTCTTTGTCGCACGTTGAGGGATTGTTATATGATCCAATTATGTTAACATTGTTGAGAGATTGCACTAGTGAAAGTATGAACCCTAGGCCTTGTTTCTAAGCATTGCAATACCGTTTGTGCTCCGTTTTATCACTTGCTACCTTGCTGTTTTTTATATTTTCAGATTACAAAAACCTATATCTACTATCCATACTACACTTGTATCACCATCTCTTCGCCGAACTAGCGCACCTATACAATTTGTCATTGTATTGGGTGTGTTGGGGACACAAGAGACTCTTTGTTATTTGGTTGCAGGGTTGTTTGAGAGATACTATCTTCATCCTATGCCTCCCACGGATTGATAAACCTTAGGTCATCCACTTGAGGGAAAATTGCTACTGTCCTACAAAACTCTGCGCTTGGAGGCCCAACACGAGTCTACAAGAATAAGTTGTGTAGTAGACATCAGTGTTCATGGAGACAGTGGCGGATCGGGCGGCCGGAGTCGGGGAAGAAGACCTCCCCGAGGTCATCCGACTCCTCTGGGCGGCGATTGGGAGTGGGTGGAGGTGTGGTGAGTACCGAACGGAGCTCGGGGGCTCCTTTTATAGGCGAGGCAAAGATGACCGGAGCGAGGCGATCTACGGCGGAGTAATTCCAGCCGGCGAGGTAGGTTTGGGGCGGCGAGTGCGGTCGGTGGGTGTCAGTGAGACCAGTGGAGCCTTCTCGAAGCGCCAGCGCGACGTCCTCGTGCTCTTTCCACATATCCCGACGCTGGGCTCCCGTACGGCCATGGCGGCGACGAGCGGCTCCGGCGACTGACAGGCGGGGCGGGGTAATTTGGATGGCGTGTGAGAGCTGCGGGGAAGCTGCCGCATGGAGGAGAAATAGGAGGGAGCGGTGGGAAGGATTGATGGCGGCTGTCGGTGGCCGTGCTGATCCTCTTGGCCGCCGTGGCCGAGAGCAGCGGCCGCTGCACCGGCTCGCCACCGGCCTATCGGCGATGAGCGGCTGGCGAGGGGGTCCCGGGGCAATGCATTGATGGCCAAGATCAACACGGATGAGGGAGAGGAGGAGTGGAGTGCACTGCACGGCATCGATGACCCGCTTCTCTGAATCTCTGAACTTTTCTGAAATTTTCGACAGTGATGAACAGTGCACATCAAGTGTTTGATGAAATGCTAGATGGCCCTAGGCATTTTTGGAATTTTTGTGGAGAGGTACTGATGCATAATAGAGATGCTGGCAAAATTTTAGAATTTTTGGAGTAGTTTAAATTAGGTTTTGAGCAGAGAGTTTGAATTTGGTCCAAATTTCAATTGAATGAAATTTGAAAATTTTGAACTGTGGAACAAAATGTTTTTGGAGAAATGGAGTGTGGGTACTGTCAAGTAGCTGGGATAATTTTTGTGGGTGCAGAAGAGCTAGCAAAAATATAGTTCCGTTGTAAATCAAAGGAACTAGGAATAAATGAAATTCAAATTTTGGAATTTGCTAAATATGATAAAAATAATTTTGTGGAGAGGAGAAGTGTTGGGTATTGTCCTAGGGTGTGAGGATGACTTGGGTGATATTTTTAAAATAACATAATAATTTTTTTTTGAGAATTTTCTAAGTGTTTGAAAAGAATGAAATGGACCATCTCACTGAAATAATTTAATTATTCAAAAAAAATTCTGAAAAAAATTAATTTTGATCCTTCAAAATTATTTACTCAAGTTAGAAACCATCAAATCAGAACCATTTTTAAAAAAAATTTGAAACCCAAATGAAAACTTAAAAATAGCTTTCAAAACAAAAGAAGAAGAAGTAGAGCCATAGTAATTCAAACCATTATTCTTTTTAAAGAAAAGATTTTGAAAATCAAAAGAAAATATTTTTGGGGTGTTACAACACCTACCCCCCTTAAGAAAAATCTCGTACCCGAGATTTCAGCTGTCCCTCAAATAAGTACGGGTACGCAGTCCTTAGGTGATCCTCTCTTTCCCATGTTGCCTCTTCTTCTATGTGATTACTCCACTGGACCTTGTAAATTTTATCACACTCCGACGGGTCCTTCGTTCTGACTCTTCCAAAAAAATTATAGGGCGTTCCTTATATGTAAGGTCTGGCTGGATATCCAGGTTCTGATGTTGGACCTGTTTGTCCGGATTACCGACACATCTCCTCAGTTGTGACACGTGAAACACATCATGAACATCTGACAATTCTGCTGGTAACTCCAGTTGCTAGGCAACCTTGCCTCTCCTTACAATTATTCTAAATGGTCCAATAAATTGCAGTGCCAGTTTCCCTTTGACCTTGAATCTTTGTAGTCCCCTCATTGGGGATACCCTGAGATACACATATTCATCAGGTTCAAAGCTGATCTGACGGTGTTTCTGGTCATAATAGCTCTTCTGACAGCTCTGAGCTACTTTCAGTCTGTCTCGGATAAGTTTTACTTTTGTTTCTGCTTCTTTGAGAACTTCCAGGCCAAAGATTCGGCTATCTCCGGTTTCAGACCAATTGAGTGGGGTACGACACCACCGTCTGTATAGTGCTTCGAAGGGTGACACTTTTAGACTGGTTGATAACTGTTGTTATATGGAAATTCTGCATATGGCAAACTGTCCTCCCAGCTGACTCCATAGGTGAGAACACAAGCTCTCAGCATGTCTTCCAATATCTGATTTATCCGTTCAGTCTGCCCTCCTGTCTGTGGGTGGTACGCCGTACTGAATACCAGTTGTATCCCTAAGTCTTGCTGCAAGTGATCCCAAAACCTAGAGACAAACTGAGTGCCTCTATCAGAGACTATGGTCTTGGGTACCCCGTGTAAGCAAACAATTCGGGAAAGGTATAACTTAGCAAGCTTCTGTGTTGAATATGTTGTTTTTACCGGAATGAAATGTGCCACCTTGGTTAATAAATCTGTGATAATCCAGATAGCGTCATTCCCGTGTCGTGACCTTGGTAGTCCGACAATAAAATCCATACCTATCTCATCCCATTTCCATTTAGGCACTCTGAGTGGCTGTAACAATCCTGCTGGCCTCTGGTGTTCTGCTTTTGTACGTTGACAAGAGTCACAACGTGCGACATATACGGCTATATCCCTTTTCATCCCGTGCCACCAAAATTTGTCCTGAAGATCTTTGTACATCTTGGTTCCCCCTGGGTGAATGGAGTATGGGGTGGTATGGGCTTCTGCCAATATCTGTTGCTTTAGCTCTTCCTTATTGGGTACGCATAATTTTTTCCCGTACCATAGGATTCCTTGGGTGTCTATGGTAAATTCTGATGCCTTGCCTGAATTTACTTTCCTTTTAGTTCCCTTGATACTGGGGGTGTCCTTTCTGGGTTTCTTTGATCTGATCCTCCAATGTTGGTTTCACTTCTAGGCGAGCAATGGTTCCTTCCGTGACTAGAACCGTGTTAAGTTTGGCAAATTCTCGGTTGAACTCATGCTGTGAGAATTGCACACTGTCATTGTCGGTGCATGGATTTCGGCTAAGGGCGTCTGCCACAACATTTGCTTTACCAGGATGGTAATGAATTCCCACATCTTAATCCTTAATTAGCTCAAGCCAGCGACGTTGTCATAGGTTTAGTTCTGGCTGGGTGAAGATATACTTAAGACTTTTATGATCCGTGTACATCTCACATCGACTACCAAGAAGGTAATCTCGCCATTCCTTGAGTGCATGTACTACAACTGCTAATTCCAAGTCATGGGTATGATAATTTTCTTCGTGCCATCATAGTTGTCTTGAAGCATAAGCTACGACCTTTCCTTCCTGCATTAACACACATCCAAGGCCCTTTCTGGAAGCGTCACAGTATATTTCAAAACTCTTGTGCACATCTGGCACGGTCAGAACAGGTGCCGTTGTTAACCTCTTTTTTAATTCTTGGAAACTTTTCTCACATGCTTCAGTCCATTCAAACTTTTTATCCTTCTTGAGTAACTGAGTCATGGGTTTGGCTATGGTGGAGAATCTTTCAATAAATCGTCGATAGTAGCCAGCCAAACCAAGAAAACTCCTGATCTCAGTCATGTTGGTGGGTTGCTTCCATCCTAAGACAGCCTTTAGTTTACTTGGGTCCACTGCTATTTGATACGTCTCCAACGTATCTATAATTTTTGATTATTCCATGCTATTATAGTATCAATCTTTGATGTTTTATATACATTTACAAGCAATTATATTTCATTTTTTGGGACTAACCTATTAACTTAGTGCCTAGTGCCAGTTGCTGTTTTTTGCCTGTTTTTGGTTTTCCAGAATATCAGTACCAAATGAAGTCCAAATGCCACGAAACTTTTTGGAGATTTTTTTCTGGACATAAGAGACACTAGAAGCTTCGGGAGAGGGCCAAAAGACAGAGGAGGTAGCCATGAGCCACCAGGGCGCGCCCCAGGGGGGTGACGCGCCCTGGAGCCTCGTGGGCCTAACTCTGCTCCGTTTGACCTAATTCCACCTCTATAAATTCTCTAAAATTGGGAAACCAACAGAGGAGTCCACGAAATACTTTTTCCGCCGCCGCAAGTTCTTGTTCTCGAGAGATCCCATCTGGAGGCCTTTTCCGGCACTCCGCCGGAGGGGGATTCGATCACGGAGGGGCTCTCCATCAACCTTGCTGCCCTTCCGGTGATGCGTGAGTAGTTTACCACAGACCTTCGGGTCCATAGTTAGTAGCTAGATGGCTTCTTCTCTCTTTTTGATCTTCAATACAATGTTCTCCTCGATGTTCTTGGAGTTCTATCCGATGTAATCACTTTTTGCGGTGTGTTTGTTGGGATCCGATGAATTGTGAGTTTATGATCAGATTATCCATGAATATTATTTGAGTCTTCTCTGAACTCTTTTATGCATGATTATTATAGCTTCGTATTTCTCTCCGATCTATTGATTTAGTTTGGCCAACTAGATTGATTTATCTTGCAATGGGAGAGGTGCTTTGTAATGGGTTCGATCTTGCGGTGCTCAATCCCAGTGACAGAAAGGGACATGACACGTATGTATCATTGCTATTAAGGGTAAAAAGATGGGGTTTATTCATGCGTTAGTTTAATTGGTCTACATCATGTCATCTTGCTTAAGGTGTTACTCCGTTCTTTATGAACTTAATACTCTAGATGCTTGCTGGATAGCGGTCGATGTGTGGAGTAATAGTAGTAGATGCAGAATCGTTTTGGTCTACTTGTCTCAGACGTGATGCCTATATACAAGATCATTGCCTTGGATATCATCATGATTATTTGCTTTTCTATCAATTGCCCAACAGTAATTTGTTCACCCACCGTATGCTATTTTCAAGAGAGAAGCCTCTAGTAAAAACTATGGCCCCCGGGTCTACCACTATCATATATTAAAAATCCTAAAAAAAATACCTTGCTGCAATTTTACTTTATTTATTTTATTTTGTATTTTTGTTCGATCTATATATCTATCACCATACAATTTAATCTTGCAATTAACCGCCAAGGGATTGACAACCCCTTGTTCGCGTTGGGTGCGAGGATTTGTTGTTTTGTGTGCAGGTACTGCTAACGAGTTGTTGCGTGACTCTCCTACTGGATTGATAACCATGGTTTCATAACTGAGGGAAATACTTATCTCTACTATACTGGATCATCCCCTCCTCTTCGGTGTCGGTGTATAAAACATGGGTATTTTATACCCTGACTTATGCACAGACAGTAGCAGCCCCCTTGCCGGCCAAGCCTTGCCGGGGACCGCCAAGATCAAAATTCAAGGCCCAAATACAGAAGCTCAAGACAAAACATCAACAAGCGCTCAACTAGTACCGAAGATGAAGGCATCTCTTGATGACAAGACTAAACCGGCAAGGTGAAGACCCGGCAAGCTCCGTACCGGCAAGCTTCCGCCAGTCCTCCAGCGCTCCACCTCACCGCACCGATGTTCGCTGATGTATGAGGTGTCGACCGCGCAGGTTGGTTGGTGAGGCTTGTCGGGCACGTGTCAGCATGCTGGGACAAGATTTGCCCCTAATGACACCCGTCCAGGAGGCGTGTCAGAATAATACGAGGTAGCTGGGCGAGCGGTGCAGAAACCTTGCCGGGACTACCTCTCCGCATGACACCTAACGGTGCATTTAATGCCTTTGTCCTAAACTGGCAGAGTTAGGTATGACCGTATGATAGCACTGTTTGCTATCTAATCGCTATGTAATTACTATTTTGCCACTGTGGTAACCCCTTTGAGCTATAAAAGGAGGGCCAAGGCAACAGTTAGAGGGATTCGGACCCCTTTTCAAACACTTGCACGTCTCACGTAGCAGCTCTCTCCGCATCTTGCCGGGAGAAGCGCTCCCTGTACTTGTGCTATCATCCAACCAATACACCAAAAGTAGGAGTAGAGTTTTACGCTTCTCAGCGGCCCGAACCTGGGTAAATCCCTTGCGTCTTCCACTGATTATGCTCTTTGTGCACGTTGATCTCCCCTGCCGAACCACAAAGGGGCTAGATGGCCCCATAGATGGTCATACCACCACGACATCTTTGGCACGCCAGGTAGGGGGAATCGCTTGCACGAACCTGAATCAGTGGATTGCGCGTCTTCTTCATGGTCTTCATCAACTTCCTCGTCGTCGATGGCCCCCAAGAAGAAGGGCATCACGATGACGTCCACCCCGCACGCATCAGCAGGCGGCGCGGCCAATGCGGGTGGTGCGGATACCGCGGTTGGCATGACCAGCGCAGGCAGCACGGTCGTCGTGCCCACCGCGGGCGGCGCAGGAGACGGACGCGCTGGAGGCAGTCAACTTCCTCGACCCTCAGGCGAACGGAGCCGCGACGGCACGGGCGGAGCAGACAAACGTCCTCCTCCTCCTCCTCGCCGCACCGACGAACGCAGCCACTGGAGCGGCAGTGCCCGGGCCGGCGCGAGCCAAGATCCCGCCGCGGCGGCGTCCAAGGATGCAGTTTCGGGACAGACGCCGCGCCCCTCGCACAACGGGCGCGGAATAGCCCCAAGCGGCGCCAACGACTCCGGGCAGCGGCGACCTCACAGCAAGACTCCTGTTGATCGAATCCCGTATCCTCAGGCACCGCCTCCGCCACGGCGACCTGCTGTTGATCATGTGCCGCGACAGCAAGACCGCGATGGTGCTCCTGCTGGCTCCGCCAGGAGTAGAGCGACGTCGCGCTCTTCGCTTCCGGCCATGCCAGCCACAGCGGCGGAAGCCATGGCGCGAGCCCAGATCCTGCTGAACTTCCCTCCAACGGCAGAGAAGATGGACGAGTGGAGAGCCACCATCCAAATCTTGATTGGGTTTGCCGAGGCCAGTAAATCACAGCAAGCGGAGCCCTCACGGCATCCGCAAACAGCACCGACAGCTCCAGCTGGTGGCCGCGTTGACGGTACTACGCTAACGGTGCAATCACCTCAGCGGCAACAGTCTCAGCAGCCGCAACGCCAACAACCGTAGCAGAATTGACGTTCTTTCAAGCCCGACAAGGTGTCGATGGCCTCTTTGGATCCGCAAGCCCGGCAAGACCAGCGGCAGGTGCTGCGAGACAGGCGGGCAGAAGACGCCCGCACCACCATCGAACGGCGCCGGGAGGCACGCCGTCAATCCGACGTGCGCAATGGCCCCATCGTTGATGAGCCTGCGCCAGGGGTTGGCGGGTATCTGCCTTACGAGGTTGGGTGTCCTGCCTTCACCCGTGAGCTACGGCAAGTCCGATGGCCGTCCGTCCGGGCCTTCAAGCCAAAATTATCGGAAAAGTACGACGGCAAGCTGAACCCGGCAGAGTTTCTGGGCATCTACACGATTGCCGTGCAAGCTGCCGGGGGAAGAGACGAGAAGATCCTCGCCAATTACTTTCCGTTGGTGCTAAAGCCCAACGTGAGATCTTGGCTGATGAACTTGCCGGAGAACTCCATTTCTTCATGGTCAGATCTCTGCAATGAGTTTGTTGGTGCCTTTACCGGAGGCCACAAAGCCCC
The DNA here is from genome assembly GCA_039707655.1 of Elymus sibiricus. Taxonomy (NCBI): domain Eukaryota; kingdom Viridiplantae; phylum Streptophyta; class Magnoliopsida; order Poales; family Poaceae; genus Elymus; species Elymus sibiricus. Next base: position 283,551,027 of record CM077670.1, read on the forward strand.
TGGGCAGCCCAGCGATCTGCAGGTGATCCCGCAAAGAGATGGTGAAACTTTACGCAAGTATATCCAGAGATTCAGTCGCGTGCACCGCAATATCCCAGAATTACACCCCGCAGCCGTGATTGCCGCCTTTCACACGAATGTGCACAATCGAAGGATGCGGGAGAAGATGAACGTCAAGCTGCCCAAAACCGTCAACGAGCTCTATACGTTGGCGGATAAATGTGCACGCGCTGAAGAAGGGAGATGGCTTCCCGGGGAGGACACTGGTGCCGAGGTAGATTCTGAGGACGATGATGCTGCCACCCCGAGGAAGAAAGGCCGAAAGCGTAACAGGAAGCGCAAAGGCAAAACTGTTATGGCTGTCGAAGGCTCCGGCAACTCTGAACCCGCCATGAAAGCCAAGACTGAAAACTCCGGCAAGGAGGCTGTTGTATGCACCGATTGCCAGGAGGCGGCGGCAAACGAGAAAGCCGGCAAGTCTGATGGACCGTACTGCCAAATTCACCGTACCAAAGGCCACGATCTCCAAGAGTGCCAGAAAGTTGAGCACCTTGTTGAGAAACAGAAAGCTGAATACGAGAAGCGTGACAAAGAGAAAGGTCAAGATGGTACCGGTGGATCCGGCAAAAAGGGCCGTGGTGGTCGAGGAGAAAGAGAAGCCTGCTAGAGGCCGAGACAAGAAAGAGGGAGATGATGGAAGTGACGAAGAAGACGATAATGAGACCAGCGAACAAGAATTCCAGAAGGCAACCGACGCCATGTGCATCGACGAAGGAGCATCTTTGCACTCCTCTCACCGACAACTTAAGCAGTGGGCGCATGAGGTTAATGCGGTAGAACAGGCAATGGGCTCTCAAAAACCACTCAAATGGTCACACACGCCTATCATTTTTTATGCTGAGGACCACCCTGATCGCATAACAAAGATGTTAGTTGATGGTGGGGCCAGTCTGAATCTGATCTCTCCGGAAGTTATCAAGAGGCTGCAGATCCCCGATGAGGAACTTGAGAAAATGGGCACGTTTCAAGGAGTGAACCCGGGAAGAAGCCAGCCCAAGGGAAAGATCACATTACCGGTGACGTTTGGCGGGGAACTGAACTACAGAACGGAAAAGATTGTGTTTGACGTTGTCAAGACCCCCTTGCCGTACAATGGACTTCTTGGCCGCCCAGCCTTGGCAAAATTCATGGCAGCATCTCACTATGCTTACAACACATTGAAGATGCCAGGGCCGATGGGTGTCATTTCCATCAACTCCGACAAGAAAGATGCAGTCATTTGCGTCGACAAGATGTACAAAGATGCGGTTGCAGCAGAGGCCGCCAAGACGCCAGCTCCCGCCAAGAAGAAAGAAAGCAAGAAGTCCGGCGAGACCTCTAGCATGGATTCCGGGAAACGCACCTCTTCGGAGTGCTGTGCGCCTGTTGAAGACTTGCCGGAGTGCTCTGCCGGTAAGAAATCCAAAGCTACTTCACCAGCAACCAAAAAGGTGCCGGTGAGGGAGGATGACACTGACGGTACCTTCACCATCAGTGCCACCCTAGACAGCAAATAGGAAAGCACGCTCGTTGCCTTCCTGCGGGCGAATGTCGATGTGTTTGCATGGCGACCATCTGACATCCCCGGCGTTCCCAGGGAGGTAATTGAGCACCACCTTGCCGTCTATCCCCACGCTCGGCCCGTCAAGCAAAAAGTCTGAAAGCAAGCGTTGGAGCGGCAACAGTTCATTGTCGAAGAAATCAAGAAGCTTGAAGCAGCAGGATTGGTTAGAGGTGTACTACATCCAACTTGGTTGGCAAATCCAGTTGTGGTGCGCAAAGCAAACGGAAAGTGGAGACTTTGTATTGACTACACTGATATTAACAAAGCATGTCCAAACGATCCTTTCCCTTTGCCGCGCATTGATCAAATTGTAGACTCTACTTCCGGCTGTGATTTGCTCTCCTTCCTTGATGCATACTCTGGATACCATCAGGTATTCATGGCCAAGGAGGATGAGGAGAAAACTGCATTCATTACCCCATGTGGCATGTACTGCTTCGTGCGTATGCCTTTCAGACTAAAGAGTGCCGGTTCAACATTTGCAAGGGCGGTCCAGATTGGTTTGGAGCCCCAGCTGCACAGGAATGTGGAAGCATACATGGATGATATAGTAGTCAAGACCAAGGACAAATCAACCCTCATCCAAGACTTAGAAGAAATATTTGCAAACTTGCGCAAAATCAACTTGAAGCTCAATCCCGAGAAGTGTGTGTTTGGCATCCCATCAGGCAAGCTTCTTGGGTTCTTTGTATCTCAACGAGGAATTGAAGCAAATCCCGACAAGATCAAAGCAATTGAGCAGATTCAAGCACCAAAAAGTGTCAAAGATGTGCGGCGTCTTGCCGGTTGTGTTGCTGCCTTGAGCAGGTTCATTTCAAGATCCGCTGAGCGCGCCCTGCCGTTTTTCAAGATTTTGAAAAAGGCAGGTCTGATGAAATGGACTCCGGAAGCGGAGGCCGCGCTGCAGGACTTGAAAAGATACCTCTCCTCCGTGCCGACACTAGTTGCGCCTAGACCGCAAGAGCCGTTGCTGCTATACGTAGCAACAACGAATCAAGTGGCTAGTGCTGCATTAGTGGCGCAGAGGGAAGTCGATGAAGAGGAAGCAGCAACGGCAAGCCCGTCCAGCGATAAAACGGGATCTTCTCCGGCAAGGCCTGGTGCCGACAAGTCACCGACATCGCAAGCAAGTGAAGTTGATCAGCAAATGGTGCCGAAGAAGAAGGTGGTGCAGCGACCCATGAATTTTGTTAGTTCCCTTTTGCAGGGATCTAGATCAAGATACTCTGGCGTCCAGAAGCTGCTTTTTGGCCTCCTTATGGCCTCGAGAAAGCTGCGCCACTACTTCCAAGCACATGAGATCACCGTCGTCACCCGCTTTCCGTTGCAACGCATCTTGAGAAATCCAGAGGCAACCGGCAGGATAGTGGAGTGGGCGTTGGAATTGTCAAGATTTGCACTTAAGTTTGAAAGCACTTCAACCATCCAGAGCAGAGCCTTGGCGGAGTTCATTGCTGAATGGACGCCAACGCAGGACGAAGAGACTCAAGAAACAGCTCTCCCCGGCAAAGAGACAACCAAAGAATGGATCATGTACTTTGACAGTGCATTCTCACTGCAAGGCGCCGGTGCCGGAGTGTTGCTCATCGCACCCACCGGAGAGCACCTCAAGTATGTGGTTCAAATGCACTTTCCCAGGGAGCAAGCCACAAACAACACTGCTGAGTACGAAGGACTCCTTGCCGGTCTTCAGATCGCAGTGGACCTTGGGATCAAAAAATTAATCATCCGCCCTGACTCGCAGCTCGTTGTGAAACAAGTAAACAAAGATTACCAGAGCCCGTTGATGGAAGCATATGTGGAAGAAGTGAGGAAATTGGAAGAACACTTTGACGTGTTACAAACAGAGCACGTCCCTCGTGCGGAAAATAGCTTCGCTGATAGCCTATCAAAATGTGCCGCTCAAAAGCTTCCCATGGAACCAGGAACGTTTGTGCTCCATTTGAATCAACCAATAGTCACCCCATCAATGCAGGCTGGTAAGAGAAGGAAGTTGAATACCGGCAAGTATTTTCTGGCAGAGCTCCCAGAAGCCACCGGCAAAGATGTTGCCAGGAACAACGACACGGTTGACGGTGAGCAGCCGCTTAGCGCAGAACCAAAGGTTCTTGCCGCAGAAGCAAGCGCTCCCACAGCTGAAGAGATGCCTTTAGTCCTTGTCGTCGAGCCGCGGGCTCCGGCATGGGCGCAACAAATAGTTCGTTTCCTTCAAACAGGAGAACTTCCCGATGAGCAAGAAGAAGCTAAAAAAGTAGCCCGTCAGTCAAGTATGTATCAGTTTGTGGATAGCATTCAATACAGAAAGCGACCAAATAGTGTGAAATTGAAGTGCATTTGCCGGGAAGATGGACTGAAGCTGTTGGCGGAGATACACGGAGGCATATGTGGCTCTCACATAGGATCAAGGGCACTTGCCGGCAAAGCATTCCGGCAAGGCTTCTATTGGCCCACTACCCTCCAGGATGCGACTGAGCTAGTAACCAAGTGTGAACCATGCCAGTTCCATTCAAAGAACATACATCAACCAGCTCAAGCTCTCCAAACAATCCCTCTCTCCTGGCCCTTTTCGGTCTGGGGGCTCGATATCTTGGGCCCCTTCCCCCGTGCTGCCGGGGGCTTTGAGTTCTTGTACGTTGCCATCGACAAGTTCACAAAGTGGCCTGAAGAGGAGCCAGTGAGAAAGGTGACAGCGCAATCAGCCATCAAGTTCTTCAAAGGATTAGTTTGTCGTTTCGGGGTTCCTAACAGAATCATCACCGACAATGGCACACAATTCACGAGCCGCACGTTCATGCAGTATATCCAAGACCTTGGCAGCAAAATCTGTGTTGCGTCTGTTGCTCACCCGAGAAGCAACGGCCAGGCGGAAAGGATGAATGCTGAAGTGCTGCGTGGCCTCCAGACAAGAACCTTTGACAAGCTGCGCAAGTGTGGAAGACACTGGATTGATGAGTTGCCGACGGTTCTTTGGTCACTCAGAACGACACCGAATCGAGCTACCAGCCAAACGCCCTTCTCCCTAATCTACGGTGCAGAAGTGGTGCTCCCCACGGAACTCATATACAGGTCACCTTGAGTGCTCGCCTACGATGAAGCTGAGCAAGAGCAGCTGCGGCAAGACGACACAACGCTCCTTGAGGAAGATCGTCTTCGGGCGGCTGTGCGAGCTACACGCTACCAGCAAGCCTTGCGCCTCTATCATAGCCGCAAGGTGCATGCCCGAAGCCTTGAGGAAGGCGACCTTGTTCTTCGGCGCGTTCAGTCTGCCAAGGGATCAAACAAGTTGACGCCGAAGTGGGAAGGCCCTTAGCGGGTAGTACGAGTCACCAGACCTGGCGTAGTCCGTCTGGAGACCGAAGATGGCACCCCAGTGCAGAACTCATGGAATATTGAGCATCTTCGCAAGTTCTAGCAGTGAGGCGCAGTTGCCGGGCCTCCCGGCAACCCCTTTTGTACAAGCTTTGTCGACCAGACATGTAACCCTTGGTACAAAGCCAGGCACAGATCCTGTGCATAATAAAGCTAAGTGTTTTCGCAACTCCTCGTACATATTCATTTATATGTGGATGCATATGATGTTGTGATTTACACTTTAGTTTGTATGAAATGACTAATGAACCGTCAAGGTTCCCAACCCACTCTTTTCTCTTCTTTCTTTTTCTTAAAAGGACAGAAGGATCCCTCGCGTGCAAGTTTCCCGGGGGGAGTGGAGATGGGGTACCATTTTAATGACGTTCAAGTGATCATTTTATGCAACAAGAGAAACAACGCAAGGAAAAACTAAGTTGAAAAACTTTAAAAAAATTCCTTGATTACATTCGCAATTTCCCTTGAACGAGTTTGTGCTTTGTATGAGAAACCTGCATGCGAAGGAACCTTGTCGCGATCGGTCTGCGCTCTAGCTTGCCTCGAGTCCGCTCGGCAAGCCTAGCAGCTGCATTCTGTCTCGGCAAGTTGCCGCACAGGCAAGTTTCCAAGCAAACGTAGGGAACACAATCATACAAAGGCAAAATACAACAAGGGGAACGACGCACATGCATTCGAGCAACACAAGTTATATTACATCATAGAAGCAGTGCGGGGCTAATATAAGAACAAATGTATCTTTCACATGCAGCACAATGATGGATGTAACGGCAAACTTAATCCCGACGATCGCCCTGGACCCTGGGGATTTGGAGAACCTTGTCGGCGAGAGGGGCAGCGATCTTGTCGGCAGCAGTGACGTCGATACTCGCCGGCAGCCTCCTGAAGACCCTGGAGAGATCAAGGCCAGGATTGCTATGAGCGATCTTGAGCAGCACCCTGTACATGATTTCGCGTGCAAACTTCCGGGATTCATCGGCGAACGAAGCAGACCTGTCCTCGTGGTACGTCTTCAAGGCGTCGATAAGGCCCTCGAAGAACTTGGTCAGTCGGACGCTGGTGGCCTCCTTGTCGTTGACGGTGAAGCCCCAGCTCTTCATGTCCATCACGACGATTTGGGAGCTGATGCGTTCAGCGGCATTGACAAGCCTGCCAGTCCAGAGGGAGAGGTTCTCATGCAGTTGGGCATAGTTGTTCTCAGCCTCCTTCTTCGAGGCCTCTTCCTTCTCCAGCTTCTCCATCAAGACCCTTTCCCTCTCCTTGGCGGATTCCGAAGCTGTTACCATGGTGGCTAGTTGGGATTTCAGATCCCCAATTGTCTTGGCGGCGGTGTCAAGGTCTTGGTTCTTGGACGACAGCTGCGTTTGCATGTCCCCTAGAGTGCGGGCTGCCTTCAGCGCTTCGTCCTTGAGAGCCTCGATTTCTTTGCCGCTACCGACAGGATCTTCCTTCAATTTGGCCACCTGGGATTCCAGTTCTGCCTTGGTGGAGGCAGTGGCGGCAGCCTTATCAGCAACCTCCTTAAGCTTGGCGGCGTTCTCCAAGGCCTGGGCTTCGATGAATTTCTTGTGCCCATCTTCTAGCTCTTGAGTCCGCTGCTTAAGAAGCGGTTCAATCTCATCGTCCTTGCCGCGAAGAGTGGCAGCAAGGGCCCCTTCCCGTGTGGCTAGTTCCTTCTCTTTGGCGTTGAGCAGCGTTTCGCGCTCTGTCAGCTTGCCGTCACAGATTGCTGCTTTCTCGTTTGCGGCATTAAGATTTCGGGCCTGCTGGCTGTACCATAGGCGCAGCTCGTCTGCCTTCTCTCTTAGTTTCTGGTCGACCAGGTCCGCGGCCTTGCGCTCCTCTTGCACCTTCTCCCACCTCCGACTGTACCGTTCCTGGACGCCTTTGAACCCGACAGCCATGATTTCCATAAAGGCGAGATCTTCGGCATTGTCGTTCGCGTCGGTGGATTCGTCGGTCCTTTGGGCCAAAGGGAGCAGGATCCGGGCTATTTCTTCATCAAAGTTTGGCCCTTCAGTACCAGATGAACTGGGGGCTTCAGACCCATGCTGAGGAGCGATCAACGCCAAGCTGCTTGACGGAGCCTACAGGGTTGGCGCCACTAGTTGGTTGCCGAGGTTCGGCGTGTCAGTATTGACAAGCGCCTTCTCCGCATCCATCCTGGCGGGGTCAGGCATGTTGCCAGGGAGCCTCTCGGATTCCACGGGGAGTATTCTGGCCTCCTCGGCAACTTGCACAAGGCCCTCTTCGGCGGCAATCTTGGCGGCTTCATCAGCGGCATCCCTTGCAATATTGGCCACCTCCACGAGAACTTCGCCCTCTTCAGGAGAGGTTGGAGCTGTGGATTGAGGCAAAAGCAAGGGTGAAATGGGATTCAAAATCACAAGACAAGTTCAAGAAAACAAAAAAGGAAATCTTTCCCGTGAGAGGTATGCAAAGGCAAGAAGGTTACCCGTTGGTGTTTGCTGAGGAAAGGTGCCTCCTTCCCCGGCAACTCGCGTTGCCGGCGCGCGGTCGTCGGCGGCCCCGCTTGCCAGGGTGGCCTCCGCGTGGGCGGGCTCATCAGTGGGGGCCCTTGTCGGGGAAGCACTCTCGGGAACGTTGGTCAGCGGGGGAACCACAGCAGGATCCACCTCTTGGCGATCTTCTTCTTGACGGGCCTCCCCCATCTCTCCATCAGGATGGGGGGGGGGAGGAACTCCAGCACCGGTGCCGGTGGACTGGATCCGCACCACGTCCTCACGCTGGGGGCTGGACTGGGGGCTGGCAACAATAGTCTCAGCCGTCACGACCCCCTGCCCGGCACTCGTTATCGGGTCTTGCGCCATCGCAGACCTGGCCCGCTTCGGTCGATGCTCAAGTGGTTCTGGGTCCCTGTCAAGACAGAGGAAATCAGGATTAAATGGCGATCAGATAAAACCAACGCTTGATGGAAATGAGCGAGATCACTTACTCCTCCTCCTCGGACTCGCCAAGAACGTCGAAGTCGTACGTCACGGGCAGAGGCGACTCCCTTACCCTCTTGAGTGCCAGGGGAGGCGAACCCATCGGCTGAGAGGATTCGACTTCCTCGGCAACCTCCTGCTGAGGAGATGAGGGCTGAGCCCGGGGACGCCGGGTCGATTGTCTGCGTACTTCTTCTTGGCGGCCGGTTTTCGTGGTCGTCTTCTTCACCGTGGGGCCAGCTCTCGGCGGAGAAGCACGCACCGGCTCTTGACTGACCGCCCTCCGAAGACAATGCCTCCTCTTCGGGGTTCGAGGACCTTCCTCTTCTTCGGGCTCTCCGGCAGCCTCGGACCCAGTAGCCTCGGACTCGGCAACCTCGGTCCCGGCAACCTCAGCCTCGGCAATCTCATCCCCGGCAGGCTCTTCTTGTTGCCCTTTGGCAGCCTCTTCCTCGGAATGTTCCTCTTCATCATCCTCGGCTGCCGCGGCGCCAGAACCGCCCGCCGCGTTGATCCTCGCGATCTCTGCGGCCTTGCTGGCGATGTACGCCAGTTCTTCCTCGGTGGTGGCCCGGATGAAACCCGTTTCCTTCCGAGAAGCATTCTCCATCAGGTTGGAGGCCCAATCCATCTCGTGCTCCTAGGTGGGCAGATCCCAGTCTGCTTTCACTCCGTGGGCGTCGCAGTCCGGCATCACCGCCAGGATGGAATCCTTGGCGGAGTTGATGTGCAGTGGGACGATCTTATCTGGCAAGTGGAATGTGCCAGTCTTCCAGAACAACTGCTCACAGAGGCAGGCGTGCTCCATAACCGACAAGTTGTTGCCAGTCCCAGGGTATAGCCGCATGACGTCGGCGGCGTTCTGGTATTGCCAAGCGACTCTCTCTCTCTTCTGCAGCGGCGCTATGCGTCGCCGGAGGAAATCGGCTCCAACCATCTCTATGGTCAGATTGGCGGCTTTGAGGCGGGCGATCCTGTTCAGTGTCGGACGAAGCTTGGCGTCAGTAGCACCCATACTGCTCCAGTTCTTGCCACGCTTGACTGCCACTGTGCGCGGTATGCAGAACTGGGGAAAATCTTTCTCCTGGATCCAGCACCACTCGGCCCTCCACTCGTCCCACTTGAGGTGGAGTTGCCCGGCAAGGTACTCGCCCTTGGTTTTTGCCCTGGGGATCCAGGCCACACTGCCGGAGAGCGATTTGTCTTCGATCCGGGGGATGAAAAAGTGACGGAACAGATCCACATTGGGGGCGATTCCGACGAAGTTCTCACACAGGTGGGCAAAAACCGCCATGCAAGTCATTGCGTTCGTAGTGAAATCCAGCAGCCTGAACTAGTAGCTGAACATCATGGCGCTGAAGAAATCCGAGAATGGGGAACCAGGCCGCAGTAGAAATAGGCGCAGAAGAACGGATATGAATCCGATGGATCCTTGTTGCCCTCGGGAAGCACTACGGGCGCCTTGTGGTCCTTGATATCTCTCCCCCACATCTATGCGTACCTCCTGATCAGCTCGTTGGCATCCAAGGAGCACGGTGAGAAGATCGCATTATCCCTCAGCTGCTTCTCCAGCTCTTCCAGCGCCTTCTTCTTCTCCTCCGCCTTGGGGTCGAGTGGCTTGGCAGGCTTCTTCCCCGCCGCGTCGGCTCTCTTGGGCGCCATCAAGAATTAGGGAGGAAGAAGGTGGCCGAGTCGAGGTGCGGATCAGTGGTGGCGGCAGCGGCGGAAGCGGTTATGGCGTCAGGAAGAAGATGAAGCAGGGGAAAGCAGGGGTGAATGAGTGGTGCCTCCTCGCGTTTGCCATTTTATGGGGAAGGCGCGAGGGGGGCTGGCTCTTCACTATTTACCCCAGCCACGTTTTTTACAGGCGCACTACCGCAATATAACCGCAACAGTCCAAGTTCCCACGACCCGCATTTAATGCGCGGATTGGACGTGCGTCAGGATAACCATCATGACGAAAAACTACAGCGGCAGTTTTCCCGCCGTGTGTCTGTGCATTGTTTGGGCCTAGCCCAACGACGCTTCGAACACGCGTGTGGCCCAGGCCCGGGGGCTCCTGTCGGTGTATAAAACATGGGTATTTTATACCCTGACTTATGCACAGACAGTAGCAGCCTCCTTGCCGGCCAAGCCTTGTCGGGGACCGCCAAGACCAAAATTCAAGGCCCAGATACAGAAGCTCAAGACAAAACATCAACAAGCGCTCAACTAGTACCGAAGATGAAGGCATCTCTTGCCAACAAGACTAAACCGACAAGGTGAAGACCCGACAAGCTCCGTACCGGCAAGCTTCCGCCAGTCCTCCAGCGCTCCACCTCACCGCACAGATGTTCACTGATGTATGAGGTGTCGACCGCGCAGGTTGGTTGGTGAGGCTTGTCGGGCACGTGTCAGCACGCTGGGACAAGATTTGCCCCTAATGACACCCGTCCAGGAGGCGTGTCAGAATAATACGAGGTAGATGGGCGAGCGGTGCAAAAACCTTGTCGGGACTACCTCTCCGCATGACACCTAACGGTGCATTTAATGCCTTTGTCCTAAACTGGCAGAGTTAGGTATGATAGCACTGTTTGCTATCTAATCGCTATTTAATTACTGTTTTGCCACTGTGGTAATCCCTTTGAGCTATAAAAGGAGGGCCAAGGCAACAGTTAGAGGGATTCGGACCCCTTTTCAAACACTTGCACATCTCGCGTAGCAGCTCTCTCCGCATCTTGCCGGGAGAAGCGCTCCCTGTACTTGTGCTTTCATGCAACCAATACACCAAAAGCAGGAGTAGGGTTTTATGCTTCTCAGCGGCCCGAACCTGGGTAAATCCCTTGCGTCTTCCACTGATTCTGCTCTTTGTGCACGTTGATCTCCCCTGCCAAACCACAAAGGGGCTAGATGGCCCCATAGATGGTCGTACCACCACGACATTCGGGGAAATCCCAACGCAGCTCACAAGTAGCAGGAAGAATTTCCGGCGCCTTTGCCGGGGAGACATCATCAACATCTATCAAGTACCTACGCATAAACTTTCATCTCCTTGCATTTATTTTATTTGCCTTTGCCTCTCGTTTTCATCTCCCCCACTTCTAAAATATTTTACAAAACCACAAAAATATTTTTACTTGTTTGCTTGCTTTTATTGCCTTCATGTCGAACACACAAGAACAGAAAGTAAAAGCAAAAATATAAGATACTATGGATCCACTTAAAGTTTTCTACTTGGATCATCTTCGATCCATTTGTGCTCGTGCTGAAACCCCAACTAGTTCAGTTGAGGAAAAATCATTAGATGAGCATGCTCATTTTGTGCGTCACCGTTTGTCTCAAAAAGGGAGACTCTTATGGCGTCAAATAAATTGTTTGCTATGCTATGCTTGGAATCTATGTGAAATTTATGATTTTACTTGTTGCTCTAAGAACCCTAAAAAACACCTTCCCTACCTATGTGAGTTTAATGATAATGAAATCTTATCTTCTTATGCCAAGGGTGTTTATAGTTACTATGATATCGAACAAATTGAAGAATTTGTTGCTTTTAAGGGTGCTTATGAAGTTGCTTCTTTAATTTAAAAGTATGATATTACTCTCTACAAATCTGAAAATTTTGACATACTTAAATATTGCTATGAAAACTATGCTCCTAATGCCTATGTTAGTAAATTCATTGGGAGAATGTCTGCTGCTTTGGAAGAGAATAATGATATGCATGAATCCATTGACAATTGTGATTCCGTTGATTCGATTGAAATATGTCCACGCGATGAATATGATATTGATAATAATGTTTGCAATAATATTGAAAGTGGGTTTGGACGAGTGTCAACCTTAGGTAATAATGATCCCACAACTTTGGAGAATGATCAATCTTATGAAATTTTTGATAAAAGTGGGCTCGGAGAGGTCATGACTTTAGTTGATGATAATCCCACTATTTTGGAAGAGTGTCAACTTTGCATGCCTGTGGATCATGTAGAGAATATGTTATGTGATAGCTATATTGTTGAATTTGAATATGATCCCACATGTAATTATTATGAGAGAGGAAAATGCGGTTTTATAAATTTTCATGTCATTAAATTACCTCTTCTCATTGTGAGATTGTTATTGTTTCTTTCTTTTTTCATGCATATGCTAAATATTTATTGCTTATAAAATGCCTATGCATAGGAAGTATGTTAGACTGAAATGTGTTTGTCACATGTTTTATGATGCTCTCTTTGCGTTACAATTATTATCTTCCATGTGAGCATCAATAAAATCTCAAGCCTATCTTGATGGCTATAAAGAAAGAGCTTGTTGGGAGACAACCCAATAGTTATCATTTTAATTTTCTTGTGTGTTTACAAAATTATGCTACTGTTATGAATGTGTTTTTATGTTTTAATTAGTGTTTGTGCCAAGTAAAGCCTTTGGGACGATTTGGAAGATAGTATAATTGATGCTGTTTCGAAAATAGAAAGTTTTGTGTCCAGTGCTGGAATTTTAATTCTGTACTGAAGCATCAGAAAAATCTGAAATTTTTACAAAGTATTGGTATATTAATTCCACACGTTTTCCTAATTTTTCAGAATTTTTTGAGTTACAGAAGTATGGCTTTTAAATAGATCTCTATAGACTGTTCTGTTTTTGACAGATTCTGTTTTTGATGCATTGTTTGCTTGTTTTGATGAAACTATGGATTGTATCGGGGGGTATAAGCCATGGAGAAGTTAGAATACAGTAGTTATAATGCACAAATAAAATATGAATGGGTTTGCAACAGTACTTAAAGTAGTGATTTGTTTTGTTATACTAACGGATCTCACGAAGGTTTTGTTGAGTTTTGTGTGATTGAAGTTTTAAAGTTTTGGGTGAGATCACGATGGATGAAGGAATAAGGAGTGGCAAGAGCCTAAGCTTGGGGATGCCCAAGGCACCCCAAGGTAATATTCAAGGAAGACTCAAGCGTCTAAGCTTGGGGATGCCCCGGAAGGCATCCCCTCTTTCTTCTACCAACTATCGGTAATTTTACTTGGGGCTATATTTTTATTCGTCACATGATATGTGTTTTACTTGGAGCGTCGTGTATTATATGAGTCTTTGCTTTGTTTGCTTTTTAGTTTGTCACAATCATCTTTTCTGGACACACCTATTTGAGAGAGCCACACGTTTATCATGATTTGTTAGAATACTCTATGTGCTTCACTTAAATTTTTGGAGCTAGGCAGTTGCTCTAGTGCTTCACTTAAATCTTTTTGAGCACGGCGGTGGCTATATTTTGAAGAAATATTTGAACTCTCATGCTTCACTTATATTATTTTGAGAGTTGATAAAGATTAAATTTTGAAGAAAAATTTGAACTCTCATGCTTCACTTATATTATTTTGAGAGTTGATAATAGTAATGGTAATTTGCACAAGATATGAATTTGGTCCCAAAGTGATGAATATTCAAGAGGGATATAATAAAAACTTTCATGAGAGATCATTGGATATGATAAGTTTGATTCCTTGCAATAGTTTTTCGATATGGAGATGATAATATGTGAGTCATGTTAGTGAGTAATTGTGATTTAGTAAGAATATTGGTGTTAAGGTTTGTGATTCCCTATGCATGCACATAAAGTCAATAGTTATGCAACGAAATTATATCCTACTTATGGTGCATTATTCGGTGTTAGTTATGTTCAATGCATGTTTATGATCGTTTTCGCTTTTTGGTTGGTCGCTTCTCAATCTATTTTCTAGCCTTCATTTGTACTAAGCGGGAATACTGCTTGTGCATCCAACTCCTTAAACCCAAGTTGTGCCAAATGAGTCCACCATACCTACCTATATGCGGTATTTCCATGCCGTTCCAAGTAAATTTGCATGTGCCAACTCTAATTTTCAAAATAATTTTCCGTTTTGTGTGCCCGTACCGCTCATGAAGCGGCAGGGGGTGGCCAATATTTTCCATGCTAGGTGTGTTATTCTCATGATGAGTGTTTATTCACTTGTCATTGCACGAGAGAGTGGCAGGTAATAGGGATGCCCAGTCCCGAAATGAAAAAAAATATGATGATAATAATAAATTCCTTGGAAAGTGTTGGTATGGAGGGCACACGTGGATACGGCTAGCCATGGATTGTGAAAGAATGGTGGAAAGGAAATAAACTTTATTTTCTGTTAGGGAACCGCCTATAATGTGTCTATCATGGAAGATATTGGGAATTCTCGGTTGTTTTCGTTGACAGGAAAAGCATGCCTCTCAAAATAATTTTATCTCTCTAATTTAAGCTTTGAGCTCTGGCATATTTGCAAATCTCTGCTTTCCTCTGCGAAGGGCCTTTCTATTTACTTTTATGCAATTTTTATTTTTATTTTGAGTCCCCATCTTCTCTTACAAAGCACCAACTAGAGTGCACTATTGTCATACTTGTGCATTGTGTGTAGCTAATATTGAGTGTGTTTCATGAATGGATCAATGATTGAGCATAATGGGCTAGGGATAACTTTCTTTAGCGTTGATATTTTGAAAGACATGGTTGCTTGTTAGTATGCTTGAGTATTTATGTCTTCATGTCAAACTATAGACAATTGCTTTGAATCATTCAAGTCAAAATGTCCATGCTATAAAAGAAAAAAGTATATGATGAATATGATAGGTAGCATTCCACATCAAAAAATCTGTTTTTATCATGTACCTACTTGAGGACGAGCAGGAATTAAGCTTGGGGATGCTTGATACGTCTCCAACGTATCTATAATTTTTTATCGTTCCATGCTATTATAGTATCAATCTTGGATGTTTTATATACATTTACAAGCAATTATATATCATTTTTTGGGACTAACCTATTAACTTAGTGCCCAGTGCCAGTTGCAGTTTTTTGCCTGTTTTTGGTTTTCCAGAATATCAGTACCAAACGAAGTCCAAATGCCACGAAACTTTTTGGAGATTTTTTTCTGGACATAAGAGACACTAGAAGCTTCGGGAGAGGGCCAGAAGACAGAGGAGGTGGCCACGAGCCACCAGGGCGCGCCCCAGGGGGGTGGCACGCCCTGGTGCCTCGTGGGCCCACCTCTGCTCCGTTTGACCAAATTCCACTTCTATAAATTCTCTAAAATCGGGAAACCAACAGAGGAGTCCACGAAATACTTTTTCCGCCACCGCAAGTTCCTGTTCTCGAGAGATCCCATCTGGAGGCCTTTTCCGGCACTCCGCCGGAGGGGGATTCGATCATGGAGGGGCTCTCCATCAACCATGCTGCCCTTCCGATGATGCGTGAGTAGTTTACCACAGACCTTCGGGTCCATAGTTAGTAGCTAGATAGCTTCTTCTCTCTTTTTGATCTTCAATACAATGTTCTTCTCGATGTTCTTGGAGTTCTATCTGATGTAATCACTTTTTGCGGTGTGTTTGTTGGGATCCGATGAATTGTGAGTTTATGATCAGATTATCCATGAATATTATTTGAGTCTTCTCTGAACTCCTTTATGCATGATTATTATAGCTTCGTATTTCTCTCTAATCTATTGATTTGGTTTGGCCAACTAGATTGATTTATCTTGCAATGGGAGTGGTGCTTTGTAATGGGTTCGATTTTGCGGTGCTCAATCCCAGTGATAGAAAGGGACATGACACGTATGTATCGTTGCTATTAAGGGTAAAAATATGGGGTTTATTCATGCGTGAGTTTACTTTGTCTACATCATGTCATCTTGCTTAAGGCGTTACTCCGTTCTTTATGAACTTAATACTCTAGATGCATGTTGGATAGCGGTCGATGTGTGGAGTAATAGTAGTAGATGCAGAATCGTTTCGGTCTACTTGTCTCGGACGTGATTCCTATATACATGATCATTTCCTTGGACATCGTCATGATTATTTGCTTTTCTATCAATTGCCCAACAGTAATTTGTTCACCCACCGTATGCTATTTTCAAGAGAGAAGTCTCTAGTGAAAACTATGGCACCCGGGTCTTCCTCTATCATATATTAAAAATCCTAAAAATACCTTGCTGCAATTTTACTTTATTTATTTTATTTTGTATTTTTGTTTGATCTATCTATCTATCACCATACAATTTAATCTTGCAATTAACCGCCAAGGGATTGACAACCCCTTGTTCGCGTTGGGTGCGAGGATTTGTTGTTTTGTGTGCAGGTACTGCTAATGAGTTGTTGCGTGATTCTCCTACTGGATTGATAACCTTGGTTTCATAACTGAGGGAAATACTTATCTCTACTGTACTGCATCACCCCCTCCTCTTCAGGGAAATCCCAAAGCAGCTCACAAGTAGCACTATTCCATCCTTTGTCAGCACATGTCCCAGAAAACCAACTTCTCGCAACCAAAATTCACATTTATTGAATTTGGCATATAGTTGATTTTTCCGTAACTCTTCTAGGACTATTCGAAGATGTTGTTCATGTTCTTCTGGTGTCTTGGAATAAATAAGTATATCATCAATGAACACAACCACGAACTTGTTCAAATATTTCGTGAAAACCTTGTTCATGAGATGTACAAAATAAGCAGGAGCGTTGGTCAATCCGAACGGCATCACAGTGAACTCATATAATCCGTATCTGGTGGTAAAAGTGGTCTTGGGTATGTCTGATGATCAGATTCTTAACTGATGGTAGCCTGGTCTCAAGTCTATTTTTGAGAAAACCTTGGCTTCTGCCAGTTGGTCGAACAAGTCGTTGATCCTTGGTAGCGGGTATTTATTTTTGATGGTAACCATATTGAGTGCCCTGTAATCAATACATAATCTTAGGGTCCCATCCTTTTTCTTGGCAAATAAAACCGGTGATCCCCATGGTGATGAGCTGGGTCGGACATAACTCTTTTCTAGCAATTCCTTAATTTGTTTCTTCAGCTCAACCAATTCTGTCGGAGCCATTCGATAAGGCTTCTTGTAGATGGGTGCTGTTCCAGGTGCTAGTTCGATAACAAATTCAATTTCATGATCTAGTGGCATGCCTGGTAGTTCCTCAGGGAAAACATCGGGGTATTCACATACCACAGGAACCTTGCTTAATTCTGTCATGTCCACTTGATTTAACTTTCCTTGCGAGGTAGAAATTCCCCTTGTACCAAACTTTATTGTCTTCCCTTGACAACTGGTGAGACTCACCGTACGATTGTAGCAGTCTATAAAGCCTTTATTTGTGGTCAACCAGTCCATTCCCAAAATAACATCCAAATCAACTGCTTCCAATAAAATAAGATTTGCTAAAAACTTCATTCCTTTTATTTCAATGTTCACATCCTGGCAGTACCATTGTGTGCTTTGCTTTGATCCCGAGGACTGAATAACCATCGAACTTTTCAAAGGTGAAAAAGGAAATTGATTCTTCGAGGCAAATCTTTTAGAGATGCACGAATGGGAAGCTCTAGAATCAAATAAAACTATAGCATTAATGGTGTTGACAGGAAACGTACCAAACACAATGTCCGGTGCATTTTGTGCTTCCTCAAATGTCACGTGGTTAACCTGCCCCTTTCTTTGATTGTTGTTGAGGTTGTTGTGTTGCGGAGCTGCACTAGTACTGCGGCCATTGTTGTTGGGCATGGGGGCATTATTCCCCTGTTTTGGGCATTGGCTAGCATAATGCCCCTCTGCTCCATAGGCATAACAGGTGATGCCAGGACGGTATATTGTTTCCTTGGCCCTGTTGTTGTAGGTACTGCGGTTTTGTTGCGGTCGTGGTGTTGGAATTGCTGGTCAGGGTGCCACATGCCTCTGAGATTCATTTCGGGGCCTGTTGTGAAGTTATTTCCCATCTGTGCAAAGTTGTCCTCTGGTGGACTAGGCATAGAACGAGTCCAGGGACGATGCATTTTCTTTCTGGGGTATTTTTGTAAACACCGACGAGGAAAGAAATTATAAAGAATTTTTTTAAGAGACTAAAAATAATTTCCCCCCCAAAACGTAAGTACATATAAGTAGCGAGTGATATTATACATGCAAGATTTAATTATACAATACTCTCGTCGTAGCTGTGATGCTTACATGACCGCTTATTTAAACTAGTGCGCTTCTCCATCCTCTTAGCATGCTGCGATCCAAGTCTACTACTCCCCATCTTACAAAGAAGAAAAGAAACAGAAAATAAATATTTTACAGCTACACCCTCATAAAAGGCGACTGCGGTGCTGATGCCTAGTCTGCTATCACGGAGTGTCTGGAACATCGTAGGCCCTGCTGAGGGTAAGTCCCAGACGGGGTGCTGAAGACTCGACCTCCTCCTCCTCGGGTAAGGTCTCTAGTCGGGCAGCTGTCGAGGCCATTCCTGCTCGGTGGTACTGTGCTCGTAGGTGGTGAAGCTCTAACTGGAGTGGGGGCAGCCAAGCGACTAGACTCGTCGCTCGGGGATGTGTGTCGAATCACGGAACGGGTAGGAGGATCGTATGGTGGAGTCGGAATGCGAGGAGCGCACGGTGAAGGGGAACGGAACTCACTCCTGCGAGGAGCCCTCGCACGAGCCAAGTCCATCCGTGCGACGAGATAGTCGTCCACCAGTGAGGTGAAGACTGACTCTAGAGCCATGCTGTACTGGACAAGGGGCTCAATCGCCTCGTCCCTTTCTCCCGCGGTGCAAGAGAAAGCATAGTGACTAGTGTATGGAACATGGCATGGAAGATAATGATAGGGACGTGTCTGCATGGCTGGAAGAATGTCCCTAAGACGAGCGATGGCCTCTCGGGCAGCCATCTGGATAGCATGCCTCTCAGTAGGCATGACTCTCCCCACGAACCGATAGTTGCGATGAGGCGCGGCATCTCCACCCCGAATATATATCGAGGCCTGGTACATAGTCAAGGTGTCTGAGATCCTGTCGGGAAATATTGTGTACTCCGGACGGCTCGGAGATCCCATCGCGACCCTGGTGATGTAGACGAGAAGGTGGGAAAACCCCACAGGCTCGTTGGCGAAAATCTGGGTCGGCTAGCTGCCGCCAGACATCTACAACAGTAGACAAAAAATCTAAATAGTCATATCATAAGTATATGATGATCAAGGAAATTTTTTTACAATGCATGAGATGCTGCTAAAAATTGTTAGCACTGACTCTACTACTAGCGATCGCACCTAGGGCTTCCTACAGTTAGCCTGGATCTGATACCAAGGTTTGTCGGGCCTGTTTCCGGAATATATATCACAAAATAGCCTCAAGTCACACCAGCCCCAAGATCAGAACAACTGGGGGACTCCCTTGATATAGATAACCAGTACATACATAATATTACACAAGGTTGAGCCGGAGTGCTCAACATTTATTACAAACTTGTCATTATATGACGGTGGCGGTATAAGACAGTGGTGTGATGATAATACTGATACAATAAAGTAAAGCCAAGCGTCAGTGTGAGGCTTGACTATTTTATTGGTGAGGCGGAAGCACTGCGGATGATACACGTGGTAGACTCCAAGACCCCAAGTTGACTGACTGGGAACACATCTAAGCATCGGGCTCGCTAGTGCACTCTCCCTCCACAAGATCATCTTCTTCCAGGTCTGGCCAAATTAACAAGCCTGGGTCAAGCCTGTGAGTACGTTGAATGTACTCGCAAACATTAAGAAAAAAATATATACCGAATGCATATGTTCATGATGGACTAAATTATATGCATATGCTGACCGAAATTAAAGCATGGCATGATAAATATCAATGCGGTGTGGAGGGCTAAATATATCATTAGTGATGAACCAAGAAAATAAAATGGAACATCGGGCGCTGGACCGCCCGAGGAATTCCAAGAAAAATGCCAAACGGGTGTCTGAATGCGACGCCTCGACAGGTCTTGAAAAGAAATGCCAAATGGGTGTCTAAATGCGACGCCTCGAGAGGTCTTGAAAAGAAATGCCAAACGGGTGTCTGAAAGCGACGCCTCAAGAAGTCTTGAAAAGAAATGAGTATCCAGGTGGATTAACCATCCCAAGAGACACTCAGAAAAGAAAATAGAAATGAGTATCCAGGTGGATTAACCATCCCAAGAGACACTCAGAAAAGAAAATAGAAATGAGTATCCAGGTGGATTAACCATCCCAAGAGACACTCAGAAAAGAAAATAGAAATGAGTATCCAGGTGGATTAACCATCCCAAGAGATACTCAAAAAAGAAAATAGAAATGAGTATCCAGGTGGATTAACCATCCCAAGAGATACCCAAGGTTGCACATAGAAGAAAAAAAAGTTAGTCCACAGTAATGTTCATGTTAACAATAATATTCATGTTGGCATCAGTAGTGACAATAATTATCCTGCAAAAATGAATCATGCTCAATTTTAATTATTTCCTCCGAAGACCGACACCGGGACCGACACTTGACCCTCCCCAGCTAACGTCCTTGACCGTGGACACGGCTATTCGAATAGGTATAACTTTGCAGAGGTTATACTCTTTACCCACAAGTATATGATTTCTTTAGCCAACCTGGAAACGTTGACTAATTCCAAGCATGATTTTTGGGTTGAAAACACACCCAACCAGCACACACCAGATTAACTTTCCTGATGCCAGGAATGACCCAAAGCATCGTTCAAGAAAAACTCTAAGAAGGGGAGACCATCGTCTCGAATAGCATGGGATCACAATTTATAACGCGCAGATTACAAGGGGTGCCCCCCTCTCGGCCCAGCCGGATACACCCATGCCCCCTGACCCGATGACTGGCATTAGTCCATGGCCATGGAACCCTCATCACGGCCCCTCTATGTGTTGTGTACTTGGAAAGGGGTTAGCAACTTACTAAGCCGTACTCCCCTCGCGGGAAGACAATTGGCAGCACGATTACAATTGGCAGCATGATTCTTAGCTGGGCTTGACGGAACAAGACTCAATCTAGGTCGACTCAGGAGGTGTTATTAATATGACTGGCATGCCTCACATGCCACAGTGACACCATCGTGTCATGATGTGACCACCGGCACGACATAGATAGGGGGTATACCCCTGATTTCTCACAACTTCATCCAAGTTAGAAAGGTTCTTGTATGCATGAAATGCACAAAAAGATATGACCATGCATGCACTTGCTATCCACTACATACCTGGTGATTATTTCGAATTTATGCAAACACGCATGCAAACACCATATCCGAAGTTCAAAAATGCTTGCCTTGATCAAAGTAGGCAGAAGGTGATCCCTCGAAATTTTTGGCAAAGTTTCCCTTCTCGTTTTCCATAAAATAAGAATTTAAATTCAAATAAAAAATTTGTGACAGCACAAAAAGTTGGCTCAAAATATTTTTCAATAAATACTAAAAAAACTAGAGTGAAAAAGAAAATTTTCAGAAAAAGAATCAATTGAAAAGGAGTTATGGTTTAAAATCAGGGACATCTCTGTAATTAAAATAACTGCTACCGGGTCCCTGTTGTAAACACAGAAAGCTCCTCGGGCGGAATACGTTTTCCCAGTTCAGAAAATGTATTGAGGCAGAAGGCATTTTCGATTAAACGGAAAAAGGAGAAAAGACTGACGGGTGGGGTCCACCCGTCAGGTTTAAATTTTGAAAGCGCTCGCGCGTGAGTAGAGAGAGGGGGAGGCGGTCACCGGTGGCGATCACTGGGGTTTCAAGAGGTGGCGATGGTGGGGGTGTGCTCGGGGAAGTGTTCCGCGTCGGTGGGTGGTGGAGTTGGTCGCCGACGAGCACTGTGGCGACGGCGGGGTCAACTCCGGCGGACGGCGGCGTCGGGTGGTGATGGATCTCGTCGGGGAGGACTCCAGTCGTCAAATTGACGCACGGAAGGGATGAGTGGGTGTACGAGGAGGCTACTGATGGAGTTTGAGTAGTGGAGGTGGATGAACGGAGATAGTGGCGGATCGGGCGGCCGGAGTCGGGGAAGAAGACCTCCCCGAGGTCGTCCGACTCCTTTGGGCGTCGATTGGGAGTGGGTGGACGTGTGGTGAGTACCGAACGGAGCTCGGGGGCTCCTTTTATAGACGAGGCGAAGATGGCCGAAGCGAGGCGATCTACGGTGGAGTAATTCCGGCCGGCAAGGTAGGTTTGGGGCGGCGAGCGCGGTCGGTGGGTGTCAGTGAGACCAGTGGAGCCTTCTCGAAGCGCCAGCGCGACGTCCTCGAGCTCTATCCACATATCTCGACGCTGGGCTCCCGTACGTCCATGGCGGCGACGAGCGGCTCCGGCGACTGACAGGCTGGGAGGGGCGATTTGGACAGCGTGTGAGAACTGCGGGGAAGCTTCCGTGTGGAGGAGAGGTAGGAGGGAGCGGTGGGAAGGAGTGCTGGTGGCTGTCGGTGGCCGTGCTAATCCTCTCGGCCGCCGTGGCCGAGAGCAGCGGCCGCTGCACCGGCTCGCCACCGGCCTATCGGCGATGAGCGGCTAGCGAGGGGGACCCGAGGCGAAGCATTGATGGCAGGATCAACACGGATGAGGGAGAGGAGGAGTGGAGTGCACTGCCCGGCATCGATGAACCGCTTCTCTGAACCTCTGAAATTTTCGACAGTGATGAACAGTGCACATCAAGTGTTTGATGAAATGCTAGGTGGCCCTAGGCATTATTGGAATTTTTGAGAATTTTTGTGGTGAGGTACTGATGCATAACAGAGATGCTGGCAAAATTTCAGCATTTTTGGAGTAGTTTAAATTAGGTTTTGAGCAGAGAGTTTGAATCTGGTCCAAATTTCAATTGAATGAAATTTGAAAATTTTGAACTGTGGAACAGAATGTTTTCGGAGAAATGGAGTGTGGGTACTGTCAAGTAGCTGGGATAATTTTTGTGGGTGCAGAAGAGCTAGGAAAAATATAGTTCCTTTGTAAATCAAAGGAACTAGGAATAAATGAAATTCAAATTTTGGAATTTGCTAAATATGATAAAAATATTTTTTGTGGAGAGGAGAAGTGTTGGGTACTGTCCTAGGGTGTGAGGATGACTTGGGTGATATTTTTAAAATAACAGAATAATTTTTTTTGAGAATTTTCTAAGTGTTTGAAAAGAATGAAATTGACCATCTCACTGAAATAATTTAATTATTCAAAATCTTTTCTGAAAGAAAATATTTTTGATCCTTCAAAATTATTTACTCAAGTAAGAAACCATCAAATCAGAACCATTGTTTAAAAAAATTTGAAACCCAAATGAAAATTTAAAAATTGCTTTCAAAACAAAAGAAGAAGAAATAGAGCCATAGTAATTCAAACCATTTTTCTTTTTAAAGAAAAGATTTTGAAAATCAAAAGAAAATATGTTTGGGGTGTTACAGTAGGTCTGTGGTAAACTACTCACACATCATCGGAAGGGCAGCAAGATTGATGAAGAAGCCCTCCGTGATCGATTCCCCCTCCGGCAGAGTACCGGAAAAGGCCTCCAGATGGGATCGCGGAAGAACAGAGGCTTGCGGTGGCGGAAAGGTTTTCTCTTCTGTCTCTCTGGTATATTGGGAATATTTTAGAATTTATAGCGCTGGAATTAGGTCAGGAGGGGCAACGAGGGGCCCACAAGCCTGGGGGGCACGCTCTACCCCCCTGGACGCGCCCTCCAGGCTTGCCGCCTCCTCGTGGCTCTTATGGTCTTCTCCCGAAGCTTCGTGGGTCTCTTCTGGGCCAGAAAAAATTAATCCAAAGTTTTTTTCTCGTTTGGACACTTTTTTATAATGATTTTCTGAAAAGGCAAAAACAAGCAGAAAACAGCAACTGGCACTGGGCACTGGGTTAATAGGTTAGTCCCAAAAAATGATATATAATGGCATATAATTGCATATAAAACATCCAAGATTGACACTATAATAGCATGGAACAATCAAAAATTATAGATACGTTGGAGACGTATCACGGCGCAGCCATGAGACCAGGGCTCACATTAGAAGACACACCTTTAACGAAGAGCGCTCGGTCGCAAGTGGAGCCCGTCATCGGCCCACCATCACGGGGGGAGCGCTTTCCCTCCGCCGTCGCGCGGCCGGAGGTTGCCGTGGCGTCGCCTAGGTCTTCTGGTCCTTGTGGTGGTGAGCTTGTGTCACCGGCGGAGGATCCTAGCCGGGCGCTCACATCTCCGGGGTTGTCGTCGCCGCCTTTCCCTCCGTAGAGGCCGAAAGTGACAGGAAGGAAGAGGATCGCAAGCCGTCGTCTACCTGGAGCGGCCGCGACCTCCTCGGGGGAACATCAGTCCGACAATGCGGGATCCGCGGGTGCCAAACCGT
Organism: Elymus sibiricus; assembly: GCA_039707655.1. Taxonomy (NCBI): domain Eukaryota; kingdom Viridiplantae; phylum Streptophyta; class Magnoliopsida; order Poales; family Poaceae; genus Elymus; species Elymus sibiricus. The sequence goes on from CM077670.1 coordinate 283,575,074, forward strand.
CTGATCGTTCTTGGCTCCTTGCTGTCGGAGGACGTGACCCGTCGTCCCATCCTCCGTGGTTCGAGGAGGGCTCGGGGTATTTCCAGACACTGATTTCATGTTTTCACCAGAGAGAGGCCCTGGGGCAAGCTTTGGGAAAAGCTCTTGCTGATCTTAACTCATCGGCGGAGGCCGTTATCAAGGTATGGGGACCTTAATCTTCACCCAGTAGCCCCCGAGCCTTAAGCAAATTAGGTGTCTTAATGTGCTTGAGGGTCCTGTTTCATCTTTCCAGTACTCGACGACTCATGAGGCGGAGCTGGATCGTCGAGCGTGTGACCTGTCGCGATAGGTCACTATTGAAGAGGAGCAGATCGCTCGGCTATAGTGGTCACTGGCGGATGTCTACTGTAAGTACTTGCGCTGTAGATACTAATTAGCACAATGATCTGTGGCCGACCTCTTTGTTGTTTTGTGGTTCTGCAGCCTTCGAGCAGCTCCAGCGGCTGCAAGCTCAGGTGGACGCCAATCACGGGGCCGCAGGAGGAGCGCGAGACTCGGCATGTGTCAAGGGTGCGGAGGCTCGCTCCTGCCAGGAGCTACTGAAGGCGGATAGCGGTATATTGGCTGAAAACCAGGGCATCACCGAGGGTCTCCGCACTCAAGTGAGGGAGAGCCTGAAGGCGGAGGCGGACCTGCGGCGACGTCTGGAGGCCGCCAAAGGCCGCGTTGCAGACGCCCAGCTCCGTATGGAGGGCTGCAAGGTTCGGGAGGCCTCTTTCGTGGAGGCCGGAGCACGTGCCGCGGAGGATCTCCAGGAGCGACGTTCGCGCCAGAAGCAGTTGGAGGCTGCCGCGAGTGGTGAGTCATTCGCCACAATGTGAATCCTTCCTTTTGCATTCATTCTAAATTTCTCGTGTGGTTTCTGTTCTTCGAGCAGCCGTGCTGCCGAACTTGATTTGCCCACCGGACTCTGTGCGCCTTAGCAACGTAATGTCCACCTTGGACAGGATGGCAAAAGCCTTGACGCAGGCCACGGTAGCTTTGTGGCTAGGAGAGGTGATACGTCTCCAACGTATCTATAATTTTTTATTGTTCCATGCTATTATAGTATCAATCTTGGATGTTTTATATGCAATTATATATCATTTTTTTGGACTAACCTATTAACCTAGTGCCCAGTGCCAGTTGCTGTTTTTTGCCAGTTTTTGCCTTTTCAGGAAATCATTATCAAACGGAGTCCAAACGAAGAAAAAACTTTGGATTAATTTTTTCTGGACCAGAAGAGACCCTAGAAGCTTCGGGAGAAGACCAGAAGAGTCACGAGGGAGCGATAAGCCCGGAGGGCGCGCCTAGGGGGGTAGGCGCGTCCCCAGGCTTGTGGGCCCCTCGTGGCACCTCTTGACCTAATTCTAGCGCTATATATTCCAAAATATTCCCCGTATACCAGAAAGACAGAAGAGAAAACCTTTCTGCCGCCGCAAGCCTCTGTTCTTCCTTGATCCCATCTGGAGGCCTTTTCCGGTACTCTGCCGGAGGGGGAATCGATCACGGAGGGCTTCTTCATCAACCTTGCTGCCCTTCCGATGATGTGTGCGTAGTTTACCACAGACCTACGGGTCCATAGTTAGTAGCTAGATGGCTTCTTCTCTCTCTTTGATCTTCAATACCATGTTCTCCTCGATGTTCTTGGAGTTCTATCCGATGTAATCTTCTTTTGCGGTGTCATTGTTGGGATCTAATGAATTATGGGTTTATGATCAGACTATTCATGAGAAATATTCGAGTCTTTTCTGAACTCTTTTATGCATGATTGTTATAGCTTTGTATTTCTCTCCGATATATCTGTTTGGTTTGGCCAACTAGATTGATTTATCTTGCAATGGGAGAGGTGCTTTGTGATGGGTTCAATCTTGCGGTGCTCAATCCCAGTGATAGAAAGGGACATGACACGTATTTCTATTGTTGCCATTAAGGATAAAAAGATGGGGTTTAATCATATTGCTTGAGTTTACTTTGTCTACATCATGTCATCTTGCTTAAGGCGTTACTCTGTTTTATACTTAATACCCTAGATGCATGCTGGGTAGCGGTCGATGGGTGGAGTAATAGTAGTAGATGCAGGCAGGAGTCGATCTAATTGTCTCGGACGTGATGCCTATATACATGATCATTGCCATGAATCCGTCATAACTATGCGCTTTTCTATCAATTGCCCAATTGTAATTTGTTTACCCACCGTATGCTATGTGTTCGAGAGAGAAGCCTCTAGTGAAAACTATGGCCCCAGGGTGTACCTTTATCATATATTAAAATCCAAAAATACCTTGCTGCAATTTATTTACTTTTATTTTATTTTACAATTTACTTTTCTATGTATTACTATCAGAATTAATCCTTGCAAATAACCACTAAGGGGATTGACAACCCTCTTATTTGCGTTGGGCGCAAGTGTTTGCTTTTGTGTGTGTAGGTGCTGCTAACGAGGTTCCGTGTGGTTCTCCTACTGGATTGATAACCATGGTTCTTAACTGAGGGAAATACTTATCTCTATTGTATTGCATCATTCTCTCCTCTTCGGGAAAATTCCAACGCAGTTCACAAGTAGCAGGAAGAATTTCTGGCGCCGTTGCCGGGGAGACATCACCAAAACTTATCAAGTACCTTCGCATAAACTATCATCCACTTGCATTTACTTTATTTGCATTTTTATTTGCATTTGCCTCTCATTTTCATCTCTCCTACTTCTAAAACAATTTTACAAAAACACAAAAATATTTTCGTTTTCTTGTTTGCTTGCTTTGCCATCATGTCTGAGTTCGAAAAAGTTATTGTAGAAAGTGCTAGCGAGGATAGTGGCAGTGAATCTCTTGGGGAGAAAATTCATTCTTTTGATCTTAATCATGACCCTCCTGAGCTTGAACCTCCCACTAATTTTAAAACTAAAATCTATCATGTGGGAAGTGGTAACATTATCAGGAAGAACATTATTTAGGAATTTTTTAATTGAGCAGGAGTTATACCAATAATTAAGGGATCTATTCTTGATAAAACAAGTTGCTATGTGGATGCTATTGCTATGCTTGTTGTAAAGTTAGAACAATTTTTTTGCACATCCACCCCGCATTACAAAAGATATTCTAGGAGCTTCCCAACATCCATAATCCTAGAATTAAAAAGATTGCTACAATTATCCTGATGCATGAATTTGATTATATAATTAAAGAAGCTAGGGACATCTTTTCTTTCTATAGAATATATTTTGAGCATCCTCCCATAGAGGAAATTCTTCATGATAAAGATACTATCCGTAGGTTGGAATCTAAAGATTACTTTGCTTATGGGGAGAATATTAGAAGAAGAGTTCCATATGCCAAAATAATTAAAACTTTGTACCACCAGGCTTGTGACAAATTTGAGTGGATTACTAAAGGAATGGGTGAGCGATTTAGTGAACAATGGTTTGAGGATACGGCTAGAGACCTTATTGACGATGAGATACATGTTTTGTATGAGGATGTGTATGGTGGAGGTTATGAATGTTAAAGTCACCGATCATAGTCCCTTCAAGTATTTAAGCTCACCTACCAGAAAAGAAGAGCATGAAAGTAGAGAATTAATGAGAAAGGTTTTGGAAGACTTGATTAAAAAGGATTTGGGGATGAAGGATGAAACTATGCATTATGCCTAGCTAGGGGCATAAAACAATAGCGCTTGTTGGGAGGCAACCCAATAAATAAATAAAAATTTTGTTTTACTTTTTTTGTGTTTACACAATTGTAGCCTCTGTTATGATTGTGTTTTTATCTTTTAATTAGTGTTTGTGCCAAGTAATGCCTTTGGGATGATTTGGATGATAGTATAATTGATGTTGTTTGAAAACAGAAACTTTTGCGTCCAGTGCTGGAATTTTGATTTTTTGCTGGAGCGTCAGAACCTTCTGAATTGTTTACACATTATCTATATATGAATTTCCACGTTGTCCTAATTTTTCAGAATTTTGGGAGTTACAAAAGTATGACTTTAATTCAGATCTTTACAGACTGTTCTATTTTAGACAGATTCTGTTTTTGTTGCATAGTTTGCTTATTTTGATGAATCTATGGATCGTATCGGGGGGTTGAGCCATGGGGAAGTTGGAGTACAGTAGCATTATGCCAATATTAAATATGAATCAATTTACAACAGTACCTAAAGTTTAAGATTTGTTAGTTATACTAACGGATCTCACGAGGTTTCTGTTGAGTTTTGTGTGCTGAAGTTTTCAAGTTTTGGGTGAGACTACGATGGATAAAGGAATAAGGAGCGGCAAGAGCCTAAGCTTGGGGATTCCCAAGGCACCCCAAGGTAATATTCAAGAAAGACTCAAATGTCTAAGCTTGGGGATGCCCCGAATGGCATCCCCTCTTTCGTCTACAATCTATCGGTAACTCACTTGGAGCTGTATTTTTATTCCTCACAGGATATGTGTTTTACTTGGAGCGTCTTGTACTATAGTTTGTTTGATTTTTTTTCTTTTTAGTTTGCCACAATCATATTTGCTGAACACACCTTTTTGAGAGGGACACACATTATTCGTGATTTGTTAGAATACTCTATGTGCTTCACTTATATCTTTTGAGCTAGGCAGTTGCTCTAGTGCTTCACTTATATCTTTTAGAGCACGGCGGTGGTTATATTTTAAAGAAATAGTTGCACTCTCATGCTTCACTTATATCTTTTTGAGAGTCTAATAAATAGCAATGGTAATATGCACGGGTTATGAATTTGGTCCTAATATGATAGGTATTCAAGAGGGATATAATAAAAACTTTTATGTAGATCACTCAATATGATAAGTTTGATTCCTTGCAATAGTTTTGCGATATTAAGATGGTAATATGTGAGAGGTGCTAGTAGATAATTGTGGTTTAGTAAGAATATTGGTGTTAAGGTTTGTGATTCCCGAAGCATGCACGTATGATCTGTCGTTATGCTAGGAAGTTGGAGCATGATTTATTCTTGATTGTCTAGCTTATGAGTGGCGGTCGGGGACGAGCGATAGTCTTTTCCAACCAATCTATACCCCTATGGGCAAGCGTAGTAGTACTTTGCTTCGAGGGCTAATAAACTTTTGCAATAAGTGTGTGAGTTCTTTATGACTAATGTGAGTCCATGGATTATACGCACTCTCACCTTTCCGCAATTTGCTAGCCTCTTCGGTACCGTGCATTGCCCTTTCTCACATCAAGAGTTGGTGCAAACTTCGCCGTTGCATCCAAACCCCGTGATATGATACGCTCTATCGCACATAAGCCTCTTTATATTTTCCTCAAAACAGCCACCATACCTACCTATCATGGCATTTCCATAGCCATTCCGAGATATATTGCCATGCAACTTCCACCGTTCCGTTTTTATCACACACATCATCATTGTCATATTGCTTTCTATGATCATATAGCTGACATAGTATTTGTGGCTCAGCCACCGTTCATCATTTTTATACATGTTACGCTAGTATCATTGCACATCCTGGTACACCACCAGAGGCATTCATATAGAGTCATATTTGTTCTAGTATCAATTTGTAATTTTGAGTTGTAAGTAAATAAAAGTGTGATGATCATCATTATTAGAGCATTGTCCCAGTGAGGAAAGGATGATGGAGACCATGATTCCCCCACAAGTCGGGATGAGACTCCGGACGAAAAAAAGAGAGGCCAAAAAGAGCCCACGAAAAAAATAGAGAAAAAGAGAGAAGGGGCAATGGTACTATCCTTTTCCATACTTGTGCTTCAAAGTAGCACCATGTTTTTCATATAGAGAGTCTCCTATTTTGTCACTTTCATATACTAGTGGGAATTTTTTGTTATAGAACTTGGCTTGTATATTCCGATGATGGGCTTCCTCAAATGCCCGAGGTCTTCATGAGCAAGCAAGTTTGATGCACACCCACTTAGTTTTCATGTTGAACTTTCATATACTTATAGCTCTTAGTGCATCCGTTGCATGGCAATCCCTACTCCTCGCATTGACATCAATTGACGGGCATCTTCATAGCCCGTTGATTAGCCTCGTTGATGTGAGACCATCTTCTTCTTTTTGACTTCCCCTTATTAATCTCTACCACCACATTCTATTCCACCCATAGTGGTATATCCATGGCTTGCGCTCATGTATTGCGTGGGGGTTGAAAAGGCTGAAGCGCGTTAAAAAGTATGAACCAATTGCTTGGCTAAAACCGGGGTTGTTCATGATAAATATTTTGTGTTAAGAAGATGGAGCATGACAGGATTATATGATTTTGTAGGGATAACTTTCTTTAGCATTTTTATTTTGAAAGACATGATTGTTTGTTAGTATGCCTGAGTATTGATGTCTTTATATCAAATTATAGACTATTGCTTTGAATCATTCGGATCTTAATATTCATACCGTAAAAGAGAATTACATGATGAAAGATGTTAGGTAGCATTCCACATCAAAAATTCTGTTTTTATCATTTACCTACTCCAGGACGAGTAGGAATTAAGCTTGGGGATGCTTGATACGTCTCCAACGTATCTATAATTTTTGATTGTTCCATGCTATTATAGTATCAATCTTGGATATTTTATATGCAATTATATATCATTTTTTTGGGACTAACCTATTAACCTAGTGCCCAGTGCCAGTTGTTGTTTTTGCCTTTTCAGGAAATCATTATCAAACGGAGTCCAAACGAAGAAAAAACTTTGGATTAATTTTTTCTGGACCAGAAGGGACCCTAGAAACTTCGGGAGAAGACCAGAAGAGTCACGAGGGAGCGACAAGCCCGGAGGGCGTGCCCCCCAGGCTTGTGGGCCCCTCGTGGCACCTCTTGACCTAATTCCAGCGCTATAAATTCCAAAATATTCCCCGTATACCAGAAAGACAGAAGAGAAAACCTTTCTGCCGCCGCAAGCCTCAGTTCTTCCGCGATCCCATCTGGAGGCCTTTTCCGGTACTCTGCCGGAGGGGCAATCGATCATGGAGGGCTTCTTCATCAACCTTGCTGCCCTTCCGATGATGTGTGAGTAGTTTACCACAGACCTACGGGTCCATAGCTAGTAGCTAGATGGCTTCTGTTCTCTCTTTGATCTTCAATACCATGTTCTCCTCGATGTTCTTGGAGTTCTATCCGATGTAATCTTCTTTTGCGGTGTGTTTGTTGGGATCCGATGAATTGTGGGTTTATGATCAGATTATCATGAGAAATATTTGAGTCTTTTCTGAACTCTTTTATGCATGATTGTTATAGCTTTGTATTTCTCTCCGATCTATCCGTTTGGTTTGGCCAACTAGATTGATTTATCTTGCAATGGGAGAGGTGCTTTGTGATGGGTTCAATCTTGCAGTGCTCAATCCCAGTAATAGAAAGGGACATGACACGTATTTGTATTTTTGCCATTAAGGATAAAAAAGATGGGGTTTAATCATATTGCTTGAGTTTACTTTGTCTACATCATGTCATCTTGCTTAAGGCGTTACTCTGTTTAATACTTAATACCCTAGATGCATGCTGGATAGCGGTCGATGGGTGGAGTAATAGTAGTAGATGCAGGCAGGAGTCAGTCTACTTCTCTCGAATGTGATGCCTATATACATGATCATTGCCATGAATCCGTCATAACTATGCGCTTTTCTATCAATTGCCCAACAGTAATTTGTTTACCCACCGCATGCTATGTGTTCGAGAGAGAAGCCTCTAGTGAAAACTATGGCCCCCGGGTCTACCTTTATCATATATTAAAGTCCAAAAATACCTTGCTGCAATTTATTTACTTTTATTTTATTTCGCAATTTACTTTTCTATCTATCACTATAAGAATTAATCCTTGCAAATAACCGCTAAGGGGATTGGCAACCCTCTTATTTGCGTTGGGTGCAAGTGTTTGCTTTTGTGTGTGTAGGTGCTGCTAACGAGGTTCTTTGTGGTTCTCCTACTGGATTGATAACCTTGGTTCTTAACTGAGGGAAATACTTATCTCTACTGTACTGCATCATCCTCTCCTCTTTGGGTAAATCCCAACGCAGTTCACAAGTAGCAAGAGGCCGAAGCCGCTGACCTTGCGCAGCGTGTTGCGCACATGCCAGAAGCGGCCCAGCGCATGATGGATCTCCGGGAGATCGCGGCTACGGCGGGCACTCAGTACGTGTTAATGAGGTTGCGCGCGTGCCGCCCGGAGTGGTCCCTCCATGATTTGGTTACCACGGAGCCGCAGGCCAGGCCGGCGCAGAGCTTCTATGCTGATATGGAGTCAGCAGCTTCGTTTGCTGCTGATTGTAGTCTTCCGTTTTGACTCCCCTTATTGATCTCTACCACCGCATTCTATTCCACCCATAGTGCTATGTCCATGGCTCACGATCATGTATTGAGTGGAGTTGAAAATGCTAAAGCGCGTGAAAAAGTATGATCCATTTGCTTGGCTTGGCACCGGGGTACTCTTGATTTGATATATCTATGTAGGAAAGACTGAGCAGGTCATGCTTACCACAACTAAGTGTATAGAGGCTGTTTCCTTTAGCTTCATTATTATGAAAGGCAATGATGAATTACGTGCATATTTTGTATTATTGTTTCAATATCAAATTGATAGACTATTGCCTTGAATCACTCGTATCCTAATATTCATGCCATGATTAGATTATATGATCAAGATTATGCTAGGTAGCATTCCGCATCAAAAATTATCGTTTTATCATTTACCTACTCAAGGACGAGCAGGAATTAAGCTTGGGGATGCTGATACGTCTTTATCGTATCTATAATTTTTGATTGTTTCATGCCAATATTCTACAACTTTCATATACTTTTGGCAACAATTATATTATTTTAGGGACTAACATATTGATCAAGTGCCCAATGCCAGTTCCTGTTTTTTGCATGTTTTTTCTTTCACAGAAAATCCGTATCAAATGAAGTCCAAACGCTATAAAATTTTACGGAGATTTATTTTGGAATATATGTGATTTTTGGGAAGAAGAATCAACGCAATACGGTACCAGAGGTGGCCATAAGGTAACAGGACGCGGCCAGGGGGTGGTCGTGCTGTGTTGCCTTATGACTACCTCGTAAGTCGCTGGAGCCCTTTTTTCGCTGCAAGAAAGATAATATCAGGAAAAAAATCGTGTTAAAATTTCAGCCCGATCGGATTTACGAATCTCTGGGAATATAAGAAACGGTGAAGGGCCAGAAAACAGGAACGCGAAACAGAAGAGAAACAGAGAGAGATCCAATCTCGGAGGGGCTCCTGCCCTCCGGGAGCCATGGCGGCCATGGAACAGAGGGGAAACGCTCCTCCCATCCTGGGGGGAGGCCAAGCAAGAAGAAGAAGGATGGGGGATCTCTCCCCCTCTCTTCCGGTGGCGCCGAAGCACCGCCGGGGGAACCATCGTGACGGCGATCTACACCAACAACTTCGCCGCCGTCATCACCAACTCTCTCCCCCTCTATGCAGCGGTGTAACCTCTCTATTCCCACTGTAATTCTCTACTTGAACATGGTGTTTCATGCTATATATTATTACCCAATGATGTATGGCCATCCTATGATGTTTGAGTAGATTCTTTTTGTCCTACGGGTTAATTGTTGTATTGTGTGATTGATATGAGTTGTATGTTAATATGGTGCTGTCCTATGGTGCCGTCTGTGTCGCGCAAGCGGGTGGGATTACTGTTGTAGGGTGTTGTAATACGTTCATAATTCGCTTATAGTGGGTTGCGCTAGTGATGGAAACACAAACCTGAGTAAGGGGGTTGTTGCGTATGGGAGTAAAGAGGACTTGTTACTTAAAGTTGTGGTTGGGTTTACCTTAATGATCTTTAGTAGTTGCGGATGATTGCTAGAGTTCCAATCATAAGTGCATATGATCCAAGAATGGAAAGTATGTTAGCGTATGCCTCTCCCTCATTGCATATGATAAGTATCTATCATGTTATATTCAATTGCCTATGGACAATCTTTCTCTTGGTGTTACAAAAAGCTTTCTACTACACAACTAACTTTTATTATCTTGCAAATTACTCCTAGTTTTATTCCTACTAAGTACTTCTAGTTTTATTCTTGCAAACTTATCCTATTACACCTACAAAGTAGTTTTATTCTTGTTCTAGGTAAAGCGAACATTAAGTGTGCGAAAAGTTGTATTGGTGGTCGATAGAACTTGAGAGAATATTAATTGAACCTTTAGCTCCTCGTTGGGTTCGACACTCTTACTTATCGAAAAAGTCTACAAATGATGCCCTATACTTGTGGGTTATCAAGACCTTTTTCTGGCGCCGTTTCCGTGGAGCAATAGCATGGGGTGAATATTCTCGTGTGCGCTTGTTGGCTTTATCACTAAGTAGTTTTTATTTTCCATTCCACTAAGTAGTTTTCATTTTCTATTTTAAGTTGTTTATATCTTTAGTTATGGTTATGGAATACGAAGTACCAAAAAATATTAGTTGTACTTGCTACCCATGGAGATGGGGAACCTCCTAAAACCCTCAATGCTAGTTATGTGGAAAACATTAAATACTCCTTTGAAAATCCTGATAAATCTCCATTCAACTTGATAATGGGAGATACTTTGGATCAACGGGAATACTTTAGGGATTATCGCTTGTCTCAAGAAGGGGAACACTTATGGGATCAAATTAAAATGTTGCGTTGGTATGCTTGGAATTTGTGCTTAATGTATGACTATACTTGTTGCTCTAGGATGGAGGCTCCACACCTCCCCTTTCAATGTTAATTTAATGATAATGAAACCTTGGCTTCGTATGCTAATGGTATCTATGATTACTATGATGTGGAACAAATAGAAGAATTTATTGCTTTTAAGGCTGCTTATGAAATTGAATCTTTGATTGAAGAGTATGAAAATTGTGATGATGCTCTTTACAGATCTGAAAATTATGCTATACTTAAATATTGCTATGAGAATTATAAATACAATGCCGATATTGATGAATTTATTGAGAAAGTCTCCGCTGTCTAGGAAGAAACTAATATTTTGCAGGAATCTATGGAAGAAGAAATTGATGAAACTGTGATCTCATTAGATGAAAAAGATGATGAGGAGAGCGAAGAACAAAAAGAGGAAGAGCGGATTAGCTACCCGTGCCCACCTTCTAATGAGAGTAACTCTTCAACTCATGCATTGTTTAATTTCCCTTCGTTCTTACCGAAGGATGAATGCTATGATAAATGCTATGATCCCTTTGATTCGTTTGAATATCACTTTTTGATGAAATTGATGCTTGTTATGCTTGTGGTCATATTGCCAATATGAATGATGCTTATGGAGATGAACTTGCTATAGTCCCTTATGTTAAACATGAAATTGTTGCTGTTGCACCCACACATGATAGTCCTATTATCTTTTTGAATTCTCCCAACTACACTATATCGGAGAAGTTTGCACTTATTAAGGATTATATTGATGGGTTGCGTTTTACCATTACACATGATGATTTTGATGGATATAATATGCATGTGCTTGCTGCTCCTACTTGCAATTATTATGAGAGAGGAACTACATCTCCACCTCTCTATGTTTCCAATACGATAAAATTGTAAGAAACTGCTTATGCTATGTGTCGGCCTTTATTATGTGTGCATGAATTGTTCTTTTATGACATGCTGATGCATATGAAGAGAATTAGACTTTGTCATTGCATGATATATGTTTCGTTGTGCTCTCTACTAAATTATAAATCATTGTTAATTAAAATTGGCTTTGATATACACTGGGATCCGGGTGGACGATTACTTGAGCACTATATGCCTAGCTTAATGGATTTAAAGAAAGCGCTGCCTGGGAGACAACCCGGAAGTTTAGAGAGTCATTTTATTCTGTTGTGTGCTTTTAAAAGTTTTAAAAACAAAAAAATATAGAGGGGGGCCTAAAACTTTTTCAAAAAGAGAAGTGATTGGAAAGTTATGCATTGAAGAAGTGAGGGTCGACCTTGAACACTTGTGTTCATGCTCATTGAACAATGTAGAATTTTTCATGGAATTTTCTCACAAAAATAATTATCCCCTTGTACAAATACATTGTATTATAAAAATAATGTGCCAATATTTACCTTTAGGGTGTTCAAATTGCTTGTTTGGTGTGTGCTGTGCAAAAACAGAAACTTTTGCTGTAGTGCATGAATTTACATTTTTTATTGGAAAGTGCAAAAATTCTGAAATTTTTACACAGTACTTCTATGAAAAAAAAACCATGTCCTAATTTTTCAGAATTTTTGGAGTTACATAAGTATATGTTTCATCTGCATCTTTACAGACTGTCCTGTTTTCACAGATTGCTGTTATAGTTTCTTTATTTGCTTATGTTTGAAATCTTGTTGAGCCTCATTGACTTGGGAGCCATAGAATTGTGAGTGTATACAGTGGGTAATGTTTGATTATAATTATGCAATAATGTTACAGCAGGACATGATGGGATTTGATGTTATGTGTACTAACCCCTCTAATAAAAAGTTCGGTTAAGTTTTATGTGGATGAAGTGTTCGAAGATCGAGGAGGTATCGATATGAGAAGAATAAGGAGAGGCAAGAGTTAAAGCTTGGGGATGCCCAAGGCACCCCAAGTAAATATTCAAGGAGACTCAAGTGTCTAAGCTTGGGGATGCCCCGGAAGGCATTCCATCTTTCTTCCTCGACAATTATCGGTATGTCTCGGTTTTTGTTTTGTTCACATGATATGCGTAAATTCTTGGAGCGTCTTTTGTGTTTTCTTTTTTACTTTATGCACCATGCTGGTATTAGATAGTCCTTGGTTGATTTATAGAATGCTCTTTGCACTTCACTTATATCTTTTGAGTACCGCTAACTCTCATGCTTCACTTATATCTATTTAGAGAGTTAACAGGAATTGGTCATTCACATGGTTAGTCATAAAATCCTACATAAAACTTGTAGATCACCGAATATGATATGTTTGATTCCTTGCAATAGTTTTGCGATATTGAGGTGGTAATATTGGGGCATGCTAGTAAAAGAATTAAATTTGAGTATTAATAATGTTGTTAAGGGAAGTAAGTCTTTACGCAAGTAAATCCGCACGCATGTAAAGTGGTGGCCGCTGACATTAGTGATGAGGTTGGAGCATGATTTATCATTGATTGAGTCTTTGTGTTGTTCGGATCGGGGGCGCGCGATGGTTAACTCCTCCCAACCTCCCCCCTAGGGGCATGCGAGTAATACTTTGCTTCGAGGGCTAATAGGCTTTACAATTAGTATGTGAGTTCTTTATGACTAATGTGAGTCCATGGATTATACGCACTCTCACCCTTCCGCAATTTGCTAACCTCTTTGTTACCGTGCATAGCCCTTTCTAACATCGAGAGTTGGTGCAAACTTTGCCGGTGCATCCAAACCCCGTGATATGATATGCTCTATCACACATAAGCCTCCTTATATCTTCCTCAAAACAGCCACCATACCTACCTATTATGGCATTTCCATAGCCATTCCGAGATATATTGCCATGCAACTTCCATCATCATCATATGCATGACTTGAGCATTCATTGTCATATTGCTTTGCACCATCGTAAGATAGCTAGCACGATATTTTCATGGCTTGTCCGTTTTTTGATATCTTTGCTACGCTAGATCATTGCACATCCTGGTACACTGCCAGAGGCACTTATATAGAGTCATCTTGTATAGTTTTTATTGAGTTGTAATATCGAGTTGTTAGTAAATAAAAGTGTGATGATCATCATTATTAGAGCATTGTCCCAGTGAGGAAAGGATGATGGAGACCATGATTCCCCCACAAGTCGGGATGAGACTCCAGACGAAAAAAAGAAAAAAGAAAAAAAAAGAGGCCAAAAAGAGCCCACCAAAAAAAAACAAAGAAAACAAAAAAATGAGAGAAAAAGAGAGAAGGGACAATGTTACTATCATTTTACCACACTTGTGCTTCAGAGTAACACCATGTTCTATATATAGAGAGTCTCCAGAGTTGTCAATTTCATGTACTAGTGGGAATTTTTCATTATAGAACTTGGCTTGTATATTCCGATGACAGGCTTCCTGAAATGCCTGAGGTCTTTATGAGCAAGCACGTTGGATGCACACCCACTTAGTTTCATTAGTGAGCTTTCATACACTTATAGCTCTAGTGCATCCGTTGCATGGCAATCCCTACTCCTCGCATTGATATCGATTGATGGGCATCTCCATAGCCTGTTAATCCACCGAGTTGATGCGAGACTTTCTTCCGTTTTGACTCCCGTTATTGATCTCTACCACCGCATTCTATTCCACCCATAGTGCTATGTACATGGCTCATGCTCATGCATTGAGTGGAGTTGAAAATGCTGAAGCGCGTGAAAAAGTATGATCCAATTGCTTGGTTTGGCACCGGGATACTCTTGATTTGATATATCTACGCAGGGAAGACTGAGTGTGTCATGCTTACCACAACTAAGTGTATAGAGGTTGTTTCCTTTAGCTTCATTATTACGAAAGGCAATGACGGATTACGTGCATGTTTTGTATTATTGTTTCAATATCAAATTGATAGACTATTGCCTTGAATCACTCGTATCCTAATATTCATGCCATGATTAGATTATATGATCAAGATTATGCTAGGTAGCATTCCACATCAAAAATTATCTTTTTATCATTTACCTACTCGAGAACGATTAGGAATTAAGCTTGGGGATGCTGATACGTCTCCATCGTATCTATAATTTTTGATTGTTTCATGCCAATATTCTACAACTTTCATATACTTTTGGCAACAATTATATTATTTTTGGGACTAACATATTGATCCAGTGCCCAGTGCTAGTTCCTGTTTTTTGCATGTTTTTTATTTCATAGAAAATCCATATCAAACAAAGTCCAAACACGATAAAATTTTACGGAGATTTATTTTGGAATATATGTGATTTTTGTGAAGAAGAATCAACTCAATACGGTGCCCGACGTGGCCACAAGGTAACAGGGCGCGGCCAGGGGGGTGGTCGTGCCGTGTTGCCTTGTGACTCCCTTGTAAGTCGGTTGGAGCCCTTCTTTCGCCACAAGAAAGATAATATCAGGAAAAAAATCGTGTTAAAATTTTAGCCCGATCGAATTTACGAATCTCTGTAAATATAAGAAACGGTGAAGGGGCAAAAAACAGGAACGCGAAACAGAAGAGAAACAGAGAGAGAGATCCAATCTCGGAGGGGCTCCTGCCCTCCGGGAGCCATGGCGGCCATGGACTAGAGGGGAAACGCTCCTCCCATCTAGGGGGGAGGCCAAGCAAGAAGAAGGAGGAGGGGGATCTCTCCCTCTCTCTTCCGGTGGCGCCGGAGCACCGCCGGGGGAACCATCATGACGGCGATCTACACCAACAACTTCGCCGCCGTCATCAGCAACTCTCTCCCCCTCTATGCAGCGGTGTAACCTCTCTATTCCCGCTGTAATTCTCTACTTGAACATGGTGCTTCATGCTATATATTATTACCCAATGATGTATGGCCATCCTATGATGTTTGAGTAGATTCTTTTTGTCCTACGGGTTAATTGCGGTATTGTGTGATTGATATAAGTTGTATGTTAATATGGTGATGTCCTATGGTGCCCTCCGTGTCACGCAAGCATGTGGGATTACTGCTGTAGGGTGTTGCAATATGTTCATAATTCGCTTATAGTGGGTTGCGTTAGTGAAGGAAACACAAACCCGAGTAAGGGGGTTGTTGCGTATGGGAGTAAAGAGGACTTGTTACTTAATTGTAACACCCTTGTGTCATGAGCTACAGTAATCCATCATGCTAATGCTAAGTCAAGTTGAATTGCAATGCTTGATCACAGTGGATTCATATCTCATTTCAAATTCCACCACTAAATTCAATTCAAATTGCAAGTGAAATTTGGAGTTGCACAAAAGTTGCTGCAAAATAGTTCAAGTTTTAGCAAATATTCCAAAACAAATATTTGTTCAGGAAAACAACATCACCACAGTGCTAAAATGAGCTATAGCAATTTAAACAGTGCCAAAAGAAGCATTTTAAATGCTATTCCATTTATGAAAAATTCAAATGGATTCAAAAGCCTCCCAAACTTTTTGTGGCAGTGCAGTATACTGCAATGTAATTATGTGGCCAAGTTTCACATTTTACAAAATTCAATTTGGCAGCTCAAATAATGCAAAACTCCCTCTGTAAAAAGAAAAACAGAAAAAGGAAGAGAAAAGAAGAAAACCTACTGTTGAATGGGCCTAAGTGCACAATGCGGCCCAGCCCACTCCCAGCCGTCTCCCTTCTCCCTCCTCCCCGTGTCAGCAGCGCGCGCCATACGCCGACGCTATCGCCACCGCACCAGCCCGCCACGCCCGCGCCGCTACAGTCGCTACGGGGGGATAAGAACGCCGCGCTGGCCCCCCGGGACTCACGTCCATCCTCATCCACCCGCTCCATCGCCTCCCTCTCTCTCTCCCAAGCTCGCCCGAGCGCATCCGTCGCCGCTCGCCGTCGTTCTCGTGGCCACCGTCCATCTCACTCCTCGCCGCCATGTCGTAGAGGTTCGCCGCCGTCCGCTACGTCGACTACACCGACGAACGCAAGCCGGGAGTCGCCGCAGCCTCGCCCACGCCATCTTCTTCCTCCTCGGATCGCCGGCGTTCGTCATCGATTCCGGCGAGCCTGCTGCTCCTAAGCTGTCACCGGGCCCCCTTGCGCCTCCTCGGTGAGCTCCTCTTCCTTTCCCCTCACTCCCTTGCTCCTAGCCACGCCCATAGCTGCCCCACTCACCGTGGCCGAACGCATCGCCGCTCGAGCTCGTCGCCGGCGTGGCTCCGGTGATCAAATGGTCACGGGCCCGTGCCCATCGTCCTCGCCGCAACATGTAGGGCCTCGCTAGCTTCGCCATTTGCCTGTTTGCACGCTGCTGCCGCGTTTCTGACATCACCCGTACTCCGGCGTCTGCCGCGAAGCTCGCCGCTGTCAACACGGGCCGTTTCTGGCCAAGCCACCGCCACCGTTGGGCGCGCCGTTGAGCGCACGTTCGAACGCGCCCTCCCGCGCTCGATTTGGCCCACTGTGGGCGATTTATGCCGCAGTCCCGCATGCGCCGCCGTGTTTCGACGTCACCGACGACGAGTCACCGGCCACCACCGACAGTGGGGCCCCACCTGCTAATTAACCTCTGTTTAGTTTAATTAACCACTGATTAGTTCTGTGCCACTGACATGTGGGTCCCAGCCGTCAAGTTTGACCTTGACCGGCTGGGTTGACTGCTGACATCATCCCGACGCAATGCTAACGCAATAAAGTATTTTCTGTTATTTTCGAATTTGATTTAAGTCCAGGAATTCTAGAAAAATAACTTAAAACTTTGAAAAATCATAGTAAATAAACCGTAGCTCGGATGAAAAAGTTTTCTACATGAAAGTTGATCAGAAAAGCGAGACGAATCCGAATATGCCCTCCATGTAGCTCTCACATGCCCACAACACTACAAACATGGAACCATCCCCTTCGGTTCATCTGTCTGACAGATGCCTAAACCCGGGAAAATATTCTCAGATATTTTCCCGCACCATCTCTTACGTGTAGTACTGCGATAGGTCACCACCAGCACAGCATATTGCCATGCCATGCATCTGTGTTGCTTTGTTTGCCTTGTATTTATTTGTTTCTTCCCCCTCTTCTCTCCGGTAGACCCAGAGACCGACGCTCCTGCCGAGTACGACTACGCCCCTGACGACCAGACCTTTTCAGCAGAGCTTCCAGGCAAGAAAACCCCCTTGAACATGCCTATATCACCCATTCTTTCCCTCTTATGCTTGCATTAGAATTGCTACAGTTGTTGTGCCGAAAGTACCTATTCTGATGCATAGCCTGTTTTTGTAAATACTGTTGATACCATTCCTGCTATCCTATATGCTTAGTATAGGTTGGTTAGTGAACCATCTGTGGCCCCTCATCCTTGTCCTTGTTGCCCCGCTTAGTTACCGGGGCCCCGATCGATGTGATCGATGGGCTGAGACCGACACATCACCACACACCCCCAAAGTTGTACGACTCTGCAGAGCTACCATCGAGTGTCGAGGGTGATACCTCTTACCTCACTCCTGATGTTGCCTCTATAGTATAGCTAGTCGGTTGTGGGTTACCGAGGGTGATTCCTCTTTCACCACCTCCGATGAAGCTTCTGTCGTTCAACCCCTCAAGTGTGAATCCGTCGACGGTGATTCCTCCGGGTTCACCTTGACAAAAACATCGAGTGGGAATCAAACGAGGGTGATTCCTCGGATTCCTCCTTGATGTTATAGACACACAGATACCATGTATTTATTTCAGTCCCAGATTAAAGTCGGGTCAGCCCCGAGGGGTACCCGCGAGAGACGTGAAGTCGGGTTGACCGTGAGGGTACCCGCAAAATAATTACGAGGCGCGGCCGGGCAGGCCGATTGCCTCAGGAGAGGGAGGAGAGGGATTGGGCCTGGCCCTTGCCGCAAGTCCTCGAGACGGGGCGACGGGACCACAGATTGTGGAGCACTGATCGTCACCGTGAGCTCCCAACACACTAATGGGTTACGATATGTGATCTGAGTAGGCCTCTGGCCTTTTCGCACTAACCACCACGTGGGAAAAGTATGGGCACTCAGCGTCGTATGTATCAGCCGAAGTTCTTCAGACGTCAGCAGTTGAGCGGCACGCGCCCGGGTGGACCGCGAAAGCCTGCGTGTGTATACAGGGGCTAGGTCTGGTCCCTGCCGTCCTCGCAACGCGCAGGAGTGCAAAAGGCGATGGGCCCAAGACCCCTGAGCGCTTAGGGTGTAGACCGGTATGCTGGCCTCTCTGTTGAACCTAGGTAGGGCTGCGGCGTGTCGATCGGCCGAGGCCGGGCATGACCCGATAACAGTGTGTCCGGCCAGAGTTAATCGAGCGTGTTGGGTAAGTTGGTGCACCCGTGCAGGGAAGTATATCTATTCGAATAGCCGTGTCCACGGTAACGGATGTTCAGAGAGTATCCCGATCTTCTACAACTAGAACTGGATACTTGAGATGCTTAATTAATATGTTAGCTCCGGGATTGCTTTCTCGCAGGGAGTCGAGGAAGGATCTCTGGGCATAGCTACTATTATACTTGTTGTTACTACTATATTTATGTACTAATCTACACTGTTCTAATGCTGCAAGATGCTAGTCTTCGATAGGCTAGGCCTTCCCTTCTATTCTGGCATTTCTGTAGTCTAGTCCACCGATACAGCCTCCCCTTTGATACCGATGCATACTTAGCATAGATCTGATGTAAGTCTTGCGAGTACTTTGGATGAGTACTCACGGTTGCTTTGCTACCTCTTTTTTCCCCTACCCGAATGATGCGATCAGATGACGGAGCCCCGGAGCTAGCTGCCCCAGTCGACGACTACTACTACCCCTCTGGTGGAGCCTACTACTACGTGGAGACCGACGACCAGGAGTAGATAGGAGGCTCCCAGGCAGGAGGCCTGCACCTTTTCGATCAGATGTCCTTGTTTTGCTCAGCCTTCTTAAGGCAGACTTGTTTAGTTTTATGTCTGTACTCAGATATTTGTTGTTGCTTCCGCTAACGCTTGTATGCGAGCTTATCTATTCGAGCCCTCGAGGCCCCTGGCTTGTAATATAAAGCTTGTATGACTTTTATTTGTGTTTAGAGTTGTGTTGTGATATCATCCCGTGAGTCCTTAGGCTTGATCATGTGCATTTGCGTGTATGATTAGTGCACGGTCGGGCCGGGGGCGTCACAAGTTGGTATCAGAGCTGACTGCCGGTAGGGACCCCCCTTCCAACTCCTTGGTTGAAGTTGACTCTAGTCTTTGAAAAATGATTTTACTAACATGGCTGTGTGGCTTACGGGCCCACGTCGCCAATGGATGGGTTTAGGATCTTTTATTCCTCTTCTTTACTCTAGGACTCTGATCTCTCTTCTTTTCGGGTTAAAGATTTTGCTAAGTCGAACGCTAGGTTCTCGTGTTCACATTCACCCGGAGAGCTGGAATATCTGCAATCATTCCTTTCAAAGTTATCTTATGCTTCTCACACTGTCATTTGACATCTTGCACTTCCTTGTTTCAGATGCGTCCCGCAAGACAGCTCGTACGCCACACCATGGCTATTGATGCGACTGGGTTCCCTGCTATTTTGGTCGATCCCTTGACCAGGCTGGGATATCGCTGGTACCCCGAGTACACTGTTTACGTGGACTACCGCGAGTTCAACCAGGAGCAGTACCACGCTGTGGTTCGTATCTTTGATCGGCAGAACAACTCCATCACTGAGTTGCACACCTTTCATGGTGTAGGAGTGACTGTCGACATGGTCGTCCATGATGCTGCCTATACTGCTATTGCCCGTCTCCGTGGAGAGCACAGTCGCTTGGAGGAGTCTGCTTTCAGATATATCCCATATGCCCCCGCTGGGGATGAGAGTGGGTACTACACTGCTATCTATACCCCTTACGTGCGACGTCGCTATGACCCGCAGGTTTTGGTTCAGTACACTGAGGCTCTGGATCGCACTGCATGAGCTCTTGCTGTCGAGTTGTACGCCACTCGTGCTCGTCTTTACGACGCTCTGACACAGTTACTACCAGCAGTCAGTGCAGGGATACATCCTCAGTACATCCTTTACCCGCGCAGGACAGAGATGCCACCAGGTCTTGAGTGGCCTGCTGTTGGAGGTTGTACTCCTCCACGTAGTCCTCTTCTTCCAGTTCAGACCAGGTTCTGCACTAGAGTGTTCACGGAGCGCAGGATCCTCGTATCGAGGGTACCCTGCGTCGTCATCTGCAGCTGCCTAGCTTCAGTGGTTTTCTCCGACGTTGATGTAGCTATCGCTATGTCCCGTTGTTGTATCCCTCCACCGCGTGCCTGCGTGCCGCCTAGTGTGTCTAGCTTTCCTTTCCGTTGTTGTAACACTGGCTTGTAACTGAATCTATATATGGATCTGTATTTCATGTTTGACTATGATGTTGTATCTATTGCACTTCCTTTGTTGTGCGTGTTACTTCATGAATGATTCCATACAACTACAATACTCGTTGCTAAACTACCCCCTGTTGATTTAGCAGGATGATTAGACCCGCAGGTCGAGGCCGTGGTGCCAACAATCCACCACCGCCCGACTATATGGCTAGAATGATGCAACAGTTTGAACTGAATCGCCAATTCATGCAAGGGCTTATGGATCAGTTCCCTCGTCCAAACGCCAACCAGCAGCCAGCCCCAATCACCTTGCAAGAGTTTGTGCGCCTCAACCCGACTATCTTCCGCAACTCAATTCAGCCGCTTGATGCTGATGACTGGCTCCGTGATATCACATATGAGATGGAGTCTGCTAATGTGGCCCCTGCCTGTCGGGGGGATGACCCCCGGGTGGTCCCAAGACGGCGAGCCGGACGGGGTTCCTGCCCGCCCGGGTCGGCTGCTCCGGCTCACGCCCGCGGCCGGCTGCTCCAGCCAGCCGGCTTCTCTAGCCAGCCGGCTGCTCCGGCTCGCGCCTGCGGCCGGCTGCTCCAGCCAGCCGGCTGCCCGAAGTCAACTACGGCGTCCCATCGGACACACGCAGACGCGACGGCCGTACCCGGCGACAGCGCACTATTGGTGAATAGTGGTGCACTGTTCGCTCGTTAGCGCGCTGTTCGTCTACAGTGCATTTGCATCATCCACAGCGCCACTGGTCCCCTGGGCACTGAGTTATAAAGTGTCCGAGGGGCTCTCCTCGCCTCAGTATGCTCGCATCCACTCGGTCCCTCTCCTCTCGCTACCACCACCATTGGCCGGTCGATCCCCATGGCCTAGCACCTCCGTTCCTCCAGCCAATCCACCATTCTGCGCCCTCTGAGCCTATCAAATTCGGCTACCACCACCGGCTCGCCATCGCCCGATCTCTCTCTCTCGATTGTTTTTCTCTTGCCTAGAGAGTAGTAAATACAGAAGAAGAAGAGTAGAATCCCCTGGATAGCAGAGAATCCCCTGGATAGCAGAATCTCCGGCAGCCTGGCCACCTGTCCCGCCCCGGCCTCGGCTCCGCCTCCGCGATCCTCGCCCCCACCGCCGTTCGGCCGCGCTCCGGTGGGCCCCCGCCTCGGCCTCTCCCCAGCTCCGGCCTTCCCCCCGCGAGCTTGCGTCGTCGTCTCCGGGTCGCCGTGCCCTCGAGCGCTCCCTCCGTCCACATCGCGTCGCCCGCATCGCCTCCCGCGGCCTCCTCCTCCGGCCCGGCCGCGCCCGGCCCCCGCGTCGCCGCATCGCCTCATGCAGCCCTCATCTCCGCAGCCCGAGTCGCGGCGCCGCTCCCCTCCGGCCTCGCGCCTCCGCGCGCCTCCACCGCTCCACCACCGCGCGGGGCGCGCGCCCGCGCCGCCGCTGCCCGCCATTCCGACCGCACCACTGCGGCCCGCCACGCTCGCTGCGTCCGCCGCCTCCGCGCGCCGTGCACGGCCGCGTCGCGCTGCCCTCTGCGCCCGCGCGCTCCCTCCATGGGCCCCGCGGCACCACCCGCACCCTTCTCCTCCCTGGAGCCCCGCCGGCCACCGCCCTCTCCCCTCCACGGCCGCGCAAGCCCGGCGTCCCCCGCACTCCTCGGCCGCGCCGCGTCGCCCCGCATCGCCCCACCGCTCCGGCGCCCGGCCTCCTCCTCCCCCGTGGCCGCGCGCCCCGCACGCCGGCGCCGCCCCGGTTCGCGGCTGTGCCCCCGGGCTCCCGCTCCACCCACCCCGCCGCCTGCCCGGCCGCCTGTCGTGCCGGCTCCCGCTGCCAAATTCGCTGTGGCCGGCTGCTCCTGAAGAAAAGGGGCCGGCTGCCCCAGCCGGCTAAAGAAAGATAGAAAAAGGGGGCCGACTGGAGATACATATATATATATAAAGAAGATGTGGGTCGGCTGCCGGCTGCCCGAGGGCCGGCTTGCCAGCCGGCTGGAAAAAAAAGAGAAGCTACTGCCGGCTGGGAAAAAAAAGAAAAAAGAAAAAAGGGACCGCCAGCTACGCCCGCTTCGACGCTCGGCCGGCTGCGGAGCCGGCCCGGCCGCTTGCCCGATTCGCCACCCGGCCGGCTGCGGAGCCGGCCCGGCCGCCTGCCCGATTCGCCGCCCGGCCGACTGCGCCAGGCCGGTTGGGGAGCCGGCCCGACTGCCTGCCCACTTCGACGCCCGGCTGCCCGTCCGCCTCGACGCCTGGCCGGTCGGGCCCGACCGGCTGAGGCGCCCCTCGACCGCCCGGAGGCTTGGGCCGCCTGCCGGAGGTCATCTCCGCCCCGTCTGCGCCAAAAGCAATGTGAGCTCCTCATCTGCATATCTTTGCACCGTGCACATAGACGGATAACCCCGAGCGACCCTCGGGGTTTCTCGCTGCATTTCTTCAGCTGCTTTGCTGTTCCCCCCGGCGCCTGCTAGTCTCGGCCCGGGGGCTGGCCATTTGGCCCGATATGTTCTTCCCTGCAGACGGTTCAGTAGTGTGCACAGTACCAAAGGCCCACTCTTCGTCTCAGCTACAGACCGGCTCCCGACTGTCCGGCTAGCAAGAGCACAAGCTGGAGGTCACCCCACGCGAAAAACATCCGGGGGAGAAAACGGCTTGGGCGACCCGGTCGTTTCCTTTATGAGTATCTACTCGGTCGAAGCTGCTCCCAGAGTCCGAGTATTGTACATTCTACTTCGCGGCCCACTCTTCGCCTCAGCTACAGACCGGCTCCCGGCTGTCTGGCTAGCAAGAGCAAAAGCCAAAGAGTGGAGCGGACATGAAAAAGACTAAAGGGGTGCTCGGATGAAATCGAGTCGGCACCCTTTGCATAAAACTTGCGCTACCAAAACTAAATATTTAATATATCTGCACTGACTAACTTTGTCCTTCGCATGATCATTTCCATGGGGAACCCCCCCTTCTCGCCCGGAGGCTCGGAGGCTACACCCAGTGGGTGCGCCTGCGCGCCCCGCTGGGAAAACGCTGCGCCGGTTGCAGGCCCGCCGGCGGCTGCCACCGGCATCCTCGACGCCACCGTCTGCTCCAACATCTGCGGAGACCCTCCGCCCAACTCTTCGAGTCGCCCGGAGGCTCGGAGGCTACACCCAGTGGGTGCGCTAGCGCGCCCCCACTGGAAGCCAGCCGCACCGGCTACAAGCCCGCAGCCGGCTGTCATCGACAACCTCTGCATCCACGACAGTGAAGACCCTCCGCCCGACTCTTCGAGTCGCCCGGAGGCTCGGAGGCTACACCCAGTGGGTGCGCTAGCGCGCCCCCACTGGAAGCGAGCCGCGCTGGTTGCAAGCCCGCAACCGGCTGTCATCGACAACCTCTGCTTCAACGACAGCGAAGACCCTCCGCCCGACTCCTTGAGTCGCCCGAAGGCTACACCCAGTGGGTGCGCTAGCGCGCCCCCACTGGAAGCAAGCCGCGCCGGCTGCCGCCCGCCGCCGACTGTCATCGACGACTTCTGCTACAACACCTGCGAAAACCCTCCGCCCGACTCTCCAAGTCGCCCGGAGGCTACTGTCAGGGGGATGACCCCTGGGTGGTCCCAAGACGGCGAGCCGGACGGGGTTCCTGCCCGCCCGGGTCGGCTGCTCCGGCTCGCGCCCGCGGCCGGCTGCTCAAGCCAACCGGCTGCCCGAAGTCAACTACGGCGTCCCATCGGACACACGCAGACGCGACGGCCGTACCCGGCGGCAGCGCACTATTGGTGAATAGTGGTGCAGTGTTCGCTCGTCAGCGAGCTGTTCATCTACAGTGCATTTGCATCATCCACAACGCCACTGGTCCCCTGGGCACTGAGTTATAAAGTGTCCCAGGGGCTCTCCTCGGCTCAGTATGCTCGCGGACGCTCGTTCCTGCATCTCTCAGTTTTACCCATGTAACCCTTGGGGGTCGGCCTATAAGACCCCCCAGGAGGCCTCCATGCAGAGGGGTTGAGCTTGGTTCGCACTATCTTACACGCACACACATTCACCGGAGAGGCCGAGGGAGAGCTAGCTCCTTCTTCCTCCTCCTCCCAAACAGCTCCAGGAGCACCATTGTAACCATTGCGGCCTCTGAACCTATCAATCCATTCGGCAGGACTAGGGGTGTTACCTCCCCGGAGGGCCCTGAACCTGGGTACGCCTTGTGTCTCCCGCACGCGCGTGCCAACCTTGCTTCCGGAACCCACCGGCGTCCTCACGCAACCCCCCACTTTTAGCCATCTCATGGCATCTGCCGTGATTTCGCCACGACACTGCCAGCTATGTCACTTTCGCATCCTACTTTTTGAAGGGTCCTGCAGCTCAATGGTGGGACAGTCACAGGCATACCCTAGCTGCTGGAACCATCATCACTTGGATGGAGTTCCAAGCTGCCTTCCGTGCCCGTTACATTCCGCAAGGAGTTATGGACCGGAAGAAGCGTGAGTTCCGTAACCTTACCCAGGGCAGCAAGACTGTGGAGGTCTATCAGTTGGAGTTTCTTGAACTATCTCGCTATGCTGAAGAGGATATTGCTATTGATGCCCGCAGACAGGAGAAGTTCCGTGAAGGGCTCAACCCAGATATCAAGCTCGCACTCCTAGTCCAAGACTTCGCCGACTTCGCCACCTTGGTGAACAAGGCCATACAGGTTGAGACTGGTTTGAAGGATCACAAGGACGCGCTCAAGTGCACCCGTGAAGCGGGATCATCTTCGGGCTCGTCTTCGCAGAAGCGCCGTATTTGGATCCCTCACAGCATGTACCGTCCGACTGCACCTGCTCCAAGGCCATCCTATGTTGCACCTCGTCTGCCTCCTCCACCACCGAGGCAGCTGAGACCTCAAGCTACGCCACCTCGAGCTCCTACTCCCCGTCCCAATGACGGGCTGTGCTTCACATGTGGACGTCTAGGTCATCGTGCTAAAGACTGCCGTCAGAACCAGAACCAGTTGGCACTTCCATCTGCTGGCCGTGGTAATGGCCGTGGCAACAATCAACCTCACAACATCAATGCCAGGCCTTCATATGGTCGTGGTCAGGCTTATCATGTCAATATGACTGAAGATCAAGACCAACCAGCTACTGTCAGGCCCATTTCTGGGATAAATCACAGAAGAGCCTCAAGTCATACCAGCCCCAAGATCAACTGGTAGACTTCCTTGATATAGATAACCAGTACAATAATATTACACAGGGTTGAGTCAAAGGGCTCAACAATTATTACAAGCTTGCCAACATACTACGGTGGAATATCACAGTGGTGTGGTGGTGGTACAACACTGGTACAATAAAATAAAGTCAAGCGTCAGTGTGAGGCTTGACTATTTTATTGGTGTAGCGGACACACAGCGGATGATACATGTGGTCGACTCCAAGATCACAGGTTGACTGACTGGGACACCTCTAAGCGTCGGGCTCGCTAGCGCAATCTCCTTCCACAAGCTCGTCCTCCTCCAAGTTTGGCCAATGAAATAGCCAGGGACAAGCAAGTGAGTACGTTTGAATGTACTGGCAAACATTATGAACAAAAGATACACCGAATGCACATGCTCATGATGGATTAAATGATATGTTCATGCTGACTGAATTTTAAAACATGGCATGATAAATATTAGCATGTGCAAAAAAATAAAATGTTAGAGATAAACCAAGAAAGTTAAAAGTGGATAATCGGGCGAGACAGGACCGCCCGAGTATCCAAGAGAAATGACAATCGGGTGTCTAAAAGAGAATCGGGCGAGACAGGACCGCCCGAGAACTCAAGCGACGCCACGAGAGGTCTTGAAAATAAATGCCAAACGGGTGTCTAAAAGAGAATCGGGCGAGACAGGACCGCCCGAGAACTCAAGCGACGCCACGAGAGGTCTTGAAAAGAATGCCGAACGGGTGTCTAAAAGAGAATCGGGCGATTCAGGACCGCCCGAGAACTCAAGCGACGCCACGAGAGGTCTTGAAAAGAAATAAAACCGAGTGTCCGGGGTAGTCCAGCCAACCCCTGAGACACTCAGGAAATAAAATAAGAGAAATGGGTTAGTCCACAATAATATGCATAGTAATAATAATATTTGTAACCATAAATAACCATGATAGCATCAGGTGACAATAATTATCCTGCAAAATAATTCATGCTCAAATTAATTATTTCCTCCGGAGACCGACACCGGGACCGACACTTGACCCTTCCCAGCTAACGTCCTTGACTGCGGACACGGCTATTCGAATAGATATAAATCTACAGAGGGTGGACTCTTTACCCACGTGTATGAGATTTCTTTAGTCAACACCATGGCACTGACTAATTCCCACTACGGTCTTTGGGTTGAAAACACACCTGACCAGCACACACCAGATTAACTTTCCGGATGCCAGGAATCACCCAAAGCACCGTTCAAGAAAAACTCTAAGTCGGGGAGACTACAATCTCGAATAGCATGGGATCACTATTCATACGCGCAGATTACAAGGGGTGCCTCCCTCTCGGCCCAGCCGGATACACCCATGCCCCCTGACCTGATGACGGGCATTAGTCCATGGCCGTGGAAACCCTCATCATGGCCCTCTATGTGGTGTGTACACAGACAGGGGTTAGCATCTTACTAAACCGTACTTCCCTCGCGGGAAGACCCGTGGCAGCACGGTGTTTAGCTAGGTGTGACGGAACAAGACTCGATCTAGGTCGACTCAGGAGGTGTTGTTATTATGACTGGTATACTCCACATATGTCACCGTGACACCACCGTGTCAAAATGTGACCCGTGGCCACCGGCACGTCCAAAGCAGGAGCTGCACACTTGGTTTCTCACAGCCCTCATGCATGCCAGAGACTTGAATGGATGACAAGCAAGAAAAAAGATGACATGACCATGCATGCATGCATTACTACTACATATGTGGTGAAATCTCAAACCGATGCAAACATGCAATGCAATTCACCATATCCCAGGTTCAAAATGCTTGGCTTGTCCAAAGTAGTCAGAAGAAGAACCCTCGAAATTCCCGGCAAAGTTTCCCTCTTATTTTTCTAAAAAATTCAAATTCAAATTCAAATTAAAAATTTGGCAATAGTACCATAAGTTATCTCAAAATATTTACAAATAAATACTAAAAAAACTACAGAGAAAAATAAGAATTTCAAAAAAAGAATCAACTCAATAAGAGTTGTGGTTAAAAACTTATTAAACTTTTAAGACCATGGGCTTTTCTGCAAAAAATCCAGTCCCTGTGCCGTTTAAACAGAAAACATTTCGGGTAGAAGTACGCCTTCCAGCGTAGAAGACGCAAACAGAAGAATACGTCTTCAGTTTAAAATCAGAAAAAAAGAAAACGCTGACGGGTGGGGTCCACCCGTCAGGTTTAAATTTGAACGCGCTCGCGTGCGAGGACAGAGGAACGACGACGATCGCCGGGGTTTTAGGAGGCGGCGTTGGTCGGCTGATCAGTGAGTCCGTCCACGTCGGTGGGTGGTGGTGGTGGTCGCCGGCGAGCAGCAGAACGACGGCGAGGTCGTCACCGGCAGATGGTGGTTCGGGTGAAGTTGGATCTCGCCGTAGAGACGGGGAAGCACCGAATTGATGCGTGGGATCGACGAGAGGGAGTGATGCGAGGTTACGGGTGGAGTTTTGGAGGTGGAGATGGCCTAACGACGTCGTGCGGATCGGGGAAGGTGGCGGCGGATCGGTGACCGGAGAGGAGGAAGATGACCTCCTCGAGGTCATTCGACTCCACGGGTGATCGATTGGGAGGGAGTGTGGGTGGTGCGGGTGATCTGCGGGACTCGGGAGGGCCATTTATAGGCGATCCGAGGAGGGCAGTGGCGTGCGGATGACGCCGGAGTTAATTCCGCCGGCGAGGTAGGTTAGGGGCGGCGGGCAGTTCGGTGCGTGATCACTGAGGTCGAGGGAGTACTCCAGAAGCGCCAGCGCAGACGATCTCCTCGCCTTCCTGCCTTATCCCCGACAAAGCTTGTGTACGGGTGCGGCGGCGATGACCGGCTCCGGCGACTGATAGCGGGGCCCTGGGCGGTGAGGTCAGCGCGCGGAGCCACGGAAAGGATCGACGCGTGGAGGAAGTAGGTGGAGGGAGCAGCAGGGGAGTGAAGGTGGCCGGTGGCCGTGGCGATCCGCTTCTGCCGCCGCGGATGAGCACGGGGGTAGGTGCACCGGCCATCTCCTGTGCCATCGTCGATGGGAGGCTGGCGCAGGGGTCCCAGGCGGCCCATTTATGAGCAAAGGAGGCGACGCCGTGCGGGATAGAGGAAGGTAAGGAGTGCACGGCATCGATCTCTTCTCTTCTCTGAATTTCTGTGTTAACTGAATTTCTGACAGTGATGAACAGTACGCCCACCACATGTATGATGAAATGCCAGAGTGTGCTAGGAATTTTAGGATTTTGTGAGGATTTTTGTGGTGAGGTGTTGATGCATATAAGAGAGTCTGGCAAAGTTTCAGAATTTTTGGAGCAATAAAAATTGAGTTTGTATCAGAAAGATTGTTTGTGGTCCAAATTTGAATTGGATGGAATTTGAAAATTTTGAACTGTGTAACTCAATGTTTTTGGTGAAATGGAGTGTGGGTACTATAGTTGCTGGGATAATTTTGGTGGGAGCAGAAGACTTGTAGAAAGTATGGTTCCTTTGTAAACCAAGGAAACCATGAATAAAATAAATTCCAACTTTGGAATTTCGTAAATATTGTAGAAATTTTTTTGTAAGGTGGAAAGGAGTAGGATACTGTCTTAGAAGGTGTGAGTGACTTGAGGGATAATTTAGGAGTGACAGAAAAATTATTGAATGGATTTTCTATAAGAATGAAAGGAGATGAAAGGGACCATTTCATTGAAATGATCTAGTCATTCAAAACTTTTCTGAAATAAAATTATTTTTGATCTTTCAAAAACAATTCCCCAATAAATAAATCATCCAAAACAGAACCATTTAAAAAAAATTGAAACCCAATTAAAAATTAAAATGAATTTCAGAACAGAAGAAAGAGAAGGAGAATAATTGGGTCAAAATAATTCAAAGTATTTTCTTTTAATAAAAAGATTTGAAAATCCGGAGAGAAAATTTTGGGGTGTTACAACACCTACCCCCCTTAAGAAAAATCTCGTCTCCGAGATTTTAGCTGTCCCTCAAACAGGTACGGATATTCAGTCCTCAGATGATCTCCTCTTTCCCATGTTGCTTCTTCCACGATGTGATTACTCCACTGAACTTTGTAAAATTTTATCACATTCTGCCGGGTCCTCCGTTTAGACTCCTCCAAAAAAATTATAGGTCGTTCTCTATATGTGAGGTCTGGATGGATATCCAGGTCTTGATGTTGGACTTTTTTTTCCGGATTACTGACACATCTCCTCAGCTGTGAAATGTGAAACACATCATGAACGTCCGATAATTCCGCGGGTAGCTCCAGTTGGTAGGCAACCTTGCCTCTCCTTGCAATTATCCTAAACGGTCCAATAAACCTCGGTGCCAACTTTCCTTTGACCTTAAATCTCTGTAGTCCCCTCATTGGAGATACTCTGAGGTACACATATTCATCGGGCTCAAAACTGATCTGGCGGTGTTTTTGGTCGTAGTAACTCTTCTGACGGCTCTGAGCTGCTCTCAATCTGTCTTGAATAAGTTTCACTTTTGTTTCCGCCTCTTTGAGAATTTCCAGGCCGAAGATTCGGCTATCTCCGGTCTCTGACCAATTGAGTGGGGTACGGCATCTTCGTCCGTATAGGGCTTCGAAGGGTGACATTTTCAGACTGGCTTGATACCTGTTGTTGTATGAAAATTCCGCATACGGGAAACTATCTTCCCAGCTGACTCCATACGTAAGCACACATGCTCTCAGCATGTCCTCCAATATCTGATTTACCCATTCAGTCTGTCCTCCTGTCTGTGGGTGATATGCTGTACTGAATACCAGTTGAGTCCCTAAGGCCTGCTGCAGGTGATCCCAAAACCTAGAGACAAGCTGAGTGCCTCTGTCAGAGACTATGGTCTTGGGTACTCCGTGTAAGCAAACAATTCGGGAGAGGTATAACCTAGCAAGCCTCTGTGTTAAGTATGTGGTTTTTACCGGAATGAAATGTGCCACCTTGGTTAATAAATCTGTGATAACCCAGATAGCATCATTTCCGTGTCGTGACCTCGGTAATCCAACAATAAAAGCCATTCCTATCACATCCCATTTCCATTCAGGCACTCTGAGTGGCTGTAATAGTCCTGCTAGCCTCTGATGTTCTGCCTTTATATGCTGACACGAGTCACACCGTGCGACATATACGGCGATATCCCTTTTCATCCCATGCCACCAAAAAATTTCCTGTAGATCCTTGTACATCTTGGTTCCTCCTGGGTGAATGGAGTATGGAGTTGTGTGGGCTTCTGCCAAAATTTGTTGCTTTAGCTCTTCCTTGTTGGGTACGCATAACCTTTTTCCGTACCATAGGGTTCCCTGAATATCAATGGTAAATTCAGATGCCTTGCCTAAATTTACCTTCCTTTTAATTCCTTCGATGCTGGGGTGTCCTTTTTTAGCTTCTTTGATCTGATCCTCCAATGTTGATTTTATTTCTAAACGAGCAATGGTTCCTTCTGTGACTAGAACCATATTAAGCTTGGCAAATTCCTGGTTGAATTCATGCTGCGAGAATTGCACATTGTCATTGTCGGTGCATGGATTTCGGCTGAGGGCGTCTGCCACAACATTTGCCTTACCCGGGTGGTAATGAATTCCCACATCATAATCCTTAATTAACTCAAGCCATCGACGTTGTCTCAAGTTTAATTCTGGCTGGGTGAAGATATACTTAAGACTTTTGTGGTCCGTGTATATCTCTCATCGGTTACCAAGAAGGTAATGTCGCCAGTCCTTGAGTGCGTGTATCACAGCTGCTAACTCCAAATCATGGGTAGGGTAATTTTCTTCGTATCGTCGTAGCTGTCTTGAGGCATATGCTACGACCTTTCCTTCCTGCATTAATACACATCCAAGTCCCTTCCTGGAAGCGTCACAATATATTTCAAAATTCTTGTGCACATCTGGCACAATCAGAATAGGTGCCGTGGTTAACCTTTTCTTTAATTCCTAGAAACTTTTCTCGCAAGCTTCGGTCCATTCAAACTTCTTATCTTTCTTGAGCAACTGAGTCATGGGTTTGGCTATGGTGGAGAATCCTTCAATAAACCGTCGATAATAGCCAGCCAAACCAAGAAAACTTCTGACCTCAGCCACGTTGGTGGGTTGCTTCCACCCTAAGACATCTTTTACTTTACTCGGGTCCACTGCTATCCCATCCTGTGTCAGTACGTGTCCCAGAAAACCAACTTCTCGTAACCAAAATTCACATTTGCTGAATTTGGCATATAGTTGATTTTTTCGTAATTCTTCCAGGACTATCCGAAGATGTTGCTCATGTTCTTCTGGCGTCTTGGAATAAATAAGTATATCATCGATGAACACAACCACGAACTTGTCCAAATATTTCATGAAGACCTTGTTCATGAGATGCACAAAATAAGCAGGAGCGTTGGTCAGACCGAAAGGCATCACAGTGAATTCATATAATCCGTATCTGGTGGTAAAGGCAGTTTTGGGTATGTCTGATGATCGAATTCTTAATTGATGGTAGCCTTACCTCAAGTCTATTTTTGAGAATACCTTGGCTTCTGCCAGTTGCTCGAACAGGTCATTGATTCTTGGCAGTGGATATTTATTTTTGATGGTAGCCATATTGAGTGCCCTGTAATCAATACATAACCTCAGAGTACCATCCTTTTTCTTGGCAAATAAAACTGGCGATCCCATGGTGATGAGCTGGGTCGAACATAACCTTTTTCCATTAATTCCTTAATTTGTTTCTTTAGCTCAGCCAATTCTGTCGGTGACATACGATAAGGCTTCTTATAAATGGGTGTCGTCCCGGGTGCTAGTTCAATAACAAACTCAATTTCCCGATCAGGTGGCATGCCTGGTAACTCCTCAGGAAATACGTCGGGGTATTCGCATACCACCGGAACCTTGCTCAACTCTATCATATCCACTTGATTTAATTTTCCCTGTGAGGTAGAAATCTTCCTTGTGCCAAATTTTATTGTCTTCCCTTGACAATTAGTGAGAGTCACTATGCGGTTGTAACAGTCTATGAAACATTTATTTGTGGTCAACCAGTCCATTCCCAAAATAACATCCAGATCTGCTTCGAGTACAATGAGATTGGCTAGAAACTTCATTCCTTTGATTTCAATATTCACATCCTTGCAGTACCATTGAGTGCTTTGCTTCGATCCCGGGGACTGAATAACCATTGAGTTTTGCAAAGGCGAAAAAAACTAATTCTCCGAAGCAAATCTTTTGGAAATGCATGAATGGGAAGCTCCAGAATCAAACAAAACTATAGCATTAATTGTATTGACAGGGAACGTACCAAACACGATGTCCGGTGCATTTTGTGCCTCCTCAAAGGTCACGTGATTCACCTGTCCCTTCCTTTGATTGTTGTTGGGGTTGCTGCGTCGTGGGGCTGCATTAACACTGCGGCCATTGTTGTTGGGCTTCGGAACATTATTGTCCTGCTTTGGGCATTGCCTGGCATAATGCCCTTCTTCTCCATAGGCAAAACAGGTAACGCCAGGACAGAACATTGTGTCCTTGGTCCTATTGTTGAAGGTGTTGTGACTCTGCTGCGGTCGTGGTGTTGAAATTGGTGGTCGGGGTGCCACAAGCCTCTAAAATTCATTTCGGGGCCTGTTGCTGCGAACTTGTACTGACTGGGTCATACGGCGTTTGCGAATTTCATTCATGTTGCGGTGCTCATTCTCCAGTATAATGGCCTTGTCTACCAGTGTCTTGAAATCTGGAAAGGTGTGTGTTGGTGCAATAATTTGCCTCCTTATGTTTTGGAGATTGTTGACAAACAGTGAGGGACTGATGTGTTTGCTAGTGCACACAGAGTAACAGGTCCCTGGAGTCAAGAGGAGTTTGGTTTCAAACTCCGAAGAATATCCCCTGCGTAGCAGTGAAGGTTATCACCGAAGATTATGACTACGAGAGTGACCCCTCAAAAATTGCTGACGTGAAGCAATTGGTTCGGTGCCGTTCCGAAGGAAGTGACTGCTGTCGAGAAGATTGAAAACGAAGAAGAAGACGAAGCATTCTTTTCGTTGTTTCTTTTCTCTTATTGAGTCATAGGACCACCGTACTATTAAGAGGGGTGTAGCGTTCGAAGATTTGATTCGCTGATGCTAAACCCAAATCCTATGAAAGATGCATGAGAAATCTCTTTGAGTTCCGAGCAAATACTTGCCAGCAAGAGACTGTGATCTTCTTCGCTGCGAGAGATTTGTCTCTGACCGAGGAGTTAGCATTACTTGCTCTTCAAGTAATGTTACCGTTGCTCCCAAATCCGACCGTTGTGAACGTGTCGGTTGGCCATTGGCTGGACCGCGTGTCCAAAATGGTCATTTCCCATCCGGGAAAGCTGCGGCTATAAATAGCCACCCCGCACCGGCGTTGTCCGGTGGCTGCTCCGTTTGATTCTGAGAAGATTGTTGAGCAACCCCCTCTCCGATTGATTTGAGTTTAAAATCCATCGAGAGAAAACCCCAGAGCCGAAAAATTAGATAGTGGGTCAGCATCACTCGAATCTAAGTCCAGTATGCTCCGCCTATTACTCTTGAGAGTTGCGAACTCTCTAGACGGTTAGGTGTCAATTTCTTCAGAGACCAAGAGTAATTGTGGTTCTCGAATAAGAAGTCTGTAAAGGTTCGGAGATCGCCTCAAGCATCTACCACGAGTAATCGGCATTGGTTGACGAACCAATTGTCGAGGAGAATAGGGCGAAGAGAGTCTATCTTCTGTGTTAAATCACAACCCCTCCAACCAGACGTAGTCCTTTTGCAGAAGGGCGAACTGGTCTACCAAATACCTTGTCGCCATCGAGCATCACTGGTCATCTCTGCTACTCTCCTTTACATTCGAACGATGCCATGTGATCTGTTTCAGTTATGTGATTTACCTCGATGCATGCTTTAAGTTTCCATTCGGTAGTTTATTTTCGCTCACTGTTTACTGTTTTCATTCATTCCGCTGCCGGGTTCCGAGAGTTTTGATATTTCCGAAGAAAATTTAAAACTCCCATTCACCCCCCCCCCCTCTGGTAGACATACTTCGTTCCTACAATTGGTATCAGAGCAAGGTACTCCTTGACTCTGCTCATTTTGGTCTAACCACCTTGGAGTTTAAGTATGTCTTCAGTGAGCTACAAATCGCACCTCAAGATTCCCATCTTTGATGGGACGGACTATCCCTTCTGGAAGGAGAAGATGAAGATCCGTCTCCGAGCTATTGATGATGATATGTGGAATGTGGTGCAGAATGGATTCACAGTTGAAGTGCCCCAGGTCCCCGCTGACCACGAGAAGAAACTCATTCAGATGGATGCTCAAGCCAAAGATGAAATTGGTGGCCATCTCTCTCGTGCTCAATTTCTTCGCTATCGTCAGTGTGAAAATGCAAAGGAATTGTGGGACATTCTCGAAAAGATAAACGAGGGTGTTTCAACTCAGAAAGAAGCTCGCATTGATACTCTTCGGGCTAAGTTCAATCGGTTCAAGCGAGTTGGAAATGAAAGCTGCCAGGAAACCTTCGATCGTCTGAGTGACATCGCAAACGAGCTACAAGGTCTCGGCGCCAAAGACATCACTGATCACGAAGTTGTGAAGAAACTGCTCCGGTCCCTTGACAGTTCGTTCGACACTCTACTTCTAATGATTCGGGAACGAGCTGATTTCAAAGTTCTTGACTCTGCTGATATCATGGAAAGGCTAAACACTCACGAAGAACAATAAGAAGAAAAGAGAGATCTCTATGGATCAAATCACCGAAAAAGTCATGCTCTCAAGGCTGCGGCTGATTCCTCCTCAGAAGGAAACGCCGATGAAGATTCAGATGACCCAGAAAGGATCAGCAAGGACCTCGCATTGATCACGAAAAGATTCCAACGCTTTCAGAAGAAAAATCAGTTTCAGAAGAAAGGATCCAGCAACTCTGGCGTATCCAAATCTTCATCAAAACCTACTGGAGATTACACCTGTTTTATGTGCAAAAAGCCAGGACATTTCATCTCGGACTGCCCTCTCTGGGAAGCTGAAATCCGTGCCAGTGGAAGATTTGATTCAGGACACAAAAGCAAGAGCAAAAGCTACGACTCCGATGATGAGAAGAAAACGAAGAAGTTCTTCAAGAAGAAGGATAGCTCTTCCAAGTCATCGTCAAGATCTTCCTCAAGGAATCCCTCTAAGTCCTCATCCAACCGCAAGAACACTTCTCGCAAGGCCAAGGCGTACATCGGCAAGGAGATGGGTTTCGAAGAAGAATCGTCATCTGACTCCGAAGAGGTTGATGAATCCGATGAGGATTCCGATTCCGGCATGGCTGGCATAGCATGTGCTTCTACTCCTGCATCGAACTTCTTTGAGAATCATTCGAGCGACAACGAGTTCCCTGCTTACTGCTTCATGGCCAAAGCTTCGAAAGAAAAGGTATCCTCTAAACATCACAAGATTCACTCTAGTGATCAATATTCTTCTGATGAGGATGACCATGCTAAACTGATCAAAATTGCTAATATGCAACAGAATTCTCTCGAGAAAATTGAGAAAACCCTCAGGAAATCTGAAGGGTTGTTGGTTTTGGAGATGGAGAAAAATCAATCGTTGACCGAAGAGCATTCCGCTCTCGAGTCTCGAATGAAAGAACTATCAGATCGTCATGATTTTCTCTCAGCTGACCATGAAAGATTGACTTATGATTACCTGAAACGAAAACAGGAACTCGAGTCACTAAGAGAGGCTCATGATGACTTGATAAGAGAAAATTCTCTTCTCACCCAACAACTCAAAGAGAAACCTGAAGTGTTTGTACCTCCTTGCTTAAAATGCCTTGAACGCAGTAACGCTGAATCAAATGCTGAATCTTCTGTGAATGCTAACCCCTCTGTCGAGGAAAATGGTTCTATCTCTGAAGAAAATGCCAGGTTGAAGGATCTTCTTCAGACAGGAATGTTCAAGTCTCTCAAAGGGCATCAAACCCTGTGTGATGTTCTGAAGAAATCCATTCTTCACAAAAATCCCAGAAAGGAAGGTGTCGGTTTTGAAAGGAAACTGAATGAGAATGGCTCCTACTAGGAACCTGATCAATATCCTCGCACTGTGTGGGTACCTGCTAAGAGCAAAACGCTCAATCCATCTTTACTTTCGGGATATGAGTCCCCTATCCCTGAATACTCGTATGATGATTCCTTGGGCAACTATAAGTTGTTGAAAAGCCAACGTGGTGAGGTTGTTGCTCGCTATGTTGGACCAAACAGTAGGAATGGCCCCCCAAAGGAATCTATCTGGGTGCCCAGGAAAACTATCGAAGCATTACCTGTCACTAGACTACAAACCATGCAGGAAGAAAATGCTCGATATATCCTTGAAAAGATTCGACGGAATGAGTACATACTTGCCTCACCCAACCACTATACTCATTCGTCAGGAAGGAACTTCAATGCTTATTCTTTCGATTATGCTCATACTCATTCAAGTTACAATTCGCATAATTATCGAAAGAAATCATATCCTGCTCGCTCATATGTTTCGAAACCACCTACAAAGATGTGGGTGGTTAAGAAAGCCTAATTTCTCTGCAGGACTATGTCTCCGGGTGTACCGAATGGATAATGGATAGTGGATGCACTAGTCATATGACCGGAGACAAGTCGTTGTTTGTCGACCCCAACTTAACTACTTCATCTGAGAAGTATATTACTTTCGGCGACAACAACAAAGGAAAGGTAATTGGGTATATCCAAGGATAAGAACATTGATGATGTTTTACTTGTTCAGTCTCTTGGATTCAATCTTATGTCAGTTGGCAAGCTTTGTGATCTAGGCATGCTAGTTCTATTTTCTAAATACAAATGCATCGTCTTTATGGCCATTGACAATTCCTTCGTTTTCGAGGGAAATAGAAAAGGTGATTTATATATTGTGGATTTCTCTAAGGGTTCCTCAGTCCGAACTTGTTTGCTTGCAAAAGCAACCGAAGGATGGCTATGGCACCGAAGACTTGGTCATGCAGGTATGAGAAATTTGCAGACTCTCATGAAGAAAAATCATCTCCGTGGTATTCCTGATGTGAAATTCAACAAGGATCGTCTTTGTGCTGCGTGTGAAGCCGGTAAATTGGCAAAGAAGCACCATTCAACAAAAAAAGTCATGACCACAACAAGACCACTGGAAATTCTTCATATGGATTTTTTCGGGCCTCAAAATTATGCAAGTTTCGGAGGCAGTCATTATGGTCTGGTTATTGTTGATGATTTCTCTCGTTACACTTGGGTATTCTTTCTCGAAGACAAAACCTGCACCCAAGACATCTTCAAAAGATTCGCTAAGAAGGCTCAGAATGAATATGATGTGCGAATTAAGCATGTCAGAAGCGACAATGGCACTGAGTTTAAAAATACTCATATCGAAGATTTTCTCGATGAAAATGGTATCACTCATGAATTCTCTGCTGCATACACTCCCCAATAGAATGGAGTTGTTGAGCGAAAGAACAAAACTCTCATTGAAATGGCGAGAACAATGCTCAGTGAGTATAAAACTCCCATTCGTTTCTGGGCTGATGCTATTAACACTCCTTGCCATGTTGTGAATCGTGTTTATCTTCATAAATTCCTTAAGAAAACTTCATATGAGCTTATCACTGGCAAGAAACCGAATGTTTCTTATCTACGTGTTTTGGTGCACCTTGCTATATTCGTGACATGAATCATAATTCTAAGTTTGCACCCAAAGCACATGAAGGTTTTCTTCTTGGTTATGGCTCGAACTCGCATACTTATCGTGTCTATAACTCTCACCACGGGAAAGTTATGGAAACGGTAAATGTGCGGTTTGATGAATCTAACGGCTCTCAAAAGGAGCACCTGCCTAATGTGATAGATGAACCTCCGATTTCGCATGCTATTCGGCAAATGGCTATTGGGGACGTCAGACCAGTCAAAGGAAATTTACCAGACTCGTCCGATGATGATGCTCCCATTGCTCGACGCACACGTCAATCTACTACCGAAGAAAATGCCGCACCGAACACAAATAGCAACCCCAATGCAAATACCGATCAAAATGGCAATCAACAGGAAAATGGCGATACTAATGCCAATCCTGATGCTGATTCTGAGGAAAATGAAAATGATCATCAACAGGAAAATCCCCTCTCATGAGTGGCAAATCGAGTTGACCCTGCATTAATCCTCGAAGATCTCGAGAATCCAGGTTACAGACCCACAACTCGCTCTCGCACTCGTTTGGCTAACTACTGTGGCAGTTTCTCCTTTGTCTCACTGACAGAACCTACCAAGTATGAAGAAGCTATGAATGATCCCGATTGGATGAATGCCATGCAAGAAGAGTTGGTGCAGTTCGAATTGAATGATGTGTGGGAATTGGTTGACAAACCGAATCCTAAGAAGCACAATATCATCGGCGCAAAAAGGATTTTTCGGAACAAGCAAGATGAAAATGGCATTGTTGTGAGAAACAAAGCACATCTTGTCGCTCAAGGGTATACACAGGTAGAAGGTATCGATTTCGGTGAAACTTATGCTCCTGTTGCTCGCCTTGAGGCAATTCGTATTCTTCTCGCTTATGCAAATTACAATGATATTTTGCTTTATCAAATGGATGTGAAAAGTGCTTTCCTCAATGGTGAAATCGATGAGGAAGTATATGTTAGGCAGCCACCTGGCTTTGAAAATCCTCAGTTTCCTAACAAAGTTTTCAGGTTGAAAAAGGCGTTGTATGGGCTAAAGCAAGCCCCTCGAGCTTGGTATGACACTCTGAAAAGGTTTTTGCTCGATAAAGGGTTCAAGCCAGGATCCACTAATTCCACTCTTTTCACTCGTGCTATTGATGGTGATCTATTCGTGTGTCAAATTTATGTGGATGATATTATTTTTGGCTGTACTAACAATGCTTGCAGCATGGAATTCGGGAGAATGATGTTCGAGAAGTATCAAATGTCCATGATGGGTGAACTTAAGTTCTTTCTCGGACTACAAATTCGTCAACAGGACAATGGAATTTTCATATCTCAGGACAAATATCTGAGAGACTGTCTTAAGAAGTTCAAAATGCAAGATTGCAAACAGAAGGGTTACAAAACTCCCATGCCAACAAATGGCCAGCTGGACGCAGATGTGTACGGTAAAGATATCGTTTGATGATTGGTTCTTTGCTTTACCTATGTGCATCCATACCTGATATTATGTTGAGTGTTTGTATGTGTGCTCGTTTTCAAGCTGCACCGAAAGAATCGCATCACCAAGCGGTCAAGCGTATTCTGAGATATTTGGCTCACACCCCCACCTTAGGTTTATGGTATCCTAAGGGAGCACAGTTTGACCTCATTGGTTATTCAGACTCAGATTATGCAGGTGACCGGGTTGACAGGAAATCTACTTCGGGGACATGCCATTTCCTCGGTAGATCATTGGTATATTGGTCGTCAAGGAAGCAAAATTGTGTCTCACTCTCTACGGCTGAGGCCGGATATATTGCTGCTGGTGCTTGTTGTACTCAGTTATTATGGATGAAGCAGACTCTGAAGGATTATGGCATCAAGGTCAAGAAGATCCCTCTATTGTGCGACAATGAGAGTGCGATCAAAATTGCACACAATCCTGTGCAGCACTCTCGCACCAAGCATATTGAGATCAGACATCATTTCCTACGCGATCATGTTGCTCGGGAAGATATTGTTATCAGTCACGTCAATACCGAAGAGAATCTCGCCGATATCTTCACCAAGCCTCTCGATGAGAAAAGATTCTGTGCGTTACGGTGTGAGCTAAATATCCTAGATTCCGCAAACGTGCAGTAAGCTGGACTCGGCACCCGTACCAACACTTCCACATCTTAGAAGGAATGGGTGCATAACACTCGAAGAGCCTGAAAATTTCGACAAAGTGAAATTTTCCTTCTGAGAGTGAATACATTAATGAAGAACTAGACTAACCGGGTGCCACGATAATTGTGCGACGCTCGGGGTCATATAGTTCTTATACGGTGGGTAACGCCACCACAATTTCTCGTCATTGTGTTGCATCTGAAGTTTTTGTGTTTGTCCGAATGTATTTCACTCATAGCTTATCTTTCGAGTGTTTGTGTTTTCTTCGTCTGAGTGAAATGCCTAGGACCCTGTTTTTCCCTCTATTCTAACTCTTCCAGTCTATGCTGCTCCGTTATGAATGCACAAATTTCATCTGGGAACGAAACATTATCTGGTGTCCTTGACCACGTAAAAGTATCGGTCCGAACCAAATCTGTTTTGGCGAAAGCCGTCCAAAATTTGGGGTTTCCCGCCCAAGTCTGGACCACGTTCTTTGGTGACGGTTGCCACATGCTGATCATCAACTGCCAGCTTATCTCATCCGTTGAATCGCAATAGTCCATTAACTCTGGCCGTCCGATCAGATTCACCGGGGTGCGGTTATTTCCTCCTCGTGTATAAATGCTCAGCCGCCACCCTCCTCGTTTTCACTTCGCATCATCTCCATCGCCACCCTCCGAAGCCCTACCGCACTGCTCCTCCTCGAGCTCGACGACGTCGACCATCCTCGCCGCTTCGCTGCCGGAAGGAGGTCGCCGGAGTCATTCCTCGCCGCCGCAGACCATATTCTTCTCCGCGCCGCCGTAGTTGCTGCACATCACCAAGTTAGGGTATGTGTTGTGCGAACTCATTCTTCCTCTCTTCCTGTTCGAGTTCGTCCGCGGTAAAAATTGCGTGATTTTTACTATAATTCTCAGATCCTTATTGATAGGTAAATTGTGCGGATGTGGTTTGTAGTTGTCCCTCGCATCCGAAAAATTTCAGATCTAGGGTTTGTGTTATGTTTCGAACGAACGGAATGCCTAGCACGTTTACTAGTATTTTCTTCGATCCTACTAGTTCGTTCTACACATTTCCTTCACCCGAAACATTTCTCAAAGTCTGCATCTACTTCTTCATCAAAAACGAGTTCTTTTTCAAAATCTTCGCTGTGTGCATTCGTAACCCTGTTCCCATTTTCCCTCGCATCTATCTATGTTCACAGGAAAATGCAGTCAGTTGAGGATTCAGCTAACCCAGCAAGTCGGACTGACAAAGATGATGTTAGTTTGGGCACCGCTGATGAATCCAAAGCTCCGAATGCTAAGGGCCCAATGGTAGGCCCATCAACCAAGAGAAAAAGGACCGAACAAAATGCTGATGAGCAAGAACAAAATGATCCGAAGAAGAAGAAGGGTGGCAGGCAGGCATACACAAACACAACTGAATGTATTTCTCATGATCGATATAACACCGTTCCAGGCGAGACAAAACACCAAAGGGATAAACGTCAACAATGGATTCGACGTCACTGGGTGCGCAAATGGTTCAACTATGAATTTCTTCATCCTCGTTTTGCACAGAACTTTGCATTTCATCCACCATGGGGTGACTACCAGGAAATTTCTCTCATCAAGCCAAATGGTCCACAAGAGAGACCACCTCCTCCGCCAAAAGCTGATGAATCATCCCTTCGCACACCAGCTTCTTATCCTGAAGAGCTTGCTAAGCGTCAGCACAATGCCCTCAAGCGCGCTCAACGGGCCGAAAAGCAAAAGGCTCGTGAACAGGAAAACCTTCGCCTTCTCAAAGATGATGTGGAGAAGAAAAAGGCCGAAGGAATATCAGAAGGCCGAACTAAAAACAAGCATGATCCCAGCGCTACTGCAAAGAGAAAATGCACGTCAAAGAAGACAAAGGCTGAACCCGCTTCTGATTTTCGCAAGGAAGATTCTTCTGATGATGATGATGACCCTCCACTCACTAAAGAAGAAATTGCTGCTACTCTTAGCGAGGAAGTAAATATCACTACATCAACTATGTTGCCTGGTCTTCGGGTCAATTTGGCTCCACCGAAGAAGATGCTTGCTAGAAAAACACCTGCTACCACTGTCACCATGAAACAGCACGTGGACACAACTCCTCATCCAGATGCAATAAACTTGAAGGATTTGGTAGTTGATACTCCAGTCAATTCTGCGAAGCCTGGCAAAAATATTCCCAAACCTGAAGTGAAAAAAATCAAGGCACCTACCGAGCAAGATGCTCCCCCAGCTGCTGCACCGAAGGAAAAGGTTGCTAAATTTGCGCCTACCCTGACACAGCCTCTAGCCTCACAACCTCCTACCGAGCAAGTTCCTGTCCAAACTGCTCCCTCTATCAAGTCTGATGCTCCTCATTACTATGATCACATATTCATCATGGAGCAGCTCGATAAATTTGTGGACAATCCCTTCGATGGAGAAGTGACGTCTCTACCTATTCCTGCGGAAGTTATTGCTCAAGCCACTTCTGTAGTACAAGAATTGAGAGAAGATGCAGTTGAGATAACCTGTCTTTCGGCCAAGCTGATGGACATTGATGCACGCATGAAAACTGCCTCGTCCAAATTTGTCATTAAAGCACTCGAAGACTCCTATAAGGATATCAATCGTGCGAGACTCTTCTTCGCCACCGAAGGTTACGCTTGCACACGGATCTAGATGAAATCGTTCGGAAGATCTGTGATGCCCATCAAGCCAAATTAACCGGATACAATGATCTGGTCAAGGGGCATATTGATCAAGTTGCTCAGGAAAAGAAAAAGCAACGAAAGCGAATGGCGAAGAAAAATGTGCTTCCTGCTCCGAAGGAACCATCGCCTGTTCCCCAAGTTGCTCAGTCTCCTGTTCCGCAAGCAAAATCTTCTGAGCCAGCAATTCCTTCGCCACCTCCTGTTAAGGACTCGGATGCTCCTCCCTCGCCAAGGCCAACTGAATCAGTGCCTGTGGCCTCCCCAGCTCGAACGGATATTCCCTCGCAACACTTTGTCTCTGAGGAAGGTGAAATCCCTCGCTCCGAGCCCCAAGCTTCTCCGGCCCATCAAGCTCCAAAAGTCTCGGTTGAGGAACAACAGATTCCAGTAGAGCAACAACCTTCAGTGGATATCTCGGCCTCAGTGCCTACAGTGCTTGAAACTGCTCAGCTGCCCTCTAC
Source organism: Elymus sibiricus (assembly GCA_039707655.1). Lineage (NCBI taxonomy): Eukaryota > Viridiplantae > Streptophyta > Magnoliopsida > Poales > Poaceae > Elymus > Elymus sibiricus. The sequence goes on from CM077670.1 coordinate 283,619,074, forward strand.
CTCAGCACCTCCAACAGTAGCAACACCGGCTCCGTCTCCGCTCAAGATTTCCATCGACTCAGCTATTCAAATGCCAGACGTTGGTCCCTCCAAACGAAAATCTGTCTCTGCCCGCCGGTCTGAATCAGTTGTTTATGGTGATGAAGTTCTTACTCCCGAAGAAGAATTAAAATATCCTTACCCTCGTGAAGAACTGCCTTTGTTCTCGTCAGGCGCAGGCACAAAAGGTCCTCTTTTCAATCGGAATGCGCATCCCAAATTCTTTCAGGCCAGTCCGTATGATGGGCCGCACACCTCTGAATCGCCTCGTTTCTGGATGAAGGAACATGCCATCTATTATTCTCGGGTCCTCTATGAGAGCAGAAAGATATTTCCTCATGAATATCTGGACATCCCTGCTATGCGCAACATTGGTTGTTTCAATCAATTGCTTCAGGATCTGGATGATTTCTGTCTCACAAAAGTCTTTGAGTTTGAGCACCCTTGGAACAGAGAGATTATTCTTCAATTCTATGCAACATTATATATCTCTGGTAATGAATCTGATAGCTCCAAATGGGTTATGGAACGGATGACCGAAGGAAAACGCATCAAATGCACTTCGACTGATTTTGTCTCCCACTTCCATTTCCCTCGCTTTGAGCACGGTAACACTGAGATTCGGGTTCATAACATTGATGTTATATCAGATGAAATCTTTCGATGCACAATGGATCCTGAAAAGATTCGTGACTACACTAGTCCTCCTCGTCCTGAGCATCTAACGTTCGACAATCAGACGCTGTTCCACATGCTCTCCTATACCATTTGCCCTTTGGCTGGTATGAATCTAGACAAGTCCATCTCAGATGTTCTTCGCAATGCTATATATGCCATTTCTGAGAGATACATTTTCGATGTGGAAGACATGTTCCTACGCATTCTGAAGGATTCTGCTCAATATCCCTTCTGCATCAAAGTGTTTGCGCCATGGATCCAGAAAGTTGTTGATCATGCAACGCGCACAGTGTATCTTGCGAAGGAAAATCACAAAAGCTTCATTCCTCCTATTCGCGATACTTTGAAAATCATGGATGATATCTCTTCGGGCAAATCGCTCGCATCAAGCTCCCAAGTCTATCACCAGCAATTCGATGGCCCTCGTCTGCCTCAGCACGACCGAAAGAATTCACCACACCCTCCATCGCAACTCGAAGTTAGTTTGCATACACAACAGCTGCTTCTGCAACATATAGCTGAAGATCGTCGCGAGAAAGAACATCTCGCCTCCGAGCTGAATGGTCTTAACAATCGCACGAGGATTATGCATCTGATAGCTGATGAAAACAAGAATAGACTCTGGAAATTGCTTCGCAAGTTCTTCACCGAGAAACAATTACTAAATGTCAATCTCCAAGAACTTTATGACTATATTGACAAAGGCTTCACTGTCGAAGATTTTCAAGATCGAAGTACTCCTCTGCCTGCTCATGAGCCTACAACAGATCTTCTTCATCTCAAGCTTCGTAAACTGCTTGACGAATCTGAAGCCACCTCACCGACAGAGAAACCTGCCGAAGGCCATATGCATTCCCGTGCTCCTCCTGTGGCCACTCCAGCTATTCCCTCGTTAGCTCAGCCCCAAGCTCTTATTCTTGAAGGAAAATCTGCTGCCGCTGAAGACGAAGACAATCCCGTCACTTCCGAAGAAGAACTCTCCTCGGACAGCTCGTCTGGAGATGCCACCGATTGAGCCAAGCTCTACGTTTCTTCACTCCTGTTATTCCTCACCTTTTTGACACTTGTTGACAAAAAGGGGGACAATTACATCGAGTCTTGATATATTTTCTCTTGGTGTTCGGTTGATTTTGGTTTCGTGCGAGTTTGCAACTTCTGGTCTATATCTTGTCCGTACTATGTTGTAAAACTCATTAACTTATGTGCTGTAATGATCATTACCCCTGCTGCTGCACTATTTCTCTCAAAGCATTTGTCTTGCAGGTGGAATTATTATCAGAAGTTAAAATTGATTGCACTACGATCTCGATGGATTATATCTCATCAGTGCGAATCAATATCTCGAATGATTGAAATTTCCTCCATATACATCAATTATTGCAGGAGAATTTATCTCATATCTTTCTTCCCTGCATACATTTAGGGGGAGTCTATTTCATCTTCGAGCAAAGTAACACTTACTCACTCTTGTTGGAATTGCTTTTTACTTATCTATCTTCACTTCGATGATTATCTGTTTTGTCATCAATCATCCAAAAAGGGGGAGATTGTTGGTGCAATAATTTGCCTCCTTATGTTTTGGAGATTGTTGACAAACAGTGAGGGAATGATGTGTTTGCTAGTGCACACAGAGTAACAGGTCCTTGGAGTCAAGAGGAGTTTGGTTTCAAACTCCGAAGAATATCCCCTGTGTAGCAGTGAAGGTTATCACCGAAGATTATGACTACGAGAGTGACCCCTCAAAAATTGCTGACGTGAAGCAATTGGTTCGGTGCCGTTCCGAAGGAAGTGACTGTTGTCGAGAAGATTGAAAACGAAGAAGAAGACGAAGCATTCTTTTCGTTGTTTCTTTTCTCTTATTGAGTCATAGGACCACCGTACTATTAAGAGGGGTGTAGCGTTCGAAGATTTGATTCGCTGATGCTAAACCCAAATCCTATGAAAGATGCGAGAGAAATCTCTTTGAGTTCCGAGCAAATACTTGCCAGCAAGAGACTATGATCTTCTTCGCTGCGAGAGATTTGTCTCTGACCGAGGAGTTAGCATTACTTGCTCTTCAAGTAATGTTACCATTGCTCCCAAATCCGACCGTTGTGAACGTGTCGGTTGGCCATTGGCTGGACCGCGTATCCAAAATGGTCATTTCCCATCCGGGAAAGCTGCGGCTATAAATAGCCACCCCGCACCGGCGTTGTCCGGTGGCTGCTCCGTTTGATTCTGAGAAGATTGTTGAGAAACCCCCTCTCTGATTGATTTGAGTTTAAAATCCACCGAGAGAAAACCCCAGAGCCAAAAAATTAGATAGTGGTTCAGCATCACTCGAATCTAAGTCCAGTACGCTCCGCCTATTACTCTTGAGAGTTGCGAACTCTCTAGACGGTTAGGTGTCAATTTCTTCAGAGACCAAGAGTAATTGTGGTTCTCGAAGAAGAAGTCTGTAAAGGTTCGGAGATTGCCTCAAGCATCTACCACGAGTAATCGGCATTGGTTGACGAACCAATTGTCGAGGAGAATAGGGCGAAGAGAGATTATCTTCTGTGTTAAATCACAACCCCTCCAACCAGACCTAGTCCTTTTGCAGAAGGGCAAACTGGTCTACCAAATACCTTGTTGCCATCGAGCATCACTGGTCATCTCTGCTACTCTCCTTTACATTCGAACGATGCTATGTGATCTGTTTCAGTTATGTGATTTACCTCGATGCATGCTTTAAGTTTCCATTCGGTAGTTTATTTTCGCTCACTGTTTACTATTTTCATTCATTCCGCTGCTGGGTTCCGAGAGTTTTGATATTTCCGAAGAAAATTTAAAACTCCCATTCACCCCCCCCCCCCCTCTGGTAGACATACTTTGTTCCTACAGTGTGGACCACTAGTTGGCACTTGAGAGATGGAACGAGTCCATCAAGAAATTTCTCCATCTTTTTTCTTTCTGTCATGTACTCATCATTTGCGTACCGGGCCAGCTGAGTAAACTGGTCCAGGTACTAGGTTACCGTGGTACCTCGTTGCTTGAGATCCTCAAATTCCCTTTTCTTCAATTTCATAATACTGTTGGGGGTATGTGCTCCCCGAAACTATTCCTTGAACTGTTCCCATGTCATATTTGCTCCGTTGGGGTGAGTGTGGCATATATTTTCCCACCATGATGCTGCTGTCCCAGAAAAATAGTGCGGAGCGTATAGCACTTTTTCCTGGTCCGTACACTGAGCGATGTTCAATTTCCTTTCCATAACACGCAGCCAATCGTCTGCCTCCAGAGGTTTGTCTGTTTGAGAAAAGACCATTGGATTGGTCCTCTAGAGCTCAGATAATTTTGACCGGTGTTGATGCTGTCCTTGGTGATTCCCCATATTTATTAAGTGTTGCATCATTTCTTGGTCCTGCTGCTGACTTTGCTCATACAGACGGCATAAATGTGAAAATGCTGAATCATTGCTCTGCTGACTTGTCTGTCCTTGGGTGAAATTATTTCCCATTTGTGCAAAGTTGTCCTCTGGCGGACTGGGCATAGAACGGGTCCAGGGACGATGCATTTTGTTTCTGGGGTATTTGTGTAACACCGATGAGAAAAGAAAATATATAAAGGAAGGAAATAATTTTTTTGAAAGACTGAAAATAATTTCCCTCCCAAAAATGTAAGTGCAAGAATGTAACAGGTTATAACACACATGCAGATTTAATTATACAAGCAGGATTAATTATACATGCAAGCTTAATTATACATGCAAGATTTAATTATACATGCATGGTTTAATTATAAATGCATGAGATGCATGTTAGTACTGACTCTATTACTAGCGTCCGCGCCTAGGGCTTTCCTACAGTCAGCCTGGCTCTGATACCAGGTTTGTCAGGCCCATTTCTGGGATAAATCACAGAAGAGCCTCAAGTCATACCAGCCCCAAGATCAACTGGCAGACTTACTTGATATAGATAACCAGTACAATAATATTACACAGAGTTGAGTCAGAGGGCTCAACAATTATTACAAGCTTGCCAATATACTACGGTGGAATATCATAGTGGTGTGGTGGTGGTACAACACTGGTACAATAAAATAAAGTCAAGCGTCAGTGTGAGGCTTGACTATTTTATTGGTGTACCGGAAACATAGCGGATGATACATGTGGTCGACTCCAAGATCACAGGTTGACTGACTGGGTCACCTCTAAGCGTCGGGCTCGCTAGCGCAATCTCCTTCCACAAGCTCGTCCTCCTCCAGGTCTGGCCAATGAAATAGCCAGGGACAAGCCAGTGAGTACGTTTGAATGTACTCGCAAACATTATGAACAAAAGATATACCGAATGCACATGCTCATGATGGATTAAATGATATGTTCATGCTGACTGAATTTTAAAACATGGCATGATAAATATTAGCATGTGCAGAAAAATAAAATGTTAGAGATAAACCAAGAAAGTTAAAAGTGGATAATCGGGCGAGACAGGACCGCCCGAGTATCCAAGAGAAATGACAATCGGGTGTCTAAAAGAGAATCGGGCGAGACAGGACCGCCCAAGAACTCAAGCGACGCCACGAGAGGTCTTGAAAATTAATGCCAAACGGGTGTCTAAAAGAGAATCGGGCGAGACAGGACCGCCCGAGAACTCAAGCGAGGCCACGAGAGGTCTTGAAAAGAAATGCCAAACGGGTGTCTAAAAGAGAATCGGGCGAGACAGGACCGCCCGAGAACTCAAGAGACGCCAAGAGAGGTCTTGAAAAGAAATGCCAAACGGGTGTCTAAAAGATAATCGGGCGAGACAGGACCGCCCGAGAACTCAAGCGACGCCACGAGAGGTCTTGAAAAGAAATAAAACCGAGTGTCCGGGGTAGTCCAGCCAAACCCTGAGACACTCAGGAAATAAAATAAGAGAAACGGGTTAGTCCACAATAATATGCATAGTAATAATAATATTTGTAACCATAAATAACCATGATAGCATTAGGTGACAATAATTATCCTGCAAAATAATTCATGCTCAAATTAATTATTTCCTTCGGAGACCGACACCGGGACCGACACTTGACCCTTCCCAGCTAACGTCCTTGACCACGGACACGGCTATTCAAATAGATATAACTCTGTAGAGGGTGTACTCTTTACCCACGTGTATGAGATTTCTTTAGTCAACACCGTGGCACTGACTAATTCCCACTACGGTCTTTGGGTTGAAAACACACCTGGCCAGCACACACCAGATTAACTTTCCGGATGCCAGGAATCACCCAAAGCACCGTTCAAGAAAAACTCTAAGTCGGGGAGACTACAATCTCGAATAGCATGGGATCACTATTCATACGCGTGATTTACAAGGGGTGCCCCCCTCTCAGCCCAGCCGGATACACCCATGCCCCCTGACCGGATGACGGGCATTAGTCCATGGCCGTGGAAACCCTCATCATGGCCCTCTATGTGGAGTGTACACAGACAGGGGTTAGCAACATACTAAACTGTACTTCCCTCGCGGGAAGACCCGTGACAGCACGGTGTTTAGCTAGGTGTGACGGAACAAGACTCGATCTAGGTCGACTCAGGAGGTGTTGTTATTATGACCGGTATACTCCACATATGTCACCGTGACACCACCGTGTCAAAACGTGACCCGTGGCCACCGGCACGTCCAAAGCAGGAGCTGCACTCCTGGTTTCTCACAGCCCTCCTGCATGCCAGAGACTTGAGTGGATGAAAAGCAAGCAAAAAGATGACATGACCATGCATGCATGCATTACTACTACATATGTGGTGAAATCTCAAACCGATGCAAACATGCAATGCAATTCACCATATCCCAGGTTCAAAATGCTTGCCTTGTCCAAAGTAGTCAGAAGAAGAACCCTCGAAATTCCTGGCAAAGTTTCCCTCTTCTTTTTCTGAAAAAATTCAAATTCAAATTAAAAATCGCCGGGGTTTTAGGAGGCGGCGTTGGTCGGAACGTGATCAGTGAGTCCGTCCGCATCGGTGGGTGGTGGTGGTGGTCGCCGGCGAGCAGCAGAACGACGGCGAGGTCATCGCCGGCGGACGGTGGTTCGGGTGAAGTTGGATCTCGCCGGAGAGATGGGGAAGCACCGAATTGATGCGCGGGATCGATGAGAGGGAGTGATGCGAGGTTACGGGTGGAGTTTTGGAGGTGGAGATGGCCTAACAATGCCGTGCGGATCGGGGAAGGTGGCAGCGGATCGGTGACCGGAGAGGAGGAAGATGACCTCCTCGAGGTCGTTCGACTCCACGGGTGATCGATTGGGAGGGAGTGTGGGTGGTGCGGGTGATCTGCGGGGCTCGGGAGGGCCTTTTATAGGCGATCCAAGGTGGGCAGTGGCGTGCGGATAACGCCTGAGTTAATTCCGCCGGCGAGGTAGGTTAGGGGCGGCGGCCAGTTCGGTGCGTGATCAGTGAGGTTGAGGGAGTACTCCAGAAGCGCCAGCGCGGACGATCTCCTCGCCTTCCTGCCTTATCCCCGACGAAGCTTGCGTATGGGTGCGGCGGCGATGACCGGCTCCGGCGACTGACAGCGGGGCCCTGGGCGGTGAGGTCAGCGCGCGGAGCCACGGAGAGGATCGACGCGTGGAGGAAGTAGGTGGAGGGAGCAGCAGGGGAGTGAAGGTGGCCGGTGGCCGTGGCGATCCGCTTCGGCCGCCGCGGATGAGCACGGGGGCAGGTGCACCGGCCATCTCCTATGCCGTCGTCGGTGGGAGGCTGGCGCAAGGGTCCCAGGCGGCCCATTTATGAGCAAATGAGGCGACGCCGTGCGGGAGAGAGGAAGGTAAGGAGTGCACGGCATCGATCTCTTCTCCTCTCTGAATTTCTCTGTTAACTGAATTTCTGACAGTGATGAACAGTACGCCCACCACATGTATGATGAAATGCCAGAGTGTGCTAGTCATTTTAGGATTTTGTGAGGATTTTTGTGGTGAGGTGTTGATGCATATAAGAGAGTCTGGCAAAGTTTCAGAATTTTTGGAGCAACAAAAATTGAGTTTGTATTAGAAAGATTGTTTCTGGTCCAAATTTGAATTGGATGGAATTTGAAAATTTTGAACTGTGGAACCCAATGTTTTTGGTGAAATGGAGTGTGGGTACTATCTAGTTGCTGGGATAATTTTGGTGGGAGCAGAAGACTTGTAGAAAGTATGGTTCCTTTGTAAACCAAGGAAACCATGAATAAAATAAATTCCAACTTTGGAATTTAGTAAATATTTTAGAAATATTTTTGTAAGGTGGAAAGGAGTTGGATACTGTCTTAGAAGGTGTGAGTGACTTGAGGGATAATTTAGGAGTGACAGAAAAATTATTGAATGGATTTTCTATAAGAATGAAAGGAGATGAAAGGGACCATTTCATTGAAATGATTTAGTCATTCAAAACTTTTCTGAAATAAAATTATTTTTGATCTTTCAAAAACAATTGCCCAATAAATAAATCATCCAAAACAGAACCATTTAAAAAAATTGAAACCCAATTAAAAATTAAAATGAATTTCAGAACAAAAGAAAGAGAAGGAGAAGAATTGGGTCAAAATAATTCAAAGTATTTTCTTTTAATAAAAAGATTTGAAAATCCGGAGAGAAAATTTTGGGGTGTTACAGCTACTGTGATGGGTACTCTTCTTGTTAATTCAGTACCAGCTTCTGTTTTATTTGATTCAGGAGCATCGCATTCTTTCATATCAGAAGAGTTTGCATTCATGCATGGCATTAAACATGAAAATTTGCACCAGCTGTTAGTGGTTAACACTCCCGCGGGCCATCGTCGGACCTCTATGTTCAGTCCCAATGTTACCGTTGAAATACAAGGGTTGAACTTCCATGCTTTTCCCATTATCTTGAAGTCTTCCAAAGTCGACCTCATTTTGGGAATGGATTGGTTGAAGGCTCATACCGCCTTAATCAATTGTCCCACTAAAATCAACCAACTCCTGCACCCCTCGGATGAGCTAGTAAACTACCATGCTCATCTCGTTCAAAATGTCGAGGCTCAGATTTATGCCCTGAATGTGTTAAACGCTTTTCCTCTTGAGGGGATCAAAAACGTTCCAGTCATTCATGACTTCCAAGATGTCTTTCCAGAAGAACTTTCAGGAGTACCCCCTGTTAGAGCTGTCGAGTTTGTCATCGACTTAAAACCAGGCACCACTCCTATTGCGAAGCATCCCTATAAGATACCGCCGCATGAACTTCTTGAGCTTAAGGAGGAAATCGACAAGTCACTTTGTAAAGGTTTCATTCGTCCAAGTTCCTCTGCCTGGGGAGCACCTTCTCTCTTTGTCAAGAAGAAAGATGGTACGAACCGGTTGGTCCAAGATTACCGACCTATTAACCAGGCCACAATTCAGAACAAGTATCCGCTTCCTCGGATCAACAATTTGTATGATCAACTTGCTGGATCATCAGTATTCTCTAAACTCGACTAGAGGTTGGGTTACCATCAGATCCCGGTCCGTGAAGAGGATATCCCGAAGACCGCCTTCGTTACTCGCTATGGCTCATATGAGTACACTGTCATGTCTTTCGGCTTAACTAATGCTCCAGCTACGTTCTCCCACCTGATTAATTATATCTTCATAGATTACCTCGACAAATTCGTCGTGGTTTATCTGGATGATATTCTGGTATATTCCAAGAATAAGGAGGAACATGATGAACATCTTCATCTTGTTCTGGAAAAGCTTTGAGAGCATCAGCTGTATGCCAAATATTCCAAGTGTGAATTCTGGTTATCTGAAGTGACCTACCTTGGTCATGTGATTTCCAAGGATGGTATTGCCGTCAACCCAGAACGAGTTCAGGCTATTCTTGACTGGACTCCCCCGAAGAATGTCAAGCAAGTCAGAAGCTTTCTCGGACTCGCAAGCTATTGCCATCGATTTGTCGAGAACTTCTCAAAGATTGCCAAGCCTCTGACTAATCTGCTTCACAAAGGCGTTAAGTTTGAGTGGATAGATAAATGTCAGGAAAGTTTCCAAACTCTCAAGGACAAGCTGACTTCTGCACCAGTGCTTGCTCCTCCGGATTCTCGCAAGGAATTCATCATTTATTGCGACGCCTCTCGTCAAGGATTAGGTTGTGTCCTGATGCAAGAGCGCAGAGTGATTGCTTATGCCTCGTGATAGTTGCGTCCTCACGAAGAGAACTATCCAGTGCATGATCACGAACTTGCTGCAGTTATTTATGCACTGAAGTTGTGGCGACATTACCTCCTCGGTAATCGATGTGAGATATACACGGATCATCAAAGTCTGAAGTATTTGTTTACTCAGCCGGATCTCAATCTCCGCCAACAACGATGGTTGGAAACAATTACAGACTATGATTGTGGTATTTCTTATACCCCTGGCAAAGCTAATGTGATGGCCGATGCCTTGAGCCGCAAGTCTTATTGTAACAACCTCATGGTTCAGCGAGCTCAACCCCTTCTTCATGAAGAACTTCGCAAGTTGAACCTTCATATCGTTCCACAGGGTTCTCTTAATACCCTTGTTTTATAGCCAGATCTTGAGAAAGCTGTTAAGTCTGCGCAAGCAAAGGATGCTGAAGTTGATCAGATGAAAAGGGATCTTGTCCTGGAAAAGGCCAGAGATTTCTCGCTTGCTGAAGATGGAACCTTGTACTTCAGAGATCGCATTGTAGTACCTTGGTTCGAACTTATGACAGACAAAGTTATGAAGGAGGCACATGATACACCACTGTCTATTCATCCCGGTAGTACCAAGATGTATCGTGACCTCCGTCAAAGGTACTGGTGGTCTAAAATGAAGCAGGACATTGCTCGCTATGTTGCCGAATGTGACGTTTGCCATCGCGTTAAGGCAGAACATCAGAAGCCTGCTGGAATTCTGCAACCGCTACCTATTCCTGAATGGAAATGGGATAAGGTTCAAATGGATCTCATTACTGGTCTTCCCAGGTCACAAAAGGGTCATGATGCTATTCTTGTCGTCATCGATCAACTCTCCAAAGTTGCACATTTTCTGCCAGTCAAGGAGACGATCACTGCTAGTCAGTTAGCATATTTGTATATCTCCAGAATTGTAACCCTCCACGGTATTCCGAAGGAGATCAGTTCAGACCATGGCAGCGTCTTCACGTCAAAGTTCTGGGCAAGTTTCCAAGAAGCTATGGGAACTCTGCTTATCACCCCCAGTCCCAAGGCCAAGTTGAACGAGTTAATCAAGTGCTTGAAGATATGCAGCGTGCTTGTGTCATTTCATTTGGCAAGAAGTGGGAGGAATCTCTCCCGTATGCTGAATTCTCGTACAACAACAGCAATCAAGCTAGCTTGAAGATGGCCCCCTTCGAGGTACTATATGGACGTAAGTGTCGGACCCCTCTAAATTGGTCAGAAACTGGGGAACGGCCGCTCATTGGTTCGGATATTATCCAACACACTGAATAGCAAGTCCGTATTGTCTGGGAAAATCTCAAGGCGGCCCAATCTCGCCAGAAGAGCAATTATGATCGAAAACACTGGGGATCGATCTATCAACCTGGTGAGCAAGCTTATCTGCGTGTCACTCCTATGAAGGGCACCCATCGCTTTGGAATCAAGGGCAAGTTAGCTCCTCGCTACATTGGCCCCTTCCGCATTCTCGCCAGACGTGGACATGTGGCTTATAAATTGGAGTTGCCGCCACAATTCTCTCACATCCACGACGTCTTCCATGTATCGCAACTTCGTCGTTGCTTCAAGGATCCTCACCGTGCAGTGGATCATGAATTGCTCGAATTACAAGATGCCCTATCCTATAAAGAGCATCCGATCCGCATTCTTGATCAAGCTGAATGTCAGACCCATCAGAAGACAACCAAGTTCCTTAAAGTGCAGTGGTCAAATCATACTGAAGATGAAGCCACTTGGGAACGCGAGGATCATCTTCGCGAAGAATACCCCGATCTTTTCCCTTCTACCTCCCAAATTCTCGGGACGAGAATTTCTTTTAGAGGAGGAGAATTGTAACACCCCTGTGTAATGAGCTACAATAATCCATCATGCTAATGCTAAGTCAAGTTGAATTGCAATGCTTGATCACAGTGGATTCATATCTCATTTCAAATTCCACCACTAAATTCAATTCAAATTGCAAGTGAAATTTGGAGTTGCACAAAAGTTGTTGCAAAATAGTTCATGTTTTAGCAAATATTCCAAAACAAAAATTTGTTCAGGAAAACAACATCACCACGGTGCTAAAATGAGCTATAGCAATTTAAACAGTGCCAAAAGAAGCATTTTAAATGCTATTCCATTTATGAAAAATTCAAATGGATTCAAAAGCCTCCCAAACTTTTTGTGGCAGTGCAGTATACTGCAATGTAATTATGTGGCCAAGTTTCACATTTTACAAAATTCAATTTGGCAGCTCAAATATTTCAAAACTCCCTCTGTAAAAAGAAAAACAGAAAAAGGAAGAGAAAAGAAGAAAACCTACTGTTGAATGGGCCTAAGTGCACAGTGTGGCCCAGCCCACTCCCAGCCGTCTCCCTTCTCCCTCCTCCCCGTGTCAGCAGCGCACACGCGCGCCAGACGCCGACGCCGTCGCCAGCGCACCAGCCCGCCACGCCCGCGCCGCTACAGTCGCTGCGGCGGGATAAGAACGCCGCGTTGGCCCCCGGGGACTCGCGTCCATCCTCATCCACCCGCTCCATCACCTCCCTCTCTCTCTCCCGAGCTCGCCCGAGCGCATCCGTCGCCGCTCGCCGTCGTTCTCGTGGCCACCGTCCATCTCACGCCTCGCCGCCATGTCGTAGAGGTTCGTCGCCGTCCGCTAAATCGACTACACCGACGAGCGCAAGCCGGGAGCCGCCGCAGCCTCGCCCACGCCGTCTTCTTCCTCCTCGGATCGCCGGCATTCGTCGTCGATTCCGGCGAGCCTGCTGCTCCTAAGCTGTCACCGGGCCCCCTTGCGCCTCCCCGGTGAGCTCCTCTTCCTCTCCCCTCACTCCCTTGCTCCTAGCCGCGCCCGTAGCCGCCGCCCTCACCAAGGCCTAACGCGTCGCCGCTCGAGCTCGTCGCCGGAGTGGCTCCGGTGACCAAATAGTCACGGGCCCATGCCCATCGTCCTCGCCACAATGCGTAGGGCCTCGCTAGCTTCGCCATTTGCCCATTTGCACACTACTGCCGCATTTCCGCCATCACCCGTACTCCGGCGTCCGCCGCAGAGCTCGCCGCCATCAACACGGGCCGTTTCCGACCAAGCCACCGCCACCGTTGGGCGCGCCATTGAGCGCACGTTCGAACGCGCCCTCCCGCGCTCGATTTGGCCGATTGTGTGTGATTTCTGCCGCAGTCCCGCACGCGCCGCCATGTTTCGACGTCACCGGCGACGAGTCACTGGCCACCGCCGATGTGGCACGGTCGGGGCCCACCCCTGGGACGCTGCCAGCGGGTCCCACGCTGCCAGCAGGTGCTGACTGGGCAACTCCAGTCACTGACATGCGGGCCCCATGCGTTTAATTAACGTTTTTATAATTAAAATTAATCTGTTAACCTAATTAGACACAGACAGTGGGGCCCCACCTGCTAATTAACCTCTGTTTAGTTTATTTATCCACTGATTAGTTCTGTGCCACTGACATGTGGGTCCCAGCCGCCAGGTTTGACCTGGACCGGCTGGGTTGACTGCTAACGTCATCCTGACGTAATGTTGATGCAATAAAGTATTTTTCTGTTATTTTTGAATTTGATTTAACTCCAGGAATTTCAAAAAAATTACTTAAAACTTTGAAAAAACATAGTAAATAAACCGTAGTTCGGATGAAAAAAAAATTCTACATGAAAGTTGATCAGAAAAACAAGACGAATCCGAATATGCCCTCCATGTAGCCGTCACATGCCCACAACACTGCAAACATGGAACCTTCCCCTTTGGTTCATCTGTCTGACAGATGCCTAAACCCGGGAAAATATTCCCAGATATTTTCCCGCACCGTCTCTTACGTGTAGTACTGCGATAGGTCACCACCAGCACAGCATATTGCCATGCCATGCATCTTTGTTGCTTTGTTTGCCTTGTATTTATTTCTTTCTTCCCCCCTCTTCTCTCTGGTAGACCCAGAGACCGACGCTCCTGCCGAGTGCGACTACGCCCCTAACGACCAGACCTTTTCAGCAGAGGTTCCAGGCAAGCAACCCCCCTTGAACATGCCTATATCACCCATTCTTTCTCTCTTATGCTTGCATTAGAATTGCTACAGTTGTTGTTCCGAAAGTACCTATTCTGATGCATAGCCTGTTTTTGTAACTACTGTTGATACCATTCCTGCTATCCTATATGCTTAGTATAGGTTGGTTAGTGAACCATTTGTGGCCCCTCATCCTTGTCCTTGTTGCCCCGCTTAGTTACCGGTGCCCCGGTCGATGTGATCGATGGGCTGAGACCGACACATCACTGCACACACCCTAAGTTGTACGACTCTGCAGAGCTATAATCGAGTGTCGAGGGTGATACCTCTTACCTCACTCCTGATGTTGCCTCTGTAGTATAGCTAGTCGGTTGTGGGTTACCGAGGGTGATTCCTCTTTCACCACCTCCGATGAAGCTTCTGTCGTGCAACCCCTCAAGTGTGAATCCATCGAGGGTGATTCCTCCGGGTTCACCTTGACAGAAACATCGAGTGGGAATCCAACGAGGGTGATTCCTCGGATTCCTCCTTGATGTTATAGACACACGGATACCATGTATTTATTTCAGTCCCTAATTAAAGTCGGGTCGGCCCCGAGGGGTACCCGCGAGAGACGTGAAGTCGGGTTGACTGTGAGGGTACCCGCAAAATAATTACGAGGCACGGCCGGGCAGGCAGATTGCCTCAGGAGAGGAAGGAGAGGGATTGGGCCTAGCCCTTTCCCCAAGTCCTCGAGACGGGGTGACGGGACCACAGATCGTGGAGCACTGATCGTCACCGCGAGCTCCCAACACACTAATGGGTTAGGATATGTGATCTGAGTAGGCCTCTGGCCTTTTCGCACTAACCACCACGCGGGAATAGTATGGCCACTCGGTGTCATATGTATCAGCCGAAGTTCTTCAGACGTCAGCAGTTGAGCGACACGCGCCCGGGTGGACCGCGAAAGCCTCCGTGTGTATACAGGGGCTAGGTCTGGTCCCAGCCATCCTCGCAACGGGCAAGAGTGCAAAGGGCGATGGGCCCAAGACCCCTGAGCGCTTAGGGTGTAGACCGGCGTGCTGGCCTCTCTGTTGAACCTAGGTAGGGCTACGGCGTGTCGATCAGCCGAGGCCGGGCATGACCCGATAACAGTGTGTCTGGCCAGAGTTAATCGAGCGTGTTGGGTAAGTTGGTGCACCCCTGCAGGGAAGTATATCTATTCGAATAGCCATGTCCAAGGTAACGGATGTTCAGAGAGTATCCCGATCCTCTACAACTAGAACTGGATACTTGAGATGCTTAATTAATATGTTAGCTCCGGGATTGCTTTCTCGCAGGGAGTCGAGGAAGGATCTCTGGGCATAGCTACTATTATACTTGTTGTTACTACTATATTTATGTACTAATCTACACTCTTCTAATGCTACAAGATGCTAGTCTTCGATAGGCTAGGCCTTCCCTTCTATTCTGGCATTTTTGCAGTCTAGTCCACCGATACATCCTCCCCTTTGATACCGATGCATACTTAGCATAGATCTGATGTAAGTCTCGCGAGTACTTTGGATGAGTACTCACGGTTGCTTTGCTACCTCTTTTTTTCCCTACCCGAATGCTGCGATCAGATGACGGAGCCCCGGAGCCAGCTGCCCCAGTCGACGACTACTACTACCCCTCTGGTGGAGCCTACTACTACGTGGAGACCAACGACCAGGAGTAGATAGGAGGCTCCCAGGCAGGAGGCCTGCACCTTTTCGATCAGATATCGTTGTTTTGCTCAGCCTTCTTAAGGCAGACTTGTTTAGTTTTATGTCTGTACTCAGATATTTGTTGTTGCTTCCGCTAACGCTTGTATGCGAGCTTATCTATTCGAGCCCTCAAGGCCCCTGGCTTGTAATATAAAGCTTGTATGACTTTTATTTGTGTTTAGAGTTGTGTTGTGATATCATCCCGTGAGTCCTTAGGCTTGATCGTGTGCATTTGCGTGTATGATTAGTGCACGGTCGGGCCGGGGGCATCACATTGATGTTGTGGTTGGGTTTTACCTTAATGATCTTTAGTAGTTGCGGATGATTGCTAGAGTTCCAATCATAAGTGCATATGATCCAAGTATGGAAAGTATGTTAGCGTATGCCTCTCCCTCATTGCATATGATAAGTATCTATCGTGTTATATTCAATTGCCTATGGACAATCTTTCTCTTTGTGTTACAAAAAGCTTTCTACTACACAACTAACTTTTATTATCTTGCAAATTACTCCTAGTTTTATTCCTACTAAGTACTTCTAGTTTTATTCTTGCAAACTTATCCTATTACACCTACAAAGTAGTTTTATTCTTGTTCTAGGTAAAGCGAACGTTAAGAGTGCGAAAAGTTGTATCGGTGGTCGATAGAACTTGAGAGAATATTAATTCTACCTTTAGCTCCTCATTGGGTTCGACACTCTTACTTATTGAAAAATTCTACAAACGATCCCCTATACTTGTGGGTTATCACAGCCCCTGAGCACTACGCCGTGGGAGGTCGGCCGAAGAAACAACCACAAGGGTTCAGATCAAGAAACAAGAATGTACAATGCAGCCTTCGGGTGGAGTTGTGGGGGGGTCCACTTATAGCGATGCAGCCCTCGAGTCCCTCAACAAAGAGATTCGTTTGTTCTTCCGTAACTTGTCTATCCCAAGGAGTTTCGATAAAGTGTGTTTTTGCTGAATCGTTGTGTGTCATGTTACATTTAGCAAACTAGAAGGGACATGAAAAAGTGTGGAAGGTCATTGCGACCTCCTTGTTTTCCAACCTAATTTTGTTTGAGCTAAAAGTACATGAAAATGCAGATTTTGCAAAGCAGTTTATGCAGAAAAGTAAGTTATACTACTATATCTATGCATAAAATAGACGGAGATGCTCGGCATTCCAGGGTCGTGATGTGATCCGACCTGTTTTCTTGTTGCGGAGGTAGTATGCTCCATTGTTGAGGACCTCGTGAACGACAAAAGGGCCTTCCCATGGGGAGGACATCTTGTTCTTTCTTGGCTTCTGCTTGAGGCGTAGGACGACGCCGTTGAATTCGTGTGCCCGGACGCGCCGGCCTTGATACTATCACAGCTTCTGTTGGTAGATGCTCGTGCGTTCGATGGCGAGGAGGTGCGCTTCTTGCTTTGCGATGACGTCGTCTTTCCTGTTTTCTTTGGCGACCTCCTTGTCATACGCTCGGACTCGCGGTGAGTCGTATTCAATATCAGATGCGAGGACCGCCTCCGCCCCGTAGACCATGAAGAAGGGCATGTAGCCGATGGACTTGTTTGGGGTTGTGCGCAAGCTCCAGAGGACAGAGGGGAGCTCTTCCACCTAGTTGCCCTTCGCCTGAACAAGTGGTGTGATGAGCCGTGGCTTAAGGCCTTGCATAATCAGCCCGTTCGCTCCTTCGACCTGTTCGTTGGACTGAGGGTGTGCCACAGACGCGTAGTTTATGTGGATCCGCCGTTGGTGGCAGAAATCTTTGAACTCCAAGGCGGTGAAGTTGGACCCGTTATCAATGATGATGTTGTGTGGGACGCCGAAACGGTGTATGAGGCCGGAGACGAACTTGACCGCTGTGTTGGCCTCCGCGTTTGTCACCGGTTTAGCCTCAATCCACTTGGTTAACTTGTCGATGGCCACGAACAAGAATTTGTGGCCTCCTGGCGAAGGTGTGAGCTTGCCAACCATGTCCAGCCCCCACACCACAAATGGCCATGTCAGTGGGATCGTCTTTAGAGCTCAGGCCGGCATGTATGTTTTGTTGGCAAAGCGTTGGCAGCCCTCGCAGCTCCGAACGATTTCCTCGGTGTCACGCATTGCATGAGGCCAGAAGAAACCATGGCGAAATGCCTTTGCAGCGATTGTTCTTGGGGCTGCATGATGGCCACAAGCCCCCACGTGTATTTCTTCGAGTAGCTTCTTTCCTTCTTCCTCTGAGACACAGTGCTGAAAAACGCCCACTAGGCTGCGTTTGTATAGCTCGTCGTTGATGATTGTATAGGCCTTGGAGCGACAGACAATGCATCGTGCCTCCGTTTTGTCCTGGGGGAGCTTGCTACTTGTGAGTTGCGTTGGGATTTTCCCCGAAGAGGAAGGGTGCAGCAATATAGTAGCGGATAGTATTTCCCTCTCTGAGAACCAAGGTTATCGAACCAATAGGAGAACCAAGCAAATCCTAGTCAAGTAGTACCTACACACACAAGAGCAAATACTTGCATCCAACGCGGGCAAGAGGGTTGTCAATCCCCTTGAACTCGTTACTTGCAAGGATTAAATCTGATAGTGATAGATATAATAATTGAAAAGTAAATAAAAAGTAAAATAATTGCAGCAAGGTAATTTAGGTTTTTGTAATATAATTAAAGTAGACCCGGGGGCATAGTTTTCACTAGAGGCTTCTCTCTTGAAACAAAGCATACGGTGGGTAAACAAATTACTGTTGGGCAATTGATAGAAAAGTGCATAGTTATGATGTTATTCATCGCAATGATCGCCCGTGACAAGTAGACCGGCTCCTGCCTGCATCTACTACTATTACTCCACCAATCGATCGACTCCTACCTGCATCTATGGTATTAAGTTCATGACAAACTGAGTAACACTTTAAGCAAGATGACATAATGTAGATAGAATAGAATCAAGCAATATGTTTAAACCCCATCGTTTTACACTGCAACAATACAAATACGTGCCTCGCTACCCCTTCTATCACTGGGTGAGGACACCGCAAGATTGAACCCATTACAAAGCACCTCTCCCGCTGAAGATAAATCAATCTAGTTGGCCAAACCAAATGGATAGATCGGAGAGAAATACAAAGCTATAATAATCATGCATAATAATGTTCAGAAAAGACTCAATTACTTTCAGTGAATAATCTGATCATAAACCCATAATTCATCGGATCCCAACAAACACACCGCAAAAGAAGATTACATCGGATAGAACTCCATGGAGATCATGGAGAACTTTGTATTGAAGATCAAAGAGAGAGAGAAAGCCATCTAGCTACTAGCTATGGACCCGTAGGTCTATGGTGAACTACTCACACATCATCGGAAGGGCAGCAAGGTTGATGTAGAATCCCTCCGTGATCGATTCCCCCTCTGGCAGAGTACCGGAAAAGGCCTCCAGATGGGATCACGGAAGAATAGAGGCTTGCAGCGGTGGAAACATTGTATCGTCTGGCTCTCTGTGGGTTTTGGAATATTTGCGAATTTATAGAAGTGGAATTAGGTCAGATGGAGCCACGTGGGGCCCACAAGGCATCAGGGTGCGCCTACACCCTTGGCGCGCCCTGTTGCCTTGCCGTCTCCTCGTAGGTCTTCTGGTCCTCCCCCGAAGCTTCTAGGGTCTCTTTTGCCTAGAAAAAAATCTTGAAAAAGTTTCGTAGCGTTTGGACTCCGTTTGGTATAGATTTTCTGTAAAACCAAAAACAAGCAGAAAACAGCAGCTGGCACTAGGCACTGAGTCTTAGGTTAGTCCCCAAAAATGATATAAAATTGCATATAAAGTATCAAAGAATGATAATATAATAGCATGAAACAATCAAAAATTATAGATACGTCGGGGACGTATCAGCATCCCCAAGCTTAATTCCTGCTCGTCCTCGAGTAGGTAAATGATAAAACATATTTTTTTATGTTGAATGCTACCTAGCATGTTTATCATGTAATATCTCTTACGGTATAAATATTGAGAAACGATGAAGTAATTAATATCAACATAATAATATCCATGAATACAAGAACATAATCATTAAGTTTTCAAACTATACGATGCTCAATGAATGTTATCCCTACTCATTGAATTATGTAAGCATGGCATGACTCCGCCTTCACCGCATAAATATAAATCACGAGCACCCTTGAGTCAAACCAAGCAATTTTATACTTTTTCACGCACTCAATATATGAGCGTGACACGTGGACATTAACACTATAGGTGGAATAGAATGCAGTGGTAGAGATATGTAGGAGAAGTCAAAAAGGAAGAAAGGCTTGCATCAACTTGGCGGATCAATAGGCAATGGGAGGCCCATCAATCGATATTAATGCGAGGAGTAGGGATTGCCATGCAACGGATGCACTAAGAGCTATAAGTGTATGAAAGCTCGATGGAAACTAAGTGGGTGTGCATCCAACTTGCTTGCTCACGTAGACCTCGAGCATTTTGAGGAAGCCCGTCATCGGAATATACAAGCCAAGTTCTATAATAAAACATTCCCACTAGTATATGAAAGTGATATCTCAGGAGACTCTCTATATGAAGAATATGGTGCTACTCTGAAGCACAAGTGTGGTAAAAGGATAGTAGCATTGTCCCATCTCTCTTTTTCTCTCATTTTTTTCTCTTTTTTTGGAACAATCTCATGGACCTCATGCCCACATTTTGGAGGACTCATCAGTCTCCATCATTCTTTTCCTCACTGGGACAATGCTCTAATATGATGATCATCACACTTTTATTTACTTACAACTCGATATTACAACTCGATAATGATACAAGATGACTCTGTATGAATGCCTCTGGCAGTGTACCAGGATGTGCAATAATCTAGCGTAACATGTATAACAATTATGAACGGTGACTTTGCCATAAATATCATGTCAGCTCTATATGATCATGCAAAGCAATATGACGATGAACACATATGTCATTAGACGGAATGGTGGAAGTTGCATGGCAATATATCTCAGAATGGCTATGGAAATGCCATGATAGGTAGGTATGGTGGCTGTTTTGAGGAAGATATAAGGAGGCTTATGTGTGATAGAGTGTATCATATCACGGGATTTGGATTCACCGACGAAGTTTGCACTGACTCTCGAGGTGAGAAAGGGCAATGCACGGTACCGAAGAGGCTAGCAAATTGCGGAAAGGTGGGAGTGTGTGATTGTCCATGAACTCACATTAGTCATAAAGAACTCATATACTTATTGTGAAAGTTTTATTAGCCCTCGAAGCAAAGTACTACTCGCATGCCCCTAGGGAGGAAGTTGGTAGGAGTTAACCATCGCGCACCCCCGATTTAGACAGCACTCAAAGATTTCAATCAGACATAAAAACGCTCAAACTTTCCCATCATGCCATGACGGACACTTAAATGAGTAGTGTATAAAAAGCTTTAATATCAATATTTCTAATAACCAATGGTCATGAACTAATACCGTTTCATATTACTACATCAATATAATTGAACCATACGCCTCATATTTAGTGATCTACATGAAAGTTTTTATTATACCACTCTTTTATAACTATCATTTTCAGACTAGTCTTATAACTCGTGAATATTACCACATCCTATTTAGGACTCTCAAAAATATTTAAGTGAAGCATGAGAGTGCAATAATTTCTATAAAATATATAACCACCGCCGTGCTCTAACAAATATAAGTGAAGCACAAGAGCAACTGCATAGCTCAAAAGATATAAGTGAAACTCACAGAGTATTCTAACAAATTAAGATGAATGTGTGTCTCTCTCAAAAGGTGTGTCCAGCAAATAATGATTGTGGCAAACTAAAAAGCAAACAAAACTATGGCACAAGACGCTCCAAGTAAAACTCATATCATGTGATGAATAAAAATATAGCTCCAAGTAACATACCGATGAATTGTAGACGAAAGAGGGGATGACATCCGGGACATCCCCAAGCTTAGACGCTTGGGTCTTCCTTGAATATTACCTTGGGGTGCCTTGTTCATCCTCAAGCTTAGGGTCTTGCCACTCCTTATTCCTTCTTCCATCGTGATCTCACCCAAAACTTGAAAACTTCAGCACACAAAACTCAACAGAAACTTTGTGAGATCCGTTACTATAATAAATCAAATCGTCCACTTTAGGTACTGTTATAAACTCATTCCTAATTGTTCTTGCATAATACCTACTGTATTCAAACTTCTCAATGACTTATACCCCCCGATATAATCCATAGTTTCATTCAAACAAGCACACTATGCAATAAAAACAGAATCTGTCTAAAACAGAACAGTACGCAATGATAGAATATTTATCCATACTTCTGTAGATCAAAAAAATCCGAAAAAATAAGAAAACGTAAAATATTTGTACCCCAATACTATGTAAAAATTTCAGATGTTTCTGGCGCTCCAGTATAAAATGTAAAATCAAATAGCGGGTGCAAAACTTTCTGTTTTCAAACAGCATCAATTATACTATCATTTAAATCATCCCAAAGGCATTTCTTGGCACAAACACTAATTAAAAGATAAAAAACAACCATTATAGTAGCAATAATCATGTTTGCGCACAAAAACATAAATTATAACTATTGGGTTGGCTCCCAACAAGCTCTTCCTTTATAGCCATTAAGATATGCTTTGAGATTTCAATGATGCTCACGTGAAAGATAAGAATTGAAGCACAAAGAGAGCATCATAAAACATGTGACAAACACATTCAAGTCTAACATACTTCCTATGTGCTACTTGCAGACTGCGTTGGTATTTCCCCGAAGAGGAGAGGATGCAGTATAGTAGAGATAAGTATTTCCCTAAGTTAAGAACCAAGGTTATCAATCCAGCAGGAGAACCAAGCAAAATTCCGTTAAGCGCACCTGCACACACAAAAGCAAACACTTGCAACCAACGCAAATAAGAGGGTTGTCAATCCTCTTAGCGTATATTTTCAAGGATTAAATCTTATAGAGATAAATAGATAAACTAAAATACTAAATAAAATAAAAGTAAATAAATTGCAGCAAGGTATTTTTAGGTTTTTTATATATAATAAAGTAGACCCGGGGCCATAGTTTTCACTAGAGGCTTCTCTCTCGAACACATAGCATACGGTGGGTAGACAAATTACTGTTGGGCAATTGATAGAAAAACAAATAATTATGATAGATTCATGGCAATGATCATGTATATAGGCATCACGTCCGAGACAAGTAGACCGACTCCTGCCTGCATCTACTACTATTACTCCACCCATCAACCGCTATCCAGCATGCATCTACGGTATTAAGTATGAAACAGAGTAACGCCTTAAGCAAGATGACATGATGTAGACAAAGTAAACTCAAGCAATATGATTAAACCCCATCTTTTTATCCTTAATGGCAACAATACAAATACGTGTCATGTCCCCTTCTGTCACTGGGATTGAACACCACAAGATTGAACCCATCACAAAGCACCTCTCCCATTGCAAGACAAATCAATCTAGTAGGCCAAACCAAATCGATAGATCGGAGAGAAATGTTGGAAATATGCCCTAGAGGCAATAATAAATTGGTTATTATTATATTTCCTTGTTCATGATAATCGTTTATTATCCATGCTATAATTGTATTGATTGGAAACTCAAATACATGTGTGGGTACATAGACAACACTGTGTCCCTAGTAAGCCTCTAGTTGACTAGCTCGTTGATCAAAGATGGTTAAGGTTTCCTAGCCATTGACATGAGATGTCATTTGATAACGGGATCACATCATTAGAAGAATGATGTGATGGACAAGACCCAAACTATAAACGTAGCATATGATCGTGTCAGTTTATTGCTATTGTTTTCTGCATGTCAAGTATCTGTTCCTATGACCATGAGATCATGCAACTCCCTGACATCGGAGGAGTACCTTGTGTGTATCAAACGTCACAACGTAACTGGGTGACTATAAAGGTGCTCTACAGGTATCTCCGAGGATGTCTGTTGGGTTGGCATGGATCAAGACTGGAATTTGTTACTCCGTATGACGGAGAGGTATCTCAGGGCCCACTCGGTAATACAACATCACAATGAGCCTTGCAAGCAATGTGACTAAAGTGTTAGCCACGAGATCTTGTATTACGGAACGAGTAAAGAGACTTGCCAGTAACGAGATTGAACTAGGTATTGAGATACCGACGATCGAATCTCGGGCAAGTAACATACCGAAGAACAAAGGGAACAACATACGGGATTAACTGAATCCTTGACATAGAGGTTTGACCGATAAAGATCTTCGTAGAATATGTAGGAGCCAATATGGGTATCCAGGTCCCGCTATTGGTTATTGATTGTAGAGGTGTCTCGGTCATGTCTACATAGTTCTCGAACCCGCAGGGTCTACACACTTAACGTTTGGTGACGATTAGTATAGTTGAGTTATTTTGTTGGTGACCGAAGGTTGTTCGGAGTCCCGGATAAGATCCCGGACATGACGGGGATCTCCGGAAGAGTCCGGAGGTAAAGATTGATATATGTGATAATAGTGTTTTGATCTCCGGAAGGGTTCCGGAATTCACCGGAAGGGGTTCCGGATGTTTACCGAAGTGTTCGGGTGCAGCAACACTTTATATGAGCCAAAGGGGTAAAGCCCACGAGGTATTGGAAAGTGCAAAAGGAACTTTTGCTGCTACCTTAAGCGGTACTACCGCTGGTAAGGCAGTACTACCGCATAAGCGGTACTACCGCTTGTGTGAAGCGGTACTACCGCATAAGCGGTACTACCGCTTGTGTGAAGCGGTACTACCGCTCAAACGGTACTACCGCTTGTGCGCGGTACTACAGGGATCCGAGTTGGACTCTTTCCCTGCGGGCCAAACCGACCTTGTGCGGGCAAAACCGACCTGGAGGAGGCTTTTACTCCAAGTTTAGACCCCAAGGCTCAACATATAAATAGAGGGGCAGGGCTAGCACACGGGACACATTAAGATTTCCCAAGCCGTGTGTCGGCAACCCTAACCCTCTAGTTCTCCCGTCATAATCTCCGTAGTGCTTGGCGAAGCCCTGCAGAGATTGTTCCTCACCACCATCACCACGTCGTCGTGCTGTCGGAACTCATCTACTACTTCACCATCGCTCGCTGGATCGAGGAGGTGAAGGCGTCATCAAGCCGTACGTGTGTTGAACGCGGAGGTGCCGTCCGTTCGGCACTAGTTCGTGATCGGATCGAGGGACGACTTGCGATTTGGATCGCGGAGACGTTCGACTACATCAACCGCGTTTCTTAACGCTTCCGCTTAGCGATCTACAAGGGTATGTAGATTCACTCTCCCTCTCGTAGATGCTCATCACCATGGATAATCTTGTGTGTGCGTAGGAAAATTTTTGTTTCCCATGCAACGTTCCCCAACAGTGGTATCAGAGCTAGGTCTATGCGTAGATGAGATCTCGAGTAGAACACAAACGAGTTGTGGGCGTGGGTGTCTACATATTGCTTGCCGTTACTAGTTGATACTTGATTCGGCGGTATTGTGAGATGAAGCGGCCCGGACCGACATTACGCGTACGCTTACGCGAGACAGGTTCCTTCAACTGACATGTAACTTCGTTGCATAATGATGGCTAGCGGGTGTCTGTCTCTCTCACTTTAGTTGAATCGATTTCAATGAAGAGGGTTCTTTTAGAAGATCAAAAAGCAATCACTACACCACGTTGTGGTTTTGCGTAGGTAAGAACGGTTCTTGCAAACCCGTAGCAGCCACGTAAAATTTGCAACAACAATTAGAGGACGTCTAACTTGTTTTTGCAGGGTATGTTGTGATGTGATATGGCCAATTACATGATGAGATATATGTGATGTATGAGATGATCATGTGTTGTATAGAATATCACGACTTGCATGTCGATGAGTACGGCAACTGGCAGGAGCCATAGAGTTGTCTTTAATTATTGTATGACCTGCGTGTCAATCATTAAGCGCTATGTAATGCTTTACTTTATCTCTAAACGTTAGCAATAGTCGTGGAAGCAACAGTCGGCGCGACAACCTCATGGCGACACGTTGATGGAGATCATGGTGTCATGCCGGTGACGATGGAGATCATGCCGGTGCTTTGGAGATGGAGATCAAAAGCACAAGTTCATGGCCATATCATGTCACTTATGATTTGCATGTGATGTTAATCCTTTTATGCATCTTATTTTGCTTAGGACGACGGTAGCATTATAAGGTGATCCCTCACTTAAATTTCAAGATAAATTGTGTTCTTCCCGAGTGTGCACCGTTGCGAAAGTTCGTCATTTCGAGACACGCCGTGATGATCGGGTGTGATAGACTCTACGTTCACATACAACGGGTGTAAGCCATGTTGCACGTGCGGAACACTCGGGTTAAGCTTGACGAGCCTAGCATGTACAGACATGGCCTCGGAACACAAGAGACCGAAAGGTCGAACATGAGTCATATAGTAGATATGATCAACATGAAGATGTTCACCATTGAAACCACCTCAACTCACGTGATGATCGGACTTGAGTTGGTGGATTTGGATCATGTTACACTCGAAGGACCGGAGGGATGTCAATTTGAGTGGGAGTTTTTAAGTAATATGATTAACTAAACTCATTATCTTGAACAATAGTCTAAGTTGTCTTTGCAAAATTTATGTTGTAGATCATGGCTCGCGCAGTAGCACCCCTGAATTTTAATGCGTTCCTAGAGAAAGCTAAGTTGAAAGATGATGGAAGTAACTTTGTGGACTGGGCCCGTAATCTAAAGATTATCCTTACGGCTTCCCAGAAGGCTTATGTCCTTGATGCACCGCTTGGTGATCCACCCGCTCCAGTTGAGTCTCTAGACGTTGTGAACGCCTGGCAGGCTCGTTCTGAAGATTACTCAATAGTTCAATGTGCAATATTGTATGGCTTAGAACCGGGACTTCAAAGACGTTTTGAACGTCATGGAGCATATGAGATGTTCCAGGAGTTGAAGTTTATCTTTCAGAAGAATGCCCGGATCGAGAGATATGAGATCTCCGATAAGTTCTATGCTTGCAAGATGGAGGAGAACGGGTCTATCAGTGATCACGTACTCAGAATGTCTGGGTACTCCACCTGTCTGCTGAATTGGGGATGCCCCTTCCGCCAGAGGCTATCACTGACAGAGTTCTTCAATCATTGCCACCTAGCTACAAGAGCTTCGTGTTGAACTATAACATGCACGGGATGAACAAGTCAGTCGCCGAGCTGTTTGCGATGCTGAAAGCTGCTGAGTCTGAAATTCAGAAGGAGCATCAAGTGTTGATGGTCAATAAAACCATGAGTTTCAAGAAAAATGGCAAGGGTAAGAAGGGTAACTCCAAGAAGAGTGGCAAAGCAGTTGCTCCTCTCGTGAAGAAACCCAAGGCTGGACCCAAACCAGAAACTGTGTGTTTTCATTGCAAGGGAACTGGACACTGGAAGCGGAACTGCCCCAAGTATTTGGCTAACAATAAGGCGGCCAACAACAAACAAGGTATATATGATATACATGTTATTGATGTGTACCTTACCAACTCTCGTTGTAGTGCCTGGGTATTTGATACCGGTGCGGTTGCTCATATTTGCAACTCAAAACAGGAACTGCGGAATAGACGGAGGCTGGCAAAGGACGAAGTGACGATGCGCGTGGGAAATGGTTCCAAGGTTGATGTGATCGCCGTCGGCACGCTCGCTCTTCGATTACCATCGGGATTAGTGATGAACCTGAATAATTGTTATTTAGTGCTTGCGTTAAGCATGAACATTATATCTGGATCTTGTTTATTGCGAGACGGTTACTCATTTAAATCAGAGAATAATGGTTGTTCTATTTATATGAGTAATATCTTTTATGGTCATGCACCCGATGTGAGGGGTTTATTCTTATTGAATCTCGATAGTAATGATACACATGTTCATAACATTGATGCCAAAAGATGTAGAATTGATAATGATAATACCACTTTCTTGTGGCACTGCCGTTTAGGTCATATTGGCGTAAAACGCATGAGGAAGCTCCATGCTGATGGACTTTTAGAGTCACTTGATTTTGAATCACTTGACACATGTGAGCCATGCCTCATGGGCAAGATGACTAAAACGCCGTTCTCTGGAACAATGGAACGGGCAAGTGACTTATTGGAAATCATACATACTGATGTGTGCGGTCCGATGAGTATTGAGGCGCGCGGTGGTTATCGTTACTTTCTCACCTTCACCGATGACTTAAGTAGATATGGGTATATTTACTTAATGAAACACAAGTCTGAAACATTTGAAAAGTTCAAACAATTTCAGAGTGAAGTTGAGAATCATCGTAACAAGAAGATTAAATTCCTACGATCTGATCGAGGAGGAGAATATCTGAGTTATGAGTTTGGCAGTCACTTAAGACAATGTGAAATTGTTTCACAACTGACACCGCCTGGAACACCATAGCGTAATGGTGTGTCCGAACGTCGTAATCGAACCTTATTGGATATGGTGCGATCTATGATGTCTCTTGCCGATTTGCCACTATCGTTTTGGGGTTATGCATTAGAGACAGCTGCATTCACTTTAAATAGGGCACCATCGAAATCCGTTGAGACGACGCCATATGAACTTTGGTTTGGCAAGAAGCCAAAGCTGTCGTTTCTTAAAGTTTGGGGATGTGATGCTTATGTCAAAAAGCTTCAGCCTGAAAAGCTGGAACCCAAAGCGGAGAAATGCGTCTTCATAGGATACCCAAAAGTGATAGTTGGGTATACCTTCTACTTCAGATCCGAAGGCAAAGTGTTTGTCGCTAAAAACGGAACATTTCTTGAGAAAGAGTTTCTCTCGAAAGAATTGAGTGGGAGGAAGATAGAACTTGATGAGGTTGTTGAACCTTTACTTCAACCTGAAAGTAGCGCAGCACAGAAAGATGTTTCTGTAGAACCTACAACAGCTGAAGAGGAAGTTAATGATGATGATCATGAAGCTTTGGATCAAGTTGCTATCGAACCTCGTAGGTCGACAAGGACGCGTACTGCTCCTGAGTGGTACGGCAACCCTGTCTTAGAGGTCATGTTGTTGGACAACGATGAACCTACGAGCTATGGAGAAGCGATGATGGGCCCGGATTCCGAGAAGTGGTTAGAGGCCATGAAATCCGAGATGGGATCCATGTATGAAAACAAAGTGTGGACTTTGGAAGTATTACCTGAAGGGCGTAAGGCCATTCAGAACAAATGGATCTTTAAGAGGAAGACGGACGTGGACGGTAATGTCACCGTCTATAAAGCTCGACTTGTGGCAAAGGGTTTTTCACAAGTTCAAGGAGTTGACTACGATGAGACCTTCTCACCCGTAGCGATGCTTAAGTCCGCCAGAATCACGTTAGCAATAGCTGCCTTTTTCGATTATGAAATTTGGCAGATGGATGTCAAAACAGCGTTCCTTAACGGTTTCCTTAAGGAAGAGTTTTATATGATGCAACCAGAAGGTTTTGTCGATCCAGAGAATGCTGACAAAGTTTGCAAACTCCAGCGATCCATTTATGGACTGGTGCAAACATCTCGGAGTTGGAATCTTCACTTTGATGAAGTGATCAAAGCGTTCGAGTTTATACAAGTTTACGGAGAAGCTTGTATTTACAAGAAAGTGAGTGGGAGCTCTATAGCATTTCTAATATTATATGTGAATGACATATTACTGATTGGAAACAATATAGAAATGTTGGAAAGCGTGAAGGGATATTTGAACAAGAGTTTTTCAATGAAGGACCTAGGAGAAGCTGCTTTCATATTAGGCATCAAGATCTATAGAGATAGATCGAGACGCTTAATAGGACTTTCACAAAGCACATACCTTGACAAAGTTTTGAAGAAGTTCAAAATGGATCAGTCCAAGAAGGGGTTCTTGCCTGTATTGCAAGGTGTGAAGTTGAGTAAGACTCAATGCCCAGTGACTGCAGAAGATAGAGAAAAGATGAGTGTCATCCCCTATGCTTCAGCCATAGGCTCTATCATGTATGCAATGCTGTGCACAAGACCCGATGTCAGCCTTGCCATAAGTATGGTCGGAAGGTATCAAAGTGATCCAGGAATGGAACACTCGACGGCGGTCAAGAATATCCTGAAGTACCTGAAAAGGACTAAGGACATGTTTCTCGTTTATGGAGGTGATCAAGAGCTCGTCGTAAAGGGTTACGTCGATGCAAGCTTTGACACTGATCCGGATGACTCTAAGTCACAAACCGGATACGTATTTATTCTTAATGGGGGTGCGGTTAGCTGGTGCAGTTCCAAGCAAAGCATGGTAGCTGATTCTACATGCGAAGCGGAGTACATCGCTGCCACGGAGGCGGCGAAGGAAGGTGTCTGGATGAAGGAGTTCATGACAGATCTTGGAGTAGTGCCTAGTGCGCTTAACCCAATGACTCTGTTTTGTGATAATACTGGTGCCATTGCTCTAGCCAAGGAACCAAGATTTCACAAGAGGACCAGACACATAAAGCGACGTTTCAATTCCATCCGCGATTACATCAAGGAGGACGACATAAATATTTGCAAAGTACACACGGATCTGAATGTTGCAGATCCGATGACTAAACCTCTTCCAAGGGCTAAACATGAACAACACTAGAACTGCATGGGTGTTCGATTCATTACAATGTAAAATCACATAGTGATGTGAACTAGATTATTGACTCTAGTGCAAGTGGGAGACTGTTGGAAATATGCCCTAGAGACAATAATAAATTGGTTATTATTATATTTCCTTGTTCATGATAATCGTTTATTATCCATGCTATAATTGTATTGATTGGAAACTCAAATACATGTGTGGGTACATAGACAACACTGTGTCCCTAGTAAGCCTCTAGTTGACTAGCTCGTTGATCAAAGATGGTTAAGGTTTCCTAGCCATTGACATGAGATGTTATTTGATAACGGGATCACATCATTAGGAGAATGATGTGATGGACAAGACCCAAACTATAAACGTAGCATATGATCGTGTCAGTTTATTGCTATTGTTTTCTGCATGTCAAGTATCTGTTCCTATGACCATGAGATCATGCAACTCCCTGACATCGGAGGAGTACCTTGTGTGTATCAAACGTCGCAACGTAACTGGGTGACTATAAAGGTGCTCTACAGGTATCTCCGAGGATGTCTGTTGGGTTGGCATGGATCAAGACTGGGATTTGTTACTCCGTATGACGGAGAGGTATCTTAGGGCCCACTCGGTAATACAACATCACAATGAGCCTTGCAAGCAATGTGACTAAAGTGTTAGCCACGAGATCTTGTATTACGGAACGAGTAAAGAGACTTGCCAGTAACGAGATTGAACTAGGTATAGAGATACCGACGATCGAATCTCGGGCAAGTAACATACCGAAGAACAAAGGGAACAGCATACGGGATTAACTGAATCCTTGACATAGAGGTTCGACCGATAAAGATCTTCGTAGAATATGTAGGAGCCAATATGGGTATCCAGGTCCCGCTATTGGTTATTGATCGTAGAGGTGTCTCGGTCATGTCTACATAGTTCTCAAACCCGCAGGGTCTACACACTTAACGTTTGGTGACGATTAGTATAGTTGAGTTATTTTGTTGGTGACCGAAGGCTGTTCGGAGTCCCGGATAAGATCACGAACATGACGGGGATCTCCGAAAGAGTCCGGAGGTAAAGATTGATATATGTGATAATAGTGTTTTGATCTCCGGAAGGGTTCCGGAATTCACCGGAAGGGGTTCCGGATGTTTACCGAAGTGTTCGGGTGCAGCAACACTTTATATGAGCCAAAGGGGTAAAGCCCACGAGGTATTGGAAAGTGCAAAAGGAAGTTTTGCTGCTGCCTTAAGCGGTACTACCGCTGGTAAGGCAGTACTACCACGTAAGCGGTACTACCGCTTGTGTGAAGCGGTACTACCGCGTAAGCGGTACTACCGCTTGTGTGAAGCGGTACTACCGCATAAGCGGTACTACCGCTTGTGTGAAGCGGTACTACCGCTCGTGAGCGGTACTACCGCTTGTGCGCGGTACTGTAGGGATCCGAGTTGGACTCTTTCCCTGCGGGCCAAACCGACCTTGTGCGGGCAAAACCGACCTGGAGGAGGCTTTTACTCCAAGTTTACACCCCAAGGCTCAACATATAAATAGAGGGGCAGGGCTAGCACACTGGACACATTAAGATTTCCCAAGCCGTGTGTCGGCAACCCTAACCCTCTAGTTCTCCCGTCATAATCTCCGTAGTGCTTGGCGAAGCCCTGCAGAGATTGTTCCTCACCACCATCACCACGCCGTCGTGCTGTCGGAACTCATCTACTACTTCACCATCGCTCGCTGGATCGAGGAGGTGAAGGCGTCATCAAGCCGTACGTGTGTTGAACGCGGAGGTGCCGTCCGTTCGGCACTAGTTCGTGATCGGATCGAGGGACGACTTGCGATTTGGATCGCGGAGACGTTCGACTACATCAACCGCGTTTCTTAACGCTTCCGCTTAGCGATCTACAAGGGTATGTAGATTCACTCTCCCTCTCGTAGATGCTCATCACCATGGATAGATCTTGTGTGTGCGTAGGAAAATTTTTGTTTCCCATGCAACGTTCCCCAACAAGAAATACAAAGCTATAATAATCATGCATAAAAGAGTTCAGAGAAGACTCAAATATTCCTCATGAATAATCTGATCATAAACTCACAATTCATCGGACCCCAAAAAACACACCGCAAAAGAAGATTACAATGGATAGAACTCCAGGAACATCGAGGAGAACATGGTATTGAAGATCAAAGAGAGAGAAGAAGCCATCTAGCTACTAACTATGGACCCGTAGGTCTGTGGTAAAGTACTCACACATCATCGGAAGGGCAGCAAGGTTGATGAAGAAGCCCTCCGTGATCGATTCCCCCTCCGGCAGAGTACCGGAAAAGGCCTCCAGATGGGATCGCGGAAGAACAGAGGCTTGCGGCGGTGGAAAGGTTTTCTCTTTTGTCTCTCTGGTATATTGGGAATATTTTAGAATTTATAGCGCTGGAATTAGGTCAGGAGGGGCAACGAGGGGCCCACAAGCCTGGGGGGGCGTGCCCTGCCCCCCTGGGCGCGCCCTCCAGGCTTGCCGCCTCCTCGTGGCTCTTCTGGTCTTCTGCCGAAGCTTTGTGGGTCTCTTCTGGTCCAGAAAAAGTTAATCCAAAGTTTTTTTTTCTTGTTTGGACACTTTTTGATAATGATTTTCTGAAAAGGCAAAAACAAGCAGAAAACAACAACTGGCACTGGGCACTGGGTTAATAGGTTAGTCGCAAAAAATGATATATAATGGCATATAATTGCATATAAAACATCCAAGATTGATACTATAATAGCATGGAACAATCAAAAATTATAGATACATTGGAGACGTGTCAAGCATCCCCAAGCTTAATTCCTGCTCGTCCTCGAGCAGGTAAATGATAAAAACAGAATTTTTGATGTGGAATGCTACCTATCATGTTTCATCATGTAATCTCTCTCTTACGGTATGAATAATAAGATCTGAATGATTCAAAGCAATAATCTATAGTGTGATATAAAGACATCAATACTCTGGCATACTAATAAACAATCATGTCTTTCAAAATAAAAATGCTAAAGAACGTTATCCCTACAAATCATATAATCCTGTCATGCTCCATCTTCTTAACACAAAGTATTTATCATGCACTACCCCGATGACAAGCCGAGCAGTTGGTTCATACTTTTTAACGCGCTTTAGCTTTTTCAACCCCCACGCAATACATGAGCGCAAGCCATGGATATAGCACTATGGGTGGAATAGAGTGTGGTGGTAGAGATAAATAAGAGAAGTCAAAAATAAGAAGATAGTCTCACATCGATGAGGCTAATCAATGGTCTATGGAGATGCCCATTAATTGATGTCAATGCGAGGAGTAGGGATTGCAATGCAACGGATGCACTAAGAGCTATAAGTGTATGAAAGCTCAATCATGAAAACTAAGTGGGTGTGCATCCAACTTGCTTGCTCATGAAGACCTCGGGCATTTGAGGAAGCCCATCATCAGAATATACAAGCCAAGTTCTATAATGAAAAATTCCCACTAGTATATGAACGTGACAAAATAGGAGACTCTCTATATGAAAAACATGGTGCTACTCTGAAGCACAAGTGTGGAAAAAGGATAGTAACATTGCCCCTTCTCTCTTTTTCTCTCATTTTTTTGTGGCTCTTTTTGGCCCCCTTTTTTAGAATGGTCTCATGGACCTCATCCCCACTTTTTCGAGGACTCATTAGTCTCCACCATTCTTTCCTCACTGGGACAATGCTCTAATAATGATGATCATCACACTTTTATTTACTTACAACTCAATATTACAACTCGATACTAGACCAAAAATATGACTCCATATGAATGCCTCTAGTAGTGTACCAGGATGTGCAATGATACTAGCGTAACATGTATAAAAATGATGAACGGTGGCTGAGCCACAAATACTATGTCAGCTATATGATCATGCAAAGCAATATGACAATGACGATGTGTGTCATAAAAATGGAACGGTGGAAGTTGCATGGCAATATATCTCGGAATGGCTATGGAAATGCCATGATAGGTAGGTATGGTGGCTGTTTTGAGGAAGATATAAGGAGGCTTATGTGTGATAGAGCGTATGATATCACGGGGTTTGGATGCACCGGCGAAGTTTGCACCAACTCTCGATGTGAGAAAGGGCAATGCACGGTACCGAAGAGGCTAGCAAATTGCAGAAAGGTGAGAGTCCGTATAATCCATGGACTCACATTAGTCATAAAGAACTCACATACTTAATGCGAAAGTTTATTAGCCCTCGAAGCAAAGTACTACTACGCATGCCCCTAGGGGGATAGATTGGTAGGACAAGTCCATCGCTCGTCCCCGACCGCCACTCATAAGGTAGACAATCAACAATAAATCATGCTCCAACTTCTTAGCATAACGACAGATCATACGTGCATGCTTCGGGAATCACAAACCTTAACACCAATATTCTTACTAAACCACAATTATCTACTAGCACCTCCCACATATTACAATCTTAATATCGCAAAACTATTGCAAGGAATCAAACTTATCATATTCGATGATCTACATTAAAGTGTTTATTATATCCCTCTTGAATACCTATCATATCAGGACCAAATACATAACCCATGCATATTACCATTTCTATTCATTAGACTCTCAAAAAGATATAAGTGAAGAATGAGAGTGCAACTATTTCTTTAAAATATAACCACCGCCGTGCTCTAAAAGATATAAGTGAAGCACTAAAGCAACTGCCTAGCTCAAAAGATATAAGTCAAGCACATAGAGTATTCTAACAAATCACGAATAATGTGTGTCCCTCTCAAAAAGGTGTGTTCAGCAAAGATGATTGTGACAAACTAAAAAGCAAACAAACTATATCACAAGACGCTCCAAGTAAAACACATATCATGTGATGAATAAAAATATAGCTCCAAGTGAGTTACCGATAGATTGTAGACGAAAGAGGGGATGCCTTCCGGGGCATCCCCAAGCTTAGACGCTTGAGTCTTCCTTGAATATTACCTTGGGGTACCTTGGGCATCCCCAAGCTTAGGCTCCTGCCGCTCCTTATTCCTTTATCCATCGTAGTCTCACCCAAAACTTGAAAACTTCAGCACACAAAACTCAACAGAAACCTCATGAGATCCGTTAGTATAACAAACAAATCTTAAACTTTAGGTACTGTTGTAAATTGATTCATATTTAATATTGGCATAATGCTACTGTACTCCAACTTCTCCATGACTCATACCCCCCGATATGATCCATAGATTCATCAAAATAAGTAAACTATGCAACAAAAACAGAATCTGTCTAACAAAACAGTCTATAAAGATCTATTTAAAAACCATACTTCTGTAACTCCAAAAATTCTGAAACATTAGTAAAACGTAAACAATTCATATACCAATACTGTGTAAAAATTTCAGATTTTTCTGATGCTCCAGTACAGAATTAAAATTCCAGCACTGGACGCAAAACTTTCTGTTTTCCAAACAACATCAATTATACTATCATCAACATCATCCCAAAGGCATTACTTGGCACAAACACAAATTAAAACATAAAAACACAATCATAACAGAGGCTATAATTGTGTAAATACTCAAGAACAGAAATAAAAAGTTTATTGGGTTGTCTCCCAACAAGCTCTTTCTTTATAGCCATTAAGATAGGCTTGAGATTTCAATGATGCTCTCATGAAAGATAATAATTGAAACACAAAGAGAGCATCATGTAGCATGTGAAAAACACATTTAAGTCTAACATACTTCCTATGCGTAGGCATTTTATAAGAAAACAAATTATCAAGACAAGCAATATCTAGCATATGCAAATAGGAAGAATGGAGCATTAATAATTTTAGCACAAAGAGAGGTTATTTAGTGACATGAAAGTTTCTACAACCATATTTTCCTCTCTCATAATAATTACATGTAGGATCATAGTCAAATTCAACAATATAGCTATCATATAAAATATTCTCTTCATGATCCACATGCATAAAAGTTTTATAATCTTCCAAGATAGTGGGATTAACATCAACTAAAGTCATGACCACTCCAAACCCACTTTGATCAAAAATTTCATAAGATTGAACACTCTCCGAATATGTGGGATTATTTTTACCTAAAGTTGACACTCTTCCAAACCCACTTTCAATATTATTGCAAACATTATTATCAATAACATATTTATCATGAGGCTTAAATAAATTTTCAAGATCATAAGAAGCATTATCACCCCAATCATGATCATTGCAATAAGTAGTGGACATAACAAAATCATCACCCCCAAGCTTGTAGTTTTGCATATTATTAACACAATTGACATTAATAGAATTTATAATAACATCATTGCAATCATGCTTTCCATTCAAGGAGCTATCATGAATCACTTTATAAATTTCTTCATAACAATTTTCAGATACACGATTTTCAAGCAAAACTTCATAAAGATAATCTAGTGCACTCAACTCACTAGCAATTGGTTCATCATAATTGGATTTTTTGAAAATATTAGCAAGTGGATGAGGATCCATAGTATCTTAATTTTTTGTTTTATTTTCTGTTCTTGTGTGTTTGACATGAAGGCAATAAAAGCAAGCAAGCAAACTAGCAAACAAGCAAATAAAAATATTTTTGTCTTTTTGTAAAAAAAAATAGAAGTGGGGGAGATGAAAATTAGAGGCAAATGCAAATACAAGGCAAATAAAATAAATGCAAGTGGATGATAGTTTCTGCGAAGGTACTTGGTAATTTTGATGATGTCTCCCCGGCAACGGCGCCAGAAATTCTTCCTGCTACTTGTAGAATGCGTTGGTATTTCCCCGAAGAGGAGAGGATGATGCAGTATAGTAGAGATAAGTATTTCCCTCAGTTAAGAACCAAGATTATCAATCCAGTAGGAGAACAAAGGAAAATTCCGTTAAGCGCACCTGCACACACAAGAGCAAACACTTGCACCCAACGCAAATAAGAGGGTTGTCAATCCTCTTAGAGGTTATTTGCAAGGATTAAATCTTATAGACATAAATAGATAAAATAAAATACTAAATAAAATAAAAGTAAATAAATTGCAGCAAGGTATTTTTAGGTTTTTTATATATGATAAAGTAGAACCGGGGGCCATAGTTTTCACTAGAGTCTTCTCTCTCGAACACATAGCATACGGTGGGTAGACAAATTACTGTTGGGCAATTAATAGAAAAGCAAATAATTATGATAGATTTGTGGCAATGATCATGTATATAGGCATCACGTCCGAGACAAGTAGACCGACTCCTGCCTGCATCTACTACTATTACTCCACCCATCGACCGCTATCCAGCATGCATCTAGGGTATTAAGTATGAAACAGAGTAACGCCTTAAGCAAGATGACATGATGTAGACAAAGTAAACTCAAGCAATATGATTAAACCCCATCTTTTTATCCTTAATTGCAAAAATACAAATATGTGTCATGTCCCCTTCTATCACTGGGATTGAACACCACAAGATTGAACCCATCACAAAGCACCTCTCCCATTGTAAGACAAATCAATCTAGTAGGCCAAACCAAATCGATAGATCGGAGAGAAATACAGAGCTATAATAATCATGCATAAAAGAGTTCAGAGAAGACTCAAATATTTCTCATGAATAATCTGATCATAAACTCACAATTCATCGGATCCCAACAAACACACCGCAAAAGAAGATTACATCGGATAGAACTCCAAGAACATAGAGGAGAACATGGTATTGAAGATCAAAGAGAGAGAAGAAGCCATCTAGCTACTAGCTATGGACCCGTAGGTCTGTGGTAAACTACTCACACATCATCGGAAGGGCGGCAAGGTTGATGAAGAA
This sequence comes from Elymus sibiricus, assembly GCA_039707655.1. Lineage (NCBI taxonomy): Eukaryota > Viridiplantae > Streptophyta > Magnoliopsida > Poales > Poaceae > Elymus > Elymus sibiricus. The sequence continues at coordinate 283,656,990 of CM077670.1, forward strand.
GCCCTCCGTGATCGATTCCCCCTCCGGCAGAGTACCAGAAAAGGCCTCCAGATGGGATCGCGGAAGAACAGAGGCTTGCGGCAGCGGAAAGGTTTTCTCTTCGGTCTCTCTGGTTTTCTCTTCTATCTCTCTGGTATATTGGGAATATTTGGGAATTTATAGCGCTGGAATTAGGTCAGGAGGGGTAACGAGGGGCCCACAAGCCTGGGGGCGTGCCCTACCCCCCTGGGCGCGCCCTCCAGGCTTGTCGCCTCCTCGTGGCTCTTCTGGTCTTCTCCCGAAGCTTCGTGGGTCTCTTCTGGTCCAGAAAAATTTAATCCAAAGTTTTTTTCTCGTTTGGACACTTTTTGATAATGATTTTCTAAAAAGGCAAAAACAAGCAAAAAAACAGCAACTGGCAATGGGCACTGGGCACTGGGTTAATAGGTTAGTCCCAAAAAATGATATATAATGGCATATAATTGCGTATAAAACATCCAAAATTGATACTATAATAGCATGGAACAATCAAAAATTATAGATACGTTGGAGACGTATCACTATGCATAGGCATTTTATAAGCAAACAAATTGGCAAGACAATAAATATTTATCATATGCTAGGAAGAAGTATAAAACATTAACAATTTGATCATCAAGAGAGGTAATTGAGTAACATGAAATTTTCTACAACCATATTTTCCTCTCTCATAATAATTACATGTGTGGTCATAATCAAATTGAACAATATAACTATCATATAAAATATTCTCTTCATGATCCTTATGCATAAAAGTTTTATAATCTTCCAAGATAGTGGGATTAACATCAACTAAAGTCATGACCTCTCCAAACCCACTTTTAGCAAAAAAATTCATAAGATTGATAATTCTCCAAAGTAGTGGGATCATTATTACCTAAAGTTGACGCTCTTCCAAAAAAAACTTTTAATAGTATTGCAAATTGTATCATCAATAACATATTCATCATGAGGCTTAAATAAATTTTCAAGATCATAAGAAGCATTATCACCCCAATCATGATCATTGCAATAAGTAGTGGACATAGCAAAATTATCATCCCCAAGCTTATAGCTTTGCATATCATTAGCACAATTGACATTAATAGAATTTATAATTACATCATTGCAATCATGCTTTTCATTCGATGAGCTATCATGAATCACTTTATAAATTTCTTCTTTTAACACTTCATCACATTTTTTAGATTCACGATTTTCAAGCAAAACTTCATAAAGATAATCAAGTGCACTCAACTCACTAGCAATTGGTTCATCATAATTGGATTGTTTGAAAAGATTAGCAAATGGATGAGAATCCATATCAATAATTTTTAGCAAGCGAAGATGCAAGAAAATAGAAGGCACATGGCAGCACAAGCAAAGATACCACACAAAATATTTTTGATATTTTTTGTTTTTTTTAGAAAAGTTGAGGGTGATGAAAAAGAGAAGGCAAATAAAAGAAAATAAAAAGTAGAGCAAGTAAATGATAATGTGAATGTAGGAACCTGTAAGTGTTTGATGATGTCTCATCGGCAACGGCGCCAAAAATTTCTTCTGCTACTTGTGAGCTGCGTTGGGATTTTCCCCGAAGAGGAAGGGTGAAGCAATATAGTAGCGGATAGTATTTCCCTCAGTGAGAACCAAGGTTATCGAACCAATAGGAGAACCAAGCAAATCCTAGTCAAGCAGTACCAACACACACGAGAGCAAATACTTGCACCCAACGCGAGCAAGAGGGTTGTCAATCCCCTTGAACTCGTTACTTGCAAGGATTAAATATTATAGTGATAGATATAATAATTGAAAAGTAAATAAAAAGTAAAATAATTGCAGCAAGGTAATTTAGGTTTTTGTAATATAACTAAAGTAGACCCGGGGGCCATAGTTTTCACTGGAGGCTTCTCTCTTGAAACAAAGCATACGGTGGGTAAACAAATTACTGTTGGGCAATTGATAGAAAAGCGCATAGTTATGATGTTATTCATGGCAATGATCATGTATATAAGCATCACGTCCATGACAAGTAGACCGACTCCTGCCTGCATCTACTACTATTACTCCACCAATCGACCGAATCCTGCCTGCATCTATGGTATTAAGTTCATGACAAACAGAGTAACGCTTTAAGCAAGATGACATAATGTAGATAGAATAGAATCAAACAATATGATTAAACCCCGTCATTTTACCCTCAATGGAAACAATACAAATACGTGAATCGCTACCCCTTTTGTCACTGGGTGAGGAGACACCGCAAGATTGAACCCATTACAAAGCACCTCTCCCGCTGAAGATAAATCAATCTAGTTGGCCAAACCAAACAGATAGATCGAAGAGAAATACAAAGCTATAATATTCATGCATAATGAAGTTCAGAAAAGACTCAATTACTTTCAGTGAGCAATCTGATCATAAACCCACAATTCATCGGATCCCAACAAACACACCGCAAAAGAAGATTAAATCAGATAGAACTCCATGGAGATCATGGAGAACTTTGTATTGAAGATCAAAGAGAGAGAGAAAGCCATCTATCTACTAGCTATGGACCCGTAGGTCTGTGGTGAACTACTCACACATCATCGCAAGGGCAACAAAGTTGATGTAGAAGCCCTCCGTGATCGATTCCCCCTCCGGCAGAGTACCGGAAAAGGCCTCCAGATGGGATCGCAAAAGAATAGAGGCTTGCGGCGGTTGAAAAATTGTATCATCTGGCTCTCTGGGGGTTTTGGAATATTTGCGAATTTATAGAAGTAGAATTAGGTCAGACGGATCCACGTGGGGCCCACAAGGCATCAGGGCGCGCCTACCCCCTAGGCGCGCCCTGTTGCCTTGCCGTCTCCTCGAAGGTCTTCTGTGTTGGGGAACGTTGCATGGGAAACAAAAAATTTCCTACGCACACACAAGATCTATCCATGGTGATGAGCATCTACGAGAGGGAGAGTGAATCTACATACCCTTGTAGATCGCTAAGCGGAAGCGTTAAGAAACGTGGTTGATGTAGTCGAACGTCTCCGCGATCCAAATCGCAAGTCGTCCCTCAACCCGATCACGAACTAGTGCCGAACGGACGGCACCTCCGCGTTCAACACACGTACGGCTTGATGACGCCTTCACCTCCTCGATCCAGCGAGCGATGATGAAGTAGTAGATGAGTTCCGGCAGCACGACGGCGTGGTGATGGTGGTGAGGAACAATCTCTGCAGGGCTTCGCCAAGCACTACGGAGATTATGACGGGAGAACTAGAGGGTTAGGGTTGCCGACACACGGCTTGGGAAATCTTGATGTGTCCCGTGTGCTAGCCCTGCCCCTCTATTTATATGTTGAGCCTTGGGGTCTAAACTTGGAGTAAAAGCCTCCTCCAGGTCGGTTTTGCCCGCACAAGGTCGGTTTGGCCCGCACGGAAAGAGTCTAACTCGGATTCCAGCAGTATCGCGTACAAGCGGTAGTACCGCTCACGAGCGGTAGTACCGCTTGAGTGGTAGTACCGCTTCACACAAAGCGGTAGTACCGCTTACGCGGTAGTACTGCCTTACAGCGGTAGTACCGCTTAAGGCAGCAGCAAAACTTCCTTTTGCACTTTCCAATACCTCGTGGGCTTTACCCCTTTGGCCCATATAAAGTGTTGCTGCATCCGAACACTTCGGTAAATATCCGGAACCCCTTCCGGTGAATTCCGGAACCCTTCCGGAGATCAAAACACTATTATCACATATATCAATCTTTACCTCCGGACTATTCCGGAGATCCTCGTCATGTCCGGGATCTTATCCGGGACTCCGAACAACCTTCGGTCACCAACAAAATAACTCAACTATACTAATCGTCACCAAACGTTAAGTGTGTAGACCCTACGGGTTCGAGAACTATGTAGACATGACCGAGACACCTCTACGATCAATAACCAATAGCGAGACCTGGATGCCCATATTGGCTCCTACATATTCTACGAAGATCTTTATCGGTCGAACCTCTATGTCAAGGATTCAGTTAATCCCGTATGCTGTTCCCTTTGTTCTTCGGTATGTTACTTGCCCGAGATTCAATCGTCGGTATCTCTATACCTAGTTCAATCTCGTTACCGGCAAGTCTCTTTACTCGTTCCGTAATACAAGATCTCGTGGCTAACACTTTAGTCACATTGCTTGCAAGGCTCATTGTGATGTTGTATTACCGAGTGGGCCCTGAGATACCTCTCCGTCACACGGAGTAACAAATCCCAGTCTTGATCCATGCCAACCCAACAGACATCCTCGGAGATACCTGTAGAGCACCTTTATAGTCACCCAGTTACGTTGCGACGTTTGATACACACAAGGTACTCCTCCGATGTCAGGGAGTTGTATGATCTCATGGTCATAGGAACAGATACTTGACATGCAGAAAACAATAGCAATAAACTGACACGGTCATATGCTACGTTTATAGTTTGGGTCTTGTCCATCGCATCATTCTCCTAATGATGTGATCCCGTTATCAAATGACATCTCATGTCCATGGCTAGGAAACCTTCACCATCTTTTGATCAACGAGCTAGTCAACTAGAGGCTTACTAGGGACACAGTGTTGTCTATGTACCCACACATGTATTTGAGTTTCCAATCAATACAATTATAGCATGGATAATAAACGATTATCATGAACAAGGAAATATAATAATAACTAATTTATTATTGCCTCTAGGGCATATTTCCAACATTCTGGTCCTCCCCCGAAGCTTCTAGGGTCTCTTTTGTCCAGAAAAAAAATCGTCAAAAAGTTTCGTAGCGTTTGGACTCCGTTTGGTATAGATTTTCTGTAAAACCAAAAACAAGTAGAAAACAGCAGCTGGCACTAGGCACTGAGTTAATAGGTTAGTCCCCAAAAATGATATGAAATTGCATATAAAGTATCCAAGAATGATAATATAATAGCATGAAACAATCAAAAATTATAGATACGTCGGAGACGTATCAGAGCTCGCCTTTGGTCATGTAGGCGTGCAATGGTTGTATCCAGTCTTGTGTGTGGATCACCATTGTAGCCTCCTCGGATTTGTCTGAGGGTGGTGAGTTAACTTTTGGGGCCGCGCTTTCTGCGGTGCCGGGGTCTGTCGTGTTTATGCTGAGGTCGTGCATCTTGATGGATGGCTTATGCAATATCTCTAGGAAAGCCTCGTCCGGTACAGGCTCTCTGGACGATTCGATGCGTGCGAGGTTATCCGCTACGATGTTGTCACTTCTTTTGACATGGTGTAGTTTGAGTCCATCAAACTTTCAATATTTCCATGACCTGTTGGACCACGAGGTCGGAGTCGCCGCGGCAGATGAGACGTCGGATGCCCATAGAGGCCGCAATCCGGAGCCCGTGCAGGAGGACTTCATATTCTGCTACGTTGTTGGAGTCCCGAAAATGAAGTTGAAGGACGTAATTCATTTTGTTGCCTCTGGGGGAGACGAGGACTACTCCCGCCCCCAGTCCTTGCATGGTCATTGACCCGTCAAAGTACATGGTCCGGTACTCGAGGTCGATGTTCTTGGGGATCTGTTGGGCCTTTGTCCATTCCACGAAGAAGTCGGCGATGGCTTGAGATTTTACTGCCGTACGTGGCTTGTAGGAGAGCTCGAACGGCAGAAGTTCGATTGCCCATTTTTCCACGCGGCCCGTGGCGTCTTTGTTGTTGATGATATCGGAGAGCGATGCATCGCTGACCACCGTGATTGGGCTGGCTTAGAAGTAGTGTCGCAGCTTTCTTGCGGCCATGAACACTCCGTATGTTATCTTCTAGTAATGTGGGTACCTTGTCTTGCAAGGTGTTAGTACCACGCTTACGTAGTACACCGGGTGTTGCACGTGGTGTATCTTTCCGGCCTCCTCCCATTCAACAACAATGACCACGCTGACCACCTGGGTTGTTGCTCCAATGTACAACAACATGGGCTCTGATTAGGCTGGGGAGACTAGGAGCAGGTTTGATTGTAGTAATTTCTTGAGGTCGATGAATGCTTGCTTGGCTTCGTCGCTCCAGTAGAATTTGTCTCCCTTTTTGAGGAGACGATATAGCGGCAAGGCCTTTTCTCCTAGCCGTGAGATGAATCTGCTCAAGGCCGGCACGCAGCCTGCGAGCTTCTGTATGTCGCGTACTGTCTCAGGGGGCTCGCGGTCCACTATGGCTTTTATCTTTTTTGGGTTTACCTCTATTCCTCGTAGGGATACGATGAATCCAAGCAGCTGCCCTGCGGGACCCCGAAGACGCATTTGTCGGGATTTAGCTTCATGCTGAAATTGCGGAGGTTGTCGAAGGTCTGCTGGAGGTCAGTGAGGAGGCTTGAGCCTTGCTTAGATTTTACCATGATGTCGTCGATGTAGACCTCCGCATTTACTCCGATTTGTTTGTTGAAACATTTCTGCATCGTCCGTTGGTACATAGCCCCACGTTTTTAGGTCGAACGGCATCGTGATGTAGCAGAAGGGTTCATATGGCATGATGAAGGAGGTCGTCTCCTGGTCAGATTCTTTGATCCATATCTGGTGGTATCCTAAGTACGCGTCCAGGAAGCATAGGTGTTCGCACCCAGCCGTGGAGTCGATTATCTGATCGATCCTAGGTAGCGGAAACGGGTCCTTGGGGCATGCTTTGTTGAGGTCAGTGTAGTCCACGCACATGCGCCATGTGTTGTTCTTCTTTAATACCATCACTAGGTTTGCCAGCCACTCTAGGTGCGCGACCTCTCTTATGAATTTGGTCGCGAGCAGGCGTGCTATCTCCTCTCCTATTGCCATTCGTTTTTTGTGGCAAAGCGTCATAGGGCATGTTTTACCGGCCTCGCATCCTTGCGGACATTTAGGCAGTGTTAGGCCTTCTCCGCTGGCACTCCTGGCATGTCAGCGGGTTTCCACACGAATATGTTCCAGTTGGCTCAGAGGAAAGCAAGGAGCTCTGCCTCCTGGCTCTCCAAGAGGTCTCCGCCGATAGTCACTGTTTTGTCAGGATCTTCCGGGTGGACCTGGAATTTCTTGGTCTGCTTGGCCGGCTGGAAGAAGGGACCAGGCCTTGGTTTCTGGGGGAGCTCGGCCTCTGATGGCCCTATCCACTTTCTTATCTTGGTGAGCTCGGCGGAGGCCTGGGCGGCCTCGGCGAGTTCCACGTTTGCCACTTTGGCCTTGTAGGCCTTCTTCGTGCTTCCCCGTATGGTGATCGTGCCGTTCGGGCCGGGCATCTTTAGCTGTAGGTAGGTGTAGGACGGGACTGCCATGAACTTTACGTACGTGGGCCTGCCCAAGATCGTATGGTAGCCGCTCTGGAAGGGGGCGACCTCAAACTGGATGGTTTCGCTTCGGTAATTTGACTCGTCTCCAAAGACGACCTCGAGTTCGGTCTGCCCTAAGGAATGGAACGGGCGGCCCAATACTACCCCGTGGAAACCCACGTCTGATCTCCGTAGTCCAAACAGAGAGATCTTCATCTTTTCCAGGGTGTCGGTGAAGATAATGTTGAGGCCGCTGCCTCCGTCCATCAGGACGCGTGAGAGGCGGCAACCACCCACAATGGGATCCAGCACTAGGGCATGCTTGCTTGGCTGTACGACGTCTTCGAGGTGATCCCCGGCGTCGAAAGAGATCATCTCTTGGGACCATACCAGTCGTTCGCTGGTTACGTCCCCTGCTGTGTAGATCGCGCGTCTGGCGAGCTTCTGGTTTCGGCGTGTGTCAGCCGTCGTGAATATCATGTTCACGGAGGTGTCGCAGGAGGCCTCGCAGCACCGTGGAGGTCGTACAATGCGCCTCCATGCAAGGTGATCGGGGCGATCATAGACCTCTTGGGCCTGCCCCTGCCTGTTATACACACGTTTGACGTAGCGTGAAGGCGAGATGTCAAGGAATCATCTTGATCCGTCAGCGACCAGCTCGAAAGAGCCAAACGTGAGGCAATGGACCGGCGAGGGATCGCTGGCCTCTAATGATTCTCTGAGCCGGGTTCGTTCTCCGGTCACCGTCGCCCGTGCCTGGCGCACCAACTAACAGAGCGAATTCCCGTCAGATCCCTCAGTAGGGTTCTTGACGAGACTGGAAGTACCGAAACGGAGTCTGCACACAAAATTTACCCACGTTCGGGCCTTCGGAGAGTAATACCCTACGTCCTGCTTTGTCTTGGTATTCATGGTGAGGGGATACCTCGTGCAGAGGATTACAATGGTGTTTGAGATGTCTACTGAGATTTGATTTCCAGATTGGGTTGCTAATGAGGACCTAGGCCTCCCTTTATATAAACAGGAGAGGCCTAGGGTTTACACAGGTGGAGATCACATCGATTCAGCCGCCGCCCTCTGCCTTGAGGGACACGCTCATTGCCTTCGCCTACCTTGGGTTCCATGATTTCCTTTGGGCCTGGTGGGCCCTGGTCAAGGTCGAGGCCGGGCTCCTTTACGTTAGGCACCCCGGGTCTGGGACCCCGTCAAAGGTCCAACAAGAAGCAGGGTCATTGACGCACTGAAATTGACAGTGTTGGGCTATTCGTGTGCTGAATTCTCCAAACTTGTTACTGGATCCATATCCGTTCAGGTACAACAGTCTTCTTCTTCTCCTTCTTCTTATTGTACATCACATTTTATCTAATTTTGTTGATCTATGTTCGGCTGTCATCCAGAAAATGATTCCCACAAGCTTGACCCCGTCTCTGCGCACAGTGAAGATCTTGGCACTACAATCTATCGGCCCCGATCTGGATCAAGTTGTTAGATTCCTTAGGTGCTTTCTGTGCACGGAGAAGCTACACATCGAGGTGATGCTCCTTTCCTGTTAATTGTTAACCACAACGGAGTTCAATTTTTTGGTACTTTTACCCATGATTACAATAAGAAATGTACTATGATTTCTAAAGGAATTTTGGAGGATTTCAATACATATATTTTTTGAGATGTTAATCATGAACGATTGAAGATGGCTTGTCACTCTATTCGTGTATTTTAGAAATCCTGCAAATCAAATATGCCCACAGTGTTGAAAAACTTCATCTAGGCACTAATATGTTGTGTTCGTTAAATTTGGAGATACAAGCAGGCCCGAAAGTGGAAAATGTGGCGCAATATAACAGTCCCATCGAATGCCTTGATCTCCATCTCACAGAAATTACTTTGAGCGAGTATCGAGGCACCAAACCAGAGATTCAATTCGCCAGGTTCTTTGTTCAGAAAGCAAGTGTGCTCAAGGTAATGAGGTTTGCCCTATATTTAGTGCGCAGAAATGAATGGTTTGCTGATCAGCGCAGGCGTCTACAGCTGAATGAAAAAGGCTCCGCAGAAGCTGAATTTCATTTTGGAGCTTCATATGATAGACTATTCAGAAGTCATTGTATCAAGCCGATATATGACTTCTCGGTGGCTGATTCCTTCGCAGAAATATTGCATGACAAAGATTCTGAAGAAGATGAATTTAATTTCTAATATCAGTTTGAACCTTGTAATCTTTGAATTTGGGCCTTGTAATACTAGAATTTGAACCTTGTAATATTTCTGGTATTTGTGATACAATGTTTTAGATGGCATTGTGTTCTTTCTTCTTTGAAATGTCCTACTGCAATTTATACATGTGGAGTATTGTCCGACTACGGATGCAAGCGGACGGCGTCCGCATGACATGGGATTGAGATGATCCAAAAGGCAAAGTTGTTCGTTTGTACGAAACGAACTTTCTTGTTGACCACCTTTCGCCTTGAAGACATTTTAGATTAACTCGTACATAATGCAATATATTTCTATGTGATCATATTTTCCCGTTCATGCTCTCATAGTTCACTACAATGAGAGCATGCACGGAGAAATAATCAATGGATTTCGGTAAGAGCATCCGAACCCTAAACCCTAAAAATTAGAATGTAATATGTTATAAACTCTGTTGTGGCAGAATTTATAAGGTACTACGTTCTGAACACCAACACACCATTTTTTAATCATTTTTCTAACTTGCCTAACATTCTTTGTGACACGAAACATTTTCTGTGACACTACAAATCGTCCCAAAAAATGGACATGCCTAGTGACGCTCAAAAGCGTCACCGAATTTCAGGCCAGAACGTCGCCAAAGTTGCTGAGGGCGCTGCCCCGGGAGGAAAACACCTCGTGACGGTAGACCGTCACAGAAAATGATTTTTGGCGACGGTTCCTATTTCGTCACCAGGGTTTTTGTCACTGAATAGAGAAAAATTTGTAGTGTTACATAAAGCGCTCACACTAACACTCGCGATGGCAGTGCCCAAGCAAAAATACGATAGGAAGTATAAGTTATACATAGCTGAAATAATATCATTGGAATATAAATCAAATATGAATCCAACAATATAATTATACTAGTAGGTGACATGCATTAAAAAACATATCGCTAGTCAAATATGTCGCCATACTTTGGCCCAAAAACCGATAGGGACTAATGTACCCAGACGAATGCAGTAGTGGTAAAACCTGACTGTTGCCGCCAACCCACTACGTACATTTACGATTGCAGTTCCCCAAGAGGGAAAACACTAACTGCTGCCGCCGCCTACCCAGTACGTTCACTGGCGATTGCAGTTCCCCAAGAGTGGAAAAACTAACTGCCGCCGCCACCCACTACTCTACTACACACCGTCCCCCAGTGTAAATAAGGAGCCCTCCGCTCTCCATATCTTCCCATCGTCTTCATCTTCCCCCCTGCCCCCAATCCCCACAAAATGAGAATCGCTACATCAACTCTGCGTGAGAAGAGACCCCAATGGCGATTCGAGGGGTGAGCCATGATTTGGACTTCAGCAAGGAGTTCGCCATTGAGTTAGCCATGCAGGCCTATGGCAGCACCATGGTGAAAGTGATGTACACCAACGATCCGGACTCGGTGAACCGCTGCCTTGCCAAGTTGAAGTAGTACCTACAGGAGGAGAAGCACAAGGTCGCGGGACTAGACCTTGTGCCCATCCATCCGTCTCCTGATAGGGACCAGCGGATCGCCGTCGCCCAGGTATGCGTGCGCGACCAGGCTCTTATCTACCACTATTGTAGGGCCACGAGGACTTGTGGAGAGTTCGCCACTTTCCTCTGCACCGTTGACTGCGCCTTCGCTACCGTGGAGAGCAGGAAGAACGCGAGGGTGCTTCACAATTCGGCCATCTTGTGCAACAAGCTCGTCGACATCTAGGAGCTCATCAACAACGGGCAGGAGAAGAACTTCGTGGTTGATCTCTCCGCGGCCATCATCGACCCCTGCTTCGCCAACATGAAAGCAGACGTCGATACAAAGGACATGAACACGTGGGAGGTACCTCTGAATCCAGACTACATCGCCTACGCGGCCAAGGACGCATACGCATGCTATGAAATGTACATGCAGATCTTGGACCAGAGGGCGTGTCCGCTTCCCGTGACCAAGGAGTACGAGGACAGCCGCAACGCCATGATCAAGAGTACCAAGAAGATCTAGATGGTGTAGTTTGTTCACTAAAAGATGGTCTATACTCCATGTTTAAGCACTTTATCATCTGACTGTTTCATGTATTAGCCTTTGTCCTTCATATTTAGTGTAAGAACCCATGAACCTGTTTGCTTGTATCGATCTATGTAGTAGTACTATAGTTCACTAGGCTGCCGTGTTTCGTACTTATTTTTTTGAGGTTGAGCAGGTATCAACTGGGTTGTGGCCTGCCCAGCCCAGTTATTTTTTCTCAGGACATCCGCAACCCACAACATGCTCATGGGGATCCAGCGGGTTTATCTAAAAAAGGTGTATCTATTTTTTTCAGTGCGGTTTTCTCTAGGTTGCCCAGTCCAGAAATGTGTTGATTAATTCGTTGTGCCTAGATTATCAGAGAACTTCACTCAGGGTGGTCATCTTTATTCATGAACAACGAGAACAAGTTAGGATGCACATTGATTAACTTTATTTGGAAAGCATGCCCAGCCCAGCTTTGTTTTTGTTTTCTGAGAGAAAAGTCCAGCCGAGCTTTATTTTCTCGAGAAGAATGCGCGGCCCAAATCTACTATTTTTTCCAACCTTCACAGCTCCAAATCTTTCGAAGGGAGCAATTGAGGGAAGTTTAGACTTATTTTTAGCCGGCTGAGCAATTGGGATGGAAATAAAAAAAAGGGATGCATGTCCATGGTCGTGGAGAGACTGACAATCGGGACCCACCAGGTTCATGGCCGTACGCAAGCAAGTGCCTCCTTATCACCATATCTAGAGCCATCTCGATCCTTTCAATAGTGACGTGTTCAAGATCTCCTATACAATTCCTCCTATGCCTGAAGAATTGATCATACTCTTTGGCAATGTGGGGGAACAAATCCAGAGCCATTCCGAACCGGGGTCTAAAGTATTGCTCTGAATACATTGGATTTGCACAAAGATAATCAAGCATGAGCCTATTGTGCCCATCTTGACCCCCCCCCCCCCCTTTGAATCATCTCATAGCAGACAACGGAATCGCCATGCTTCAACCGCTGGTTCTTCTCGATGTAGAGCACAAGATCATGGTAGTGTCCTTATCTTTATCCCATTCATATTCTTTTTTCAAAGGAGGAATCATTGTACGAGGAGGATTCATGCCAACTCATGTACATAACACAACATCCTCCATCATGAACATGCCCTAGGTTGCAACAAATGACGGAAAAAGCAAAAAATAATAATAGGGGAATTCCGTTGAACACCTTGTGTCCACCGAGCTCAATTGTGGTCGGCGTAGCTCGCTAGTACCTCTAGGAACAGTGTTGAGGGGGAGGAGGGGATCCAGGGGTGCGGCCAACTCCGTTGGCGTCGCGCCGCCTTAGCGCCGAGAGCTCCGCACAGAGCTGCACCCCAGAGGTAGTCGTGTTGGTCGAGTAGGGGTCGCATGGCCGCTAATTGATCTTCGCGAGCAGTGTCGGTGCGGCAGCGAGCATATCAGCCGGCGGAGGGGTAGGGTAACAACCGAAATCGGCGACTTCGGGCGGCGGGACAGGGGGGACGAGCTTCCGCGGCGGCCGCGGAGGTCGCGCCAAAAGAATCGACCAGTGGGAACGGGCAGAGGCGGCGAGAATAGACCGACACTAAGCTGGGGTGGGGAGGGTCGGGGGCAAGGAAATTTCAGGTCATGTTGGTTGGGGTTCCCGGGACCGCGGTTTTGGTCTTGAAAAAAATATCGCCATGCGTGTATTGGTCTGTTGTTGGATCTGTTTTTGGACTCCAGAAGACCAAAAAAAAAACTTTTTTCTCTCGGCTGCGTTTCTCTGCCCTGCCGTTGGAGATGCTGGAATTGACCCTTCACGCACAAAGACACAAGAGATAGAGGGAGACAGGGAGAGAACAGTAGCACCATCAAGGATAAACATCTAACAGCTAGCAAACAAAACGCCTAGCGGAAAAGATACGCTCCGGGCCAAAGCTCCAACTCATCGTCGCCCACGCAATGGCAAAGCAGCAGTCAGTCCTCACTCGCTCATCCATCGGGCCATCCCTACTGATTAAATGCAAGCGGAAAAGAAGCGGGCGGGCGCGCGCCTCGGCGAGAAAGCGACCCGATCGGCGTTGGCCAGAGCGCCCGCCCATCCGGTCCATCGCGCTGGGCTGGGCTCGACAGCCTGCCTGCCCCGGGATCGATGGTCCAAAAGGGCAAGAGGGTAAGGATTACCCGCTCGCTACCAGGCCCCGCTGTATACCCTTTTCCCCCACAGCTGTTTGTAGCCACTGCATTCACTCGATCTACCACTGACAGGTTCACATTCAATCGTAATTAACCTTTGCACTGTTGAGTGTCGTACGACTAGTAGTTAGTACCCTCTCCGTGGTTCACCGTGCAAGGGTAGCACTCAGCCTCTCACTCTCACACAATGTGAGTAGAGTTAGTGTAGGAGTACTACTGTGCGTGCGTACACGGTGAAAGTGCTCAGAAATAGACGCAGGTGAGGTGATGCGAGCACACAGGAGGAAAGGTGGTTGCCTGTCTCGCTTCCGTTTCAGGCTGCTACATACACGACGGCGTCAGAGCGGGAAAGCTACAAAACCTACCGGCGTAGAGTACGCCGGGGCCCCTGTGTCGGCCGTCGGATCCAGCCCGCCCCCTAAATTTCCGGCGCCTGCGCGCGACAGTGCGTCGCACAATTGATGGCAGCGCTCAAATCCCGACGAGACATTTCTAGGATACCGGCGCCGCAGCCGCCTACTCCTCCTGACCCGCCGGACATTTCTAGGATACCTTGCCGGTCGTTGCCTCGTTTGGACCCCGAATGCGTCCGATCATCTGGCACACGATCATGGACCAGTTTCCCTCCACGAATACGATGGCTTCGCCACTGCAATGCTATACGTCGAATGTCTGTCGACCAGCCTGTCCCTAGACGTGCCGCTTGTACTCTTCTTCATGCTGCAGGTTCAGGCCCTGGGTATGTATCTTTATGTATGTATGTATGTACTGACAGGGCGACAGCAGTATGGACCGCTCGAGTCGCGACCAAGGAAACGGGAAGCTCGTGCGGGCATTCAACGGTAGTACTACAATAATAATCGAATCACCGGTAAGGTTGTGGGTAGTAGGGTTTTGATTTGCGAGTTAATGACGGGGCAAGAGAATGGTTGAGTGGGATATATTTGGTTATCTACGGAAATCAAAGCCTCAATCACAATACGGATCCTGTTTAATTGGGGTGGACGTGATAATTAATTAAGATCTGCCACCACGGCGCGGCGCAGGCTACTCTCTCGAAACTGTGAGGCGCAACTCGGAACCGGATCCTCTAACATCCACAAGGATGTCACGTAAGCTACAGTAACCGTGACTTCCCTCCTTCACATCCATATGATTAAGCCTAAAATGATTATAATTAATTTGCAAATTACAAATCTACTGTATACATTTACAAAAATTACATACAAACAAAATTATGATGCAATAAAATTAATTTCAGTTTTTTTATACATACTACAGTAAATCCCCACGGTTGTCGCTACAGTAACCCTGACATCACTTCTTCGTTTTACACACATAGTTCACTGTCCGTTCCCGTGCAACTCCCGATAAAAACGCCGTATGGAAAGCTAGCTTCCTTTGCAATCCATCGGCCTAGGAGTAGTCGCTAGCTAGGGACGAGGCGAGAGAAGAAGCAGTGAGCTGCAGCCAGCACGATATAGAGCGGAGCGGAGGGGAGTCGAGGAAGGAACAGAGGGGAAGCAGGGGCCGGAGAGGACTAATGGCGTGTCATTTCCTCTTGGCCGTCCTCCTGGCGACGTCCTCTTGGGTTGCTGCGTCCGCCGGCGCCGCGGACGAGGTAATGGTCCCCCGCCCGGCGACGGCGGCGGCGGCGCTCACCTTCGGGGAGGGCTACACCCAGCTGTTCGGGGACTCCAACCTCAGGCTCCACGGCGACGGCAAGCGAGTTCACATCTCCCTCGACGAGAGGACAGGTACCCACCCTGATGTGCTTCATCGATCAAATCGATCCTCCCGTTCTTGTCGCCGCCTTCCGTTCCTCATCGCGCCTGCCTCTGTTTGTTTGGTGTATTCAGGCTCCGGGTTCGCGTCGCAGGGAGCGTACCTCCACGGCTTCTTCAGCGCCAGCATCAAGCTGCCCTCCGACTACGCCGCCGGCGTCGTCGTCGCCTTCTACGTGAGTACATACATGGCATCCCTTTACTGCACTGCACTTCTTGGAAACCAATCGATGTAATGCAGAGAGACCGGCGAGAGAATTACTAACAGACTTTGGCATTGCAATCGTTGGATTTCGGCAGATGTCGAACGGCGACGTGTACGAGAAGACGCACGACGAGCTGGACTTCGAGTTCCTGGGGAACGTCAAGGGGAAGGAGTGGAGGGTGCAGACCAACGTGTACGGCGACGGCAGCACGGCGGTCGGCCGGGAGGAGAGGTACGGCCTCTGGTTCGACCCCACCCAGGACTTCCACCGCTACGCCATCCTCTGGACCAATCGCACCATTGTGTAAGCCCCTGCTCTCCCTCTCATCTCCACCAATCTTACTTACTCGTCATCGATCGACACTGCATTGCGTTTGCGTGCACGGTTGCAAGTTTTCCAGCATTGCATTCCCTGCAAGGTTTGATCGGCCTGAACCTCGAACAGTAAACGAGTTCAGAACTTCAGACAGGGAACCTGAAGTGATGGCTTCCGGCACAATGTAGAATAGTTTTAGCTGCAACAACCGTAGCCAATTACTTCACCTGACTTCGATTAGCTTGGCTTGCTCCAGGGCTATCATTATACAGGATCAATGTTGCTTAAACGGCGTTTCTGAATGTTTCTGAATCATTATTATAACCCGTAGGCTGAATTCTGTGGATACGACTTTGCGGATGCCTGCACCACAAGTGCCGTTGCGTACTTTGTACATACAAGTTCCAAGTACACATGTACGTAGCAAATTAGTGACCCTTGAAGTACATATTAATACTTTCAATGCTTACAGAACACAGTACCATCTTTGTGTCCTTTGATAAAAAATAGTGTCAGTGCCCGACTGCTCTTTGTCATGGTGGTTCAACTTAGCAATGTTGCATGTGCTACAGCAATGTAGCAAGATAATCTCTGCTGCTAGTATTAGCTTCAGGTAGGAGTACTTTTTTTTTTTTGCTTCTTTTTTCCCTTTCTTTTCCCCCTTTCTTTTTTCGCCCTCATGACATGATTGAGAGAAATTGGCTCTTGTTCTTTAGCTTATAGATTCCTCATGCCGTTGCCGCTTTAATAATTTCAAGTACCGAGGGCCCGAAATCGAGTAGATAGCCTTGCCACAACGGGCATGCAGATAGCGCTGCCCCGCTAGTATGCTTCAAGATTGCTGGCTTGGAAGAAGAAACATCGATCTCGATATCAAAACCATTTATTTCTTCTTCCACCTGATCTTGTTCAGATCACGGATCCATTAGCACAGCCGGTAAATCTGCGCGACATTCATAATCTGGGGTTTGGGGGTGCAAAATACTCGCACAGTCACACACTCACATTCAGAGTCACACTGCGTGTTCGAGTGAGTGAATAAAGTTGGCATGAGAAATGGGGGCCTCCGCTTTTTCAGTTTCCATCCACTGAAGCCGAGCATTCATTCATCACAGCATGTGCATGGCCATGGCTGCGCCTGATCCTTCCACCAGGACCCCCGTGCCGCTGCCTTTTCCTCATGTACCTGCTTTCCCCGCCACCCTGCAAGTCCTGTGTGATCACTCGCAGCTCGCAAGCAGGCCAACTTTTGAATTGATGGGGAAGAAAGCTACCACTACCTCCACTTTTCACCGTGCGTTTTCACATGAGCCAACTCGGTCTGTTCAGGTTCACCGTTCACATGCCCAGAGTCTAGTTTTCACTGCAAATATGTTCACATGAATGTGCTGTGTTGGATGCTTGGATTGATGGTGTGGATGGAATGTGCTGTGCTGCGTTGCGCTGATTTGACGTTTTTGTGTGTGTGCAGGTTCTACATCGACGGGACGCCGATCAGGGAGGTGGTGAGGAGCGAGGGGATGGGGGCGCAGTTCCCGTCCAAGCCCATGTCGCTCTACGCCACCATCTGGGACGGCTCCAGCTGGGCCACCTCGGGCGGCCGCTACAAGGTGGACTACAAGTACGCGCCCTACGTCGCCGAGTTCACCGACCTCGAGCTCCATGCCTGCGCCGCCCATGATCAAGTCCAGCCGGCGTGCGGGCCGGAGGGCAGCAGCGCGATGCCGTCCCGGCAGCGGGCGGCGATGGAGAGGGTCCGGGCGCGGTACATGACGTACGGGTACTGCTACGACCGCGCGCGGTACCCGGCGCCGCTGCCGGAGTGCAGGGTGGGCGCCGAGGCGGCCATGTACCTCCCGTCGGGCGAGGCCAGGTCGTCGGACCGGCGCAGGCACAGCAAGCGCCACCGTCGTGCCGGCGCCGCCGACTCCACCCTCTGATCTGATGATCGTTGCTGACTGAAGCGCTGGCTAGCTAGGCAGTGTGCCCGTGTTGTTGGGTTGTACCGTGTCATGTGTAACGTGATGTATGATCACTTGATCAGGTTGCCGCGAGTCCTCCTGCTCACATGCGCCGCCGTTGCAGATCAGGCCGGTGCTCCCTGTCTGTCCCTTGATTGATTGTAGCTTCATCGTTGTGTAACCGAGCTAGCGGTTGGTTGATCATTTCAGCGTTGATTATGATAGGACCTTTGGATCGGGTAGGCTTAGGGATTAACGGTGGCTTTACCTTCTCCTTGGCTCGATGAGCCCGACGGAGTGGCCATGGTTGATGGCGACGGTGGTGATGGCAAGTGGGCAGTGGTGGAGGCAGAGCTTCCCGTCGGCCTAGCGCTAACCCTAGATCGGATTGGGGTGTCGGTGGGGTGTGTGGCGCACGGTCAACCTCGTCGTCTGTGCGTCCGGCTCCCCACCTCTCTTTATAGCGCTGGCGACAGGGGCCCACCAACCAGAAGAGGGTTGGGCGCCCCCGATCAGGGCGCAGGCCAAGGGGCCCGTTGAGCCGTTGGGCTCAAACGGGTGGAGATCATCCTAACATTCTCCCCCTTGATCTCAACTTTACTTTTAACTTTGTACTTTTTACTTTACTCGTTTCATCACAGATCAATACATAGAACATGTTTCATCGTCACAGCTTAATTGCCGATAGAATCAGACAGCTACAACATACCTCTCTGTTTTGAAACAAATTATGTTCCTTTGGGCCTCTCATGATCCAGGAATCATAGGCTTTCCCTTAAACTCATGCTGACTAAGTGTTCCTTAAACACATTGGGTGGTAAGCCTTTCGTAAGCGGATCCGCAAGCATATCCTTTGTCCTTATATGCTTGAGACTTATAGTGTGATCCTGGATTTTATCTTTCACAACATAATACTTTATCTCTATTGTTTTGGCAGCATTACTCGACTTGTTGTTGTGAGCATAGAATACTGCGGGCTGGTTGTCACAGTACATCTTTAGTGGTTTGTCAATACAATCTACCACTTTCAAGTCGGATATAAATTTCTTTAACCATATCGCCTGCCCCGTGGCCTCATAACATGCTATAAATTCTGCATACATCGTGGACGATGCAACTATTGACTGTTTGGAGCTTCTCCACGAAATAGCCCCTCCAGCGAGAGTGAACACGTATCCTGGCGTGGATTTTCTATCATCTCTGTCTCCCGCAAAATCTGCGTCTGAATACCCTCTTATCTCTAGGGAATCAGATATCCTGTATGTTAGCATGTGGTCCTTCGTGCCTTGCGCATAACGCAATGCTTTCTTTATCATCTTCCAGTGCTCTGTGCCTGGATTCTCTTGATATCTACCGAGTACCACCATGTTTAGAGAACCACCGTGTAAGGTTCTAAGTCTTTCCTCTTCTTGAACACACATGGCTATAGTCTTTTCAATGTCCCATTTTTCAGGCGACATGTTGTAGTTGACAACAAAAGTGTCAAACTCTTTTGGCAGTGAAGCCATAACCAGGTGAACAAGGAGTGCAGGTTTGAGCTCCAAGTCCGAATCCATGGGTTTAAGCTTAGCTGCCATGTTGCTCATTCTGAGGATGTGTTCTCTTATGCCATGTCCACCGCCTGTGTACTTTTCTGTCACCAGCTGCTTTAGCAACTGGGTAGCATATATCTTTGAAGAACCAGTGAACTGGCTCTTTATCTTTTCAAGAAACTCCCCTACGGAAGTACACTCTGCAATTGAGCCCACAATAGCATTCTCAATTGTGTTCTTTATGAAAGCCATGCATTTTTTATTGGCGGTGAGCCACTTTTGGTTTTCGAGGGTATATGACATCTCCACTGGAGCATGTTCCCTTTGCCTTTTCGCCCAAGCAGCATCATCATCTTTTGCACCTCTGACTGGCTCTGGTGGTTTGACCGGCTGTGGGGTGTCCACAACCCAGTTCACCTCAGCACAAACAAAAGCCAAGTCAACTTTCTTTCTCCATTCAGTGTAGTTATCACCTCTGAGGGTTGGAACATCCTTAAGGCAACTCATCAAGTGGAAACCTCCTGAAATCACAATGAAGTGAGATCATAACAACAATTGCATGCATTAATCCAACGTTGGTCAAAATTAAACATACAATTGTTTATGCAATTAAATCTATATCACCGTTGGGCAAAAGTAGAAATAAATGCACCTTTTATAACAATAACAAATCATGATCATGTTATTAACAACGTTGGTCATAAAAATAACAAGATCATAATTGTTTCAATAATTACTTTAACATGCTCTTTTAAATTTTAATTGCACTTTTGTTCTATTTACTTTTAAAAGAGCGCTTTTATTTATTTGCAGCGAAAAAACATGAATAAAAAATTCATGAACTGTATTCTTTTCAGAAACATTTCTTTTACTTTTCTATTTTCTAGACAAATTTTCGTTGGATTAATTTGAATAGAAAAAAACTAAATAAAATTTGCCCAAAACCTGGACAAAATACAGATAAAACGAAGAAAAAAACTGCAGCGCAGCCCGGCCTCGGCCCAGCGCGCACGGCCCGCAGCGGAAGAAAACGACCCACGGCCTGCTCTGCGCGCCGCGCCGCTCGAGCCGGCCTCAGCCAAGCGCGCTTTCCACTTTCGGCCCAGCGGCCTGCGGCTGTATTAGGGTTTTGATCTCGGTCGTCCGAAGAGATCCGACGGTCCCCCGTGCTCATCGCTGGATCAAAACCAGCCCGCACCGGCCGCTCGCGAAAACCCTAGCCTGATTCGCTATTCTCTCGCCCTCTTCGTCTCTGTCCCGCGCGCCAGGGCACCGTGCCGCGCCCGGCCGCCGGCGACGGCGACGACTGCCACCGCGCCGCGCCGCGGAGCTCTTTCCCTTCCCCCTTCTTTCCTTCCTCCATCCCACGCCTCCTGTGACAGAGAGAGTGAGGCGCGGCGCCCCCTCTGTTCCCCTGTGAGCCCTACGGCGTGAGCGTGGATGTGAAGGCGGCGCCCCCGCTGGCCCCTTTGCCGGCGTGCGCGAGCACCTCGAGGGTGGACGCGCCGCCGTCAAACGGCTCGGTGGTGGTGCCCTTTGCCCCTTTGGGGTTTGTTCTTCTTCCGAACGGCTCGGCTTGCCGATACCCATCCGGATCGAGAGGAACGGCGCGGCCTTGCGGCGGCGCACTTTGCAGGTGAGGTGCTTTCTTTGCCCTTTAGATTAGGGTTCTTCGGGAGGGGAAAAATCTTTGATTTCAACCGAAAATCCTAAACCCAATCTGGCTGATACCATTGATAGGACCTTTGGATCGGGTAGGCTTAGGGATTAACGGTGGCTTTACCTTCTCCTTGGCTCGATGAGCCCGACGGAGTGGCCATGGTTGATGGCGACGGTGGTGATGGCAAGTGGGCAGTGGTGGAGGCGGAGCTTCCCGTCGGCCTAGCGCTAACCCTAGATCGGATTGGGGTGTCGGTGGGGTGTGTGGCGCACGGTCAACCTCGTCGTCTGTGCGTCCGGCTTCCCACCTCTCTTTATAGCGCTGGCGACAGGGGTCCACCAACCAGAAGAGGGTTGGGCGCCCCCGATCAGGGCACAGGCCAAGGGGGCCGTTGAGCCGTTGGGCTCAAACGGGTGGAGATCATCCTAACAGATTATACATTCTTTGTGGTGGCGCCGCCGCTCTTGGCGATGCTATCTAGGACAGGGGACCTACTCGTCGGACTGAAGAATTAACGTTTCGTCAACCAGTTGGTTGGCAGCGAGGAGACGACCACTGAATCAGGCCAACCCTTCACTACGCATCCCAGCACCTGAGGGCCAAAGAAGGCGACCCGTAGTCACCAGAATGATTGGATGAGACTAGCAATTGACATCAGACGGACAAACAAGTTGAGATTCCCACGGGATTCAGGACCAAGATCGAAGAGGCAGACCAGAGGCAGGTACACATAACTGTACCATGAAAAGAGTTTAGCAACAGCCCATATGCATACAACCAATAAATAAACCATCAGCGGGGCAGCATTTTCAGCTTGTCACAAGCTTGCAACTCGAGAAGAATCAATGAAATATGCACATGCAACGAACAAGTGACACCACCATGCAAGTTCCTATGCTATTTCCCCATTTCAAAGGATGCTACACTTTAGCACGATATAAGAACAGAACAAGCACCACGGAAATGGTCGAACAGCCCAGATAACATGTTGAACATCTTATAGCCCATACTCCCATAATTGTAGCAAGCAGGTGATAAGTTAAAGCAGCATGATATATCCAGTTTTGCTACAGATCGGCTACAAAATTTAAGACAGCTTTCATTCTCAAGACAACTCGATGGCATCAAGGTACTTGTACTTGTCAAGGATAAGAGAGTTGCCCGCAATCATGACCTGGAAAATTGAAGTTTCCCCGTCTCATGTTTCTGTTCTCTATGTACTATACCTCCCTTCTATTTAGCGGCACTTGGTTCAACCTTGCTGAGCCCAGCATTCTTCATACCACCGTTCTGCTGCTCCTCACCCACAGAATTAGAGCTCCCATTGCACTCTGGTTTTGCCTCAATTGTATCGGCCCTTTTTGTTGTTCCTGAGCTCTTTGGAGAAGCACTACCATTAGCCACATCCATGCCAGCACCCTTGTTATGCACATAAGCTGCTGAACCTCTTGGAGAGTTAGGTTCCGCATGAGCATGGGAAGCTTGTATCATCTGATGAGGCAGTTGGTGAGCTGATCCAGGAGGAAGGAAGACCCCTGTGCCTGGAACAGGGAATCGAGGTGGGGCAGGCCTTGGGGCAGCTTCTGGCATCCAAGCTGCTGGTGCATTTGGCAAGGGAACAGCTGCTGGGAAAGGTATGGGTGCGGCAGCAACAGGAGCAGGTGCTACAAAGAGTGGCTGCATTCCATCAGATGGAGGGATGTGATGAGGTCCAGCCGTTGGTGCTGGAAGTACGTTGCTTGTCGGGGTGTATCCGAAGTGCTGTGCACTTGGGGAATGTGGCCTCATGTTAGCTGGCCTTGATGGTGGACCCCAGGGCATAGAAGGAGGTGTTAACGGGGCAGTAGGCCGTGAAGCACTTTCCGATGGTGCAAGTTTTCTTGCCACAGACTTCCCAAAAGTTAGAAGGATTCGCTGCTTACGTGTAGCAGGAATAGCTCGCTTGGCTACATCAGCACTTCTCCCTTGCAACACTACAAGAGACCTGAAATTGAGAGAAAGAGGAGAAAAATGTTTAGAAAGTGTAGTCAACAGGGTTTACCTATTAAATTTACTACATGGTCAACATTACTTGCAGTGAATTATAAACGGAGCAAGTTAACCCAATGAAAACAAGAACGCACAACTGAAGATAACACAGGCACTGACCAATCAATAATTACCATATCGTCTTAATTATGATCAATATTATGTTTATTGTTCGTAGTTGAGAAATTCAAAACGTGGAGGCTGTGCTTGCACAACTCAGAAATGTGTTTATATACCAACTAAAATACATGACATGGTCACAGGCTTCTCGCATTACGGCATATGTCCGCTACCGAAGACGTAACTTAGAAAAATTTGGAGAGTGAACAAGGGTCGACTAAAAGTAAGGCAAGCCAACAGTTCAAGCCTCTTAGGAGTACCATCAATGTGACATGAAAATTACTGGGGAAAGGCTTACCCTGTAGAGAGAGAGAGCTTCAAAGGGCCTCTGTTATCACCTCGTTCTCCAAAGATAACTCGGCCAAACACCATATCACACTCTGTCAGGCAGAGGGTACAAAGTGGCCTACCATACCAAGAGGGAGGTTGCTGAGGATGGGAATATTCCTCCTGGTAAAAAAAAAATCATTTGGTCATTATTAGAATGCATTTTCAGAGAAGGAAGTCTTACAGCGTGAACAAGTTACCTCATAGTAGAAGTCAACAACACAATAGTCTGGCTTAGAAGGTACAATTCCCTGCCGAAAGAAGCGATCAAACAGGTCATGCAGCATCCCAGGAACAGGTTCCACCCTTGTCTCTGAAATCACATTTAAAATAAATAAAGAAGTCATCACAATATGAGAATAATAACATGAGATTCTGTGGTAAAAGCTTGACATACCTCTTTGATTTTCATCTTCAAGAGGGCCTTCAATGATAGGAACTCCCAGCTGAATAATTACGCTTCCATGACCCTTCAGTGGTCTTTTACCAACAATAACAGTCTGGCCCACTTTTTGCACCAAGCAAAATTAACGGTGAAGTCCAATAAAATAGTTAAATCACAGTACCCCAGAAATTAGATAAAGACAGACTAGGACATTATCTGTTTATACACAAATGAAGAACATAAACTAGAGGCAAATGGCCAACTAGCCCAGGGTAACGGACTCTGCTAAGTTGTGACATTTCCCTAGGTGTTCAACTAGGCAATACTCTGACAGTATGCAATTTAGATATACATTCAAAATTCAATGTGGCAAAAGCGCATACAGTTACACTAACACACTACACACAGGAGATGCACATAGGCACAGAAACAAATAACTTTAGAGGCCACATAATTACCTTCGAACCCTCCACGACGAGAAGAAGCTTTTGTTTCATTAACTAAAGAAACAATCTTGTTTATCTCAGTCACATTTACCAACCCTTCATAGACCTTGAGCCCTTCAACAGTATTAACCTAAAGAAGCATAGAGCATATTTCGTCAAGGCGTGTTTTGTAATAGGATAATGGAATTCGACTTTAGTTTGAGATTCCAAGGAAACTGCATGAAAGAAAACTGAAGTGCAAATCTTGAAATTCTGAATTGCAGGGCTAACATACCGGCTTGCCATCAATGATTTCACTGGTTGTATATTCTACAGGAGTTGGAACCACTTTGCTGCTTCCTTCAGCAATAGTTTGCAGGCTAGAATTTTTCTCCGCTTCTACAAAATTTATAAAACAAGGACATGGCTCAGGGAGGGTAATTTGCAATCCTTATTAAAAACATTAAATTGCATCACCTTAAGTTTGACTAGACAATCAAATTTCAGAAACATAAAAACAAAACAAAGAGTGACATAGTTAGCAACAAATGCACAACAATGGCTGTAGCAAGATTTAATAGCATATTTACGTCAACATACTGTGTATCAGAAAGTTTAGTTGTCCATCCTAAGGACACTCAATTACAATAAAACAAGGAGAATCCCAAAGTTCAGGATTGTCCATAGCTCTATAAATTGACATCTAAACAAAAAAAATAGCAGAATATTAATTGACAACTAAAAAACTGAACATGTAGATCTGCGGTGTTAGAATAGAAGTGAAGAAACAAGCGTTAATATGGAGCACGATGGCAGAACCCTAACACAAACTTCTTTGGTTCAAATGCTACCTGATGTGTCAAATAACTTGTGAACAAAAATTCACAAAATGAAGCTAAACAGTGCGCAAAAGCATATCCACCGAATAGCTAAAGACAACATGATAGAACAAGATGGCATTAAAGAAATGAAGTTGCACAATATTTGTGTGTGTGTGTGTGGGTGTTTTTGTTGTGTACCATCAGTAACAGGAGAATCCAACCGTGGACCTTTAGCATCAGCAACGTTCTCCCCTTCCTTCAGTCCCTTCCCTTCTTTGTTATGAAATCCATGTCCTAGAAGCATCAAGAGTACATGAGAAACTATTTTGAAACTAATTGGACATCATTTTTCAATAATAGCTGCAAACTTGAATACAGTTTTTAATCATGCCATAATAACAATATCAGTGAGAACAGAAAATACGAACTTATTCCACCTACAGAAATCGTTGAGTGGAAGACATAGAAGGATAGCATGATCACCAAACTACCAAAGCCAGTATATATTACTCCCTCCGTTCCATATTAAGTGTCGCTGATCTAGTACAACTTTGTACTAAATCAGTGACACTTAATATGAAACAGAGGGAGTATGTACGAATAGCAGTCATTTTGTTATGATATAATTGAAAATTGAGTTGTAGTATATTATACAAACGAAACAGGTGTAATATCTGTCATATATATCTCATTAATATATGCCCTCAGATTCAAGCCCCAACAAAGTAATTGGTGTAGAACGTAGATTCTTCTCTTTTTATCTCACTTAATAAAAAAAGAAATATGACATTATTCTTTAATAATTAATGTAGCGTTTCTAGCCCGCAAAGCTAATGACAGCATACTGCTTTATTTGTCGTAGCATTGGTAAAGCACAGGTCATCGACTTTTATCATATAATAAATATCTCAAAACTAATGATAGACTAAGGTGTGACGAGTTAGCACGACGCCGACAACGCCTCCCACGTCAGCCAGAATCCCGACACAGAGCGAGAGCGCACTGCTGCATGGCATCATCGGACGGCTTGGGCGGAAATCATGCTCTAGGACGTTGCACCGACACTTGGGCGGGAATCATTGGTAAAGCACAGATAACCGATTTTTATTGTATAATAAATAGCCCTTTTTATTGTATAATAAATAGCCCAAAACTAATGATAGACTACGGCATGACGAGTTAGCACGACAACGGCAACGCCTCCCGTGCCAGCCAGAATCCCAACCCGGAGCTGAAGCGGCACTGCTGCATGGCATAATCGGACGGCTTGGGCGGGAATCATGCCCTAGTACGTTGCGCCGGAAGTTTGCGCCATATCTTTTGCCATACGAAATAACCATCTCATTGGTCCATTCAGCTACTGAACCAACAGAACCGCTGTATGGTCAGAAGGAAAATGTTTCCGGGTGAAGCAACTCAAAGTGATCTTACATGTGCCTACCCTACACATATCTTAACACAGAAAAGCTATTTTTGGATAACTTTATCCAGTAGCTTAGGACCTGCGCAATTAGGAGTATTTATATAGAGCTACACAAGACAGAACGCAAAAGCTTACCCTTTTAGGAGCTGAATACTTATTATTAAACAAGAAAGCAAAAAAGAAATACAGACAGGAGTAACTGCATGGCATAATCAGACAGCTTGGGCGGGGAATCATGCAATAGGGCGTTGCACCGAAAGTTCGCGCCAAATCTTTCGTGAGTAATAGCCATCGCATTGATTCATTCAGCTATTGAACAAACAGAAACGCTGAATGCTAAAAAGGAAAATGTTTCAGCGTGAAGCAACTCAAATTGATCCTACACGTACCTACCCTACACATAGATATCTTTGCACAGAAAAGCTATATTTGGGCAACTTTATCCAGTAGGTTAGGACCTCCGCAATTAGAAATTTGT
This sequence comes from Elymus sibiricus, assembly GCA_039707655.1. Lineage (NCBI taxonomy): Eukaryota > Viridiplantae > Streptophyta > Magnoliopsida > Poales > Poaceae > Elymus > Elymus sibiricus. The sequence continues at coordinate 283,684,083 of CM077670.1, forward strand.
ATAGAGCTACACAAGACAGAAAGCAAAAGGCTTACCCTTTTAGGACCTGACCTGAATACTTATTGTATTAAACAAGAAAAATAAAAAATACAGAGAGGAGTAACTGCACTTTACCAATCGGGACAGGAATTTTGACAGCAGACACCTTACAAGGAGGGAAGATAACTCTATTCATACCGGAGATCACACCGCTATTCATTCAATTAGCAAGCAGGTGTCTCGGCACCAGAAACCCATTTCATGGATCGGACCATTTTAGGACCCAACAAAACAAAAGACGGGAGAAGGCGCCGTCCTTTGTAACAACAACAGACAACACTAGCAGTTGTACCAAACAGAGAAACGAAGGGAAGGCGTCTCACCATCTTTATCGGATCCAGCAGGCGGGGCGTTGCCGGCACCTCGCGGCGGATCGTAGCGATGGTGGCCGGCGTGGCGATGGTGCGAGTGGGAGTGGGAGGGCGCGAAGGACGGGCGGCGCGGCGGCGGCGGCGGCGGGGCCGGCGAGACGACGGGGCCGTGCTGCTGCGGGGGCGGCAGGCGGCGGCGCCAGCCGGACTGCTGCAGCGCGTAGGCGACGTCGGCGACGGGGAAGAACTGCTGCATGTGGATGACGGGCGCCCAGTGGTGGCGGCGCTGCTGCACGGCGGCGAAGACGTGGTCGTACTCGCCCGGGTCGCCGACGGCGCGGAGGTGGACGACGAGGAGGTCGATGATGGCGTTGGCGGCGGCGAACTCGCCCCGCAGCCAGGAGATGAAGCCGTCGCGCTCGTCCATGAGCCAGCCGGCGGGCTCAGCGGCCCCGTGCACGGGCACGGCACCGTTGGCGGGGGAGGGGATGACGGCCGCGGAGGCCATGGCCGTGCCTCAGTGGGGGCCGAGGGTCATAGAAGGGTAATGCGAGCGGGAGATCTAGGGTTTTGGCAAGTTTTTTCCCCTGGTTTTTTTTGCCCCTCCCCTGGCCTGGCCTGGTGGCAGCGTTGCGACGAGGAGGAGTGACGGGGGGCGGAGGAAGGAGGCCGGAGGCGGATCTGGGGGGGGGGGGGGCGGAGATTCCCGAAATGCCAGGCGGAGCGGTGGACGGCTCGACGGGTGCAAAACCTAACCATCGTACGGCCCCGATAGGCCGACGCGTCGTCCCGGGACCCACCTGTCGCCCCTGGGCCTGGACGTGGCGGTGGGCGGACGCGAGCGCCCGTGCGGGGTTTTGCTTGGAAATCGGCCACGCGGTGTGGCTGCCGCGTGGGCCCGACGTTGCGAGCTTTGAGATTCGGGATTGACCAGTGGCAGTGAAAAGCGGAACGGAAACACTCGTGCGGTTACGGGGAAAGAAGACCGTTTGGCCGGTAATAACGGCGTTGAATTTCCTTCACGGCCCACCGTTAAGTGGGTGTCAGTTGCGCAGGCCCACGCTTTAATGCGGGTTGTTGACGGATGGGGCCGGTGGCACGCCACGGGACGGGACGGGACGGCGTACCTCTCTCGTCTAGTCTCATGGGCGCTTTACGCTACCACGGCGTCGGCGGCCCACCCGTCATGGAGGACAAACCGCTCACGTCGGGCCCCGCGTCAGCCACCTTTGGCTGGCTTCCTTTCTCCGGCACGGCTCGTTCAAAGAGGCAGGGCAGTTCGTTGGGTTCAGCTGGAGAAAATCCCGTGTTGACTGGGCATGCGTAGGTACGTTGGCTCCCACGGCAACGCCGTACTGTACTGTACTCCTACTCCTGTCCTCCCCTTCCGTGATCGTGACCGGCACGGCACGGCACGGCACGGCGGAGGGAAGGAGATTAGTTAACGCTGATTGCGCGTCGGGGCGCGGGCCGTTCGGTTTGGTGAACGGGCGATCCTAGGCCGGCGCGGCGGGGTAGACAGACGGGTGCGGGCGCCGTGTGCTTTTCGTAAAAATGGTTTGATTTCCTCGTCCGCATGGCTGTGTTGTGTTCGAGTAGTGTGGTGTGGACAGAAGGTGAGCACGAGGAGACCGGCGGCAAGGGTGTGAAGGTGGCCGCACCGAGGCATGTTGGCCACTAGATTACGTTATTGCCGCGGAAAGCGTGGGGTTCCTTGCATGACAAACTAGCTTGTTTGTTGAGGAAGATGCAAGGAATGGTCTTCGGTCCGTGTCGAACGGGAGCTGAGCTCAGTAGTGGCGCAAGTCAAGTGTGTGAATGTGAGGTGCGTGCTGCCGTGTGAAAAATCTACAGTCAGGCTTGGCAAATCCGACCCCTCAAACGCCCACGAACAGTGGCCGGTCATGCATCAAATAATCCATACTATTACATGCAACGTAAACCGATATTTAAGTGGAGCTCGTCCAGCTCCGTCGTGCACATGTCCGGCGGCCGGCTGCGCTCCCCAAAGTGTTGGTCCGGTCGCTGACGAGGTAGAGTAGGGCATGGGACACGAGCCGGCTCACGGGACTCAAGGCGCCGCCGTCTCTCATGCCCTACTCTTCCTCGTTGGAGCTCGGAATCCTGACGGTGCCAGTGGACGTCAGATCGATGATGGATCCGTCCTGGGACGAGCTGGCGACATCCACCACAACGCGGTTGCGGCGCCTGGACTGTGCACCATACGGGGCGCCGGAGAATGCGACTCCATCTCGCCAACGTCCACCGCCGCGAGGGCTGCCGCCGCCTCCCGCGCCCGCTGCCTTCACGGCGGGCACGCCGCGCCATGTTTGCGTCGGACGACGCTCATAGTGCGTCCATCGCCTCGGCGCGCCAATGGAGGGGTTGCACGTTCGCCACCGCGTTCGGACGCCAGACGGACCGCACCGCCTCCGGTGAGGCAGCGATGGCACACCTCGCGCCGGATCCATGCGCCATTTGGGTGGACGCAATGGATTCCCGACGGAAGGAGTCCGAGCGTTGTCGTCGGGTGGCCTCCTCCCGAGAGCGGCGGAGCGCAAGGCGGACGGTCAGCTCCTCCTCGGGGTCGCGTGGGATGAGCTCGGGGTCAACGGATCTGTAGGTGTAGGACTCGGATCCACTGCCCGCCATGCCGAAGAAGGCCGGAGATCGCCGGACGGGGGATTGGGTGGCGAAGGGGAGTGGAGGGGAGTGGAATGAAGTGGCTAGGGTTTGGTCCGGCGAGCGGATGGGGAGGAATATATGTGGGGTCGGGTGGGCCAGTGTGGGCCGGGTCCGACGTGGCGGACGCGCCTGGGCCCCCCATATCCGCCCTACATTTGGGCTGGATATGAGGGGTGCCGGTCAGCCCAGCGTTTGAGGCGCCCATCTGGGTCGCTTTTTTGTGACCGGTCACTGACCAGGCCGTCGCCCCGGCGTTTGAGGGGGGTTTGGGGTGCTCGACTGTAGATGCTCTTATAAGGGCATCTCCAATGCCCACCCTTAAACCGCCCGCAATCGTCCGGACCGAGCGATTCAGACGTGTTTTGCCATTCAACACGGGCCTTCACCAGTCCGTTCGGTGGTCCGGACGCATGTTTTCCCGCAAACCGGAGACCTGCTGACACGCCCGTGTATGGCTAACCTGCCGAGAAACTCCTCCCACCCCCGCACATGTTCCCACCCGAAAAGGTCAACGCCGCTCTAGAGCACCAGTGCAACATTCATGCCGACTCAGAGAGACGCGACCTCTCGCAGCGCTCCGGCATTGAAACGACGCGTCGGCCGATAGTGCCGCCCTCGCCGCTTCACGGTTCATGCGGCTGCCCCGCGTTCAACGACGGCCCGTCTGTCCGCCTGCCTACATTAAACATGTGTGCGTGATATCTACTACGCAACTTTATTCTTGTAGACTCCGTTGGGCCTCCAAGCGCAGAGTTTTGTAGGACAGTAGCAAATTTCCCTCAAGTGGATGACCTAAGGTTTATCAATCCGTGGGAGGTGTAGGATGAAGATGGCCTCTCTCAAACAACCCTGCAATCAAAATACAAAGAGTCTCTTATGTCCCCAACACACCCAATACAATTGTCAGTTGTATAGGTGCACTAGTTCGGCGAAGAGATGGTGATGCAAGTGTAGTATGGATAGTAGATATAGGTTTTTGTAATCTGAAATAATAAAAATAACAAGGTAACAAGTGATAAAAGTGAGCACAAACGGTATTGCAATGCTTGGAAACAAGGCCTAGGATTCATACTTTCACTAGTGCAATCTCTCAACAGTGCTAACATAATTGAATCATATAACAATTCCTCAACGTGTGACAAAGAATCACTCCAAAATTCCTATCGGAGAAAGTAGGACGAAAACGTGTATCAACCTCTATGCCTAGATTACCCCAACGTCACCACGGGAATCCGCAAATTGATTACCAAAACATATATCAAGTGAATCAATAGAATACCCCATTTGTCACCACGGGTATCCACATGCAAGACATACATCAAGTGATCTGAAGTCCAAAATATTCAATCCAACATAATGAAACTTCAAAGAGCAAGACTCAATTCATCATAACAAGATAGAGAGGGAAGAACACCATGATCCAACTATATTAACAAAGCTCATGGTACATCAAGATCATGTCCCATCAACATCACGAGAGGACGCCGCCGCCGGAGGATGCCGCTGGGCTAAGCCCGGCGGCCGACGGCGGTGGCGGAGGTTAGCCCGGCGGCCGACGGCGGTGGCGGAGGTTCTCCTTCCTGGCTCGTGTAAGAGGGGGTGGGGCAGGACCTTCTCACACGTGACGGCGCGGCTGCGATCTGATCCATGGCGGTGCGACGACGTGCTCCGGGCGGCGGCGTGGCTGCCTAGTGGCGGGCCAGCGGCGTGGAGAGGGCGCCGTGGAGGTCCGGGTTGGCCAGATCCTGGGGCGGCGGCCCTGGAAGGTGGCGGCGGGTGAAGCTCGGGCTGTAGAAGATATGCCCTAGAGGCAATAATAAATGTTATTATTTATCTCGATGCTCATAATTATGTTTATATTCCGTGCTATAACTGCTATGGTTCTCGAGTCTGCAATAACCACGAGGCTCGGAGGGAAACTCATATGCACGTGTGGAATAATAAACGGTAAAATGCATTCCTAGTCTGACCTCTAAGACTAGCTCAAGTGTTGCATGATGGTTCTGTTTTCCTGATCATGGGCATGACTATGCCGGCAACTTTGAGGACACATTGTTAGGAGAACACTTGTGTTGAATCGACCCGAATTGATGTTATGCTATGAGATACATTCGTCACATGTTAATGGTTAATAACACAGAGAAAGTTAACGTTTGCATAATTCCTTAGACCATGAGAGTATCGAGTTTCTTCATGCTTGCTTCATGAACTTTGGGGTTTGTTAAACGTCATCCGTAACTGAGTGGCTATTACGATGGCTTACGGGTTCATGGGAAAGTATGTCAAGGGACTTGATAGCTCAAGATTGGGATTTGCTCCTCCGACAATGGAGAGATATTCTTTGGGCCCTCTCGATGTTACGGTATCCATCATCGTCTAGCCAGACACATTGTGATTTGATCATAGGAATGCCGAAACACGGGAACGAGAAAAGAGAACAAAACTGGTAACGAGGTAACTGGCATTGTGGACAAGTGTTGATCCACGGGGATGCCGATAAATCTCACCTCGGATGTTTGTAACATATTGGGAAGCAACAGGAATAGCACACGACAACTGGAGGTTCACTCGAATATTTATTCGTGTGGGTATAGGGATCAATATGGGTGTCCACGGTTCGCTATTGATCATTGATCGTAAAGTGTTCCGGTCATGTCTATACTTCACCGAACCTATAGGGTCACACGCTTAAGGGTCATCTATCTGCTGAATTCTAGACAGGGAGTCTGAGAGAAAGTCACCGGAAAAGTTTCGGAGACGACGGAAGAGTTCCGGAGAGAGAACACCGGAATAGTTTCGGTAAAACCGAAAAGTTGTTTCGGAGTATACCATTAAGTCAAAATGGTTTCGGCACATGCCTGGAAATTCTTGGAGGGTGCCAGAATTGTTCTGGAAACTTCTGGGATTTTTCCGGGGAAAAAACCGGAAATGTTCCGGAGCTGCCGGAACCGCTTTGATTGCTTTTCCCTGATGAAAATCACTGATCCGGAATTGTTTCGGAACGCGTCCAAAATTATTTTAGTGGGTACTGGAAATGCTCTAAGAACTATAGAAATATTTTTGGATTTAACGGTCGCGGAAAAATATTTTCATGAATAGTGGAAACACTATTTGGTAGCTTCTTTGGGAAGCCACCTTTGAGGGCATTTTGGTATTTCCAAGTGTACTCTACCCCTTGGGCTTGGCCTATAAATAGGGGTGGAGGGGGTTGCCCAAACTCACTCTTTCTCTCATACATTATGCCATGCAATGATCTGGCTTCTTCTCTCCCTCACACGAAATAGTTTCGTAGAGCCGAAAGGCTGTCTGGGTTCCGGTGGGAACTAGTTCTGGACGGCAAAGCCCTGCCGGATAGCTGACACCGTATGTGTGCAACCCCGTAGAGAGGTCGTAGGTTCGATCTTTTTGCCCGAGGGGCTGTTCGAGAGTGCCTCCCGAAGGGCTGTCCGGGTGACCATCCGAGTTTCTGTGAGTGCCTCTCGAAGGGCTATCCGTGACACCGTCTGGGGGACTGTCCGACCGCCTCCCGAAGGACTTCCCGAGGGACTGTCTGAAGAGCAGACGAGGGAGTACATCCTCGCGGTTGGGAGGTTGTAAATCCTAGCTGCGGGGATCTGCACCGATGATCTTCATCGACTCTACTTCCGCTGCGCTACGAGTCGGTAACGATCAGATCAAAAACCTTGTATGCATCTCCATAGTGATCCTGGGCATGTTCGTAGTGTGAATTTTTTTTGTTTTCTGTCGCGTTACCCTACAGTGGCATCATGAGTCGTGCTATGCGTAGATGCAGGTTACGATCTAGAATACATAGAGATGTATGGGTGTTGCACAATATAATTTTGTAGTAGATGAGTTATATTGCTGAAAATTATTTGTGCGGGTAGCAGATGAAATATGTTACCCGATCTTCTTGTTGCTTTCCTGAAATTTGCGTATTTCTGATCTTGATAACGGCATGGTGGAGTTTCAAAGTTCTGGCAATCCGCGATCCTGATTGATCAACGAAGTGCTAACAGTTCGTTGAATTCCACCATAGTTAAAAGAAAGATAAATTTCGCAGACAAAAGGGCAATGCAGATATGATCTGCATGGGGGTCATGCGTATGACGAAGTTCAGTATGGGGCTCGAGATTTTATTATCTCGTGTTTCATACACCCCGCAAAGTTAATCTAGCGACTTGAATAATCATACTTGATGATGAACGTTGGTAGCTTCGGTTTGTTTCGAAACCTTAGAAGCCACGTAAAATAAAATTTTGCATAAACCGATTAGAGACGTCTAACTTGGTTTTGCAGGATGTGCATGTGATGTGGTATAGTGATATGTCTCCAACGTATCTATAATTTATGAAGTATTCATGCCATGTTTATTATAGTTTTGTATGATTTTGGTGCACTTTTATATGGCTTTTATATGATTTTTATGGACTAACATATTGACCTAGTGCCCAGTGCCAGTTGTTGTTTTCTGCTTGTTTTTGGTTTTCCAGAAAATCCATATCAAATGAAGTCCAAATGCAGCGAAACTTTTTGATGATTTTTTCTGGAAGGAAACAGACCCAGGAAGCTTCGGGGGAGCAACAGAAGACCCACAGGGGCCCCACAAGCCACCAGGGCGCGCCACCGCCCAGGCGCGCCCTGGTGCCTCGTGGGCCCCCTGTGGCACCTCTTTGCGTGATTCCAACGCTGAAAAATCATATATATTCAGAAACCCCCGAAAGTTAACCTAGATGAGTTTTTACGCCGTCGCAAGCCTCTGTACCTCCACAATCTCATCTACAGCCCTTTTTCGGCACCCTACCGGAGGGGGGGAAGCATCACCGGAGGCCATCCTCATCATCCCGGCGGTCTCCATGACGAGGAGGGAGTAGTTCACCCTCGGGGCTGAGGGTATGTACTAGTAGCTATGTGTTTGATCTCTCTCTCTCTCTCTCTCGTGTTCTTGATTTGGCACGATCTTGATGTACCGCGAGTTTTGTTAATATAGTTGGATCATATGGTGTTTTCCCCTCTTTATCTTGTTGTGATGAATTGAGTTTTTACCTTTGAGGTTTCACTATTATCGGATCGAATACTTTTATGGATTTGAGAACACTTGATGTATGTCTTGCATATGAATACCCGTGGTGACAATGGGGTATTATATTGATTCACTTGATGTATGTTTTGGCACTCAACTCGCGGATTCCCGAGGTGACATTGGGGTAATCTATGCATAGGGGTTGATGCACGTTTTCGTCCTACTTTCTCCGATAGAAATCTTGGGGCACTCTTTGAAGTTCTTTGTGTTGGATTGAATATTATGAATCTGAAGTTGTTTGATGCATATCGAATAATCAACTCACGGATACTTGTGGTGACATTGGAGTATCTAGGTGACATTAGAGTTGGTTGATGTGTATCATATGGTGTTATTTTAGTACGAACTCTAGGGCTGTTTGTGACACTTATAGGAATGGCTCAATAGATCGATCGGAAAGGATAACTTTGAGGTGGTTTCGTACCCTACAAACAATTTCTATCTTATGTTCTCCGCTTATAGGAACTTTGGAGTGATTCTTTATCGCACGTTGAGGGATTGTTATATGATCCAATTATGTTAGCATTGTTGAGAGATTGCACTAGTGAAAGTATGAACCCTAGGCCTTGTTTTCAAGCATTGCAATACCGTTTGTGCTCATTTTTGTTACTGGCTACCTTGCTATTTTTTTATTTTCAGATTATAAAAACTTATATCTACTATCCATACTACACTTGTATCACCATCTCTTCGCCGAACTAGTGCACGTATGCAATGTTTAATTATAATTTTTGTGATTTGCTACAGTAGAGAATGTTGAGGTTTTGAGTTGATTTATACTAACTTATCTCACGAGTTCTTGTGGAGTTTTGTGTGGATGAAGTTTTTAAGATTTAGGAGAAGCCATGATATGAGAGGAATTAAGGAGACACAAAAGCTCAAGCTTGGGGATGCCCAAGGCACCCCAAGATAACATTCTAAGAAGTCTCAAGCACCTAAGCTTGGGGATGCCCCATTAGGCATCCCACCTTTCTTCGTCAACACCTATCGGTTAGCCTAAGTTTTTACTTGTTCACATGATATGTGCTATTCTTGGAGTGTCCTTTTATTTTCATTTTGTTTGCTGTTTGAATAAAATACTTAAGATCTAAAAAATTTAAATGAGAGAGAGTCCTCACATAGCTACCTATTTACTTAACTACTCATTTGGTCTTCACTTATATCTTTTTGGAGTAGTTTGTCATTTACTCTTGTTCTTCACTTATATCATATGAGTAAATTATTGAATAAATTGAATATCATGAAGTTGAGATAATATGAGCTTCATATGCTGGTATCATGCCTAGTAGTAGCTTCACATTTGGTTTAGAAAGTGAAATCTATTGAAGCTTGACAATCACAATATTGGTCATACAAGCAATTAATGAATGATTAGTATAAGGAAGAGAACTTTCACATATAAATATATTATCTTGGACATCTTTTATGATTGTGAATACCCATTAATTATTTTTAAACTTGAGCAAATTAGTTGAAGTTGTACAAGGAAGACAACGTAATGAGTTATGTTTGGGTATATTTGCATAGAAATTATATTGTTATGGATCCTCCAACATGTGGGGCTTGCTTAGGATCTTTTGCTAGCCAAAAAATTGTACTAAGTAGAGATACTACTTGTGCATCCAAAAACCCTTAAAACCAGTTTCTTCCCATGAGTGTCCACCATATCTACCTATGGATTGAATAAGATCCTTCAAGTAAGTTGTCATCGGTGCAAAAAGCAATAAAAATTGCTCCTAAAATATGTATGATCCTTTATTGCAAGGGAAAATAAGCGTTGTACGAACTTGTGATGGTAAAGAAATAAAAGCGACGGACTGCATAATAAAGGTTGCTATCACAAGGGGCAATATAACGTGACGTTCCTTTGCATTAAGGGCTTGTGCATCCAAAAATAAAAAGCGCATGACAACCTCTGCTTCCCTCTGCGAAGGGCCTATCTTTTACTTTTATGCATTTAATTTTATGTATTTACTTTTATGCAAGAGTCAATAAGTATTCATTCGCATTTCAACCTCAATTATTCTCTAGTTGGCAAGCATCATGTGGTGGGGAAAGATCCAGGCACATATGGCCAGTCAAATATATTTGATCATGAATTATTATTGTTGACAATTATCTCTATGATAAATAAGTTGGGAGGTGAAACATTAAGCCCCTATCTTTCTCTGTGTTCGATGGATGCCATTTGTTCTAAAAATATGCTTTGAGTACTAGCAATCATAGAAGACTATATGATAATTGATTATGTGGAGCTCTTACTTAGACTTTGTTGAAATTAAGTTGAATTGCAATTGTTTGGTGACTAAGAACATAGGTTGTTAAGTTTCAAGAGAATGCATTGTTTGAACCATAACATGCGAATTGATTGCTACTTTATCATGATGAGTTTTATAAGAAAAAGTTGTTGTTATGATGCTAGGAAAAGTGATTGAAATTATCATTGATCAAACTTATGCACTATGCTAGCATTCACACTTCATAAATTATTTCTTTTATCATTTACCTACTCGAGGACGAGCAGGAATTAAGCTTGGGGATGCTGATACATCTCCAACGTATCTATAATTTATGAAGTATTCATGCCATGTTTATTATAGTTTTGTATGATTTTGGTGCACTTTTATATGGCTTTTATATGATTTTTATGGACTAACATATTGACCTAGTGCCCAGTGCGAGTTGCTATTTTCTGCTTGTTTTTGGTTTTCCAGAAAATCCATATCAAATGAAGTCCAAATGCAGTGAAACTTTTTGACGATTTTTTCTGGAAGGAAACGAACCCAGGAAGCTTCGGGGGAGCAGCAGAAGACCCACAGGGGCCCCACAAGCCACCAAGGTGCGCCACCCCCCCAGGCGCGCCCTGGTGCCTCATGGGCCCCTTGTGGCACCTCTTTGCGTGATTCCAATGCTGAAAAAACATATATATTCAGAAACCCCCGAAAGTTAACCTAGATGAGTTTTTACGCCGCCGCAAGCCTCTGTACCTCCACGATCTCATCTACAGCCCTTTTCCGGCACCCTGCCGGAGGGGGGGAAGCATCATCGGAGGCCATCCTCATCATCCTGGCGGTCTCCATGACGAGGAGGGAGTAGTTCACCCTCGTGGCTGAGGGTATGTACTAGTAGCTATGTGTTTGATCTCTCTCTCTCTCGTGTTCTTGATTTGGCACGATCTTGATGTACCACGAGTTTTGTTAATATAGTTGGATCATATGGTGTTTTCCCCTCTTTATCTTGTTGTGATGAATTGAGTTTTTACCTTTGAGGTTTCACTATTATCGGATCGAATACTTTTATGGATTTGAGAACACTTGATGTATGTCTTGCATATGAATACCCGTGGTGACAATGGGGTATTATATTGATTCACTTGATGTATGTTTTGGCACTCAACTCGTGGATTCCCGAGGTGACATTGGGGTAATCTATGCATAGGGGTTGATGCACGTTTTCGTCCTACTTTCTCCGGTAGAAATCTTGGGGCACTCTTTGAAGTTCTTTGTGTTGGATTGAATATTATGAATCTGAAGTTGTTTGATGCATATCGAATAATCAACTCATGGATAATTGTGGTGACATTGGAGTATCTAGGTGACATTAGAGTTGGTTGATGTGTATCATATGGTGTTATTTTAGTACGAACTCTAGGGCTGTTTGTGACACTTATAGGAATGGCTCAATAGATCGATCAGAAAGGATAACTTTGAGGTGGTTTCGTACCCTACAAACAATTTCTATCTTATGTTCTCCGCTAATAGGAACTTTGGAGTGATTCTTTATCGCACGTTGAGGGATTGTTATATGATCCAATTATGTTAGCATTGTTGAGAGATTGCACTAGTGAAAGTATGAACCCTAGGCCTTGTTTTCAAGCATTGCAATACCGTTTGTGCTCATTTTTGTTACTTGATACCTTACTGTTTTTTTATTTTCAGATTATAAAAACTTATATCTACTATCCATACTACACTTGTATCACCATCTCTTCGCCGAACTAGTGCACATATACAATTTGCCATTGTATTGGGTGTGTTGGGGACACAAGAGATTTCTTGTATTTGATTGCAGGGTTGTTTGAGAGAGACCATCTTCATCCTACGCCTCCCACAGATTGATAAACCTTAGGTCATCCACTTGAGGGAAAATTGTTACTGTCCTACAAAACTCTGCGCTTGGAGGCCCAACACGAGTCTACAAGAATAAGTTGTGTAGTAGACATCAGATAGCAGTTCTCATATTAATTTGATTATGTATGAGATGACTATATAATGTAAATTAACATGACCTGCGTGTCATGATTCGGCATGATGGCTAGAGCCATATGATTGTCACTTTAATGACCTGCGTGTCAACCTTGTTATAATGCATTATTTTATTAGCTATAGAGATAACAGTATTATTTATTGCATCGACAAGGTGGTGGCAATCTTCGCGAAGGTGAACACCGACGCGAATGTCGAAGACGAAGAAATGAAAGACTTCTCCATCAGAAAGGGCTATACCATATCATGCTATTATGAATTGCCTGAGATGTTTGTCCCTTTGATGCACCCTTCTTGATTGCGCGGTAGTCGCTTTTTATTAGGGTGATCTCTCACTAAAAATATCAAGTAGTTAGTGTTCTCCCAAGTGTAGCACCGTCACGACACCTATCTCTTCGGGGTATCACATGGATGCATGGGTACGAACGATTAGAGAAGTGTGAGGCGGGTGAGTTGAGACCTCGCAGCAAGATCACTTGGTTGTCTTGACGTTCCGGAGGATCGTCCTGAGCTCGGAACACGCCCATCGAAAGATGAACAAGAGTCACATAGAGATGTGATTGGCAAGTTGGCCTACTGATGACCCACAAGTATAGGGGGTCAATCATAGTCCTTTCGATAAGTAAGAGTGTCGAACCCAACGAGGAGCAGAAGGAAATGACAAGCGGTTTTCAGCAAGGTATTTTCTGCAAGCACTGAAATTATCGGTAACGAGTAGTTTGATAGCAAGATAATTTGTAACAAGTGACAGTAGCAATAGTAACAAAGAGTGCAGCAAGGTGGCCCAATCCTTTTGTAGCAAAGGACAAGCCGGAACAATCTCTTATAGTAAGTAAAGCGTTCTCGAGGACACATGGGAATTTCATCTAGTCACTTTCATCATGTTGGTTGGATTCGCGTTCGCTACTTTGATAATTTGATATGTGGGTGGACCGGTGCTTGGGTGTTGTTCTTACTTGAACAAGCCTCCCACTTATGATTACCCCCTCTCGCAAGCATCCGCAACTACGAAAGAAGAATTAAGATAACTCTAACCTTAGCATTAAACATATGGATCCAAATCAGCCCCTTACGGAATAGCGCATAAACTAGGGTTTAAGCTTCTGTCACTCTAGCAACCCATCATATAATTACTACTCCACAATGCATTCCCTTAGGCCCAAAGATGGTGAAGTGTCATGTAGTCGACGTTCACATGACACCACTAAGAGAATCAACAACATACATATCATCAAAATATCGAACGAATACCAAATTCACATGATTACTTATGACAAGACTTCTCCCATGTCCTCAAGAACAAAAGTAACTACTCACAAATCATAATCATGTTCAAGATCAGAGGGGTATTAAATAGCATAATGGATCTGAACATATAATCTTCCACCAAATAAACCAACTAGCATCAACTATAAGATGTAATCAACACTACTAGCAACCCACAGGTACCAATCTGAGGTTTTGAGACAAAGATTGAATACAAGAGATGAACTAGGGTTTGAGATGAGATGGTGTTGTTGAAGATGTTGATGAAGATTGGTCCTCCCACGATGAGAGGATCGTTGGTGATGTCGATGGCGACGATTTCCCCCTCCCGGAGGGAAGTATCCCCGGCAGAATCTCTCCGCCGCAGAGCAAAAGTGCTCATGCCCAAGTTCCGCCTTGAGACGGCGGCGCACCATCCCGAAAGTCTTCTCTATATTTTTTTCTAGTGCAAATGGACTTATATACCAGAAAATGGGGGCCAGAGGCTGGCCAGGGGCCCCACGAGCCACCAGGGCGCGCCTGGGGGGGTGGCGCGCCTTGGTGCCTCGTGGGCACCTGGGTGCCCCCCTATGGTACTTCTTTGTTCCAGTATTTTTTATTTATTCCAAAATAAATCTCCGTAAAATTTCAGCTCATTTGGAGATGTGCAGAATAGGTATCTCTGACATAGCTTTTTCAGGTCCAGAATTCCAGCTGCTGGCAATCTCCCTCCTTGTGTAAATCTTGCATATTAAGAGAGAAAAGGCATTAGAATTGCTCCACAAAGTGTTATATTGATTAAAAACACTATAAATAACAGTAGTAAAACATGATGCAAAATGGACGTATCACCTACCAAATGAAATTCTCGTCACTTGAGATGGATGCATCCTTGGCGTTGAATTGAAATTTGGGTCTTGTATCACTCACAATCAATTATGAGAGATATTGATTTGAGTGGGAGCGCACTGTAGAATTAACTTGTTTAATTCTCTGTGCAATTAATTATGAACATTGTCTAAGTGAAATTTGCATAATAGTTATAGAATAATGGCTCGCATTTCCACCTCCCCTATTGAAATTGAATAAGCTGTTAAATATCTGGTTAAAACTTTACGGTTGGTAACGTAATGTGAGGATTGTCCTCAAGAGTGCCGAGAAGGACTTTGTCCTATCGCATGCTTTCGGTATTCTCCCGCTAATGCTATGGATGATGTGACTCTCGTCCTTCGATCCAAAAGCTAGAATTCCGTTACGGTCAAGTGCAATATGTTTGCTTCCATGAGACCCGAACTTTAAAAGTTTGGGATAGTTATATGATATTCATGGAATTGAAAGTTATTTTCAGATGCAGACAAAGGCTAAAAGATATGAGATATCCAAAGCAATGTTTGTTTGCAAACTATTAGTAAAAGTGTTTACTATGCATTAGACTAATACAAGAGGGATCCAGAAGAACGCCTGTCATGAAATGAAGGTGAATAAAACAACAACTTAAAGAGAAAAGAAGTGTCCGAAGGGTGTTAGTGAAACTTATGCGCCTAGGAAGTCCAAGGCTGACACCACTCTCAAAGTTGGGTGCTTCTTCTGAGAGTAGAAGAAATATTGGAAGTAAAACTGTTAGAAGTATAAAGGCAAAAAGAGAGAAGACTGGAATATCCAGCTCATGTATGAAAGTCATACAAGCTATTGATGTATAGAAGGCTGGTCAAAGAAATAGTTCTTGGGAATTATGATTAAACATGTTAATCACTGATTCTTGGGTATTGTGAGTTGATCACAGAGATACCCGCTCGATTGCATTCTGTTGCGACTCGATGCAAGAACTACTATGGCCTAAAAGACTTGCCGGGAATGAGGTTTAGATACGCGCTGGGAACATAGTAAATGTTACTATACCTTCCATCGGTGTATTACCTATGTATTTATTTTCATAATTCATTTTTGGAGTTTCATACACTCTAGCCCATTGCATAAAGTATCTTGCAAGAAGGTTGTTCATAAGAGAACTTTTGATATTCGGTGTTATGAATAACATAAGGGCCATACTTTCGTTATGAATGAGATGTATGTTATGAATATTGATAATAATACATTACCTCTGTATTTACTTTCATAATTCATTTTAGAGTTTTATACACTCTAGCCCATTTGCATAATGTTTGTTGCAAGAGTGTTGTTCATAAAAGAACAATTGTTGTTCAATATTATGAATAACATAAGGGCCATACTTCCATCATGGATGGGATGTATGTTATGAATATTGATGGTAATATGATACATCCATAACACTGACACTAAATGTCGCAAGACTAAAAGAATACCACACATGTGTGGCACTGCATTTGGTCACATTGGAGAAACCCGCATGGAGAAATTCCATAATGATGGATTTTGAAGTCGTTTGATTATGAATCATCTGACACTTGCAACTTTCCTCCGAAAAGTGAAGTGACTGAAATACCGTTCACATGCCATAAGGAACGAGCAAAGAACTTATTGGTGATCATACATCATGATGTGTGTAGTCCGATATATGTTGTTGCTGGCAGTGGATTTGTCTATCTTCTGAAATGACTCAAGTAGATATATGGATATTTACTTGACGAGACGTAAGTCTGGATCTTTTGAAATCATTCAAAAGGTTTTCAAAATGAAGAAGAAATTATTGTAACAAGAAAATTATGTTTCTGCAATTGGATTGCGGAAAGAAATTTTGAGTTACAAGTTTAGCGAATGTCTGATGAGTTGTGAAAAGAGTTTCATAACTTACACCTCCCGGAGCACCACTGTGAGTGGAATGTCCGTGAACATGTAATCAAACCATTTATGACATGGTAAGATCAAAGATGACATAAATCAATTTGCCATTATCCCTTTTAAAGTAATGCTTTAGAGACTGTGGCTTTTACACTGAAAAGAGCGCCATCAGATCTGTTGAAATGATGCCATGGTATGGTACACCCAACCATGCTATCCTTTCTTAACATTTGGAATATGGGGCTTGTGTAAAATGTTTACAAACCTGTTCCAAATCAGACAAGTGCTACTTTGTAGGTTATCCCAAGTTATTGGGAATTCCTCCACCACTATACCGAGGCAAAAGGTTTTGCCACAAAGAGCGGTATGATTTTGAAGAAAATGGTTCTTGCAAAAAGGTGAGTGGGAGGACAGTGCAACTCGACGAGATAACAGTATCTTCGTTATCATGACAAAGGAAAGAAACCACGGAAGCAATTCCAGAGTTTCCTCCTGCGACTGATACGGAAGCCTCTACAATAAAAATGTATGGACTTCGGTCGAACTTGCAGCTGAACCACGTAGGCAAAACTCGTGCAAACCTCTCAGGTGCACAAACGAGATATTGTTGTTAGACAACAGTATACCTACGATAATCAAGGAAGCGTTGATGGGCCCTGACTCCGGAATTGGCTAAATGCCAATAAAATCCGAGATAGTTTCCATATAAATTATTCAAGATTAAATCTTGGTGAACCCTTCGGAAGACTTATAGTCTAACAAACATTAATGGAACTATAAACTGATGTGGATAAAAATGTTTTATCCATAAAGCTCAACTTGTTGCAATAAACAAGTTCAAGGAGTTGACTACGATGAGGTTGTCTCACCGTAGCGATGCTTAAAGTCAGTTTGGGTTAAACTAGCAATTAATACATATTTCAATCATGAGATATGAAACATGGATGACGAAAGAATTTCCATGAAATGGGAATACAAACTAGGACTTGTATGTGATACAGTCCAAAGTATTTTGTCGATCCAGAGGATGCTAGTGAGTGTTCAAACTTCAAAGTTCCAGCAATGGACAGAAGAGAGCAAAAAGGAGTTGGAATCTTTGTTTTGATGAAATAGTCAAAAGAGTTTGATTTCATCAATGGATAGCAAAGATGCTTGTTGTTACAAGAAAGTAAGTGGGAGCATAATAATATTTCTAAAACTTGTGTGCTTGACACATTGTTGATTGGAAATAATATAAATTTCTTGACACGAATTAGGACTCCATTGAAAAATAGTTTTTTGATGAAGTGCTTCGGCTAGGTAGCCTCGATATTAGGCATATTTATCTAGAGATAAATATGGGCTAATAGGCTAAAGCCAAAAATAAATATTGACAAGATGTTAAAATGTTTTAACATTAAAATGCCAAGGAGTGATTCTTGTCGAAGTCACATGGAAAGAGTTTTGCAAGACTCGGTGTCCCAAAACACTGATGAGCAAATTACATGATGGAGATTCCACACACTTTCGTGTTTGGATTAATCATGTATTCCATGGTATGTAAAACAACCAGATATGTTCGATACTCCCAAGCAGTTGCGAGTATAGATATGATACGTCTCCAACGTATCTATAATTTTTGATTGATCCATGCTGTTATATTATCAATCTTGAATGTTTTTATATACATTTACAACAATTATATATCATTTTTTGGGACTAACCGATTAACTTAGTGCCCAGTGCCAGTTGCTGTTTTCTGCCCTGTTTTTGTTTTACAGAAAATCAATACCAAACGAAGTCCAAATGCCACGAAACTTTTTGGAGATTTTTTTCTGGACAATATAAACACTAGAAGCTTCGGGAGGAGGCCAGAAGCCCCAGGGGGTGCCCACGAGGCACCAGGGCGCGTCTGAGCTCCGTTTGACCTAATTCCACCACTATAAATTCCAGAAAAATCAGAAACCCTCAGGGGAGTCCACGAAATACTTTTTCCGCCGTCGCAAGTTTCTGTTCTCGAGAGATCCCATCTGGAGGCCTTCTCCGGTACTCCGCCGGAGGGGGAATCGATCACGGAGGGGCTCTACATCAACCTTGCTGCCCTTCCGATGATGCGTGAGTAGTTTACCACAGACCTTCGGGTCCATAGTTAGTAGCTAGATGGCTTCTTCTCTCTTTTTGATCTTCAATACAATGTTCTCCTCGATGTTCTTGGAGTTCTATCCGATGTAATCACTTTTTGCGGTGTGTTTGTTGGGATCCGATGAATTGTGAGTTTATGATCAGATTATCCATGAATATTATTTGAGTCTTCTCTGATCTCTTTTATGCATGATTATTATAGCTTCGTATTTCTTCTCCGATCTATTGATTTGGTTTGGCCAACTAGATTGATTTATCTTGCCATGGGAAGAGGTGCTTTGTAATGGGTCCGATCTTGCGGTGCTCAATCCCAGTGACAGAAAGGGACATGACACGTATGTATCATTGCTATTAAGGGTAAAAGGATGGGGTTTATTCATGCGTGAGTTTATCTTGTCTACATCATGTCATCGTTCTTAAGGCATTACTCCGTTCTTTATGGACTTAATACACTAGATGCATACTGGATAGCGGTCGATGTGTGGAGTAATAGTAGTAGATGCAGGCAGGAGTCGGTCTACTTGTCTCGGATGTGATGCCTATATACATGATCATTGCCTTGGATATTGTCATGATTATTTGCTTTTCTATCAATTGCCCAACAGTAATTTGTCTACCCACCGTATGCTATTTTCTCGAGAGAAGCCTCTAGTGAAAACTATGGCCCCCGGGTCTATCTAAATCAAATTACTAAAACCCTAAAAATATTGCTGCACTTTTCTTTTATTTACTTTATTTTGTATTTTTGTTTCAATCTATCTATATATCACATACAATTTAATCTTGCAATTAACCGCCGAGGGATTGACAACCCCTCGTTTGCGTTGGGTGCAAGGATTTGTTGTTTGTGTGCAGGTACTGCAAACGAGGTGTTGCGTGGGTCTCCTACTGGATTGATAACCTTGGTTTCATAACTAAGGGAAATACTTACCTCTACTATGCTGCATCATCCCTTCCTCTTCGGGGATAATACCAACGCAAGCTACAAGTAGCAGGAAGAATTTCTGGCGCCGTTGCCGGGGAGACATCATCAACATCTATCAAGTACCTTTGCATAAACTCTCATCTCCTTGCATTTATTTTATTTGCCATTTGCCTCTCGTTTGCATCTCCCCCACTTCTAAAACGTTTTTACAAAAATACAAAAATATTTCCCCGTTTGCCTATTTGTGTGTTTTCTTGATTCGCTTGCTTGAAGATTGTTATCATGAGTGATTTTGGCATGGCGGAAACCGATGATGATAAAACTCCTAAAATGGGAAGTTCTACCAATCTTGATGCTAAAACTTTTGTGTTGGGACATGGTAATGTTATAGGAAAAAGTGTCATCCAAGAATTCTTTAATTGCATTGGGACCTTGTCTTTTGATGATGCACCTATACTTAAAGAAACTAAGAATTATGCCGATGCTATTTGCTCACTTGTTCTTAAACTTGAAAGAAGATTTATTCGCACCCATCCTACTTTGCAAAGATTGTTTTATGAGTTACCGGTTATAAAAGATCCTAGAGCTAAGAAAATAGCTACCCTTGTTCTCATGAATGAATTTGATCATATAGTGCGAGAAGCTAGGGAGATCTTTGATTTCTATGGTATGAACCATGAAAAACCGGTAATAGATGAGATCCTTTATAATAATGATTACTTGCTAAGATATTTGTTCCGCAATGACCACATCTTTGATGAGAATATTAAAAAGGAAGTTCCTCCTTTGAATATAATCCAACAAGTTTTCAATAGCGTCAATAGACAATACTCTTGGATTGTAGCCGGTAATCAAGAGGGATTTAAAGATGGACAACTTGCTAATGCTAAAATTTCTATGGATGATATATTTCATATTACCTTTGCAAAAACCCCTTGATAAAAGTGCACCTTTGGATAAGAAGAAGAGAGATGACAATACTTGAAACTATGCATTATGCCTAGCTAGGGGCATAAAACAATAGCGCTTGTTGGGAGGCAACCCAATGAATAAAATATATTTTTTCTGTTATTGTGTGTTTTCACAATTATGCTACTGGTATGATTGTGTTTTTGTGTTTTTAATTAGTGTTTGTGCCAAGTAATACCTTTAGGATGATTTGGAAGATAATATAATTGATGTTGTTTGGAAAACAGAAAGTTTTGCGTCCAGTGCCCAAATTTTGTTTCTGTACTGGAGCATCAGAAAAATCTGAAATTTTTACACAGTATTGGTATATGAATTGCCCACGTTTTCCTAATGTTTTAGAATTTTTGGAGTTAAAGAAGTATGGCTTTTAAATAGATTGCTACAGACTGTTCTGTTTTTGATGCACTACTTGCTTGTTTTGATGAATCTATGGATTGTATCGGGGGGTATAAGCCATGGTGAAGTTAGAGTACAGTAGTTATAATGCAAAAATAAAATATGAATGGGTTTGCAACAGTACTTACAGTAGTGATTTATTTTGTTATGCTAACGGATCTCACAAAGGTTTTGTTGAGTTTTGTGTGATTGAAGTTTTCAAGTTTTGGGTGAGATCACGATGGATGAAGGAATAAGGAGTAGTAAGAGCCTAAGCTTGGGGATGCCCGAGGCACCCCAAGGTAATATTCAAGGAAGACTCAAGCGTCTAAGCTTGGGGATGCCCCGGAAGGCATCCCCTCTTTCTTCCACCAACCATCGGTAATTTTACTTGGAGCTATATTTTTATTCGTCACATGATATGTGTTTTGCTTGGAGCGTCTTGTATTATATGAGTCTTTGCTTTGTTTGCTTTTTAGTTTGTCACAATCATCTTTGCTGAACACACCTATCTTGAGAGAGCCACACTTTTATCATCATTTGTTAGAATACTCTATGTGCTTCACTTAAATTTTTTTGAGCTAGGCAGTTGCTCTAGTGCTTCACTTAAATCTTTTTGAGCTTGGTGGTGGCTATATTTTGAAGAAATAAACTCTCATGCTTCACTTATATTATTTTGAGAGTTGATTGAAATTTTGAAGAAATGAATTCTCATGCTTCACTTATATTATTTTGAGAATTGATAAGATTGAAATTTTGAAGAAATATTTGCACTCTCATGCTTCACTTAAATCTTTTTGAGAGTTGATGATAGTAACGGTAATTTGCACAAGATATGAATTTGGTTCCAAAGTGATGAATATTCAAGAGGGATATAATAAAAACTTTCATATAGATCATTGGATATGATAAGTGTGATTCCTTGCAATAGTTTTGCGATATGGAAATGATAATATGTGAGTCATGTTAGTGAGTAATTGTGATTTAGTAAGAATATTAGTGTTAAGGTTTGTGATTCCCTATGCATGCACATCAAGTATATAGTTATGCAAAGAAATTATATCCTACTTATGGTGCATTATTCGGTGTTAGTTATGTTCAATGAATGTCTATGACCGTTTTCGTTTTTTGGTTGGTTGCTTCTCAATCTATTTGCTAGCCTTCATTTGTACTAAGCGGAAATACTGCTTGTGCATCCAAAATCCTTTAACCCAAGTTGTGCCAAATGAGTCCACTATATCTACCTATATGTGGTATTTCAATGCCGTTCCTAGTAAATTTGCGTGTGCCAACTCTAATTTTCAAAATAATTTTTCCGTTTTGTGTGCCCGTACCGCTCATGAAGTGGCAGGGGGTGGCCATTATTTTCCATGCTAGGTGTGTTATTCTCACGATGAGTGTTTATTCACTTGTCATTGCATGAGCAGATGGTTGGTAATAGGGATGCCCAGTCCCACAATGAATCAAAAATTAATAACAACAAAATTCCTTGGAAAGTGTTGGTTTGGAGGGCACCCGTGGATACGGCTAGCCATGGATTGTGAAAGAATGGTGGAAAGGAAATAAACTTTACTTTCTGTTTGGGAACCGCCTATGATGTGTCTAGCATGGAAAATAATGGGAATTCTCGGTCGTTTTCGTTGACAGGAAAAGCATGCCTCTCAAAATGTTTTATCTCTTTAATTTCAGCCTTGAGCTCTGGCACATTTGACAAATCTCTTCTTCCCTCTGCGAAGGGCCTATCTATTTACTTTTATGCAATTTTTATTTTTACTTGAGTCTCCATCTTCTCTTATAAAGCACCAACTAGAGAGCACTATTGTCATACTTGTGCATTGGATGTAGCTAATATTTGAGTGTGTTTCTTGAATGGATCAATGATTGGGCATAATGGGCTAGGGATAACTTTCTTTAGCGTTGGTATTTTGAAAGACATGGTTGCTTGTTAGCATGCTTGAGTATTTATATCTTCATGTCAAATTATAGACTATTGCTTTGAATCATTCAAGTCCAATGTCCATGCTATAAAAGAAAAGAATATGTGATGAATATGATAGGCAGCATTCCACATCAAAAATTCTGTTTTTATCATTTACCTACTCGAGGACGAGCATGAATTAAGCTTGGGGATGCTGATACGTCTCCAACGTATCTATGATTTTTGATTGATCCATGCTGTTATATTATCAATCTTGGATGTTTTATATACATTTACAACAATTATATATCATTTTTTGGGACTAACATATTAACTTAGTGCCCAGTGCCAGCTGCTGTTTTCTGCCTTGTTTTTGTTTTACAAAAAATCAATACCAAACGAAGTCCAAATGCCATGAAACTTTTTGGAGATTTTTTTCTGGACAAGATAAACACTAGAAGCTTTGGGAGGAGGCCAGAAGCCCCAAGGGGTGCCCACGAGGCACCAGGGCGTGCCTGGTGGGGCAGGCACGCCCTGGTGCCTCGTGGGGCCCACATAGCTCCGTTTGACCTAATTCCACCACTATAAATTCCAGAAAAATCAGAAACCCTTAGGGGAGTCCACGAAATACTTTTTCTGCCATCGCAAGTTTCTGTTCTCGAGAGATCCCATCTGGAGGCCTTCTTCGGTACTCCACCGGAGGGGGAATCGATCACGGAGGGGCTCTACATCAACCTTGCTGCCCTTCCGATGATGCGTGAGTAGTTTACCACAGACCTTCGGGTCCATAGTTAGTAGCTAGATGGCTTCTTCTCTCTTTTTGATCTTCAATACAATGTTCTCCTCGATGTTCTTGGAGTTCTATCCGATGTAATCACTTTTTGCGGTGTGTTTGTTGGGATCCGATGAATTGTGAGTTTATGATCAGATTATCCATGAATATTATTTGAGTCTTCTCTGATCTCTTTTATGCATGATTATTATAGCTTCGTATTTCTTCTCCGATCTATTGATTTGGTTTGGCCAACTAGATTGATTTATCTTGCCATGGGAAGAGGTGCTTTGTAATGGGTCCGATCTTGCGGTGCTCAATCCCAGTGACAGAAAGGGACATGACATGTATGTATCGTTGCTATTAAGGGTAAAAAGATGGGGTTTATTCATGCGTGAGTTTATCTTGTCTACATCATGTCATCGTTCTTAAGGCGTTACTCCGTTCTTTATGGACTTAATACACTAGATGCATGCTGGATAGCGGTCGATGTGTGGAGTAATAGTAGTAGATGCAGGCAGGAGTCGGTCTACTTGTCTCGGACGTGATGCCTATATACATGATCATTGCCTTGGATATCGTCATGATTATTTCCTTTTCTATCAATTTCCCAACAGTAATTTGTCTACCCACCGTATGCTATTTTCTCGACAGAAGCCTCTAGTGAAAACTATGGCCCCCGGGTCTATCTAAATCAAATTACTAAAACCCTAAAAATATTGCTGCACTTTTCTTTTATTTATTTTATTTTGTATTTTTGTTTCAATCTATCTATCTATCACATACAATTTAATCTTGCAATTAACCGCCGAGGGATTGACAACCCCTCGTTTGCGTTGGGTGCAAGGATTTGTTGTTTGTGTGCAGGTACTGCTAACGAGGTGTTGCGTGGTTCTCCTACTGGATTGATAACCTTGGTTTCATAACTGAGGGAAATACTTACCTCTGCTGTGCTGCATCATCCCTTCCTCTTCGGGGATAATACCAACGCAAGCTACAAGTAGCAAGATACCAAAGTGATCAAAGTACTGATCATGGGACAACAGTGAAAGATGTCATTGAGTACTAGAATAACACTGATGACATGTTTCTCGCAAGCGGAGATTATAAAGAGTTCATTGTAAAAGGTTACATCGATGCAGTCTTCATCAATGCTCCATGCGATTTTTGATTTATGTTAAGGGTGTTGTGTGATACACGATATGGTGGCACGGTAGTTGGAAATTGTTCCAAACAGGTTACAGTGGCGAATTCTATAACAAAGGCTAAGTATGTTGACGCTTTGGAAGCGATAAAGAAGATGTTGAATCATATAGTTCATTCATGAACTTAGTATGGTTCCAAGATGGCTTTGGTCAATGGGACACTATTGTAGGTAGTTGCTCCATAGCTCAGTCCGAGGAATCAAGGTTCGACCAGTGATTCACATATATACAAAGCCAAGTCCACACAAAATATGAATTTTGTGAACGCGTGAAAATGCAAGGATATGCAAAGATACACACGGCCCTCAAGTTGTCAGGTCCGTTAGACAAAGACTATACCACAAGCGAAGCATATTTTACACTGTTATGCCATAGGTGTAAAGTGCATTAGCATTGACTAGATTATTGACTCTAGTGCAAGTGGGAGTCCGTAGAAGATATGACCTAGAGGCAGTAATAAATGTTATTATTTATAGCTATGCTCATAATTATGTTTATATTCCGTGCTATAACTGCTATGGTTATCGAGTCTGCAATAACCATGAGGCTCGGAGGGAAACTCATATGCACGTGTGGAATAATAAACGGTAAAATGCATTCCTAGTCGGGCCTCTAAGACTAGCTCAAGTGTTGCATGATGGTTCTGTTTTCCTGATCATGGGCATGACTATGCCGGCAACTTTGAGGACACATTGTTAGGAGAACACTTGTGTTGAATCAACCCGAATTGATGTTATGCTATGAGATACATTCGTCACAAGTTAATGGTTAATAACACAAAGAAATTTAACGTTTGCATAATTCCTTAGACCATGAGAGTATCGAGTTTCTTCATGCTTGCTTCATGAACTTTGGGGTTTGTTAAACGTCATCCGTAACTGGGTGGCTATTACAGCGGCTTACGGGTTCATGGGAAAGTATGTCAAGGGACTTGATAGCTCAAGATTGGGATTTGCTCCTCCGACGATGAAGAGATATTCTTTGGGCCCTCTTGGTGTTGCGGTATCCATCATCGTCTGGCCAGACACATTGTGATTTGATCACTGGGATGCCGGAACACGGGAACGAGAAAAGAGAACAAAACCGGTAATGAGGTAACTGGCATTGTGGACAAGTGTTGATCCACGGGGATGCCGATTAATCTCACCTTGGATGTTTGTAACATATCGCGAAGCAACAGGAATAGCACACGGCAACTGGAGGTTCACTCGAATATTTATTCGTGTGGGTATAGGGATCAATATGGGTGTCCACGGTTCCGCTATTGATCATTGATCGGAAAGTGTTCCGGTCATGTCTATACTTCACCGAACCTATAGGGTCACATGCTTAAGGGTCATCTATCTGCTGAATTCTTGATAGGGAGTCTGAGAGAAAGTCACCGGAAAAGTTTCGGAGACGACGGAAGAGTTCCGGAGAGAGAACACCGGAATAGTTTCGGTAAAACCGAAAAGTTGTTTTGGAGTATACCATTAAGTCAAAATGGTTTCGGCACATGCCTGGAAATTCTTGGAGGGTGCCAGAATTGTTCTCGGAACTTCTGGGATTTTTTCGGGGAAAAAACCAAAAATGTTCCGGAGCTGCCGGAACCGCTTTGGTTGCTTTTCGCTGATGAAAATCACTGATCCGGAATTGTTTTGGAACACGTCCAAAATTATTTTAGTGGGTACTGGAAATGTTCTAAGACCTACAGAAATATTTTCGGATTTAACGGTCGCGGAAAAATATTTTCATGAATAGTGGAAACACTATTTGGTAGCTTCTTTGGGAAACCACCTTTGAGGGCATTTTGGTATTTCCAAGTGTCCTCTACCCCTTGGGCTTGGCCTATAAATAGGGGTGGAGGGTGCTGCCCAAACTCACTCTTTCTCTCATACATTATGCCATGCAATGATCTGGCTTCTTCTCTCTCTCACATGAAATAATTTCGTAGAGCCGAAAGGCTGTCTGGGTTCCGGTGGGAACTACTTCTGGACGGCGAAGCCCTGCCGGATAGCTGACACCGTATGTGTGCAACCCCGTAGAGAGGTCGTAGGTTCGATCTTTTTGCCCAAGGGGCTGTTCGAGAGTGCCTCCCGAAGGGCTGTCCGGGTGACCGTCCGAGTTTCTGTGAGTGCCTCCCGAAGGGCTGTCCATGACACCGTCCGGGGGACTGTCCGACCTCCTCCTGAAGGGCTGCCTGAGGGACTGTCTGAAGAGCAGACGAGGGAGTACATCCTCGCGGTTGGGAGGTTGTAAATCCTAGCTGCGGGGATCTGCACCGACGATCTTCATCGACTCTACTTCTGCTGCGCTACGAGTCGGTAACGATCAGATCAAAAACCTTGTATGCATCTCCATAGTGATCCTGGTCATGTTCATATTGCGGAAATTTTTTGTTTTCTGTCGCGTTACCCTATACAGGCGACCCGTGGCGGCATGGCGTGGTGATGTCCCTGGCCAAGGCGGAACTCCGCTGGCGATCTGGTGGCTTTGACTCCAGATTAGATTGGATCAGTGATGGTGACGAGCACACGCGAGATCCTTCCCGGCGGCTCTCGTAGTTTGGCGAGGAAGGGTGGCAGCCCTACCCCAAACTCCAGTGGTGGCACACGGAGGCAGTGGCCGGTGTGCCAGGGCTCCCACGGTGGCAGTGCTGCTACGGGTGGTCGCCGGATCTGGGAGGCCAGATCTGGGGCTTTGAAGGTGGTCTGGTTGATGCACATGATGTCGGATGGATGCTCGTGGGACAAGATCCGGGTGAAAACCTTGTCTACGGCCAGTGGCTGGAGCCGGTGATGGTGACACCCTTGGCAGTTTCCTTCTTGGAGGCATCATCGAGGTGAAGTTCCCGCCTCCTTTCGCTACCTCTGGGGGAAACCCTTGATGAGTTGATCAGATGATGGCGGCACTTAGGTGTCATTCCCCCTTTGGGGCATCATTCTTGGAGGTGTGCATTGGCCTGAGGGACCAGTGGACGGTTCCAGCGGTGGAGCGGCATTCCATGTGACGCATCGACGACGTGGAGTCTCGGCAGCATGGCGCGGCAGGGTCTCGGCGACGGATGTGTGATGATGGACGCGCGTAGGGAGGTGGCGTCATCTGGCACCATGGTGGTGTCGACGGCAGACCTGACAAGGCCGATGCGTCAGTACCTGCTCTGAAGATGGATCGGTGGAATACGGCGGCGGCGGCCTCTGAGAGTGCGCTGGACTGGTGTGTGCCCCAGACCCGGCAATGTGGCTTGGTTGGGGCCTCCGGCTTTAGATGTTAGGTTCTCGTGCGAGGTCTATTTAGTATTTGGCTCGGACTATCGGCACCCCTTCATCAAGTGGATAGGAGTAGCGACTAAAAGTTGCCAAGATGGTGGCTTCAGACTTACTGACGTATTACTTTGTAAGGTCTTTGTGAATAATTAATAAAATGGCTGCATGCATCGCCCAGATGCATAAGCCGGCGGTCATCCTCCTTTTCAAAAAAAAATAATCAAGATCACGAGAGACAGAGAGATCAAACAAAATAGCTACTGGTACATACCCTCAGCCCCGGGGGTGAACTACTCCCTCCTCGTCATGAAGGCAGCGGGGATGATGAAGATGGCCTCCAGTGATGGCTTCCCCCTCCGTAGGGTGCCGGAAAAGGCCTCCAGATGGGATCGCTTCAGAACAGAGGCTTGCGGCGGCGGAGTCGAAGTTCTAGGTTTATTTCTGGGGGTTTATCTATTTATAAGAGTTTTCAGTGCTGGTTTCACGCCAAAAGGAGTTACGAGGGGCCCACAAGACAACATCACCCTCCCTATCCCCCAGGGTGGTGTTGCCTTATGGCCACCTCGTGGGTCTTCTGGTCCTCCCACGAAGCTTCGGGGTCTCTTATGTGATACGTCTCCAACGTATCTATAATTTTTTATTGTTCCATGCTATTATAGTATCAATCTTGGATGTTTTATATGCAATTATATGCCATTATATATCATTTTTTGGCACTAACCTATTAACCCAATGCCCAGTGCCAGTTGTTGTTTTCTGCTTGTTTTTGCCTTTTCAGAAAATCATTATCAAAAAGTGTCCAAACGAGAAAAAAACTTTGGATTAATTTTTTCTGGACAAGAAGAGACCCAGGAAGCTTCGGGAGAAGACCAGAAGAGTCACGAGGAGGCGACAAGCCTGGAGGGCGCGCCCCAAGGGGGTGGCCGCGCCCCCCAGGCTTGTGGGCCCCTCGTGGCACCTCTTGACCTAATTCCTTCGCTATAAATTCAAAAATATTCCCAAACCAACAGAGAGACAGAAGAGAAAACCTTTCCGCCGCCGCAAGCCTCTGTTCTTCCACGATCCCATTTGCAGGCCTTTTCCTGTACTCTGCCAGTGGGGGAATCGATCACAGAGGGCTTCTACATCAACCTTGCTGCCTTTCTGATGATGTGTGAGTAGTTTACCACAGACCTACGGGTCCATAGCTAGTAGCTAGATGGCTTCTTCTCTCTCTTTGATCTTCAATACCATGTTCTCCTCGATGTTCTTGGAGTTCTATCCAATGTAATCTTCTTTTGCGGTGTGTTCGTTGGGATCCGATGAATTGTGAGTTTATGATCAGATTATTCATGAGAAATATTTGAGTCTTCTCTGAACTCTTTTATGCATGATTATTATAGCTTTGTATTTCTCTCTGATCTATCGATTTGGTTTGGCCTACTAGATTGATTTATCTTGCAATGGGAGAGGTGCTTTGTGATGGGTTCAATCTTGCGGTGCACAGTCCCAGTGACAGAAGGGGACATGACATGTATTTGTATTGTTGCCATTAAGGATAAAAAGATGGGGTTTAATCATATTGCTTGAGTTTACTTTGTCTACATCATGTCATCTTGCTTAAGGCATTACTCTGTTTCATACTTAATACCCTAGATGCATGCTGGATAGCGGTCGATGGGTGGAGTAATAGTAGTAGATGCAGGCAGGAGTCGGTCTACTTGTCTCGGATGTGATGCCTATATACATGATCATTGCCTTGAATCCATCATAATTATTTGCTTTTCTATCAATTGCCCAACAGTAATTTGTTTACCCACCGTATGCTATGTGTTCGAGAGAGAAGCCTCTAGTGAAAACTATGGCCCCCGGTCTACTTTATCATATATTAAAAACCTAAAAATACCTTGCTGCAATTTATTTAATTTTATTTTAATTAGTATTTTAGTTTATCTATTTACCTCGATAAGATTTAATCCTTGCAAATAACCGCTAAGAGGATTGACAACCCTCTTATTTGCGTTGGGTGCAAGTGTTTGCTCTTGTGTGTGCAGGTGCGCTTAACGGAATTTTGCTTGGTTCTCCTACTGGATTGATAACCTTGGTTCTTAACTGGGGGAAATACTTATCTCTACTGTACCGCATCATCCTCTCCTCTTCGGGGAAATACCAACGCAGACTACAAGTAGCATTATGTTCCAGAAAAAATCGTCAAAAAGTTTCGTCGCGTTTGGACTTCGTTTGGTATGGATTTTCTGGGAAACCAAAAACAAGCAGAAAACAAACCAAAAACAAGAAGAAAACAACAACTGGCACTTGGCACTAGATTAATATGTTAGTCCATGAAAATAATATAAAAATGCACCAAAACCATATAAAATTATTGTAAACATGGCATGAATACTTTATAAATTATAGATATGTTGGAGACGTATCAGTGCGGTTGCCGAGAAATGGCGAGCCGGCGCCACCATTTCCCCTCCGGCGACGTGAAAGATGGTGGATGGCAGGTCAACCGGCGACGTGATTAATGGTGGGCAGCAAATGGACACGTCCATCATCCTCCGCTCCCTTTCCCCTCTATGCACCACGCCCCCATGGCCTCCTCGAGCTCCAAAGCCGTGTGCGACAGCCTCTCGTCCGAGCAGAAAAAGGAGATCACAGCCACTGCAGCCGGCTGGCAGGTCGGCAGGCAGGCAGAGGCCGGAGATGCGATCAAGGACGAGCCGGCGCCACCCTCCTCGCCGGTCCATGCCGGCATCACCACGGCCAAGGCATGTGCCCACTACACGTACATGGTGCTAGAGGGCAGAAGGCCGCGTTCCGGCGGGCGCAGGCCGACCAGGCCTACAACCTCCGCCTCCTCGGCGAGCACAGGCACATGGAGGAGCTACTTGTTACTTGTGAGCTGCGTTGGGATTTCCCCGAAGAGGAGGGGATGATGCAGTACAATAGAGATAAGTATTTCCCTCAGTTATGAAACCAAGGTTATCAATCCAGTAGGAGAATCACGCAACAACTCGTTAGCAGCACTTGCACACAAAATAATAAATCCTCGCACCCAACGCGAACAAGGGGTTGTCAATCCCTTGGCGGTTAATTGCAAGGATTAAATCTTATCGAGGTAAATAGATAAACTAAAATACTAATTAAAATAAAAGTAAATAAATTGCAGCAAGGTATTTTTAGGTTTTTAATATATGATAAAGTAGACCGGGGGCCATAGTTTTCACTAGAGGCTTCTCTCTCGAACACATAGCATACGGTGGGTAAACAAATTATTGTTGGGCAATTGATAGAAAAGCGCATAGTTATGAAGATATTCAAGGCAATGATCATGTATATAGGCATCACGTCCGAGACAAGTAGACCGACTCCTGCCTTCATCTACTACTATTACTCCACCCATCGACCGCTATCCAGCATGCATCTAGGGTATTAAGTTAATAAAAACAGAGTAACGCCTTAAGCAAGATGACATGATGTAGACAAAGTAAACTCAACTAATATGAATAAACCCCATCGTTTTACCCTTAATGGCAACAATACAAATACGTGTCTTGTCCCTTTCTATCACTGGGATATAGAGCACCGTAAGATTGAACCCATTACAAAGCACCTCTCCCGCTGAAGATAAATCAATCTAGTTTGCCAAACCAAACGGATAGATCGGAGAGAAATACAAAGCTATAACAATCACGCATAATAAAGTTCAGAAAAAACTCAATTAATTCTCATGAATATTCAGATCATAAACCCACAATTCATCGGATCCCAACAAACACACCGCAAAAGAAGATTACATCGAATAGAACTCCAAGAAGATCGAGGAGAACATTGTATTGAAGATCATAGAGAGAGAAGAAGCCATCTAGCTACTACCTATGGACCCGTAGGTCTGTGGTGAACTACTCACGCATCATCGGTAGGGCAGCAAGGTTGATGTAGAAGCCCTCCGTGATCGATTCCCCCTTCGGTAGAGTACCGGAAAAGGCCTCCAGATGGGATCGCGGAAGAACAGAAGCTTGTGGCGGTGGAAAAGTTATTTTGGGTGGCTCTCTGTTGGTTTCCCAATATTTGAGAATGTATAGAAGTGGAATTAAGTCAGACGGAGCCACGTGGGGCCCACAAGGTAACAGGGCATGCCTACCCCCCTGGGCGCGCCCTGTTGCCTTGTCGTCTGGTCTCCTCCCGAAGCTTCTAGGGTCTCTTATGTCCGGAAAAAATCGTCAAAAAGTTTCATAGCGTTTGGACTCCGTTTGGTACTGATTTTCTGGGAAACCAAAAACAAGTAGAAAACAACAACTGGCACTGGGTTAATAGGTTAGTTCCCAAAAATGATCTAAAATAGCATATAAATGCATATAAAACATCCAAGATTGATAATATAATAGCATGGAACAATAAAAAATTATAGATATGTTGGAGACGTATCAGCATCCCCAAGCTTAATTCCTGCTCATCCTCAAGTAGGTAAATGATAAAAATAGAATTTTTGATGTGGAATGCTACCTAACATGTTTATCATGTAATCTCTTTACAGTATAAATATTGAGAAACGATGAATTAGCAACATCAACATGATAATATCCATGAATATAAGAAGCATAATCATTAAACTTTTATAATATATGATCCTTAACGAATGTTATTCCCCACTCATTTTATCATGTTAGCATGGCATGACTCCGCCTTCACTGCATAAATATAAATCATGAGCACCCCGGTGTTAAACCAGGCAATTGGATCGTACTTCTAACGCGCTTCAGCATTTTCAACTTCACGCAATACATGAGCGTGAGCCATGGACATAGCACTATAGGTGGAATAGAATGCGGTGATTGGGATCAATAGGAGAAGTAAAAAAGGAAGAAAGTCTCGCATCAACTAGGCGGATCAATGGACTATGGAGATGTCCACCAATCGATATCAATGCGAGGAGTAGGGATTGCCATGCAACGGATGCACTAAGAGCTAAGTATATGAAAGCTCAACTGAAACTAAGTGGGCGTGCATCCAACTTGCTTGCTCATGAAGACCTCGGGCATTTGAGGAAGCCCATCATCGGAATATACAAGCCAAGTTCTATAACGAAAAATTCCCACTAGTATATGAAAGTGACAACTCAGGAGACTCTCTATATGAAGAACATGGTGCTACTTTGAAGCACAAGTGTGGGATAGTAACATTGCCCCTTCTCTCTTTTTCTCTGATTTTTTTTGTTGGGCTCTTTTTGGCCTTTTTTCGTCCGGAGTCTCATCCCGACTTGTGGGGGAATCATAGTCTCCATTATCCTTTCCTCACCGGGACAATGCTCTAATAATAATGATCATCACACTTTTATTTACTTACAACTCGATATTACAACTCGATGAAAACTATACAGAATGACTCTATATGAATGCCTCTGGCAGTGTACCAGGATGTGCAATGATCTAGCGTAACATGTATGAAAATGATGAACGATGGCTGAGCCACAAATACTATGTCCGCTATATGATCATGCGAAGCAATATGACAATGAACACAAGTCATATGAAGGAACGGTGGAAGTTGCATGGCAATATATCTCGGAATGGCTATGGAAATGCCATAATAGGTAGGCATGGTGGATGTTTTGAGGAAGATACAAGGAGGCTTATGAGGGTGTCCCGGACTAAGGGTTCCTCACGCCGCCGACCTGTCTCTTGTGGGCCGTACTCATGGGCCGCTCCTGACTCATCGAAGGAAGGCCGGACTACAGGCGACCCCATGCTCCAGAAGGAAACCTCCGAAAACTGGCGTCTCCTCCAAGAAAATTTTAGCGTAGCCTGGGGGGAACCGACCATATGTAACCCTAGGTACCCCTGGTGTTTATATAAACCAGAGGGTTTAGTCCGCAGGGGGGCAGAACCGTTATCGATATACCCACCTAGGGTTTAGCTCATCTGATCTCGAGGTAGATCAACTCTGTAATTGTCATACCAACACATCAATACAACCAAGCAGGACGTAGGGTTTTACCTCTTCGAGAGGGCCCGAACCTGGGTAAACGCTGTCTCTACGTTCCCTATTATCCATTGACTCCAAGATCCACAGTTCGGACCCCCTACCCGAGATCTGCCGGTTTTAGTACCGACATTGGTGCTTTCATTGAGAGTTCCACTATAGGATCATCAAGGATCAATGGCTCGCTTAGTCATTAGCGACGGCATCTGTAGCGGGAACATCTTCGTTCCCGGCCAGCTCTTTGCGTGTGGCAGCATCGTGCTACACGCTGATCCGACCGGTCGTGTTGACCGGGTCGGTAGCTTCACCCCCGATCAGGAGATCAGGTTTGGAAACCTAGAGTTCGTCGCCGACTCCTGGGGAGACCTTATTCTCGTAGGGTTCTCGGCTCTACTTGAAGGACCAGCAGACCCTGAGGCTTTGACTTCGGGTCCAGCTTACCCCGCTATCGGGTCGGCCGCCACTCCGGATCCGACCCTGAGCCCGGATCCAATCTCCACGCTCGACGGCCCAAGATCGGCCTTGGCCGAGCACGGCTACGGGGCAATTTCGAACGCTCCCGGCGCAGCAATATTGCGGGTTGACCCCGAGAATTGTCAGAACATGGATCCAACGGATCTCTTGCTATTAAACGGGATACTGGATCGGATCCAGGCCATGGGAATTACCGACGGCTAGTCCTCGGTCTATGACCAGATCGGGCTTAAAGCCGACGACAGGGAAATTTACATCCCGCCTGCCGCCCACTTAGTCGCCACTATCAAAGACTTGGCCGAGGGCTCCCCCCTCCCCCCTCTGGAGCCAAGAGCGGATCGGGTACAAATTTCCGATCATCAAGCTCCGTCCTCTAGCTCGGCAGCCGACCTCCACTCCGGAGAGAGTCCAAAGCCGAAGTCCGATTTGGCACACGGCCTCGAGTCTACGCAACCGTGCCGGGCCGAAAATTCGAATCCAGAGCCCGGCTCGTCGGACTCCACGTCGGACCGGGACGCGGCTGCCAAGACTCCGGACTCACATCCTGCTGGGATCAATTTTTTTATCCCACCCACCCCCACATCGAGTACTGCCGAAGTAACTTTGGACAGCCCAACGTATGGGATCTAATGTACGTGAAACAACAGCCCGGAGAGACAGTTCGGCAATTTTGGACTAAATTCCTTCTCGTCAAAAACAAAATAGCGGACTGTCGCGACACGGAAATTCTGGCGGCTTTCCGGCATAACTGCCGAGACGAAGGCATCTTAAACTCCCTCGCCCGCCGTTACATTCAAAACTTCGCTGAGTTATCGGACTTGGTGTCCAAATACTATGCCATGGAGGACACTTGGCAGGCTCGGCAAGAGCAAGCGGATTTAATCCATGCCGAAGAATCAAGACGAATTCGGGCGAAACGCGCGCACACCCGCCGGTCAGCTCAATATGAGCCGTCCGAGAAAAAGAAGAAAATCCGGGCAGGATCCAGAACAGTCTTGATGAACTACTGGACAAACCGTGCCCTATACACTCTGTCCTGCTCAACACAAACCCAACTCACAGCCTTCAAGCTTGCTGGGTGGTCAGGCAAGTGGCCAAGAGTGGCGAAGCCATCCTCGGAGGCTCATACTCAAATAGATGTCTAGCAACGCCCTCGGAGGATGACGCCGAGATCCTAACGATCTACGAGACTTATTCCTCAAAGAATCAGAGGAAAAGAGCCCTTCGAGAGCTCGATCAAATTCACCATGTGGCAGCAACGGACTCATGGACAGACACACCTATCACTTTCGGCGAAGAAGACCAGCCGAGGTCCCGCCCTGTCCGGGTTGCTGCCGCCCTTGTCCTTGATCCCATAGTGGACAGATTTCAACTCCAAAAGGTGTTAATGAACGGCGGCAGTGGGTTAACCCTCATTTATGAGGACACCTTGGACAAAATGCAGTTCGACAGATCTCGCATCGAGCAAAGTCACACCACCTTTCCAGGGATCATCCCCGGAAAGGAGGCACGTTGCAGTGGCCGAGTCACTCTCGATGTAGTCTTCGGAACTCCTGAGAACTATCGATCCGAGGAATTACTCTTCCACATTGTGCCCTTCCACAGTGGTTACCACGCCTTGTTGGGGCGTGACGCATTTGCATGATTCCATGCTATCCCACATTACGGGTATATGAAACTTAAGATGCCAGGGCCAAACGGCGTGATCACAGTCACAGGTGATCCGGACAGAGCTCTTCGGGCCGAGAACAAAACAGCATCGCTCACCCTCGAAGCATTATCCGAAGCCCTCGCAGCCGAAGAATTAACCGCGCTCCGTTCAACGGTGGATAAGGACGATGTAATCCTTGACAAAAGGCCCAAATCCACATCTTTCAAACCAGCAGACGAAATCATTAAATTCCAAGTGCATCCGACGGATCCTAACAAGACGGCATCCATTGGAGCTCAGCTGGACCCCGCGGTTGATGCAACATTGCACAACTTTTTGCGCGAAAACTGGGACATCTTTGCCTGGCACCCTTCAGACATGCCAGGGATCCCATGAAATTTAGCCGAGCATAGCTTGAACATACTTAAAGGTTTCAAGCCAGTCAAACAGGCGTTACGCCGATTTTCTGAACCCAAGCGTCAGGCTATGGGTGAAGAATTGGCGAAATTACTCGAAGCCGGATTCATCCGAGATATCAAACATCCCAAGTAGTTGGATAATCTGGTCATGGTACCTAAGAAAGACAAATCCTGGCGGTTGTGTGTCAATTTCAAGGACCTAAATAAGGCCTGCCCCAAGGATACTTTCCCTCTGCCCCGCATAGACCAGATCATAGACACCACTGCTGGGCATGACTCACTGTGTTTTCTCGATGCCTACTCCGGATACCATCACATTAAAATGAAGGAGTCCGATCAAGCAGCCACAACCATCATCACCCCCTATGGGCCATTCTGTTTCAACACAATGCCCTTCGGATTAAAAAAACGCAGGTGCTACATACCAGCGCATGATCCAAACATGTCTGAAAAAATAGATTGGCAAAACGGTCGAGGCATATATGGACGACGTGGTTATCAAAACCAAACACGTCAGTCAGCTGGTGGACGACCTCCGTCAAACCTTCGACAGTCTGCGAACTTACGATATACGGCTCAATCCGGACAAATGTGTCTTCGGAGTGCCCGCGGGCAAGTTGCTCGGATTTATTGTCTCCCATAGAGGAATAGAGGCTAACCCGGCCAAAATCCGGGCACTGTCCCAGCTAGCGGTTCCTACCGAGCTAAAGCACGTCAAAAAACTGGCCGGCTGCGTGGCAGCCTTGAGCCGCTTTATCTCACGCCTTGGAGAAAAGGCCCTACAACTTTATAGGCTGCTTAAACAGACCAAAAACTTCGAATGGACTAGCGAGGCAGCGGCCGCGCTAGAGGAAATTAAAACATTACTAACTAGCAACCCCATCTTGGCAGCACCCAGCTTAGGCGAGCCAATGCTGCTATACATTTCGGCCACAAACCAGGTGGTCGGTGCAGTTCTCGTCGTTGAACGAGAGGCAGAGGGTCACAAGCTCCAGGTGCAGAAGCCAGTCTACTATGTATCCGAAGTGCTTACCCCGTGCAAAACAAGGTACCCGCATTACCAGAAGATCACCTACACAGTTTTCATGGCATCCCAAAAGCTCCGACACTATTTTCAAGAGTGTTCGGTCATGGTGGCATCCGAAGTACCCCTGAATGATATAATTAACAACAGGGACGCCACGGGCCATATAGCCAAATGGGCCATTGAGCTCCCCCCCTTCGAAATCGTATACCGACCGCGCCGAGCTATTAAATCTCAGGTGTTGGCGGATTTTTTGGCAGAATGGATGGAAGCTGAGCTCCCTAGAGAGTACAGTACGTATTCGCATTTGACGATGTACTTCGACGGCTCCAAAATGCTCGCCGGACTGGGGGCGGAGTGGTTCTCACATCTCCCATCGGCGACAATATCCGGTACGTACTGCAGATTATGTACACCGACTCTAACAATGCAGCCGAATACGAGGCTTTGTTGCATGGACTTCGGATGGTAGTGTCAATGGGTGTACAACGGCTTCAGGTACGGGGAGACTCTAATCTCACCATCTCTCAAGTCAACGGCGAATTCGATGCAAAAGACCCAAAAATGACAGCATATCGCAATGCCGTCCTAAAAATATCCGCCCGGTTTGAGGGGCTGGAGTTCCATCCTGTCTCTAGAGACAGCAACCAAGCTGCCGATGTCCTTGCTCGAATGGGCGCTAAACGCGATCGCGTCCTTCAGAACACCTTTTTGGAATGACTCTTCACGCCGTCCGTGGTGTGGCAAGACAATGGCAAGGACGCTGAAACCAAGGCCTCTGGAGAGCTCATCCCTCCAATCATCGAACCAGATGAAGGAATTATCGGGGGCTCGGCAATCGAAGAAATGTCTTCGGCCCATGAAGTCATGGCAATAATCGCGCCATGGACCGAGCCCTTCCTCGCCTATGTCCCCTGCCAAGAGCTACCCGATGACCAGACTGAGGCAAGGCGCATAATTCGGCGATCTAAAGCCTACAAGGTCCACGAGGGTGAACTGTACAAGAAAAGCACCACTGGCGTCCTCCAAAGATGTATATCCGAAGAGGAGGGGAGACAGCTCTTGGCCGAGATTAACGCTGGCATGGGCGGTCACCACGCAGCAGCCCGGGCCCTGGTCAGTGATGTCTACTACACAACGTATTCTTGTAGACTCGTGTTGGGCTTCCAAGCGCAGAGTTTTGTAGGATAGTAGCAATTCTCCCTCAAGTGGATGACCTAAGGTTTATCAATCCGTGGGAGGTGTAGGATTAAGATGGTCTCTCTCAAACAACCCTGCAATCAAATACAAGAAATCTCTTGTGTCCCTAACACACCCAATACAATGGTAAATTGTATAGGTGCACTAGTTCGGCGAAGAGATGGTGATACAAGTGTAGTATGGATAGTAGTTACAGGTTTTTGTAATCTGAAAATAAAAAAACAGCAAGGTAGCAAGTGATAAAACAGAGCACAAACGGTATTGCAATGCTTGAAAACAAGGCCTAGGGTTCATACTTTCACTAGTGCAATCTCTCAACAGTGCTAACATAATTGGATCATATACCAATCCCTCAACGTGCGACAAAGAATCACTCCAAAGTTCCTATTAGCGGAGAACATAAGATAGAAATTGTTGTAGGGTACGAAACCACCTCAAAGTTATCTTTTCCGATCAATCTAATGAGCCATCCCTATAAGTGTCATGAACAGCCCTAGAGTTCGTACTAAAATAACACCATATGATACGCATCAACCAACTCTAATGTCACCTAGATACTCCAATGTCACCACAAGTATCCGTGAGTTGATTATTCGATATGCATCAAACAACTTCAGATCATAATATTCAATCCACACAAAGAACTTTAAAGAGTGCCCCAAGATTTCTACCGGAGAAAGTAGAACGAAAATGTGCATCAACCCCTATGCAAAGATTACCCCAATGTCACCTCGGGAATCCGCGAGTTGAATGCCAAAACATACATCAAGTGAATCAATATAATACCCCATTGTCACCACGGGTATTCATATGCAAGACATACACCAAGTGTTCTCAAATCCATAAAAGTATTCAATCCAATAATGGTGAAACCTCAAACGTAAAAACTCAATTCATCACAACAAGATAGAGAGGGAGAAACACCATATGATCCAACTATATTAACAAAGCTTGCGGTACATCAAGATCGTGCCAAATCAAGAACACGAGAGAGAGAGATCAAAGACATAGCTACTAGTACATACCCCTAGCCTCGAGGGTGAACTACTCCCTCCTCATCATGGAGACCGTCGGGATGATGAAGATGGCCTCCGGTGATGATTCCCCCCTCCGGCAGGGTGCCGGAAAAGGGCTCCAGATGAGATCGCTTCAGAGCAGAGGCTTGTAGCAGCGTAAAAACTCATCTAGGTTAACTTTCGGGGGTTTCTGAATATATATGATTTTTCAGCGTTGGAATCACGCAAAGAGGTGCCACAGGGGGCCCACGAGGCATCAGGGCGCGCCAGGAGGGGGGGGGGGGGTGGCGCGCCCTGGTGGCTTGTGGGGCCCTGTGGGTCTTCTGCTATTCCCCCGAAGCTTCCTGGGTCTGTTTCCTTCCAGAAAAAATCATCAAAAAGTTTCGCTGCATTTGGACTTCATTTGATATGGATTTTCTGGAAAACCAAAAACAAGCAGAAAAGAACAAGTGGCACTGGGCACTAGGTCAATATGTTAGTCCATAAAAATCATATAAAAGTGTACCAAAATCATACAAAACTATAATAAACATGGCATGAATACTTCATAAATTATATATATGTTGGAGACGTATCAGCATCCCCAAGCTTAATTCCTGCTCGTCCTCGAGTAGGTAAATGATAAAAGAAATAATTTATGTAGGGTGAATGCTAGCATAGTGCATAAGTTTGATCAATGATAATTCCAATCACTTTTTTCTAGCATCATGATATATCATAAACAGTAGCTCATCTCGTAAAACTTCTCCTGATCAAGAAGCAGGCTATTCACATGTTAAAGTATGGACCATAAACTTTCTTGAAAACTAACAAACTATGTTTTCAGTCATCAAACAGTTGCAATTCATCTTATTTTTAGGAGGGGTCTATGTAAGAGCTTTGATTTAGCAAATTCCACATACTCAACTATCATTTAGTCATCCATGATTGCTGACACTCAAAGCATATTTTTAGAACAAACTGTTTCAGTCAAACACATAGGAAGATAGGGGCTTAATGTTTTGCCTCCCAACTTATTTATCTCACGGATAATGTCAACAATAATAACTCATGATCACCAATATTCAACTGGATATATGTGCCTGGATCATTCCCTACCACATGATGCTTGCCCAGTAGAGAATAAATGGAGCGGAATAGGGATGAACATTACTGACTCTTACATAAAAGTAAATACAGAAAAGTAAAAGTTAGGCCCTTCGCAGAGGGAAGCAGAGGTTGTCATGCGCTTTTTATTTTTGGATGTGCAAGCCCTTAATGCAAAGGAACGTCACGTTATATTGCCCCTTGTGATAGCAACCTTTATTATGCAGTCCGTCGCTTTTATTTCTTTACCATCACAAGTTCATAAAACGCTTATTTTCCCTTGCAATAAAAGATCATACATATTTTAGGAGCAATTTTTATTGCTTTTTGCACCGATGACAACTTACTTGAAGGATCTTATTCAATCCATAGGTAGATATGGTGGACACTCATGGCAAGAAACGGGGTTTAAGGGTTTTTGGATGCACAAGTAGTATCTCTACTTAGTACGAATTTTTGGCTAGCAAAAGATCCTAAGCAAGCACCACATGTTAGAGGATCCATGACAATATAACTTCTATGTGAATATAAACAAACATAACTCATTACGTTGTCTTCCTTGTCCAACGTCAACTACTTGATCAAGCTTGAAAATAATTAATGGGGGCTCACAATCATAGAAGATGTCCAAGATAGTATATTTAGATGAGAAATTTCTCTTCCTTCAAAATTCTTTCATGAATTGTTCAAGTGACCAATGCTATGTTTGTTAATTTTCAATAAATTTTACCACTTATACTTCTTGTATGTGAAGTCAATACTCCCCATGGGACAAGCATATGAAGCATATAAATTTCAACTTTATGATATTCAATTCATTTCAACAATTTACTCATAGGATATGAGTGAAGAACAAGAGTAAATGACAAACTACTCTAAAAAGATATAAGTGAAGACCAAATGAGTAGTTAAGTAAATAGGTAGCTATGTGAGGACTCTCTCTCATTTAAAAAATTCAGATCTTAAGTATTTTATTCAAACAGCAAAGAAAACAAAATAAAATGACATTCCAAGAATAGCACATCTCATGTGAAGAAGTAAAAACTTAGGCTCAACCAAGACTAACCGATAATTGCTGATGAAGAAAGGTGGGATGCCTACCGGGGCATCCCCAAGCTTAGATGCTTGAGACTTCTTGAAATATTATATTCGGATGCTGATACGTCTCCAACGTATCTATAATTTTTGATTGCTCCATGCTGTTATATTATCAATCTTGGATGATTTTATATACATTTACAACAATTATATATCATTTTTTGGGACTAACCTATTAACTTAGTGCCGAGTGCCAGTTGCTGTTTTCTGCCCTGTTTTTGTTTTACAGAAAATCAATACCAAACGAAGTCCAAATGCCACAAAACTTTTTGGAGATTTTTTTCTGGACAAGATAAACACTAGAAGCTCCGGGAGGAGGCCAGAAGCCCCAGGGGATGCCCACGAGGCACCAGGGCGCGCCTGGGGGGGCAGGCGCGCCCTGGTACCTCGTGGGGCCTACAGAGCTCCGTTTGATGTAATTCCACCACTATAAATTCCAGAAAAATCAGAAACCCTCAAGGGAGTCCACGAAATACTTTTTCCGCCGCCGCAAGTTTTTGTTCTCGAGAGATCCCATCTGGAGGCCTTTTCCGGTACTCCGCCGGAGGGGGAATCGATCACGGAGGGGCTCTACATCAACCTTGGTGCCCTCCCGATGATGCGTGAGTAGTTTACCACAGACCTTTGGGTCCATAGTTAGTAACTAGATGGCTTCTTCTCTCTTTTTGATCTTCAATACAATGTTCTCCTTGATGTTCTTGGAGTTCTATCCGATGTAATCACTTTTTGCGGTGTGTTTGTTGGGATCCGATGAATTGTGAGTTTATGATCAGATTATCCATGAATATTATTTGAGTCTTCTCTGATCTCTTTTATGCATGATTATTATAGCTTCGTATTTCTTCTCCGATCTATTGATTAGGTTTGGCCAACTAGATTGATTTATCTTGCCATGGGAAGAGGTGCTTTGTAATGGGTTCGATCTTGCGGTGCTCAATCCCAGTGACAGAAAGGGACATGACACGTATGTATCGTTGCTATTAAGGGTAAAAAGATGGGGTTTATTCATGCATGAGTTTATCTTGTCTACATCATGTCATCGTTCTTAAGGCGTTACTCCGTTCTTTATGGACTTAATACACTAGATGCATGCTGGATAGTGGTCGATGTGTGGAGTAATAGTAGTAGATGCAGGCAGGAGTCGATCTACTTGTCTCGGGCGTGATGCCTATATACATGATCATTGCCTTGGATATCATCATGATTATTTGCTTTTCTATCAATTGCCCAACAGTAATTTGTCTACCCACTGTATGCTATTTTCTCGAGAGAAGCCTCTAGTGAAAACTATGGCCCCTGGGTCTATCTAAATCAAATTACTAAAACCCTAAAAATATTGCTGCACTTTTCTTTTATTAATTTTATTTTGTATTTTTGTTTTTATCTATCTATCTATCACATACAATTTAATCTTGCAATTAACCGCCGAGGGATTGACAACCCCTCGTTTGCGTTGGGTGCAAGGATTTGTTGTTTGTGTGCAGGTACTGCTAACGAGGTGTTGCGTGGTTCTCCTACTGGATTGATAACCTTGGTTTCATAACTGAGGGAAATACTTACCTCTGCTGTGCTGCATCATCCCTTCCTCTTCGGGGATAATACCAACGCAAGCTACAAGTAGCAGGAAGAATTTCTGGCGCCGTTGCCGGGGAGACATCATCAACATCTATCAAGTACCTACACATAAAACTCTCATCTCCTTGCATTTTCTTTATTTACTTTATTTGCCTTTGTTGGAAATATGCCCTAGAGGCAATAATAAAATGGTTATTATTATATTTCCTTGTTCATGATAATCGTTTATTATCCATGCTATAATTGTATTGGTTGGAAACACAAATACATGTGTGGATACGTAGACAACAACATGTCCCTAGTGAGCCTCTACCAGACTAGCTCGTTGATCAAAGATGGCCATGGTTTCCTGGTCATAGACATGAGTTGTCATTTGATAACGGGATCACATCATTAGGAGAATGATGTGATGGACAGGACCCAAACTATGAACGTAGCATATGATCGTGTTAAGTTTATTGCTATCGTTTTCGCATGTCAAGTATCTGTTCCTATGACCATGAGATCATGCAACTCACTGACACCGGAGGAGTACCTTGTGTGTATCAAATGTTGCATCGTAACTGGGTGACTATAAAGATGCTCTACAGGTATCTCCGAGGGTGTCTGTTGAGTTGGCATGGATCAAGACTGGGAATTTGTCACTCCGTATGACGGAAAGTTATCTCAGGGCCCACTCGGTAATACACCATCACAA
The DNA here is from genome assembly GCA_039707655.1 of Elymus sibiricus. Lineage (NCBI taxonomy): Eukaryota > Viridiplantae > Streptophyta > Magnoliopsida > Poales > Poaceae > Elymus > Elymus sibiricus. Next base: position 283,728,208 of record CM077670.1, read on the forward strand.
TAAGCTTGCAAGCAATGTGACTAAAGAGTTAGCCACGGGATCTTGTATTACGGAACGAGTAAAGAGACTTGCCGGTAACGAGATTGAACTAGGTATGGAGATACCGACAATCGAATCTCGGGCAAGTAACATACCGATGGACAAAGGGAACTGCATACGGGATTGACTGAATCCTTGACATCGAGGTTCGACCGATAAAGATCTTCATAGAATATGTAGGAACCAATATGGGCATCCAGGTCCCGCTATTGGTTATTGACCGTGGAGGTGTCTCGGTCATGTCTGCATAGTTCTCGAACCCGCAGGGTCTACACACTTAACGTTTGGTGACGATATAAGTATAGTCGAGTTATTATGTTGGTGACCGAAGGTTGTTCGGAGTCCCGGATGAGATCCCGGACATGACGAGGAACTCCGAAATGGTCCGGAGGTGAAGATTGATATATAGGACGAAGGGTATCGGAGTCCGGAAGTGTTCCGGGGGTACCGGGTTATGGCCAGGAGAACCGAAAGGGGTTTCGGGGGGCCCCGGCAAGTGTTGGGGGGCCTCATGGGCCAAGGGGAGTAAGCACACCAGCCCACTAAGGAGCTGTGCGCCCCCCTCACCCCATCTCACGATCACCAGAGAGGGGTGGGGCGCCCCCCTAGGGCTGCCTCCACCTGGCTTGGGGGGCAAGTCACCCTAGGGTTTCCCTAGGGGCGCCCCCATCTGTTGTGCCCGCCGGCCCCCCTAGGGGAAACCCTAGGGCGCCTCCTCCTCCTCCCTTTCCCCTATATATAGAGGGGTAGAGAGAGGGCAGCCGCACCCATCTATGCCACGGCGCTGCCCTCGCTCTCCCTCGTAGTTCCTCTCTCTCTCCGTGTAGCTTAGCGAAGCTCTGCTAAGATTGCTTCACCACCACCGCCGCCACGCCGTCGTGCTGCCGGAGGACTCGAGCTACTACTTCACCATCGCTCACTGGATCGAGGAGGTGAAGGCGTCATCAAGCCATACGTGTGTTGAACGCGGAGGTGTCGTCCGTTCGGCACTTGATCGGGAGTTCGCGGGACGTATCGTGATTGGATCGCGAAGACGTTCGACTACATCAACCGCGTTTCTTAACGCTTCCGCTTAGCGATCTACAAGGGTATGTAGATGCAATCTCTCCTCTCATAGATGTTCATCTCCTAGATCGATCTTGGTGAGTGTAGGAAATTTTTTGTTTCCCATGCAACGTTCCCCAACAGTGGTATCAGAGCTAGGTCTTTGCGTAGATGACATCACGAGTAGAACACAAAGGAGTTTGTGGGCGTTGATATTCAGATTGCTTCCTTCCTTGGTCTTTTCTTGATTCAGCGGTATTGTGTGATGAAGCGGCCCGGACCAACTTTACATGTCCACGTACATGAGACCGGTTCCATCGACTGTCATGCGACTTTGTTGCATAAGATGGCTGGCGGGTGTCTGTCTCTCCCACCTTAGTTGAATCGGATTTGACGAAGGCGGTCCTTGTAGAAGGTTAAATAGCAACTTGCATATCACCGTTGTGGTTTTGCGTAGGTAAGAATCGTTCTTGCTAGATACCCATAGCAGCCACGTAAAACATGCAACAACAAATTAGAGGACGCCTAACTTGTTTTTGCAGGGTATGTTGTGATATGATATGGCCAAAGACATGATGAAATATATTTGATGTATGAGATGATCATGTTTTGTAATAGTTTATCTCGGCTTGCATGTCGATGAATACGGCAACCGGCAGGAGCCATAGGGTTGTATTTTATTATTGTATGACCTGCGTGTCAATCATTAAGCGCTATGTAATGCTTTACTTTATCGCTAAACGGTAGAAATAGTAGTAGAAGCATGGTTGGCGTGACAACCCCGATGGCGACGCGATGATGGAGATCATGATGATGGAGATCATGGTGTCATGCCGGTGACGATGGAAATCATGCCGGTGCTTTGGAGATGGAGATCAAAAGCACAAGTTCATGGCCATATCATGTCACTTATGATTTGCATGTGATGTTAATTTTTTTATGCATCTTATTTTGCTTAGGACGATGGTAGCATTATAAGGCGATCCCTCTCTAAAATTTCAAGATAAAATTGTGTTCTCCCCAAGTGTGCACCGTTGCGAAAGTTCGTCGTTTCGAAGCACCACGTGATGATCGGGTGTGATAGACTCTACGTTCACATACAACGGGTGCAAGCCAGTTTTGCACATGCGGAACACTTGGGTTAAACTTGACGAGCCTAGCATGTACAGACATGGCCTCGGAACACAAGAGACCAAAAGTTCGAACATGAGCCATATAGTAGATATGATCAACATGGAGATGTTCACCATTGAAACCACCTCATCTCACGTGATGATCGGACTTGGGTTGGTGAATTTGGATCATGTTACACTCGGACGACCAGAGGGATGTCGATTTGAGTGGGAGTTTTTAAGTAAACTAAACTCATTATCTTGAACAATAGTCTAAGTTGTCTTTGCAAATTCATGTTGTAGATCAATGGCTCGCGCAGTAGCTTCCCTGAATTTCAATGCGTTCCTAGAGAAAGCCAAGCTGAAAGATGATGGAAGTAACTTTGTAGACTGGGCCCGTAATCTGAGGATTATCCTCACGGTTGCCCAAAAGGCTTATGTCCTTGATGCACCGCTTGGTGAGCAACCCCCTCCAGCGTCTGTGGACGTTATGAATGCCTGGCAGGCGTGTGTTGATGACTACTCAATAGTTTAGTGCGCCATGTTGTATGGCTTAGAACCGGGACTTCAAAGGCGTTTTGAACGTCATGGAGCATATGAGATGTTCCAGGAGTTGAAGTTTATTTTTGAGAAGAATGCCCGGATCGAGAGGTATGAGACCTCCGATAAGTTCTATGCTTGCAAGATGGAGGAGAACGGGTCTGTCAGCGAACACATACTCAAAATGTCTGGGTATTACAATCGTCTGGCTGAGTTGGGAGTTGTGCTCCCGCCAGAGGCGATCACTGACAGAGTTCTTCAATCGCTACCACCTAGCTACAAGAGCTTTGTGTTGAACTATAACATGCAAGGGATGAACAAGTCAGTCGCCGAGCTATTTGCGATGCTGAAAGTCACTGAGTCAGACATCCAGAAGGAGCATCAAGTGTTGATGGTCAATAAAACCACTAGTTTCAAGAAGAATGGCAAGAGCAAGAAGGGAAACTCCAAGAAGAGTGGCAAAGTAGTTGCCCCTCCCGTGAAGAAACCCAAGGCTGGGCCCAAGCCGGAAACTGAGTGCTTCTATTGCAAGGGAACTGGCCACTGGAAGCGGAATTGCCCCAAGTATCTGGCCGACAAGAAGGGGGCCAACGCCAAACAAGGTATATATGATATACATGTTATTGATGTGTACCTTACCAACTCTCGTTGTAGTGCCTGGGTATTTGATACCGGTGCGGTTGTTCACATTTGCAACTCAAACCAGGAACTGCGGAATAGACGGAGGCTGGCGAAGGACGAAGTGACGATGCGCGTGGGAAATGGTTTCAAGGTTGATGTGATCGCCGTCGGCACGCTCGCTCTTTGATTACCATCGGGATTAGTGATGAACCTGAATAATTGTTATTTAGTGCCTGCGTTGAGCATGAACATTATATCTGGATCTTGTTTAATGCGAGACGGTTACTCATTTAAATCAGAAAATAATGGTTGTTCTATTTATATGGGTAATATCTTTTATGGTCATGCACCCATTGTGAGGGGTTTATTCTTATTGAATCTCGATAGTGATGATACACATGTTCATAACATTGATGCCAAAAGATGTAGAGTTGATAATGATAGTACCACTTTCTTGTGGCACTGCCGCTTAGGTCATATTGGTGTAAAACGCATGAAGAAACTCCATGCTGATGGACTTTTGGAGTCACTTGATTTTGAATCACTTGACACATGCGAACCATGCCTCATGGTCAAGATGACTAAGACCCCGTTCTCCGGAACAATGGAACGGGCAAGTGACTTGTTGGAAATCATACATACTGATGTGTGCGGTCTGATGAGCATTGAGGCGCGCGGTGGATATCGTTATTTTCTCACCTTCACCGATGATTTGAGTAGATATGGGTATATTTACTTAATGAAACACAAGTCTGAAATGTTTGAAAAGTTCAAGCAATTTCAGAGTGAAGTTGAGAATCATCGTAACAAGAAAATCAAATTCCTACGATCTGATCGAGGGGGAGAATATCTGAGTTATGAGTTTGGCAGTCACTTAAGACAATGTGGAATTGTTTCACAGTTGACGCCACCTGGAACACCACAGCGTAATGGTGTGTCCGAACGTCGTAATCGAACCTTATTGGATATGGTGCGTTCTATGATGTCTCTTGCCGATCTGCCATTATCATTTTGGGGTTATGCGTTAGAGACAGCTGCATTCACTTTAAATAGGGCACCATCTAAGTCCGTTGAGACGACACCGTATGAACTGTGGTTTGGCAAGAAACCGAAGTTGTCGTTTCTTAAAGTTTGGGGATGCGATGCTTATGTCAAAAGGCTTCAGCCAGAAAAGCTTGAACCCAAAGCGGACAAATGCGTCTTCATAGGATACCCAAAAGAGACGGTTGGGTATACTTTCTATCTCAGATCCGAAGGCAAAGTGTTTGTCGCTAAGAACGGGTCCTTTCTCGAGAAAGAGTTTCTCTCGAAAGAATTGAGTGGGAGGAAGATAGAACTTGATGAGGTTGTTGAACCTTTATTTCAACCAGAGAGTAGCACTGCGCAGAAAGATGTTTCTGTGGAACCTACGTCAGTTGAAGAGGAAGCTGATGATGGTGATCATGAAGCTTCGGATCAAGTTACCATCGAACCTCGTAGGTCGACAAGGATACGTACTACTCCTGAGTGGTACGGTAACCCTGTCTTGAATGTCATGTTGTTGGACAACGATGAACCTACGAGCTATGGAGAAGCGATGGTGGGCCCAGATTCCGACAAATGGTTAGAGGCCATGAAATCCGAGATGGGATCCATGTATGAAAACAAAGTATGGACTTTGGAAGTATTACCTGAAGGGCGAAAGGCCATTGAGAATAAATGGATCTTCAAGAAGAAGACGGACGCAGACGGTAATGTCACCATCTATAAAGCTCGACTTGTGGCAAAGGGTTTTTCACAAGTTCAAGGAGTTGACTACGATGAGACTTTCTCACCCGTAGCGATGCTTAAATCATGTTAGCAATAGCTGCATTTTTCGATTATGAAATTTGGCAGATGGATGTCAAAACAGCGTTCCTTAACGGTTTTCTTAAGGAAGAGAGGGTTGGGGCGCCCCCCTAGGGCTGCCTCCACCTGGCTTGGGGGGCAAGTCACCCTAGGGTTTCCCTAGGGGCGCCCCCATCTGTTGCGGCCGCCGCCCCCCCTAGGAGAAACCCTAGGGCGCCTCCTCCTCCTCCCTTTCCCCTATATATAGAGGGGTAGAGAGAGGGCAGCCGCACCCATCTATGCCACGGCGCTGCCCTCGCTCTCCCTCGTAGTTCCTCTCTCTCTCCGCGTAGCTTAGCGAAGCTCTGCTGAGATTGCTCCACCACCACCGCCGCCACGCCGTCGTGCTGCCGGAGGACTCGAGCTACTACTTCACCATCGCTCGCTGGATCGAGGAGGTGAAGGCGTCATCAAGCCGTACGTGTGTTGAACGCGGAGGTGCCGTCCGTTCGGCACTTGATCGGGAGTTCGCGGGACGGATCGTGATTGGATCGCGAAGATGTTCGACTACATCAACCGCATTTCTTAACGCCTCCGCTTAGCGATCTACAAGGGTATGTAGATGCAATCTCTCCTCTCGTAGATGTTCATCTCCTAGATCGATCTTGGTGAGCGTAGGAATTTTTTGTTTCCCATGCAACGTTCCCCAATAGCCTTTGCCTCTCGTTTTCATCTCCCCCGCTTCTAAAAAGTTTTTACAAAAATACAAAAATATTTTTCATTTGCCTTTTTCTTGTTTGCTTCTTTACTTGCTTGGTTACTTTTATTGCCTTCATGTTGAACACACAAGAACAGAAACTAAAAGTAAAAATATAAGATACTATGGATCCACTTAAAGTTTACTACTTGGATCATCTTCGATCCATTTGTGCTCGTGCTGAAACCCCAACTAGTTTAGTTGAGGGAAAATCTTTAAAGGAGCATGCTCATTTTGTGCGTCACCGTTTGTCTGAAAAGGGAAGACTCTTATGGCGTCAAATAAATTGTTTGCTATGTTATGCTTGGAATCTATGTGAAATTTATGACTTTACTTGTTGCTCTAAGAACCCTAAAAAACACCTTCCCTACCTATGTGAGTTTAATGATAATGAAATCTTGTCTTCTTATGCCAAGGGTGTTTATAATTACTACGATATCGAACAAATTGAAGAATTTGTTGCTTTTAAGGGTGCTTATGAAGTTGCTTCTTTTATTGAAAAGTATGATGTTACTCTCTACAAATCTGAAAATTTTGACATACTTAAATATTGCTATGAAAACTATGCTCCTAATGCCTATTTTAAAGAATTTATTGAGAGAATTTCTACTGCTTTGGAAGAGAATAATGATATGCATAAATCTATAGATGATTGTGATTCCGTCGATTCGATTGAAATATCCCCTCTTGATGAATGTGATGCTTGCTATTCTTATGGCCACGATACCAATATTAAAGATGCTTATAGAGATGAACTTGCTATAGTTCCTTATGTTAAAAATGAAATTATTGCTATAACACCCATACTTGATAGCTCCTTGAATGAAAAGCATGATTGCAATGATGTTACTATAAATTCTATTAGTGTCAATTGTGCTAATGATATGCAAAACCACAAGCTTGGTGATGATAATTTTGTCATGTCCACTACTTATTGCAATGATCATGATTGGGGTGATAATGCTTTTTATGATCTTGAAAATTTATTTAAGCATCATGATGAATATGATATTGATAATAATGCTTGCAATAATATTGAAAGTGGGTTTGGAAGAGTGTCAACTCTAGGTAAAAATAATCCCACATATTTAGAGAATGTTCGATCTTATGAAATTTTTGATAAAAGTGGGTTTGGAGAGGTCATGACTTTCGTTGCTGATAATCCCACTATTTCGGAAGACTATAAAAAATTTATGCATGTGGATCATAAAGAGAGTATTGTTTATGATAACTATATTGTTGAATTTGAGTATGATCCTACATGTAATTATTATGAGAGAGGAAAATATGGTTGTAGAATTTTTCATATTACTAAATTACCTCTCGTTATGTTGAAATCATCAATGTTTTATTCTCCTCCTTTGCATATGCTAGATATTGCTTGCCTTGATAATTTTTTTGCTTATAAAATGCCTATGCATAGGAAGTATGTTAGACTTAAATATGTTTTTCACATGCTACATGAAGCTCTCTTTGTGCTTCAATTATTATCTTTCATGTGAGCATCATTGAAATCTCAAAGCCTATCTTAATGGCTATAAAAAAAGAGCTTCTTGGGAGGCAACCCAATGAATAAAATAAGTTCTTGTGTGTTTTCACAATTATGATACTAGTATGATTGTGTTTTTGTGTTTTTAATTAGTGTTTGTGCCAAGTAATACGTTTAGGATGATTTGGAAGATAATATAATTGATGTTGTTTGGAAAACAGAAAGTTTTGCGTCCAGTGCCCGAATTTTTTTTCTGTACTGGAGCGTCAGAAAAATCTGAAATTTTTACACAGTATTGGTATATGAATTTCCCATGTTGTACAAATTTTTCAGAATTTTTGGAGTTACAAAAGTATGGCTTTTAAATAGATTGCTACAGACTGTTCTGTTTTTGATGCACTACTTGCTTGTTTTGATGAATCTATGGATTGTATCGGGGGGTATAAGCCATGGTGAAGTTAGAGTACAGTAGGTATAATGCAAAAAGAAAATATGAATGGGTTTGCAACAGTACTTAGAGTAGTGATTTATTTTTTTATGCTAACGGATCTCACGAAGGTTTTGTTGAGTTTTGTGTGATTGAAGTTTTCAAGTTTTGGGTGAGATCACGATGGATGAAAGAATAAGGAGTAGTAAGAGCCTAAGCTTGGGGATGCCCGAGGCACCACAAGGTAATATTCAAGGAAGACTCAAGCGTCTAAGCTCGGGGATGCCCCGGAAGGCATCCCCTCTTTCTTCTACCAACCATCGGTAATTTTACTTGGAGCTATATTTTTATTCATCACATGATATGTGTTTTGCTTGGAGCATCTTATATTATATGAGTCTTTGCTTTGTTTGCTTTTTAGTTTCTCACTATTATCTTTGCTGAACACACCTATCTTGAGAGAGCCACACGTTTATCATCATTTGTTAGAATACTCTATGTGCTTCACTTAATTTTTTTTGAGCTAGACAGTTGCTCTAGTGCTTCACTTAAATGTTTTTGAGCACGGTGGTGGCTATATTTTGAAAAAATATTTGCACTCTCATGCTTCACTTAAATCTTTTTGAGAGTTGATGATAGTAACGGTAATTTGCACAAGATATGAATTTGGTCCCAAAGTGATGAATATTCAAGAGGGGTATAATAAAAACTTTCATATAGATCATTGGATATGATAAGTGTGATTCCTTGCAATAGTTTTGCGATATGGAAATGATAATATGTGAGTCATGTTAGTGAGTAATTGTTATTTAGTAAGAATATTCGTGTTAAGGTTTGTGATTCCCTATGCATGCACATCAAGTCAATAGTTATGCAACGAAATTATATCCTACTTATGGTGCATTATTCGGTGTTAGTTATGTTCAATGCATGTTTATGACCGTTTTCGTTTTTTGGTCGGTTGCTTCTCAATCTATTTGCTAGCCTTCATTTGTACTAAGCGGAAATACTGCTTGTGCATCCAAAATCCTTAAACCCAAGTTGTGCCAAATGAGTCCACTATATCTACCTATATGCGGTATTTCAATGCCGTTCCAAGTAAATTTGCGTGTGCCAACTCTAATTTTCAAAATAATTTTTCCGTTTTGTGTGCCCGTACCGCTCATGAAGTGGCAGGGGGTGGCCATTATTTTCCAAGCTAGGTGTGTTATTCTCACGATGAGTGTTTATTCACTTGTCATTGCACGAGAGGATGGTTGGTAATAGGGATGCCCATTCCCACAATGAATCAAAAATTAATAACAACAAAATTCCTTGGAAAGTGTTGGTTTGGAGGGCACCCGCCGCCGCAAGTTTTTGTTCTCGAGAGATCCCATCTGGAGGCCTTTTCCGGTGCTCCGCCGGTGGGGGAATCGATCGGAGGGGCTCTCCATCAACCTTGCTGCCCTTCTAAAGATGCGTGAGTAGTTTACCATAGACCTTCGGGTCCATAGTTAGTAGCTAGATGGCTTCTTCTCTCTTTTTGATCTTCAATACAATGTTCTCCTCGATGTTCTTGGAGTTCTATCCTATGTAATCACTTTTTGCGGTGTGTTTGTTGGGATCCGATGAATTGTGAGTTTATGATCAGATTATCCATGAATATTATTTGAGTCTTCTCTGATCTATTTTATGCATGATTATTATAGCTTCGTATTTCTTCTCCGATCTATTGATTTGGTTTGGCCAACTAGATTGATTTATCTTGCCATGGAAAGAGGTGCTTTGTAATGGGTTCGATCTTGCGGTGCTCAATCCCAGTGACAGAAAGGGACATGACACATATGTATTGTTGCTATTAAGGGTAAAAATATGGGGTTTATTCATGGGTGAGTTTATCTTGTCTACATCATGTCATCGTTCTTAAGGCGTTACTCCGTTCTTTATGGACTTAATACACTAGGTGCATGCTGGATAGCGATCGATGTGTGGAGTAATAGTAGTAGATGCAGGCAGGAGTCGGTCTACTTGTCTCGGACGTGATGCCTATATACATGATCATTGCCTTGGATATCGTCATGATTATTTGATTTTCTATCAATTGCCCAACAATAATTTGTCTACCCACCGTATGCTATTTTCTCGAGAGAAGTCTCTAGTGAAAACTATGCCCCCCAGGTCTATCTAAATCAAATTACTAAAACCCTAAAAATATTGCTGCACTTTTCTTTTATTAATTTTATTTTGTATTTTTGTTTCAATATATCTATCTATCACATACAATTTAATCTTGCAATTAACCGCCGAGGGATTGACTACCCCTCGTTTGCGTTGGGTGCAAGGATTTGTTGTTTGTGTGCATGTACTGCTAACGAGGTGTTGCGTGGTTCTCCTACTGGATTGATAACCTTGGTTTCATAACTGAGGGAAATACTTACCTCTGCTGTGCTGCATCATCCCTTCCTCTTCGGGGATAATACCAACGCAAGCTACAAGTAGCAGATGCCTTGGGCATCCCCAAGCTTGAGCTCTTGTGTCTCCTTAATTCCTCTCATATCACGGTTTCTCTAAATCTTAAAAACTTCATCCACATAAAACTCAACAAGAACTCGTGAGATAAGTTAGTATAAGTCAACTCAAAACCTTAACATTCTCTACTGTTACAAATTACTAAAATTATAATTAAACATTGCATACTAAATGCCTCTGCATTTTTAATACTCCTATCCACAAATAGAAATATTAAACAAGCAAACATATGCAAACAATGCAACTATAACAGCAATCTGCCAAAAAAGAACAGTCTGTAAAGGGGGAATAAGAATTCATACTTCCCTAACTCTAAAAATTCTGAAAAATTACCACGTGACAGAGAACTCATGCATGCGTACTATGTAAAAAATTCAGATTTTTATCATCTTCTGACTATTCAGGAATATTCTGGACATAACAGAAAACTTTCTGTTTTCAAACAGCAACACATGAACTTGCAAACTGGGCATGGTAAAGGCTATAATTGGCATTTTATTGAACTAAAAGATACAAAACATGATTATTGATAACAGAAAGCAAATCTCAATAAAAGAAAATGACGCTCCAAGCAAAACTCATATTATGTGACGAATAAAAATATAGCTCCAAGTAAGGTTACCGATAATGTTGAAGACGAAAGAGGGGATGCCTTCCGGGGCATCCCCAAGCTTAGTTGCTTGGGTATTCCTTGAATATTACCTTGGGGTGCCTTGGGCATCCCCAAGCTTAGGGTCTTGCTGCTCCTTATTCTCCTCATATCGATATCTCACCCAAAACTTGAAAACTTCAATCACACAAAACTTAACGGAACTTGGTGAGATAGGTTAGCATGATAAAAATAAAACATCCACTTAGGTACTGTCAAGACAAGATTCATAATTGTTCTCACATAATGCCTACTGTATTATATCATTTCCACAATTTATATTATTCAATATAAGCTATGGAAACACTAAAACAAGCAAACTATGCAATAAAAACAGAATCTGTCAAAAACAGAACAACATGTAAAAATTTGTAAACAGAATCTGTACCTCCAAAAATTCTGAAAAATTAGGAAAACGTAAACAATTTGTAAACCAATGCGCTGTAAAAATTTCAGAATTTTATCACGCCCCAGTACAGAATAGAAATTCTAGCACTGGACGCAAAAGTTTCTGTTTTTGCACAGAATCGAATCAACAAGCATCCACACTATCCCAAAGGCTTTACTGCACATTATTGAAAGAAAACGTATAAAACATGATTACCACAGTAGATTAATCATGTGAACACAAAAAAAAACAGTAGGGGTAAATGTTGGGTTGTCTCCCAACAAGCGCTTTTCTTTAATGCCTTTTTAGCTAGGCATGATGATTTCAATGATGCTCGCATAAAAGTAAAGAATTGAAACACAAAAAGAGCATCATGAATCATATGACAAGCACATTTAAGCCTAACCCACTTCCTATGCATAGGGATTTTGTGAGCAAACAATTTATGGGAGCAAGAATCAATTACCATAGGAAGGCAAAACAAGCATAACTTCAAAACTTTCAACGCATAGAGAGGAAACTTGATATTATTGCAACACCTACAAGCATATGATCCTCTCTCATAATAATTTTCAGTAGCATCATGAATGAATTCAACAATATAACTATCACATAAAGCATTCTTTTCATGACCTACAAGCATAGAAACTTTATTACTCTCCACATAAGCAAATTTGTTCTCATCAAAACTTGGGGGACTAAAAATTTCATCTTCATCAAACATAGCATCCCCAAGCTTATGGCTTTGCATATCACTAGCATCATGGATATTCAAAGAATTCATACTAGCAGAATTGCAATCATGCTCATCATTCATGGATTTTATGCCAAACATTTTATTGAATTCTTCTTCTATCAATTGAGCATAATTTTCCGATCCATCATTTTCAAGAAAGACATTATAAAGATGAATAATATGTGGCAACCTCAATTCCATTTTTTTTGTAGTTTTCTTTTATAAACCAAACTAGTGATAAAACAAGAAACTAAAAGATTAGATTGCAAGATCTAAAGATATACCTTCAAGCACTCACCTCCCCGGTAACGGCGCCAGAAAAGAGCTTGATGTCTACAACACAACTTATTCTTGTAGACTCGTGTTGGGCCTCCAAGCGCAGAGTTTTGTAGGATAGTAGCAATTTTCCCTCAAGTGGATGACCTAAGGTTTATCAATCCATGGGACGCGTAGGATGAAGATGGTCTCTCTCAAACAACCCTGCAATCAAACACAAGAAATCTCTTGTGTCCCCAACACACCCAATACAATGGTAAATTGTATAGGTGCACTAGTTTAGCGAAGAGATGGTGATACAAGTGTAGTATGGATAGTAGATACAGGTTTTTGTAATCTGAAAAAAAAAAAAAAAACAGCAAGGTAGCAAGTGATAAAACGGAGCACAAACAGTATTGCAATGCTTGAAAACAAGGCCTAGGGTTCGTACTTTCACTAGTGCAAGCTCTCAACAGTGCTATCATAATTGGATCATATAACAATCCCTCAACGTGCGACAAAGAATCACTCCAAAGTTCCTATTAGCGGAGAACATAAGATAGAAATTGTTGTAGGGTACGAAACCACCTCAAAGTTATCTTTTCCAATCAATCTAATGAGCCATCCCTATAAGTGTCACGAACAGCCCTAGAGTTCGTACTAAAATAACACCATATGATACGCATCAACCAACTCTAATGTCACCTAGATACTCCAATGTCACCACAAGTATCTGTGAGTTGATTATTCGATATGCATCAAACAACTTCAGATCATAATATTCAATCCACACAAAGAACTTCAAAGGGTGCCCCAAGATTTCTACCGGAGAAAGTAGGACGAAAACGTGCATCAACCCCTATGCAAAGATTACCCCAATGTCACCTCAGGAATCCGCGAGTTGAATGCCAAAACATACATCAAGTGAATCAATATAATACCCCATTGTCACCACGGGTATTCATATGCAAGACATACATCAAGTGTTCTCAAATCCATAAAAGTATTCAATCCGATAATGGTGAAACCTCAAAGGTAAAAACTCAATTCATCACAACAAGATAGAGAGGGAGAAACACCATATGATCCAACTATATTAACAAAGCTCGCGGTACATCAAGATCGTGCCAAATCAATAACACGAGAGAGAGAGAGAGAGATCAAACACATAGCTACTAGTACATACCCCTAGCCTCGAGAGTGAACTACTCCCTCCTCGTCATGGAGACCGCCAGGATGATGAAGATGGCCTCCGGTGATGATTCCCCCCTCCGGCAGGGTGCCGGAAAAGGGCTCCAGATGAGATCGCTTCGGAACAGAGGCTTGCAGCGGCGTAAAAACTCATCTAGGTTAACTTTCGAGGGTTTCTGAATATATATGATTTTTCAGCATTGTAATCACACAAAGAGGTGCCACAGGGGGCTCACGAGGCACTAGGGCGCGCCTGGGGGGGTGGCGCGCCCTGGTGGCTTGTGGGGCCCTTGTGGGTCTTCTGCTGCTCCCCCGAAACTTCCTGGGTCTGTTTCCTTCCAGAAAAAATCGTCAAAAACTTTCGCTGCATTTGGACTTCATTCGATATGGATTTTCTGGAAAATCAAAAACAAGCAGAAAATAGCAACTGGCACTGGGCACTAGGTCAATATGTTAGTCCACAAAAATCATATAAAAGCCATATAAAAGTGCACCAAAATCATACAAAACTATAATAAACATGGCATGAATACTTCATAAATTGTAGATACGTTGGAGACGTATCAGTCAGCAAGGCCTTCCGAGCTGGGTTCTTTTGGCCCACTGCCCGCACAGATGCCCAAACATTGGTCCAACATTTCGTTGGATGCCAGCTCTTCGCAAATCAAAGTCACATGCCCCCCACGGCTCTTCGGACGATACCGATCACTTGGCCTTTTGCGGTTTGGGGGCTGGACATGGTCGGACCACTTAAAGGGGGGACCAAGAAAAAGAAGTATCTACTCATTATGGTCGACAAATTCACAAAATGGATTGAGGCGAAACCAGTAACCTCAGCCAAGTCCGGGCCGGTCATCGATTTTATATCCGGCGTGGTGCACCGTTACGGTGTCCCCCATAGCATAATAACGGACAATGGATCCAATTTTACTGCCCAGGAAGTAAAGGACTGGTGTGTTAACTTAGGCATTAAGCTTGACTATGCCTCTGTATACCACCCACAGTCCAATGGACAAGTCGAGCGAGCTAATGGACTAATTTTGAGCGGCATTAAGCCCCGTTTGGTCCATTCTTTAAAAGAGTCTGACTACCACTGGGTGGAGGAACTCGACTCCGTATTGTGGGGCTTGCGCACCACTCCCAATCGATCCACGGGCTATACACCGTTCTTCATGGTGTATGGGGCAGAGGCTGTTCTCCCCAGCGACCTTATTCATGACGCACCTCGAGTACGCATGTATGAAGACAGGGAGGCCGAGCTGGATCGGCAAGATGACCTGGACGCCTTGGAAGAAGAGCGCGACGTAGCTCGGGCTCGTTCTGCTTTTTATCAACAGCAGGCCAAACGCTATCAGAGTAGGGAAGTACGGGCGAAGGCTTACAACGTGGGCGGCCTCGTCCTGCGCCTCCCGGAGAAGCAGAAGCACAAACTATCGCCAAAATGGGAGGGGCCCTTCACAATTGATCAGGTACTCGCAGGAGGAGCGTATCGTCTTCGCGACCCAAAAGACAATCGCCTGGAACCAAACCCATGGAACGCAGCTCGGCTTCGGCGCTTCTACGGCTAGACCAGCGACATCACCCTCTTCGGTCTATCCTTCTTGGATTTACATTTTCTCTTTCTCATTTTGTCTAAGTATTTCCCAGGTTGTGTTCGGTCAAGCCTAGCTACGTTAAGTTTTCTCGGCGAACATCTTCAAATGTACCACACGTTTTTACCTGGGGGCTTCTTTTACGAAGCCGGTAATACATCCTTTGTGCAACCATCAATTTTGTCATGTTTGCAACCTTCCAGTATCATTTTAAAGCCATCATATGCATCAATTTGACTTAAGATTTGGCCAAGCTGGGTTGCCTCGCTCCTGTGCTTACTCCCTACGTTCCCGATTGTTCGGCTAGGGAGTAAAGGGAGCACCTCTGTGATTGTTACGTCTGGATTACCCGGGTGCGTATCTCAGATGGGTGAAGCCGAAAGCTAGCATTCTTAAGAATATAATTGGTCGGCCACGAGGGAAGTGAAAATAATTGGTAGTTATTACCAGATTCCGGGGTTATTTTCCCGAAGTAACCATTACCTGTATGTTTCGGGTATTAGGTTGTACGCCCATGGTCAACATGACAACCCGAGGAAAGGAACCCATGGAGGAACTATTCTCTTCGGAAGATGTTTCTTACGTTAAAGAGTAATATAACATAACTCCCTGAGCGCGTTTTGTCTGTTTGCACCAAATGGCCGGATTGCCTGGTTCTCCGAAGTGTTTTTCCGATGTTCTCGGATCACGTAGTAGGAAACACTCCTCGGCCGCTGGCTGAGGAGGCAGAAGCCGATGGCCGGTTAAGACAATGTTTAAAGCACGGTTTGGAGAATATTTGATGTAAAGTACATAGATACATAGAATCAAAACACTAGTCTCGGTCAAGGCCATCTATTAAGGTCTCCAGGGCGCAATCTTCCTGGAAAAACCGAGCAGCAGGCATCACTTGGTCATATACCAAATGTAGAGGCACTTCCTGCCCATCCGGCCCTACCGGCCCAACCCGAGCCAAATGCCCCGGATCAAGCTTGGTGAAGCGGGTCTTAACCATCGCCCAAGCCTCCCGCGTTCCCTCTCGACAAGCTGATATTTTCCATAGCTCAAAGCGGCGCCGAGCTCCTTTAAATCGATTAGCGAGTTCGGTCATCCCTTCCGGAGCCACCTCGCCAGGCCACAACGCCTTGAACATGCTCTTCATAGCTTTTCGGGCCCGCTCATGTGCGGCGGATAGCTCCTTCAGCAGGTCCCGTCTGAAAGAGCTGGCCTCCTCTTCGGGGCGTCCGGTAAGGAGAACTAAAAAGAGACATGGCACTGTTTATATAGATGCATAATACACGCAGTCTATGTAACGAAAAGCTAGGTTGCACTCACCGAACATGCCAGCTTTCAGTCTCTGGTTCTCCTCCTGGGATAGACTCAGTTGAGTTTTTAAGCTCTCAATTTCTTGGGCCTGTTGTTGATTTTCCACCTTGAGCTTATCCCTTTCCTCATGACTTCGGGTCAGCACGCGGTAGCCAGCCTCTTGCTGCAACTCCGCATACCTTTGAGCTTCTCTGGCTACGTCCAGATCCTTTTGCAGTTGATTTATCGACTTAGCTGCTATGGACCAATCTTTCATTAGAAAAGGTGTTCCATAAAATTCTTTATTAGACACATTTAAGTCTGTCACTTACCATGTGCCTCTCTGGTCCATTTCTTGACCCCATCTAGCTCGGCCTCCACAGATTTCAACTGTGTTTGTGTTAGCCCGAGGTCTTCGGCCAACTTTTTGTTCTGTTCCCGAACAGTCTGCACCATAGCACGACATTATAACATCGGACCCTTAACTCGGCCGTCCTGCCCAAATTAAGGCTCGGGGGCTACTGGGTTAGGCGACCGGTTATCAAAACCAATGGCATACCTGCAGACTGGTAGACAGAAGTTTAACTACTCCCTCGAGTCCCGTTCGGGCAGCTCCGAGGTATGCGTCTACCGAACTAAGAGCGTTAAACTCCTGATCGGAAAACACAGAGTGTCGTAGCGATGCCTTTCACCACCGGTGTTTCATCACGCTTTCGACCTCGGAGTTGGTGACCGAGACGCCCCCTGAGTCCTCTGGATGTTGGTCCTCGGCAAGGACCTCTGAAGTAACGCCGGCCACGAACGGGGACCTCGATCTTGGGTCACCCCCCGGGCACCTCTTCAACGTCCTCGGGCGAAGGTGGTTCTACATATCGCCTGCAGGTCACAGCAGAGAAAATTGTTGATATTTACAGTGGTTATCGAAGATAAAGACACTAAAAGTACAGCGGATACATTACCTCTTTGGGGGGGGGGGGGGGCGGATGACGTAACTCCCGTTGGCACCGCATGTTTGGACGCCCTGCGGCCACTCGCCACTGGAGCCACCGGTACTGCCCTCACAGATGTTCGGCGCGTTGTGCGACGGCCCTTGGGAGTAGAAGGCAGTGTACTCAGAGCCGCAGGAGCTGAGCGTCTTTTTCGAGAAGAAGCCCGTTGGTCACTTACATCGGAGGAGGGAAGTGTCCCGGGGTGATCGGCCAAAAGGGCCACTTTAGAGCCGTCGAGACTCTCCTGGTAGAAGACTCCCTCCTCGAAATCGATCGACGTTTTGGGATCGTCGTGAAACCCAGGGTCATCATCACGAGAATGACTCTTCGGTTGAGGAGCAGAGCAACTCACTGTCTCGATCCAGCGCCTCCAGCCCTATTCGGATAAATTAAATATCCAATTAAGGAAAATTGGTATACCAACCGAACTATAAAGTGTAGTTGAACTCACCGCTTCGATGGGTTTATAGCTCGAAAAGCCATCTTTGGGCTTTAGTCGAGCAAACTCTTGCTCTTCCCCCTTGAAGAGATCGGCCAGGACGGCTGCCATTGCCGCCTGGTCGGCAGGCCCCTTCCGTGTGTATCGGGTCGAGTCATTCGCCCCGTTGTAACTCCATAGAGGGTGCACCCTTTGTTGAAGAGGTTGAACGCACTGAGTAATGGTCGTGGCCATCACGTCAATAATAGTCAACCCGTTATGGGCTAGCCACCTCACTTGAGCGGCTAGGTGCGCTACTTCGGCACTTTCCTTTTGGGAAGAGCTCTTCGGTCGCCAGTTGAACCGCTTCTTCGGAGAAGCAAGTGAGAATTCTGGCAGCCCCCTCCGAGCTGGATCGAATAGGGGGACGTCTTCTATATAGAACCACTCCGAGGTCCACTCCTCGGCATCTTTCTTGGGGGTCCCTACAGGATACCCCGTTCCGGCGATGCGCCACACTTCGGCTCCGCCAACCTCATAGATTGTCCCTCCTCGGGTGCGAGGGACAAGGCATAAGTATTTCCTCCATAATTCGAAATGGGTTTCGCATCCCAGAAACATCTCACAAAGGGCAACGTAGCCCGAGATGTGCAGAATTGAGCCTGGGGTGAGATGGTGGAGCTGGATCCCATAAAATTCTAATAAATCCCTCAGGAAGGGTTGAATGGGGAAGCCTAAACCTCGTAAGAGGAAGGGCACGAAACATACCCTTTCCTCCCCACGTGGGGCTGGGAAGTTCTCCGCAAAAGCCTTGCCATTTACAGAAGTCAATCCGGGGCGGGTGGACGCAAGATCTGATATGGGTAGATACCCCTGTGTCTCGAGGCTGCCCAGTCAAATGCGGGAAACTGAGTAGCTCGCCCAATCACCTTGAAGGGGACCGTGATGGCGTGAGGAGGAGCCTGGAGCGCTCGCCATTGTTTAAGGTTCGCTGCCTTTGGCCTCTCGGTGATTTGGGGAAAGATGGCAGGAGGTGGGGTGCGTTAACCTTCACGCCCTTAGCCTGTTAAATAGGCATTTTTCCCCTAGAAGGGCATTTCTGTAAAAAAAACTATTGGACCGTCTGCCTCCCTCTGGTGCACAGAAATCGAGGGGCGTCATTAATTCTGAGTGAAGAAAGCGATACGACGGGCCCCGCAATACCTCGCTAACCGAAGGATTGTGGGCGGCCGAACTATTACCAGCCGGACATAGGTGATGGAAATAACCCGCCCCTCAAGCCAAAGACTTTGGAAGCATGGAACTGACGAAGCTTATCGACCTCGGCATTGGAGGCTAGTTCGGGGGCTACTGAGGGTGTCCCAGACTAAGGGGTCCTCACGCCGCCGGCCTGTCTCTTGTGGGCCGTACTCATGGGCTGCTCCTGACTCATCGAAGGAAGGCCGGACTACAGGCGACCCCATGCTCCAGAAGGAAACCTCCGAAGACTTGGCGTCTCCTCCAAGAAAAGTTTAGTGTAGCCTGGGGGGAACCGACCATATGTAACCCTAGGTACCCCTGATGTTTATATAAACCAGAGGGTTTAGTCCGCAGGGGGGCAGAACCGTTATCGATATACCCACCTAGGGTTTAGCTCATCTGATCTCGAGGTAGATCAACTCTATAATTGTCATACCAACACATCAATACAACCAAGCAGGACGTAGGGTTTTACCTCTTCGAGAGGGCCCGAACCTGGGTAAACGCTGTCTCTACGTTCCCTGTTATCCATTGACTCCAAGATCCACAGTTCGGACCCCCTACCCGAGATCTGCCGGTTTTAGTACCGACAGCTTATGTGTGATAGAGCGTATCATATCACGGGGTTTGGATGCACCGGCGAAGTTTGCACCAACTCTCGAGGTGAGATCGGGCAATGCACGGTACCGAAGAGGCTAGAAAATTGCGGAAGGGTGAGCGTGCGTATAATCCATGGACTCACATTAGTCATAAAGAACTCACATACTTATTGCAAAGCCTATTAGCCGTCGAAGCAAAGTACTACTCGCATTCCCCTAGGGAGGAGGTTGGTAGGAGTTAACCATCGCGCACCCCCGATTATAACAACACTCAAGGATTTCATTTCAGACCTAAGAATGCTCAAACCTCCCCACCATGCCATGACCAACACATAGATGAGAAGTTAATAACAAGCTTTAATACCGATATTTCTACTATCCAATGATCATGAACCAATATCCTTTCATATTACGACATCAATATCATTAAATCATACGTTTCATATTTAGTGATCTACATGAAAGTTTTTATTATATCCCTCTTGAATACCTATCCTTTATGGACTAGTCTTATAACCCGTGCAAATTGCCATTACTATTTATTAGACTCTCAAAAATATTTAAGTGAAGCATGAGAGTGCAACTATTTTTTTAAATATAACCACCGTCGTGCTCTAAAAGATATAAGTGAAGCACTAGAGCAACTGCCTAGCTCAAAATATATAAGTGAAGCACATAGAGTATTCTAACAAATCACGAACAAATGTGTGTCCCTCTCAAAAGGTGTGTCCAGCAAAAGATTATTGTGGCAAACTAAAAAGCAAACAAAGAAAAGAAAACTATGGCACAAGACGCTCCAAGTAAAACTCATATCATGTGATGAATAAAAATAGGGACATTTACATCTGTGCCCCTAACTGGAACCCACTACTTAGATTTGCCCCTAATTTCGAAGCATGCTCAAATTTGCCCCTCTGCCGTTAGTTGCCCTTATAGAAATGCCCTTCTGCGCCGTTACCGTCCGGTCAAAGGGCTTTGACCGTCTCGAAAACAATAGCAAAAAAATTCAGAAAAATCTAAAATTTTGTGGGATCAAAGATACTCAGGTGCGCAAGGTGCGTGCAAATTTTTGTGCTATTTAGACATACCAGGAGCTCGTGGCAAAGGAAAACAATAAATATATACGCCTATGAATAGTAAATTCAAAAAAATAGAAAGAAAATTCAAAAAAATATGAAGTTTTTCGGCATCCAAGATGCTCGGATGCGCAAGGTGTGTGCAAAATTTTGTTTATCAAATGACATGCGAGGAGCTCTAGCAAAAAAAACAAAATAGTGTATTTTTTCAAAGTTTTTTCTGAGCCAAATTTTGTTTTTTTCTCCACGAGCTCCTACAATGTCCAAACACAACAAAGTTTTGCACACACCTTGCGCACCCAAGCATCTTGGATGCCAAAAAAAAATCATATTTTTTTGAATTTTCTTGCTATTTTTTCGAATTTACTGTTCACAGGCGTACAGATTTACCGTTTTTCCTTTGCCATGAGATCCTGGTATGTCTAAACAGCACGAAAAATTGCACGCACCATGCGCACCTGAGTATCTTTGATCCCACAAAGTTTCAGATTTTTCTGAAATTTTTTGCTATTTTTTTCGAGACGGTCAAAGCCCTTTGACCGGACGGTAACGACGCAGAAGGGCATTTCTATAAGGGCAACTAACGGCAGAGGGGTAAATTTGAGCATGCTTCGAAATTAGGGGCAAATCTGAGTAGTGGGTTCCATTTAGGGGCACAAATGTAAATGTCCCATAAAAATATAGCTCCAAGTAAGTTACCGATAGATTGTAGACGAAAGAGGGGATGCCATCCGGGGCATCCCCAAGCTTAGACGCTTGGGTCTTCCTTGAATATTACCTTGGGGTGCCTTGGGCATCCTCAAGCTTAGGGCCTTGTCGCTCCTTATTCCTTCATCCATCGTGATCTAACCCAAAACTTGAAAACTTCAGCACACAAAACTCAACAGAAACTTCATGAGATCCGTTAGTAAAATAAATCAATCATCCACTTTAGGTACTGTTATAAACTCATTCATAATTGTTCTTGCATAATACCTACTGTATTCTAACTCTTCCATGAGTTATACCCCCCGATATAATCCATAGTTTCATTAAAACAAGCACACTATGCAATAAAAACAGAATCTGTCTAAAACAGAACAATACGTAATGAGAGAATATTATCTATACTTATGTAACTCCAAAAATACTAAAAAATTAGGAAAACATAAAAACTTTGTATCCCAATACTGTGTAAAAATTACATATTTTTCTGACATTCCAGTAAAGAACTAAAAATCAAATACTGGGCCCAAAACTTTCTGTTTTCAAACAGCATCAATTATACTATCATCCAAATCATCCCAAAGGAATTACTTGGCACAAAAACTAATTAAAACATAAAAACACAATCATAACAGTAGCTAAAATTGTGCGACACAAGAAAAATAAGAATTGCAATAAAGATAAATATTGGGTTTCCCCCCAACAAGCGCTATTGTTTTACGCCCCTAGCTAGGCGTAAGGCATCGTTTCAAATATTATCATCCTTCAAATTAATTTCATAGGTGGTCCTCATAATGGATTCATATGGTGGTTTAATTCTCTTCCTAGGGAAGTGTTCCATCCCTTTCTTTAATGGAAATTGGAATCTTACATTCCCTTCTTTTATATCAATAATAGCACCTATGGTTCGTAGGAAAGGCCTACCAAGTATTATAGGACAAGACAGATTGCAATCAATATCAAGCACAATGAAATCAACGGGTATATAATTTCTATTAGCAAGAATAAGCACATCATTTATTCTACCCAAAGGTTTCTTAATAGTTGAATCCGCTAAGTGCAAATTAAGGGAACATTCATCCATATCGGTGAGGACTAGCACATCACATAAAGATTTGGGTATAGTGGAAACGCTATCACCTAAATCGCATAAAGCATTACATTCATATTCTTTAAGTTTTACTTTAATAGTAGGTTACCATTCATCATGCAGATTTCTAGGTATTGAAACCTCCAACTCTAGCTTTTCTTCATGAGCTTTTATCATAGCTTCTACAATATGTTTAGTAAAAGCTTTATTTTGTTCATAAGCATTGGGTGAATTTATCATGGATTGCAATAAGGAAATACATTCAATTAAAGAGCAACTATCATAATTAAAGTCCTTGTAATCCAAAGTAGTGGGCAGATCACTATTTAAAGTCTTGACCTCTCCAAACCCACTTTTATCATTTTTATCATTAAGATCGTCACCATCCGAACAATTGGGACGCCTTTTAGCTAAAGTTGACTCATCTCCAGTCCCTTTTTCATCAAGTTTTATGTTACTAAATAAAGATTCAATAGGTGAGACACCGATCATTTTAATATCTTCATCATGATTACGATAAAAACCGGGTGGAATAGCTTTTTCTAAGAATTCTCGCTTAGCTCTCAACCTGGCGGTTCTCTCTTTAATTTCATTAATTAATGGAGACATAGATAGATTTAATAGACTCATTAATATCATGCTT
The DNA here is from genome assembly GCA_039707655.1 of Elymus sibiricus. Taxonomy (NCBI): domain Eukaryota; kingdom Viridiplantae; phylum Streptophyta; class Magnoliopsida; order Poales; family Poaceae; genus Elymus; species Elymus sibiricus. The sequence continues at coordinate 283,751,405 of CM077670.1, forward strand.
GGGTGGCAAAGTTTTAATTTTAAGAGTTTCCACATCATGAGCAATCCTATCCATGTTCCTAGACATTTCATCAACTTTATTCAATTTTTCTTCTAACATAGCATTAAAAATCTTTTGAGAACTAATAAATTCTTTAATATTGTTCTCAAGATCAGTAGGTATCATATTATTATTGTTATATGAATTACCATAGGCATTACCATAATTATTAGAGGAATTTCCGGGAAACGGACTAGGATTAAAATTTCCACTATAAGCATTATTGTTGAAATTATTTCTAGAGACAAAATTCACATCAATAGCATCATTATTTTGCTCAATCAAAGTAGACAATGGCACATCATTAGGATCAACATGAGCACTTTTACTAGCAAGCATTTTCATAATAGCATCCATTTTATCACCCAAAATAGAGACTTCTTCGGCATAGTTTACCTTCTTACCAGCTGGAGCTCTTTCGGTATGCCATTGAGAATAATTTGTCATAATATTATCAAGGAGTTTTGTAGCTTCTCCCAATGTAATTTTCATAAAAGTACCACCTGCAGCAGAATCTAGAAGATTTGTAGAAACAAAGTTTAGTCCCACATAGAAATTTTGTATAATCATCCATAAGCTTTAACCATGAGTGGGACAATTTCTTATCATTAATTTCATTCTCTCCCAAGCTTGTGCAACATTTTCTTGCTCAAGTTGCTTAAAATTCATTATTTGATTTCTAAGAGAAATAATCTTAGCGGGAGGAAAATACTTGGCAATAAAAGCATCCTTACACTTATCCCATGAATCAATACTATTGCGAGGCAAGGATGAAAACCAAGTTTTAGCACGATCTCTTAGCGAGAACGGAAATAATTTCAACTTAATAATATCATTGTCCACATCTTTTTTCTTTTGCATATCACATAATTTAACGAAAGTATTAAGATGGGAAGCAGCATCCTCATTAGGAGTTCAAGAAAATTATTCTTTCATAACAAGATTTAGCAAAGCAGCATTAATATCATACGACTCCGCACTAGTGGCGGGAGGAGCAATAGGAGTACTAATAAAATCATTATTATTAGTATTTGAAAAGTCACACAACTTGGTGTTTTCTTGAGACATAGCGACAAAGCAAGCAAACAAAAATATTTTTGTGTTTTAGTATTTTTTTTATGAGAAGTGGGGGAGATGAAAACGAGAGGCAAAGGCAAATAAAAAGTAGAGCAAGTAAATGATAGTTTGAGTGAAGGTACTTGATAGGTTTTGATGATGTCTCCCCGGCAACAGCGCCAAAAATTCTTCCTGCTACCTATGAGCTGCGTTGGGATTTTCCCCGAAGAGGAGAGGAGATGCAGTACAGTAGAGATAAGTATTTCCCTCAGTGAGAACAAAGGTTATCGAACCAGTAGCAGAATCATGCAAAGCCTCGTGAACATCACCTACACACACAAAAGCAAATACTTGCACCCAACGCGGGCAAGAGGGTCATCACTCCCCTTGAACTCGTTACTTGCAAGGATTAAATCTTGTTGTGGTAGATAGATAAATTGCAAAACAAAATAAAAGTAATAAATTGCAGCAAGTATATTTTAGTTTTCTTTTTATGTTTAAAGTAGACCCGGGGGCCATAGTTTTCACTAGAGGCTTCTCTCTCGAACACATAGCATATGGTGGGTAAATAAATTACTGTTGGACAATTGATAGAAAAGGGCATAGTTATGACGATATTCAAGGCAATGATCATGTATATAGGCATCATGTCTGAGACAAGTAGACCAACTCCTGCCTACATCTACTACTATTACTCCACCCATCGACCGCTATCCAGCATGCATCTAGGGTATTAAGTTAATAAAAACAGAGTAACGCCTTAAGCAAGATGACATGATGTAGACAAAGTAAACTCAACTAATGAATAAACCCCATCGTTTTACCCTTAATGGCAACAATTCAAATACGTGTCTTGTCCCTTTCTGTCACTGGGATATAGAGCACCGCAAGATTGAACCCATTACAAAGCACCTCTCCCGCTGAAGATAAATCAATCTAGTTGGCCAAACCAAACGGATAGATCGGAGAGAAATACAAAGCTATAACAATCACACATAATAAAGTTCAGAAAAGACTCAATTAATTCTCATGAATATTCAGATCATAACCCACAATTCATCGGATCCCAACAAACACACCGCAAAAGAAGATTACATCGAATAGAACTCCAAGAAGATCGTGGAGAACATTGTATTGAAGATCAAAGAGAGAGAAGAAGCCATCTAGCTACTAGCTATGGACCCGTAGGTCTGTGGTGAACTACTCACGCATCATCGGTAGGGCAACAAGGTTGCTGTAGAAGCCCTCCGTGATCGATTCCCCCTCCGGCAAAGTACCGGAAAAGGCCTCCAGATGGGATCGCGGAAGAACAGAAGCTTGCGGCAGCAGAAAAGTTATTTCGGGTGGCTCTCTGTTGGTTTCCCAATATTTGAGAATTTATAGAAGTGGAATTAGGTCAGACGGAGCCACATGGGGCCCACAAGGTAACATGGCGCGCTTACCCCCCTGGGCGCGCCCTGTTGCCTTGCCGTCTGGTATCCTCCCGAAGCTTCTAGGGTCTCTTATGTCCAGAAAAAAATTGTCAAAAAGTTTCGTAGCGTTTGGACTCCGTTTGGTACTGATTTTCTGGGAAACCAAAAAGAAGCAGAAAACAGCAACTGGCACTAGGCACTGGGTTAATAGGTTAGTTCCCAAAAATGATATAAAATAGCATATAAATGCATATAAAACATCCAAGATTGATAATATAATAGCATGGAACAATCAAAAACTATAGATACTTTGGAGACGTATCGGAAACCAAGGAGGAAATCAAGGAGTTTAATGTTTGAATTGTGCACTTCAAATAAAATTTATGTTTGAATTATGGAACTACTCAATGATCTTGTGATATTCATGTGTATGATGGACGTGCATGGATTTACATTGATTTGTGGGGTTTAGATATGAGGATTGTTCTTGTTCGTTAGGACATATGAGGGGCCGTCCGACATTGTCCGGAGTCGTGCTCGGCACGTCCGTGGATGTTTAGGGGGGGGGGGGCGGATTTGCCACGTCCACTTGTAGATGCTCCTACTGGTCCAGTAACATTGATTTACAACCCATTCAACATTGTTTATCACGGACGGCATCGCGGGTGGGCTTGCAACTAGGAAAAAGGGGTCGGGCTCCTAGTTGCATGTGGAGGATGGACTTACAAATGAGACAAATAATGGCTCAGACTATGTTGCATATAAGGGTGGACTCGCAACTAGGACAAGAAAATAAGGGGCTAGTTTCATGTTGGGGATGGACTTGCAACTGTGAAAAAAATGGGTCACCCCCATCCCCCACCCTTGTTGCATGTCGAGGGTGGACCTGCAACTAATGACAAAATAATTGCGTATCAAGGTTGGACTTACAACTAGGACAAAAAAGGAGGCGGACCCATTTGCATGTTGAGAGTAGACTCGTTGGAACGAAAAATGTGCCGTGCCCAGCTGCATGTCCAGTATTAACTTGCAACAGGAACAAAAGGGGGCTTAGTTGCGTGTCGACGGTGAACTTGAAACTGGGACGAAAAATAGGCCAAGGCCCAGTTGCATGTCGGGGTGGACTTGCAACTGGGACGAAAAATGTGGCGTGCCCAGTTGCATGTCGGGGGTGGACTTGCAACTGGGACAAAAGGGGTCGGGCCACCAGTTGTATGTCGATGGTGGACTTGAAACTGGGACAAAAATGGGCCAAGGTCCTGTTGCATGTCGGAGGTGGACTTGCAACTAGGACAAAAGGGGCCAGGCCCTAGTTGCGTATCAAGGGTGGACATGCAACCAAGACCAATAATGGGCCAGGCCAAGTTGCGCCGGAAGGGTGAACTTGCAGCTGTGACAGGAAAAGAGGTGGGCCCAATTGCATGTCGAGGGTGGACTTGTAACTGGGATAAAAAATGGGTCCCCCTTGAAAGATCGTGGATGTCGCCTAGAGGGGGGGGGGTGAATAGGCGCTTTAAAATAATTACGGTTTAGGCTTGAACAAATGCGGAATAAACCTAGCGGTTAATTTGACAAGCACAAAACCTAAATTGACTAGGCTCACCTATGTGCACCAACAACTTATGCTAAGCAAGATAAACAACTAAGTGATAGCAAGATATATAACAAGAAACAATATGGCTATCACAAAGTAAAGTGCATAAGTAAAGGGCTCGGGTAAGAGATAACCGAGGCACGCGGAGACGACGATGTATCCCGAAGTTCACACCCTTGCGGATGCTAATCTCCGTTTGGAGCGGTGTGGAGGCACAATGCTCCCCAACAATGCCACTAGGGCCACCGTATTCTCCTCACGCCCTCGCACAATGCAAGGTGCCGTGATTCCACTAAGGGACCCTTGAGGGCGGTCACCGAACCCGTACAAATGGCAACCCTTGAGGGCGGTCACCGAACCCGTACACTTTGGCAACCCTTGGGGGCGGTCACCGGTACCCGTCAAATTGCTCGGGGTGATCTCCACAACCTAATTGGAGACCCCGACGCTTGCCCGGAGCTTCACCACAATGGAATGTGGCTCCGAGGCACCACCAAGCCGTCTAGGGCGCCAAGGCACCCAAGAGGAACAAGCTCAAGGGTGCTCAAACACCCAAGAGTAATAAGCTTCTCAACTACTAACTTCCACGTATCACCGTGGAGAACTCAAACCGATGCAACTAATGCAATGGCAAGGGCACACGGAGTGCCCAAGTCCTCCTCTCCCAAATCCCACCAAAGCAACTAATGCTAGGGAGGAAAATGAGAGGAAGAACGAAGAAGAACACGAAGAACTCCAAGAACTAGATCCAAGGGGTTCCCCTCACTTAGAGGAGAAAGTGATTGGTGAAAATGTGGATCTAGATCTCCTCTCTCTTTTCCCTCAAGAAGGAGCAAGAATCATTGGAGGGATTGAGAGATAGGCAAGCTCAAGAAGGTCAACAATGGGGGGAGAAATGAGCTCAAAGGATAAGAAAACCGTTGGGGAAGAAGACCCCTTTTATAGGGCCACCCCAAATCCAACCGTTACCCGTGCAGGACGCGCACAAGCGGTACTACCGCTCGTGCGGTAGTAATTCAAAAACAGCAGGCAATCAACAAGGAACTGGAGCGGTAGTGCCGCACTAAGCGGTACTACCGTTCCGACCAAGCGGTACTACCGCTTAGGAAAACTGGGCAACAGAACAAAGCACGGCAGTGGCACGGTAGTAGGGGGCGGTAGTGCCGCACCAAGCGGTACTACCGCTCTACTACCGCTCAACTACCGCTTAGCGAAAAAATGATACCAGAAGAAATCACGGTAGTGCAACGGTAGTAGGGGCGGTAGTACCGTGTCAAGCGGTACTACCGTGGTCCCGAGCGGTACTACCGCTTTGGTGACAGGTAAACTGCCCAGACAAACAATAAACCCTGAACTGCCATAACTTCTGCAAATGAGCTCCGAATTGAGCAAACTCAAGCTTGTTGGATAGAGGACGACAAATACTATCCAACAGCGACTGGTTATATTAAGAAGTGGCAGTAGAGAAAATACCAATGATATAGAGATGAGAAACCTCTATGAATGAAGAACCGGCATAAACTCCAACATCGAAAACATCATAGAAGATGCATATATGAACTCCGTTTTCGATGACCTCGAGCTTGTCATGAAGATGACCAAAAGCTCAAAGACTCACAAAGAGAAACACCAAACACAAACCAAGAAATATGATGCAAGGATGCAATGGTTTGAGCTCTCTACGAAGATATGATAAAGCTACTCACTTGAGAGCCCCCCTTGATAGTACGGCTATCGATCCTATAACCCGGTCTCCCAACTACTACCATGAGACCGGTAAAATAGAAAACCTATCAAGGGCAAACCTTTGCCTTGCGCATAGTCCACTTGAGCTGGATGATGACGATCTTGACCTCCTCAAGTTGGACCACCTTTCTTGATTGCGCCGGCTTGATGAAGACTAGTTGATTGCTCCCCCATACTCCACTATGGGTGAGCCACTCTTCGGCACATCTTCACAAGTCCATTGTCACCACAATGGACAGCAAGCTTCAAGCATGTGATCTCTTCGTGATGCTCCACTTGAACTTGCACACCGCAATCTTGATGACGATCACCACTTGATGTCATCCTCCATGGGTTGTGTGATATCTTCCTTTTGATGCACGCCCATGGAAACAAACCTAACCCCACAAAGAACTCTTGCATAGAACATGGGTTAGTACACAAAGCGTAATGGACAATGCTTACCATACCGTGAGATCACTTGATCCCACTCGGTACATCTTCTACGCTTTGTGGTCTTGATCAACCTTGAATCTTTCCAACTCTCTTCATTAGGATGATGTCTTGAAGATAAACATGAATGTTCACACAATCTCCTTCTTCAGGACATGCTTGCAATAGGCTCATCTCTTACATGACCAATCTTTGGATAACTCCATGAATAACCTTGGTCAACACATATTCTTCTTCAAATCACCTTGAGACCAACAAATGGTCTACAAGCAAATCCTATGGACAAACCCTTCAAATATAACTCAAGGCAACCATTAGTCCATAGAGATTGTCATCAATTACCAAAACCAAACATGGGGGCAGCACATGTTCTAACACCCCTGCCCCCAGTTGTGTGTCGGGGGTGAACTTGCAACTGAGACGAAAAAATGGGCCAGACCCAATTACATGTTGGGGTGGACTAGTAACTGAGACAAAAATGGATGAGAGATACAAGACACCGCATCACCATTGCGTGTCATCTCTTCTTCGCGAGAACAAAGATTGATCCCGGTCACTAGCCCCCTCTGTCTCCTCGTGCGCTCCACTCGAAGAGAAAGGACAAGTGAATGTGTGAGGACAAGAGAGTGACAAAAGGTATATACTTCAACAGCTAGGCCACACAAGCAAACGAAAACGGCCCGACAAAATGTGGGCCCCCAAATCACAAGCGAAACAAACTGACAAAAAAAGAAACGCGTGATGCAAACGGGCCGAGACTGAACGGGCAAATTGGGGCGAGGTTGGGCAAATTGCGTGTCAAAGGTGAACATGCAACTAGGTAAGTGTCGGGGAGCAAGTTGCGTGCGGAGACTGGACATGCAACTGGGTCGGTCGAGTTGCAAGTTAACGATGGATATGTAACTGGGTTGGAGTCGAGCAAGTTTTGTGTCTATGATGAACATGTAGCTGGGTCGTGGTCAGGCAAAGTCACATGTTTAGCATGTACATGCAACTATCGATTCGAGCAAATTGTGTATTAAGAATGAACATGCATCTAAGTCGATATAGACAAACTGTGTGTCGAAAGTGAACATAGTTAGCATATAAAAATGAACAAGGAACTTTCATTCACGAAAATAGTTACAGCACGCATAAAAAAAGCATGTTTGAAAAACAAAATGAAAAAAGAGGATGGTTAAATGGACAATAACTGTTTTTTTTTTTCAGTTTTCCGGTGCATTGTTCTTCCAAGGTAAAAAAAAAGACACACCAGCCCACAACTTTGCTCGCGTTACAAACAGTCTGAAGCGACAAGAGGGAGATAGACCGCGAGAGCTACATCTCGCTTATAGCGAGACGGTAGGAGCTCTCGCCTGAAGCGTCTACAATAACAGACCGGCCCATTACGACACACTTAAAAAAATAGAGTAAAATAAAAAGAGTGTGCGGGGATTGATCCTAGGATCTAATAATGGTTGCTGCATAGCTCTGCTAGTCACTGAGTAACCATCGGGTTCATGTTAAATTAGTAAGGCGCGACGAACCTGAAAGAAAATAGCCGGTTTTCATTAGTTTTTTTGTTTTTTCACTGGTTTCTTCGTTTCTTTCTTTGTTTGTACTTTTTTGTTCTTTTCATTCCTTTTTCTTTGTTTTCTTCGATATAATTTGTTTCTTTCTTGATTTTTGTTGCCTTTTTTCTTTCCTTTTTATTTATTTTATTCAGTTTTGTTTGTTTCTTTTCTCGTTTTTTCATCGTTTTTTTGTTTTCTCTCTGGTTTTCATTGTTTTCTCTACACATTTTTTGTATACATGTAATACATTTTTTCTAATACAGTTTAAAATTTTTAAATACATGGTCAATATTTTTCTATACACATTTAACATTTTTGAAATGCTTGATTAACATTTTACAAATAGCAGATGAACATTTTTCAATACATGGTCAACTTTGATTCTATACACATTTTAGATTTTCTTAAAGTGATTTATTAACATTTTTTAAATACAAGTTTAACATTTCTTTAATACATGGTCAACATTTTTTTATACACATTTAACTTTTTTCAAATGCTTGATTAACATTTTTTTAAAATTAGTTTAACATTTTTTTAATACATGGTCAATATTTTTTCTATACACATTTAAGATTTTCTTTAAATGCTTTATTAACATTTTTCAATTACAAGTTTAATATTTTTTAATATGGAAAACATTTTTATACACATTTATTATTTTTCAAATGCTTGATAACAATTTTTCAAATACTTTTTAACGTATTTTCAAATGCTTGGATTAATATTTTTTAAATACATGATCAACTTTTTTCACACACATTGTATATATTTTGTATATATTTTTCATATACATGAGAAACATTTTCTCTATACACATTTAACATTTTTTAAATGCTTGGCTAATATTTTTTTGAAATGTTTTATGTAAAGTGATTTTTGTAATATATTTATTTAAAATATTATAGTATAAACAAAAGTACAAAAAGAAAGGAAAAACAAAAAAGTGAAAAAAGATGAAGCTGTGGCCTCCCGCTCGCCTGGGCTGGCCCATCTCGCGCCCTGCTTGACTCGAGGCTCCCCTCGATAGACGTTAGAAGCGCGCAAGAACTATCTCTCGCGTTATGCGAAATGGAAGATACTCTCGATGAAGCTTTTTACCACGTACTGTAGTACCGGGCCGGCTCGTTTTGTCTTTTTTTCCCTTCGCTGGTTTCGTTAGATCGAGTGAGTTCGCTGGCACGCTCGCCTCGCTCGTTTTGTTTCTTCTTTCTCGTTTTATTTTTCTTTTTTCTTTGTTTCTTCACGTTTATTTTGGTTTTTCTGTTGGTTTTCTTCGCTTGTCGCTTTCGGTTTTTACTTTGGTTTTCTTTGGTGGTTCTTGGCTTCTTTTTGTTTTACCTTTTTTCGTTTTCTTTTGTTTTTTCCTTTGATTTTCTTATTTCTTTATCGGTTTTCTTCCTTTTTTCTTTTTTGTTCGATATACTATGATTTTCTTTATTTTTTATTGGTTTTCTTCATTATACTTCGGTTTTCTTTTTTTGAACGGTTTTGTTTTTTTTCTTGTTTCACTTGGGTTTCTTTGTTTATTTATTTGTTTTCTTTCGGTTTTCTTCATTTTTCTTTTGTTTGCGTAGGTTTTCTCGGTATACAATATACATTTTTAGTGTACACATTTTTTTTGATACACACTGAACGTTTTTCAAATACATGATCTACATTTTTCTTAAATCCATGGTCAACATTTTTTTAATACATGGTCAACATTTTTTCTATACACATTTAACATTTTTTAAATGCCTAATTAATATTTTTGAAATACAAGATTAATATTTTTTGAATACATACTCAACATTTTTTCTATACACACTTTAAAGTTTTCAAATGCTTGATTAACATTTTTCAAATACAAGATTAATATTTTTCTAATACATGGTCAATATTTTTTCTATGCATATTTTAACATTTTTTAAATGCATGATTAACATTTTTTAATGCATGATCAACATTTTTTCTATACACATTTTACATTTTCCGAATGCTTGATTATTCAACATTTAAAAAAATGCGTGATTAACATTTTCACATACATGATCAAAAGATTTCAATTTTTTTAATACATGGTAACATTTTCTCTATACACATTCAATATTTTTCAAACGCTTGATTAACATTTTCAAATACTTGTTTAATTTTTTTTAAATGCTGATTAACATATTTTAAATACTTGATCACAATTTTTCATGCACATTGTATATTTTTTGTATACATGGTCAGCGTTTTTTCTATACACATTTAATATTTTTCAAATGCATGATTAACACTTTTCAAAACATTACGAAAAGTTTATTTTGTACTATATATGTTTAGAATTTTTGGAAGTGTAAATAAAAAAAGGAAACAAAAGGTCAAATAAAGAATAAAAGAGGCAGTGACCTCACGCGAGCTGGGCCGGCCCATTTAGGCCGGCGCCTTTAGCCAGAGGTGACTCTGTGCAGCGAGACATAGTCGCGCCCCTAGAAGCGAGGTATAGCCGTGCCTGAGATAGATAATCTAGACATAAAAAAAATGAAATCAGCCAATACAAACACACAGGCCCACACCTGGCACACAGGGGCGGAAACAGCCACAGCCGTCCCCTAAAAACAACAGCCGCGACACACGACCAAGCGGCCTGACAACGAGACACATGATGCATGTACGAACAAAAACAATTTTTTGCACGAATCTTGCAGCTTTATCGTGTGATGGACAATTTAGATGTGACATAACTAAAAATCATCTAGATGAGATTTAGCAAAACTGTTTTTTCATGCCTACTTGTATGATGATGTGTCATCTTTATGTTTGTGAGAAATAAATTATTGAGTATCACCTATTTAATTATAAAGGAATTCATTCAATAGAATATTTATTTTTGGCAAAACAAAATAGAATAATTGTTTTTTGTTCACAGGCAAATAACTTATTTCAATATTGATTATTTTTTAATAGAGCATAGTATGCGTGCTATTACATGACATCATCAGTTGTAGTCATTTGTTCTCCGGCGGTGCGGTGTACACGAACGATTCTACGACGCCATCATCCATGGCAAGCAACGGCTCTAGGGCCTCCACGATGGCGGACATCTGAGGCCGAGACTTTGGGCTGACGCTCAGGCATCGATATGCCATGGCTGCAACCTTCTGGGCGGCTAGAGCCGAGTACTGCCCGACTAGGTTTCGATCTATGGCACGGTCTAGCCGACGGGGCGAGTCATGGAGGAAGTATGGCCGCGCCCACTCGATGAGGCTTTGTTCCCGTGGCGGCCGGTTCTTGTCCACCACCTTTCGCCCCGTCAAAAGCTTCAGCAGCACCACACCAAAACTATATACATCGCTCTTCGTTGTTAGATGACCTGGTAAGAGAAAAAAGACCACTCCCCATGTTAAAAATAATGTATATTAAAACACAACTTTGGACAACTTTTGCTTAATTTTATCAAGTCTATGTACCAGTCATGATATACTCTGGTGCAGCGTAGCCCTGTGTGCCCATGACTCGGGTGGAGACGTGTGTCTCGTCCCCGTCGGGCCCATCCTTGGCTAGCCCAAAATCAGAAAGCTTCGCATGGTAATCCTACAAAATTTAACTAAGTCGATTAACCAGTAGTTTTCTACAATAGAAAGCAGCAGCAGCAGCAGCAGCAGCAGCAGTAGAAGTAGAAGTAGTAGTAGTAGTAGTAGTAGTAATAATAATAATAATAATAATCACAATAAAGTAATAATAATAGTAGTTTGCCACAATTGAAAAAATAAACTAGCAAGAGTTTGCCACGAATGTTGTGATGGTAATGCCCATCTTGCTATAGTCAACGACTAACTATAGTCGTAGTTTGTGACATGACTACATGAGAGCCAAGTGTGTACCGAGTGAGTAGTATGTTGGAGGTCTTGAAGTCACGATAGATGATGGGCTTGGCAGCGTCATAGAGAAAGGCCAAACCTTTGGCAGCTCCAATGGCGATCTTCAGCCTCGTTGACCACGACAACGATGCTGTGTACCCTACAATTTCCCCATTCATAGAAGCTCGTTAGTTAACCACATGATCTGAGCTATGGGTCGGCAGTAGTATCACTATGTATATTGTTGTTAGAAACACATTAACAATTTGACTTTGTTTCAGTGTTAGTCTTCTTACTTGTATACATGCAACAAACTGATATTAGTAAGATTACTTAGAAGAAGAAAAAAGAACAGGAAGCTGTAGAATTTGGCATACTCTTGTAGAGATGCTTCTCCAGGCTGCCTCTCGCCATGAACTCGTAAACGAGGAGCCTGTGCTCATCCTCGCAGCAGTAGCCTATCAGCTTGACCAGGTGTGGATGTCTCAGTTGTCCGAGAAGAACGATTTCAGCCTGCAGCACTCCGCCAAAATCATGTATCCACATTCAGGTCGAAGCATGCAACATTCATATATTCCTTGTACCGAGATAAGAGTTTTTGATATAAAAAATTGTCTCGCGGTTTAACATGGTTAATTGACGAAGTTGTTAGAATTTACACGATTCGAACATTGAAGAAAGTAGATGGAGATACGATATTTGTTAACGAGGTTCAACGGACATTGGTTTCCCTGAGCATGATTACGGACGCTCCCATGTACTAAATCAACACAGTACAGATTGACAATAAATCTACCAAGGCCATGATATGCATATTGACCATCACGCTACGGCCGGTCCAGACACCGTTGCCACGGGTATCTGGACCGTCGCCTTTGTGATCTTGTGTCTACTCGATCAACTTGGTCTAATCTATTTTGCTTATCCTACGATGACTTTATATGATAGGCATGATTTACACGTGTTTGACTCAAACACCTAACCTTCCGTACACATGAAAGTTTAATTTTAAAAAAAAAAGAAGGTTAGAACCGCCAGGCCTCTATATCATTGCAATGCACACACCCATCTTTTATTAAAGTTGATGCAAGGCAATAATACCAAAAACATCAACAACCTCAGTACAGGACTTAGACAACTATAGCAGACACATTGTAAGATATGAAGTTGACACCTACGACTAACTCGATTTCTTCCAAAACAATGCCTTCAATAAGGGATACCGCCCTCATGCGCAACCATAGACGACAAGGACAAGGATTTTCATCCTGATTGCTGAGACCAACCAATGAAGTTCATTATAACAAGAAGTAGACAACACCTTCAACAAGGCAATGACGCAAGCTTGTGGTGATTAAGTTTGGACAATGAAGGCTAGAACAAGAGTTCTCACCTCGGGGCAAGAAGCGGTGCTCCAGTCACCATCTTAAAAACGGATATGTAGCCTACTCTTTGTTAAGCGTCCCATGATAAGAGCTCACTTTGTCTAATATCCACACTTCAATGGACTGCTCTCTTGAGAGGTTAAGTAGGTCATCACCATAATCATTGTCATTCGATGTTGCCAGACTGGCGGTACCTTCAATCTTTTTCCATGTCGGACACTCCTTCCTTATGTGACCCCACTCATAATGATAACACTTGAGACGTTCTTCTTTTTCTTCTTCGTCTTCTCCTTTTTCCACCTTGATTGCATCTTAATACTAGGCCCAAACCTTCAACGCTTCCAGCACCATACACATGCCATTTCTTCTCGCGTTGATCATATGATAACAATGACGCAATAATGTCGCTTGCAGTGACGGTATTATGGGCATGTGTCAGAGTAGTGAAGAAGTTTGCATAGGACCATGGTAACAAAGTGAGTAGAAATAATGCCACGCCTTCATCCTCCGCTTTGGCATCTACCCGATATAGACCTGTGAACACCTGGTCGAAGACATTGATGTTCTTTGTACGGTCTACCCCTCCCACATCTTCAACTCGAATAACTGATGTTTCAGGCTCACAGAGAACAAGGTGTGACTTGATATCGTGTGGTGCTTTGTCAGGCCCACCGCCTCTCAAATGGAGATTAGTCCCCCCCCCCCCCCCCCCCCCCCAAAGAAGTGTTGAGGATACATCTTTGCCTCCATGTATTCAGTTAATACTACCATTTCTCTTTATTGTGCTAAAGCTAATTACCTTGCGAGTTGTTCTTCATATAGGGTTCTCACTTAGTTGCATATCTAAAGATCTTTCTTTATCCACACTACCATTAATTTCCAAAGAAAAATAGTAAAATTTATGGTCGCTTACTTTACCCCCCCCCCCCCCCCCCCCCCCCCCCCCCGGTTAATATTTTTGATCCTTCAACATTAATGAATTTGAAGAAAGGAGAAGACTCTATCTCCTGAAAGGTACTACTGAACTGAAAAAGAATTCTGCATCTTTTGTCACCCTCATCATAACGTGAAAGAATAAATTTACGCCCAGGTTGCCACAACATGTTAAATCAGCCTAGGAGAACCAAGAGGAGTAGACAAATCCTTGACGACGCATACAAAGTGGGGACATCGCTCAGGGGTGCCACTCTCAACAGACCGATAATACCGGCAAAGGCATTTGCGCAGGCACCTCGAGCACCCTCAGACAAACACCACCTCACTTGCTCTCAACCCTAGTTGTAACCAATGGACGACCACCAATGCACTCCATTGAAAGCATTAGGTTCTGCTTCATGTTTTTCCACTAGATACACCGGGTTTTCTTGTTGAAAATATGCATGAGACTTGAGTTCCTTTTATATTAAGATAGGAGAAGTTTTAACATGAGAAACATGCCAGAAGGTCACCAGCTAGCATCGGCTCACCCCCCCCCCCCCCCCCCCCCACACACACACACACACACACACAAGTCCTAAGATATATGGCGCGCAAATCCACCTTTCCCGCAATTGCTTCCACAAGGAGAACTCGGTGTGTTAATCCAATACCAGAGACCGTGCAACGACCAAAGATGGCAGGAAAGTGATCTTCTCAGACCCGTGTTTGTTACGTTCTAACTAAATGAAGCAGAGAGTAATGACCACCAAGGAATTGACTTCTTTACAACAGTGGGGTAGCGCCGCGGTACTTCTGAGTCCGCCACGTAGAGAGAATACAAGGCATTGTCGTTTGATAGGAAGTAAGATACGATACCAAATCTCTCGTGCAAACGCGCACTCCAGAAGCACATGATCAACCTCCTCTGGCGCCTAACAACAAAAAGCATAGCATGCAAGGTTCGGCAGCGGCCTCCTTGCCAGGTGATCCGCCAAAAGACGATTCTTGAGCGCAAGCCTCACAAATACCTTGATGCACACTGGCGTCCAAGACCCCCATAACTCCATTGCACATTGCATGAATTCCCCGTCGAACAAGGAGGCACTCTAGACGGAATGTCCTCAGTACTTATCATTCTTCACGAGCCGCCATAGGAAGGAGTCCGGGCAGTGTCAAAATTGATGGAAGTTTCACATTAGAACCAAAATTAACACCGAGTGCCAAGCAGGGTAGAATTTTTTTAGGGCTAAATAGGGAAGCACAATTTTAAAAACTGTCAAATACGGAATAACTCTCTCCTATCCAATCATATAAAAGTCACCTGTTATAAGTCGTACCTTTTCTTTTCTTGTTCATATGCTTTCAAATTGCTACTCCTCTATGCAGATGGACCCATATATGAACCAAAAAAATAAAAGTAAAAATGACTGACTTACCAGCCACTCTTTGTGTCCTAGCTTGCGAGCCCTCGAGGTCGAGCAGCTTGATGGCGACTGCCTGCGCGCGCACGCCGGGCTTGAGCCGCTCGTCGACATAGCCCTTGTACACCGGCCCGAACCCGCCCTCGCCGAGGAAGTTGCTGGTCGAGAAATCCCGCGTCACCGTCCGGAGCTCGTCCACCGTGAACGCGTCCACGCCGGACCCCGCAAGCGACACTGACAGGTCCTCCGGCGACTGCGTCGCCCCACTGCCGGTCATGAGGCCGTCGTCTTTAGGGAGTGGCGCCGGCCTGGGCGGTCGGGAGTCGTCGCTGGCGTGGTCGCGATGGGTGCTGAAGCAGCCGAGGCCGAACAATGCGCTCCACGATGTCTTCCCCATGCGTTGTGCGTGCTTGTGCATTGCTGGCTGGGGCGGGTTAATAATAATACTCCAGTCAAGGGAATTGTAGGAGTGGTTGTTGTTGTCATCGACATCAATCAAGGGAATTGTTTGGTTTGGTTTGGTTGGGAGAGAATAGAGTAATACTACTAGCCAGGTTGGCCGTTTGACCCCGGGGGAGAATGAATGATCCAGCTTGCACACATGACCGCAGGTCGGCATGCACATCCCAAACTAAAGCTCTAGAAGCCCATGCGTATTGTTACATTGGTTGTTTTTCTTTTGAGACTACAAAATTGAGTAATTCTTCATTGACAGTGTGTAGCTCAAGACCAGGTGGATCTCGTTCTTATTTTTCTCCCAGAAATAGGGCCATGCCATGCGTATTATGCATCTGTCCCAGTCACAGTTTGGTGCAGTCCACTAGCCTCGGGAGGTATAACCAGAAAAGAAAGGACCCTCTTAGTCGTTGGGAGGGGGTGACAGTTCGACCTATTTTGCTGGCAGTTTTAGTTGTGAGGGGATGACAACTTCTTCAGAACAATATGACAGTTTATTCAAAAGAACACATTTTTTGTTTAAAAACTGTCAGCGTTTATCTCGTGAAGCAACTAAAATTGTCAGGAAAAAACGTTCACTTGCCATCCCCTTCCGCTGACGTTCGCCAGATAACGTTACCGAAAAGAAATGGCTCTTGCATGCGCCTCGATATATAGAACATTTTGTTCCTAGCTTTGGCATGGTAGCTAGGTTTGGTCATAGTTGACCGGTTTGGCTTTTGCTTGCCAAGATGTTTAGCTTAGCAGATGTTGCACCTATTGCACGCTGTACATATTGCAAGTTCAATTTCGTCAGTGTCTTAACTGATACTTAGCTACTACTCCCTCCGTTCTAAAATATAAGATGTATCAATTTTGTACAAGTCAAATTTGTGTATATTGGACCAAGATTATAATATAAAATATCGACATCTACAATACAACATAAATAAAATAGGAAAATATTTTTCATGATGGATCTAATGATACAAATTTGGTACTATAGATATTGATATTTTTTTCCGAGAACTTGGTCAAATATGTACATGTTTGACTTTTGAAAAACTAATACACCTTATATTTTGGAATGAAGGGAGTATATATGTAAGTTGGGCGAACTGGGCATAGCTCAAATGGCCAGGTTCCTTGTGATGGAATCGGCCGACCCGGGTTCAAATCCAAGACTTGACCTGGGTGGTCGCATTTTTCTGGATTTATTCCAGGCTTCCCGACGATATTCGTTTAGCGGTATAGCATCTACAAAAAAGGTAAAGTCGTCTTTCCTAGGGTTCGACCGAAAGGAGCTGTGTTCTATGGCCGTTTAGTTTATATAGATGAAATATAATATATAAAAAGTTTGACCTATTCTGTTGAAATAGCCCGAAACCGATCGATCTAGCCATGAGCAGGTTGAACAGTTTATAAAATGTTGACTCCAGACTCGCAATATACTGGTCTTTTTCTTGATTCGATTTCTCAATTTGCTAATGCTGATAAGCTTAGGTTGTTATTTCATGGTCTTGCGCTAAAAAGGTGCCCATCAACTACGAAGCATCTGCGGTGACTTCGTCGAACTCAAGACTCAGTCTCTCGTCGGTGCTCATAGGGATAGATTGTATGTGCATGTGTTCATAGGGGTGATTGTATGTGAATATCTGGGTCTGTATTGTGTTTCTAAAAAATATATGAAAGTTGGCTGAGGGAATTAAGATATCAGTTGAACAGAAGAAAAAACCTGAGGGAGATAGCTTTTTTCGAGGTAACCGAGGGAGATAGCCATGAGCTCCCGCGACCCCCATATAGTGCACTGACCCATACCGAAGGCGGCCACTCCGGTGCCACGCAGGACACCTCACTTTCCTAGCGTCCCTTAGGCTGGCCATAGTGGGAGTAACTTAGTTATTAACATAACACATCTTAAGGCAAATTTGTTTATATGGCAAGTAGGTAACGAGGAGAGAGGTGTTTGTGGTAAAATAATATGTTACCATGACATAACGCAACCCAAGACAAAATGAGTCTACATATCGTAAGTTCCTTAAGCATGTGACCTTGTAGATTCGATGAAATATAGACATAAACAAAACTTTCTTTTGTTCAATGATCAACAGCGGAACCATGGACATCCATGTTGACCCCTATACTCACACGAATGATATTCGAGTGAACCTTTGGTTATCATATGCTATTCCTTTTGCTTTGTGGTACTTTGCAAAACTCGAGGTGAGATATACTGGTATCCCCGTTAGTCATACTCATGCTCACTATACCGGTCTCCTCGTTACCGGTTTTGTTCTTCTTTCGCGTTGTCATGTTTCGGCACCCTGTGAGCAAGTCACCTGTGTCTTGCCAGACGATGATAGATGCCTTCACACCGAGAGGGCCCTAATAGAATATCTCTCCAATCTTCGAAGGAGCAAATCCCACTTCTTAAGCTATCTTACTCCTTGTCATACTTTTCGATGAACTTGAAGTTGTTGTTATGATTATCTTGTAATAGATAACGTTGGAACAACACCTAAGTGCATCGTCTGGTATGAAGTGACTCGATACTTTATGGTCTAAGAAACTGAGCATACGTTAACTCTCCGCGTTATTGACTATAGACTTGTGACGACAATATCTCTAAGTATAACAATCAACTTGGGTAAATTCAATATGATCGTTCTACTAACATCACACTCTCAAACTTGTTGGCATCCTTGTTACAATTAACTTATGCCAATGATCAGGAAAACATAATCATCATGCAACACTTGAGCTAGTCCTAGAGGCGAGACTAGGAATCATGTTTTACCATTTATTACTCTACACGTACTTATGGGCTTTCCTCTGAATCACTTATTCAAGAACCGTAGCAGTTATAGCATAGAATATAAACATCTAATTATAAAAGTGGAAATAAATAATACAATTATTACTCCCTATAGGGCATATTTCCAACAAGACGTGCGAGACCGCACGGACAATTCACTGGTCATCAGAGGAGGACCCCTCTTACGCCGCCCTCTAATCTCCCTTCATCCTCTCGTCTCCCTCTCTCACTGAGCTGTGATCGAGCCTAGCGCTGCTCGCCATGACTGGCGCCTCGGCAAGCCTTGTCCCGCGCTGGTGACACTGCTACTTGTGAGCTGCGTTGGGATTTCCCCGAAGAGGAGGGGATGATGCAGTACAGTAGAGATAAGTATTTCTCTCAGTTATGAAACCAAGGTTATCAATCCAGTAGGAGAATCACGCAACAACTCGTTAGCAGTACCTGCACACAAAACAACAAATCCTCGCACCCAACGCGAACAAGGGGTTGTCAATCCCTTGGCGGTTAATTGCAAGATTAAATTGTATGGTGATAGATAAATAGATCGAACTAAAATACAAAATAAAATAAATAAAGTAAAAGTGCAGCAAGGTATTTTTAGGATTTTCAATATATAATTAAGATAGACCTGGGGGCCACAGTTTTCACTAGAGGCTTCTCTCTTGAAAATAGCATACGGTGGGTGAACAAATTACTGTTGGGCAATTGATAGAAAAGAAAATAATCATGACGATATCCAAGGCAATGATCATGTATATAGGCATCACGTCCGAGACAAGTAGACCGACTCCTGCCTGCATCTACTACTATTACTCCACACATTGACCGCTATCCAGCATGCATCTAATGTAATAAGTCCATAAAGAACGGAGTAACGCCTTAAGCAAGATGACATGATGTAGACAAAGTAAACTCACGCATGAATAAACCCCATCTTTTTACCCTTAATAGCAATGATACATACGTGTCATGTCCCTTTCTATCACTGGGATTGAGCACCGCAAGATCGAACCCATTACAAAGCACCTCTCCCATTGCAAGATAAATCAATCTAGTTGGCCAAACCAAATCAATAGATCGGAGAGAAATACGAAGCTATAATAATCATGCATAAAAGAGTTCAGAGAAGACTCAAATAATATTCATGGATAATCTGATTATAAACTCACAATTCATCGGATCCCAACAAACACACCGCAAAAAGTGATTACATCGGATAGAACTCCAAGAACATCGAGGAGAACATTGTATTGAAGATCAAAAAGAGAGAAGAAGCCATCTAGCTACTAACTATGGACCCGAAGGTCTGTGGTAAACTACTCACGCATCATCGGAAGGGCAGCAAGGATGATGTAGAGCCCCTCCGTGATCGATTCCCCCTCTAGCAGAGTGCCGGAAAAGGCCTCCAGATGGGATCTCTCAAGAACAGGAACTTGCGGCGGCGGAAAAAGTATTTCGTGGACTCCTCTGTTAGTTTCCCGATTTTAGAGAATTTATAGAGCTGGAATTAGGTCAAACGGAGCAGAGGTGGGCCCACGAGGCACCAGGGCGCGCCACCCCCCCGGGACGCGCCCTGGTGGCTCGTGGTCACCTCCTCTGTCTTCTGGCCCTCTCCCGAAGCTTCTAGTGTCCCTTATGTCCAGAAAAAAAAATTCCAAAAAGTTTCGTGGCATTTGGACTTTGTTTGGTACTGATATTCTGGAAAACCAAAAATAGGCAAAAAACAGCAACTGGCACTGGGCACTAAGTTAATAGGTTAGTCCCAAAAAATGATATATAATTGCTGTAAATATATATAAAAACATCCAAGATTGATACTATAATAGCATGGAACAATCAAAAATTATAGATACGTTGGAGACGTATCAAGCATCCCCAAGCTTAATTCCTGCTCGTCCTCGAGTAGGTAAATGATAAAAACAGAATTTTTGATGTGGAATGCTACCTATCATATTCATCATACATTCTTTTCTTTGTAGCATGGACATTTGGAATTGAACGATTCAAAGTAATTGTCTATAGTTTGACATGAAGACATAAATACTCAAGCATACTAACAAGCAACCATGTTTTTCAAAATATCAATGCTAAAGAAAGTTATCCCTAGCCCATTATGCTCAATCATTGATCCATTCATGAAACACACTCAATATTAGCTACACACAATGCACAAGTATGACAATAGTGCTCTCTAGTTGGTGCTTTGTAAGAGAAGATGGAGACTCAAAATAAAAATAAAAATTGCATAAAAGTAAATAGATAGGCCCTTCGCAGAGGGAAGCAGAGATTTGCAAATGTGCCAGAGCTCAAAGCTTAAATTAGAGAGATAAAATTATTTTGAGAGGCATGCTTTTGCTGTCAACGAAAACGACCGAGAATTCCCAATATCTTCCATGCTAGACACATTATAGGCGGTTCCCAAACAGAAAATAAAGTTTATTTCCTTTCCACCATTCTTTCACAATCCATGGCTAGCCGTATCCACGGGTGCCCTCCATACCAACACTTTCCAAGGAATTTATTATTAACATCATAATTTTTTTTTCATTTCGGGACTGGGCATCCCTATTACCCGCCACTCTCTCGTGCAATGACAAGTGAATAAACACTCATCGTGAGAATAACACACCTATCATGGAAAATATTGGCCACCCCCTGCCGCTTCATGAGCGGTACGGGCACACAAAAAGGAAAATTATTTTGAAAATTTTAGAGTTGTCACATGCAAATTTACTTGGAACGGCATGGAAATACTGCATATAGGTAAGTATGGTGGACTCATTTGGCACAACTTGGGTTTAAGGAGTTTGGATGCACAAGCAGTATTCCCGCTTAGTACAAATGAAGGCTAGCAAATATATTGAGAAGCGACCAACCAAAAAGCGAAAACGGTCATAAACATGCATTGAACATAACTAACACCGAATAATGCACCATACATAGGATATAATTTTGTTGCATAACTATTGACTTAATGTGCATGCATAGGGAATCACAAAACTTAACACCAATATTCTTACTAAATCATAATTACTCACTAACATAACTCACATATTATCATCTCCATATCGCAAGACTATTGCAAGGAATCAAACTTATCATATCCAATGATCTTTCATTAAAGTTTTTATTATATCCCTCTTGAATATTCATCACTTTGGGACCAAATTCATATCTTGTGCAAATTACCATTACTATTATCAACTCTCAAAAAGATATAAGTGAAGCATGAGAGTGCAAATATTTCTTCAAAATATAGCCACCGCCGTGCTCAAAAAGATTTAAGTGAAGTACTAGAGCAACTGCCTAGCTCAAAAGGTTTAAGTGAAGCACATAGAGTATTCTAACAAATCATGATTAACGTGTGGCTCTCTCAAATAGGTGTGTCCAGCAAAGATTATTGTGATAAACTAAAAAGCAAACAAAGCAAAGACTCATATAATACACGACGCTCCAAGTAAAACACATATCATGTGATGAATACAAATATAGCTCCAAGTAAAATTACCGATAGTTGGTAGAAGAAAGAGGGGATGCCTTCCGGGGCATCCCTAAGCTTAGACGCTTGAGTCTTCCTTGAATATTACCTTGGGGTGCCTTGGGCATCCCCAAGCTTAGGCTCTTGCCACTCCTTATTCCTTCATCTATCGTGATCTCACCCAAAACTTGAAATTTTCAATCACACAAAACTCAACAAAACCTTCGTGAGATCCGTTAGTATAACAAATAAATCCTTAACTCTAAGTACTGTAGTAAATTGATTCATATTTAATATTGGCATAATGCTACTGTACTCCAAATTCTCCTTGACTCATACCCCCCGATACGATCCATAGATTCATCAAAATAAGCAAACTACGCAACAAAAACAGAATCTGTCTAAAACAGAACAGTCTGTAAAGATCTATTTAAAATCTGTACTTATGTAACTCCAAAAATTCTGAAAAATTAGGACAACGTGGGCAATTCATATACCAATACTGTGTAAAAATTTCAGATTTTTCTGACACTCCAGTACAGAATTAAAATTCCATCACTGGACGCCAAACTTTCTGTTTTCCAAACAGCATCAATTATACTATCTTCCAAATCATCCCAAAGGCATTACTTGGCACAAACACTAATTAAAACATAAAAACACAATCATAACAGTAGCATAATTGTGAAAACACACAAGAACAGAAACAAAAAGCAAAAATTTATTTTATTCATTGGGTTGCCTCCCAACAAGCGCTATTGTTTTATGCCCCTAGCTAGGCATAATGCATAGTTTCAAGTATTGTCATCCTTAGTTTCCAACTCCTCAATCACACATCCATTTTTTCTAGTAGATTTAACATAGGTGTTTCTCATCATCACACTTCTAGGCACAAAATCAAGAATTTTACTTTCGTGAATAGGTTCCTTAATTATATCAATGAAACTGGGGTGCACGCTAATCATTTTAAGATCCTCATCTCCATTATTAGAAGTAGCACCATTGGTTTTAGGAACATACATAAACTTGCAATTTTTATTAGGAGGAGTTCTATCAATATTCTTAACGGAGGAAAAAGCCGAGCCCAAATTATTAATAATTTCTTCTAACTTATCGATTCTAGTGGGGCTTTGTTCTATTCTTTCATTAATTACCAGTTCCTTTTCCTTTAAGGTTTTCAATGTGATTCCTACCTTGGAACCAAATTGGGTGATATGATTATGAATTTTTTTATCTAAATTCTCAAGATGTTCAATAGCAGGTATTTTATTTTCAATAGCTTCTAACCTTTGCATAACATGTTCCAAGGTCAAAGTTGTTTCATTAACAGTGATAGGTGGTGATCCCACTAAATTTCCCATAGCATTGAAAGCATCCATAGAGGGACACATAAAGAAATTCCCTCCGGTGATAGTATCAAGTACAAATCTATACCAAGTAGTAATGCCCACATAAAAATTGCGAAGAAGGATGGTGGTGGATTGCTTACGAGTTGATCTATTATGAGCATCACAAATCCTATACCAAGCATATTTTAAATTCTCTCCTCCCCTTTGTTTAAAATTAAGCACTTCATTTTCAGGGGTAATAGTAATGAGCGAAGAACTAGCCATAACGATAAAACGAGCAAACAAATAAGAAAAAGGCAAACGGAAAATATTTTTGTATTTTTTGTAAAAACTTTTCAGAAGTGGGGGAGATGAAAACTAGAGGCAAAGGAAAATAAAGTAAATGCAAGGAGATGAAAGTTTTATGCGTAGGTATTTGATAGATGTTGATGATGTCTCCCCGGCAACGGCGCTAGAAATTCTTCCTGCTACTTGTTAGCTGCGTTGGGATTTCCCCGAAGAGGAGGGGATGATGCAGTACAGTAGAGATAAGTATTTCCCTCAGTTATGAAACCAAGGTTATCAATCCAGTAGGAGAATCACGCAACAACTCGTTAGCAGTACCTGCACACAAAACAACAAATCCTCGCACCCAACGCGAACAAGGGGTTGTCAATCCCTTGGCGGTTAATTGCAAGATTAAATTGTATGGTGATAGATAAATAGATCAAACTAAAATAAAAAATAAAATAAATAAAGTAAAAGTGCAGCAAGGTATTTTTAGGATTTTCAATATATAATTAAGATAGACCTGGGGGCCACAGTTTTCACTAGAGGCTTCTCTCTTGAAAATAGCATACGGTGGGTGAACAAATTACTGTTGGGCAATTGATAGAAAAGAAAATAATCATGACGATATCCAAGGAAATGATCATGTATATAGGCATCACGTCCGAGACAAGTAGACCGACTCCTGCCTGCATCTACTACTATTACTCCACACATTGACCGCTATCCAGCATGCATCTAGTGTATTAAGTCCATAAAGAACGGAGTAACGCCTTAAGAAAGATGACATGATGTAGACAAAGTAAACTCACGCATGAATAAACCCCATCTTTTTACCCTTAATAGCAACGATACATACGTGTCATGTCCCTTTCTGTCACTGGGATTGAGCACCGCAAGATCGAACCCATTACAAAGCACCTCTCCCATTGCAAGATAAATCAATCTAGTTGGCCAAACCAAATCAATAGATCGGAGAGAAATACGAAGCTATAATAATCATGCATAAAAGAGTTCAGAGAAGACTCAAATAATATTCATGGATAATCTGATCATAAACTCACAATTCATCGGATCCCAACAAACACACCGCAAAAAGTGATTACATCGGATAGAACTCAAAGAACATCGAGGAGAACATTGTATTGAAGATCAAAAAGAGAGAAGAAGCCATCTAGCTACCAACTATGGACCCGAAGGTCTGTGGTAAACTACTCACGCATCATCGGAAGGGCAGCAAGGATGATGTAGAGCCCCTCCGTGATCGATTCCCCCTCCGGCAGAGTGCCGGAAAAGGCCTCCAGATGGGATCTCTCGAGAACAGGAACTTGCGGCGGCAGAAAAAGTATTTCGTGGACTCCTCTGTTGGTTTCCCAATTTTAGAGAATTTTTAGAGGTGGAATTAGGTCAAACGGAGCAGAGGTGGGCCCACGAGGCACCAGGGCGCGCCACCCCCCGGGGCGCGCCCTGGTGGCTCGTGGCCACCTCCTCTGTCTTCTGGCCCTCTCCCGAAGCTTCTAGTGTCCCTTATGTCCAGAAAAAAATCTCCAAAAAGTTTCGTGGCATTTGGACTTCGTTTGGTACTGATATCCTGGAAAACCAAAAACAGGCAAAAAACAACAACTGGCACTGGGCACTAAGTTAATAGGTTAGTCCCAAAAAATGATATATAATTGCTGTAAATGTATATAAAAACATCCAAGATTGACATTATAATAGCATGGAACAATCAAAAATTATAGATACGTTGGAGACGTATCAGACACCATCCCCATTCGACCACCGACTGCTGCCACCACGTGCGTCGAACTGAGGACCTCGAGCGGCCACAACCAACCGGCACGACGACCACCACAGGCTGCATGATGCGAGGCACCAGTCGTCGGGGCCCATGACGCAACCAGAGCCCGCCACCGCATGGCAATGAGGTGGTCGTCCGCGTGATGGCGCAGGCGCGGGCTGATACGTCTCCGTCGTATCTACTTTTCCAAACACTTTTGCTCTTGTTTTGGACTCTAATTTGCATGATTTGAATGAAACTAACCCGGACTGACGCTGTTTTCAGCAGAACTACCATGGTGTTGTTTTTGTGCAGAAATCAAAGTTCTCAGATTTGGACGAAACTTTTTGGAGAATTTTTATGGAATATATAAAAATTATTGGTGCAAGAATCAACAGAAGAGGGGCCACCTGTTGCCCACAAGGCAACAGGGCGCGACCCCCCTAGGGCGCGCCCTGATGCCTTGTGGGGCCCACAGGCGGCCGTCTGACCTAATTCCAACGCTATAAATTCTCTTTCCTCTAGAAAAAAATAGGAGAGGAAGTTTCATCGCGTTTTACAATATGGAGCCGCCGCCACCTCCTGTTCTTCATCGGGAGGGCTGATCTGGAGTCCGTTCGGGGCTCCGGAGAGGGGGATTCGACGCCGTCGTCATCATCAACCATCCTCCATCACCAATTTCATGATGCTCACCACCGGGCATGAGTAATTCCTTCGTAGGCTTGCTAGACGGTGATGGGTTGGATGAGATTTATCATGTAATCGTGTCAATTTGTTAGGGCTTTGATCCCTAGTATCCACTATGTTCTGAGATTGATGTTGCTATGACTTTGCTATGCTTAATGCTTGTCACTAGGGCCCGAGTGCCATGATTTCAGATCTGAACCCTTTATGTTTTCATGAATATATTTGTGTTCTTGATCCTATCTTGCAAGTTATATGCACCCATTACGTGTTATGATCCGCATACCCCAAGGTGACAATAATTGGGATTCTTTCCGGTGATTGCCGTAGTTTGAGGAGTTCATGTATTCACTAAGTGCTAATGCTTTGTTCCGGTTCTCTATTAAAAGGAGTCCTTAATATCCCTTAGTTTCCTAAAGGACCCCGCTGCCACGGGAGGGTAGGACAAAAGATGTCATGCAAGTTCTTATTATAAGCACGTATGACTATATACGGAATACATGCCTACATTACATTGATGAATTGGAGCTATTGTGTATCGCCCTAGGTTGTGACTGTTATATGATGAATATCATCCAACATAATTATCATCACCGTTCCAATGCCTACGACTTTCTCATACTGGTTTTTGCTAAGTTACTTTGTTACTACTGCTTTGCACTTGCTACAAGTTGTTACTGTTACTGTTGCTGTTACTATTGTTACTATTGCTACTGCTATCAAAACTATCATATTACTGTGTTACCAAATACTTTGCTGCAGATATTTTATTTCCAGGTGTGGTTGAATTGACAACTCAACTGCTAATACTTGCAAATATTCTTTGGCTCCCCTTGTGGCGAATCAATAAATCTGGGTGAAATACTACCCACGAAAACTGTTGCGACCCCCTATACTTCTGGGTTATCAAGACCTTTTTCTGGCGCCGTTGCCGGGGAGCATAGCTCTATTTGTTGAGTCACTTGGGATTTATATCTGTTGATCACTATGAAAAATCTGAAAGACTCTAAGACCAAGATCGTTCCCTCTAAGATGAGGGGAGGTAAGGAACTGCCATCTAGCTCTGCACTTGATTCACCTTCTATTTTGAGTAAGCTTGTGACACCACCACCTGTTATGCATTCTGATATGTCGTAAGTTATTGATGATACTACTTCTGCTATGAATGATACTTATGATGATGCTAGTACTATGCTTGATAATACTGTGCCACTTGGTGAATTTCTTGATGAACAACTTGCTAAAGCTAAAGAAATTGTGAATGCTGAGAATGTTGAAACTCTTGAAAATTATGATTCACCTATTATGCCTAGTTCTCCTACTAGAGTTGAATCACCTGATGAACATGTCTTTGATAGGGAGACGACTAGAGCAATTCTTGCTCGTAAGGATAGAGATGAAGTTAAAAAATTGCTTGCTGAAATGAAAGAAAAATCTATGAGGGAGAGAATGAAATATGATCCTAAGTTTGCTACCTCTCCCATATTTGTTACTAATAAGGATTATGAATTCTCTGTCGATCCTGAGTTAATTACTTTGGTTGTGTAGGATCGAAAGTATGTCTAGAGGAGGGTGATTAGACTACTTGACCAAATAAAAATCTATCCTTTTCCCAATTTTAGTTGTGGGCAGATTTTAGCAAGTATGACAAGTCAAGCATCACCCTACACATGCAATTCTAAGAGTGTGGCAGCGGAAAGTAAACAATTGCACATGTAAGTAAAGGAGGGGATCAGAGATTTCAAACGCAATGAAGACAAGGTGATTTTTGGCGTGGTTCCGATAGGTGGTGCTATCGTACGTCCACGTTGATGGAGGCTTCAACCCACGGAGGGTAACGGCTGCGCGAGTCCATGGAGGGCTCCACCCACAAAGGGTCCACGAAGAATCAACCTTGCCTATTCCACCATGGCTTACGTCCACGATGGACTAGCCTCACTCAGGGTAGATCTTCACGAAGTAGGCGATCTCCTTGCCCTTACAAACTCCTTGGTTCAACTCCACATCATGTCAAAGGCTCCCAAGTGACACCTAACCAATCTAGGAGACACCACTCTCCAAAAGGTAATAGACGGTGTGTTGTTGATGAACTCCTTGATCTTGTGCTTCAAATGATAGTCTCCCTAACACTCAAACAACTCCTCACAGATTTGGCTATGGTGGAAGAATGATTTGAGTGGAAAGCAACTTGAGAAAGGCTAGAAATCAAGGTTCAAATGGTTGGATTGGAATGTCTTGATCTCAACACATGAGTAGGTGGTTCTCTCTCAGAAAATGTATGGTGGAAGTGTAGGCACGTTCTGATGGCTCTCCTTACTTAGGAAGAAGGGGTGGAGGGGTATATATAGCCTCCACACAAAATCCAACCGTTACACACTTTTGACCCAACTCGGTGGCACCGATCAGAAATCTCGGTGGCACCGACCTATGTAAAAGATATGAACGTTAGGAATCTCGGTGGGACCGATTGGAACAACTCGGATGGACCGATGTGCAATGGTTAGGGCAAACCTCGTCTCGGTGGCACCGATTGCATCAACTCGGTGGGACCGAAGTGAAGCAATAAGGCAACATAGAGTTGGCAAGCCATCTCGGTGAGACCGATTTGCAAATCTCGGTGGGACCGAAGTAATTGCAAACGATTACAGAGAGTTGGCAAGGCCATCTCGGTGGGACCGAGATCCATATCGGTGGATCCGATTTGTTAGGGTTTTGGCAGTGGCTAAGTCGAGATGAACTCGGTGGCTCCGGATAGGAATTTTCGGTGGGGCCGAGTTGGAATGTAGGTTTTGGACATATTTGGATGGAGAAAGTGGTTGAGGGTTTTGGAGCACTGTCACTAAGCACTTGAGAAAAAAGACCATTAAGCAACACCTCATCCCCTTTTAATAGTATTGGCTTTCCTATGGACTCAATGTGATCTTGGATCACTTAACAAAAAATGTAGAGTCTTGAGCTTTCGCCAATCCATGTCCTTAGCAATTTGAGGGGTCCACATCTCTAGTCCTTGCCATGCCAATCATTGAACATCCTGAAATCTTTATCTTGAATGGACATTAGTTCAATGAGATATATGTTGTTACAAATTACCAAAACCACCAAGGGAGGAAATGTGCTTTCAATCTCCCCCTTTTTGGTAATTGATGACAACATATAGATCAAAGCTTCGACAAAAGATTAAATGAATGAAGTACATCATTGCTTTGAGAAGTATGTGGTAAGCAAGAGCTCCCCCTAAATTTGTGCATTATTAATAATTTGCGTTTGAATGCAAATGCACAATCGATTAGGATCATGGGTCACTCTTCCATGTCACATACAACTTGGTGGAGCGCACAAAATGATATGAATGAAACAGTAAGAACGCATCACCAAAAACACAAGTTAATGATCATACAAAGATAATGATAAGGATAAGCATTAAGCATCACATGAAGCAAAGTATGATCAATCACACATATAGTATCTCACAAACATAACGATCAAAGTATCTCACACACATATCAAACCAAATAGAAATAGTAGGAGAAACTCAAGAAAAACAACGAGCAAAAGCAAGACACTCTCTCTCGAAGCCTAATGATCTATACAAATTCTCCCCCTTTGGCAACAAGTACCAAAAAGTTCGAATAGGTATAGGACTATGCGTGTCTCTATGCACGATCCTTGGCAGCTCCTGAAGGTGATCTCCGGCTGGCAGCTCCGGTGTGCGTAGATGGCGTTGAGAGAAGTGCATCCGCAAAGGCTTCAGCTGACGTCTGTTGGGCTGGAGGGGTAGAGACTGGAGGTGGTACTGTAGCAGCAGCAGCAGGTGCAGAGACTGTAGTCCTCGTATCTGCAACAGGCACTGCAG
The DNA here is from genome assembly GCA_039707655.1 of Elymus sibiricus. Taxonomy (NCBI): domain Eukaryota; kingdom Viridiplantae; phylum Streptophyta; class Magnoliopsida; order Poales; family Poaceae; genus Elymus; species Elymus sibiricus. The sequence continues at coordinate 283,781,449 of CM077670.1, forward strand.
CAGACCTGGATGCCCTAGGCACTGTCTGGAATCTCTCAGTCGTCGGTCTGTCATCTCCACTATCATCAGCAGCAGCCCTGGCTGCGTCAACATCATCTTTCAGCTTCTCCATGATAGTCTGAACCTCAGTGATCTTCACATCAAGATCATGAATCTTTGTCTCAACTATCCGCTCTAGGCTCGCCTGGTTCTTGGTGAGGTTGGCCAGACTTTGCTCAATCCTCAGGGTGGCTTCCAGCAGATAAGTCATCTGGTCATTCTTTGTCTTGAGGTTAGCAATAGGTGCATTGGGAGCAGATGCCTTCTGGGCTTCTTTTGCTGCCTCAGCTGCCCGGATCCTCTCTTGAGCTTGGGCAGATGTAGGGTGTGAAGGGTCCATCACCACTACATTGTCCTCGAACTCTGGACGCAATGGGAGATGCTCATGATCAAGTAGATAAGTGCTCGTTCCAACCTTGGAGTTGACGAGCATCTGAATGTGCGGAGCATATCCACAAGATCTCTTCTGGCCAGCTGCGGTTCTCTTGATAGTTTCAACAATAAGGCTCATAACTTTGAACTTTTGCGGTGTGTCAAACAAGTGTAGCAGGTTGATGGAGTGACCACGTATCATCTTGTCATCTCCAGACTTGGGCAAAAGAGTGTGCCTCAAGATTGTGTTAGTGGTGACCAAACAAGGTAGCAAGTGCTTCACTGAACATAGCTTGTGAGTCTCAATATCTTTCTCAGGAATTGCTGTGTACATATTTGCCATGGAATTGTGGTCCATCTTGAGCTTGGCATATATATCAATGCCATCTTCTTCTTCCTTTGGAGTGGCCTCACTAGCCACAAAATCCTCATCCTCATCATCTGAGGTTCTCTTCTTTCTTGCCCTTGTAGCTGCTTTGGGCAATTTTGGAGAACTCCTCTCTCCCTCATAGTAGCTGCCCTCAGGGCTAGAGCCTGAACTGAGATCAGTGTGTGCTTCCGAGACATTCTGACTATCACTGGCATCTGACATCTTGCAAAGCTGACCCTGTGAATAGATGGGTATGGGCAGAGTAGATGAGTCATCAAAAAAAGCAGACATTTTTCATGAAAATTGAGTTCAAATCTTAGTTTCAAGTTTTCACAAAAGGCATTTCGGATGCACCTAGTTGATAATCTTGGTGATACCGAAGCACTCAATAGAAACAAAACACTCCATTTCGGTCAGACCGAGATGTGGTTCGGTGTCTCTGAGATGCTAGGGTTTCACTGAAACGTTACTTTCGGTCTCACCGATTCGTACTTCTCGGTGGCACCAAGATGTACTAGTGCAATGGCCCGGGGTCAAATCGGTCACTCCGAAAATCTCAATTCGGTCGGTCCGAGATGCTTACGGCGGAAACTTAAACCTAATTTTTTTTCTCGAATCTAATATACGGAATTTATTCGTGGAACATGCATTGCAATCTGTGGCAAGAATAATGGCAATCCATCTGTGTATTGAATCAGAAAGAGGAACACGGAGGGGGTCGAATCTCACACTAACTTGGTGGAGATCCTCTACGGCGGCAACGGCGGGGAAGATTCCCGTTGACGGCGACGGATTCCAGCGGCGAGGGCACGCTGGATGCAACGATGAAGTCCGGAGACGAGGGCGATGGCAGCAGAGGAGGTGTGGGAGTCATGACGTTTTAGAAATTTCAACCGTACGGGCCCGCTGAGTATATATACCCAACTGCTGTCGGTGGCTCCGAGTGGAACAACTCGGTGGCACCGATATGTGTAACTGCAAGCAGTATAGCAAATCGGTGACTCCGAAATATTCAACTCGGTGACACCGAGATTGAAACCTAGATCAATCTAAATGATTTCGGTTTGACCGAGTTTGAGTGGATTGGTCCAACCGAAATGCATAAAGAAGGTTTAGGAGGTTCAGCCCTTTCAGATCGGTGACTCCGAGCGCGCCTCACCCGGATGGTCCAAAAATGACTTGTTCAATTTTTTTGATGTAGCAAGAATAGAGTTTGAGACAAGAAAGCATAGATAGCTAGAGAAGCTACTTAGGCATTCTTGTACATCCACTTGGCCAGAAAAACCAAGACAATCAAAACAACAAATGGATGTCCTCGAATGAAGAAAACATGCAAATCAACATGCTCACACAATGAGATAGCAAATGAAATATGTGTCAAACACGCACAACCAATTCTAGAATCTATCAAGCAATGGCGATGACTAGGTCATCTATATATGAGTATATTGACTTAGGAGTCAAATGAGAACATTTGATCATAGGTCATACTCATCGTTTAAGCACAAGTGGGGTTGCCACTTTTACATAAAGCATTGATGTGTTCACACCATTAGAGTTGCCTTAGCTCAAGTCTTAGAGCAAAGCTTCCCCTAGATGTGATATCCCCCCAAAGAGGGATGAACTAACCTTGGGTTTTGTCGATGATGACTTCATGTAGATGTTGAAGACGTGGATGCTCAATGTTGATGTAGACCATCAAGAGTTGGGAGCAATCCTTTGGAGTTTTGTGCTTTCAATACCTACATGGGTTAGTCCCACACAAGGAACATACAAGAATATCCATAGACATAGAGTAAAATGCACATATGATGATGTCCATGAATGCAATGACTACCTTGCCCCTTGCCTTACCAACAAGAGGGTTTGTGACTCCATGAACTAGTGCAAGATGTGGAAGTTGGTTGCACAAGTTCTTGCCATAAATGAATGTGAGTGAAGTTTGTTGGCGGAGTCACCCTCAAGAACTCTCTAGTTCTTCTTCTTTTGGACCCACATCAACTTGATGGGAATCCTTGGAGTTGTATTAGCACTTGATGAAGTAGAACTTGATGAAGTCTTGGGAACCCACTTGACCAAGGCTTGAGGTGCTTCTTCAAATGAATCAATCTCTTCTTGAAGCTTGTCCTTGCCTTTTAGCTTGTGGTCTTGTGGTGGAAGATCTTCTTGAGCTTGTGTTCCCTTGAAGGAAGTAGGATCATACTTCTCTTGTTGAGGAACAAACTTCATCTTGGGATATTGATCTTCTTCCCACTCAACTCCATTGGCATTGAACTTTCATTCAAAACCAACACCTTGGTTCTTCCGGTGCCTTCCTTGCTTGCGTACAATTTCCTCAAATTGCTTACTCCCGGCAAGGCTCTTGTGGACACCTTTTTCTATAATTCCTTTCAATAGATTGTTTTCTTGCTCAAGTGTAACTTGGCTAAGAGAATCATTAGTGGAATCAATAGAACTAAAAGAAGCAACAATATTGGATATAGCATTGTTATTGTTACTACTAGAGGTAGAACCCTTTTTACCCTTGTTACTAGTTTGCTTAGGTTGAACTTGTGGCATAAAGGTAGACAAGAGTAAACATTTGGCAAGATATGAAGAACTCTTCTTTCGAAGATCATCATTGATAGCTTTAAGAAACTCATGCTCTTGCTCTAAATTTAGCTTCTCGAAGCGTAGCTTCTCATGAGTTCTTAGAAGTTCTCTATGATCCTCTTGAGTTGTTTCATGAGCTAACTTAAGAGCATTTAGTTCTTTAGTTAGACGCTCAATCTCCTTCATAGCATTGTCATTCGTTTCCTCTTGACTATCATGATTACTAGCATTTTCATTATAGCTCACATCACTAGCCTTATCAACAAGTAAATCATCATCACCAATCAAATCATCCTCATCACTATTGAAGTCAAAGTATTTGGGGTGTGATACCTTGGGGCTTTTTGCCATGAAGCATCTTCTAATTCCTTCATTTGGTGAGTCAAATAGATCATGGGAGTTGGATGACACAAGAGCAAGTCCGGCAACACCTTCATCTTGACTATAGTCGTAGTTGGAGTGATAGCTTCTCTTGGAATGGTTGTCGGAGTCGAAACCGGAAATCCATTCACCAACATGAGCTTGATGTCTTCTTCTTGTGTAGCTCTTTGATGACTTGTCCTTCCTTTCCGAATCCTTGCTTCTTCGAGAGGGTCTTCGTTCATAACGATCATCTCTACTCCTTCTCTCCTTATGAGGTGATTCATCTCTTCTATGTCTTCCTCTTGGTGATTCGTCTCTTTTCTTGGGAGCCATACACTCATTGGAGTAGTGTCCGGGTTTTCCACAATTGTAGCAATTTCGGTCACGACTTGATGATCTTCTCTCATAGTGTCTTGAGCTAGAGCTTCTTTCTTTCCCTTTGTTCTTGTAGAACTTGGTGAATCTTTTCACCATTAGGCTTATCTCTTCATTGGATACTAGCTTGTCGCTTGAAGTTGTGGGAGCATCGGTTGAGGCTTTGTAAGTACCACTTGATTTGTTGTGTAGCTCCCCTTTGTCCTTGAGTGACATTTCATGAGCAACAATCCTTCCGATGACTATCGTGGGCTTGAGATCTTTGTAATTTGGCATCATTTGGATCAATGTGCAAACGGTATCATATTTTCCATCCAAAGCTCTAAAGATCTTCTTGATGATGAATTTTTCGGTCATCTCTTCACTTCCTAAGCCGGCAATCTCATTTGTGATGAGAGCAAGCCTAGAGTACATTTCAGCGACTCCTTCACCATCCTTCATCTTGAACTTGTCAAGTTGACTTTGAAGCACATCCAACTTAGATTCCTTGACGGACTCGGTACCCTCATGCATATCAACCAAAGTATCCCAAATTTCCTTTGCATTCTCGAGGCGACTGATTTTGTTGAATTCCTCGGGACACAAACCGTTGAAGAGAATGTCACAAGCTTGAGCATTGTATTGCAACATCTTCAATTCTTCCACGGTTGCTTCACGATCCGGTTCCTTGCCATCCTCAAAGAATTCACCTTGCAAGCCAACACGAACAACAGCCCAAACGGCAGGGTTATGACCAAGAATATGCATTTTCATCTTATGTTTCCAACTAGCAAAGTTTGTAGCATCAAAATATGGACATCTACGATGATAATTACCCTCACTAGACGCCATACTCTCCTATGTTGTGAAACCAAGGCAATGGAGACCTAAGTGCTCTGATACCACTTGTAGGATCGAAAGTATGTCTAGAGGGGGGTGATTAGACTACTTGACCAAATAAAAATCTATCCTTTTCCCAATTTTAGTTGTGGGCAGATTTTAGCAAGTATGACAAGTCAAGCATCACCCTACATATGCAATTCTAAGAGTGTGGCAGCAGAAAGTAAACAATTGCACATGTAAGTAAAGGAGGGGATCAGAGATTTCAAATGCAATGAAGACACGGTGATTTTTGGCATGGTTCCGATAGGTGGTGCTATCGTACGTCCACGTTGATGGAGGCTTCAACCCACGGAGGGTAACGGCTGCGCGAGTCCACAGAGGGCTCCACCCACAAAGGGTCCACGATGAAGGAACCTTGCCTATTCCACCATGGCTTACGTCCACGAAGGACTAGCCTCACTCGGGGTATATCTTCACAAAGTAGGCAATCTCCTTGCCCTTACAAACTCCTTGGTTCAACTCCACATCATGTCGGAGGCTCCCAAGTGACACCTAACCAATCTAGGAGACACCACTCTCCAAAAGGTAATAGACGGTGTGTTGTTGATGAACTCCTTGCTCTTATGCTTCAAATGATAGTCTCCCCAACACTCAAACAACTCCTCACAGATTTGGCTATGGTGGAAGAAGGATTTGAGTGGAAAGCAACTTGGGAAAGCCTAGAAATCAAGGTTCAAATGGTTGGATTGGAATGTCTTGATCTCAACACATGAGTAGGTGGTTCTCTCTCAGAAAATGTATGGTGGAAGTGTAGGCACGTTCTGATGGCTCTCCTTACTTAGGAAGAAGGGGTGGAGGGGTATATATAGCCTCCACACAAAATCCAACCATTACACACTTTTGACCCAACTCGGTGGCACTGATCAGAAATCTCGGTGGCACTGACCTGTGTAAAAGATATGAACGTTAGAAATCTCGGTGGGACCGATTGGAACAACTTGGATGGACCGATGTGCAATGGTTAGGGCAAACCTCATGTCGGTGGCACCGATTGCACCAACTCGATGGAACGAAGTGAAGCAATAAGGCAACAGAGAGTTGGCAAGCCATCTCGGTGAGACCGATTTGCAAATCTCGGTGGGACCGAAGTAATTGCAAACGATTACAGAGAGTTGGCAAGGCCATCTCGGTGGGACCGAGATCCATATCGGTGGATCCGATTTGTTAGGGTTTTGGCAGTGGCTAAGTCGAGATGAACTCGGTGGCTCCGGATAGGAATTTTCGGTGGGGCCGAGTTGGAATGTAGGTTTTGGACATATTTGGATGGAGAAAGTGGTTGAGGGTTTTGGAGCACTGTCACTAAGCACTTGAGCAAAAAGACCATTAAGCAACACCTCATCCCCTTTTAATAGTATTGGCTTTCCTATGGACTCAATGTGATCTTGGATCACTTAACAAAAAATGTAGAGTCTTGAGCTTTTGCCAATCCATGTCCTTAGCATTTTGAGGGGTTCACATCTCTAGTCCTTGCCATGCCAATCATTGAACATCCTGAAATCTTTATCTTGAATGGACATTAGTTCAATGAGATATATGTTGTTCCAAATTACCAAAACCACGAAGGGAGCATATGTGCTTTCAGGTTGAATCTGATCCTTTTCATGGTTATGAAACTGAAACTGTTGTGGCACACCTTACTAAGTTGAATGATATTGCCACCCTATTTGCTCATGAGGAACAAATTCGCTATTACTATATTCTTAAGTTGTTTCCTTTCTCATTAAAGGGTGATGCTAAGAAATGGTTTAATACTCTTGCTCCTGGTTGTGTGCGAAGTCCCCAGGATATGATATATTACTTCTCTGAAAAATATTTTCCTGCTCATAAGAAACAAGCTGCCTTGCAAGAAATATTTAACTCCGTGCAAATTGAAGAAGAGAATCTCCCTCAAGCTTGGGGGAGGCTTCTCGAATTACTTAATGCTTTGCCTGATCATCCTCTTAAGAAAAATGAAATACTTGATATCTTTTATAATGGACTAACCGATGCTTCTAGGGACTACCTAGATAGTTGTGCTGGTTGTGTTTTCAGGGAACAAACTGTTGGACACGCTGAAGTACTTTTGAATAATATATTGAGAAATGCCGATGATTGGACACTTCCTGAACCACCCCCTAAGCCAACTCCAAAGAAGAGTGGTATTCTATTCCTCAGTCCAGAAGATATGCAAGAAGCCAAGAAATCTATGAAGGAAAAAGGTATTAAAGCTGAAGACGTTAAGAATTTACCACCTATCGAAGAGATACATGGGCTCGACATCCCGACACAGGTAGTGAAGGTAAATTCTCTCACTAGATTTGATGAAGGTGATATTCCGTATAATAAATCTGCTAGTCAATGCCTGTATGAGTTTGATAATTACATCATTAAACAGGAACACTTTAATATGTATGTTAGCAATCAACTAAAACGGAATTCCATCATGATTGAATGCTTGAGTGATTTGATGTTTAGAACTGCTAATGATGTTAAATGCTTGAGTAAACATGCTTCTATGGTTCAGACTCAGTTAGGACAAATTGCTAAGTCACAAAATGATTTACTTGATGAGATGAATAATAAAAAGAATGATCATGTTGTTAGAGTTGTTACTAGAGGAGGTAGAATGACTCGGGATCCTCTATATCCTGAAGGTCATCCTAAAAGAATTGAACAAGACTCTCAAAGAAATAATATTGATACACCTAGTTCATCTAAGAAGAAAAAGAAAAAGAAAAATGATACGACTTTGCATGCTCCTAGTGAACCTGAGATAGAAAAACCTCCTGAGAATCAAATTTATGCTTCTATTTCTGATGCTAAGACACAATCTGGTAATGAACATACACCTAGCGATAATGATAATGATAATGATAATGATAATGAAGATGTTCATGTTGATGCTCAACCAGATAATGATGTGGAAATAGAACCTGATGTTGATCTTGATAACCCACCTCCTAAGAGTAAAAGATATGATAAAAGAGACTTTGTTGCTAGAAAACATGGAAAGGAAAGAGAACCATGTGTTCAAAAACCTATGCCTTTTCCTACTAAACCATCTAAGAATAAGGATGATGAAGATTTTGAGCACTTTGTTGAAATGGTTAGACCTGTCTTTTTGCGCACTCGCTTGATTGATATGTTGAAAATGTCTCCTTATGCCAAATATATGAAAGATATTGTCACTAATAAAAGAAAGATACCTGAAGCTGAAATTTCCACCATGCTTGCAAATTATTCTTTTAAGGGTGGAGTACCTAAAAAATTAGGAGATCCGGGAATACCTACTATACCATGCTCCATTAAAAGAAGTTATGTTAAAACTGCTTTGTGTGATTTGGGAGCCGGTGTTAGTGTTATGCCTTTCTCTTTATATAGAAGACTTGATTTTAATAAGCTCACAGCTACTGAAATATCTTTGCAAATGGCTGATAAATCCACTGCTATACCTATTGGAATTTGCGAGGATGTTCCCGTTGTAGTTGCAAATGTTACTATCTTGACAGACTTTGTTATACTTGATATGCCCGAGGACGACAACATGTCGATTATCCTTGGAAGACCCTTTTTGAATACTGCAGGGGCTGTTATTGATTGCAACAAAAGCAAGGTCACTTTTCATTTCAATGGTAATGAGCATACGGTTTATTTCCCGAAGAAACAAACTTTAGTGAATGGTATCAATTGTATTGAGAAGGTCTCGACAATCACTATTTGGGGATTCAAATTTCCTCTTCCTACCATCAAAAAGAAATATGAGACTCTTATTGTTGGGGAGATGCATATCCCCGTTGAGGTAACTTAGTGTTATACGAAAATTCTTCGGTTTCATGTCACTCGGAAATAGTTTGTTAATAAGACTTGATCAACCTTATTAATGGATTCTTTCTGAAGGGCATGTGGTCGATGAATTTAGTAAGCACAACTTTCTGTAATCTTAGTTTGCTCTCTGTTATTTTTAGTTTAAATAAAATAAAATGCCAAGATTATCCTGTTTTCTGAATTATCCGTGCAATCAAAAATGGCCCAAAAATAAAAGTGCTCGGAATGCAATAAAATTTTAACATGATTTTTTCTGAAATATATAAGAATTTTTGGCACTGAAAACAACCTAGGGGGGGTGCATGTGACGCCCCCGACTTAATCGTGCACTAATCATACACGCAAATGCACACAATCAAGCCTAAGGACTCACGGGAAGATATCACAACACAACTCTAGACACAAAACAAAATAATACAAGCTTTATATTACAAGCCAGGGGCCTCGAGGGCTCGAATACATAAGCTTGAGTTACACAAGCATCAGCGGAAACAAAAGTATCTGAGTACAGACACAAAGTTTAACAAGATGCCTTAAGAAGGCTAGCATAACAGCGACACTGATCGAAAAGGCGAAGGCCTCCTGCCTAGGGCCTCCGAACTACTCCTGGTCGTCGGTCTCCACGTAGTAGTAGTAGGCCCCAGTCTGGCCTAGCCCTTTCTTTTTCCTTTTTTTTTCTGTTTTCAGTTATTCTTTTCTGTTTGCATTTTCTTTTAATAGCAATTTAGTTTAGAAAAATGTGGAGCTTGCCAAAATAAATACCTTGCAATATTCTGCACTGCCCCAGAGGGTTTGGGATTTAAAAGAATTCATTTGAAATTTTATTAAATGAATTGGCAATTTAAATTGCTGTTTTGGTACTGTTTCATGATGTTAGAGTTATCTAGGTAACTCAACTAATGCTGGTTTGATTTTTATAATTGCCTTGGGAATATTGGCAATATTATGAACATTTTAGTTTCCAAATGGGAACAACTTTTATTTTGACTTGCATTTTGAATTTTGTTTAAAGTGGAATTTGAAATGAGATATGAACAAATGATGATTTATTACTGCAAATGAACATGGCTTGGCATGATTAGAAGATGATCAGTGTAGCTCATTACATAGGGGTGTTATAGTGCACCTGTTGCCCACATGGCAACAGGGCGCGGCCACCCCCCCTGGGCGCGCCAAGATGCCTTGTGGGTCCCACAGGGACCCACTCACTTATCCATTCAGCCCACTTCATCTCCTACCTCCAGAAATAAAATCTTTGTAGCTCTGTCTCTCGTGTTCTTGCTCCCAAACCTGAGATTTTCGATCTCTTTGCTCGGAGCTCCGTTTCCGAAACTGTTTTGAGGGATTGCTCCTTGGTATGTGACTCTCCCATTGCTCCAATTAGTTTTTGCTTTAGTGGATTATATTTTGCATAAATTGCTGCTATTGGTGCTACTGAAAATGAGCTTGCATGTTGAATTCTTTGAGTTCTAAGTAGTTTGAATGCTTGATATAACCTCTAGGCACTTATATGAGTAGTTGCTATCAATCTTGTGAAGTTTTGTTAACGTCTTTTTGTGGTCCAAACATTTTCAGAAATTTGTTCTTAGGAAAATGAACTTTCTTCGGAGGGGTTCTTTGAGCCGGAGCTCCAAGGGTGTCCTTGGGGATGCCCATGACCACGACCTCAATATTCCACGCAGGACGGAGGTCCGACCGTGCGAGTGGCCGCACAACACTTTCATGAACGAAGCTGGGTTCCGACAAGAGTTCGCACAATTTGTTGCGAACGCCGGGCTGACCGACTTCCTCTCAGATGAGTGTGACCAGCACCACATCCTTACAAATTCCTTCGTGCAATTTTTTTATTTCATGCCTAGGCTTGATATCCCCATGGTGCGTTTCGATTTATATGCTGAACATCATGAGTTAACGCTAGATGAGTTTTGTGAGATATGCTTGATCCCTTCTGATGAGGATTTGAGGGAGCCTCAGCCTGAGGAGTTCGAGGACTTCCTTCGCACTTTGACTGTGGGGGAATACTTTCTTCTTAACTCCATCTCCAGATAAACCTGCAAGCTTAAACAATCCATAAATTTCATCCACATAGATCAAGTGCATATCAGGATGTACCATTCCATCTCCTGCATAAGGATTAGCTAGCAATTTCTCTATCATACCCGAAGGAATTTCATAATAAATATTTTCAGTAGGTTCAATAGGTGGAGGAGCAACTCTTATTGCTTCCGGTCGAGGTGAAGATACCCCGAACAAGCCCCTCAAAGGATTACTTTCCATAGTGACAAGTAACAATAAATTTCAGCACGTAATAGAAATGTTTCCTTACCAAATCCCACTCACCAAAGGCGCTTCACTCCCCGGCAACGGTGCCAGAAAAGAGTCTTGATGACCCACAAGTATAGGGGATCAATCGTAGTCCTTTCGATAAGTAAGAGTGTCGAACCCAACGCAGAGCAGAAGGAAATGACAAGCGGTTTTCAGCAAGGTATTCTCTGCAAGTACTGAAAGTAGTTGTAACAAATAGTTTTGATAGCAAGGTAATTCGTAACAAGTAAAAAGTAACAAGTATAATAAAGTGCAGCAAGGTGGCCCAATCCTATTTGTAGCAAAGGACAAGCCGGAACGAACTCGTATAATAAGTAAAGCGTTCTCGAGGACACATGGGAATTTCATCTAGTCACTTTCATCATGTTTGTTTGATTCGCGTTCGCTACTTTGATAATTTGATATGTGGGTGGACCGGTGCTTGGGTGCTGTTCTTACTTGAACAAGCCTCCCACTTATGATTACCCCCTCTCGCAAGCATCCGCAACTACGAAAGAAGAATTAAGATAACTCTAACCATAGCATGAAACGTATGGATCCAAATCAGCCCCTTATGGAATAGCGCATAAACTAGCGTTTAAGCTTCTGTCACTCTAGCAAACCGTCATCTAATTACTACTCCACAATGCCTTCCCTTAGGCCCAAAGATGGTGAAGTGTCATGTAGTCGACGTTCACACGACACCACTAAAGGAAGCAACAACATACATATCATCAAAATATCGAACGAATACCAAATTCACATGATTACTTATGACAAGACTTCTCCCATGTCCTCAAGAACAAAAGTAACTACTCAAAAATCATGTTCATGTTCAAGATCAGAGGGGTATTGAATAGTATTAAGGATCTGAACATATAATCTTCCACCAAATAAACCAACTAGCATCAACTACAAGATGTAATCAACACTACTAGCAACCCACATGTACCAATCTGAGGTTTTGAGACAAAGATTGAATACAAGAGATGAACTAGGGTTTGAGATGAGATGGTGCTGGTGAAGATGTTGATGAAGATTGGTCCTCCCACAATGAGAGGATCGCTGGTGATGTCGATGACTTCGATTTCCCCCTCCCGGAGGGAAGTATCCCCGGTGGAATCGCTCTGCCGGTGAGCAAAATAGCTCCTGCCCAGGTTCCGCCTCGAGACGGCGGCGCTTCGCCCCGAAAGCCTTCTCTTGATTTTTTCTAGGGCAAATGGCTTCATATAGCAGAAGGAGGGGGCCAAACGCCAGCTGTGGGCCCACAAGGCACTAGGGCGCGCCCAGGGGGGCCGCGCCCTACTGCCTTGTGGGCAGCTGGTGGGTCCCCTCTATTATCTCTTTTCTCCAGTATTTTTTATATATTCAATGAAAAAATCTTCGTGAAATTTTAGGTCAATTGGAGCTCTGTAGAATAGGTATCTCTGATATGGCTATTTCAGGTCCAGAATTCCAGCTGCCGGCATTCTCCCTCTTCATGTAAATCTTGCAAATTAAGAGAGAAAAGGCATAAGAATTGTACCATAAAGTGAAATAATGATCAAAAACATAATAAATAATAGTAGGAAATCATGATGCAAATTGGACGTATCAACTCCCCCAAGCTTAGACCTCGCTTGCCCTCAAGCGAAAAGTCGAAATCGACAATCATGACCACATGTTTAGAGAGAGAGACGTCGATAAAAATAAAATACGGACATGGAGCATCATGATCTTTATTATAACAACAATATATCATCATAAAACTTCTCATGAAAAAGTGACAATTCATCCACAAGTTAAAGTATGAACCATAAACCAAATTGAAAACTAACAAACTATGATCTCAGTCACTAACGCAATTGCAATTCATCATATTTTCAGAAAGAGTCTATGTAAGAGCTTTGTTTAGAAAGTTCACATACTAAACTATCATTTAGTCTTCTATGATTGCCGACACTCACGGCATACTTATGGAGCAAAAGTTTCAGTCGGACACATAGAAAGATAGGGGCTTATAATTTCGCCTCCCAACGTTTTTACCTCAAGGGTAATGTCAACAATAAGAACTCATGATCACCTACATTCAACTGGATATATATGCATGGATCAATCCCCACCACATGATGTTTGCCAAAAGAGAAAATAAAAATGAAATAGAGAAGAATACTATTGACTCTTGCATGAAAGTAAATACATAAAGTAAAAGATAGGCCCTTCGCAGAGGGAAGCAGAGGTTGTCATGCGCTTTTGTTTTTGGATGTGCAAACTCTTAATGTAAAAGGACGTCACTTTATATTGCCCCTTGTGATAGCGACCTTTATTATGCAGTCTGTCGCTTTTATTGCTCCACCATCACAAGATCGTACAAAGCTTATTTTCCCTTACAATAAAAGTTCATACATATTTAGGAGCAATTTTTATTGCTTTGCATCGATGATAACTTACTTGAAGGATCTTATTCAATGCATAGGTAGATATAGTGGACTCTCATGGCATGAAAGTGGGTTTAAGGGTTTTTGGATGCACAAGTAGTACCTCTACTTGGTGCGGATTTTTTGGCTAGCAAAGATAGGGGCAAACACCACATGTTAGAGAATCCAAAACAATATAACTTCTATGTGAATATAAGCAAACATAACCCATTACGTTGTCTTCCTTGTCCAACATCAACTAATTGTCATAGAATATTTGATGGGGGCTCACAATCATAAAAGATGTCCAAGATAGTATACTTATATGTGAGACCTCTGTTCCTTTATTACTTTTTCATGAATTGCTACAATGACCAATGCTATGTTTGTCAACTTCCAACAAGTTTTATCAATTATACTTCTTTTATGTGAAGTCATCACTCCCCATGGGATTAGCATATGATCTTACTTTTTATTCTTTATTTATTTCTAAGATTGGATCATCAAAAGCAAAACACTCAACTCAAACTAATCTTTATTATATAACTTTCACACATGATTACATAGATAGATAGATCACAAAGCAAGCACTCGAAACTAAATCATACTAAAACTTTATTCCTCTAAATTACGAAATAACTAAGGATCGAACTAAGATAGATAATGATGATGAGAAAGTGATGGTGATACGATACCGGGGCGCCTCCCCCAAGCTTGGCACAAGCAAAGGGGAGTGCCCATACGCATGTACTCAAATCTCCTTCTTTGGTGATGGTGGTGATGGAGTGGTGGGCTTGTCCTCCGCCTTCCACTTGAGGACACGGATTTCTTCTTTTAATTTGTCATTTTCTCTTTCGAGATCCCAAATTTTGCGACGTAGTTTATCCGACTCTTCCTGCACATGACGAAAAGGGGTGAATTGAACTTTAGGAACCTTCGCTGTGTTAGGTAAACTGGACCTCTTGAATTCGATGTGCATATCTCCCGGTTGAGGCAGTGGGGGATCCTCATCCTCTTCGCTGGAATGACCTTGCCTTTTCCTCAAATCAGCATCTTCCTCTTCATCAGAGGTCCAACCATAGGGATCAGTGTCCCCATAGACTCTAGGGTTAGCGACAATATGAGAGGCATAGCTTTCCCCATCCGAGTCCTGAGATGACATGGCGCTCGACCCCAAGAGTCTGGCAGAAAACAACACGAAACAAGAACAGAGGAGAAACTTGCGATACAGTGGTCAAAACATACGAGAGTATATATAAAGAATTTTTATCTTGCAAAACAAGCATACGGGAAGAAAACGGAGTCGGGAAGGCACACGTGGGGCCCACAAGGCACCACGGCGCGCCCCGGGGGGGGGGGGGTCGCGCCCTTCTGCCTTGTGGGCGACACGTGGGTTCCCTCGGCTGTTTCTTATTTTTGTAATTTTTCTAATATTCCAAAACTGATAGAAATATTTTTTATGGAATTTTTGGAGTCGGTTTACTTACCGTATCACATACCTACCCCTTTTCAGGGTTCTGGAATGTTCCGGAAGGACTCTTTGATGTGCTCTTCCGGTGTAATTGTTTCAATAATATTAGTTTCAACATTAATGGGAGTACCTGAAATATAGTGCTTAATTCTTTGCCCATTCACCACTCTCGGATTATTGCCTTCGGAGTTGTTTATTTTGATGGCTCCGGAGCGATAAACTTCTTCGATGATATACGGTCCTTCCCATTTAGAGAGAAGTTTTCCTGCAAAGAATCTCAAACGAGAATTGTATAATAGAACATGATCACCTACTTTGAATTCCCATTTTTGAATTCTTTTGTCATGCCACCTTTTAACTTTTTTCTTTAAACAACTTAGCATTATCATAGGCTTGGGTTCTCCATTCATCTAAGGAGATGATATCAAATAACCTCTTCTCACCGGCAAGTTTAAAATCATAATTAAGTTCTTTAATTGCCCAATAAGCTTTATCTTCTAATTCAAGAGGTAAATGACATGCTTTTCCATAAACCATTTTATACGGGGACATACCCATAGGATTTTTATATGCAGTTCTGTAAGCCCATAATGCATCATCAAGTTTCTTAGACCAATTCTTTCTGGATCTATTAACGGTCTTTTGCAAAATCAATTTTATTTCCCTATTAGTTAATTCAACTTGACCACTAGACTGAGGATGATAAGGGGATGCAATTCTATGGTTAACATCATATTTAGCAAGCAACTTACGGAAAGCACCATGAATAAAATGTGAACCACCATCAGTCATTAAATATCTAGGGACTCCAAACCGAGGGAAAATGACTTCTAAGCATTTTAATAGAAGTGTTGTGATTAGCACTACTAGTTGGAATATCTTCTACCCACTTAGTAACGTAGTCAACAGCAACTAAAATATGAGTATACCCATTGGATTTAGGAAAAGGTCCCATATAATCAAAACCCCAAACATCAAATGGTTCAATAACAAGTGAATAATTCATAGGCATTTCTTGACGTCTACCAACATTACCAATTCTTTGACATGCATCACAAGAAAGGACAAACTTACATGCATCCTTGAAAAGAGTGGGCCAATAAAAACCAGATTGTAATACCTTGTGTGCAGTTCGGTCTCCCGCATGATGTCCTCCATAGGCCCCGGAGTGACACTTACGTAGGATTTGTTCCTGTTCATGCTCAGGTACACAACGTCTAATAATACCATCTACTCCTTTATATAGATGTGGGTCTTCCCAAAAGTAATGTCTTAAATCAAAGAAAAACTTTTTCTTTTGTTGATATGTAAAGCTAGGTGGTATGTATTTAGCAACAATGTAATTAGCATAGTCTGCATACCAAGGAGTATTACGAGAAGCATTTATCATAGCTAATTGTTCATTAGGAAAATCATCATTAATAGGAAGTGGGTCATCAAGAACATTTTCCATTCTAGACAAATTATCTGCTACGGGATTCTCAGCTCCCTTCCTATCAACAATATGCAAATCAAATTCTTGTAGCAGAAGAACCCATCTAATAAGTCTAGGCTTAGCATCTTTCTTTTCCATAAGGTATTTAATAGCAGCATGATTAGTGTGAACAGTGACCTTGGAATCAACAATATAAGATC
Organism: Elymus sibiricus; assembly: GCA_039707655.1. Taxonomy (NCBI): domain Eukaryota; kingdom Viridiplantae; phylum Streptophyta; class Magnoliopsida; order Poales; family Poaceae; genus Elymus; species Elymus sibiricus. Next base: position 283,798,052 of record CM077670.1, read on the forward strand.
TAAATTTATCACATGCAAACACAACTGCTAAAAATTCTTTCTCAGTAGTAGCATAATTTCTTTGAGCGCTGTCTAGAGTTTTACTAACATAATGGATAACATTTAATTTCTTATCAACTCTTTGTCCTAGAACAGCACCAACAGCATAATCACTAGCATCACACAAAATTTCAAAAGGTAGGTTCCAATCAGGTGGTTGAACAATAGGTGCAGAAATTAAGGCTTTCTTAAGTATTTCAAAGGCTTCTACACAATCATCATCAAAAACAAACGAAACATCTTTTTGCAAGAGATTGGTAAGAGGTCTAGAAATTTTAGAGAAGTCTTTTATAAACCTTCTATAGAAACCAGCATGACCAATGAAACTTCTTATACCTTTGATATCTTTAGGACATGGCATTTTCTCAATAGCATCAACCTTAGCTTTATCAACTTCAATACCTCTTTCAGAAATTTTATGCCCAAGGACAATATCTTCATTAACCATAAAGTGGCACTTCTCCCAATTCAAGACAAGATTAGTTTCTTCACATCTCTACAAAACTCGATCAAGGTTGCTTAAGCAATCATCAAAAGAAGTTCCGTAAACGGAGAAATCATTCATGAAAACCTCAACAATCTTTTCACAAAAGTCAGGGAATATAGCAGTCTGTAGGATCGAAAGTATGTCTAGAGGGGGGTGATTAGACTACTTGACCAAATAAAAACCTAACCTTTTCCTGATTTTAGTTGTAGGCAGATTTTAGCAAGTATACAAGTCAAGCATCACCCTACACATGCAATTCTAAGAGTGTGGCAGCGGAAAGTAAGCAATTGCACATGAAAGTAAAGGAGGGGATCGGAGATATCAAACGCAATGAAGACACGGTGATTTTTGGCGTGGTTCCTATAGGTGGTGCTATCGTACGTCCACGTTGATGGAGACTTCAACCCACGGAGGGTAACGGTTGCACGAGTCCACGGAGGGCTCCACCCATGAACGGTCCACGAAGAAGCAACCTTGTCTATTCCACCATGGATTACGTCCACGAAGGACTAGCCTCACTCGGGGTAGATCTTCACGAAGTAGGCGATCTCCTTGCCCTTACAAATTCCTTGGTTCAACTCCACATCATGTCGGAGGCACCCAAGTGACACCTAACCAATCTAGGAGACACCACTCTCCAAAAGGTAATAGATGGTGTGTTCTTGATGAACTCCTTGCTCTTGTGCTTCAAATGATAGTCTCCCCAACACTCAAACAACTCCTCACAGATTTGGCTATGGTGGAAGAAGGATTTGAGTGGAAAGCAACTTGGGAAAGGCTAAAAATCAAGGTTCAAATGGTTGGATTGGAATGTCTTGATCTCAACACATGAGTAGGTGGTTCTCTCTTAGAAAATGTATGGTGGAAGTGTAGGCACATTCTGATGGCTCTCCTTACTGAGTAAGAAGGGGTGGAGGGGTATATATTGCCTCCACATAAAATCCAACCGTTACACACTTTTGACCCAACTCGGTGGCACCGATCAGAAATCTCGGTGACACCGAACTGTGTAAAAGATATGAACGTTAGGAATCTCGGTGGGACCGACTGGAACAACTCGGATGGACCGATGTGCAATGGTTAGGGCAAACCTCGTCTCGGTGGCACCGATTGCATCAACTCGGTGGGACCGAAGTGAAGCAATAAGGCAACAGAGAGTTGGCAAGCCATCTCGGTGAGACTGATTTGCAAAACTCGGTGGGACCGAAGTAATTGCAAACGATTACAGAGAGTTGGCAAGGCCATCTCGGTGGGACCGAGATCCATATCGGTGGATCCGATTTGTTAGGGTTTTGGCAGTGGTTAAGTTCAGATGAACTCGGTGGCTCCGGATAGGAAATTTTAGTGGGGCCGAGTTGGAATGTAGGTTTTGGACATATTTGGATGGAGAAAGTGGTTGAGGGTTTTGGAGCACTGTCACTAAGCACTTGAGCAAAAAGGCCATTAAGCAACACCTCATCCCCTTTTAATAGTATTGGCTTTCCTATGGACTCAATGTGATCTTGGATCACTTAACAAAAAATGTAGAGTCTTGAGCTTTTGCCAATCCATGTCCTTACCATTTTGAGGGGTCCACATCTCTAGTCCATGCCATGCCAATCATTGAACATCCTAAAATCTTTATCTTGAATGGACATTAGTTCAATGAGATATATGTTGTTATAAATTACCAAAACCACCAAGGGAACAAATGTGCTTTCAATCTCCCCCTTTTTGGTAATTGATGACAACATATAGATCAAAGCTTCGACAAATGATTAAATGAATGAAATACATCGTCGCTTTGAGAAGTATGTGATAAGCAAGAGCTCCCCCTAAATTTGTGCATTATTAATAATTTGTGTTTGAATGCAAATGCACAATCGATTAGGATCATGGGTCACTCTTCCATGTCACATACGACTTGGTGGAGCGCGCAAAATGATATGAATGGAATAGTAAGCACGCATCACCAAAAACACAAGTGAATGATCATACAAGATAATGATAAGGATAAGCATTAAGCATAGCATGAAGCATAGTATGATTAATCACACACATAGTATCTCACAAACATCAAAGCAAAGAGAAATAGTAGCAGAAACTCAAGAAAACGACGAGCAAAAGCAAGACACTCTCTCTCGAAGCCTAATGATCTATACAAATTCTCCCCCTTTGGCAACAAGTACCAAAAAGTTCGAATAGGTACAAGACTATGCATCTCTCTAGGCACGATCCTCGGCAGCTCCTGAAGGTGAACTCCGGCTGGCAGCTCCGGTGTGCGTAGATGGCGTTGAGAGAAGTGCATCCGCGAAGGCTTCAGCTGACGTCTGCTGGGCTGGTGGAGTAGAGACTGGAGGTGGCACTGTAGCAGCAGCAACAGGTGCAGAGACTGTGGTCCTCGTGTCTGCAACAGGCACTGCAACAGACCTAGATGCCCTAGGCATTGTCTGAAATCTCTCAGTCGTCGGTCTGTCATCTCCACTAGCATCAGTAGCAGCCCTGGCTGCATCAACATCATCTTTCAGCTTCTCCACTATGGTCTGTACCTCAGTGATCTTCACATCAAGATCTTGAATCTTTGTCTCGACTATCCGCTCTAGGCTAGCCTAGTTCTTGGTGAGGTTGGCTAGACTTCGCTCAATCCTTAGGGTGGCTTCCAGCAGATAAGTCATTTGATCATTCTTTGTCTTGAGGTTAGCAATAGGTGCATTGGGAGCAGATGCCTTCTGAGCTTCTTTTGCTGCCTCAGCTGCCCGGATCCTCTCTTTAGCTTGGGCAGATGTAGGGTGTGAAGGGTCCATCACCACTATATTGTCCTCGAACTCTGGACGCAATGGGAGATGCTCACGGTCAAGAAGATAAGTTCTCATTCCAACCTTGGAGTTGATGAGCATCTGAATGTGTGGAGCATATCGGCAAGATCTCTTCTGGTCAGCTGCGGTTCTCTTGATAGTTTCAACAATAAGGCTCATGACTTTGAACTTCTGCGGTGTGTCAAACAAGTGCAGCAGGTTGATGGAGTGGCCATGTATCATCTTGTCATCTCCAGACTTGGGCAACAGAGTGTACCTCAAGATTGTGTTAGTGGTGGCCAAACCAGGTAGCAAGTGCTTCACTGACCCTAGCTTGTGAGACTGAATGTCTTTCTCAGGAATTGCTGTGTACATATTTGCCATGGAATTGTGGTCCATCTTGAGCTTGGCATATATATCAATGTAATCATCTTCTTCCTTTGGAGCACCAAGAAGAGCAACCCACTCAGAGATGGTTGATTGGTATTTGGATCCCTCAGTCATCCACACAACTCTACCATCTGGATAAAAGTGTGCAGTCAAATAAAATTGCATGATCATCTCATCATTCCATTTGGTAAGCTTCTGTCCAACGAAATCATCAACACCAGCAATTCTGAAACTTTCATGAACATGGGGAAAATAGTCTTCATTTGCATCAATATATTTCCAATCCACCCACTTCATATCGCTGACAATGGGCTTCTTGTCAAGCAGTACAGTCTCATAGAAATCTTGTTGCTCTCGACTGTGAAAGCGGTAATCACAAGCAGTTCTTCTTCTTGCAGCATAAGGATCTGACAATCTCCACTGGCGCAATCCTTTTTCCTTCCTGAGCATCATGTTCTCTGCAACTGGATGGGCATTGTCATGATCTGGAATCTTGGGTTTCAACTTTCTGAGCACTAGTGGCTCCTCATCAACATTAACTTCAGGCACTGGGGCCTTGTTCTTCTCAGTAGCAGGGATGTTTCTTGTTGATCTCTTGGGTACTGAAGCTTTGGGCTTGGACTTGGTGGGAGCAGCAGACCTCATAGCATCAGACATGAGCTTCTGAGTCTTGGTAGGAGGTGCATCAGCTGCTGGCTCCTCCTCCTCCTCTTCATCAGCCATGGAGGGTTTGCCTAGCACACGAGCAACAGTTTTCCTAGGCCTCTTCTTCTTTCCTGCAGCAGCTGCCTCTGCATCACTTGGTTCCTCAAGTGTGAATGTCATGGTTTCCTTAGAAACTCTCTTCACTGCTGTCTTTTCTTTGGTTCTAGCAGATGGTTTGGTGCTATACTCCTTTGCAAGCACAACTCTTTTCTTCTTTGATGTTGCTTCACTAGCAACAAAGTCCTCATCCTCATCATCTGAGGTTCTCTTCTTCCTTGCCCTAGTAGCTGCTTTGGGCAATTCTGGAGAACTCCTCTCTCCCTCATAGTAGCTTCCCTCAGGGTTAGAGCCTGAACTGAGATCAGTGTGTGCTTATGAGACATTCTGACTGTCACTGGCATCTGACATCTTGCAAAGCTGACCCTGTGAATAGATGGGTATGGGCAGAGTAGATGAGTCATCACAAAAAGCAGAAATTTTTTATAAAAATTGAGTTCAAATCTTAGTTTCAAGTTTTCACAGAAGGCATTTCGGATCCACCGAGTTGATAATTTCAGTGATACCGAAGCACTCAACAGAAACTTTACACACCATTTCGGTCAGACCGAGATGTGGTTCGGTGACTCCGAGATGCTAGGGTTTCACTGAAACGTTACTTCCGGTCTCACAGATTCATACTTCTCGGTGGCACCGAGATGTACTAGTGTAATGGCCTGGGGCCAAATCGGTGACTCCGAAAATCTCAATTCGGTCGGTCCGAGATGCTTACGGCGGAAACTTAAACCTAATTTTTTTGCTCGAATCTAATCTAAGGAATTTTATTCATGGAATAAGCATTGCAATCTGTGGCAAGAATAATGGCAATCCATCCGTGTATAGAATCAGAAATAGGAACACGGAGGGGGTCGAATCTCACACTAACTTGGTGGAGATCCTCTACGGCGGCAACGGCGGGGTAGATTCCCGTTGACAGCGACGGATTCCGGCAGCGAGAGCGCGCCGGACACAACGTTGAAGTCCGGAGACGAGGGCGACGGCAGCAGAGGGGGTGCATGAGTCGTGACGTTTGAGAAATTTCAACTGTACGGGCCCGCTGAGTATATATATACCCAACTGCTGTCGGTGGCTCCGAGTTGAACAACTCGATGGCACCGATATGTGTAACTGCAAGCAGCATAGCACATCGGTGGCGCCGAAACGGTTCAACTCGGTGACACCGAGATTGAAACCTAGATCAATCTAAATGATTTCAGTTTGACCGAGTTTGAGTGAATTGGTCTTACCGAAATGCATAAAGAAGGTTTTGGAGGTTCAGCCCTTTCAGATCGGTGACTCCAAGTGCGCCTCACCCGGAGGGTTCGAAAATGACTTGTTCAATTTTTGTGATGTAGCAAGAATAGAATTTGAGACAAGAAAGCATAGATAGCTAGAGAAGGTACTTAGGCATTCTTGTACATCCACTTGGCCAGAAAAACCAAGACAATCAAAACAACAAATGGATGTCCATGAATGAAGAAAACATGCAAATCAACATGCTCACACAATAAGATAGCAAATGAAATATGTGTCAAACATGCACAACCAATTCTAGCATCTATCAAGCAATGGCGATGACTAGGTCATCTATATATGAGTATATTGACTTAGGAGTCAAATGAGAACATTTGATCATAGGTCATACTCATCGTTTAAGCACAAGTGGGGTTGCCACTTTTACATAAAGCATTGATGTGTTCACACAATTAGAGTTGCTTTAGCTCAAGTTTTAGAGCAATGCTCCCCCTAGATGTGATATCCCCCCAAAGAGGGATGCACTAACCTTGGGTTTTGTCGATGATGACTTCATGTAGATGTTGAAGATGTGGATGCTCAATGTTGATGTAGACCATCAAGCGTTAGGAGCAATCCTTTGGAGTTTTGTGCTTTCAATACCTACATGGGTTAGTCCCACACAAGGAACATACAAGAATATCCATAGACATAGAGTGAAATACACAAATGATGATGTCCATGAATGCAATGACTACCTTGTCCCTTGCCTTACCAACAAGAGGGTTTGTGACTCCATGAACTAGTGCAAGATGTGGAAGTTGGTTGCACAAGTTCTTGCCATAAATGAATGTGAGTGAAGTTTGTTGGCGGAGTCACCCTCAAGAACTCTCTAGTTCTTCTTCTTTTGGACCCACATCAACTTGATGGGAATCCTTGGAGTTGTATTAGCACTTGATGAAGTAGAACTTGATGAAGTCTTGGGAACCCACTTGACCAAGGCTTGAGGTGCTTCTTCAAATGAATCAATCTCTTCTTGAAGCTTGTCCTTGCCTTTTAGCTTGTGGTCTTGTGGTGGAAGATCTTCTTGAGCTTGTGTTCCCTTGAAGGAAGTAGGATCACACTTCTCTTGTTGAGGAACAAACTTCATCTTGGGATATTGATCTTCTTCCCACTCAACTCCATTGGCATTGAACTTTCATTCAAAACCAACACCTTGGTTCTTCCGGTGCCTTCCTTGCTTGCGTACAATTTCCTCAAATTGCTTACTCCCGGCAAGCCTCTTGTAGACACCTTTTTCTATAATTCCTTTCAATAGTTTGTTTTCTTGCTCAAGTGTAACTTGGCTAAGAGAATCATTAGTGGAATCAATAGAACTACTAGAAGCAACAACATTGGATATAGCATTGTTATTGTTACTACTAGAGGTAGAACCTTTTTACCCTTGTTACTAGTTTGCTTAGGTTTAACTTGTGGCATAAAGGTAGACAAGAGTAAACGTTTGGCAAGATATGAAGAACTCTTCTTTCAAAGATCGTCATTGATAGCTTTAAGAAACTCATGCTCTTGCTCTAAATTTAGCTTCTCGAAGCGTAGCTTCTCATGAGTTCTTAGAAGTTCTCTATGATCCTCTTGAGTTGTTTGATGAGCTAACTTAAGAGCATTTAGTTCTTTAGTTAGACGCTCAATCTCCTTCATAGCATTGTCATTCGTTTCCTCTTGACTATCATGATTACTAGCATTTTCATTATAGCTCACATCACTAGCCTTATCAACAAGTAAATCATCATCACCAAGCAAATCACCTTCATCACTATTGAAATCAAGATACTCGGGGTGTGATACCTTGGGGCCTTTTGCCATGAAGCATCTTCCAATTCCTTCATTTGGTGAGTCAAATAGATCATGGGAGTTGGATGACACAAGAGCAAGTCCGTCAACACCTTCATCTTGACTATAGTCGGAGTTGGAGTGATAACTTCTCTCGGAGTGGTTGTCGGAGTCGGAGCCGGAAACCCATTCACCAACATGAGCTTGATGTCTTCTTCTTGTGTAGCTCTTTGATGACTTGTCCTTCCTCTCCGAATCCTTGCTTCTTCGAGAGGGTCTTTGTTCATAACGATCATCTCTATTCCTTCTTTCCTTGTGAGCTGATTCATCTCTTCTATGTCTTCCTCTTGGTGATTCGTCTCTTTTCTTGTAGGGAGCCGTACACTCATTGGAATAGTGTCCGGGTTTTCCACAATTGTAGCAATTTTGGTCACGACTTGATGATCTTCTCTCATAGTGTGTTGAGCTAGAGCTTCTTTCTTTCCCTTTGTTTTTGTAGAACTTGTTGAATCATTTCACCATTAGGCTTATCTCTTCATTGGATACTAGCTTGTCAGTTGGAGTTGTTGGAGCATCGGTTGAGGCTTTGTAAGCACCACTTGATTTGTTGTGTAGTTCCTCTTTGTCCTTGAGTGACATTTCATGAGCAACAATCCTTCCAATGACTTCCGTGGGCTTGAGATCTTTGTAATTTGGTATCATTTGGATCAATGTGCAAACGGTATCATATTTTCCATCCAAAGCTCTAAGGATCTTCTTGATGATGAATTTGTCGGTCATCTCTTCACTTCCTAAGCCGGCAATCTCATTTGTGATGAGAGCAAGCCTAGAGTACATTTCAGCGACTCCTTCACCATCCTTCATCTTGAACTTGTCAAGTTGACTTTGAAGCACATCCAACTTAGATTCCTTGACGGACTCGGAACCCTCATGCATATCAACCAAAGTATCCCAAATTTCCTTTGCATTCTCGAGGCGGCTGATTTTGTTGAATTCCTCGGGACACAAACTGTTGAAGAGAATGTCACATGCTTGAGCATTATATTGCAACATCTTCAATTCTTCCGCGGTTTCTTCATGATCCAGTTCCTTGCCATCCTCAAAGAATTCACCTTGCAAGCCAACACGAACAACAACCCAAACAGTGGGGTTATGACCAAGAATATGCATTTTCATCTTATGTTTCCAACTAGCAAAGTTCGTACCATCAAAATATGGACCTTTATGGTGATAATTACCCACACTAGATGCCATACTCTCCTAGGTTGTGAAACCAAGGCAATGGAGACCAAAGCTCTGATACCACTTGTAGGATCGAAAGTATGTCTAGAGGGGGGGTGATTAGACTACTTGACCAAATAAAAATCTAACCTTTTCCCGATTTTAGTTGTAGGCAGATTTTAGCAAGTATACAAGTCAAGCATCACCCTACACATGCAATTCTAAGAGTGTGGCAGCGGAAAGTAAGCAATTGCACATGTAAGTAAAGGAGGGGATCAGAGATATCAAACGCAATGAAGACACAGTGATTTTTGGCGTGGTTCCGATAGGTGGTGCTATCGTACGTCCACGTTGATAGAGACTTCAACCCACGGAGGGTAACGGCTGCGCGAGTCCACGGAGGGCTCCACCCACGAAGGGTCCACGAAGAAGCAACCTTGTCTATTCCACCATGGCTTACGTCCACGAAGGACTAGCCACACTCAGGGTAGATCTTCACGAAGTAGGCGATCTCCTTGCCCTTACAAACTCCTTGGTTCAACTCCACATCATGTCGGAGGCTCCCAAGTGACACCTAACCAATCTAGGAGACACCACTCTCCAAAAGGTAATAGACGGTGTGTTGTTGATGAACTCCTTGCTCTTGTGCTTCAAATGATAGTCTCCCTAACACTCAAACAACTCCTCACAGATTTGGCTATGGTGGAAGAAGGATTTGAGTGGAAAGCAACTTGGGAAAGGCTAGAAATCAAGGTTCAAATGGTTGGATTGGAATGTCTTGATCTCAACACATGAGTAGGTGGTTCTCTCTTAGAAAATGTATGGTGGAAGTGTAGGCACGTTCTGATGGCTCTCCTTACTGAGTAAGAAGGGGTGGAGGGGTATATATAGCCTCCACACAAAATCCAACCGTTACACACTTTTGACCCAACTCGGTGGCACCGATCAGAAATCTCGGTGGCACCGAACTGTGTAAAAGATATGAACGTTAGGAATCTCGGTGGGACAGACTGGAACAACTCGGATGGACCGATGTGCAATGGTTAGGGCAAACCTCGTCTCGGTGGCACCGATTGCATCAACTCGGTGGGACCGAAGTGAAGCAATAAGGCAACAGAGAGTTGGCAAGCCATCTCGGTGAGACCGATTTGCAAAACTCGGTGGGACCGAAGTAATTGCAAACGATTATAGAGAGTTGGCAAGGCCATCTTAGTGGGACCGAGATGCATATCGGGGGATCCGATTTGTTAGGGTTTTGGCAGTGGCTAAGTCCAGATGAACTCGGTGGCTCCGGATAGGAAATTTCAGTGGGGCCGAGTTGGAATGTAGGTTTTGGACATATTTGGATGGAGAAAGTGGTTGATGGTTTTGGAGCACTGTCACTAAGCACTTGAGCAAAAAGACCATTAAGCAACACCTCATCCCCTTTTAATAGTATTGGCTTTCCTATGGACTCAATGTGATCTTGGATCACTTAACAAAAAATGTAGAGTCTTGAGCTTTTGCCAATCCATGTCCTTAGCATTTTGAGGGGTCCACATCTCTAGTCCATGCCATGCCAATCATTGAACATCCTAAAATCTTTATCTTGAATGGACATTAGTTCAATGAGATATATGTTGTTATAAATTACCAAAACCACCAAGGGAGCAAATGTTCTTTCACAATCATACATCTTTGAAAGGTAGCAGGTGCATTACATAAACCAAAAGGCATACGATGATATGCATAAGTTCCAAAAGGACAAGTAAAGGTGGTTTTCTCTTGATCTTCCGGTGATACAGGTATTTGAGAGAAACCAGAATAACCATCTAGAAAACAAAAGTGTGTATGGTTAGACAATCTTTCTAACATTTGACCAATAAAAGGCAAGGGGTAATGATCTTTTCTGGTGGCTTTATTTAATTTCCTGATGTCAATTACCATCCTATAACCAGTTACAATTCTTTGTGGGATGAGTTCATTTTTATCATTAGGAACAACGGTAATACCTCCCTTTTTAGGAACACAATGAACAGGACTTACCCATCTACTATCAGCTATGGGATAAATTATACGTGCTTCCAGAAGCTTTAACAATTCAGTTCTTACCACATCCTTCATTTTAGGGTTCAGCCTTCTTTGATGATCAACAACGGGTTTAGCATCTGGCTCCATATGAATTTTATGCTGACATAAAGTGGGACTAATGCTCTTAAGATCATCAAGAGTATATCCAATAGTGGCACGGTGCTTCCTCAGAGTTTTAAGTAATCTGTTTTCTTCATGCTCTGAAAGGTTAGCACTAATAATAATAGGATATATGTTCTTTTTGTCAAGATAAGCATATTTAAGAGTATCAGGTAATTGCTTCAATTCAAACACAGGATCACCCTTGGGTGGAGGTGGACCTCCCAAGGTTTTAACAGGCAGATTATGTTTAAGGATAGGAGCTTGTTTAAAGAATAATTCATCTATTTCATTTCTTTCACTCATATGCTTGTCATTCTCATGCTCAAGCAAATATTGTTCTAGCGGATCAGTAGGAGGCACAGCAATAGAGGCAAGGCCAATAATTTCATCTTTACTAGGCAATTCCTTATCATGAGGTTGTCTACGAAACTTAGAGAAATTAAACTCATGAGACATCTCACCAAAATTAACACTAACAATTTCTTTAGTGCAATCAATCTTCGCATTAACAATACTCAAGAAGGGTCTACCAAATATAATGGGACAAAAATCATCTTGTGGTGATCCAAGAACAAGAAAATCAGTAGGGTATTTGATCTTACCACACAAGACTTCAACATCTCTAACAATCCCAAGCGGTGAAATAGTGTCTCTATTTGCAAGCTTAATAGTAACATCAATATCTTCAATCTCAACGGGTGCAATATCATTCATGACTTCTTGATAGAGAGTAAACGGAATAGCACTCACACTAGCACCAATATCACATAAACCATGATAGCAATGATCTCCAATTTTAATAGAAATAACAGGCATGCCAACTACAGGCCTATTTTTATCTTTAGGGTCTGGCTTAGCAATTCTAGTTGCTTCATCACAGAAATATATGACATGTCCATCAATGTTATCAACCAAAAGATCTTTAACCATTGCAACACTAGGTTCAACTTTAATTTGCTCAGAAGGTCTAGGTGCTCTAATTTTACTCTTATTGACTACAGTTGAAGCTTTAGCATGTTCCTTAATCCTAACAGGGAAAGGAGGTTTCTCAATATAAGAAGTAGGCACAACTGGATCAACATGGTAAACAATTGTTTCTTCTTTAATACTAAAAGGATCTTCTTTCAATTCAATAGGTGGATGATATTTAAACATTTATCCTTAGGGAGATCAACATGAGCAGCAAAAGATTCACAAAAGGTAGCTACTATCTCAGAGTCAAGTCCATATTTAGTACTAAACTTACGAAAAGCATCAGTTTCCATGAAAGATTTAACACAATCAAACTCAAGATTTATACCTGACTCATTACCTTTGTCGATTTGCCAATCCTCATAATTGTGTTTAATTCTTTCAAGAAGGTCCCATCTGGATTCAATAGTTTTCTTCATAAAGGAACCAGCAGAAGAAGTATCGAGCATGGATTGATCATTATGAGAAAGCCGAGCATAAAAGTTTTGAAGGACTATTTCTCTTGAGAGCTCATGATTGGGGCATGTATGAAACATATACTTAAGCCTCCCCCAAGCTTGAGCGATGCTTTCTCCTTCACGAGGCCAAAAATTATATATATACTTCCGATCACGATGAACCAAATGCATAGGATAAAATTTCTGGTGGAATTCCAGCTTCAAACGGTTCCAGTCCCATGTATCAGTATCATCACATAGCCTACACCATGTCAATGCCTTTCCCTCCAAAGATAAAGGGAATACTTTCTTCTTAACTCCATCTCCAGATAAACCTGCAAGCTTAAACAATCCACAAATTTCATCCACATAGATCAAGTGCATATCAGGATGTACCGTTCCATCTCCTGCATAAGGATTAGCTAGCAATTTCTCTATCATACCCGAAGGAATTTCATAACAAATATTTTCAGTAGGTTCAATAGGTGGAGGAGCAACTCTTATTGCTTCCGGTCGAGGTGAAGATACCCCGAACAAGCCCCTCAAAGAATTACTTTTCATAGTGACAAGTGACAATAAATTTCAGCACGTAATATAAATGTTTCCTTACCAAATTCCACTCACCAAAGGCGCTTCACTCCCCGGCAACGGCGCCAGAAAAGAGTCTTGATGACCCACAAGTATAGGGGATCAATCGTAGTCCTTTCGATAAGTAAGAGTGTCGAACCCAACGAGGAGCGGAAGGAAATGACAAGCGGTTTTCAGCAAGGTATGATGGGGAACGTTGAATGAAAATCAAAAAATTTCCTACGAAACACCCAAGATCTAATTTATGAGATGCATAGCAATGAGAGGGGAGTGTGTCTTACGTACCCTCGTAGACCAAAAGCGTTAGCGTCGTAACGCGGTTGATGTAGTCATACACTTCACGATCCAATCGCGATCCAATCCGATCTAGTGCCGAACGGATGGCACCTCTGAGATTAGCACACGTTCAGCTCGATGGCATCCTCTCCTTCTTGATCCAGCAAGTGAGGGAGAGGAGGTAGATGAGATCGGAACCAGCACGGCGGTGAGGTGGTGGTGGTGGCAGCGGAAATCCGACAGGGCTTCGCCAAGCACTGACGGAACGTGGAGGAGGAAGAGAGGGAGGGGGCGGCCAAGGGTCGAAGGGTGCTTCCCCCGCGCCCCTCCCCACTATATATAGAGGAAGAAACTTGGAGGAGGAGGAATAGTGCCGCGTGAACAGTACCACATGAATAGTACATGCGTGAACAGTACCATGTGAATAGTAATTCCCTTTCCCAAGTAAAGCCTCCTCTTTCCATCTTATCTCCTAATTTAAAGGGATTTGATCTTATCCTTTGGGGCAGCCGCATGGGCCAAGGGGGCTACGGCGCCTGGCCCATGAAGGGCTGGTGCGCCCCCTTTAGTGTCCATGTGGACCCTCCGTGGACTTCCGGACACCTCCGGAACCCTCCGGAACCTTCTGGAAGCTTCTCGGTACAATACCGGAAAAAAAACAGAACTCTGTCAATGACCGTGTCATCTGGAAGATTAACTCCCAACTGAGTCAAGAGGTTGTGAAACCCAGACATTCTGAGTATATGCTCACTAACAGAACTGTTCTCCTCCATCTTGCAGCTAAAGAACTTGTCGAAGGTGTCATACCTCTCAACCCGAGCATGAGCTTGAAATACCAATTTCAGTTCCTGGAACATCTCATATGCTCCGTGGTGCTCAAATCGTCTTTGGAGCCCCGGTTCTAAGCCGTAAAGCATGGCACACTAAACTATCGAGTAGTCATCAGAACGTGCCTGCCAGATGTTCACAACATCCATAGACGATGCTGGAGGGGGTGCGGCACCTAGCGGTGCATCAAGGACATAAGCCTTCTGTGCAGCAATGAGGATAATCCTCAAGTTACTGACCCAGTCCGCATAGTTGCTTCCATCATCTTTCAACTTAGCTTTCTCTAGGAACGCATTAAAATTCAGGGGAACTACAGCGCGGGCCATTGATCTACAACACAAATTTGCAAAGACAATTAGACTAAGTTCATGATAATTGGTTCTTCTAATCAAATTATTTAAGAACTCCCACTTAAATCAACATCTCTCAAGTTGTCTAAGTGTTACATGATCCATATCAACTGACCCATGTCCGATCATCACGTGAGATGAGGCAGTCATCAATGGTGAACATCTCCATGTTGATCATATCTACTATATGACTCATGTTCGACCTTTCGGTCTCCTGTGTTCCGAGGCCATGTCTGTACATGCTAGGCTCGTCAAGTTTAACCCAAGTATTCTGCATGTGTAAAACTGGCTTACACCCGTTGTATGTGAACGTAGAGTCTATCACACCCGATCATCACGTGGTGCTTCGAAACGATGAACTTTCGCAACGGTGCATACTTAGGGAGAACACTTTTGTCTTGAAATTAAGTGAAGGGATCACCTTATAATGCTACCGTCGTCCTAAGCAAAATAAGATGCATAAAAAGATAAACATCACATGCAATCAATATGTGACATGATATGGCCATCATCATCTTGTGCTTTTGATCTCCATCTCCAAAGCACCGGCATGATCTCCATCATCACCGGCATGACACCATGATCTCCATCATCGTGTCATCACGTGGTTGTCTCGCCAACTATTGCTTCTATAACTATTGCTAACGCATAGCGATAAAGTAAAGCAATTACATGGCGTTTAATGATTGACACGCAGGTCATACAATAAATTAAAGACAACCCTATGGCTCCTGCCGGTTGCCGTACTCATCGACATGCAAGTCGTGAACCTATTACAAAACATGATCATCTCATACATCAACATTTATCACATCACGTTTTGGCCATACCACATCACAACATGCCCTGCAAAAACAAGTTAGACGTCCTCTACTTTGTTGTTGCAATTTTTACGTGGCTGCTAGGGCAAACTATAAGAACCGTTCTTATCTATGCAAAACCACAACGGTGATATACAAGTTGCCTTTTAACCTTCTACAAGGACCGCCCTCGTCAAATCAGATTCAACTAAAGTGGGAGAGACAGACACCCGCAAAGCCACTTTTATGCAATACAAGTTGCATGTCAGTCAGTGGAACCGGTCTCTTGTGCGTGGACAAGTAAGGTTGGTCCGAGCCGCTTCATCCCACAATACTGCCGAATCCAAATAAGACAAAGAAAGTAAGCAATTTGAACATCAACGCCCACAACTTCTTTGTGTTCTACTCGTGCAAATACATCTACGCATAGACCTAGCTCATGATGCCACTGATGGGGAACGTTGCATGAAAATCAAAAAATTTCCTACGAAACACCCAAGATCTAATCTATGAGATGCATAACAATGAGAGGGGAGTGTGTCTTACGTACCCTCGTAGACCGAAAGCGTTAGCATCGTAACGCGGTTGATGTAGTCGTACTCTTCACGATCCAATCACGATCCAATCCGATCTAGTGCCGAACAGACGGCACCTCCGAGATTAGCCCACGTTTAGCTCGATGGCATCCTCTCCTTCTTGATCCAGCAAGAGAGGGAGAGGAGGTTGATGAGATTGGAACCAGCACGGCGGTAAGGTGGTGGTGGTGGCAGCGGAAATCCGGCAGGGCTTCGCCAAGCACTGACGGAACGGGGAGGAGGAAGAGAGGGAGGGGGCGGCCAAGGGTCGAAGGGTGCTTCCCCCGCGCCCCTCCCCACTATATATAGAGGAGGAAACTTGGAGGAGGAGGAATAATGCCGCGTGAACAGTACCACGTGAATAGTACACGCATGAACTGTAGGGGAACGCAGCAGAAAACAAAAAATTTCTGACCTACGCACCAGCCCAGGACCACTATGAAAACTGCATATAAGGTTTGATCTTTTCATTACCAACTCGTAGCGCAGCGGAAGTAGAGTCGATGACGATCGGCGGTGTAGATCCCCGCAGCTAGGATTTTACAACCTCCCAACCGCGAGGATGTTCTCCCTCGTCTGCCCCTCGGACAGCCCTCCGGGAGGCAGTCGGACAGTCCCTCGGACGGTGTCATGGACAGCCCTTCGGGAGGACTCTCGAAACTCGGACGGTCACTCGGACAGCCCTTCGGGAGGACACTCAAAACTCGGATGGTCACTCGGACAGCCCTTCGGGAGGCACTCTCGAACAGCCCCTCAGGCAAAAAGATTGAACCTACGACCTTTCTACGGGGTTGCACACATATGGTGTCATCTATCCGGCAGGGCTTCGCCGTCCAGAACTAGTTCCCACCGGAACCCAGACAACCTTTCGGCTCTACGAAACTATTTAGCGGGGAGGGAGAGAAGACGCCAGATCATTGCAATGGCATGTGTATGTGAGAAAGAGTGAGTCTTTAGGCAGCCCCCTCCACCCCTATTTATAGGCCAAGCCCAAGGGTGGCTTCTCCAAGAAGCCAAGGGGAAAAAATACCAAAAGGCCCTCAAGGTGGCTTCTCCAAGAAGCCACCCAAAAAGCACTTTCACTATTCACGGAAACATTTTTCCACGACCGTTAAATCCGAAAATATTTCTATGGGTCTTTGAATAATTCCAGTACCCACTAAAATGATTTTGGACGCGTTCCGAAACAATTCCGGATTAGTGATTTTCATCTGCGAAAAGCAACCAAACCGGTTCCGGCAGCTCCGGAACATTTCCGGTTTTTATCCCGGAAAAATCCCAGAAGTTTCCAGAACAATTCTGGCACCCTCCAAGAATTTCCAGACGTGTGCCAAAACCAATTTGGCTCAATGGTATACCCTGAAACAACTTTTCAGTTTTATCGAAACTATTCCGGTGTTCTCTCTCCGGAACTTTTCCGCTGTCTCCGAAACTTTTCCGGTGACTTTTTCTCAGACTCCCTGTCTAGTATTCAGCAGATAGATGACCCTTAAGCGTGTGACCCTATAGGTTCGGTGAAGTATAGACATGACCGGAACTCTTTCCGATCAATGATCAACATCGGAGCCGTGGACACCCATATTGACCCCTATGCCCACACGAATAAATATTCGAGTGAACCTCCAGTTGCCGTGTGCTATTCCTGTTGCTTCGCGATATGTTACAAATACCCGAGGTGAGACTTATCGGCATCCCCGTGGATCAACACTTGCCACAATGCCAGTTACCTCGTTACCGGTTTTGTTCTCTTTTCTCATTCCTGTGTTCCGGCATCCCTGTGATCAAATCACATTGCGTCTGGCCAGACGATGATGGATACCGTAACACTGAGAGGGCCCAGAGATAAATCTCCATCGTCGGAGGAGCAAATCCCAATCTTGAGCTATCAAGTCCCTTGTCATACTTTCCCATGAACGCGTAAGCCGCCGTAATAGCCACCCAATTACGGATGACGTTTAACAAACCCCAAAGTTCATGAATCAAGCATGAAGGAACTCGATACTCTCATGGTCTAAGGAATTATGCAAACGTTAACTATCTCTGTGTTATTAACCATTAACTTGTGACGAATGTATCTCATAGCATAACATCAATTCGGGTCGATTCAACATAAGTATTCTACTAACATTCTGCCCTCAAAGTTGCCGGCATAGACATGCCCATGATCAGGAAATCGTGATCATCATGCAACACTTGAGCTAGTCTTAGAGGCCAGACTAGGAATACATTTTACCGTTTATTATTCCACACGTGCATATGAATCTTCCTTCGAGCCTCGTGGTTATTGTAGACTCGAGAACCATAGCAGTTATAGCATGGAACATAAACATAATTATGAACATGGAGATAAATAATAACATTTATTATTGCCTCTAGGACATATCTCCTACATGAACAGTACCATGTGAATAGTAATTCCCTTTCCCAAGTAAAGCCTCCTCTTTCCATCTTATCTCCTAATTTAAAGGGATTTGATCTTATCCTTTGGGGCAGCCGCATGGGCCAAGGGGGCTGCTGCGCCTGGCCCATGAAGGGCTGGTGCGCCCCATTTAGAGTCCATGTGGACCCTTCGTGGACTTCCGGACACCTCCGGAACCTTTTGGAAGCTTCCCGATACAATACCGGAAAAAAACGAACTTTTTCCGGAACCCAAAATATGACTTCCCATATATAAATCTTTACCTCCGGACCATTCCGGAGCTCCTCGTGATATCCTGGATCCCATCCGGGACTCCGAAAAACCTTCGGACTTTTCACTGTTAATATCTCATTACTACCCTAGCGCTACCGAACGTTAAGCGTGCGACCCTACGGGTTCGGGAACATGCAGACATGACCGAGACTCCTCTCCGGTCAATAACCAATAGCGGACCTAGATGCCCATATTGATTCCTACATATTCAATGAAGATCTTTATCGGTTGAACCACGATGTCGAGGATTCGGGTAATCCCGTATGCAATTCCCTTTGTCCAGCGATATGTTGCTTGCCCGAGATTCGATCGTCGGTATCTCCATACCTAGTTCAATCTCGTTACCGGCAAGTCTCTTTACTCGTTCCGTAACACAAGATCCCGTGACTAACTCATTAGCCACATTGCTTGCAAGCTCTTTACGATGTTGTATTACCGAGAGGGCCCAGAGATATCTCTCCATCATACGGAGTGACAAATCCCAGTCTCGATCCATGCCAACCCAACAGACACCTTCAGAGATACCTGTAGAGCATCTTTATGATCACCCAGTTACGAAGTGACGTTTTATAGCACACAAATTATTCCTCCGGTATCCGGGAGTTGCATGATCTCATGGTCTTAGGAATAGATACTTGACATGAAGAAAGGTATAGCAATAAACTCAGTGATACGATCAAATGCTAAGCTTACGGTTGGGTCTTGTCCATCACATCATTCTCCTAATGATGTGATCCCGTTATCAAATGACAACTCTTGTCTATGGTTAGGAAACCTTAACCATCTTTGATCAACGAGCTAGTCTAGTAGAGGCTTACTAGGGACATTGTATTTGTTTATGTATTCACACATGTATTTAAGTTTCCGGTCAATACAATTATAGCATGAATAATAAACCTTTATCATGAACAAAGAAATATGATAATAACCAGTTTATTATTGCCTCTAGGGCATATTCTTGATCACTTTGGTACCTCCCTGCCAGACTTATGGCAAGGCACACATCAGGTCTGCTACACAGCATGTCATACATTATAGAGCCTATGGCTGAGGCATAGGGAATGACTTTCATCCTTTCTCTTTCATTTGCCGTGGTCGGGCTTTGAGTCTTACTCAACTTCACACCTTGCAATACAGGCAAGACCCTTTCTTTGACTGATCCATTTTGAACTTCTTCAAAACTTTGTCAAGGTATGTGCTTTGTGAAAGTCCTATTAGGCGTCTTGATCTATCTCTATAGATTTTGATGCCCAATATGTAAGCAGCTTCACCGAGGTCTTTCATTGAAAAACTCTTATTCAAATATCCTTTTATGCCAACCCAACAGACACCTTCGGAGATACCTGTAGAGCATCTTTATGATCACCCAGTTATGAAGTGACGTTTGATAGCACACAAAGTATTCCTCCGGTATCCGGAAGTTGCATGATCTCATGGTCTTAGGAATAGATACTTGACATGAAGAAAGCTATAGCAATAAATTCAGTGATACGATCAAATGCTAAGCTTACGGTTGGGTCTTGTCCATCACATCATTCTCCTAATGATGTGATCCCGTTATCAAATGACAACTCTTGTCTATGGTTAGGAAACCTTAACCATCTTTGATCAACGAGCTAGTCTAGTAGAGGCTTACTAGGGACATTGTATTTGTTTATGTATTCACACATGTATTTAAGTTTCTGGTCAATACAATTATAGCATGAATAATAAACCTGTATCATGAACAAAGAAATATGATAATAACCAATTTATTATTGCCTCTAGGGCATATTTCCAACAAGGTATTCTCTGCGAGTACTGAAAGTAGTGGTAACAAATAGTTTTGATAGCAAGGTAATTCGTAACAAGTAAAAAGTAACAAGTATAATAAAGTGCAGCAAGGTGGCCCAATCCTTTTTGTAGCAAAGGACAAGACGGAACAAACTCGTATAATAAGCAAAGCGTTCTCGAGGACACATGGGAATTTCATCTAGTCACTTTCATCATGTTTGTTTGATTCGCGTTCGCTACTTTGATAATTTGATATGTGGGTGGACCGGTGCTTGGGTGCTGTTCTTACTTGAACAAGCCTCCCACTTATCATTACCCCCTCTCGCAAGCATCCGCAACTACGAAAGAAGAATTAAGATAACTCTAACCATAGCATGAAACGTATGGATCCAAATCAGCCCCTTACGGAATAGCGCATAAACCAGGGTTTAAGCTTCTGTCACTCTAGCAACCCGTCATCTAATTACTACTCCACAATGCCTTCCCTTAGGGCCAAAGATGGTGAAGTGTCATGTAGTCGACGTTTAGATGACACCACTAAAGGAAGCAACAACATTCATATCATCAAAATATCGAACGAATACCAAATTCACATGATTACTTATGACAAGACTTCTCCCATGTCCTCAAGAACAAAAGTAACTACTCACAAATCATGTTCATGTTCAAGATCAGAGGGGTATTGAATAGTATTAAGGATCTGAACATATAATCTTCCACCAAATAAACCAACTAGCATCAACTACAAGATGTAATCAACACTACTAGCAACCCACAGGTACCAATCTGAGGTTTTGAGACAAAGATTGAATACAAGAGATGAACTAGGGTTTGAGATGAGATGGTGCTGGTGAAGATGTTGATGAAGATTGGTCCTCCCACGATGAGAGGATCGCTGGTGATGTCGATGGCTTCGATTTCCCCCTCCCGGAGGGAAGTATGCCCGGCGGAATCGCTCCGCCGGAGAGCAAAATAGCTCCTGCCGAACTTCCGCCTTGAGACGGCGGTGCTTCGTCCCGAAAGCCTTCTCTTGATTTTTTTTTTCTAGGGCAAATGGCTTCATATAGCAGAAGGAGGGGGCCAGACGCCAGCTGTGGGCCCCACAAGGCACTAGGGCACGCCCAGGGGGGCCGCGCCCTACTGCCTTGTGGGCAGCTGGTGGGTCCCCTCTATTATCTCTTTTCTCTAGTATTTTTTATATATTCAATAAAAAAAGCTCCGTGAACTTTTAGGTCAATTGGAGCTCTGTAGAATAGGTATCTCTGATATGGCTATTTTAGGTCCAGAATTCCAGCTGCCAGCATTCTCCCTCTTCATGTAAATCTTGCAAATTAAGAGAGAAAAGGCATAAGAATTGTACCATAAAGTGAAATAATGATCAAAAATATAATAAATAACAGTAGGAAATCATGATGCAAATTGGACGTATCAAGGTGCTCTACATTTATGTTTTGCGGTCTTTGAAAGGGCTAGCGAGATACCATGTTATCATATTATATCATGATTGTTTTTGACAAATTATTGGCATTTGAGATATGTTATTATTGCTCTCTAGTTGATTATGCAATTGATATGAGTAAATGTAGTTTTTAACTATTATTATGAGCATGGTTAGTTCATGATCTTTGCTGAAAACCTAGGTACTATTTAAGCTTATATATGGATACAAGAACAAAAGAGTTCGTATTCAACTAAATTGCTTGAGTACAATTGCTTTGTCAACTGAATTGCTTGAGTACAAGCAATGAGTTAAGCTTGGGGGAGTTGATACATCTCCGTCGTATCTACTTTTCCAAACACTTTTGCTCGTGTTTTGGACTCTAATTTGCATGATTTGAATGAAACTAACCCGGACAGACGCTGTTTTCAGCAGAACTACCATGGTGTTGTTTTTGTGCAGAAATCAAAGTTCTCGGATTTGGACGAAACTTTTTGGAGAATTTTTATGGAATATATAAAAATTATTTGCGCAAGAATCAATAGAAGAGGGGCCACCTGTTGCCCACAAGGAAACAGGGCGCGACCCTCCTAGGGCGCGCCCTGATGCCTTGGGGCCCACAGGCGGCCGTCTGACGTAATTCCAACGGTATAAATTCTCTTTTCTCAAGAAAAAAATAGGAGAGGAAGTTTCATCACGTTTTACGATACGGAGCCGCCGCCCCCTCCTGTTCTTCATCGGGAGGGCTAATTTAGAGTCCGTTCGGGGCTCCGGAGAGGGGGATTCGACGCCATCGTCATCATCAACCATCCTCCATCACCAATTTCATGATGCTCACAACCGGGCGTGAGTAATTCCTTCGTAGGCTTGCTGGACGGTGATGGGTTGGATGAGATTTATCATGTAATCGAGTCAATTTGTTAGGGCTTTGATCCCTAGTATACACTATGTTCTGAGATTGATGTTGCTATGACTTTGCTATGCTTATTGCTTGTCACTAGGGCCCAAGTGCCATGATTTCAGATCTGAACCCTTTATGTTTTCATGAATATATTTGTGTTCTTGATCCTATCTTGCAAGTTATATGCACCCATTACGTGTTATGATCCGCATACCCCAAGGTGACAATAATTGGGATTCTTTCCGGTGATTGCCGTAGTTTGAGGAGTTCATGTATTCACTAAGTGCTAATGCTTTGTTCCGGTTCTCTATTAAAAGGAGGCCTTAATATCCCTTAGTTTCCTCAAGGACCCCGCTGCCACGGGAGGGTAGGACAAAAGATGTCATGCAAGTTCTTATTATAAACACGTATGACTATATACGGAATACATGCCTACATTACATTGATGAATTAGAGTTATTGTGTATCGCCCTAGGTTGTGACTGTTATATGATGAATATCATCCAACATAACTATCATCACCGATCCAATGCCTACGACTTTCTCATACTGGTTTCTGCTAAGTTACTTTGTTACTACTGCTTTACACTTGCTACAAACTGTTACTGTTACTGTTGCTGTTACTATTGTTACTATTGCTACTGCTATCAAAACTATCATATTACTGTGCTACTAAATACTTTGCTGCAGATATTTTATTTTCAGGTGTGGTTGAATTGACAACTCAACTGCTAATACTTGCAAATATTCTTTGGCTCCCCTTGTGTCGAATCAATAAATCTGGGTGAAATACTACCCGTGAAAACTGTTGCGATCCCCTATACTTGTGGGTTATCACGGGCGGAGTGCGAGGCTGCACGCCATGGATCATCACCAGCGCGGCAGTGCGGAGGCTGCACGCCATGGACACCGTGCAGCGCAGAGGCAAGGTGGTGTTGTGGCTCGTCTGCATGGTGGCGCAGTCGGAAAAGGTGCTCATCGGCACCGTGGCGAAGCTGCTAGGGCTGCTGCATGTCGATGATGCAGGGCACGGTGGCGGTGACGGCACAGGCCGGTAGGGACCCGATTGCTTTTTCGAAACAAAATTCAGGGACCCAATTGCTTCCTAAAAATATTTGCAGAGATTTGATTGCTTACTAAAAATATTTGCAGGGATCCGATTGCTTTTTCATAAAAATTGCAGGGGCCCGATTGCTTTCTAAAAATATGTGAAGGGATTGTTCTATATAAAAGACTGACACGTGGGAGCCCCCGTCATAACGGCCAAAGCTAACAGTGTTGAATTTTATGCCACACCAGTCATGACGAGTGCCCCAATCTGTCATAATCACGATTAAAATTAACCAATACAATCATCAATGCAACATGGTAACTTTTTTAAACAGCCAACCAACTTTGTGGTAGGCTTTTGGATTTATATTTTTAAAAGTGATATTTTTTGGAACCCTAGCCCGATTATGGTAGTTTTATGCTATTTACTTCCAAA
The DNA here is from genome assembly GCA_039707655.1 of Elymus sibiricus. Classification (NCBI taxonomy): domain Eukaryota; kingdom Viridiplantae; phylum Streptophyta; class Magnoliopsida; order Poales; family Poaceae; genus Elymus; species Elymus sibiricus. Next base: position 283,822,055 of record CM077670.1, read on the forward strand.
TGACGGTGGGTCTCCACTAGAACCATAGACAAAATGAGAATATGCCACGTAAGCAGGAGCACCAAGGGATCCTGTCGTCCAAGTACATAAATGTGCTACCAAGACTAGTCATAGTGGGAGTAATAACTTAGCTAATAACATAACGCACCCCAAGGCGAGAAGTGTTTATGGTAACATAATATGTCACCGTAACATAAGGCAGCCAAGGCAAAATGAGTCTGCAACCTAATAAATGCAACCATTTGCTCCCTTTGTCCGGAATTACTTGTTGCAGAAATGAATGTATCTAGATGTGTTTTTAGTTCTAGATACATTTCTATTCATTTTCGCGACAAATAATTCGAGACGGAGGGTGATACTGTACTTTGCACTATTGAATATAGTAACATAGACTAATGTCATATAACACTAGTCCAAATTTCTCCGCACTATGAAGAAGATTTGTAAATTGCTGATACCGCTTGACCAACGAGTAAGGACCACATGAATGTGAAGATGGTACTAAATGAAGGTTCAGTCGCCAGTAGCCAACCGTGTTACCGTGTACCGGTCAACCGGTGTATGTACAAGAGGAGGCACATCACAAATCAAACATGCGCTCGTTTTCTTTTATAACCTTTTTTGCATTCCTGAAAACAAAATACTCGTGCCATAAGGGCATGGCCATCGCTCCAACATGGACCGGTGCCCCGCCTATCCATGTAGGCTCGGATGCCAGATGGATGCAAAGGTATGCCCTAAGAGCATCTATAGTCGGGCGCCTTAAACCCGTCTCATACGCCCGGTCACTGACCGGTCACGAAATTTCGATCCAGCCGGGCACCTCAAACGGGCCTCAAACGCCCGGCTGACCGGCAGCCCCCATATCCAGCCCAAATATGGGGCGGATATGGGGGCGCCCGGGCGCGCCCGGGCTCGCCCGCCACATCGGCCTGGCCCGCGCTGGCCCGCCTCGACCCCACATATATTCCTCCCGATCCGGTCGCCGGACCAAACCCTAGCCACTTCACTTCACTCCTCTCCGCCACCCAAGCTCACCTGCACCGATCTCCGGCCATCTCCGGCATGGCGGGCAGCGGATCCGAGTCCTTCACCTCCAGATCCGTCGACCCCGAGCTCATCCCACGCGGCCCCGAGGAGGAGATGGCCGTCCGTCTTGCGCTCCGCCGCTTCCGGGACGAGGCCCGTGCGAGGCAGCGCGCGGACTCCTTCCGTCAGAAAGCCATCGCGTCCGCCCAAATGGCGCATGGATCCGGCGCTCGGGGTGCCGTGGCTGCCTCACCGGAGGCGGTGCGGTCCGCTTGGCATCCGAACGCGGTGGCGGACAGCGCCATGGTTGTCGTCCGACGCAAACATGGCGCGGCGTGCCCGGCGCGCCAGGGAGCGGGCGCGGGAGGCGGTGGCAGCCCTCGCGACGGTGGACGTCGGCGAGGCGGAGTTGCATTCTCCGGCGTCCCGTATGGTGCAGTCCGGGCGCTGCAACCGCGTCGTGGTGGATGTCGGCTCGTCCCAGGACGGATCCATCATCAACCTGACGTCCACTGGCACCGTCCGGGTTACGGCTCCGACGAGGAAGAGTAGGGCATGGGAGACGGCGGCACCTTGAGTCCCGTGAGCCCGCTCGTGTACCATGCCCTACTCTACCTTGCCGGTGACCGGACCAACACTCTGGGGAGTGCAGCCGGTCGCCGGACATGGGCACGGCGGAGCCCAACTAGTTTCGCTTAAAGATCGGTTTACGTTGCATGTAATAATATTTTTTTTGAAAGATCCAGCTTGGCTGGCGTTCATTTCATTAGCGGAGAGAGGGCGGAAAACAAGTGTTGACCAAGTGATCGGTGGTGCTGAAAGAGAAAAGGGTACAAAACCAGCCTAGGATTTCCTATGCTGGCACCAGTAGTACAGCTAGTGATCTCTCAGGGCACGTCCCCGAATGGGTGCTCGATGCAGGCCGCTCCTGCAATCCTCCACTGCTCCATGTCCCGGCGACAGGCTTCGGTGATGGCACGGATGTTGGAAATATGCCCTAGAGGCAATAATAAATTAGTTATTATCATATTTCCCCGTTCATGATAATAGTTTATTATTCATGCTAGAATTGTATTGACCGGAAACTAAATACATGTGTGGATAATAGACAAATACTATGTCCCTAGTATGCCTCTACTAGACTAGCTCGTTGATCAAAAGATGGTCAAGGTTTCCTGACCATGGACATGAGTTGTCATTTGATAACGGGATCACATCATTAGGAGAATGATGTGATGGACATGACCCAACCGTTAGCATAGCAAATGATCGTTCAGTTTATTGCTATTGCTTTCACTATGTCAAATACACGTTCCTCTGACCATGAGATCATGCAACTCCCGGATACCGTAGGAATACTTTGGGTGTATCAAACGTCACAACGTTACTGGGTGATTATAAAGGTGCACTACAGGTATCTCCGAAAGTGTTTGTTGAGTTGGCATGGATCGAGATTGGGATTTGTCACTCCGACTATCGGAGAGGTATCTCTGGGCCCTCTCGGTAATACAGCATCACAGAAGCCTTGCAAGCACCGTGACTAAAGAGTTAGTTGCAAGATGATGTATTATGGAACGAGTAAAGAGACTTGCCGGTAACGAGATTGAACTAGGTATTGGATACCGACGATCGAATCTCGGGCAAGTAACATACCGCCAGACAAAGGGAACAACGTATGTTGTCATATGAGGTTCACCGATAAAGATCTTCGTGGAATATGTAGGAACCAATATGAGCATCCAGGTTCCGCTGTTGGATATTGACCGGAGAGTCGTCTCGTTCATGTCTACATCATTCCCGAACCCGTAGGGTCCGCACACTTAAGGTTCGATGACGATATAGTATTATATGAGTTATGTGATTGGTGACCGAAGTTTGTTTGGAGTTCCGGATGAGATCACGGACATGACGAGGAGTCTCGAAATGGTCGAGAGGTAAAGATTCATATATTGGAAGGCTATATTCGAACGTCGGAAAGGTTCCGAGTGATTCGGGTATTTTTCGGAGTACCGGGGAGTTACGGGAATTCACCGGGAGAAGTAATGGGCCTTATTGGGCCATACGGGAAAAGGAGAGGCAGGCCACGTGAGGAGGCGCGCGCCCCCCCTTGCCCAAACCGAATTGGACTAGGGGAGGGGGCGCAGCCCCCTCTTTCCTTTCCCTCTCCCTTCCCCCTTTCCTACTCCGTATGGGAGGTGGAATCCTACTAGGACTAAGGAGTCCTAGTAGGACTCCCCACACTTGGCGCACCCCTAGGTGGCCGGCCTCCTCCCTCCCTCCTTTATATACGGAGGAGGGGCACCCCTTGGAGACACACAATTGTCCCATAGCCGTGCGTGGTGCCCCGATCTCCGTTTTCCACCTCGATCATATTTTTGGAGAGCTTAGGCGAAGCCCTGCCGGAATCACTTCACCGTCACCGTCGCCACGCCATCGTGCTGACGGAACTCATATACTACCTCGACGTCTTGCTGGATCAAGAAGGCGAGGAACGTCACCGAGCTACACGTGTGTAGAACTCGGAGGTGCCGTACGTTCGGTACTCGATCGGTGGAGCTCGAAGGATTGTTCGACTACATCAACCGCGTTGTGAGACGCTTCCGCTAAACGGTCTACGAGGGTACGTAGACACACTCTCCCCTCTTGTAGCGATGCATCTCCATGGATAGATCTTGCGTGAGCGTAGGAAATTTTTGAAATTCATGCTCCGTTCCCCAACAGTGGCATCCGAGCCAGGTCTATGCGTAGATGTGATTTGCACGAGTAGAACACAAGTGAATTGTGGGCATGGGTGTATACATATTGCTTGCCGTTACTAGTTGATACTTGATTCGGCGGTATTGTGAGATGAAGCGGCCCGGACCGACATTACGCGTACGCTTACGCGAGACAGGTTTCACCGCTACGTGCACTCGTTGCATAAAGGTGACTCGCGGGTGTCTGTCTGTCTCACTTTAGTTGAATCGGTTTCAATGAAGAGGGTTCTTTTAGAAGATCAAAAAGCAATCACTACACCATGTTGTGATTTTGCGTAGGTAAGAACGGTTCTTGCAAACCCGTAGCAGCCACGTAAAACTTGCAACAACAAAGTAGAGGACGTCTAACTTGTTTTTGCAGGGTATGCTGGTGATGTGATATGGTCAAGACATGATGTGATATAAGTTGTTGTATGAGATGATCATGTTTTGTAAGTTATCAGGCAACCGGCAGGAGCCTTATGGTTGTCTCTTTATTGTATGCAATGTCAACGCTATGTAATCGCTTTACTTTACCGCTATGAGTTAGCAGTAGTAGTAGTAGCAATAGTCGGCGAGACGACCACGACGCTACGATGGAGATCAAGGTGTCACGACGCTACGATGGAGATCAAGGTGTCAACCCGGTGACGATGGAGATCATGACGGTGCTTTGCTGATGGAGATCAAAAGCACAAGACGATGATGGCCATATCATGTCACATATATTGAATTGCATGTGATGTTAATCCTTTTTTGCATCTTATTTTGCTTAGGACGACGGTAGCATTATAAGATGATCCCTTCACTAAATTTCAAGATAAGTGTTCTCCCCTAGTATGCACCGTTGCGAAGGTTCGACGCTTCTAAGCACCACGTGATGATCGGGTGTGATGGATTCTTTCGTTCGCATACAACGGGTGTAAGCCAGTTTCACACACGCAGAATACTTGGGTTAAACTTGACGAGCCTAGCATGTACAGACATGGCCTCGGAACACAAGAGACCGAAAGGTCGAACATGAGTCATATAGTAGATATGATCAACATGAAAGATGTTCACCATTGATAACTAATCCACCTCACGTGATGATCGGACGTGGTTTAGTTGATGTGGATCATGTTACACTTAGACAACTTGAGGGATGTTAATCTAAGTGGGAGTTCTTAAGTAATTTGATTAATTGAACTTCAATTATCATGAACATAGTCTAAATAATCTTTGCAATTTTATGTTGTAGATCAATAGACCGCACTGTAGTTCCCCTGTTTTTATTATGTTCCTAGAGAAAACGAAGTTGAAAGTTGATGGAAGCAACTATGCGGACTAGGTCCGTGATCTGAGGATTGTCCTCACTGCTGCACAGAAGGCTTATGTCCTTAATGCACCGCTCAGTGAAATACCCCTACGGCTTCGTCTGAGGACGTTATGAACGTCTGGCAGACAAGAAAAGATGACTACTCGATAGTTCAGTGCACCATACTTTACGGCTTAGAACCGGAGCTCCAAATATGTTTTGAGCAACACGGAGCATATGAGATGTTCCAAGAGCTGAAAATTTGTTTTTCAAGCTCACACCCGGGTCGAGAGGTATGACACCTTCGACAAGTTCTATAGCTACAAGATGGAGAAGAACAGCTCCGTTAGTGAGCATGTACTCAGAATGTCTGAGTACTTCAAACACTTGAATCAAGTGGGAGTTAGACTTCCGAATAAAGTGGTGATTGATAGAGTTCTCCAGTCACTATCACTAAGCTACTGGATCTTCGTGATGAACTATAAACATGCAAGGGATAGAAGATCCTTAAGCTATTCGTGATGCTACAATCTGCGGATGTAGAAATAAAAAAAAAGGGAGCATCAAGTGTTGATGGTTAATAAGACCACTAGTTTCAAGAAGGGCAAGGGAAAGAAAAGGGAACTTCAAGAAGAACGGTAAAACAGTTGCCGCTCACGCGAAGAAACCCAAGGCTGAACCAAACCCGAGACTTAGTGCTCCCATTGCAAAGGGAAATGTCACAAGGAGCGGAACTTCCCCAAAGTAACTGGCAGATAATAAGACTGGCAATGTCAACAAAGATATTTGATATACATGTTATTGATGTGTACCTTACTAGTACTCGTAGGAGCACTTGGGTATTTGATACTTGTTCAGTTGCTTGCAACTTGAAACATGGAGCTTCGGAATAAACGAGGGCTAGCTAAAGAACGAGGTGACGATGTGCATTGGAAGTGTCTCCAAGGTTGATGTGATCACCATCGCCACGCTCTCTCTACCTTCAGGATTAGTGATGAACCTAAATAATTGTTATTTGGTGCTTGCGTTAAGCATGAACATTATATCTGATAGTGTTTATTGCAAGACGGTTATTCAATTTCAGAGAATAATTGTTATTCTATTTGGATAATATCATTGATGATCATGCACTTAAAATGAAAGGTTTATTGAATCTTGATCGTAGTAATACATATGTTCATAACACGAATGCCAAAAGATAATGATAGTACCACATATTTGTGGCACTGCCGCTTAGGTCATATCAGTGTTAAACACATGAAGAAACTCCATGCAGATGGGTTTTTGGAATCTCTTGATTATGAATCATTTGAGACATGTGAACCGTGCCTTATTGGCAAGATGACTAAAACTCCGTTCTTCGGAACAATGGAGCGAGCAACCAACTTATTGGAAATAATACATACCGATGTATGTGGTCCGATGAGTGTTGAGGCGCGCGGTGGATATCGTTATGTTCTCACGTTCACAGATGATTTGAGTAGATATGGCTATGTCTACTTGATGAAGCATAAATCTGAAACATTTGAAAAGTTCAAAGAATTTCAGAGTGAAGTAGAGAACCATCGTAACAAGAAAATAAAGTTCTTACGATCTGATCGTGGAGGAGAATATTTGAGTTACGAGTTTGGCAATCACTTAAGACAATGTGGAATTGTTTCACAGCTCACGCCACCTGGAACACCACAGCGTAATGGTGTGTCCGAACGTCGTAATCGTACTCTATTAGATATGGTGCGTTCTATGATGTCTCTTACCGATTTGCCACTATCATTTTGGGGTTATGCATTAATGACAGCTGCATTCACTTTAAATAGGGCACCGTCTAAATCCGTTGAGACGACACCGTATGAACTGTGGTTTGGCAAGAAACCTAAGCTGTCGTTTCTGAAAGTTTGGGGATGCAATGCTTATGTCAAAAGGCTTCAGCCAGATAAGCTCGAACCCAAAGTGGATAAGTGCGTCTTCATAGGATACCCAAAGGAGACCGTTGGGTACACCTTCTACCATAGATCTGAAGGCAAAGTATTCGTTGCTAAGAATGAATCCTTTCTAGAGAAGGAGTTTCTCTCGAAAGAAGTGAGTGGGAGGAAAGTAGAACTTGATGAGGTAATTGTACCTCCTCTGGATAGTAGTACGCCACAGAAAGAAATTTCTGTGACACCGACACAGACCAGAGAGGAAGTAGATGATGATGATCATGAAGCTTCGGATCAAGTTACTACAGAACCTCGTAGGTCAACCAGGACACGCTCCGCACCAGATTGGTACGGCAATCCTGTTTTGGAGGTCATGTTGTTAGACAATGGTGAACCTACGAACTATGAAGAAACGATGGCGAGCCCGGATTCCGACAAATGGCTTGAGGCCATGAAATCCGAGATTAGATCCATGTATGAGAACAAAGTGTGGACTTTGGTAGACTTGCCCGATGAACGGCGAGCTATTAAAAATAAATGGATCTTTAAGAAGAAGACGGACGCTGATGGTAATGTCACCGTCTATAAAGCACGACTTGTTGCTAAAGGTTATCGACAAGTTCAAGGAGTTGACTACGATGAGACTTTCTCACCCGTAGCGATGCTAAAGTCTGTCAGAATTATGTTAGCAATTGCCGCATTTTATGATTATGAAATCTGGCAAATGGACGTCAAAACGGCATTCCTTAATGGATTCCTTAAGGAAGAATTGTATATGATGCAACCGGAAGGTTTTGTCGATCCTAAAGGTGCTAACAAAGTATGCAAGCTCCAGCGATCCATCTATGGACTGGTGCAAGCATCTCGGAGCTGGAATACTCGCTTTGATGAAGTGATCAAAGCGTTTGGGTTTATGCAAGTTTATGGAGAAACTTACAACAAAGTGAGTGGGAGCTCTATAACATTTCTAATAAGTATATGTGATTGGAAATGATGTAGAATTTCTGGAAAGCATAAAGAATTAATTGAAAGGAGTTTTTCAATAAAAACCTGTTTTTGAGTTATCCACGGTTTGGGCATCGAGATCTATAGAGATAGATCAAGACACCTGATAAAAGATTTTCACACACCTTGATGAGATTTTGAAGAAGTTCAAAATGGATCAAGTCAAAAGAAATAAGTTCTTGGCTGGTGTGAAGTGGAGTAAGACTTGAAGATCTAGGTAAAGGTTGTTTACATGTTAGGCATCAAAATCTATAGAGATAGATTGAGACGCCTCATATGACTTTCACAAAACATATACCTTGACAAGATTTTGAAGAAGTTCAAAATGGATCAGTCAAAGAAGGAGTTCTTGACTGTGGTGAAAGGTGTGAAGTTGAGTAAGACTCAAATCTCGACCACGGCAAAATAAATAGAATGGATGAAGGTTATCCCCTATGCCTCGGCCGTAGGTTCTATAAAGTATGCCAAGCTGTGTGCCTTGCCATGTGTCTGGCAAAAGAGGTACCAAAGTGATCCAGGAGTAGATCACTGGACATCGGTCAAATTATCCTTAAGATGACTAAGGAAGAATTTCTCAGGAATAGAGATGATAAAGAGTTCGTCGTAAGGGGTTACGTCGATGCAAGCTTTAAACACTGATCCGAAAGACTATGAGTCTCAGACCGGATAAGTATAGTGGGGAAATCTTTTGGAGTAGCTCCAAACAGAGGTGGTAGCAGCATCTACATATAACATAGAGATTTGCCAAGAACACACGGATCTGAATATTGCAGACCCGTTGACTAAAACCTCTCTCACAAGCAAAACATGATCAGCTTTAGAACTGATTAAGTGTTAATTACATGGAGATGTAATCTAGATTATTGACTCTAGTGCAAGTGGGAGACTGTTGGAAATATGCCCTAGAGGTAATAATAAATTAGTTATTATCATATTTCCCCGTTCATGATAATAGTTTATTATTCATGCTAGAATTGTATTGACCGGAAACTAAATACATGTGTGGATAATAGACAAATACTATGTCCCTAGTATGCCTCTACTAGACTAGCTCGTTGATCAAAAGATGGTCAAGGTTTCCTGACCATGGACATGAGTTGTCATTTTATAACGGGATCACATCATTAGGAGAATGATGTGATGGACATGACCCAACCGTTAGCATAGCAAATGATCGTTCAGTTTATTGCTATTGCTTTCACTATGTCAAATACACGTTCCTCTGACCATGAGATCATGCAACTCCCGGATACCGTAGGAATACTTTGGGTGTATCAAACGTCACAACGTTACTGGGTGATTATAAAGGTGCACTACAGGTATCTCCGAAAGTGTTTGTTGAGTTGGCATGGATCGAGATTGAGATTTGTCACTCCGACTATCGGAGAGGTATCTCTAGGCCCTCTCGGTAATACAGCATCACAGAAGCCTTGCAAGCACCGTGACTAAAGAGTTAGTTGCAAGATGATGTATTACGGAACGAGTAAAGAGACTTGCCGGTAACGAGATTGAACTAGGTATTGGATACCGACGATCGAATCTCGGGCAAGTAACATACCGCCAGACAAAGGGAACAACGTATGTTGTCATATGAGGTTCACCGATAAAGATCTTCGTGGAATATGTAGGAACCAATATGAGCATCCAGGTTCCGCTGTTGGATATTGACCGGAGAGTCGTCTCGGTCATGTCTACATCATTCCCGAACCCGTAGGGTCCGCACACTTAAGGTTCGATGACGATATAGTATTATATGAGTTATGTGATTGGTGACCGAAGTTTGTTCGGAGTCCCGGATGAGATCACGGACATGACGAGGAGTCTCGAAATGGTCGAGAGGTAAAGATTCATATATTGGAAGGCTATATTCGAACGTCGGAAAGGTTCCGAGTGATTCGGGTATTTTTCGGAGTACCGGGGAGTTACGGGAATTCACCGGGAGAAGTAATGGGCCTTATTGGGCCATACGGGAAAAGGAGAGGCAGGCCACGTGAGGAGGCGCGCGCCCCCCCTTGCCCAAACCGAATTGGACTAGGGGAGGGGGCGCAGCCCCCTCTTTCCTTCCCTCTCCCTTCCCCCTTTCCTACTCCGTATGGGAGGTGGAATCCTACTAGGACTAAGGAGTCCTAGTAGGACTCCCCACACTTGGCGCACCCCTAGGTGGCCGGCCTCCTCCCTCCCTCCTTTATATACGGAGGAGGGGCACCCCTTGGAGACACACAATTGTCCCATAGCCGTGTGCGGTGCCCCGATCTCCGTTTTCCACCTCGATCATATTTTCGGAGAGCTTAGGCGAAGCCCTGCTGGAATCACTTCACCGTCACCGTCGCCACGCCGTCGTGCTGACGGAACTCATCTACTACCTCGACGTCTTGCTGGATCAAGAAGGCGAGGAACGTCACCGAGCTGCACGTGTGTAGAACTCGGAGGTGCCGTACGTTCGGTACTCGATCGGTGGAGCTCGAAGGATTGTTCGACTACATCAACCGCGTTGTGAGACGCTTCCGCTAAACGGTCTACGAGGGTACGTAGACACACTCTCCCCTCTCGTAGCGATGCATCTCCATGGATAGATCTTGCGTGAGCGTAGGAAATTTTTGAAATTCATGCTCCGTTCCCCAACAACGGAAGCATGGCAATTTTCTCCTGAAGGTGCACGCATTACGCTCAAGCCAGATGTGCCAGCAATGAGCGCAAGCATGGATCTGATTCCCTTCCTGGCGCCTGGAGCGGCCGCGTTGATGATCATCTGCACACGCTCTGTCGTCGTGGTTCCGGAGCTCCAAACCGCGTGTGCCAGGGAGCGGCATCCACGCCATGTTGCCGCCGTGTTCCAAGCCTGGATGGCGATCGGGCATTCCCAGAAGAGGTGAGAGGAGGACTCCAAGTTCCGAAGGCAAAGCTGGCAGAAATAACAATTCTCCCAACCGCGCCTCTGCAGCCGGTCGTTGCACCACAGCCGGTCAAGGTGGAGCAGCCAGAGAAACATCTTGAGCTTGCCGGGCGCCCAGATCCGCCAGATGGTCTTGGAGAAGCTAGTCGCCGGGCTGGCCGCGAACTGCACGGAGTAGGCCGACCGCGCGGAGTACTTCCCAGAGCTACTAGCAGTCCAACGAATCGTGTCATTTCGTCCCTCCTGAAGGATAATGCCCGCATTCCGGATCTTCCTTGCCAGCTGGAGCACGCTGTGCATGATACTGCCATGGTCACCATGGCGGAGATCAAGGATCCAGCGCCCCTCATGCAGCGCGGCGCGGATAGACCTATTCTTCCTGATGGAGCGGGCGAAGAGAGTGGGGTAAGCCAGGCGCAGCTGCCTGCCACCCAGCCACGAGCTTGTCCAGAAGGAGGCCGTCGCACCGTCGCCGATGGTGACCGCCGTGTTGGCGGCGAAGAGGGTTTGATCAGCCGTGTTGCATGGCGTGCCTGTGCCAACCCACGGCCGTTCTGGGTGTGTCCAGGAGAGCCAGAGCCAGCGCAGCCGGAGGGCGCGAGCGAACTTGTCCAGGTCATGGATGCCAAGTCCACCACAGGACTCCGGCGCAGTTACCGCGCTCCATGCGACCTTGCATTTGCCTCCCGACACCTCTTCGTCCTGCACCCATAAGAAACGCCGTCTGGCTTTGTCGACTTCTTTGAAAAACTTCTTTGGCGCCCTAAGCACAGTGAGCGCGAATGTCGGCATGGCGGAGAGGTCGCAGCGGACTAAGACCCTACAGCCGGCGATGTGCATCAATCTTCCCTTCCAACCAGCTAGGCGCGCGCGGATCCTATCAAGGATGAACTGCAGATGGACTAACCTAACCCTACCAGTGGTGATGGGGAGACCTAGATATGAGATGGGCAGTGACGCTATGATTCCACCAAAGTTATGCAGGATTGTGACGAGGTCGAGGTCACCGCAGCAGATCGGAACCGCCGATGATTTGGCGAGGTTGACATGCAGGCCCGTGGCTTCGCCGAAGTGATGGAGAATGTTAAGGAGTGCGTCGATCTCCGGCCTTGCAGGGTTGATGAAGATCACTGCGTCGTCTGCATACAGACTTGTGCGCATGCGCGCGGCCATCCCCGGCAGTGGGGAGAGCTGTCCAGACCGGGTCGCCGCCTCCAACAGCCGATGCAGGGGGTCGATGCAGAGGATGAACAGCAGCGGAGAGAGGGGGTCTCCCTGCCGTAGCCCTCGCCGGTGAACAATTCTGGCGCCCGGTGTGCCATTCAGGAGGCATGACGACGAAGATGTCGAGAGGAGGAGTGCGATCCAGTCTCGCCAGCGCGGTGGGAAGCCCATTTTTTGAAGTAGCTCGAAGATATATTCCCAGGAGATGCTATCAAAAGCCTTGGCAATATCCAACTTCAGGAGGAGTGCAGGTGTCTTGCGGCGATGCAGGGCTCTGACAGCATTTTGCACATAGAGGAAGCTGTCATGGATGCACTTTGATCGCTAAAACGCAGTCTGCGCAGGGGAGATGAGCGTGTTGATGACTGAGGCAAGTCTCATGGATAGGACCTTGGCTATCAGTTTTGCTATGGAATGTATGAGGCTGATCGGCCGGAAATCAGCCATGCACGTGGCCCCGTCCTTCTTCGGCAGCAAGGCGATCATGGCGGAATTGAGTTCAGAGAAGTTGCCTCCAGCTAAGTTGTAGAAGTGATCGAAGACTGCCATGACATCCTACTTAATGATGCACCAGCAGGATCTGAAGAAAACGCCAGAGAATCCGTCCGGCCCCGGTGCCTTGTCCGCGGGGGAGGCCATGATCGCCGCCTAGACTTCCGGTTCAGAGAACGGGTTGTCGAGGCCGACGTTCTGAACTGATGGCAACTGGATGGAGTCCCAGTTGATGGAGCAGCCACGGGCCTGTCTCGTGCCCAACAGATGAACAAAGTGGGTGTGCGCAATGGCAGCCTTATCATCGTGCGCAGTGGCCGTTCCGGCATCCGATTGTAGCGAGTATATGAAGTATCTTCGCCTTCTGGAGTTGATCTTTGCTTGGAAGAAAGCCGTCTTGGCGTCGCCGGCGCGAAGCCAGAAGACCCTGGAGGCCTGACGTTTGCGTGCGCGCTCGATCGCAGCCAGGCCCACAATCCGCTGCTTGAGCTGCTTGCGGAGGCTGAATTCCGCGGGCGTGAACCTACGCTTCTCCTGGGCGACGTCCAGCCTCAGCACAACCTCTGCAGCCAGGTGGAGCTGGACTTTCGCGTCGCTGAACAGGGACCTTGCCCAAATCTTCAGATCAAAAGCAACCCGCTTCATTTTGAGCTTGAACCTTGCAAAGGGGCAACTGGGCGCCGCTGGCCGTTGCCAGGCGCGCGCCACTGTCTCGTTGAAACGCGGGAACCGGGGCCAGAAGGATTCAAATTTGAACATGGCCCTCCGAGGCGGCGCGGCGGTGTCGGCCAGCAGAAGCGGGCAGTGGTCGGAGCAAGCGGTCGAGGCAGCCATCAGCATGAGGGAGGGGAATAGGTCGTCCCATTCCAGGTTGCAGAAGATCTTGTCAATGCTTACGAGCGTCGGGTCCTCCCGCTCATTGGACCAGGTGAAGCGCCTGTTTTTGCACTTGATCTCCTTCAGGCCCGCGGTGTCAATCGCCCTTCTGAACATGCCCATGATGCGGCGGTTTAGGTTGAGATTGTTCTTGTCCCTCGCTTCGTAGATGATGTTGAAATCACCAGCAATTATCCACGGCTCGCCCCGGGGCGGGGCAGCATGGATCAGTTCAGCCAAGAAGGCATCCTTGCGCACGTCGTCAACTGGCCCGTACACAGTCATCAGCCAGAACGAGGAGCAGCTCTGCAGGATAGACACCTTTGCCGTGATCGAGAAGCAGCCCACAACGTTTGTGGTCAGCTGCACGACGCCCTTGTCCCAGAGGATCGCCGCGCCCCCTCTGGTGCCCACGGTCGGCAGGACCGCGCACCTGTCCAGCCTGCTGCCTCCCAGTTCACGAACCATGTTGGGCGTCCAGGACTCCAGTTTCGTCTCTTGCAGGCAGAGGATTGGAGTTCTATGAGATGCAGCTAGCTCACAGACCGCAGCTCTCCTAGCCGGCGAATTCAAGCCCCTAACATTCCAGGTCATAATGGAGAAAGGTGTGTCACTCATAGGGCACAATCGAGTTCTCCAGCAGCATCACAAATCTATTGATGAAGAAGAAATACGGATACACAGCCAACATAGCAGGGGCGTGCCAGAGGCCACCAATAGGCCCCAAGATCCTCTGGCGCGGAAACGAGCCTCTAAACCTGATTCTAAGGCAACTGGAAACTAACATAGAACCTAACTCAACTCGGCTTAAGGCCAAGTGCCGCCGGAGACTAAAACTAGAACTGAAGAAAATACAGTAGGTGTCTAACATAGCTAAACTACAGCTTCAGCAGCGGCATCTGGGCCAGACATGCCTCCGGCGATGCGCAGCGCCTCCGGGTCGAGGCGGGTGAGCTTGGTGATGATGGAGATGTCTTCCTCGGAGAGGGGCTCGTCGAAACGCTTGATGAGGGCCTCCGCCGCCTTCGCTGTCATGGCCTCCTTTGGCCCAAGCATACCGAGCTTCTTGACCAGCAGCAGGGAAGCGCGCTGCGCAACAGGCACCTTGGAGCTATGGCCTGCCTGCCGTGCGCTCTGCCTGGTCGGCCCCGAGCTGGCCCGAGCCTTGGGGGGGGGGGGGGGCGGAGGTGCGTCGGGCCGGGGGGGGCGTGCACGAGCGGAGCGGGGGTGTCGGTGAAGAGGCCATTCTGCCTTGCATTGCTGGTGCTGTTGTCGAGCTGGAGCTGCTGGACCTGTTGTGTTGTCGTGCTAAGCTGAACTTCAGTGGAGACCGTCGATGGCGTGGCGCAGCAGGCTGCGGCCGTGGAGCCGGTGGTGAACTCTAGGGGGGCAGCGAGTGTGTTGGCGATGGTCTGATCGAGCTCTTGCAGGCTGCTGTCGACGTGAGCGGGCGGGAGGGGCACGCGGTCCGCCGAGTCGAAGAAGTCGGCGACGGGGTCGCCGGCCTCCACCTCCGCAGCAGGCGCCTCCGTAGCAGGTGCCGCGGCCGCAGCCGGCGCCGTGGTCTTGACTTGGTCCGACAGCAGCGGCAAAGGTGGAGTGGCTCTGGAGCTGTTGCCGCCCTGGCGGTTGCTTCTGTCATGGCGCCTGCTGACGGGCGTTCTGCTCCGCTGGCGCGAGGGGCCACCCTTGTCCTTCCTTGGCGGCTGCTCACGCCCTCCGTGGCCACGGCCCAGGAGTGTGTCTTTCCAGGACCTGCGGCCTCCCTGCGGCCCGTCGTGGTCGTCGTGGTCCCGGCGCGCGCCGATCTGAAGCCCACCACACCCAGCAGAGCCGACCACGGGCGGGTGGCGCCTGCCCTGCCCCTGGCCGTCCTCGACGTGCATCGACCACGTCCCCGGATAGACCCTTGGGAACGGGCGATCGTCCTCGGACCCAGAGGAGGGCATGCCGCTCTGGCCCGAGTGCGAGGAGCGCGGCGACAGCGGCGACCAATCCTCAACGCGGTCCACATGGATGAGCATGACGTTGCGCCGGACGCGGGGAGGGGGGGCACCTCCCGGCTCGGCGGAGAGAAGCCGAGCATGGCCTCGACGCGGCCGGCCCCGCGAGCCGCCCGCCAGATGGTGTGCTTGGTGGGGATGAAGGCGACGTCGTACACCCACACCCAGCACGCGAAGGTCCGCGTGTGGCCGCGCTCGTGCGTGCGGCTGTCGAGCCGGTCGATGATGCACTTGTCGCCGAGCATAATATGGATTTGAGGTTTCTAATTTGAGATATCCGGATGTGGAATGCATTATTTGAGACATGACAGGTCAGTGTCCGCGTCCGCGGGCGTTTGAGCGGCCGGATTTGCAAAGTCCGGATGTAGATGCTATAAGAAGCTCGGAGGATTTTATCACCTGTGTACATCACGCGTGCGTGGAAACTACCACCGAGAGCGAGATTGCGAACCGAAGAGAGGACTCCACCTCACGGATGCCGCAACACATACCGGGTCCGGTTTATCACGTTCATTCTTTCTTCTGATTTTTTTTTAACTCAAACTTATTACTTAATTAAGATAGTACAGGAAACATTTGTCAAAAAAAAAAAAAGATAGTACAGGAAACTCATCCGATACAACTCCCAGAATGCAATCTGGAGGAGCTTGGTTCCACACCATACACATTTTATTTGTGATTCCCTCTCTAGCTAACACATGAGCAGCCCTATTAGCACTTCTCCTAACCCATGAAACTTTGAATTCCTGCCGTGCCCGCAGCATTGCCTTCACCTCTTCAACCACCTGTCCAGCAGCTGACAAATTTCTCGTGGAGCCCTTGAATTCTTTCTTCTGAATTCTGGAACGCGTGGTAGCCTGCCTGTCCAGTTCAAACGTTTCCAGGATGGCAAACCAAATTAAGCACCTCCGATCCGGGACTTGACACCGCCACTTTCACACGAAATACCTCCGGGACGCACCGCTGCACCTAACACTTGGCTAATCGACCAAAAGAGGAGACACACAACTGCACCTAGGCAGTCATTGATAGAAGGTGATACGAATTACGCGGGCTCGTTTTAGGCCTTGGCCATTTAAATCACAGGCAGATTGGAACAGAATTCCGTTTCAACTACACACTGAAGGAAGCTCGTCAGTGGAGGCGGTTGAGCGAATTTTGTTCACATATTCTGATCGAGCTGCTGATCTTGCTGATCAAGCGCTCTCTCCTTCACACCACGACTGTATATAATGCCGCCATGGGGTGGCCACTCAGTTCGTCGTGTGACATAGCTAGCTAGCTAGCTCTCCAGTCTCCAAGTGCGCAGATGGCGCTTCCCAACCTTCGATCAACCTTGTCATGCTTAGCGCTCTCTCTCGTCCTATGCACCACCCACACCATTCCGCCGGCAGAAGGCCGCGACCTGCACATGCTTCGTGAGCGGAATGTGACGATGGTGAAGGGCGATCTGCCCTCTGCAGTGGACTGGGCAGAAGGCCGCGACCTGCACATGCTTCCTCGACAGAACGTGTCGACGCTCAAGGACGATCTGCCCTCTGAAGTGGACTGGAGGAAACGGGGTGTCCTCCTGCCGCCACTGGACCAACAAAGCTACGGTAAGCAGATTCGGATTTATGCTTAGTTGTACATAATTACATTCAAGCCTTTCTTTCTCGGTGACATGATCTGCGTTGCATTTTGTTTTTCCATACAGAGTGCTGCTGGGCTTAGGCCACCGCCGCGTCCATCGAGGGCCTGTACCGCATCAAGACGGGGAGATCCCTCCGGCTATCGGCTCAGGAGCACGTTGACTGCGACAATACCAACAATGGCTGCAACAAGGGCTCCCCCCGGGCGGCATTCAGCTGGATCGTGAAGAACGGCGGGATCGCGACGAACAGCGACTGCCCCTTCGTTGCTCGACAGGACCAGTGCAACGAGCAGAAGCTGGGGATCCACGCCGTTACGATCACGGGGTACGTCGCGGTCGGCAAAACGGAGGCCGATCTCATGACCGCCGTGGCGGCGCAGCCGGTGGTGGCCGGGCTCGCTTTGGCCAAGGACGACGCCTACAAGAACTACCGCGGGGGCGTCTTCGAGGGCCCTTGCGGCGACTACAAGCACGCCGTCACAGTCGTGGGCTACGGAACCAGCGACAAGGGAGTGCCGTACTGGATCGTCAAGAACTCCTACGGCACTTCCTGGGGCGAGAAGGGATTTTTTTTTTTTTGAACCGGGCATAACCCCTTTTCATTACTTAGCATAACGGAAATATATTTTTGAACCAGTCTGAACCAACTGTCTTAAGGAGACTAGAAAGGGGAAAGCGGGTTCAGGGCACCACTGGGAAACCCACTGTAAGCACTCGTCATCGAGCAGCTTACCATGGGGCGAAAACCCAGTGACACCGCAAACCGAACTAAACTAACCAGCAACAGTTTAAACCATGCAAAAGGCGACCAACAGCGGCGCACGAGGAGAAAGGCTCGAAAATGAGCAAGGAACAAAAGCTCGCGCAGGAGCACAGACACATCAACGTACTAGGCACTACCAGATGTAAAAAGGGTCAACCATAGCAGCAACGAGCAAGGAACAAAAGCTCGCGAGAAGGGATATATGTACATCCGACGTGAAGTCCAGCAACCTGGAGGGCTGTGCGGGATCGCCGAGAAGGCGAGCTACCCTTATGTAGTTCACTGACGCTGTGCAAGTGTATTCGCCCGGTCTTCTCCAAAAGCTTGATGTTCAAATCATATTTACAATAAAGTAAGAAGCATTGATCGGCGCTGAGCGTTCACTTCGGCGAGCAGTAACGTTTTGGTCGATAAAATGTAGTAGTGTTTGTTAGGTTGATCTCCTCCAGTGTGGGCCCAACGGCCCACCGGGCCCTTAGACCCGCGCTCTGATCGGGGGCGCCCAACCCACTATGGTTGACGGGCCCCTGTCACCTGCGCAATATAAAGAGGTGGGGGCCGGCGGCTCACAACACGAGGTTCGTCGCGAGCCGCACTCCCTACCGACACACCCTACCGATCTAGGTCTGCGCAGTAGTGACGGGAAGCACCGCCGCCACCACCACGCACACACACGACCACGCCGTCGCCTCTCCACCATGGCCACTGGCTCGGGCTCCTCGAGCCAAGGAGAAGGTAGCCTACCGTTAATCTTTAACCTACCCGATCCACAGGATCTATCAATGGTGTCAGAGCCACTAGGGTTCTAGTTTTTTCGGTAGAAAAAGGAAACGGGAGATTAATCCCGCAAAGGAAATTCCCTCCCTTGGATCCGGTCAAAAGAGAGAAGAGGGCCAAGAAACTCACTGGCAGAGGGCCTAGAGCTCGCCGGCAAAGTGCGCCGCCGCTGAGGCCACGCCGTTCCTCTCGATCTCGACGCGCATCGGCAAGCCGAGGCGTCGGAAGAAGAACAAACCCCAGAAGGGGCAAAGGGCACCGCGGCCGGACCGTTCGACGGCGACGCGCTCACCGCAAGGCGAACGCGCGACCAGCGAAGGGGCGGGCAACGGTGCACGCCGGCCAGGGGGTCAGAGGGGACGCAGCCGAGCATCTCTCTGTCTCTCTCTCGCGAGCAGGCTGAGTTGGAGAAAAGTAGGGGGAAGGGAAGGTCAAGCTCGCCGCGCCGGGGAGCCTCGCCGTCGGCGGCTGGCCGGCGGCCAGAGAAAACCACGCCGCGCGGGACAGAGATGGAGAGGGCGAGAGGAAAGAAAAGTGAGTGTTAGGGTTCGAGCAGCCGGTGCGGGCGTTTTTGTTCGGGCGAGACGCACGGACGACCGTCGATCTCATCGGACGGCCAACATCGTGGGCCGCGTCGTCCAGGCTGCAGAGCGGCGCACGCCCAGTGGGCCTTTGGGCCGAAAGAGAGGCGAGGCCGGCAGCCGCGTGCGCTGGGCCGAGGCCGGGCTGAGCTGCCGTTTTCTTCGTTTTTTATTAGTTTTTTGTCCAGGTTTTTTGGGCAAAATTTTATACAGTTTTCTCTATTCAAAATTATCCAACGAAAATTTTGTTTAGAAAATAGAAAAGTGAAAAAAATACTTCTGAAAAGTATAAAGTTTAGGAATTTTATTCATATTTTCCGCTGCAAATAGTTAAAAGTGATTATGATTCTGTTATTTTATGACCAACGTTGTTAATAACATGATCATGATTTGTTATTGTTGTAAAAGGTGCATTTATTTCTACTTTTGCCCAACGGTGATATAGATTTAATTGCATAAACAGTTGTATGTTTAATTTTTGACCAACGTTGGATTAATGCATGCAATTGTTGTTATGATCTCACTTCAATGTGGTTTCAGGAGGGTACCACTTGATGAGTTGCCTCAAGGATGTTCCAACACTCAGAGGCGATAACTACACTGAATGGAGAAAGAAAGTTGACTTGGCTTTTGTTTGTGCTGAGGTGGACTGGGTTGTGGAGACCCCACAGCCGGTCAAACCACCAGAGCCAGTCAGAGATGCAAAAGATGATGATGATGCTTGGAACAAAAAGAAGAGGGATCATGCTCCAGTGGAGATGTCGTATACCCTCGAAAACCAAAAGTGGCTCACCGCCAATAAAAATGCATGGCTTTCATAAAGAACACAATTGAGAATGCAATTGTGGGCTCAATTGCAGAGTGTACTTCCGTAGGGGAGTTTCTTGAAAAGATAAAGAGCCAGTTCACTGGTTCTTCAAAGATATATGCTACCCAGTTGCTAAAGCAGCTGGTGACAGAAAAGTACACAGGCGGTGGACATGGCATAAGAGAGCACATCCTCAGAATGAGCAACATGGCAGCTAAGCTTAAACCCATGGATTCGGACTTGGAGCTCAAACCTGCACTCCTTGTTCACCTGGTTATGGCTTCACTGCCAAAAGAGTTTGACACTTTTGTTGTCAACTACAACATGTCGCCTAAAAAATGGGACATTGAAAAGACTATAGCCATGTGTGTTCAAGAAGAGGAAAGACTTAGAACCTCACATGGTGGTTCTCTGAACTATGTGAAGGATAATAAGAAAAAGAACTACAATCAAGGTGGCAAAGGTTCCCCTTTAAAGCCACATGGAAAAGCTCCCACGCAATATCAGCATCAGCAAAAGTCCTTTCCAGTGGACAAAGATACATGTCTCCATTGTAAGCAGAGTGGGCACTACAAGAAAGATTGTCCTGTTTGGCTAAAGTCAATAATGGCAAAGAGAGGTAACAACGTTGTTTTCTTTGTAAATGAATCCTTGTATACACAGTTTTCGAAATCTACTTGGTGGATTAACTCAGGAGCAACTGTTCATGTTGCAAATTCATTACAGGGATTCCATTCGACGCGGACTACGCAAAGAAGCGAAAGATGCATTGAAGTTGCAAATGGAGTTGAAGCAGAAGTTGAAGCTGTCGGCGACATCTCCCTAGAGTTAGCTGATGGGTTCAAGCTTCTGCTTACAGATGTTTTATATGTTCCTTCATTACACAGAAACTTGATTAGTGTTTCATGTTTGGATAAAGATCATTATGAATGTCATTTTGGACATGGCAAGTGTGCCATATGGTTTAATAATACTCATGTGGGTGTTGCTTTCCTGCACAATGAGCTTTATTTATTATCACTACGTGAAAAGGCGTATTCTGTGTGTAATGTCAATGAGCATGTTTCCGCGTCGGATAAAGAACAAAAGAAAAGAAAGAGAACTCATGACTCATCGAAATTATGGCACTGTCGCTTGGGCCATATTTCAAAGGGGAGAATAGAAAGACTAGTTAAAAATGAAATTCTTCCTCCGTTAGAGCTCTCAGACTTAGAACAATGCATAGATTGCATTAAAGGAAAGTATGTAAAACAAATCAAAAAGGGTGCAAACCGTAGCACAGGAACACTAGAAATCATTCACACTGACATTTGTGGACCATTTCCTGTGAAAAGTGTGGATGGCTATGACTCGTTCATAACATTCACAGATGATTACTCCCGATATGGTTATATTTATCCAATAAAAGAAAGATCTGAAGCGTTGGATAAATTTAAGATATTCAAAGCTGAAGTTGAAAATCAGCATGATAAAAGAATAAAGATAGTAAGGTCTGACCGTGGGGGGGGGGGGAGTACTACGGTCGGCACACTCCATATGGCCAAGTTCCTGCACCTTTTGCAAAGTTCTTACAGGAGACTGGCATAGTGGCCCAGTATTCAATGTCGGGCGAGCCTCAGCAAAATGGAGTAGCTGAAAGGCGTAACCGTACACTGATGGATATGGTGCGCAGCATGATGAGTTACTCCACCTTGCCATTGGGATTATGGATGGAGGCGCTTAAAACCGCCATTCACATTCTCAATAGAGTACCAAGCAAGTCGGTGCCCAAAACACCGTACGAGTTGTGGACAGGAAGAGTGCCCTCCCTACAACACTTAAGGGTGTGGGGGAGCCCAGCTGAGGCCAAAGTGTTTAATCCAAATATTGCAAAGTTAGATTCCAAAACAGTCAGTTGCCACTTCATTGGCTATCCTGATAGATCAAAAGGTTTTTGTTTCTACTGTCCAGAGAGATACACAAAGTTTGTAGAAACAAGACATGCAGTCTTCTTAGAGGACGAAATGTTGAGGGGGAGCATGGTAGCTCGAAAAATTGATCTTGAGGAGAAGAGGGTGCATGCACCTAATCCGATGATTCAGGAGCCATTTTTCTCACTACCTGTTGTACCTGCACCGACAATCCCTAAGGTTGCGGTGCAAGCACCTGTTGTAACTCCACCCATGACAACTATGGGAGAAGATCCGGAACCTGTCCGTCAGGAGCCGACTGAACCCGTTGTTGAGCATGAAGGGGAGGAGCAGCAGCCACTTTTAGAAAATATGCCGGAAGGTGAGGTACAGAATGAGACTAGGAGTGAGGCCCTTAGAAGGTCTACAAGACCCAAAAAGTCAGCTATTTCTACTGATTATAAAGTTTATAATACAGAAATAGTTCATATGGGAGGTGATCCCACTTCATATGAAGAAGCCATGAGAAGCCCTCACTCATCAAAGTGGCTGGAGGCAATGGAAGACGAGATGAAATCGATGAGTACCAAAGATGTTTGGGACTTAGAGAATATTCCTAAAGGAGCCAAAACAGTAGGCTGTAAATGGGTCTACAAAACTAAGTATGACTCTAATGGGAATGTAGAAAAGTATAAAGCACGACTTGTGGCAAAAGGATTTACACAAAGAGAAGGGATAGATTACAATGAGACATTTTCCTCAGTCTCATGTAAGGATTCCTTCAGAATCATAATGGCATTAGTTGCACATTTTGATCTAGAGTTACATCAAATGGATGTAAAGACGGCATTTCTGAACGGGGATTTAAAAGAAAATGTTTACATGAAACAACCCAAGGGTTTTATCATGGAAGGCAAGGAAGATATGGGATGCCACTTGAAGAAATATATTTATGGATTAAGGCAAGCCTCTAGACAGTGGTATCTAAAGTTTAATGAGACAATTAAAAGTTTTGGATTTAAAGAAAATATTGAGGATAACTGCATTTATGCAAAGTTTTAAAATGGGAAATATATTTTCCTAATCTTGTATGTGGATGATATCTTGCTTGCTAGCAGTGATGTTAGTCTGCTGCAAGAAACAAAGAAGTTCTTGTCCTCAAATTTTGATATAACAGATCTTGGTGAAGCATCATATGTTTTGGGCATAGAAATTCACTGAGATAGGAAAAATGGAGTTTTAGGACTATCGCAGAAGGCATATTTAGAAAAGGTTCTTAAAAAGTATAATATGCATGCGAGTAAAGCCACACCTGCTCCTATAGTCAAGGGCGACAGTTTTGGGAAATTCCAATGTCCCAAGAACCAGTACGAGATTGATCAAATGAAAGCAGTACCATATGCTTCGGCTGTTGGAAGTTTACAGTATGCACAAGTGTGCACTCGCCCTGACTTAGCTTTTATCACCGGGGTACTCGGTAGATATCAAGAGAATCCAGGCACAGAGCACTGGAAGATGGTAAAGAAAGCATTGCGTTATGCGCAAGGCACGAAGGACCACATGCTAACATACAGGAGATCTGATTCCCTAGAGATAAGAGGGTATTCAGACGCGGATTTTGCGGGAGACAGAGATGATAGAAAATCCACGTCAGGATACGTGTTCACTCTCGCTGGAGGGGCTATTTCGTGGAGAAGCTCCAAACAGTCAATAGTTGCATCGTCCACGATGTATGCAGAATTTATAGCATGTTATGAGGCCACGGGGCAGGCGATATGGTTAAAGAAATTTATACCCGACTTGAAAGTGGTAGATTGTATTGACAAACCACTAAAGATGTACTGTGACAACCAGCCCGCAGTATTCTATGCTCACAACAACAAGTCGAGTAATGCTGCCAAAACAATAGAGATAAAGTATTATGTTGTGAAAAATAAAATCCAGGATCACACTATAAGTCTCGAGCATATAAGGACAAATGATATGCTTGCGTATCCGCTTACGAAAGGCTTACCACCCAATGTGTTCAAGGAACACTTAGCCGACATGGGTTTAAGGAAAAGCCTATGATTCCTGGATCATGAGAGGGCCAAAAGGAACAGAATTTGTTTCAAAACAGAGAGGTATGTTGTAGCTGTCTGATTCTATCGGCAATTGAGCTGTGACGATGAAACATGTTCTATGTATTGATCTGTAATGAAACGAGTAAAGTAAAAAGTATATGGTTAAAAGTAAAAGTTGAGATCAAGGGGGAGAATGTTAGGTTGATCTCCTCCCGTGTGGGCCCAACGGCCCACCGGGCCCTTAGATCCGCGCCCTGATCGGAGGCGCCCAACCCACTATGGTTGACGGGCCTCTGTCACCTGCGCAATATAAAGAGGTGGGGGCCGGCGGCTCACAACACGAGGTTCGTCGCGAGCCGCACTCCCCACCGACACACCCTACCGATCTAGGTCTGCGCAGTAGTGACGGGAAGCACCGCCGCCACCACCACGCACACACACGATCACGCCGTCGCCTCTCCACCATGGCCACTGGCTCGGGCTCCTCGAGCCAAGGAGAAGATAGCCTACCGTTAATCTTTAACCTACCCGATCCACAGGATCTATCAGTGTTGTCGTTGCCTGTTAAATTGCACGCAGTCTGCAGATACTGGCTCAGTATTTCACTTTTCACCCGAGATCAGCTTGTGGTGTGAGACGACGACCTGCGTATCAATTGTCGGATGCACAAACTGTGATTCAAGTAGAGGCGCACCTCTCTGAAGAAAGAATTACAGGATACTCCTACATAAGTTGAAAATGAACTGTTGCTCATATCTGAACGATGCATGTTTGGTTTATCAGTTTTGTCAAAAGAAAATTGCAAGCGAGGATCTCCTCATTGATTTAAAAAAAATCTTAACTAATGCACGCTCCAGCAATCGCTTTAACTGTTCTGTTCAACATCTCAAGCACGCGGGAATAACTGTCCTTCCACTGTCGGAGTAAGCTATATGCGTCCCTTACCACTACCCTATTCACCCTCCCTCAGTCTTCCACTTCCTCCAGCTCGAGCAGTGCACGCAAGGTGTTCGACATCTTTTTGATCGACTAACATGGTGTCAAATTGATGCCTTAAGTTCTCTTCTACTATGTGTGCTACGCGGAGGGGGCATCAGTAGGTGCGCTACGAAGATAACTTCGGGCTTCGGGGCCGTGGAGGTGAACAATGTGGAAGTATAACTCCGATAAACAAATTTGAATGATGCAGATTTATGGATCAAGCAAGCTGTTACAATAGCTGTCTATTATTCATTATTCCACCCCGACACGGGAGAGAAGAACACTGCTAGCGCCCATGGATTTTTTTAGATCAGACGAGAGGATTGGCGACTTGCCCTGCAAAAAGCACTATGCCACTCTCGTCCTCCCTGATGAGGAACAGGAACGGGTGATCTGCCACGAAGTCGACGCGCACCGGCTCCTCCCCTTGGATGGAGAAGCACATCATCATGTCAGCTTCAGTGACTGCAGCGGCCATGGTTCCGTTCTCGTCGACCTCAACCACGCACTCGTGTAGCACGCTGCTCGCCGCGAGAGATCCCGAGTAATCAACCATCTCCGCGAAGTCATATGATGGGCAGAACGGTCGTTTCAGCCCCATGTCCCGCAGGAGGAGCGACGCATCTATCTTGCGCGACACCTTGAACTTGGGGATCCTCAAGTCCCCCACCTCGACCGCCTGCGCAGGGACGCAGCGGTCCAGGAACCCGGCCGTGTCAGAGCTGAGCTCGCCGGCCAGGGCCTGCAAACCATCGCGCTCGTCTGGCAGATAGATGTGCATGCTGAACCTGTGCCTGCCGCTGCCGCCGCCGCCCACGTAGGGCAGCTGCAAGACTTTGATGCCTGGATGGCAGCTGATGCGCTGGCTGTTTTTGCTCTTCATGAACGGCACGCGCACACTGCTCCCGTCGGCCAAGAAGAAGTCGCCGGCCACCGTATCGTCGGGATCGAACGGGTCGAACCATGTGCCTCACAGGTAGAGCACATTGCCGAAGACCAGGACGGTGTCGCTGTTGAGGTGGCCCACCGGCATGAGTTCTCTGATCAGGCCTCCCGTCTTGTACTCGAACCAGCGGTTGATCTCAACTCTCGCCTCCTCAGCCTTCATCGGAGTGGACACACCAAAGAATTAACGCAGAGTAGAGGTGATCGAATCTGGCTAGCAGAAATTTTGCAATAAATCATGTAAATATTCCGAAATCATTTGTTACCTTTTCTTGGAATGGCATGGCTCGAGCCGCAGCCTTGTACTGGGAGGCGACCTTGTCTGCAAAGGCGGGCCTAAGCCGGAGCGGCGAGTCCACCCAAACGCCTACAGCGCATCGGACATCCGGCTCCGCGCCGCCATCCAGGGCGAGGATAGCAGAGGCTACATAGGAGGCGAGGGATGCGTGCGCCATGGCGCCGGAGGGGCCTAGGAAGGACAGGATCTGGTCGAGCGTCTCGCCCGTGGCACCGGCAGCGAGAAGGACGAGGACCGAGTGCAACGACAGCGGTGAGAAGGCCAGGTTGGTCTTGTTGCCGCCGAGGCGGAGGAAGAGACGTGTGGAGAGGGCGGCCAGGTCCTTGACGGCGCCCGGCATGTCCTCAATGTCCATGAACGGTGATGCCGCGTATACAATTTTGCTGGGAGGTGTTGGGGGAGGCTAGTGCGAGAGTGTTACTATTAGGAAAAATTCGCATCTGATCCTGAGCACAGCTGATCCTGAAATCACGTTCGATGGCTCTTCTCGGGATGCATGCGTTTTCTGTATTCCACACTGTATGCGATAAGCGTATTGCCAAAGTATTCCAGGGCAGGGCCCACGCATTAATTTGCTGCTCAGCCACTCCGTCGGACCAGTACAGGATACTCGTGGATGGATCAGGTTTCTTCCTGGGTCTCCCTGTTCCGCTGCGACACTGCGTGTTGACGGACGCAGCGAACGGCAACCTACCAGCCGGTGGGTGGATAAGTAATCGTAGGTCCCCAACCCCCTCCACTCGAGAAAAATCCATCCCCGCTGCGGCCGCTACCAGCCGGCTGTTCTTCATCGTGCGCGCAGCCCGCGTACACCAAACTAGTGCAGCCCGCATAATGCACACAACACTAGAACTAGTGCAGCCGATGATGCTTGTCTAACAGAAAGACACAAACTACAGCAGTGTGTATGTATAGCCGATGATTAATAGCCAGCGTACAAAAAGACACAAGACATAAGATTCAGTGTATAGCGAGAGAACCCTCAAAATTCTGAAACATGATGGCCATTCAGTAAACTCAACATTGTAAACATGATGCCCATTCAGTAAACTCAACAGGATTACAAACTACTGCTTAGTTTCTTGCTTCCTGTTGTTTTGCTTGGAAGACTTGGCCTGGCACAAAACGGAAATAGGTTGATTGTCAGTGAGATGAACAAGAGAACTGATGCATTGGCAGATGATTATTGGCATGATCGAAAATATTGTAGACAGATGGTCATGCTCACATATTTGAATCCAGATGGTAAATAATTACTTGTGCAAACCAAATTTAATTCGAGCATGAGGTTTGGAGAACGTTTCTCTTCTAGGATGTGAATTCAGAGATAATTCTGTACTTGGAAATCACCATATGAATGCTCGACTATACTATGTCTTCACAAAAGGCAGTTTAATTAGCAAAAGAGTTTTGAATGAAGTGTACTAGGATCTTATGTTTTAACTCGTGTATATCTTTTTTTTAGACAAGCTGCTGTGCAATTTGAAAGGTTTGCACTCGCTCTTGAAGAGAAAAGGATGTGTGGCTTAATAATGGCTACTACCTGAAAAAGACTTCTACAAGTATGACTAAGATTGATATGGACAGTTAAACTTCTCACATATTTACCTGTTAGGTACGAAAAGCAATTAAGTTCAGAACACCGGCCTCCCCCTCAAGTGTCGGGCATTAACAAGTACTGATTCCAATCTTACTATTTTCTAAGTTAGCTATCAGTTTGACAATTTCCCAGCAGCTTTAAGAAGTCACTGAGAAAACTAGAGTAAGATACGAGATGGAAATCTACTGTATGTTGTGCAAGTTCCCGAGCAATTGCAATGAAATGATCAAGGAAAGAGCAAGCTGTCAAGTTGTCCCTCTGCGAACAATTAGCAAAGTTTACGGTCTGATCAGCTGTATAAATCTAAAATTGTTTTTTGAATGGAGTGAAATGACAGGAACTTTATGACAAGTACCTTGTATGCTTTTAGCACTAACTAGGCCCTATCAAAAGAATCTGAACAGTGCCCTGAAAAAAGGATTCAAAGGTTCAGTTCTCACTGGACTCAAAATACCAGCATCCTGGTTCTCACTGGATTCAAAGGTTCAGTTCTCACAAACCACCAATACTGCCTTGTTGATTTTTCTAAGACTTGTGACTGCAGCATCGTTTGTTTCTACAAAACTAATTAGTCAAGAATAATATCATTTGACCACTGAACCATCACATAAACAAGGTTGTTTTCTGAAAACAGACACTACATAGGCAATTCACACTACAGAAGTTCAGAGTAATTCTTAAGCATGTAGTGGTACTTGAAAAAAGATATGTATTTGCTAAAGCATGTACAGGTTACATCTTTGAGTGCCGTTTGAGGCTAAAGGTGTAATTGAATTTTTTTGAGGCCATTAGCATTTGAACAATTCCATAATTCTGATGGGAATACCTTGGTGAGGATCTTGATGAGGCTTTTCACTCATAGTTGCAGCTAGTTCCTCTTGGAGCCCTTCGTTCTTGGAGGATCTTGATGGGGACCTTGCGGATGTGGACGGCGACCGAACAACAGCTCCAGTGTTCGAGGGAGGCAGGGGAGGAAGAACATCTTCAGCTCGTGAGGGATATGGTGGAGAAACGGCAAACCCAACGATGGAGCAGCTGCCGCCGGGGCGCGTGAGGGGGTCGGTGGAGGAAGAACTTCCTCGTTGTGCCGATAGCGCCACCGCCGCCGCCGACCGTACCATCGGGGCCACCGAGTAGGTGTGCACAGTCCCGGGTAACTCCGTCTTGATTGCAACTTCCATGGCTCTCGCTTGATCTACAATTTGCACATAGAACAACATAGTTATCTCGCTTGATCCTGCTTTCCTCATCACCTTGTACTCGGTAGGTAAATCCTGGATCGTTCCGCTGTATCTCTTTGAACACAGCTAGTGTCTTATTTACTTCATTGTCAGCCTGGTCTTGACTTATCCAGCCACACAGATTGCGCAGCGCCCGCTTGGTGAAAGGCACATTCTGGGTTGAACCGAAGAAGCTGCCAACTATGTTGTACACCTTGTTCAAGTTCACATTGTTCGCCCTAAGCCGCTTCACCAAATCCTTTGTGTACACATCTATGTGCTTGTGCCATGGCCAATGAACTTTCTCACCGCAAGTAAAAGACAACGAATGGTTGTGGCTAGACCGGTGTTCAGCAATGAGCCATCATTGTCTGCAGCTCTAAGTAATCTGATCATTGCAGGGCATTCGCACTGGCAAGATCGGTTATTCTGCTGCTCAGGCTTCCCCTGCAAAATATTTTTTTTCTCCGTGTCAGATTTAGAAAATGAATTCCCGTGCAAGCAATATGTTCAAAAACTGCCAAATCTTTTTTTTTTGGGTCTTAAGTGCTAACCGAGCATCCACAAACAATCTCCTGCATACACTTTGTCCGCTCGACTTTCAGCCAGCCCTTGCCATATCGTATACCAAATCCAAGCTCCCAAGAATACAGGTTATAGAAATTGTATGCTTCCCCGAGTGAGTCAAAACTCATCCCAATCTCTGGCTTCACTACATTGTCTGAGGGTTTATCAGCGTACCTCCTGATTGTTTCTTCTAATGGAGTGACTCTACCTGGACAGGGTGCCCTATCCGGAGGGGCACGTCCCACTCTTAACCTGATTTTTTTTTGAGGGTTTAACCTGAAATTGAATTCACAGTTTTGAGATGATGCAATCCTTTTACATATAACAGTGGGGGCGTTATTTTTGTGTATCAGCACATTTGGACGTAATGATCTGCCCACAAAACACTATGTATGCTAATTACACGCATGGATGACGACCAAAATCAGGGGGTCAGCTAGTTGACAGTAGTAGTAATGTCCCCAGACATCTATGGACATAGGCACTAAAAATCAAAAACCATGGATCCAGAGAGAAAGAACACTGAATTTTATGTATACCTTCTGGTCCACCCAGGTGCCTCTGGGTTCACCTTCCCGGTGGACTCACGGACTGGGTTGGCTACTGCTTCCTCTTGCCAGCGGAATCGCTCTGCTCAGCAGCGCCGCCGAGTTTTCCAACCACACCCGCGCACGACGAGTCGCCATGTGCCGGTGCCGACGGCTTGACGGACGTCAACACCAATGGATCTGGCTGCTCAACATCCGCAGTGACCTCTCTGAGCGGGAACCTATGGCATGTTCAACAAATTGAAGACCAGTCATTGACTTTTTTTGCTCGCGCGTCTTTGGATTGAATCGAACAGAATAATACAGTGGAGAAATTACATGTCAACCGGATCCAGCAGAAATTCGAGCCCGTTGTGGCGTAGGTCTGCAAACTCCGCCATACTGCTCGCCGCCGCCATTGATTCGCCCTCCGCCGTCGAGCTAGGGGGAAGGGCTCAACTGAGTAGATGGGGACTGTGGTATTTCTTTTTTTTCTTGACCGGTCAGCATTTACTGAACCTTGACGGCGATGTTTTTGCAGCAGACGGCGCGCATACGTTTCTGATCCCCGCACAGCTTTTCGTTACGGAGGCGAGCCACGGCTCGGCTCGTCACCGTAACCTGGATTTCAAGAAATGAGCCCGCGGGCTACCGTACATCACTGTTCCTCACAGTATACCGTGAGACGACTACATTTTCTTACACACGTATATGCTGAAGACGGACCCACTAGTCCAGATCCCTAGAGATGGACCTAGCGCCAGGATAACATGTCCAGATGCCACCGCTACCAGTAACGCCGCTCTCATAATTTCTTTCCGTGAGCTTTGGAGCCGAATGTGAGGTGTTCGAGAAGTTTCCTGGTCATTAGTGATTGATTCAGAAATGGTAATTTGTCTCTACTTTTATTGAGTAAAATTATTGCACTCCTTCAGTGCGAAGCTTTGTTATACGATGTGTTGTAGAAGCTATACTATGTTTCTACGAAAGTTATGTGCATGCAACAATTTACTAACGGTAAGTTGTGTTGGGGCTGGACAGCAACAATACGCTGCACAAATTCACCGACACGGCAAATATGCACACTACACAGCCCCCTCCACTTGTGATGAATTTTGAGGACAGCTTCAACCAACAAGTAAGCAGAGGAATAACACAAGCAACATGCACATATGACACAGGATTTAACGTGGAAAAACCTCCTCAACTTGAGGAGTAAAAAAAACCACGGCTATGGACCGACCGGTCCACACAACTTCACTATGAGAATGATGAGTACAAAGACTTCTCTAGAACCTCTAGAGAGATTTACAACACACTCTCCACGTTGCCAACCGGCAACAGCAACAACAATCACAAGAGGCAAGATTTCAGCAAAGCAGAGTACACACAACTTCTGTCCCCTTCAGTGTTTTGCAAACTGCTCTTAAACCGCTGAACCAAACAACACCAAATTTGGCAGACAAGTAGACACACGAGTTCCTGAGATCCCCTCAAAATTTCAGCTCAATCGGACACCGTTTGCCTACCCAAACTGTTCGTCTCCCAAAACTACTCTGTTCTGAAACTGCAACAGTCAGAGCTCACAAAACCACTCTCAAATCTGATGCTCCACTGACCCAATCCTCAAACCAGCAAACCAGATCGAATTACTCAGAGTAAGGAACGAGCTCACCAAGTTTGGTGCCAATCCAAGCACGTTTGAGCCTCCAATCACCAGCTTGAACACTGTCTAGTCAGATGCAGCAAATCTGGACAGAATCTCTGCTTCTTCTTCTTCCTCTCTCTCACAGGTTGTGTTTTCTCTTGTGTTCTATCTCTCTCTCTCACGAATGGCAGCCACCACCAGTAGGGGTGGAGTGGCTAGGGTTTTCTCCTTGCTCCCTTCACTAGGGAACACTCACAACTGTTGGATGCAACCAAGATTAACGGTTCATATGTGTTGGGACTTGTGGGCTGATGTTGGGCTGCCAACACACCTCCATGTGGAGGGACTTAGCCCAACAAACTCCCCCTCCCGACATCATGGAGGGTCTCACTGCCTTCCGGCAGCCATGCCAGCGAGCCGGCGGCATACTTCGAGCTTCTTCCTTGTCACCACTTTAGTCAATATATCAGCCCCATTGTCATCGGTGTGAACCTTCTCAAGTTGCATTTGCTTGGAATACAACACACCTCGAATCCAATGATAGCGGACTTCAATATTCTTAGACCTTGAATGAAAGCTTGCATTCTTACTCAAGTGGATAGCACTTTGGTTGTCACAAAACAGCATATACTTGTCTTGCTTAAAACCAAGCTCACAAGCCAACCGTTTCAGCCACAATAGCTCTTTGCTCTCCTCTGTTACTGCAATGAATTCAGCTTCAGTTGTATCCAGTGCCACACACTTTTGCAGCCTGCTTTGCCATAACACCGCTCCCCCTGCATAGGTAACCAAGTAACCTGAAGTAGACTTCCTCCTGTCAACATCTCCAGCCATGTCAGAATCTGAAAAAGCAATTAGCTTGGCCTCACCACCACCAAAGCAAAGCTTCAGATTTGTGCTGCCCCGGAGATATCTCAAAATCCACTTCACGTCTTCCCAATGAGGTCTTCCTGGATTAGTCATAAATCTGCTCACAGTACTAACCGCATGAGCTATGTCGGGCCCTGTACACACCATATCATAAATCAAACTCCCAACCGCTGAAGCACAAGGAACATGATGCATTTCCTTTTTCTTCTCATCAGTGGTAGGACATTGCTTTTTGCTCAAATTGAAATGGGCTGCTAGTGGACAACTCACAACTTTAGCATTTTCCATCCTGAACTTCTGAAGTACCTTCTCAATATACTTCTCTTGAGACAAGTACAACTTGTTGCAATTTCTGTCTCTCTCAATTCTCATCCCGAGAATGTTCTTTGCTAGACCTAAGTCTTTCATGGCAAAACATTTGCTCAACTCCTTTTTCAACTTAGCAATCCTAGAGACATTCTTGCCAACAATCAGGATATCATCAACATAGAGCAACAATATGATGAAATCATCACCTGAGAACCTCTGAATGAACACACAATGGTCTATTCTACACTTCTTGTAGCCTTGCTCCCCCATGAAAGTTTCAAACTTCATGTACCATTGTCTTGGTGCTTGTTTCTGGCCATAGAGACTTTTCTTCAACTTGCACACAAAGTCTTCTTTGCCTTTCACAAGAAACCCCTCAGGCTGCTCCATGTATATTTCTTCCTCCAACTCACCATGAAGGAATGTAGTCTTCACATCCATTTGCTCAACCTCCAAGTTGAGACTTGCTGCCATGCCAAGGATTACTCTAATGGATGTCATCTTCACAACCGGAGAAAAGATCTCATCATAGTCAATGCCTTTTCTCTGGCCGAATCTTTTTACAACTAGCCTAGCCTTGTACCTTGGATGTGATGTGTGCTCTTCTTGCTTGATTCTGTAGACCCACTTGTTCTTCAAAATTTTCCTGCCCTTGGGCAACTTCACCAACTCATAAGTATGATTCTTATGCAAGGAATCCATCTCTTCTTGCATAGCCTTTTTCCACTCCTTGTTGTGCTCATCTTCCATTGCATCTGCAAAGCATTCAGGTTCTGAACCATCAGATAATAACACCACATATTGATCCGAGGGATACCTGCTGGAAGGAATTCGACCCCTGTTGGATCTTCTGAGTGGAGCAACTGGTGGACTTTCTGGTGCTGGTGCTTCCTGCTGATCCGGATCATCAACTTCAGCATCATACTCGTGCTGCTGTTGGGGAGCATCTTCTTCACCTGCACCACCATGTACATCATCTTGTACATCTTCTGCATCTGCTTTAACTTGCACAGGAGCTGGAGCTACAGGAACTGGGTCAGAATCAATCATGTCTTGCTGCTACTGAGGAGGAACCTGCCCCTTTGTCTTCACAATATCCTCAATTGTTTGGTCTTCTGCAAACACAACATCATGGCTTCTCACAACTTTCCTTGCTATAGGGTCAAACAGCTTGTAGCCAAACTCATCACCTCCATAGCCAAGAAAGATGCATTGTCGTGTCTTCGAATCAAGCTTTGACCTTTCATCTTGAGGAATATGAACAAAGGCCTTGCACCCAAAAACCTTCAGGTGGTCATATGAGACGTCCTTGTCATACCAGACCCTGTTAGGAACATCTCCCTGCAAAGGATAACTTGGTGAGAGATTAATAAGATAAACTGCAGTCATCAAAGCCTCACCCCAAAAGTGTTTACGTAGCCTTGCACTTGACAGCAAGCATCTAACTCTCTCAACAATTGTCCTGTTCATCCTCTCAGCAAGACCATTCAGCTGTGGTGTCTTCGAGGGAGTAAATTCATGCCTAATACCTTGCTGCTTGCAATATGCATCAAATGGCCCAATATACTCTCCTCCATTATCAGTGCGAATGCACTTGATCTTCTTCTCAGTTTCTCTCTCAACCGAGGCTTGGAATTGCTTGAATACACCTAGTACTTAATCTTTGGTCCTCAAAGTGAAGACCCAAACTTTTCTGTAAAAGTCATCAATAAAAGTCACAAAGTACTTAGCACCACCAAGAGATCTTACCGACATTTTGCAAACATTGGAATGTATCAAGTCCAGCTTCTTAGGCTTCTTGTGAGGAGGTAGTGTCTTGAAAGCAACTCTGTGTTGCTTGCTAGACAATCTGAACATTTCTTGATGTGAACTCCTTTCACACCCTTCAACAAATTTTCCTTCACTAGCACTGTCATCCCCTTCTCACTCATGTGCCCAAGTCTCTTGTGCCATAAAGCACAATGATCATCCTTGTCTAGTGCATTGACAGAAGCACTCAAGAGCTTAGCATGAACATGATACAAAACTGAGACCATCTTTCCCCTTGCAACAACCATGTTTCCTTTGGTGAGCTTGTACTGCCCTTTTCCAAAACTGCTCAAGTAATCATCTCCATCAAGCAAACCAACTGAGATAATATTGAGACGAAGTGCCTCAACGTGCCTCACAGATTTGAGGACTAACCTTGTACCATTTGCAGTCTCCAAATGTACATCTTCTTTCCCAATGATGGCTGCCCTATCATTGTTCCCCATCTTCACAACACCAAAATCGCCTGATATATAGTTAGTGAAGAGCTCTCTGCGAGATGTAGCATGAATGGTAGCACCGCTGTCCGGGATCCAAATCATCTCGTCACCATCCACAAGGTTGACGGTTTCATTAGAAACAACAGTGATCTTCTCCTCAACAGTGGAACCAAATCTGCCCTCATTTTCTTCATGCATAACAAGCATGATGTCCTCTTCTACTGCAGTAACTCGGTTGCCCTCTGTGTCACTATCACTGTCAGCTTGCTTCTGATCTTGCTTCTTCTTTTTCTTTTTGTCTTTCTTCCACTTGTCACATTGCCACTTAATGTGGCCCTTCTGATGGCAGTGATGGCACTCATAATCAACATACTTGCTTCTTGATTTGCTCCTACCTCTTTCTGCCCCTTTACCCGGACCTCTGCTCTTGCTTCTCTCCCTGGACTGAGTGACCAGCACCTCTGAATGTGAGGAAGAACTAGCTTCAGCCACCTTTTTGGACTCTTCATTTAGTACCCTGGTTTTCACAAGATTCCAAGTGACAACTCCATTAGGTGCTGAATTGCAAACCGTGACCTTAAAGGTCTCCCAGCTGTCCGGTAATGAGCCTAGTAGCAGCAAAGCTCTCACTTCATCTTCAAATGTAATTCTCATTGAAGAAAGCTGATTTATAATGCCTTGGAATGTATTCACATCATCTGCAATTAGAATGCCCTCTTTGTACCTCAAACACGTCAATTGTTTGATCAAGAACATCTTGTTTGTACCTTCTTTTCGGGCAAACAATTCTTCCAATTTCTGCCATAAGGTGTGTGCATGTGTCTCATCATATGGTTCAAAACATTGTCATCGACCCATTGCCGAATGAACCCACAAGCTTGGCGATGAAGTACCTTCCACTGACATTCCTCAATGCCCTCCGGCATCTCAGTGGAGAACACTAGCTTCCAATATTCTTTGACATATAACAAGTCCTCCATCTTGTCATTCCATGCTTGATAATTTGTACCATTCAAAGATATCATCCTGCTGGTATTCACTTCCATCTTTCACCACAAGAAACTCAGCAATTAGCACAAGCAAACCAAGGCTCTGATACCACTTTGTTGGGGCTGGACAGCAACAATACGCTGCACAAATTCACCGACACGGCAAATATGCACACTACACAGGCCCCTCCACTTGTGATGAACTTTGAGGACAGCTTCAACCAACAAGTAAGCAGCGGAATAACACAAACAACATGCACATGTGACACGGGATTTAACATGGAAAAACCTCCTCAACTTGAGGAGTTAAAAAACCACGGCTGTGGACCGACCGGTCCACACAACTTCACTATGAGAATGGTGAGTACAAAGTCTTCTCTAGAACCTCTATAGAGATTTACAACACACTCTCCACGTTGCCAACCGGCAACAGCAACAACAACCACAAGAGGCAAGATTTCAGCAAAGCAGAGTACACACATCTTCTATCTCCTTCAGTGTTTTGCAAACTGCTCTTAAACCGCTGAACCAAACAACACCAAATTTGGCAGACAAGTAGACACACGAGTTCCTAAGATCCCCTAAAAATTTCAGCTCAATCGGACACCGTTTGCCTACCCAAAATGTTCGTCTCCCAAAACTACTTTGTTCTGAAACTGCAGCAGTCAGAGCTCACAAAACCACTCTCAAATCTGATGCTCCACTGACCCAATACTCAAACCAGCAAACCAGATCGAAGTACTCAAAGTAAGGAACGAGCTCACCAAGTTTGGTGCCAATCCAAGCACGTTTGAGCCTCCAATCACCAGCTTGAACACTGTCTAGTCAGATGCAGCAAATCTGGACAGAATCTCTGCTTCTTCTTCTTCCTCTCTCTCACAGGTTGTGTTTTCTCTTGTGTTCTATCTCTCTCTCTCACGAATGGCAGCCACCACCAGTAGGGGTGGAGTGGCTAGGGTTTTCTCCTTGCTCCCTTCACTAGGGAACACTCACAACCGTTGGATGCAACCAAGATCAACGGTTCATATGTGTTGGACTTGTGGGCTGATGTTGGGCTGCCAACACACCTCCATGTGGAGGGACTTAGCCCAACAAGTTGCAGATGTGACAATTTTTATAACGGAATGGGGACCAACGATCAAAAAAAGAATTGCCCCGCATCACGCAAGGGAAAACAAAGGAAAATAGAAAAGAAAAGAAAACAGAGGAAACCGGTTGAATAAACGAAGAAAAAACAAAAACTAAATGAAACTAAAGAAAAACAAAGAAAATCAAAACAACCGAAGAAAAGCCAATGAAGAAAGGAAAAAACACAAAAAACGAATGTGAAAAACCGTTACAAAACAACACAAAGGATAAAAGAAAAACAAGCCAAAACCAATTCAAACGAGCTATAGTGTTGGGCCCGGCTAATTACTGCGCGCCAGAAGCGAGACTTTCTTAGGAATCCATACAGAGTGATGTATAGCCCTGGTGGAGAGAGAGAGAGAGAGAGAGAAGAGAGGTGCTAGATTGGGCCTAGGGAATCCGGTTTGAGAAAATACATGTGGATTGCACCCACGAGGGAAGAAAGAGAGAGAGAGAGAGAGAGAGAGATATTGGGCCATGGAATTTGGCCCATGGCTTAAGAAAATCTAGAAAAGGAATAGAAACTAGAACAAATATCACACGGCTTAAAAAAATTCAAAGGCGCATAATTTAATGGCGCGTGCTAGGTGCCATCTGGCTATCGCTGGGCAAACAACATCCGCGTTGATAGCCGTCAGGTGCTCAACTCCTAGCCGTCCGATCTTCTCTTTGTCGACCTGCTTCTTGGCGCGCGCCGTGGTCCAGCCAACCTGATGCAGCACCGCTCCCAGCAAAAAAGCCGTCGGGACTCCGGTAGCAACTCCGGCGACCTTGCAGCAGTGGCTCGTAGCAACATCGCCCGTCGTAGCAACTCCAGCGACTTCGCAGCAGTGGCTCGCAGCAACGCCGCCCATAGTAGCAAACTCTGGTGACCTCGCAACAACGCCACCGTTGTAGCAACTCTGGCGGCCTCGCAGTAGTGGCTCACAGCAACACCATCGCGGTTCGTCGCAGCATTCGTCAAAGCCATCGAGTGTCGAAGCACCTGGGTCGTCGTCGCAGTGTCCCAACGGTCGTCGAAGCAAAATCGTCACATCATCTGCGTGCAGCACAACGACGTCCTTGCCGCACCACCTCCCAGTAGCGCCGCCCATCACAACACTGCTCGCGGCAACTCCGGCGGCCTGCAACAACGGTTGCAGCATCACCGGAAGGCCTCCACGACGACGGGCATCTCTCGCAGCTCGAGCAAGCATCGCTGCCGGCGTCGCTCGTAGCAACGCCGCCATTGTAGCAACTCCGGCGGCCTCGTAGCAGCGGCTCGCAGCAACACCACCACAGACCGTCGCAACGTCGCCGTAGCTGTTGAGCGTTGATGCACCGTGGGCCGCTGTCGCAGCATCCGTGGTAGGTCGCAGCGCCGGTCGCCCTTAGCATCCGCGGTCGCGTCACAAATAGAGAGATGCAGCGGAGACCGGACTGGGCGAGCTCTCAACAACACACAACCCGGGCGCCCACCAGCCTGCAGCATCCCCTCCCCCTTCCTTTGCGCAGCAGCCTGATGTTTCTGGCAGGGCTGGCCGACGGCTGCATCCACGGTGAGATTTTGGCGTTGGAGAAAGAAAGAGAAGGAGGATAATATAAGAAGGAATGAATGGCCGAGAGAAAGAGGTGGTGGGTGGAGAAGAGGAAGGAGGTGGATGGGTGAGACGCGCATGGGCACGTGACAAGCCGTGGACGCGGCTGGCGCGTCGGATGTCTACATCCGGCTGATTTAGATCATTTTCCTAATTTAATATATTGAAGGCAAGAAGAAAATAAACCCATCTAAAAGAGGGGAAAAGGTCAAAAATAAATTTAGGTTGGCATTAGTCCAACTTATAAAAACTCTCTCCTTGGTTAAACAAACCAAATTTTCTGCCCCTAATTTTTAGAAAACTTTTTCTGAAACATTCTGGAAATCAGGATGTTGCACCCCACACAACCAAGAGGCAAAGCCACCACCGCCACTATGTTGCCCGTCAGAGAGCCAACCATGCAGACCGCCTTCGAGGTCGCCACACCGGCGTCCATGTCTAAGACACCGCCCTCCACCCACACAATGCTAGGAAGAGTAGAAGGTGACTCCTTTCATTCCTAGCCCGACATCAGCCACAACGTCTGGGTCGGGGCCCATGCCTGCGTCCCCAACCAGTTCCGGTGGACTGGGGGAGACACACCTCGTGGCTACTGACGGCCGCCGTCGAGCATGCTCACACAACGCCATGCCGTGGCCTTCAGCACCGATCTGTCCCATAGAGGAGCGGTGTCCGGACTACCACCATCGACCACCGTACTTGCGAGGAGAGGAACCTCATCGCTCGCGGGTACCAACTGGACCGAGCCCACCATCGTTTACCCGAAGCCGGAGCTCCAACAGGCCCCGAGCCCCAAACTGATCCGCCCGAGCACGAGCCCAATGTCCTGACCATCTCCACAGTGTGAGCTGCCCGCGCCGCCGGCCCAGACCTAGGAGAAGGGAAGAGCCACCTCCATCTGTGCTCCGCCACTGAATGCCAACCGCCATCGCCCGAGCCACAAAGGCCGCCTTGCCAACGAGCACATCCATTGCGCGATGGCCAAATCGGATCATGGCAGGGCGTACTCGAACCCCGCCAAGACCCTGAACCAATGGAGGCCGCCGAGCGCCTCACCGCCATCTGGCCAAGGGAGGTCATGGCTAGACCCATCGTGGACTCCCCAC
Organism: Elymus sibiricus; assembly: GCA_039707655.1. Lineage (NCBI taxonomy): Eukaryota > Viridiplantae > Streptophyta > Magnoliopsida > Poales > Poaceae > Elymus > Elymus sibiricus. The sequence goes on from CM077670.1 coordinate 283,862,056, forward strand.
CACGCCAGAGGCCAACCCTGCCGAGCCAATAGACGCCCACAGCGTGCCGTCGCCACCCTCGTCTGCTGTCGTCAGGATTTGACGGAGCCGCTGCCATAGCCTACCGCCCGCCCACCGTGTCGCCATCGCGCCGCCCTGTGGGAGCACCGCGCTCCCTGCCCACGTCGCAGGCTACCAGGGGAGGAGGGAAAGGGGCCCAGCCGACGCCAGCGGGCTTCGCTCGACGACACCATCCGACGGTTGCGAGGAGGCATGGAAGGGGTGCGGCGGTGGCAGCTAGGGTCTCGCCCAACCGCCCGCGAGATGAACCTGAGCGAAAGTTTTTGAACTCAATGTGGCGGATCCTCTCCCGATGGCTAGGATTTGGGAGGCGATGGACGCCAAGCTGGGCGGGGAAGGGGGATCAAGTTCGTGGCCAAGACTCACGTGAGGGAGAAAAAACATGGTTGGACAAACGACAAAGCTTGGAAGGGCAGTAACATGCAAAGGCGGACAAAACCCACAACGAAAGATGAAAGACGGAACCTTACGTGAGATAGAGATAGGTGAGTGGAATTTGGGGAGATATCTTAAGGGAGCTGTTAGAGTTGAATGAAATTCAAGGGAAAATATATTTGTGGTGAAGTCCTCCAAATCAAAATATAGGGGATGAATTTTAGGATATCCGCGAGACTTCTCCCAAAACTATTCAAAACATGGTTGTTGAGAGCATCTATAGCAGATCCGGCAAAAACACGTCCCGCAAAACCCATTTCGGGTACTCCCGAAAACTGGTTTGCGGTACCGCGCGGGCTCGGGCAGAACAGATGCCCTAAGCTCGTACTGCAACAATATAATCTTAATACAACAACAATATAAATCAAACTTATTTGTGTTTTAGCATCATACAATACAATAATCATCTCAATTACAACAAGTGTTCAAATCTGAATAATTAAAAATAATAATAAATGGTCCGGAATGGAAAGAATGGTTCAAATCACACATGAATACAAATAAGATCAAATGAATAAAATGGGAATCTACTTCCCATATAGTTGCCATTGGTGCTCAATGATATCATCACAGAGTTGTGTGCGTGTGGCCTTGTTCTCAATCTGCCGGTAGGTCTCAAGAAATGCATTGATCCGATCCGGGTTCCTGCTAGGCCTGACACAGCTACCAATATTGTCATAGAAAAACTCTAAGAATACCTCTCATCCTTGACATTCATGTTGTGTAGAAATACACATGCATTCATGATATTTGAGAGGGATTTCTTATCCCAGAAGCGAGCAGGACCCCGAACAATGGCAAATCGAGTTTGCAAAACACCAAATGCCCTCTCAATATCCTTTTGGCATGCTTCTTGTGCTTGGGCAAAAATAGATTGCTTCTTGCCCTATAGTTTTTGGATGGTCTTCACAAATGTTGACCATGAAGGATAGATACCGTCAGCAAGATAATACCCCATGGTATAGTCATGCACATTGACAGTGTAGTTGCAAGCCGGAGCATCTCCACTACAAGCCGATCAAAAAGATGTGATCTCTGCAATACATTGATATCACTGAGAGAACTCGGCAAACCAAAGAAACAATGCCAAATCCGGAAGTCCTGCGAAGCCACGGCTTCGAGCGCAATAGTAGGATCACGATGATGGCCGGTGTACTGTCCGTGCCAAGCCACAAAGCAGTTCTTCCACCTCCAATGCATGCAATCCACACTCCCAAGCATGCTCAGCCATCGTCTTGCTTCATTCATCGCCATCAATGTTCCAGCAACGTTCTCTCGATTGATGAACTATATCTTCATGGAATACCTCGACAAGTTTGTCGTGGTTTATCTGGATGATATCCTTGTGTATTCCAAGAATAAAGAAGAACATGCTGAACATCTTCGTCTTGTGCTGGAAAAGCTTCGGGAGCATCAACTATATGCCAAATATTCCAAGTGTGAATTCTGGTTATCTGAAGTAACCTACCTTGGTCATGTTATTTCCAAGGATGGTATTGCTGTCAACCCAGAACGAGTTCAAGCTATTCTTGACTGGACTCCCCCGAAGAATGTCAAGCAAGTCAGAAGTTTTCTCGGACTCGAAAGCTATTGCCGTCGTTTTGTCGAGAACTTTTCCAAGATTGCCAAGCCTCTGACTAATCTGCTTCACAAAGGCGTTAAGTTTGAATGGACAGAAAAATGTCAGGAAAGCTTCCAAACACTCAAGGACAAGCTGACATCTGCTCCAGTGCTTGCTCCTCCGGATTCTCGCAAGGAATTCGTCATCTATTGCGACGCATCTCATCAAGGATTAGGTTGTGTCCTAATGTAAGAGCGTGATGACCCACAAGTATAGGGGATCAATCGTAGTCCTTTCGATAAGTAAGAGTGTCAAACCCAACGAGGAGCAGAAGGAAATGACAAGCGGTTTTCAGCAAGGTATTTTCTGCAAGCGCTGAAATTATCGGTAACGAGTAGTTTGATAGCAAGATAATTTGTAACAAGTGACAAGTAGAAATAGTAACAAAGAGTGCAGCAAGGTGGCCCAATCCTTTTTATAGCAAAGGACAAGCCGGAACGATCTCTTATAGTAAGTAAAGCGTTCTCGAGGACACATGGGAATTTCATCTAGTCACTTTCATCATGTTTGCTCGATTCGCGTTCGCTACTTTGATAATTTGATATGTGGGTGGACCGGTGCTTGGGTACTGTTCTTACTTGAACAAGCCTCCCACTTATGATTACCCCATCTCGCAAGCATCCGCAACTACGAAAGAAGAATTAAGATAACTCTAACCATAGCATTAAACATACGGATCCAAATCAGCCCCTTACGGAATAGCGCATAAACTAGGGTTTAAGCTTCTGTCACTCTAGCAACCCATCATCTAATTACTACTCCACAATGCATTCCCTTAGGCCCAAAGATGGTGAAGTGTCATGTAGTCGACGTTCACACGACACCACTAAGGGAATCAACAACATACATATCATCAAAATATCGAACGAATACCAAATTCACATGATTACTTATGACAAGACTTCTCCCATGTCCTCAAGAACAAAAGTAACTGCTCACAAATCATATTCATGTCCAAGATCAGAGAGGTGTTGAATATCATAATAGATCTGAACATATAATCTTCCACCAAATAAACCAACTAGCATCAACTACAAGAAGTAATCAACACTACTAGCAACCCACAGGTACCAATCTGAGGTTTTGAGACAAAGATTGAATACAAGAGATGAACTAGGGTTTGAGATGAGATGGTGCTGCTGAAGATGTTGATGAATATTAATCCTCCCACAATGAGAGGATCGCTGGTGATGTCGATGGCGATGATTTCCCCCTCCCGGAGGGAAGTATCCCCGGCAGAATCTATCCGCCGAAGAGCAAAAGTGCTCCAGCCCAAGTTCCGCCTTGAGACGGCGGCACACCATCCCGAAAGTCTTCTCTTTATTTTTTGAGGGCAAATGGACTTATATACCAGAAAATGGGGGCCAGAGGCTGGCCAGGGGCCCCACGAGGTACCAGGGCGCGCCTGGGGGGGTGGCGCGCTCTGGTGCCTCGTGGGCACCTAAGTGGCCCCCTCTGGTACTTCTTGCTTCCTGTATTTTTTTTTATTCCTAAATAAATCTCCGTAAAATTTCAGCTCATTTGGAGATGTGCAGAATAGGTATCTCTGACATAGCTTTTTCAGGTCCAGAATTCCAGCTGCCGGCAATCTCCCTCCTTGTGTAAATCTAGCATATTAAAAGAGAAAAGGCATTAGAATTGCTCCACAAAGTGTTATATCGATTAAAAACACTATAAATAACTGTAGAAAAACATGATGCAAAATGGACGTATCAACTCCCCCAAGCTTAGACCTCGCTTGTCCTCAAGCGAAAGCCGATATCGATAATCATGTCCACATGTTTAGAGAGAGAGGTGTCGATAAAAACAAAATACGGACATAGTAGCATCATGATCATTATTATAACAGCAATATTTATTATCATAAACTTCTCATGAGCAAGTAACAATTCATCACAACAATGGAGTATAAGGCATAAACTTTCTTGAAAACTAACAAACTATGTTCTCAGTCAACAATGCAATTGCAATTCATCATATTTTCAGGAAGGGTCTCATGTAAGAGCTATTTAGCAAGTCCACATTCTCAACCATTATTTAGTCTTCTATGATTGCTAACACTCACGACATATATATGGAGCAAAAAGTTTCAGCCAGACACATAGAAAGATAGGGGCTTGTGAGTTCGCCTCCCAACTTATTCACCTCAAGGGTGATGTCAACAATAATAACTTATGATCACTCATATCCAACTGGATATATATGCCCGGATCTTTCCCCACCACATGATACTTACAAAAGAGAAAAAATAAAAAGAAAGTAGAGGAGAACACTATTGACTCTTGCATAAAAAGTAAATACATAAAAGTAAAGGATAGGCCCTTCGTAGAGGGAAGCAGAGGTTATCATGCGCTTTTTGTTGTTGGATGCAAGAGCTCTTAATGCAAAGGAACATCACTTTATATTGCCCCTTGTGACAGCAACCTTTATTATGCAGTCTGTCGCTTTTATTTCTTTACCATCACAAGTTCGTACAAAGCTTATTTCCCTTACAATAAAAGTTCAGACATATTTAGAGGCAATTTTTATTGCTTTTTGCACCGATGAAAACTTACTTGAAGGATCTTATTCAATCCATAGGTTGATATAGTGTACTCTCATGACATGAAACTGGGTTTAAGGGTTTTGGATGCACAAGTAGTATCTCTACTTGGTGCGGATTTTTGGCTAGCAAAGATGTTGGGCAAGCACCACATGTTGGAGGATCCATAACAATATAACTTCTATGTGAATATGAACAAACATAATTCATTACATTGTCTTCCTTGTCCAACGTCAACAATTTGACATAAAATACTTAATGGGGGCTCACAATCATAAAAGATGTCCAGGATAGTATATTTGCATGTGAATATGCTCTTCCCTTATTAACTTTTTCATTAATTGCATCAATGACTAATGCTATGTTTGTTAACTTCCAATAAATTTTACTACTTATACTTTTCTTTATGTAATGTCATTAATTTCCATAGGATTAGCATATGATCTTTTTCATTATTTTCATTGCTAGAATCGGAACATGAAAATAAAGAAGCAAAAACTCAAACTACTTGTCGGGCCCATGGAACCCGGGGTATCCAGGCCCGTCTGCCTTTGGCCCAGGGCGCAACGCCTGGCATGGGCCCAGTAGGCCATCATCACCAAGCACCTCACCAGGGCTCCTCATGAGGCCTTGGCCTCCTGAGGCCCCCTCCTCAGGGAGCGGGCGAGCAAGGCTCAACACCTCCACCAGCGGCCTCGCAAGGTCCTCTCGCGAGGCGACCTCCTGAGGTGGCCTCCCGAGGCCCCCTCCCGAGGGCGCACGAGACGAAGGCCGTTGAGCGGAGCCGCGCGGTCTGGGGCCCATCACGTGTGTGAAGCGCGCGGCGACGAGCGGCGACAGAGGCCGCGCCAACAGGCGCGGATGAAGATGGTTTCCTCTTTTGTGTTAAGGGAGCAGGGCCAGATATCTACTCCCCAAAGCAACCCCAAAGGTTGCCCGATCGGCGAAGGAAGACCAAGACGGCGGGCGCGCAGGGCGGAGGTCATCACCGAGCCCACCGGCGCGTCATGGATCACGCTTTGGCAGGCGAAGACCGCCTTTAGTCAGGATAGCCTGAGCGCCTGTCCCCTTTCAAAACCCGCCAAGTGTGGCAACCCTTTCCGCCTAAGTTTCAAGGGGGAAGAGGACCGATGCGGGTATAAGGGGGGCAGAGCAGCCATTGTAGAGAGCACTCCGGTTCCCATCACCCTCAACCTTGTACACTCTCTCTCGCACCAGAGCAATACCAACCAAGCAGGAGTAGGGTCTTACACCGGAAGGTGGCCCGATCCTGGGTAAACCGCTGAGTCCACGGTCCGTCCCTCGCTCAACGCGCTCTCGCCGTAGCCTCGCCATCGCTTAGCCGTGGTAGGAGACGAAGTGGTAGAACGAGCTCACCCCAGTGTTCGAATCTTTGGGTCCCCGGAGCCCGACTTCCAACATTTTGGCGTGCCAGGTAGGGGTGCGCTACTGTTCTTCCGCTCCGCCCTCTGCTCCACCAACCCCATGGCCGACGCACGTCGCGAGCTCGCCGAGCGCAGGGCTGGCCGCGTGGCTCAGACAGAGCCGGTGGCCCGCGGCAATCGCCGCCGCCCCGAAGCCAAGGCTGCTGCAGCCACCGACCCTGCTGCCCGCGAGCAGCAGGACTCCTGCCTGCACCCCTCCGTGCAAGCGAACGGCCACACCGCCACTGCCTCCTCCCTCACCCACCGCGGGCCGCCGAACCCGTAGGCCGCGCTGCTCATGGCGCGCGAGCTGCTCCGTTACCGTCCAGCTGACGCCGGCTACGACGCCTGGCTTGGTCGCATCACCGAGCTCGTCAACGCCGCAGGGGACGCTCTGGTGCCTTCCCACTCGCTTCGCCCTCCGCCATCGCGCGCTGGGGACCTGGCGCACGGCGCTCCCCCGCCGCCTCCTCTGCGCGACGAGCACGGCGGGCCTCAGCGGGGCGCGCGGGCACGCGAGCCGTCCCGCGGCGCGTCCTCGCCGGACCGAGATGAGGCCAGCTGCCAGATCGTTTGCCGCGCGCCCCCAGACGCGCGTGTGCTCCTCGAGCGGCAGCGCCGGTGCCAGGACCAGGCCGTTCAAGACGTTGTGGCGGCTGGGCGTCAAAACCGCGCCGCCCTCGCTGGCGGCATCCCTTCAAGCGGCGTGGGCTGTCGTGCCTTCACTCGCGAGCTGCGACGCGTGGTCTAGCCCGCGAAGTTCAAGCCTGAGCTACCTCCACGCTACGACGGCACCCCCAACCCCGCGGATTTCCTTCAGCTCTACGCGCTGAGCGTCGAGGCGGCGAACGGCGACGACAAGGTCATGGCAAACTGGTTCCCCATGGCCCTCAAGGACGGCCCGCGCTCCTGGCTCATGTACCTCCCCGAGGCGTCCATCTCCTCATGGGCCGAGCTCTGCAGTCAGTTTCTCGCCAACTTCAAGGGCACATAGGACCGCTCCCTCACCATCAACGACCTGCGACGTGTGCGGCAGCGCCTGGACGAGACCCTCCGCAAGTACATCCAGCGCTTTAGCCAGGTGCGCAACAAGATCTCGCGCACCTCTGACGCGGCCGTCATCTCTGTATTCTCCACCGGCGTCATGGACGTCAAGATGCGCGAGAAGCTCGCCATCAATGGTGAGATCGACTCCGTGGTAGAGTTGCTCGATCTCGCCGACAAGTGCGCCAAGGCTGAGGAAGGCCGCCTCCTCATCCACAACGACCCCGACGCGGCGCTCGACGCCACCAAGGCCAAGAGCAAGGACGTCAAGCGCAAGGGCCCGGCTGTGTTCGCGGTGGAGCCCGAGCAGAAGAGCGGCCGTGACCATGACGAGCCCAGGAAGGACGGTCGGCCGCTCTGCGCCTTCCACAATGTGCGCTCCCATAGCACCGAAGACTGTCAGGAGCTCAAGCTGCTCCGCAACGAGCGCCAAAGCCACCGAGACGACCACAATGGCCGCGGCGCCGGCCATGGAGGTGGCCGCGGCAGCAACCGCTGGGACGGCCGCAACGGCAGCGGCAACTTCCGCCAGGGTTGGCGCGACCAGCCTCGTGAGGCCGTCTGGCGCGACCAGCCTCGTGAGGCAGACCCTCAGGCCAATGCCGCTCTTCCGCCGCTGCCTCCGCCACCCCGGAGGAACGACGTCAACCGGCCTGATGAGGGCGCTGGGGGCTACCAGGAGCCTCGCGCGGTCGCCTGCATCCTTGGCGGGTCCCAAGCCCCCGTGTCCATCCGCCACTTCAAGCAGCTCTCTCGCGAGGTGTATGCCGCCCTCCCGAGGCCCGAGGCCGCGTGACCCCTCAAGTGGTCGCAGTACGCCATCACCTTCGACTCCAAGGACCACCCCAAATCCACGGCCTCCGCAGGCGCGCTCCCCATGCTGTGCACCCCCACCATCAGCAATGTTGCGGTCTCCAAGACCCTCATCGTTGGGGGTGCCGGCCTCAACGTGATCTCCATCGAGACCTTCGAGACGCTCCAGGTGCCCTACGACCAGCTGATGCCGACCAGGCCCTTCTCCGGAGTGACCGATGGCTCCACCATCCCTCTAGGGCAAGTGCGCCTCCCCGTCACCTTTGGCACCCGCAAGAACTACCACACCGAGCTCATCGACTTCGACGTCGCGCACATCGGCCTGCCTTACAACGCCATCTTGGGCTAAACAGCTCTCACCAAGTTCATGGCGGCCACCCATCACGCCTACAACGTCCTCAAGATGCCCGGCTGCAGCGGCATCATCACCATCACCTGTGACGAGAAGGACGCAGCCAGCACCCTCGAGCGTACCTACAAGGCCGCCGCGGTCGCACAGCCGGCCGACGAGGACGCGGCCGAGCCTCCTGAGGCCGCGCCCGCGAAGAAGAAGCAGCTGTTCTCTCAGGACCGCGCCGAGACGAAGAAGGTGTCGGTGGACGGCAGCGGCTCCGGCCCTGCCTTCACCATCGGCACAGGCCTCCCTCCTGCATAGGAAAGCGCGCTCGTCACCTTCCTTCGGGCAAACTCGGATGTTTTCGCCTGGAAAGCATCTGACTTGTCCAGTGTGCCGAGGGAGGTGATCGAGCACCACTTAGCGGTGTGCCCCAATGCACGCCCCGTCAAGCAGAAAGCACGGCGCCAGGCGCCAGAGAAGCAAGATTTCACCGTCAAGGAAGTTCAGAAACTCCAGGAAGCTGGGGTCGTTCGCGAGGTGCGCCATCTCGAATGGCTCGCCAACCCAGTCGTCGTTCCCAAGAAAGGCGGCAAGGAGCGCATGTGCGTTGACTTCACCAGCCTCAACAAGTTCTGCCATCAGGATCCCTTCCAGCTGCCGCGGATTGGCCAGGGCGTTGGCCCCACCGTCGGCGGCATGCGCATGCCTTTCGGGCTGAGGAACGCCGTTGCCTCCTTCCAGAGGCTGGCGCTCTTCGTGCCAGAGCCTCGTGAGCTTCCTGCTCCTCGCGAGCCCCCAGGGCCTCGTGAGCCCCCTGGCCCCGGAGGAGCGGACTCCCTTGGTGCGCCTCGCCAAGCGGTCTGACATCGCCCCAGCGCGGTCCTGCCAGGTGCGCTCGACGCGTCGCCCTGCGCGGCCCACACTCCTTGCCGCGCCTCCCGCGCCTCGCTCCCGGAACCCTTCCGCCAAGGTGATTTTGTTTAAATGCGGCTGAGGGCGCCCCACGGGCTGCACCAACCTCGAGCTGGTCCGTGCCGGACGCGGCAGCCTAGCCCCTATCCTTTTGGTTGTGTAACGAATTTTGCTGATTTTACCTTGATGAGTTATGTTACCTGCTTAATTGCCTGTTAATTTTGATGCCGACCGGAGAGCGCCTCACGCTCTCAACCCCCCTGGCTGATTCCATGAGCGAGGGCTAGGCATGGTGTCTGTGCTTGGGTCCGTCCCTGCAGTGGCGTCAAATCCAAGCGACTGAGCTCTGGCTCGCGGGCCTGCTCCCGTGCACGCCACCTCACCAAGGTCCTTGGTGCCTTATCTCCTCACGCAACGGCCGCGGGCGAGTTAGCGAGCGCGTGCCGCTCCCCCCGTCATGAATTTGTCGACATGCAGCCCCTCAGGAGGCGAGCTGTGCGAGGACCTCGCAGGCGGCCTCTCGCGAGCCGGCCTCGCGAGATGAAGACACTTCGAACACCGAGCCTCATGAGCACGCCTCGCAAGCTGTGTGAACTCCTCACGAGCTGTGGCTCGCCCGACACCGCTCTCCGCCAAAAGCTAAATCTAACTACCTCGCGAGACGCCCTTGCCGCCACACAAGCTCTCTCCCCTCGCGATCCCGCTGGGTGCTAGCATTTTCTCTTCTGCGTAAGCCGCTTGCACGCCAAAGGGGGGCTCCCTGAGCATCGCGCCTCAGGAGCCCTCACTAGCTCCCGGTGCCCCTCACCTCCTGGCCTTGTCCCGGCATCGCGACCGGACATACCAGCGACGGCCAAGGCCCGCTCGGGGGCTGGGTCCTGACGGCGTAGAGCGCTGAGGCGAACAAAGAAAAAAAAACCAGCCTCACGAGAGGACTTCGGGAGGGAATGCATACATCCCGAATCACAAAAGCATTAAGCTGAGCATAGAAGATACTGTTTTCACGACCCCGCGGGGCTACATCGGTTCAATACAGGAAAATTAAAAGAAAGAAAGGGCCTAGGCGAGGCGCCGTCTCCCCCAAGACTCCAGCGTAGGCGCCGCGCGCGTTCCCACGAAGGCGCTGCGGGTAAGTGCGGCTCCGTCACCGTGCGTGCGGTGCCCCGGCTCCGGAGACGTCGCCACCGGCGCCTAGTCGGAGTCCTCGTCCTCGCTCTTGACGCGGGGGGAGTCATCGTCGTTCCCGCCCCCGCCGGAGGCGGCACCGCTGGAGCTGTCGTCCTCGCTGGAGGAGCCGGTGTAGCTGTCGTCCTCGCTCTCCGCGCAGCACTCCAGGCGGCTGCCGGAGAGCCCAAAGATCTTCACGAAGAGTGTGGCGGCCCCGTCGTACTTGAATTGGAGGACGTGCCCCCGCTTCAGGCCGCGGGCGAGGGCGAACGACTTCCACCCCTGCCTCAAGAACATGAAGCCCGAAGGAGTGAGCTCCGTCGCCACCCAGGAGGGGCCGTTGCAGCAGCCGTCGGCCTGCACCCACAAGCCCAAGGGCGCGCGCTCCGCCATCGCCGCCGCAAAGGAGTCTGGGAGCCGGAGCCAGGTGCAGGGGCTGCGGTGCATGTTCACGATGAACTCGTGCGCCGCCTCCGCCGAGTGGCTCCCCGCCTGAGGAGGTAGCGCGGTTGCCCCGCCGCGGCCGCCTCGGCCCCGCACGCCTCGCCCTCCGCACCCACGAGCGGCGCCCCTCCCGCGACTGCTGGGCCCGGCGCCGGCATCCGTCGGGGAGCGCCCGCGCCCCCGGGGCAGAACCTGGGATGCGGCAGCGGAAGCACGGCCACGCCCTCTCCCCCTCACCATTTCCGTGGCGGCTCTAGCAAGAAGACAGAGGAAGCAGGAGGAAGGAGAAGATGGGTGAAGAACTCCAGCTCTCCCCTCTCCCTCTTTACACTCGGCGCGGAGCTCCCCTCGTCGCTCTGCCTTCCCCGGCGTTGGGAATTGAAGCAACCGGGAGGCACTGAGGAAGGCAATGATGGTCTCGCGTCGCCCGCGACGGAATTTATGTCAGCACGGGCGGTTACCGAGGCGTCATGGGAGAAGTGGAGGCGTCCCCAGTCACATCGTGCGCCACGCGTCGCGCCTGGCCGCAGGCGATCAGGACCCGCGCCGTTTCACCCCTTTGTAGGCGGGAACGTGCGCGTCGTGGGCTCGGGGGCTACTGTCAGGCCCATGGAACCCAGGGTATCCAGGCCCGTCTGCCTTTGGCCCAGGGCGCAATGCCTGGTGTGGGCCCAGCAGGCCATCATCACCAAGCACCTCACCAGGGCTCCTCATGAGGCCTTGGCCTCCCGAGGCCCCCTCCTCAGGGAGCGGGCGAGCAAGGCTCAGCACCTCCACCAGCGGCCTCGCGAGGCGACCTCCTGAGGTGGCCTCCCGAGGGCGCACGAGACGAAGGCCGTTGAGCGGAGCCGCACGGTCTGGGGCCCATCACGTAGGTGACGCGCGCAGCAACGAGCGGCGACAGAGGCCGCGCCAGCAGGCGCGGATGAAGATGGTTTCCTCTTTTGTGTTAAGGGAGCAGGGCCAGATATCTACTCCCCAAAGCAACCCCAAAGGTTGCCCGATCGGCGAAGGAAGACCAAGACGGCGGGCGCGCAGGGCGGAGGTCATCACCGAGCCCACCGGCGCGTCATGGATCACGCTTTGGCAGGCGAAGACCGCCTTTAGTCAGGATAGCCTGAGCGCCTGTCCCCTTTCAAAACCCGCCAAGTGTGGCAACCCTTCCCGCCTAAGTTTCAAGGGGGGAAGAGGACCGATGCGGGTATATGGGGGGCAGAGCAGCCATTGTAGAGAGCACTCCGGTTCCCATCACCCTCAACCTTGTACACTCTCTCTCGCACCAGAGCAATACCAACTAAGCAGGAGTAGGGTCTTACACCGCAAGGTGGCCCGAACCTGGGTAAACCGCTGAGTCCACGGTCCGTCCCTCGCTCAGCGCGCTCTCGCCGTAGCCTCGCCATCGCTTAGCCGTGGTAGGAGACGAAGTGGTAGAACGAGCTCACCCCAGTGTTCGAACCTTTGGGTCCCCGAAGCCCGACTTCCGACACTACTCTTTATTATATAACTCTCAACTCGATTACATAGATAGATAGATCACGAAGCTAACACTCGAAAATAGATCATAGTAAACTTTTATTCAACTAGATCACGAAATAACTAAGGATCGAACTAAAATAGGTAAAGATAATGAAAGTGATGGTGATACGATACTGGGGCACCTCCCCCAAGCTTGGCACAAGCCAAGGGGAGTGCCCATACCCATGTGCTCAAGTTTCCTTCTTCGGTGATGGTGGTGATGATGAAGTGGCGAGCTTGTCTTTCACGACATTAATTAGGATCTCCTTTAGGCTCTGGATTTCCCGGAGCACATACTGTATCATCTCCGTATTCCTTTGGACTTCGGCCATAATATGCTTATTCTCTGGGCCCCAAGCATTCTTTCCTGCATCACTTTCACTCGAATGAGAGATGTCCCAATTGGAGGGTATGTGCATACGAGGAGTATTTTCGATCCCATAATTGTGAACTAAGTTATGAAAATTGTTTCGATGTAACCTATGCAAGGGCCTTCTAGGGGGAAGCCCTTCTTGTACCTCTGGATTCCCATGGCCTGAAGTGCTTCTTACGGCTCGGTGCGGGTTCGGAATTGTGGAGCTGCCGGCAAGGGTTCTGATACGTCTCCAACATATCTATAATTTTTTATTGTTCCATGCTGTTATATTATCAATCTTGGATGTTTTTATATGCATTTACAACAATTATATATCATTTTTGGAGACTAACCTACTAACTTAGTGCCCAGTGCCAGTTGCTGTTTTCTGCCCTGTTTTTGTTTTACAGAAAATCAATACCAAACGAAGTCCAAATGCCATGAAACTTTTTGGAGATTTTTTATTGGACAAGATAAACACTAGAAGCTTCGGGAGATGGCCAGAAGACCCAGGAGGTGGCCACGAGCCACCAGGGGCGCCTGGGGGGGGGGGGCAGGCGCGCCCTGGTGCCTCGTGGGCCCCCCTTTGCTCCGTTTGACCTAATTACACCAATATAAATTCAGGAAAAATCAGAAACCCTCAGGAGAGTCCATGAAATACTTTTTCCACCGCCACAAGTTTCTGTTCCAGAGAGATCCCATCTGGGGTCCTTCTCTGGTAATCTGCCGGAGGGGGAATCGATCACGGAGGGGTTCTACATCAACCTTGCTGCCCTTCCGATGATGCGTGAGTAGTTTACCACACACCTTCGGGTCCATAGGCAGTAGCTAGATGGATTCTTCTCTCTTTTTGATCTTCAATACAATGTTCTCCTCGATGTTCTTGGAGTTCTATCCGATGTAATCACTTTTTGCGGTGTGTTTGTTGGGATCCGATGAATTGTGAGTTTATGATCAGATTATCCATGAATATTATTTGAGTCTTTGCTACACTCTTTTATGCATGATTATTATAGCCTCGTATTTCTTCTTTGATCTATTGATTTGGTTTGGCCAACTAGATTGATTTATCTTGCCATGGAAAGAGGTGCTTTGTAATGGGTTCGATCTTGCGGTGCTCAATCCCAGTGACAGAAAGGGACATGACACGTATGTATCGTTGCTATTAAGGGTAAAAAGATGGGGTTTATTCATACGTGAGTTTATCTTGTCTACATCATGTCATCGTTCTTAAGGCGTTACTCCATTCTTTATGAACTTAATACACTAGATGCATGCTGGATAGTGGTTGATGTGTGGAGTAATAGTAGTAGATACAGGCAGGAGTCGGTCTACTTGTCTCGGACATGATGCCTATATACATGATCATTACCTTGGATATCTTCATGATTATTTGCTTTTCTATCAATTGCCCAACAGTAATTTGTCTACCCACCGTATGCTATTTTCTTGAGAGAAGCCTCTAGTGAAACCTATAGCCCCCGGGTCTATCTAAATCATATTACTAAAACCCTAAAAATATTGCTGCCATTTTCTTTTATTTATTTTATTTTGTATTTTTGTTTCAATCTATCTATCTATCACATACAATTTAATCTTGCAATTGACCGCCGAGGGATTGACAACCCCTCGTTTGCGTTGGGTGCAAGGATTTGTTGTTTGTGTGCAGGTGCTGCTAACGAGGTGTTGCGTGATTCTCCTACTAGTTCGATAACCTTGTTTTCATAACTGAGGGAAATACTTATCTCTACTGTGCTGCATCATCCCTTCCTCTTCGGGGAAACACCAACGCAAGCTACAAGTAGCAGGAAGAATTTGTGGCGCCGTTGCCGGGGAGACATCATCAACATCTATCAAGTACCTTTGCATAAACTCTCATCTCCTTGCATTTACTTTATTTTCCATTTGCCTCTCGTTTTCATCTCCCCCACTTATAAAACGTTTTTACAAAAATACAAAAATATTTTTCATTTGCCTTTTTCTTGTTTGCTTGTTTGCTATCTTGTTTGCGTTGTCACGATGTCTCAAGAAAATACAAAATTGTGTGATTTTTCCAATACTAATAATAATGATTTTATTAGTACTCCGATTGCTCCACCCACCGCTAGTGCGGAGACTTGTGATATTAATGCCGCTTTGCTAAACCTTGTCATGAAAGATCAATTTTCCGGTAGTCCTAATGAAGATGCCGCATCCCATCTTAACAATTTCGTAGAATTGTGTGACATGCAAAAGAAAAAAGATGTGGATAATTATATTGTGAAATTAAAATTATTCCCGTTCTCGTTGCGGGATCGTGCAAAATTTTGGTTTTCATTTTACCACAAAATAGTATCGATTCTTGGGATAGGTGTAAAGATGCTTTTATTACTAAGTATTTTCCACCCGCGAAAATTATTTCTCTTAGAAATCAAATTATGAATTTTAAGCAACTTGATCATGAACATGTTGCCCAATCTTGGGAGAGGATGAAATTAATGATAAGAAATTGCCCTACTCATGGTTTAAATTTATGGATGATCATACAAAAAAATTATGCGGGATTGAATTTTGTTTCTAGAAATCTTTTAGATTCCGCCGCGGGTGGTACTTTTATGGAAATTACTTTGGGTAAAACTACTAAATTTCTTGAAAATATTATGGCAAATTATTCACAATGGCATACTGAAAGAACTCCTACTAGTAAAAAGGTGAATTCTATTGAAGAAATTAATACTTTGAGTGATAAAGTTGATGCGCTTATGAAATTGGTTGCTAGCAAAAATGCTCCTATTAATCCCAATGATGTGCCTTTGTCCACTTTGATTGAGCAAAATAATGATCCCGTAGATGTGAATTTTGTCTCGCGAAATAATTTTAATAATAATGCTTATAGAGGCAATTTCAATGCTAGACCTTTTCCTGGAAATTCCTCTAATAATTATGGCAATCCCTATGGTAATTCTTATAATAATAATAATAGAATGCCCTCTGATCTTGAAAGTAATATTAAAGAATTTATTAATGCTCAAAAAGTTTTCAACACTACGATAGAAGGAAAATTGAGTGAACTTGATGATATGTCTAGGAGCATTGATAGAATTATTCATGATGTGGAAAATCTCAAGAATAAAATTTTACCACCCAAAATTGATATTAGTGAATCAATTAAAGCTTTATATGTTTCCATGGATGAGAGCAAGAAAAGAACCGCCATGCCAAAAGCTAAACGAGAATTTTTAGAAAAAGCGATTCCTCCCGATTTTTATCGTAGTAATGATGAGGATATTAAAATGATTAGTGTTTCATCTATTGATTCTTTATTTAGAAATATAAAACTTGATGAAAAGGGGACTGAAGAAGAGTCAACTTTAGCTAGTAGGCGTCCCCATAATTCGGAGGGTGAAAATCTTGATAAGAAAATTGCTAAAAGTGGGTTTGGAGAGGTAAAAACTTTAAATAGCGATGTGCCCACTCTCTTGGATTACAAAGATTTTAATTATGATAACTGTTCTTTGATTGAGTGCATTTCTTTGTTACAATCCATGTTAAATTCACCCAACGCTTATGAGCAAAACAAGGCTTTTACTAAACACATCGTAGAAGCAATGATGAAAGCGTTAGAAGAAAAGTTAGAACTAGAAGTTTCAATTCCTAAAAAATTATATGATGAATGGGAACCCACCATTAAATTTAAAATTAAGAATTATGAGTGCAATGCTTTATGTGATTTGGGTGCTAGCGTTTCCACAATTCCAAAATCTCTATGTGATGTGCTAGGTCTAACCAATATAGATGAATGTTCTCTTAATTTTCATCTTGCGGATTCTACTATTAAAAAGCCAATGGGTAGAATTAATGATGTTCTTATTCTCTCAAATAGAAATTATGTGCCCGTTGATTTTATTGTTCTTGATATTGAATGCAATTCTTCTTGCCCCATAATACTTGGTAGACCGTCCTTGCGAACTATAGGTGCCGTTATTGATATGAAAGAAGGGAATATAAAATTTCAATTTCCATTAAAAAGGGGTATGGAACATTTCCCTAGGAAAATAATTAAAGCACAATATGAATCAATTATGGGGGCCACTTATGGAATCAACTTGAAAGATGACAATACTTGAAATTATGCATTATGCCTAGCTATGGGCATGAAACAATAGCGCTTGTTGGGAGGCAACCCAATGAATAAAATAAAATTTTCTGTTATTGTGTGTTTTAACATTTATGCTACTGGTATGAATGTGTTTTTGTGTTTTTAATTAGTGTTTGTGCCAAGTAAAGCCTTTGGGATGATTTCGAAGATAGTATAATTGATGCTGCTTGGAAAACAGAAAGTTTTGCGTCCAGTGCCCGAATTTTGTTTCTGTACTGGAGCGTCATAAAAACCTGAATTCTTTACACAGTATTGGTATATTAATTGCCCATGTTTTCCTAATTTTTTTAGAATTTTTGGAGTTACAGAAGTATGGCTTTTAAATAGATTTCTACAGACTATTCTGTTTTTGACAGATTCTGTTTTTGATGCACTACTTGCTTGTTTTGATGAATCTATGGATTGTATCGGGGGGTGTAAGCCATGGTGAAGTTAGAGTACAGTAGGTATAATGAAAAAATAAAATATGAATGGGTTTGCAATAGTACTTAAAGTAGTGATTAATTTTATTATACTAACGGATCTCACGAAGGTTTTGTTGAGTTTTGTGTGATTGAAGTTTTCAAGTTTTGGGTGAGGTCACGATGGATGAAGGAATAAGGAGTAGCAAAAGCCTAAGCTTGGGGATGCCCAAGGCACCCCAAGGTAATATTCTAGGAAGACTCAAGCATCTAAGCTTGGGGATGCCCCGGAAGGCATCCCCTCTTTCTTTTACCAACCATCGGTAATTTTACTTGGAGCTATATTTTTATTCGTCACATGATATGAGTTTTGCTTGGAGCGTCTTGTATTATATGAGTCTTTGCTTTGTTTGCTTTTTAGTTTGTCACAATCATCTTTGCTGAACACACCTACTTTGAGAGAGCCACACGTTTATCATCATTTGTTAGAATACTCTATGTGCTTCACTGAATTTTTTGAGCTAGGCAGTTGCTCTAGTGCTTCACTTAAATCTTTTTGAGCACGGCGGTGGCTAAATTTTGAAGAAATAAACTCTCATGCTTCACTTATATTATTTTGAGAGTTCATTAAAATTTTGAAGAAATGAATTCTCATGCTTCACTTATATTATTTTGAGAATTGATAAGATTAAAATTTTGAAGAAATGAATTCTCATGCGTCACTTATATTATTTTGAGAATTGATAAGATTAAAATTTTGATGAAATATTTGCACTCTCATGCTTCACTTAAATCTTTTTGAGAGTTGATAATAGTAATGGTAATTTGCACAAGATATGAATTTGGTCCCAAAGTGATGAATATTCAAGAGGGATATAAATAAAAACTTTCATATAGATCATTGGATATGATGAGTGTGATTCCTTGCAATAGTTTTGCGATATGGAAATGATAATATGTGAGTCATGTTAGTGAGTAATTGTGATTTAGTAAGAATATTAGTGTTAAGGTTTGTGATTCCCTATGCATGCACGTTAAGTCAATAGTTATGCAATGAAATTATATCCTACTTATGGTGCATTATTCGGTGTTAGTTATGTTCAATGCATGTTTATGACCGTTTTCATTTTTTGGTTGGTTGCTTCTCAATCTTTTGCTAGCCTTCATTTGTACTAAGCGGGAATACTGCTTGTGCATCCAAAATCCTTAAACCCAAGTTGTGCCAAATGAGTCCACTATATCTACCTATATGCGGTATTTCAATGCCGTTCCAAGTAAATTTGCGTGTGCCAACTCTAATTTTCAAAATAATTTTTCCGTTTTGTGTGCCCGTACCGCTCATGATGATGCGTGAGGGGTTCTACATCAACTTTGCTGCCCTTCCGATGATGCGTGAGTAGTTTACCACAGACCTTCGGGTCCATAGTCAGTAGCTAGATGGCTTCTGCTCTCTTTTTGATCTTCAATACAATGTTCTCCTCGATGTTCTTGGAGTTCTATCCGATGTAATCACTTTTTGCGGTGTGTTTGTTGGGATCCGACGAATTGTGAGTTTATGATCAGATTATCCATGAATATTATTTGAGTCTTTGCTGCACTCTTTTATGCACGATTATTATAGCCTCGTATTTCTTCTCCGATCTATTGATTTGGTTTGGCCAACTAGATTGATTTATCTTGCCATGGGAAGAGGTGCTTTGTAATGGATTCGATCTTGCGGTGCTCAATCCTAGTGACAGAAAGGGACATGACACGTATGTATCCTTGCTATTAAGGGTAAAAATATGGGGTTTATTCATACGGGAGTTTATCTTGTCTACATCATGTCATCGTTCTTAAGGCGTTACTCCGTTCTTTATGGACTTAAAACACTAGATGCATGCTGGATAGCGGTTGATTTGTGGAGTAATAGTAGTAGATGCAGGCAGGAGTCGGTCTACTTATCTCGGACGTGATGCCTATATACATGATCATTGCCTTGGATATCGTCATGATTATTTGCTTTTCTATCAATTGCCCAACAGTAATTTGTCTACCCACCATATGCTATTTTCTTGAGAGAAGCCTCTAGTGAAACGTATGGCCCCCGGGTCTATCTAAATCATATTACTAAAACCCTAAAAATATTGCTGCCATTTTATTTTATTTATTTATTTTTTGTATTTTTGTTTCAATCTATCTATCTATCATATACAATTTAATCTTGCAATTGACCGCCGAGGGATTGACAACCCCTCGTTTGCGTTGGGTGCAAGGATTTGTTGTTTGTGTGCAGGTGCTGCTAACGAGGTGTTGCGTGATTCTCCTACTGGTTCGATAACCTTGGTTTCATAACTGAGGGAAATACTTATCTCTACTGTGCTGCATCATCCCTTCCTCTTTGGGGAAATACCAACGCAAGCTACAAGTAGCAGGTTCCCCTCTCGGAAGCCGGAGGGTGGACCTCGAGCGAATCTCCATCATCTTCTTCCATGGCAACTTCTCCTTCCTCCCTCCTCCTGAGCTCTATCTGCATCAACCAAGCATCGTCTCCCACATTGTTGGAGGAAGAAGAAGACATGGTGCCCGGCCTCAAAATCTGGCAGAAAACAGCACGAAAGAAGAACACAGGAGATTTGTGCGATACGGTGGTCAAAACATACGGGAGTATATATAAATATTTTTTATCTTGCAAAACAAGTAATCCAGGAGAAAACGGAGTGGGGAAGGCTCACGTGGGGCCCACGAGCCACCAGGGCGCGCCTGGGGGGGTGGCGCGCCCTGGTGCCTCGTGGGCACCAGGTGGGTCCCCTCGGCAGTTTCTTATTTTTGTATTTTTTTTCTAATATTCCAAAACTGACAAAAAGTATTTTTATGGAATTTTTGGAGTCGGTTTACTTACCGTATCACATACCTCTCCCTTTTCAGGGTTCTGGAGTGTTCCGGAAGGTCTCTCTTATGTATTTTTCCGGTGTAATTGTTTCAATAATATTAGTTTCAACATTAATGGGGGTGTCGGGCCCATGGAACCCGGGGTATCCAGGCCCGTCTGCCTTTGGCCTAGGGCGCAACGCCTGGCGTGGGCCCAGCAGGCCATCATCACCAAGCACCTCACCAGGGCTCCTCATGAGGCCTTGGCCTCCCGAGGCCCCCTCCCCAGGGAGCGGGCGAGCAAGGCTCAACACCTCCACCAGCGGCCTCGCGAGGTCCTCTCCCGAGGGCGCACGAGACGAAGGCCGTTCAGCAGAGCCGCGAGGTCTGGGGCCCATCACGTGGGTGACGCGCGCGGCGACAGAGGCCGCGCCAGCAGGCGTAGATGAAGATGGTTTCCTCTTTTGTGTTAAGGGAGCATGGCCAGATATCTACTCCCCAAAGCAACCCCAAAGGTTGCCCAATCGACGAAGGAAGACCAAGACGGCGGGCGCGCAGGGCGGAGGTCATCACCGAGCCCACCGGCGCGTCATGGATCACGCTTTGGCAGGCGAAGACCGCCTTTAGTCAGGATAGCCTGAGCGCCTGTCCCCTTTCAAAACCCGCCAAGTGTGGCAACCGTTCCCGCCTAAGTTTTAAGGGGGAAGAGGACCGATGCGGGTATAAGGGGGGCAGAGCAGCCATTGTGGTAGGAGAGAGGACTCCGGTTCCCATCACCCTCAACCTTGTACTCTCTCTCTCTCGCACCAGAGCAATACCAACCAAGCAGGAGTAGGGTCTTACACCGCAAGGTGGCCCGAACCTGGGTAAACCGCTGAGTCCATGGTCTGTCCCTCGCTCAGTGTGCTCTCGTTGTAGCCTCGCCATCGCTTAGCCGTGGTAGGAGACAAAGTGGTAGAATGAGCTCACCCCAGTGTTCGAACCTTTGGGTCCTCGGAGCCCGACTTCCGACATTTGGCGCGCCAGGTAGGGGTGCGCTACTGTTCTTCCGCTCCGCCCTCTGCTCCACCAACCCCATGGCCGACGCACGTCGCGAGCGCGCCGAGCGCAGGGCTGGCCGCGTGGCTCAGACGGAGCCGGTGGCCCGCGGCAATCGCCGCTGCTCCGAAGCCGAGGCTGCTGCCGCCACCGACCCTGCTGCCCGCGAGGAGCAGGACTCCTTCCTGCACCCCTCCGTGCAGGCGAACGGCCACACCATCACTGCGTCCTCCCTCGCCCACCGCGGGCCGCCAAACCCGCAAGCCGCGCTGCTCATGGCGCGTGAGCTGCTCCATTACTGTCCAGCTGACGCCGGCTTCGACGCCTGGCTAGGTCGCATCACCGAGCTCGTCAACGCCGCCGGGGACGCTCCGGCGCCTTCCCACTCGCTCCGCCCTCCGCCGTCTCGCGCTGGGGACCTGGCGCACGGCGCTCGCCCGCCGCCTCCTCTGCGCGACGAGCACGGCAGGCCTCAGCGCGGCGCGTCCTCGCCGGACCGAGACGAGGCCGGCTGCCAGATCATTCGCCGCGCGCCCCCTGACGCGCGTGTGCTCCTCGAGCGGCAGCGCCAGCGCCAGGACCATGCCGATCGAGACGTTGCAGCGGATGGGCATCAAAACCACGCCGCCCTCACTGGCGGCATCCCCTCAAGCGGTGTGGGCTGCCGTGCCTTCACTCGCGAGCTGCGTCGCGTGGTCTGGACCGCGAAGTTCAAGCCTGAGCTACCTCCGCGCTACGACGGCACCCCCAACCCCGCGGAGTTCCTTCAGCTCTACGCGCTGAGCGTCGAGGCGGCGAACGGTGATGACAAGGTCATGGCGAACTGGTTTCCCATGGCCCTCATGGACGGCCCGCGCTCCTGGCTCATGAACCTCCCCGAGGCGTCCATCTCCTCATGGGCCGAGCTCTGCAGCCAGTTTGTCGCCAACTTCAAGGGCACACAGGACCGCTTCCTCACCATCAACGACCTGCGGCATGTGCGACAGCGCCCGGACGAGACCCTCCGCAAGTATATCCAGCGCTTCAGCCAGGTGCGCAACAAGATCCCGCACGCATCCGACGCAGCCGTCATCTCTGCATTCTCCACCGGCGTCATGGACGTCAAGATGCGCGAGAAGCTCGCCATCAACGGTGAGCTCGACTCCGTGGTAGAACTGCTCGATCTCGCCGACAAGTGCGCCAAGGATGAGGAAGGCCGCCTCTTCATCCACAACGACCCCGACGCGACGCTCGACGCCGCCAAGGCTAACAGCAAGGACGTCAAGCGCAAGGGCCCGACTGTGCTCGCGGCGGAGCCCGAGCAGCGCGGCCGTGACCGCGACGAGCCCAGGAAGGACGGTCGGCCGCTCTGCGCCTTCCACAACGTGCGCTCCCACAACACCGAAGACTGTCAGGAGCTCAAGCTGCTCCGCGACGAGCGCCAAAGCCGCCGAGACGACCGCGATGGCCGCGGCGTCGGCCGTGGAGGTGGCCGCGGCAGCAACCGCTGGGACGGCCGCAACGACAGTGGCAACTTCCGCCAGGGTTGGCGCGACTAGCCTCGTGAGGCCGTCTGGCGCGACCAGCCTCGTGAGGCAGACCCTCAGGCCAATGCCGCTCTTCCGCCGCTGCCGCCGCCACCCCGGAGGAACGACGTCAACCGGCCTGATGAGGGCGCTGGGGGCTACTAGGAGCCTCGCTCGGTCGCCTGCATCCTTGGCGGGTCCCAAGCCACCACGTCCATCCGCCACTTCAAGCAGCTCTCTCGCGAGGTGTATGCCGCCCTCCCGAGGCCCGAGGCCGCTTGACCCCTCAAGTTGTCTCAACACGCCATCACCTTCGACTCCAAGGACCACCCCAAATCCACGGCCTCCGCAGGCGCGCTCCCCATTCTGTTCACCCCCACCATCAGCAACATTGCGGTCACCAAGACCCTCATCGACGGGGGCGCCGGCCTCAACGTGATCTCCATCGAGACCTTCGAGACGCTCCAGGTGCCCTACGATTAGCTGATGCCGACCAGGCCCTTCTCCGGAGTGAATGAGGGCTCCACCATCCCTCTGGGGCAAGTGCGCCTCCCCGTCACCTTCGGCACCCGCAAGAACTACCACACCGAGGTCATCGACTTCAACGTCGCGCACATCGGCCTGCCTTACAACACCATCTTGGGCTACCCAGCTCTCACCAAGTTCATGGCGGCCACCCATCACGCCTACAACGTGCTCAAGATGCCCGGCTGCAGCGGCATCATCACCGTCACCTGTGACGAGAAGGACGCGGCCAACACCCTCAAGCGTGCCTACAAGGCCACCGCGGTCGCGCACCCGGCCGACGAGGACGCGGCCGAGCCTCCTGAGGCCGCGCCCGCGAAGAAGAAGCAGCTGTTCTCTCAGGACCGCGCCGAGACGAAGAAGGTGTCGGTGGACGGCAGCGGCTCCGGCGTGCCTTCACCATCGGCACAGGCCTCCCTCCTGCATAGGAAAGCACGCTCGTCACCTTCCTTCGGGCAAACTCGGATGTTTTCTCCTGGAAAGCATCTGACTTGTCCGGTGTGCCGAGGGAGGTGATCGAGCACCACTTAGCGGTGTGCCCCAATGCACGCCCCGTCAAGCAGAAAGCACGACGCCAGGCGCCAGAGAAGCAAGATTTCATCATCAAGGAAGTTCAGAAGCTCCAGGAAGCTGGGGTCGTTCGCGAGGTGCGCCATCCTGAATGGCTCGCCAACCTAGTCGTCGTTCCCAAGAAGGGTGGCAAGGAGCGCATGTGCGTTGACTTCACCAGCCTCAACAAGTTCTGCCCTCAAGATCCATTTCCGCTGCCCCGCATCGACCAGATCGTGGATTCCACCACCGGGTGCAATTTTCTATGCTTCCTGGATGCCTTCTCAGGCTATCATCAGATCAAGATGGCGGCCGAAGATGTTGAGAGGACGGCCTTCATCACCCCATGCGGCATATATATTGCTACGTCTGCATGCCCTTCGGTTTAAGGAGCGCGGGCGCCACCTTCCAACGGCTAATGCGCATCACGCTGGGGCCTCAGATGGGGAGGAACGCGGAGGCCTACGTCGACGACATCGTAGTCAAGTCTCGTGAGGCTGGATCCCTCATCGCGGACCTCCGGGAAACATTTGCCAACCTGCGCAAAGTCAATCTCAAGCTCAACCCAGAGAAGTGCGTCTTCGGAGTCCCCTCCGGCAAGCTCCTCGGCTTCGCAGTCTCGCGCCGTGGCATCGAGGCCAACCTAGAGAAGATCAAGGCCATCGATAAAATGCGTCCTCCCCGGACCCTCAAGGAAATGCAGCGCTTGGCAGGATTTATGGCCTCCCTGGGGCATTTCATCTCCAAGTTTGGCGAGCGAGCCTTGCCCTTCTTCAAGCTCCTAAAGAGGTCCGGCTCCTTCAAATGGACTCCTGAGGCATACGCCACCTTCGAAGCCCTCAAGAGATACCTCACGAGCCCGCCCATCATGGTCACGCCGCGCTCTCGTGAGCCCTTGCTCCTGTACTTGGCGGCCACCCCCCAGACGGCCAACGCGGCACTGGTGGCGATGCGGGAGGAGCGCGTCTGTACTAAGGAAAAACCCTCCGCACCCCTTTGGGCTCATGAGCCCGCTGAGCCTCGTGAGGCCACCGATCCTCGTGAGTCTTCTGAGCCTCGCGAGCCTCCTGAGCCTCGTGAGGCCACCGATCCTCGTGAGCCTTCCGATCCTCACGAGCCTCCTGAGCCTCATGAGAATCCTGAGCCTTCCAAGCCTCGTGAGGCGCCTGAAGAGCAAGCTGCCACGGCAACTACGCGCCTCGTTGAGCACCCCGTGTACTTCGTTAGCACCGTGCTAAGGTACGCGCGCGAGCGTTACCCCATGCAGCAGAAGCTCCTCCTCGCGCTCCTCGTCGCCTCCAGGAAGCTGCGCCACTACTTCCAGGGTCACCCCATCAAGGTCATTTCTTCCTACCCCTTGGAGCAAGTTCTGCGCAGCCCCAACGCCGCCGGCCGCGTCGCCAAATGGAACATCGAGCTGCAAGCCTTCCAGATGGAATTCTCCACCACCAGAGTCATCAAAGGCACGGCCCTGGCCGACTTCGTGGCAGAATGGACGGACACATACGAGGAGGAGCCTCCCGAGGCCCAGTCCCTCCTGCCAGGGGACGAGGCGCCTGGCGGCTGGACCATGCACTTCGACGACGCCTTCTCCCGACAGGGCGCGGGGGCTGGGGTCATGCTCACCTCGCCGACAGGGGATAGGCTCTACTACGCCGTACAACTCTGCTTCAGGCACACCGACAAGGTCTCCAACAACATCGCAGAGTTTGAGGGCCTCATCGCCGGCCTCAAGGCCGCGTTCGCCCTGGGCATCAAACGTCTGACCATCAAGGGCGATTCGCAACTCCTCGTCAACTTCTCCAACAAAATCTACAAGCCTAAGGACGAGCACATGGCCGCTTACCTGGAAGAGGTACGTAAACTTGAGAAGTGTTTTCTTGGCCTGGAGCTGCAGCACGTCCCCCGTAGTGGCAACAAAGAAGCCGACGACATAGCCAAACAAGCATCTCGCCGCGAGCCTCAGAGCCCCGGCATCTTCGAGGAAAGGCTCCTCAAGCCATCAGCCGCACCTCCTGCCACGAGCACGGCGCTCCTTCGCGAAGAACTCCCGCCCGCACCACCCACGGGCGCGCCAAACTGCGGCCCGGCTTCAGGAGCCCGCCTACTGCTGGCGCTGGAGCCTCAAGAAGACAGCTGGGCCGCGGAGTGCGCCAACTGCCAGGGCGGACGTGGCGGCGACAGAGGCGGAGACGCCGGTTCTCCCACCCGGCACCACCGGAGGTGGTGGCGTCGCGGGGGGCCGGCAGGACTCGCCAGCGCGTGGGGCCCCTTCCGGGGGGCCACCGAGCCCGTGGGGTGCGTCGCCACGGCGGGACGAAGAGGGGGCCCCCGTGAGCTCCCCGCTCCTGACCGGCGACGCCGGGTCCCCGCGAGAGGGCGGCGCTGGGGCGCACACCGGCTGGGCCCTGCAGCTTGTGAGTAGCAGCGCCGTGCTCAAGCGCGGGGCCCAGTAAGGCGCCAGGGCTGCCCTTGACCAGCTGGAAGTGGACCTCCGGGCGGAGGAGGCACGCATCCGCCCTCGTACTCTCGAGGTCGGCGACCTCGTCCTGTGCAGAATCCTCTCCAGAGAGGGGCTTCACAAACTCTCACCTATGTGGGAAGGCCCTTTCAGGGTTACTCATGTCTCCAGGCCGGCTTAGCCCGGCTGGAGACGGAGGACGGAGTTCTTGTGCCTAACGCCTGGAACATCCAACACCTCCGCAAGTTCTACCCGTGACCCTCACGCGTACGAACAAAATGGGGCTGTACACGCCCCGGAGCCTCTCATTGCGTTCGCCTGATGGGCCCGCGAGAGCTCCCGCCCACACCCAAGTGGAAGCCCCATGCTCCGCGCTGGCGGAACGATCGACCCGCGATCATACCCACACCCTTGTGGAAGCCCCATGCTCCGCGCTGGCGGAACAATCAACTGAGGGCGCCCCACGGGCTGCACCAACCTCAAGCTGACCCGTGCCGGACACGGCAGCACTCTTTTTCTCATTTCGATGTGTAACTGAGGGCGCCCCATGGGTTGCACCAACCTCAAGCTGACCCGTGCCAGACACGACAGCCGCATCTAGTTCTAGCTATGTAATGGGTTGCTATCTTACTTCAGTAAAGCTCGGTTTCTCACATGGCGTTTCGTTTTGTTCTTGCCTCACGAGCCTCGTGCGCTCACGACGTCCCTCATGAGCCTCACACGAGTGGGGGCTGGACACGGTGTCTGTGCTCGGGTCAGTCCTAGCAGCGCTGAAAAACCCAAGCAACCGGGCTCTGGCTCGCGGGTCTGCTCCCGTGCACGCCACCCCACCAAGGTCCTTGGTGTCTTGTCTCCTCGCGTAATGGTCATGAGCGAATTGACGAGCGTGCGTTGCTCCCCTGTCGTTAAGTGCTCTGCATGCAGTCATCTCAGGAGCAGGTTCCCGGAAAGGCCTCGCGAGGATGCCTCGCGGGGTGGCCCCCTCAAGGCCTCAGGAAGCCAGCAGACCCCGCCTCGGGAGCTAACCCTCGGCGGCCGTCTCTGCAGGGGATTTTGCGAGCGGAGCCCTCACGAGGCATACCCTACAAGAGATGGCCCACCGAACACTTCCTTGTGCAGAGCTAAGTCTCCCGCCTCGCGAGCCGCTCTCGCCGCCTCTTAAGCCTTCCCTTCCGGCAGCCTCACGAGCAACAGCGTTCCTCTTGGCGCAAGCCGCTTGCGCGTCGAAGGGGGGCTCTCCGAGCATCGCGCCTCAGGAGCCCTCACTGGCTCCCAGTGCCCCTCGCTTCCTGGCCTTGTCCAGGCATCGTGACCTGACATACCAGCGACGGCCGAGGCCCGCTCGGGGGCTGGGTCCTGACAACGTAGAGCATCATGGCGAGCAAAAAGAGCAAAACATGCCTCAAGAGAAAGCCTCACGAGGGCACGAGCGTTCATTACAGCAAATCACAAAGTACTTAAACACCAAGGCATCGTCTTCATGCCCCCATGGGGCCACATCGGTCTAGCGCAGGGTAACGAAGGGAAAAGGACCCTAGGAACTCGCGCCATCGTCGTCGTCGCCGGCGCCGTTGTCGCCGCCAGAGCTCTCGCCGCTGCCGCAAGAGTACTTCCCAAGCAACGCGTCCACGTGGCCTACTACCGCCTTTGTGAGGCCGTCGCGAAGCTCCTCGGGGACCGGGGCTATCACCTTGTCAAAGTCAAAGTTGGGATCGACGTGAAGGAGGTGGCTGAAGACGCGAGTCGCCGCCAGGGAGAAGAGGCCGCGTCACTCCTCCCCCAAGATGCCGTCCACCGCCTTGGCCCCGTCCTCAAGCTGTTCCATGAGCTTGGTGGAGAATTCAACATAGTCGGCATCGCGGGACTCGCGGAGGGCCCCAAGCCTTCCCTGGCAGATGGAGTTCAGGGCGCCGCGGGCGCGGAGCTCGAGGGAGTGAAGCGTCTTGACGCGTTCGCGCTGCTGCTCATGTTCCCGGTCCGCGGCGCTGGAGCTGGGCTGCAGCGTGGCCCCCCGGCGGGTCTCCGCCTCGGCGAGTGCCACCTTGAGATCAGTGATCTCCTGCCGGAATCGCTCGTGTTCCGTCTCGAAGGCATCCCTCTGCTGCGACAGCGTCTTACCGTGCTCCTCGGTAAGCGCCAGGCGCGCCTCCGCTACCTTCGCGTCAGCATCCTCCTGAACCTTCTTCTCCTTGGCTTCCAGCTGGGCATTGGCCTCGGTAACACGCTTCGTGTGGGCCTCCTGGGCATCAGCCAGCTGGCGTCCCAGCAGCTCCAGGCGCTCCTTCTCCGTGGCCTGCTCGGTCGTCGTCCTCTCGAGGCTCTCCGTGCGAGTCTCAAGGCCCGCTTTGCGGGCCACAACCTCCTTCTCGCGGGTGGTGAGAGCACCTTCCCGCATGAGGAGCGACCGCGCCTACTCGGCGCGCTGGTCCTGGAACTCCTTCAGGCGGGCCTCCGCCTCTTCGCGACGCGCGACGGCCGCTTCGGCTTCCTGAAGGGCTCTCGCACGGACCCCTCCGCTTCGGCGGCGTCCTTCTCGCCCTGTGCATGAGCGCGTTCGCTCTGGCGCCGGGCCGTTTCGACGGCGACGCTGAGCCGGCGCCATCCGTCAGCAAGCTTCAGGCGCTCCTCGGCAAGGCGCGTCTCCGCCTCCTGGAAATCCGTCCCGAGCCGAGCAAGCGCGGCCTTGGCGTCGCACAAGGCTACGGGTCGAAGCAGGGTGTGGCCGCCCACAAGGGCCAGAGGCCAGTCCGGGTCGGGCCCTCTGGCACTCTCCGCCGCCGCGGCAAGGAAGGACTCGATGCCGCTCGCCTGGAGCGGTGGGTTCGCCAGGCCGCCCCCCGCGTTTGGCTGCGGCGGCACGCTATGGGGGCTCTCCATGCCTGTGACGGCGTGCCCCATGGCTCCTCCCCCCACGCTTAGGGAGGCTCCCGACAGGGGGGTGGGTGTTCCGACCTCCCCCGTCGCCGCTCTTTTCCTTGCGGCGGGGTCAAGTGTCAGTCCCATTTCTGGGATAAATCTCAGAAGAGCCTCAAGTCATACCAGCACCAAGATCAACTGGTAGACTTCCTTGATATAGATAACCAGTACAAATATAATATTACACAGGGTTGAGTCAGGGTGCTCAACAATTATTACAAGCTTGCCAATATACTACGGTGGTGGAATAATACAGTGGTGTGGTGGTAGACAACACTGATACAATAAAATAGAGTCAAGCGTCAGTGTGAGGCTTGGCTATTTTATTGGTGTAGCGGAAACACAGCGGATGATACATGTGGCAGACTCCACGATCACAGGTTGACTGACTGGGACACCTCTAAGAGTCTAGCTCGCTAGCGCAATCTCCTTCCACAAGCTCGTCCTCCTCCAGGTCTGGCCAATGAAATAGCCAGGGACAAGCCAGTGAGTACGTTTGAATGTACTCGCAAACATTATGAACAAAAGATATACCGAATGCATATGCTCATGATGGGTTAAATGATATGCTCATGCATGACTGAAATTTAGAACATGGCATGTTAAATATTAACATGTGCAGAAAATTAAATTGTTAGTGGCAAACCAAGAAAGTTAAAAGTGGACAATCGGGCGAGACTGAACCGCCCGAGAATCCAAAAGAAATGCCAAACGGGTGTCTAAAAGAGAATCGGACGAGACAGACCGCTCGCAAACTCAAGCGACGCCACGAGAAGTCTTGAAAAGAAATGCCAAACGGGTGTCTAAAAGAGTATCGGGCGAGACAAACCGCCCATGAACTCAAGCGACGCCACGAGAGGTCTTGAAAATAAATCTGGGTGCCCAGGGTAGTCTAGCCAGCCCCTGAGACACTCAGGAAAATAAAATAAGAGAAACAGGTTAGTCCACAATAATATGCATAGTAACAATAATATTCACATCATATTCCTGATGACAAAAATATCCATGACAGCGTTAGTGATGAAATAATAATATTCTGCAAAATATTTGATGCTCAAATTAATTATTTTCCTCCGAAGACCGATACCAAACCGACACTTGACCCTTCCCAGCTAACGTCCTTGACCGCGGACACGGCTATTCGAATAGGTATGACTCTGCAGAGAGTGTACTCTTTACCCACGTGCATGGTATTTCTTTAGTCAATACCGTGGCATTGACTAATTCCCACTACGTTCTTTGGGTTGAAAACACACCTGACCAGCACACACCAGATTAACTTTCCGGATGCCAGGAATCACCCAAAGCACCGTTCAAGAAAAACTCTAAGTCGGGGAGACTACAATCTCGAATAGCATGGGATCACTATTCATACGCGCGGATTACAAGGGGTGCCCCCCTCTCGGCCCAGCCAGAAACACCCATGCCCCCTGACCTAATGACGGGCATTAGTCCTAGGCCGTGGAAACCCTCATCATGGCCCTCTATGTGGTGTGTACACAGACAGGGGTTAGCAACTTACTAAACCGTACTTCCCTCGCGGGAAGACCCGTGGCAGCACGGTGTTTAGCTAGGTGTGACGGAATAAGACTCGATCTAGGTCGACTCAGGAGGTGTTATATTTATAACCGGTATACTTCACATATGTCACCGTGACACCACCGTGTCAAACGTGACCCGTGCCCACCGGCACGTCCAAGGCAGGAGACACGCTCCTGAATTCTCACAGCTCTCCACTATGTTAGAAAATTCATGAGCTTGAGTGGAGTGCAAGTTATGTGCAAGGAAATAGTATGACCATGCATGCATGCATTATTACTTCTACACATGTGGTGAAATCTCAAATCGATGCACACATGCAATGCAATCACCATATCCCAGGTTCAAAATGCTTGCCTTGTCCAAAGTAGTCAGAAGGAGAACACTCAAAATTCCCAGCAAAGTTCCCCTCTTCTTTTTCTAAAAAATTCAAATTCAAACTCCAATTAAAAATTTGGCAGCAGTACCAAAACTTGTCTCAAAATATTTTTAAATAAACACTAAAAAAACTAGAGAGAAAAATAAGAATTTCAAAAAAAGATTCAACTCAATCAGAGTTGTAGTTTAAAAGTTATTCAACTTTCAATTCCAGGGGTTTTTCTGTAAAAATTCCAGTCCCTGTGTGTTTATAAGGAAAACGCCTCGGGAGGGAATACGCTTCCCAGCGTGGAAATCGTAAAGCGCCAGAGTACGCTTTCGGTCTAAAACCAGAAAAAAAAGAAAACGCTTCGGGCGATATACGCATTTCAGCAGAGAAGGCGTAAACAGCAGAATACGCCTATAGTTAGAACGCAGAAAAGAAGAAAACGCTGACGGGTGGGGTCCACTCATCAGGTTTAAATTCGAAAGCGCTCGCGCGCGTGCACAGAGGGCGGCGGTGATCACCGACGACGATCGTCGGGGTTTTGGGAGGCGGCGATGATCGGGATGTGTTCAGGGTGGAACTCCGCGTCGGTGGGTGGTGGTTGCCGGCGAGCACTTGAACGGCGGCGAGGTCGACGGCGGCGGACGATGTTTCGGGTGTGGTCGGAACTCACTGGAGAGAGCTCGGGAGGTGAAATTGGAGCGCGGGATCGACGAGTTGGTTCGAGAGAGAGCTACTGGCAAAGTTTCAGTGGCGGAGGTGGAGTATAGGCGTTGTGGTGATCGGGGAGGTTGGCGGCGGCTCGGTGACCGGAGACAGGAAAAGTGACCTCCTCGAGGTCGAGCGAGTGCATGGGAGCTCGATTGGGATGTGGTGTGGGTGGTACGAGGAGAGAACGGAGCTCGGGGGCCTCTTTTTATAGGCGATCGGGGGTGGCCAGTGGCTTGCGGCTGATGCCAGAGTAAATTCCGGCCGCCGAGTTGGTTATGGACGGCGGGAAGGTTCAGCGCATGATCATGGAGGTTAGTGGAGTTCTCCAGAAGCTTTAGCGCGGACTGAAACGAGCACTGCGGCCTTATCCACGGCGAGACGCCCGTACGGGTGCGGCGGCGATGCTTGGCTCCGGTGACTGCCAGCGGGCCCAGGACGGTTTGGACGGTGCGGCGATGACGCGGAGGAGATGCCGTGTGGAGGGGATTAGGTGAGAGGAGCAGCAGCAGCAGTGAAGATAGTGGGCGGGGTCGAGCCGATCCGCTCGGCCGCCGCGGATGAGCTCGGAGGTAGCTGCACCGGCCAGCTACTGTATCATCGGTGGAGTTACTGACCAGGGGGTTACGGCGGCTCATTGATGAGGAGAGGGGGCGTGGATGAGAAGGAGGGCGATGGAGTGAAGCATACGGCATCGATCGCCTCTGCCACTGAATCAAGTTCAGTTAACTGAACTTTGACAGAGATGAACAGTGCGCATACCAGGTGTATGATGAAATGCCAGAGGGAGCTAGGGATTTTAGGATTTTTAGGGAATTTTTGTCGTGAGGTGTTGATGCATATAAGAGGGCTTGGCAAAGTTTCAGAATTTTTGGAGCAATTAAAAATAGGTTTGTATCAGAGAGATTGTTTCTGGTCCAAAATTGAACCGAATGAAATTTGAAAATTTTGAATTGTGGAACCCAATGTTTTTGGTGAAATGGGTTTTGGGTACTGTCTAGTTCCTAGGGTAATTTTGGTGGAGGCAGAAGAATTGCAGAAAATATAGTTCCTTTGTAACTCCAAGAAACTATGGATAATATAAATTCCAACTTTGGAATTTATAAAATATGATAGAAATATTTTTGTAAGATGAAAAAGAGTTGGATACTGTCCTAGCAGGTGTGAGTGACTTGAGAAATAATTTAGGATGACAGAATAAATTATTGGGAGTATTTAGAAGGCTTGAAAGGAGTGAAATGATCATTTTCATGGAATAATTTTATTTATTCCAGAAACTTTTCAAAATGAAAAATTGGTTGTAATCCTCCAAAATAATTTTCCAAGTAATTAAACCTTCCAAAAGAGAATCATTTAATTTTTTTGGAATCCCAATTAAAAATAAAAATGAATATCAGAACAGAAGAAAGAGAAGAAAAAGAATTTGGTCAAAATAATTCAAAGTATTTTTTTTTAATAAAAAGATTTGAAAATCCAGAGAGAAAATTTTGGGGTGTTACATCAAGGGGGAGGGCGTCCCCGCCTCGTGAGCCTGCCTCCCGAGGCTGCTCCGTCTCGGCTTCACGAGGCGCACCCGCATGCGACTCCGGAGGAACGACCGTCTCCTCCTCGACCTCCATGCGCCTTGCCTCATCATCGGGGCGGCGGGTGGCCCCTCCGTGTCCCCCACCACCCGTGGCAGGCACCGACGCCCCCTGCGGGCCGGGGGTCCCCTTCGCCTTCGTCGTCTTCTTCTTCTTCTTCTTCTGATCCACGGCGGACTTCCTGCGCGAATGGTGGCTCAGCTCCGAGCCCGGACGAAGAGCAAGGACTAGGAACGCCGGGAGAAGGCAGGGGACTTACTCGTCACTAACGTACCACTTCCTTTTCTTCTCCCCCGCGAGGGGCGGGCCGTCGCTGCCACCGTCAGGCATCGCCCCGGCGCCGCCGCTCGGGCCCCCGGGGTGTATCGCAGTAGACCCGGACGCGTCGCCGCCCGCCTCGGGGCCTTGGGGGGCTTCGGCCTCATGATGGGCCTCGGGCGCTGGGGGCTCAGCCGCTTTTTGACCGGGAGCACCCTCCGCCGTAGGAGGTGCGCTGTCAGCATCGTCATCCTCAAAATCGTAGAGGAGCTGACGGCGAGTGCGCGGTGGCGCCCAGTTGGCGTCCTCCTCCGTGGCCTCCGCTGAGTCCTCCTCGCCACCGCTGCCCCCTGGGTCTAGCTCCACCACGAGAGGGTCCTTGCGAGGCCCGACATGGCCTTCCGGCACGAGGCCCCACTGGTCAAAGAGAGGCATCTCCTTGATCAGCTCCGCCATCTCCTCGTAGCGGAACAGAGGGAGTGCATCTTCGGGCGGGCCCTCGGCAGGGGTGTTGAGCAGATTCGCCAGGGCCCCGTCCAACTCCTCTTGCGTCAGGCTGCTCGGGTGCAGCCTCATGGCGTCGCCCGCGCCGGTGTACTCCCACACGGGGCGTGAGTGCTGCTGGAGTGGCGCTATGCGTCGCCGGAGGTACTCCCTGACGACCGACGCTCCCGATAGCTTCGCGGCCCGGTGCGCAGCCATCCGCTCCAGAGCGGGTTCCATCGTCGGGTCGGTGAGCCTCTCGCTCCCCCACAGGGAGTTTTTCTCAGCCGGATCCGTCGGGATCATCAGGAGTGGGCTGGTCCGGCGTGCCTCCATGAAGACCCAGCGCTGCCGATAGCCCTCCACCTTCTTCGCGGCCCTCAGGTTGATGATGCTATTTTCCGTTCCCTTAACGGCAAGGAACGATGTGCACCCGGAGCGCTGGTCTCCCGTGGTCAGCCGCAGGCAGAAGAAGTGGCGGAAGAGCGCCACTGAAGGCATCACACCCACAAAGGCCTCACAGTAAAAGGCAAACATGGACAGGAGGAGGATGGAGTTGGGCTGAAGATGGAGGGCATGAATCTGATAGTGTGAGAGGATGGCGTAGAAAAAGTCCGAGAACGGCGGCACCAACCCGGCATAGACGCTGTGGAGGAAAAAGGCGTAGGTCGTCGCCCCCAGGTCGCGCCGCGTGTGTGACCCTAGCCAGATCTGGGTCGCCTGGTTCTCGTTCGTGTCGCCAGCCACCAGCGGGAGCACCCGATCTAGGCCCTCCCCATTGACGATGGAGGAGCGCTGTAGCGCCGCCCCAATGGCAGGCGCGCTTGGGGACGGGGCCGCCGCCTTTCCCCTCTTGCCGGCGGGCGCCATCGGTGCGGCGGAGATACGAACGAAGGAGGGGGAAGAAGGTAGGGCGCAGAGATGGGGTCGCGAGGAGCTGTGCGCGGGAGGTGAGGTGCTGAGGACGACAATGATGGTCTCGCGTCGCCCGCGGCAGACTTTATGTCAGCGCGGGCGGTTACCGAGGCGTCATGGGAGAAGTGGAGGCGTCCCCAGTCACATCGTGCACCACGCGTCGCGCCTGGCCGCAGGCGGTTAGGGCCCGTGCCGTTTCGCCCCCCTGTAGGCGGGAACGTGCGCGCCGCGGGCCCGGGGGCTACTGTCGGGCCCATGGAACCCGGGGTATCCAGGCCTGTCTGCCTTTGGCCCAGGGCGCAATGCCTGGCGTGGGCCCAGCAGGCCATCATCACCAAGCACCTCACCAGGGCTCCTCATGAGGTCTTGGCCTCCCGAGGCCCCCTCCTCAGGGAGCGGGCGAGCAAGGCTCAACACCTCCACCAGCGGCCTCGCGAGGCGACCTCCTGAGGTGGCCTCCCGAGGCCCCGTCCCGAGGGCGCACGAGACGAAGGCCGTTCAGCGGAGCCGCGCGGTCTGCGGCACATCACGTGGGTGACACGTGCGGTGACGAGCGGCGACAGAGGCCGCGCCAGCAGGCGCGGATGAAGATGGTTTCCTCTTTTGTGTTAAGGGAGCAGGGCCAGATATCTACTCCCCAAAGCAACCCCAAAGGTTGCCCGATCGGCGAAGGAAGACCAAGACGGCGGGCGCGCAGGGCGGAGGTCATCACCGAGCCCACCGGCGCATCATGGATCACGCTTTGGCAGGTAAAGACCGCCTTTAGTCAGGATAGCCTAAGCGCATGTCCCCTTTCAATACCCGCCAAGTGTGGCAACCTTTCCCGCCTAAGTTTCAAGGGGGAAGAGGACCGATGCAGGTATAAGGGGGACAAAGCAGCCATTGTGGTAGGAGAGAGGACTCCGGTTCCCATCACCCTCAACCTTGTACTCTCTCTCCCTCGCACCAAAGCAATACCAACCAAGCAGGAGTAGGGTCTTACACCGCAAGGTGGCCTGAACCTGGGTAAACCGCTGAGTCCACGGTCTGTCCCTCGCTCAGCGCGCTCTCGCCGTAGCCTCGCCATCGCTTAGCCGTGGTAGGAGACGAAGTGGTAGAACGAGCTCACCCCAGTGTTCGAACCTTTGGGTCCCCGGAGCCCGACTTCCGATAGGGGGTACCCGAAATATAGTGCTTGATTCTTTGCCCATTCACCACTCTCGGATTAGTGCCTTCGGAGTTGTTAATTTTGATGGCTCCGGAGCGATAAACTTCTTCGATCATATACGGTCCTTCCCATTTAGAGAGAAGTTTTCCTGCAAAGAATCTCAAATGAGAATTGTACAATAGAACTTGCTCACCTACTTTAAATTCCCGTTTTTGAATTCTTCTATCATGCCACCTTCTAACTTTTTCTTTAAACAATTTGGCATTTTCATAAGCTTGGGTTCTCCATTCATCTAATGAGCTAATATCAAATAACCACTTTTCACCGGCATGTTTAAAATCATAATTTAGTTCTTTAATTGCCCAATATGCTTTATGTTCTAACTCAAGAGGTAAATGACATGCTTTTCCATAAACCATTTTATAAGGAAACATACCCATAGGATTTTTATAAGCAGTTCTATAAGCCCATAATGCATCGTCAAGTTTCTTAGACCAATTCTTTCTAGATCTATTGACGGTTTTTTGCAAAATTAATTTTATTTCTCTATTGCTCAATTCAACTTGACCACTAGTTTGAGGGTGATAGGGAGATACAATTCTATGGTTGACATCATATTTAGCAAGCAATTTACAGAATGCACCATGAATAAAATGTGAACCACCATCAGTCATTAAATATCTAGGGACTCCGAACCATGGGAAAATAACTTATTTAATCATTTTAATAGAAGTGTTATGATCAGCACTACTAGTTGGAATAACTTCTACCCACTTAGTAATGTAATCAACAGCAACTAAAATATGTGTATACCCATTGGATTTAGGAAAAGGTCCCATATAATCAAATCCCCAAACATCAAATGGTTCAACAGCAAGTGAATAATTCATAGGCATTTCCTGACGTCTACCAACATTACCAATTCTTTGACATTCATCACATGATAGGACAAACTGACGAGCATCCTTGAAAAGAGTAGGCCAATAAAAACCAGATTGTAATACCTTGTGTGCAGTTCTGTCTCCCGCACGGTGTCCTCCGTAAGCTTAGGAATGACACTTCCATAGGATATGTTCCTGTTCATGCTCAGGTGTACAACATCTAATAATACCATCTACTCCTTCTTTATAAAGATGTGGGTCATCCCAGAAGTAATGTCTTAAATCAAAGAAGAATTTTTTCTTTTGTTGGTATGTGAAACTAGTTGGTATGTATTTAGCAACAATGTAATTAGCATAGTCTGCATACCAAGGAGTATTATGAGAAGCATTTATGATAGCTAATTGTTCATCGGGAAAATCATTATTAATAGGTAGTGGGTCATCAAGATCATTTTCCATTCTAGACAAATTATCTACTACGGGATTTTCAGCTCCCTTTCTATCAATAATATGCAAGTCAAATTCTTGTAGCAATAAAACCCACATGATGAGTCTAGGTTTAGCATTTTTCTTTTCCATAAGATATTTAATAGCAGCATGATCGGTGTGAACAGTTACTTTAGAATCAACTATGTAAGATCTGAATTTATCACATGCGAACACAACTGCTAGAAATTCTATTTCAGTGGTAGCATAATTTCTTTGGGCACTGTCTAGAGTTTTACTAGCATAATGGATAACATTTAATTTCTTATCAACTCTTTGTCCTAGAACAGCACCAACATCATAATCACTAGCATCACACATAATTTCAAAAGGCAAGTTCCAATCAGGTGGTTGGATAATAGGTGCAGTGGTTAAGGCTTTCTTAAGTGTTTCAAAGGCTTCTAGACAATCATCATCAAAAACAAATGGAACATCTTTTTGCAAAAGATTGGTAAGAGGCCTAGAAATTTTTGAGAAGTCTTTAATAAATCTCCTATAGAAACCAGCATCACTAAGGAAACTTCTTGTACCTTTAATATCTTTAGGACATTGCATTTTCTCAATAGCATCAACCTTAGCTTTATCAACTTCAATACCTCTTTCAGAAATTTTATGCCCCAAGACAATGCCTTCATTCACCATAAAGTGGCACTTCTCCCAATTCAAGACAAGATTAGTTTATTCACATCTCTGCAAAACTCGATCAAGGTTGCTTAAGCAATCATCAAAAGAAGCTCCGTAAACGGAAAAATCATCCATGAACACCTCAACAATCTTTTCACAAAAGTCAGAGAATATAGTAGTCATACATCTTTGAAAGGTAGCAGGTGCATTGCATAAACCAAAAGGCATACGTCTATAAGCATAAGTTCCAAAAGGACAAGTGAAGGTGGTTTTCTCTTGATCGGGTTGTGATACGGGTATTTGAGAAAAACCAGAATAAACATCTAGAAAACAAAAGTGTGTATGCTTAGATAACCTTTCTAACATTTGATCAATAAAAGGTAAGGGGTAATGATCTTTTCTAGTAGCTTTGTTTAATTTTCTAAAATCAATTACCATCCTATAACCAGTTACAATTCTTTGTGGAATGAGTTCATTTTTATCATTGGGAACGACGGTAATACCTCCTTTCTTAGGGACACAATGAACGTGACTTACCCATCTACTATCAGCTATGGGATAGATTATACCTGCTTCCAGAAGTTTTAATATTTTGGTTCTTACCGCCTCTTTCATCTTAGGATTTAATCGTCGTTGGTAGTCGACAACTGGTTTAGCATCAGGCTCCACATTAATTTTGTGCTGACATAGACTGGGGCTAACGCCCTTAAGATCATCAAGAGTATATCCAATAGCAGCTCGGTGCTTCCTTAGAGTTTTTAGTAATCTCTTTTCTTCATGCGCTAAAAGGTTAGCACTAATAATAACATGATATATCTTCTTTTCATCAAGATAAGCATATTTCAATGTATCGGGCAATTGCTTCAATTCAAACACAGGATCACCTTTAGGCAGAGGAGGGCCTCCAAGAGTTTCAACAGACAAATTATGTTTAAGGATAGGTGGTTGATCAAAGAGCATCTTATCTATTTCATTTCTTTCATTCATATGCATATCGTTTTCATGGTGTAGCAAATATTGTTCTAACGGATCAGTAGGAGGTACGGCAATAGAAGCAAGACCAATAATTTCATCTTTACTAGGCAATTCTTTATCTTGAGGTTGTCTACGAAACTTGGAGAAATTAAATTCATGATATATATCACCAAACTTAACTCGAACCTTTTCTTTAACACAATCAATTTCAGCATTAACGGTATTGAAGAAAGGTCTACCAAATATAATGGGACAAAAATTATCTTGTTGTGAGCCAAGTACTAAGAAATCAGTAGGGTATTTGATTTTACCACACAAGACTTCAACATCTCTAACAATCCCAAGTGGTGTAATAGTATCTGTATTCGCAAGCTTAATAGTAACATCAATATCTTCAATCTCAACAGGTGCAATTTCATGCATTACTTCTTGATATAAAGAAAAGGGAATAGCACTCACACTAGCACCCATATCACACAAACCATGATAACAATGATCTCCAATCTTAACAAAAACAATAGGCATACCAACTACGGGCTTGTTCTTGTCTAACTTATTTTGTTCATTTCTA
Organism: Elymus sibiricus; assembly: GCA_039707655.1. Lineage (NCBI taxonomy): Eukaryota > Viridiplantae > Streptophyta > Magnoliopsida > Poales > Poaceae > Elymus > Elymus sibiricus. The sequence goes on from CM077670.1 coordinate 283,901,642, forward strand.
ACAGGTTTAGCAATTCTAGCAGCCTCCTCACAAAAGTAAATAACATGCCCATCTATATTATCGACTAAGAGATCTTTAACCATAGCAACATTAGGTTCAACTTTAATTTGTTCAGAGGGTCTAGGTGCTCTAATATTACTTTTGTTAACCACAATTGAAGCTTTAGCATGTTCCTTAATCCTAACAGGAAAAGGTGGTTTCTCAATATAAGCAGTAGGCACAACTGGATCAACATGGTAAACGATTGTTTCTTCTTTAACACTAACGGGTTCCTCAATCTTTTCTTTAACAGGGGGATGATATTTAAACCACTTCTCCTTAGGGAGATCAACATGAGTAGTAAATGATTCACAAAAGGAATCTACTATCTCAGAGTCAAGTCCATATTTAGTGCTAAACTTATGAAAAGCATCGGTGGCCATAAAAGATTTAACACAATCGAACTCAAGTATTATACCTAACTTTTTTACCTTTGTTGAGTTCCCAATCTTCAGAGTTGCGTTTAATTCTTTCTAGAAGATCCCATCTGAATTCAATAGTTTTCTTCATAAAGGAGCCAGTCGAAGAAGAATCGAGCGTAGTTTGATTATCATGAGAAAGCCGAGCATAAAAATTATGTAAGATAATTTATTTTGAGAGCTCATGATTGGGGCATGTGTACATCATGTACTTAAGCCTCCCCCAAGCTTGAGCGATGCTTTCTCCTTCACGAGGCCAAAAATTATATATATAATTCCGATCACGATGAACCAAATGCATAGGATAAATTTTTTGATGGAATTCCAGTTTCAATCAGTTCCAGTCCCATGTATCAGTATCATCACATAGCCTATACCACATTAATGCCTTTCCCTCCAAAGATAAAGGGAATACTTTCTTCTTAACTCCATCTCCTGCATAAGGATTAGCTAGCAGTTTCTCTATCATACTTGGAGGAATATCGTAATAAATATTTTCAATAGGTGCAGTAGGTTGAGGAGAAACTATTTGTGTTTCCGGTCGAGGTGAAGATACCCCGAACAAACCTCTCAAAGGATTACTTTCCATAGTGACAAGTGACAGTAAATTTCAGCACGTAATATAAATGTTTCCTTACCAAATTCCACTCACCAAAGGCGCTTCACTCCCCGGAAACGGCGCCAGAAAAGATTCTTGATGACCCACAAGTATAGGGGATCAATCTTAGTCCTTTCGATAAGTAAGAGTGTCGAACCCAACGAGGAGTAGAAGGAAATGACAAGCGTTTTCAGCAAGATATTTTCTGCAAGCACTGAAATTATCGGTAACGAGTAGTTTCATAGCAAGATAATTTGTAACAAGTGACAAGTAGTAATAGTAAAAAAGAGTGCAGCAAGATGGCCCAATCCTTTTTATAGCAAAGGACAAGCCGGAACGATCTCTTATAGTAAGTAAAGCGTTCTCGAGGACACATGGGAATTTCATCTAGTCACTTTCATCATGTTTGTTCGATTCGCGTTCGCTACTTTGATAATTTGATATGTGGGTGGACCGGTGCTTGGCTGCTGTTCTTACTTGAACAAGCCTCCCACTTATGGTTACCCCCTCTCGCAAGCATCCGCAACTACGAAAGAAGAATTAAGATAACTCTAACCATAGCATTAAACATATGGATCCAAATCAGCCCCTTACGGAATAGCGCATAAACTAGGGTTTAAGCTTCTGTCACTCTAGCAACCCATCATCTAATTACTACTCCACAATGCATTCCCTTAGGCCCAAAGATGGTGAAGTGTCATGTAGTCGACATTCACACGACACCACTAAGGGAATCAACAACATACATATCATCAAAATATCGAACGAATACCAAATTCACATGATTACTTATGACAAGACTTCTCCCATGTCCTCAAGAACAAACGTAACTACTCACAAATCATATTCATGTCCAAGATCAGAGATGTTGAATAGCATAATAGATCTGAACATATAATCTTCCACCAAATAAACCAACTAGCATCAACTACAAGATGTAATCAACACTACTAGCAACCCACATGTACCAATCTGAGGTTTTGAGACAAAGATTGAATACAAGAGATGAAATAGGGTTTGAGATGAGATGGTGCTAGTGAAGATGTTGATGAAGATTAGTCCTCCCATGATGAGAGGATCGCTGGTGATGTCGATGGCGACGATTTCCCCCTCCCAGAGGGAAGTATCCCCGACAGAATCTCTCCGCCGGAGAGCAAAAGTGCTCCTGCCCAAGTTCCGCCTCGAAATGGCGGCGCACCGTCCCGAAAGTCTTCTCTATATTTTTTTAGGGCAAATGGACTTATATACCAGAAAATGGGGGCCAGAGGCTGGCCAGGGGCCCCACGAGGTATCAGGGCGCGCCTGGGGGGGGTGGCGCGCACTGGTGCCTCGTGGGCACCTGGGTGGCTCCCTCTGGTACTTCTTGCTTCCAGTATATTTTTATTTATTCCAAAATAAATCTCCGTAAAATTTTAGCTCATTTGGAGATGTGCAGAATAGGTATCTCTGACATAGCTTTTTGAGGTCCAGAATTCCAGCTGCCGGCAATCTCCCTCCTTGTGTAAATCTAGCATATTAAGAGAGAAAAGGCATTAGAATTGCTCCACAAAGTGTTATATTGATTAAAAACACTATAAATAACAGTAGCAAAACATGATGCAAAATGGACGTATCAGAGCGCAAGGTGATTGCTTATGCCTCGCGACAACTGCGTCCTCATGAAGAGAACTACCCAGTTCATAATCTCGAACTTGCTGCAGTTATTTATGCACTGAAGTTATGGCGACATTACCTTCTTGGTAATCGGTGCGAGATCTACACGGATCATCAAAGTCTAAAGTATCTGTTTACTCAGCCAGATTTGAATCTCCGTCAACAGAGATGGATGGAAAACATTACAGACTATGAATGCGGTATTACAGATACCCCTGGCGAGGCTAATGTAATGGCCGATGCCTTGAGTCGCAAGTCTTATTGCAACAATCTCATGGTTTAGCGAGCTCAACCCCTTCTTCATGAAGAACTTCGCAAGTTGAACCTTCATATTGTTCCACATGGTTTTCTCAATACCCTTGTCTTGGAACCAACTCTCGAGAAAGCTATCAAGTCTGCGCAAGCAAAAGACGTTGAAGTTGATCAGATGAAAAGAGATCTTTTCTTTGAAAAAGCCAGTGATTTCTCGCTTGCTGAAGATGGAACATTGTACTTCAGAGATCGCCTTGTGGTACCCCGGTTCGAACTTATGACAGACAAAGTAATGAAGGAGGCACATGATACACCGCTGTCTATTCATCCGGGTAGTACCAAGATGTATCACGACATCCGTCAAAGGTACTGGTGGTCTAAAATGAAACAAGATATTGCTCGTTATGTTGCCGAATGTGACATTTGTCGTCGCGTCAAGGCAGAACATCAGAAGCCTGCTGGACTTCTGCAACCGCTTCCTATTCCTGAATGGAAATGGGACAAGGTTCAAATGGATCTCATTACTGGCCTTCCCAAATTACAAAAGGGTCACGATGCTATTCTTGTCATCGTCGACCAATTCTCCAAAGTTGCACACTTCCTACCAGTCAAGGAGACGATCACTGCTAGTCAATTAGAAGACTTATATATCTCCAGAATTGTGACACTCCACGGTATTCCGAAGGAGATCAGTTCAGACCGTGGCAGCCTCTTCACCTCATATTTTGCTACCGTGTGCCACCCGGTGAGCACCACGCCTCTCCCCCTTGCTTTTGCCCTCGCTCCGCTGGCGCTAAGCTGCTGCTGCCGTGCTTGCCGAAGCTCGCCTCCACCGCCGTGCTCGTCGCCATCGCTACCGTCGCTGTCAAGCTCAACCGAGCGCGGAGTCGTGCTCAGCACACCCCCAGGAGGCCAACGCCGCCTCCAGCTCGCCCTCCCGTGCCCCGTAGCAACGTACTCGACCTCGGCCGATTCTGGCCATCCGCCGCGCTCGTCGACGCCGTCGCTGTAGGGCTTCTCCGGCGACGCCACCACCGCCAATCGGCGCGCCGTCGAACGCCCGTTCGAACGCGACCAGCCACGCCCGTTTTGGTGGCCTGTAGGCAATTCCTGACGCCGGCCGTAGCCCTCCGCCGCGTTTCGGCGTCGCCGGCGGCTAAACGCCGGTGGTCCGACGTGGCGCCTCCCTGGGGCCCACCCTGGGTCACTGCAGGTGGGTCCCGTGGGCCCCGTTGATCACATTGACTTTGTCAACGTGCTGACTGGACAGGGTCCAGTCACTGACATGTAGGCCCCACCAAATTAATTAATTAAATTGCTAATTAAACTAATCTGTTAACTAAATGTGACACTGACATGTGGGTCCCACTAGTTAATTAACATAATTAGTTAAATTAAACCTCTGCTGAGTAAAGCTGTCAATGACAGGTGGGACCCCCTGGCGAGTTTGACCAGTCAAAGTCCACAGTTGACTGCTGACTGGGCAGTCAACTGGGCCCCACTGTTAGCCTCATAAGCATTATGTTGGGTACATTTCTGGGTACCCGTAGCATTTTATCCATTTAATTTCGAATTAATAATTAATCCAGTAATTCCAGAAATTCAATAAAACTTTGGAAATTCATAGAAAATAAACCGTAACTCGGATGAAAATAATTTATATATGAAAAACGTTCAGAAAAATGAGACGAATCCGTTGGTGCCCTCCATGTAGTTGTCACATGCCTCTAACATTGCAAACATGGAACCTTCCCCTCCGGATCGTTTGTCCGATAATTGCCTAAAGCCGGGAAAATATCCCCAGATATTTTCCCGCTCCGTCTGTAACGTGTAGCACTGCGTTAGATCACCCCTAGCACAGCATGTTGCCATGACATGCATAGTGATGCATTTGTTTGCTTTGTATTTATTGTTCTTCCCTATCTTCTCTCCGATAGACTCCGAGACTGACGCTGCTCCCGAGTACGACTACGCCCCTGACGTCCAGCCCCTTTCAGCAGAGCTTCCAGGCAAGCAAAACCCCCTTGATCATTCCTATATCGCCTATTCTTTCTCTCTCATGCTTGCATTAGATTTTGCTACTGTTATTCGATAGCTCCTATTCTGATGCATAGCCTGATTTTGTAACTGCTATTGATACTTTATCTGTTGTCCTATATGCTTAGTATAGGCTGGTTAGTGATCCATCAGTGGCCCCACACCCTTGTCCGTGTTGCCTCGCTTTGTTACCGGATGACTCGATCCGTGTGATCGACGTGCAGAGACCGACACATCACCGCACCACCACCCCCCTTAGTTGTACGGCTCTGCAGAGCTACTATCGAGTGCCGAGGGTGACACCTCTTACCTCACTCCTGATGATATCTCTGTAGCGTAGCTAGTCGGTTGTGGGTTACCGAGGGTGATTCCTCTTTCACCACCTCCGATGATGCCTCTGTTGTGCAGTCCCTCAAGTGTGAACCTATCGAGGGTGATTCCTCCAAGTTCACCTTGACGGTTACATCGAGTAGGAATCCAACGAGGGTGATTCCTCGGATTCCCCCTTGATGTTATGGACACACGGATACCCCTGTCTTTACCTCAGTCTCTTGTTGAAGTCGGGTCGACCCCGAGGGGTACCAGCGAGAGATGTGAAGTCGGGTTGACCGTGAGGGTACCCGCGAGATAATTACGCGGTACGGCCGGGCAGGTAGACCGCCCTAGAGAGGGATGGGCCTGACCCTTGCCGTAAGTCCGCGAGACGGGGAGAAAGGATCACTGATCGTCACCGCGAGCTCCCAACACACTAACGGGTTTGGATATATGATCTGAGTAGGCCTCTGGCCTTTTCGCACTAGCCACCACGCGGGAATAAGTATGGGCACTCGGTGTCGTACGATTCTTCCGAAACCTCTTCAGACGTCAGCAGTTGAGCGGCGCGCGCCCGGGTGGACTGCGACAGCCTGCGTGTGTATACAGGGGCTAGGTCTGGACCCGGCCGCGTACGCAACGCTCAGGAGTGCAAAGGGCGATGGGCCCAAGACCCCTGAGCGCTTAGGATGTAGACCGGCGTGCCGACCTCTCTGTTGGGCCTAGGTAGGACTACGGCGTGTCGATCAGCCGAGACTGGGCATAACCGGATAAGTGTGTCCGGCCAGAGTTAATCGAGCGTGATGGGTAAGTTGGTGCACCCATGCAGGGAAGTTATCTATTCAAATAGCCGTGTCCACGGTAACAAGACGCTCGGAGAGTATCCCGATCTACTACAACTAGAACTGGATACTTGTGGTGCTTAATAATATGTTGGCTCCGGGATCGCTTTCTCGCAGGGAGTCGAGGAAGGATCTCTGGGCGTTACTACTACTTACTTATTACTTTATAATATGCTAATCTGCACTCTTCTAATGCTGCAAGATGCTAGTCTTTGATAGGCTAGGCCTTTCCCCTCTACTCTGGCATTCTGTAGTTTAGTCCACAGATACATCCCCTTCCCTTTTGATACCGATGCATAATTAGCATAGTTCTGATGTAAGTCTTGCGAGTACTTTGGATGAGTACTCATGGTTGCTTTGCTATCTTTTTCCCCCCTACCCGATTGCTGCGATCAGATGACGGAGCCCCGGAGCCAGCTGACCCCGTCGACGACTACTACTACCACACCAACGGAGCCTACTACTACGTGGAGACCGCCGAACAGGAGTAGTTCGGAGGCTCCCAGGCAGGAGGCCTGCGCCTTTTCGATCTAGATGTCGTTGTTTTGCTCAGCCTTCTTAAGGCAAACTTGTCTAATTATGTCTGTACCCAGATACTGATGCTTCCGCTGACTCTTGTGTATTCGAGCTTATGTATTCGAGCCCTCGAGGCCCCTGGCTTGTAATATAAAGCTTGTAATATTTTATTTGTGTCTAGAGTTGCGTTGTGATATCTTCCCATGAGTCTCTGATCTTGATCGTGCGCATTTGCGTGTATGATTAGTGCACGATTGAGCCGGGGGCGTCACAATCAACTTCTTTGTGTCCTCCTCATTGAGAGCTCGGAGATACTCGGGAACAAAAATCTGGATCAAAACCGTGGCAAACACCCACACTCATTTGAGTGTGGTATCTTCTCCAATGCGAAGATAGTTATCGGTGTAGTCAGCCGGAATGCCATTTGCTATCATTCTCATTGCTGCCGATATCTTTTGGTATGAATTAAACACAAGAAAACCGGCGACATTCCTCCGGCGAGTGAAAAAACATCAGGTTTGCTCGCAAGCTTCCACAATGCGAACAAAAAGAGATCTACGCATTCGATAACGCCTACGGAAGAGGTGGGCTGGATAGGTTGGTACCTCGGCAAAGTAGTCTTTCATGAGCATGGAATGGCTGAGAGCGCTTGTGCAGATTGCAAATATGGCTAACCTTCGATCCTCAACGCTTTCTCTTCTTGCCGCCCTCTAATTCTTGGACGAGACACAACAAGACAAGGTACGACCTCGTCGTCAAAAAGCAAATCCTCTATGTCGAAATCATCCGACTCCGACAACGACGGCGAACTCCAATGAATGTCCATCTAAAAAATAAATTTGCAATTTAACTACATATCGCTCGTCTCCTAAAATTAAACCCACAACAACCACCAAAAAATTACCTTTGGCCACAAGGACGGCACTGTTTCTTCCCCACCGACGGCTGGTAGCAGATCTGCCACCCCTACTTCCCCATGGACGCGAGGCCCCAAACCCACGGCCGTTGCGAGCATGAATCCGCGGCTCAATCACGCCCGGAGCAGCCTCTTCCGACCACAACGGGGCCCTCGCGCCGAGCTCAGCGACGGATCCATGGGGCGGCGGCGCTCACGCGCGCGGGGTAAGGAATGGCCACCCACGAGCTCCCAAAGTGGTGGAAAAGATGTGGCGGACGGCGGGGGAGCTACTCGATGGCGCGGGGTTGCCGGCGGTAGCAGGAATCAATAGCGAGATGCTGCGGCGGCGGCGGAGGAATAGAGGGCGCGTGCTGAAACTTCCACCCCGTCAAAATTTCCTAGCGATTGGCGAAACGAAAAATGAGGCCGCGAAAACTGGACATATGGCGCATTCAGGGTCCAATATCCCGCTCCCCCGGGGAAAAATCCGAGCCAGGCCGTTTTCAGGGACGTGCACGGGTCATTTATTCGCCTCGAAACCTAAAAACGACATTATTATTGCGGCTGGGGCGTTTTTCGGGATCTGCTAGCGATGCTCTGATGTATAGTCATGTCCTGTATTATTATCTTTTCACGAAGAATGGTCGCTTCTTATGAACAAGATGTATGCAAGTACAAAACTTACCGTTTGGAATAAATGTATAGCTATCTCAAAAAACAATCAACAACTAAAAAAAAAACTCTGATATACAAATTTGCACATGCGGATTTTTGGATCAAGCGAGCTATTTGATTTTTTCACTCCGAGACACGAGAGGACACCACTACTAGTACCCAATTACCCATGGATTTCTAAGAAGCAGCACTAGACCACGGGATTGACGACTTGCCCTGCAAAAAGCACTATGCCACTCTCGTCCTCCCTGATGAGGAACAGGAACGGGTGATCTGCAACGAAGTCGACGCGCACCGGCTCCTCCCCTCCGATGGAGCAGCCCGTCATCATGTCAGCTTCAGTGGCTGCAGCGGCATGGTTCCGTTCTCGTCGACCTCAACCACGCACTCGTGTAGCACGCTGCCCACCGCGAGAGGTCCCGAGTAGTCAACCATCTCCGCGAAGTCATGTGAAGCGCAGAACGGTCGCTCCAGCTCCATATCCTTCAGCAGGTCCGACGCATCCACCTTGCGCGACACCTTGAACTTGGGGATCTTGAAGTCCCCAACTTCGACCGACTGCGCGGGAGCGCTGCGGTTCAGGAACCCGGCCGTGTCGGAGCTGAGCTCGCGGATCAGCGCCTGCAGCCCGTCGCGCTCGTCGGGGAGATAGATGTGCATGCTGAAGCTGTGCCTGCCGCCGACCCTGCCGGAATCGTAGGGCAGCTGCAGGACTTTGAAGCCTGGGTGGGAGCTGATGCGCTGCCGTTTTTCGCTCGTCATGAACGGCACGCGCACACTGCTCCCGTCGGCCAAGAAGAAGTCGCCGTCCTCGGTGTCTTTGCGATCGAACGGGCGCAGCCATGAGCCTCTCAGGTAGAGCGCGTTGCCGATGACCAGGGCGGTGTCGCTGTCGAGGTGGCCGTCCAGCATGAGTTCTTTGATCAGGCCGCCTGTCTTGTCCTCGAACCAGCGGTTGATCTCAACTCTCGCCTCGTCAGGCTTCATTAGAGATTGGACACACCAAAGAGTTAATGCAGATAAGCGGTGATCAAATCTAGCCAGCAGAAAATTCGCAATAACAGTAGAAATAAATCATATTGCTCATATAGATAAATCACCTTTTCTTGGAAAGACATGGCTTGAGCTGTGGCATTGTACTGGGAGGCGACCATGTCTGCGAAGGCAGGCCTAAGCTGGAGCGACGAATCCACCCAAACGCCTACGGCGCACCGGACGTCGGGCTCCGAGCCATTGCCCCGAGCGAGGAATGCAGAGGCTGCATGGGAGGCGAGGGATGCATGCGCCATGCCGCCGGAGGGGCCTAGGAAGGACACGATCTGGTTGAGGGTGTCACCCGTGGCACCGGCAGCGAGAAGGACGAGGACGTAGTAGAAGGACAGCGGGGAGAAGGCCAGGTTGGTTTGGTTGCCGCCGAGGTGGAGGAGGAACCGCATGGAGAGGGCGGCCAGGTCCCTCACGGCTCCCGCCATGGCCTCCGTGTCCATGGAACGGCGGCGCGGTGTGGTATGGTGTTGCTGGAGAGGGGTTTTGTAAGACGAAGGCAGATGCGTACGTGGTGTGAAAATTGGTATGGCTGATTTCTTTCCGTGCGTTTTGTAACCGGAGGTGAGGTGCTCCAGAGGTTTCCTATCCATTAATGATTGATTCAAACATGGTAATTTGTGTCAACCTTAATTCAATTATGGAACTCCTCGGTTCAAAAAATAATAATTATGGAACTCCTTCGCCACGAAGCGAGTATGTCTGTAATTGAAAGGAATATTCTAGTCAGATTACTACTTCCTTTGCATATACAGGATACTAGATCGTTGATGGCGCGCGTTGCTGCGCCCATCCATTTTTGCAATAGAATAAAAATATTTTTCATAAATATTATACATAAATAAAGTGCAAAAAGGCGGGTATGATTTTTTATTAAAATTTAAATTGTACAAAAAAGGTATAAATTGTTGCACTACTCAGCCATACTAAGTAATGTATAGAACCGGTGAAACAACACTGCGATTTAATGAAGTGATATCGGACATATCATAGATAAAATTTTGGATAGTACATTACATAGAAACACTAAGTAGTACTCGTAATACCTTAGTATGACATGACATATATCAACAACAGCATAAAGTACATGGACCGAGCCTAGGTAACCAAGGAGAACAGCATTATCATCCCTACTATGGTGCTCTTTTTGCATTCATGTGTAAAGTAAATTTATACAAAAAAGCCTAATCGAAAAGGTAGCTCGTAAGCATAATTGCCTAACTTCGAATATACATATTTATTCTTTGTAGGTAGAATTAGTGTTGATATAATCTAATGTATGGCATTAATATTTGTCCCCATGTGATGGAATGATAAATTCAGTTTCTCAAACTAACATCATACTGAATTTAGATCAGCAGCAAGTTATCCGAATTTGTGAAGGACCCACAATCAAGCATACTCCAGATGCAACGGATGGTCAATAATTCTTTTTCGTTGCCAAGGACTTGGCGATTGTACCTGCAACAAATTAATTGTGGAAAACATCATAAGCATGAGCCAAAACTGATTACAAACACTAAGTTACGAACAAAGCAAATACCCAAGAGCTGCTCACCACAAGACAATGGGATTGTAGCGAAGGAAAATCTATGCAAATTTGAAGATAAAAAGGCAACCTCGTCGATAAGAATAGCTCATAGATTGTTATTGCTGGATGAAGAAGGCACATGTACCACAAAGGGTAAGAAAAACATTGTGTGAGATGATATAACTCATTTCAGAAAGGTAGAAGATTAAAAATACTACATGTGATTGAGGATGCACCTCATAGATGGTGGACTCTGAAATAATCGAACTACTACACAATAGCAGGAATGCTTGCTAGAACAAAAATAGTGAAGAATATCGTTGTGGCATTAATCCCCATTCACGAGAAGAGACCATTCAAAAAATGAACACAACAGAAATTTACAACATTCTAATGCAAGCAACTTCTGTTATGCACAGAGTTCCAAGAATGGAAATGTCATTTTCTTGAAGTATTCTGCTAGTGGCATATGGAATATCATTATGGAATTCGTTGCATCCACACAAGTGATAAGTGCATACATCCAAGTCAGCGCAGTTGATTGAGTGTAGCTACAAAATAAGCTTGCTTCTTGGACCAAAATTTGCTGCCAGTTTATAAGAGATAGACCATTTGTGCGACAATAAAGTGAAAACATCAGTCCTTTGAACCATGAAACTGGAATACCTCCTCTCTGCTCACCTGGAAGTAGCAAACAATAAATCAATGAAAAATCTTAGTATTATAGAAAGGTAAAATTCCAGATAGAAACACGGATAAACAAACAATCCGTAGAATCATTTTGTTGCCTCAACGACAAATGATAGCCTCCATATATGAGCATCACGCAACTGCTTTATTGGAACTAAAGTAACACACACATACCTGGAGCACCATCATCCTCAGATGTGGTGAAGCTCCCCCTAAACATAGGAGATGCAGGGACGGCAAAACTGCTTACACATGTGTTTTTATTGTATTTTTTGAAACAGTACTTCGTATAGAGAACTTGTAAAAATTAATTACAATGCGCATGGTTTTAGTTAATGAAGCTTTACCATGTAAAAAACAAATTTAATAAGGGACCAACACTTGATTCTTTTTGAACTCAGTCTTATGTGTAGAAAGAAATTAAGAACTGATATAAGAAAAATATACCATCAACCTATGAACGTGCTATTGCTACCATTACAGTGAAGAACATGTACATGATAGAAGAGTGCTATTCGTTGTCCTCCTGCTTGCTTCTCCTCAAAGACGTAGGAAAAGGCAGAGCGGCATGGATGTGGCGCAGAAGCGTGGTGGCCAAGCCGTGGAGCAAGCTGACAAGTTGTGGTGGGCCCCGCTGCCATTAGCTCGCTTGCGTGCTTTCCCTTTTTCTTCCACAAAAGCTGTTAGAGCATGCAAACATGTCCACTTAGATTCTTTTCCATGTCAGGATATTCCTCTTGAAGGTGCAGAAATAAGCCACTTCAGCGCCACTCCGCCATAGAAATTTCAGATATCTCATAAGAACCAATTTTTTTTCGCAATTAATGTGTTCAGAATGTTCATCACGTCTCTCGTCACCAAACACCTACAGTAAAAAAAACATATCACTTACAATTTACAAATATTCTTGATATTGAGGTTCGTAGTATTGTTCAGGATCACAACATGACTTGGAACACAAAGAATTAAGATCATTTTTACATATAACCACTTCTCGGATTAAAGCAACCATTAAACTGTGCGACCATCTTAGAATTTTTAAAAATTCCGAAGGTTTGAGAAAAGGTACCTTCGTTGTAGCTGATCTGCCTCCATTAAGAATCCAACCTCACATTCCAGTTGTGATGTGGCATCTATGATCAACTGTACGAGATTGGCATCAATCCGAGCAGTGAAATAGTGATGACCACCTCCAAGAGTAACAATGTATTTTAATAGGTTGAGAACTCTACAGCAAAGCTTGAGCCCGGGTAAATATTAGATTGCTTACACAGTTACACTTCAAATAAAATCCAACACTACAAGCTGGACTGAAAGTAAGTGTGACAGCTCACACCCAAAACCCCCCATAGTTCCGCACCAACTGCCCATCGTCCGACCACTTCAAACTTGCAGTGCGATTGCACATAGCCACTGCTGCCATGGGAATCCACACACACACACACACACGCAGTTGCCGCTCGATCAGGCAGGGTGCTTAACCTCGTGCTAATCAAAGATGGAAAGAGAAATGGGGAAGCGGGAGAGGGAGAGAGATCGAGATCATACATTCATACCTGGCCCTCAAACATCGCCGAAGTCGAGGGGCGGCCGACGGCCGGGTGCGGCTGCCTTGTTTCCGCTCGACTCGCCATCCCTCCATCCTTCGGTTCTCATCTCTTATCTTCCTCTCCCCTTTGATTCCACAAGCACAGAGTATCGAAACATAGAGGTGAGGTGGTAGCGGTGTGGAGGCAAGGCCAGTGGGAAGGATCGAGGAGGAGATGGTTGTGCGCTCTCTCTCGACGGCGGCGCACCTAGGTTACACATTGGGAGTGCTGGAGCTCTCGTGCAGCCCTACAGCTGGATCGTGTTTTCCTCAACGCTACATGGGCTGCAATCCGGGTGCCAGGCCCGATTAACCAGGATGCTCAGATTTTTCTACGGGAATAGCTTCCCTTAAGGACAGCCGATCAATTAGCATTTGGACGGCCAAGGACAATCATCTCATGCGATCCAACGGACGAAAAGGCACATGGTCAGAGATGACTCGAAAGTGGTTCAGTTTTACTGTCCTTAATATCATATAAAAAAAACATAACCATACCACGGCGACTGGGGTCGTATCGTTTGCGATCTAGCCTGTCGCAGCCGCCGTCCTCCGGCAACCTCGGTTGTCGGTGGTGAGAGGGGCGCCGGATCCACATGTGTAGATCGTTTTGGGCATTAGTAGCTTAGATTTTGGACATCAGGTATGAGCACATGGCAACTCCAAACGTTATCGACAGTAAGTTTAGTGAGGCGAGAATGACAACTTAAGTTGTCAAGCATGGCAACTTTCGTGATTCAGTTTATTTTTGATTGAAACTAGCCTTCTGTCATGGGAAATTGCCATCCATGTGTGACTGGAATTGCCATCGAAAAACGTCACGGCCTAAGTGCCATGCACCTGACGTGTGACACTTATCATTTGGGTAGTTTTTTGGGTTGTTCATCGTCTTGGCTTCGGCGGTGACGATGGCAGCGCTGAATAAAGAATCTTCGGATCCTTCCCCGACGAGGCGATCCGCTATATGGTTGGGGTTGGATTTGAAAACCAGTCCGTTCAAGCAAAGATGGCGTGGCGGCGACAGCATCCTCGTGGTGGACTTGTGTCCTCGGGTTCCGCCGTTGCAGTGACGTTTGCTCCAGCGCCGGCGCGGAGCTTGTGAGGTAGTCCAGGAGCGGATGCAGAATGTGCTCTGCATCGGCGGCATCTGAAAGATGATGAATTGTGTGCTGGGTTTGTGGCAGACAGGTATGGTTTTCTCTTTCGGCGTCTTAGTCGTGCGGGAGTGCCATATCTGGAGCTCGATGGCATGTCTGGGGTGTTGCCCTGGTCTGATTCGTTCAACAGTAATGGCTTTGCCTTTGGTGAGCCACCTTGGAGGTCTGCAAAGCTGCATATCAGCGATGGAGCCGCGTCAAGCTCAGGTGAGGAGGCGATCCGTCGTTTTTTTTTCTTTGGCGGCTGTTGTGGTGGTGCCGGAGGCAGATGACGGGCGTTGGTGTCAAGCTCAGGCGATTCTTCGGTTTTGATTGTATTTCTCTTTCTTTGATGGTGTTCTTTTGTGCAAAGACTAGCATTCTCCTGTCTTTCAGTTTTGTCAGGTCAGTATCTACGCGACTTGTGCTATGATCTTTTTAATATAAATGACACATGTATTACATGCAAAGAAAATATCATACAAAACACTAATAGTTAGGGCATCTCCAACGCCGACACACAAATTTCCTCCCGCATCCGTCCACGGAAAGGGGGGACCAGTCCTTGGACACTGATGCCGGAGGCCGCCATCCAACGTTGCCCGCATACATTTCAACCACTGTTTGAACTAATCAGACAAAAATCATTACATTTTTTTAACTAGAAACGATAACGGACTAAGATAAAACTAGTCTACGGCCGGCGCCGGCGGATATCCATTCCAACGACATGGATACCCTTGACTAGTCTATGGCCGGCCGCGGCGGATCTCCATTGTCTTCCCCATGGCCGGCAGCCGTGAGCCCAGGGAAGTATATGCTTCAGTGCAAATGGTGGCTCGCTTCCCCACCGCTCATCGGAGTGGAACCGCCAGCTGATGCTTCAGCCGGAGGGGAAGGGTGCCCTAAGATGCACGGATCAGGGTTGGTTTTTTGGGTAGGGGGACGACGGTGCTGTGTACGTCGGCGTCGCCTCAGTGGTGGCCTTCATGGGACCCAAGCAGCGGCGGCCTCCCATGTTCTACTTCTCCTCGATGATGGCCGCGGGCGCAGACGTGCGGGCCACCGCCTCGTCGATGTCCATGTAGTCAGCTTCTTTCTCTGCCGACAGGGCGCGGTTACACGCGCGTTGACGGCGGATGGTGCGGTCGCAGGCGTGGTACGACATGGCGTCGTCCACGGTAGCCACGATGCCCGTCCCGCCGTGCTCTCCCTCCCCCCTCCCTGTGCCAGCCTGGAGGAATTCACCACTCCTCGGCGAGCTGAACCACGCGCCGGCTTGGAGCTTCAGCCTTCGCCAGCTGTCCTGCAACGGCCTGGACCGTCAATGGAGCTAGAACAGACAGTTGCCTGGCTTGTGACCGGCGGGCTCAACGGGCCACCCAGCCGACTTTTATGCCGGAGAACTCTTCTTCCTGCTTGTCGGATGCCATGGAGAAAATTGTTCAAGGAGGAAATGGGGAGCGGAGGTGCGGTCCTTGCCCGGCGTCTGGCATCATTTAAATAGTGGGCGGACGCGAGGAGCCTACCGGCGTTGTGTTTAATGTCGACCGGCTCGCGAACGGGCGTGTGGCCAGAGTAGGTTTCTCGACACATGCACGGGTTTTATGGAGGAACGAGGGCAGTCTGCAGCCGTTTGAATGCGGCGAGGAGGCGTGTTCAGCCGGGCGTGCAATGGGCGGCGCCCTTGGCCGGGCGCCGCTTCAATGGCGGAGGCAGTGAGAGGTCGCGTCCGCTCTGGGCCGGCTTCAATGTGGAGTGGCCGCTCTACAGCGGCATGAATGCGGGTAGCTGGCGCCGGGCGGGAACGCGCGTGGACGAGGGAGGAGGGTTTCGGGTGGGCCAAGGTGGTCAGAAGCGGGCGTGGGTGCTGTCTGGATGCCCGCTAAGTCCCCCACGTTTGTCTCCGATTTGAGAGAGAAAGTGCGTCTGGACCGCTCTGTGGACCGATACAGACCCGCGCTGGATGGCACAACACGTCCGTACCGCGCGGTCCGGACGTATGTGATACGTCTCCGTCGTATCTATAATTTTTTATTGTTTCATGCCAATATTTTACAACTTTTATATACTTTTGGTAACATTTTATATGATTTTCTTGGACTAACATATTGATCCAGTGCCCAGTGCTAGTTCCTGTTTGTTGCATGTTTTTTGTTTCACAGAAAATCCATATCAAACGAAGTCCAAACGCTATAAAAATTTACGGAGATTTATTTTGAAATATATGTGATTTTTGGGAAAAAGAATTAACGCGAGACGATGCTCGAGGACACGGCAAGCCTGCAGGGCACGGGCCCCCCTGGGCGTGCCTAGGTGTCTTGTGGCTCCCCTGTAGGTCGGTTGAGGTTGTCCTTCTGCCGCAAGGAAGCTAATATCCGGATAAAAATCCCCTCAAAATTTCAGCCCAATCGGAGTTACGGTTCTCCGGGAATTTAAGAAATGCCGAAGGGCCAGAAAACAGGAACGCGAAACAGAAGAGAACAGAGAGAGAGATCCAATCTCGGAGGGGCTCCTGCCCTCCGGGAGCCATGGCGGCCATGGACCAGAGGGGAAACTCTCCTCCCATCTAGGGGGAGGCCAAGGAAGAAGGAGGGGGGCTCTCTCCCCCTCTCTCCCAGTGGCGCCGGAACGCCGCCGGGGCAATCATCGTGACGGCGATCTACACCAACAACTTCGCCGCCGTCAACACCAACTCTCTCCCCCTCTATGCAGCGGTGTAACACCCCTTCTCCCCGCTGTAATCTCTACTTAAACATGGTGCTTAACGCTATATATTATTATCCAATGATATGTGGCAATTCTATGATGTTTGAGTAGATTCGTTTTGTCCTATGGGTTGATTGATGATCGAGATTGGTTTGAGTTGTATGTTTTATTTTGGTGCTTGATGACACAAAAGTATAGGGGATCAATCGTAGTCCTTTCGATAAGTAAGAGTGTCGAACCCAACGAGGAGCAGAAGGAAATGACAAGCGGTTTTCAGCAAGGTGTTTTCTGCAAACACTGAAATTATCGGTAACGAGTAGTTTGATAGTAAGATAATTTGTAACAAGTGACAAGTAGAAATAGTAACGAAGAGTGCAGCAAGGTGGCCTAATCCTTTTTGTAGCAAAGGACAAGCCAGAACGATCTCTTATAGTAAGCAAAGCGTTCACGAGGACACATGGGAATTTCATCTAGTCACTTTCATCATGTTGATTTGATTCGCGTTCGCTACTTTGATAATTTGATATGTGGGTGGACCGGTGCTTGGGTGCTATTCTTACTTGAACAAGCATCCCACTTATGATTACCCCCTCTCGCAAGCATCCGCAAATATGAAAGAAAAATTAAGATAACTCTAACCATAGCATTAAACATATGGATCCAAATCAGCCCCTTACGGAATAGCGCATAAACTAGGGTTTAAGCTTCTGTCACTCTAGCAACCCATCATCTAATTACTACTCCACAATGCATTCCCTTAGGCCCAAAGATGGTGAAGTGTCATGTAGTTAATGTTCACATGACACCACTAAGAGAATCAGCTGTTGGGGAACGTTGCATGGAAAACAAAAAATTTCTACGCACACGCAAGATCTATCCATGGAGATGCATAGCTACGAGAGGGGGAGTGTGTCTACGTACCCTCGTAGACCGTAAGCGGAAGCGTTAGAACAACGCGGTTGATGTCGTTGAACAACTTCACGATCCAACCGACCGAGCACCGAACGTACGGCACCTCCGCGTTCAGCACACGTTCAGCTCGGTGACGTCCTCGACTTCTTGATCCAGCAAGACGGTGAGGTAGTGGATGAGTTCCGGCAGCACGACGGCGTGGTGACAGTGATGGTGATGCTATCTCCGTAGGGCTTCGCCCAAGCACTGCGAAAATATGACCGAGGGACGGAACTGTGGAGGGGGGCGCCGCACACGGCTAAGACAATGTTGTGTCTCCTTTGGGGCGCCCCCTCTCCTCTATTTATATATGTGTAGGGCTTGGAGTAGAAGGAATAGTGTCACGTGAACAGTAACCGTGAATAGTACACACGTGGACTTGGACTCCAAAGTCCAATCCTATTCCTACTAGGACTCTCCTTTTTTTTCCTTCCCTAGCAGCGTGGGCTTTTGAGGACTTGGTGCGCCTGGCCCAATAAGGCCAGGGCGCCTCCCCTTAGCCCATGCCAGCCCTTTGGGACGTGGTGGACCCACTTGTGGACTTCCGGAACCCTCCGGAATCCTCCGGAACCTTCTGGAAGCTTCCCGGTACAATACCGAAAAAACTGCACCTTTTTCCGGAACCCAAAATATGACTTCCCATATATAAATCTTTACCTCTCGACCATTCCGAGACTCCTCGTGACGTCTGAGATCTCATCCGGGACTCCGAACAATATTCGGTTACCAATTCACATAACTCATATAACACTATATCGTCAACGAACGTTAAGCGTGCGGACTCTACGGGTTCGGGAATGATGTAGACATGACTGAGACGCCTCTCCGGTCAATAACCAATAGCGGAACCTGGATGCTCATATTGGTTCCTACATATTCCACGAAGATCTTATCGGTCGAACCGCAATGACAACATACGTAATTCCCTTTGTCCGTCGGAATGTTACTTGCCCGAGATTCGATCGTCGGTATCTCCATACCTAGTTCAATCTCGTTACCGGCAAGTCTCTTTACTCGTTCCGTAATACATCATCCCGTAACTAACTCCTTAGTCACTTTGCTTGCAAGCTTCTTATGATGTGCATTACCGAGAGGGCCCAGAGATACCTCTCCGAAACACGGAGTGTTAAATCCCAGTCTCGATCCATGCCAACTCAACGGACATCTTCGGAGAGACCTGTAGAGCATCTTTATGATCACCCAGTTACGTTGTGACGTTTGATAGCACACAAGGTATTCCTCCGGTATCCAGGAGTTGCATGATCTCATGGTCTGAGGAACATGTATTTGACATTCAAGAAAGCAGTAGCAATAAACAGATCGATCATATGCTAAGCTAACGGATGGGTCTTGTCCATCACATCATTCTCCTAATGACGTGATCCCGTTATCAAATGACAACTCATGTCTATGGTTAGGAAACCTTAACCATCTTTGATCAACGAGCTAGTCTAGTAGAGGCTCACTAGGGACACGGTATTTGTTTATGTATTCACACATGTATTTAAGTTTCGGTCAATACAATTCTAGCATGAATAATAAACCTTTATCATGAACAAGGAAATATAAAATAATAACAACTTTATTATTGCCTCTAGGGCATATTTCCATCAGTCTCCCACTTGCAGTAGAGTCAATAATCTGGATTACATAGTAATGAATCTAACACCCATGGAGTCTTGGTGCTGATCATGTTTTGCTCGTGGAAGAGGCTTAGTCAACGGGTCTGCCACATTCAGATCCGTGTGTACTTTGCAAATTTCTATGTCTCCATCCTTGACATATTCACGAATGGAGTTGAAGCGTCTCTTGATGTGTTTGGTCTTCTTGTGAAACCTGGGCTCCTTGGCTATGGCAATTGCTCCAGTGTTGTCACAAAAGATTGTCATTGGACCCGATGCACTAGGTATTACACCTAGATCGGATATGAACTCCTTCATCCAGACTCCTTCATGTGTTGCTTCCGAATCAGCTATGTATTCCGCTTCACACGTAGATCCCGCCACGACGCTCTGCTTGGAACTGCACCAACTGTCAGCTCCACCATTTAATATAAATACGTATCCGGTTTGTGACTTAGAGTCATCCGGATCAGTGTCGAAGCTTGCATCGACGTAACCCTTTACGACGAGCTCTTCGTCACCTCCATAAACGAGAAACATGTCCTTGGTCCTTTTCAGGTACTTCAGGATATTCTTGACCGCTGTCCAGTGATCCACTCCTGGATTACTTTGGTACCTCCCTGCCAAACTTATGGCAAGGCACACATCAGGTCTGCTACACAGCATGGCATACATAATAGAACCTATGGCTGAGGCATAGGGAATGACTTTCATTTTCTCTATATCTTCTGTCGTGGTCAGGCATTGAGTCTGACTCAACTTCACACCTTGCAAGACAGGCAAGAACCCTTTCTTTGACTGATCCATTTTGAACTTCTTCAAAACTTTGTCAAGGTATGTGCTTTGTGAAAGTCCTATCAAGCGTCTTGATCTATCCCTATAGATCTTGATGCCCAATATATAAGCAGCTTCACCGAGGTCTTTCATTGAAAAATTCTTATTCAAGTATCCCTTTATGCCATCCAGAAATTCTATATCATTTCCAATCAACAATATGTCATCCACATATAATATTAGAAATGCTACAGAGCTCCCACTCACTTTCTTGTAAATACAGGCTTCACCGTAAGTCTGTACAAAACCATATGCTTTGATCACCTCATCAAAGCGTATATTCCAACTCCGAGATGCTTGCACCAGTCCATAGATGGATCGCTGGAGCTTGCACACTTTGTTAGCACCCTTAGGATTGACAAAACCTTCTGGTTGCATCATATACAACTCTTCTTTGAGAAAACCATTAAGGAATGCAGTTTTGACATCCATTTGCCAGATTTCATAATCATAAAATGCGGCAATTGCTAACATGATTCGGACAGACTTAACCATCGCTACGGGTGAGAAAGTCTCATCGTAGTCAACCCCTTGAACTTGTCGAAAACCTTTCGCGACAAGTCGAGCTTTGTAGACAGTGATATCAGCATCTGTCTTCCTCTTAAAAATCCATTTATTCTCAATGGCTTGCCGATCATCGGGCAAGTCCACCAAAGTCCACACTTTGTTCTCATACATGGATCCTATCTCAGATTTCATGGCCTCAAGCCATTTGTCGGAATCCGGCTTATCATAGCTTCTTCATAGTTCGTAGGTTCGCTGTTGTCTAACAACATAACTTCCAGAACAGGATTACCGTACCACTCTGGTGCGGAACGTACTCTGGTCGACCTACGAAGTTCAGTAGTAACTTGATCTGAAGTTTCATGATCTTTTTCATTATCTTCCTCTCTTATTGGTGTAGGCATCACGGGAACGGTTTTCTCTGATGAGCTACTTTCCAATTCGAGAGAAGGTACAATTACCTCATAAAGTTCTACTTTACTCCCACTCACTTCTTTCGAGAGAAACTCCTTCTCTAGACAGGACCCATTCTTGGCAACAAAGACCTTGCCTTCGGATCTGTGGTAGAAGGTGTACCCAATTGTTTCTTTAGGGTATCCTATGAAGACGCACTTCTCCGCTTTGGGTTCGAGCTTATCAGGTTGAAGCTTTTTCACATAAGCATCGCATCCCCAAACTTTAAGAAACGACAGCTTAGGTTTCTTGCCAAACCATAGTTCATATGGTGTCATCTCAACGGATTTAGACGGTGCCCTATTTAACGTGAATGCAGCTGTCTCTAATGCATAACCCCAAACAATAGTGGCAAATCGGTAAGAGACATCATAGAACATACCATATCCAATAAAGTACGGTTACGACGTTCGGACACACCATTACGCTGTGGTGTTCCAGGTGGCGTGAGTTGTGAAACAATTCCACATTTTCTTAAATGAAGGCCAAACTCGTAACTCAAATATTCGCCTCCGTGATCAAATCGTAGAAACTTTATTTTCTTGTTACGATGATTCTCTACTTCACTCTAAAATTCTTTGAACTTTTCAAATGTTTCAGACTTGTGTTTCATCAAGTAGATATACCCATATCTACTCAAATCATCTGTGAAGGTTAGAAAATAACGATACCCGCCGCATGCTTCAACATTCATCGGACCGCATACATCGGTATGTATTATTTCCAACAAATCAGTAGCTCGCTCCATTGTTCCGGAGAATGGATTTTTAGTCATCTTGCCCATGAGGCATGGTTCGCAAGTATCAAATGATTCATAATCAAGAGATTCCAAAAGTCCATCCGCATGGAGTTTCTTCATGCGCTTTACACCAATATGACCTAAACGGCAGTGCCACAAGTATGTTGCACTATCATTATCAACTTTGCATCTTTTGGCATCAATATTATGAATATGTGTATCACTACGATCGAGATTCAACAAGAATAGACCATTCACAAAAGGTGCGTGACCATAAAAGATGTTACTCATATAAATAGAACAACCATTATTCTCTGACTTAAATGAATAACCATCTCGCAATAAACAAGATCCAGATATAATGTTCATGCTCAACACTGGCACCAAATAACAATTATCGAGGTCTAAAACTAATCCCGAAGGTAGATGTAGAGGTAGCGTGCCGACGGCGATCACATCAACCTTGGAACCATTCCCGACGCGCATCGTCACCTCGTCCTTAGCCAATCTTCGCTTATTCCGTAGCTCCTGTTTCGAGTTACAAATATGAGCAACCGAACCAGTATCAAATACCCAGGCGCTACTGCGAGCATTAGTGAGGAACACATCAATAACATGTATATCAAATATACCTTTGCTCACTTTGCCATCCTTCTTATCCGCCATCATCTTTCAACTTAGCTTTCTCTAGGAACGCATTAAAATTCAACGGAACAGTAGCATGGGCCATTTATCTAACATAAATATGCAAAGAAACTATCAAGACTAAGTTCATGATAAATTAAGTTCAATTAATCAAATTACTAATGAACTCCCACTTAAATTAACATCCCTTAAGTTAACTAAGTGATACATGATCCAAATCAACTAGCCCATGTCCGATCATCACGTGAGATGGGATAGTCATCAATGGTGAACATCTCCATGTTCATCATATCTACTATATGACTCATGTTCGACCTTTCGGTCTCCAGTGTTCCGAGACCATGTCTGTACATGCTAGGCTCATCAAGATTAACCCAAGTATTCTGCTTGTGTAAAACTGGCTTACACCCGTTGTATGTGAACGTATAATCTATTACACCCGATCATCATGAGGTGCTTCGAAACGACGAACTTTAGCAACGGTGCATACTCGGGGAGAACACTTTTATCTTGAAATTTAGTGAAGGGATCATCTTATAATGCTACCGCCGTTCTAAGCAAAATAAATGCATAAAGGATAAACATCACATGCAATCAAAATATGTGACATGATATGGCCATCATCTTGTGCTTTTGATCTCCATCTCCAAAGCATCGTCATGATCTCCATCGTCACCGGCTCGACACCTTGATCTCCATCGTTGCGTCGTGGTCGTCTTGCCAACTATTGCTTCTACAACTATTGCTAACGCATAGCGATAAAGTAAAGCAATTACATGGCGCTTGCATTTCATACAATAAAGAGACAACCATAAGGCTCCTGCCGGTTGCCGATAATTTACAAAACATGATCATCTCATACAATAACGTATATCACATCATGTCTTGACCATATCACATCACAGCATACCCTGCAAAAACAAGTTAGACGTCCTCTACTTTGTTGTTGCAAGTTTTACGTGGCTGCTACGGGCTTCTAGCAAGAACCGTTCTTACCTACGGCACAAAACCACAACGGTGATTTATCAAGTTTGCTGTTTTAACCTTCAACAAGGACCGGCCGCAGTCAAATTCGATTCAACTAAAGTAGGAGAAACAGACACCCGCCAGCCACCTTTATGCAAAACAAGTTGCATGTCTGTCGGTGGAACCGGTCTCATGTACGTGGACATGTAAGGTTGGTCCGGGCCGCTTCATCTTACAATACCGCCGAATAAAAATAAGACGTTGGTGGTAAGCAGTATGACGATCACCGCCCACAACTCTTTGTGTTCTACTCGTGCATATCATCTACGCATAGACCTGGCTCATGATGCCACTGTTGGGGAACGTTGCATGGAAAACAAAAAAATTCTACGCACACGCAAGATCTATCCATGGAGATGCATAGCTACGAGAGGGGGAGTGTGTCTACGTACCCTCATAGACCGTAAGCGGAAGCGTTAGAACAACGCGGTTGATGTCGTCGAACAACTTCACGATCCAACCGACCGAGCACCGAACGTATGGCACCTCCGCGTTCAGCACACGTTCAGCTCGATGACGTCCTCGACTTCTTGATCCAGCAAGACGGTGAGGTAGTGGATGAGTTCCGGCAGCACGACGGTGTGGTGACGGTGATGGTGATGCTATCTCCGCAGGGCTTCGCCCAAGCACTGCGAAAATATGACCGAGGGACGGAACTGTGGAGGGGGGCGCCGCACACGGCTAAGACAATGTTGTGTCTCCTTTGGGGCGCCCCCTCTCCTCTATTTATATATGTGTAGGGGCTTCGAGTAGAAGGAATAGTGCCACGTGAACAATAACCGTGAATAGTACACACGTGGACTTGGACTCCAAAGTCCAATCCTATTCCTACTAGGACTCTCCCTTTTTTCCTTCCCTAGCGACGTGGGCTTTTGAGGACTTGGTGCGCCTGGCCCAATAAGGCCAGGGCGCCTCCCCATAGCCCATGCCAGCCCTTTGGGACATGGTGGACCCACTTGTGGACTTCCGGACCCCTCCGGAATCCTCCGGAACCTTCTGGAAGCTTCCCGGTACAATACCGAAAAAACTGCACCTTTTTCCGGAACCCAAAATATGACTTCCCATATCTAAATCTTTACCTCTTGACCATTTCGAGACTCCTCGTGACGTCCGGGATCTCATCCGGGACTCCGAACAATATTCGGTTACCAATTCACATAACTCATATAACACTATATCGTCAACGAACGTTAAGCGTGCGGACTCTACGGGTTCGGGAATGATGTAGACATGACTGAGACGCCTCTCTGGTCAATAACCAATAGCGGAACCTGGATGCTCATATTGGTTCCTACATATTCCACGAAGATCTTATCGGTCGAACCGCAATGACAACATACGTAATTCCCTTTGCCGTCGGTATGTTACTTGCCCGAGATTCGATCGTCGGTATATCCATACCTAGTTCAATCTCGTTACCGGCAAGTCTCTTTACTCGTTCCGTAATACATCATCCCATAACTAACTCCTTAATCACTTTGCTTGCAAGCTTCTTATGATGTGCATTACCGAGAGGGCCCAGAGATACCTCTCCGAAACACGGAGTGACAAATCCCAGTCTCGATCCATGCCAACTCAACGGACATCTTCGGAGATACCTGTAGAGCATCTTTATGATCACCCAGTGACATTGTGACGTTTGATAGCACACAAGGTATTCCTCCGGTATCCGGGAGTTGCATGATCTCATGGTCTGAGGAACATGTATTTGACATTCAAGAAAGCAGCAGCAATAAACAGAACGATCTTATGCTAAGCTAACGGATGGGTCTTGTCCATCACATCATTCTCCTAATGATGTGATCCCGTTATCAAATGACAACTCATGTCTATGGTTAGGAAACCTTAACCATCTTTGATCAACGAGCTAGTCTAGTAGAGGCTCACTAGGGACACGGTATTTGTTTATGTATTCACACATGTATTTAAGTTTCCGGTCAATACAATTCTAGCATGAATAATAAACCTTTATCATGAACAAAGAAATATAAAATAATAACAACTTTATTATTGCCTCTAGGGCATATTTCCATCATCAACAACATACATATCATCAAAATATGGAATGAATACCAAATTCACATGATTACTTATGACAAGACTTCTCCCATGTCCTCAAGAACAAAAGTAACTACTCACAAATCATAATCATGTTCAAGATCAGAGGGGTATTAAATAGCATAATGGATCTGAACATATAATCTTCCACCAAATAAACCAACTAGCATCGACTACAAGATGTAATCAACGCTACTAGCAACCCACAGGTACCAATCTGAGGTTTTGAGACAAAGATTGAATACAAGAGATGAACTAGGGTTTGAGATGAGATGGTGCTGTTGAAGATGTTGATGAAGATTGGTCCTCCCACGAGAGAGGATCGTTGGTGATGTCGATGGCGACGATTTCCCCCTCCCGGAGGGAAGTATCCCCGGCAGAATCTCTCCGCCGGAGAGCAAAAGTGTTCCTGCCCAAGTTTCGTCTCGAGACGGCGTCGCACCATCCCGAAAGTCTTCTCTCTATTTTTTTCTAGGGCAAATGGACTTATAAACCAGAAAATGGGGGCCAGAGGCTGGCCAGGGGCCCCACGAGCCACCAGGGCGCGCCTGGGGGGGTGTGGCGCGCCCTGGTGCCTCGTGGGCACCTGGGTGGCCCCCTCTGGTACTTCTTTGCTCCAGTATTTTTTATTTATTCCAAAATAAATCTCCGTAAAATTTCAGCTCATTTGGAGATGTGCAAAATAGGTATCTCTGACATAGCTTTTTCAGGTCCAGAATTCCAGCTGCCGGCATTCTCCCTCCTTGTGTAAATCTTGCATATTAAGAGAGAAAAGGCATTAGAATTGCTCCACAAAGCGTTATATTGATTAAAAACACTATAAATAACAATAGCAAAACATGATGCAAAATGGAAGTATCAACTCCCCCAAGCTTAGACCTCGTTTGTCCTCAAGCGAAAGCCGATATCGATAATCATGTCCACATGTTTAGAGAGAGAGGTGTCGATAAAAACAAAATACGGACATAGTAGCATCATGATCATTATTATAACAACAATATTTATTATCATAGAACTTCTCATGAGCAAGTAACAATTCATCACAACAACAAAGTATAAGATAAAAACTTTCTTGAAAACTAACAAACTATGTTCTCAGTCAACAATGCAATTGCAATTCATCATATTTTCAGGAAGGGTCTCCTGTAGGAGCTTGTTAGCAAGTCCACATACTCAACCATCATTTAGTCTTCTATGATTGCTAACACTCACGACATATATATGGAGCAAAAAGTTTCAGCCAGACACATAGAAAGATAGGGGCTTATGATTTCGCCTCTCAACTTATTCACCTCAAGGGTGATGTCAACAATAATAACTCATGATCACTCATATCCAACTGGATATATATGCCTAGATCTTTCCCCACCACACGATGCTTACAAAAGAGAAAAATAAAAAGGAATAGAGGAGAACACTATTGACTCTTGCAAAAAAAGTAAATACATAAAAGTAAAAGATATGTCCTTCGCAGAGGGAAGCAGAGGTTGTCATGCACTTTTTATTGTTGGATGCACAAGCTCTTAATGCAAAGGAACGTCACTTTATATTGCCCTTTGTGATAGCAACCTTTATTATGCAGTCCGTCACTTTTATTTCTTTGCCATCACAAGTTCGTACAAAGCTTATTTTCCCTAACAATAAAAGTTCAGACATATTTAGAGGCATTTTTTATTGCTTTTTGCACCGATGACAACTTACTTGAAGGATCTTTTTCAATCCATAGGTAGATATAGTGGACTCTCATGACATATAACTGGGTTTAAGGGTTTTGGATGCACAAGTAGTATCTCTACTTGGTGCGGATTTTTGGCTAGCAAAGATATTGGGCAAGCACCACATGTTGGAGGATCTATGACAATATAACTTCTATGTGAATATAAGCAAACATAATTCATTACGTTGTCTTCCTTGTCCAAAGTCAACAATTTAACATAAAATACTTAATGCGGGCTTACAATCACAAAAGATGTCCAAGATAGTGTATTTGCATGTGAATCTTCTCTTCCCTATTATTTTTTTCATGAATTGCATCATTGACTAATGCTATGCTTGTTAACTTCCAATAAATTTTACCACTTATACTTTTCTTTATGTAATGTCATTACTTTCCATAAGATTAGCATATGATCTTTTTCATTATATTCATTGCTAGGATTGAAACATAAAAGTAAAGAAGCAAAAACTCAAACTACTCTTTATTATATAACTCTCAACTCGATTACATAGATAGATAGATCACGAAACTAGCACTCGAAAATAGATCATACTAAACTTTTATTCAACTAGATCACGAAATAACTAAGGATCGAACTAAAAATAGGTAAAGATAATAAAAGTGATGGTGATACGATACCGGGGCACCTCCCCCAAGCTTGGCAAAAGCCAAGGGGAGTGCCCATACCCATGTACTCAAATTTCCTTCTTCGGTGATGGTGGTGATGATGAAGTGGTGGGCTTGTCCTCCGGCTTCCATGGCATAGGTTCCCCATCATAAAAAGATGAACGAGTCTCCGGAGTCCTAAAACTTGCAGCTAAACTCATACCTTTGAATCTTGCCTCATACTCATAATTTTTGTTTTGAAGATCATAGATTTGGCCTTGGAGATAATCGATTCGTTTGTTGAGCTTGAAGATGATGTCTCCCATCGATTGGTCATCCACCTTGTGATTACGGGTGAATTCCGAGATCATGGAGTGGTTGGCGCTGAGTCCACGTTCCACCATCCCTTGGCACTTGAAGATCTCCTGCTCCACCGCTTCGAGCCTGGACTCCACGCTCCCGGTCTTCTTGGGTCCTTGAACACCCCGGATGTGAAGCACCCCTCACGCATCTCAATGTCTTGAGGGTGTTTCATCACCTCCGGTAGGTAGGGGTTGATGACCTTCTCGTAGAACTTGTCCTTGGAAGAGCTTGGTGGAGCCATAGCGATCTAGATCTGTCAGAAAAATAGCACGAAACAAGAACAAAGGAGATTTCTACGATACGGTGGTCAAAACGTCCAGGAGTATATATAAAGATTTTTTATCTTGCAAAACAAGTAATGCAGGAGAAAACGGAGTCGGGAAGGCTCACGAGGGGCCCACGAGCCACCAGGGCGCGCCTGGGGGGGTGGCGCGCCCTGGTGCCTCGTGGGAACCAGGTGGGTCCCCTCGGTTGTTTCTTATTTTTGTATTTTTTCTAATATTCCAAAACGGACAGAAAGTATTTTTATGGAATTTTTGGAGTCGGTTTACTTACCGTATCACGTACCTCTTCCTTTTCAGGGTTCTGGAGTGTTCTGGAAGGTCTCTCTTATGTATTCCTCCTTTGTAATTGTTTCAATAATATTAGTTTCAACCTTAATGGGAGTACCTGCAATATAGTGCTTAATTCTTTGCCCATTCACCACTCTCGGATTAGTGCCTTCGGAGTTGTTTATTTTGATGGCTCCGGAGCGATAAACTTCTTCGATGATATACGGTCCTTCCCATTTAGAGAGAAGTTTTCCTGCAAAGAATCTCAAATGAGAATTGTACAATAGAACTTGCACACCCACTTTAAATTCCCGTTTTTGAATTCTTCTATCATGCCATCTTTTAACTTTTTCTTTAAACAGTTTGGCATTTTCATAAGCTTGGGTTCTCCATTCATCTAATGAGCTAATATCAAATAACCTCTTTTCACCAGCAAGTTTAAAATCATAATTGAGTTCTTTAATTGCCCAATATGCTTTATGTTCTAACTCAAGAGGTAAATGACATGCTTTTCCATAATCCATTTTATAAGGAGACATACCCATAGGATTTTTATAAGCAGTTCTATAAGCCCATAATGCATCGTCATGTTTCTTAGACCAATTCTTTCTAGATATATTGACGGTTTTTTGCAAAATTAATTTTATTTCTCTATTGCTCAATTCAACTTGACCACTAGTTTGAGGGTGATAGGGAGATGCAATTCTATGATTGACATCATATTTAGCAAGCAATTTACGGAATGCACCATGAATAAAATGTGAACCACCATCAGTCATTAAATATCTAGGGACTCCGAACCTTGGGAAAATAACTTCTTTAAGCATTTTAATAGAAGTGTTATGATCAGCACTACTAGTTGGAATAGCTTCTACCCACTTTGTAACGTAATCAACAGCAACTAAAATATGTGTATACCCATTGGATTTAGGAAAAGGTCCCATATAATCAAATCCCCAAACATCAAATGGTTCAATAGCAAGTGAATAATTCATAGGCTTTTCCTGACGTCTACCAACATTACCAATTCTTTGACATTCATCACAAGATAGGACAAACTTATGAGCATCTTTGAAAAGAGCAGGCCAATAAAAACCAGATTGTAATACCTTGTGTGCAGTTTTGTCTCCCGCATGGTGTCCTCCGTAAGCCTCGCAATGACACTTCCGTAGGATTTGTTCCTGTTCATGCTCAGGTATACAACGTCTAATAATACCATCTACTCCTTCTTTATAAACATGTGGGTCATCCCAGAAGTAATGTCTTAAATCAAAGAAGAACTTTTTCTTTTGTTGGTATGTGAAACTAGGTGGTATAAATTTAGCAACAATATAATTAGCATAGTCTGCATACCAAGGAGTATTATGAGAAGCATTTATGACAGCTAATTGTGCATCAGGAAAATCATCATTAATTGGTAGTGGGTCATCAAGAACGTTTTCCATTCTAGACAAATTATCTGCTACGGGATTCTTGGCTCCCTTTCTATCAATAATATGCAAGTCAAATTCTTGTAGCAATAAAACCCACCTAATGAGTCTAGGCTTAGCATATTTCTTTTCCATAAGATATTTAATAGCAGCATGATCGGTGTGAACAGTTACTTTAGAATCAACTATGTAAGATCTGAATTTATCACATGCAAACACAACTGCTAGAAATTCTTTCTCAATAGTAGCATAATTTATTTGGGCACTGTCTAGAGTTTTACTAGCATAATGGATAACATTTAATTTCTTATCAACTCTCTGTCCTAGAACAGCACCAACAGCATAATCACTAGCATCACACATAATTTCAAAAGGCAAGTTCCAATCAGGTGGTTGAACAATAGGTGCAGTGGTTAAGGCTTTCTTAAGTGTTTCAAAGGCTTCTAGACAATCATTATCAAAAACAAATGGAACATCTTTTTGCAAAAGATTGGTAAGAGGCCTAGAAATTTTAGAGAAGTCTTTAATAAATCTCCTATAGAAACCAGCATGACCTAGGAAACTTCTTATACCTTTAATATCTTTAGGACATGGCATTTTCTCAATAGCATCAACCTTAGCTTTATCAACTTCAATACCTCTTTCAGAAATTTTATGCCCCAAGACAATGCCCTCATTCACCATAAAGTGGCACTTCTCCCAATTCAAGACAAGATTAGTTTATTCACATCTCTGCAAAACTCGATCAAGGTTGCTTAAGCAATCATCAAAAGAAGTTCCGTAAACGGAGAAATCATCCATGAATACCTCAACAATCTTTTCACAAAAGTCAGAGAATATAGCAGCCATACATCTTTGATAGGTAGCAGGTGCATTGCATAAACCAAAGGGCATACGTCTATAAGCATAAGTTCCAAAAGGACAAGTAAAGGTGGTTTTCTCTTGGTCGGATTATGATACGGGTATTTGAGAAAAACCAGAATAACCATCTAGGAAACAAAAGTGTGTATGCTTAGACAATCTTTCTAACATTTGATCAATAAAAGGTAATGGGTAATGATCTTTTTTAGTGGCTTTGTTTAATTTTCCAAAATCAATTACCATCCTATAACCAATTATAATTCTTTGTCGAATGAGTTCATTTTTATCATTAGGAACAACGGTAATACCTCCTTTCTTAGGGACACAATGAACGGGACTTACCCATCTACTATCAGCTATGGGATAGATTATACCTGCTTCTAGAAGCTTTAATATTTCAGCTCTTACCACCTCTTTCATCTTAGGATTTAATCGTCGTTGGTGGTCGACAACTGGTTTAGCATCAGGCTCCATATTAATTTTGTGCTGACATAGAGTGGGACTAATGCCCTTAAGATCATCAAGAGTATATCCAATAGCAGCTCAGTGCTTCCTCAGAGTTTTCAGTAATCTCTTTTCTTCATGCTCTTAAAGGTTAGCACTAATAATAACAGGATATATCTTCTTTTCATCAAGGTAAGCATATTTCAATGTATCAGGCAATTGCTTCAATTCAAATACAGGATCACCATTAGGTGGAGGAGGGCCTCCAAGAGTTTCAGCAGGCAAATTGTGTTTAAGGATAGGTGGTTGATCAAAGAACATCTTATCTATTTCATTTCTTTCATTCATATGCATATCGTTTTCATGGTCTAGCAAATATTGTTCTAACGGATCAGTAGGAGGTACGGCAATAGAAACAAGACCAATAATTTCATCTTTACTAGGCAATTCTTTATCATGAGGTTGTCTACAAAACTTGGAGAAATTAAACTCATGAGACATACCACCAAAATTAACACTAACAGTTTCTTTAGCGCAATCAATCTTGGCATTAACAGTGTTCAAGAAAGGTCTACCAAATATAATGGGACAAAAATCATCTTGTGGAGAACCGAGGACTAGAAAATCAGTAGGGTATTTTATTTTTCCACACAAGACTTCAACATCTCTAATGATCCCAAGTGGTGTAATGGTATCTCTGTTTGCAAGCTTAATAGTAACATCAATGTCCTCTATTTCAACAGGTGCAATATCATTCATAATTTCTTGATATAAGGTAAATAGAATAGCACTCACACTAGCACCCAAATCACATAAGCCATGATAACAATGATCTCCTATTTTAACAGAGACAACAGGCATGCCTACTATAGGTCTGTTTTTATCTTTAGGATCTGGTTTAGCAATTCTAGCTGCTTCATCACAGAAGTAAATAACATGCCCATCTATATTATCGACCAAGAGATCTTTAACCATAGCAACATTAGGTTCAAATTTAATTTGTTTGGAGGGTATAGGTGCTCTAATATTACTTTTGTTAACAACAGTTGAAACTTTAGCATGTTCCTTGATCCTAACAGGAAAAGGTGGTTTCTCAATATAAGCAGTAGGCACAACTGGATCAGCATGGTAAACAATTGTTTCTTATTTAACACTAACGGGTTCCTCAATCTTTTCTTTAACAGGGGGATGATATTTAAACCACTTCTCCTTAGGGATATCAACATGAGTAGCAAATGATTCACAAAAGGAAGCTACTATCTCAGAGTCAAGTCCATATTTAGTGCTAAACTTACGAAAAGCATCGGTATCCATAAAAGACTTAACACAATCGAACTCAAGTATTATACCTGACTCATTACCTTTGTTGAGTTCCCAATCTTCAGAGTTGCGTTTAATTCTTTCCAGAAGATCCCATCTGAATTCAATAGTTTTGTTTATAAAGGAGCCAGTCGAAGAAGAATCGAGCATGGTTTGATTATCATGAGAAAGCCGAGCATAAAAATTCTATAAGATAATTTTTCTTGAGAGTTCATGATTGGGGCATGTGTACATCATGTACTTAAGCCTCCCCCAAGCTTGAGCGATGCTTTCTCCTTCACGAGGCCAAAAATTATATATGTAATTCCGATCACGATGAACCAAATGCATACGATAAAATTTCTGATGGAATTCCAGTTTCAATCGGTTCCAGTCCCATGTATCAGTATCATCACATAGCCTATACCATGTCAATGCCTTTCCCTCCAAAGATAAAGGGAATACTTTCTTCTTAACTCCATCTCCGGATAAACCTGCAAGCTTAAACAATCCACAAATTTCATCCACATAGATCAAGTGCATATCAGGATGTACCATTCCATCTCCTGCATAAGGATTACCTAGGAGTTTCGCTATCATACCCGGAGGAATCTCAAAATAAATATTTTCAGTAGGTGCAGTAGGTTGAGGAGCAACTATTTGTGTTTCCGGTCGAGGTGAAGATACCCCGAACAAACCCCTCAAAGGATTACTTTCCATAGTGACAAGTGACAGTAAATTTCAGCACGTAATATAAATGTTTCCTTACCAAATTCCACTCACCAAAGGCGCTTCACTCCCCGGCAACGGCGCCAGAAAAGAGTCTTGATGACCCACAAGTATAGGGGATCAATTGTAGTCCTTTCGATAAGTAAGAGTGTTGAACCCAACGAGGAGCAGAAGGAAATGACAAGCGGTTTTCGGCAAGGTATTTTCTGCAAGCACTGAAATTATCGGTAACGAGTAGTTTGATAGCAAGATAATTTGTAACAAGTGATAAGTAGCAATAGTAACAAAGAGTGCAGCAAGGTGGCTCAATCCTTTTTGTAGCAAAGGACAAGCCGGACGATCTCTTATAGTAAGCAAAGCGTTCTCGAGGACACATGGGAATTTCATCTAGTCACTT
Organism: Elymus sibiricus; assembly: GCA_039707655.1. Lineage (NCBI taxonomy): Eukaryota > Viridiplantae > Streptophyta > Magnoliopsida > Poales > Poaceae > Elymus > Elymus sibiricus. The sequence goes on from CM077670.1 coordinate 283,935,810, forward strand.
TCATCATGTTGGTTTGATTCGCGTTCGCTACTTTGATAATTTGATATGTGGGTGGACCGGTGCTTGGGTGCTGTTCTTACTTGAACAAGCCTCCCACTTATGATTACCCCATCTCGCAAGCATCCGCAACTACGAAAGAAGAATTAAGATAACTCTAACCATAGCATTAAACATATGGATCCAAATCAGCCCCTTATGGAATAACGCATAAACTAGGGTTTAAGCTTCTGTCACTCTAGCAACCCATCATCTAATTACAACTCCACAATGCATTCCCTTAGGCCCAAAGATGGTGAAGTGTCATGTAGTCGACGTTCACATGACACCACTAAGAGAATCAACAACATACCTATCATCAAAATATCGAACGAATACCAAATTCACATGATTACTTATGACAAGACTTCTCCCATGTCCTCAAGGACAAAAGTAACTACTCACAAATCATAATCATGTTCAAGATCAGAGGGGTATTAAATAGCATAATGGATCTGAACATATAATCTTCCACCAAATAAACCAACTAGCATCAACTACAAGATGTAATCAACGCTACTAGCAACCCACAGGTACCAATCTGAGGTTTTGAGACAAAGATTGAATACAAGAGATGAACTAGGGTTTGAGATCAGATGGTGCTGTTGAAGATGTTGATGAAGATTGGTCCTCCCATGATGAGAGGATCGTTGGTGATGTCGATGGCGATGATTTCCCCCTCCCGGAGGGAAGTATCCCCGGCAGAATCTCTCCGCCGGAGAGCAAAAGTGCTCCTGCCCAAGTTCCGCCTCGAGACGGCGGCGCACCATCCCGAAAGTCTTGTCTCTATTTTTTCTAGGGCAAATGGACTTATATACAAGAAAATGGGGGTCAGAGGCTGGCCAGGGGCCCCACGAGCCACCAGGGCGCGCCTGGGGGTCAGAGATACCTATTCTGCACATCTCTAAATGAGCTAAAATTTTACGAAGATATATTTTGGAATAAATAAAAAATACTGGAGCAAAGAAGTACCAGAGGGGGCCACCCAGGTGCCCACGAGCCACCAGGGCGTGCCTGGGGGGGTGGCGCGCCCTGGTGCCTCGTGGGCACCTGGGTGGCCCCCTTTGGTACTTCTTTGCTCCAGTATTTTTTGGCACGCCCTGGTGGCTCGTGGGCACCTGGGTGGCCCCCTCTAGTACTTCTTTGCTCCAGTATTTTTTATTTATTACTAAATAAACCTCCCTAAAATTTCAGCTCATTTGGAGATGTGCAGAATATGTATCTCTGACATAGCTTTTTCAGGTCCAGAATTCCAGCTGCCGGCAATCTCCCTCCTTGTGTAAATCTTGCATATTAAGAGAGAAAAGGCATTAGAATTGCTCCACAAAGTGTTATATTGATTAAAAGCACTATAAATAACAGTATCAAAACATGATGCAAAATGGACGTATCAGTGATGTCCTATGGTTCCATCCGTGTCGCGCAAGCGTGAGGGATTCCCGCTGTAGGGTTTGCAATACGTTCATAATTCTCTTATAGTGGGCGGCTAGTGTGACAGAAGCCTACACTCGAGTAAGGGGGTTGTTGCGTATGGGAGTAAAGGGGACTTGTTACTTAATGCTATGGTTGGATTTTACCTTAATGATCTTTGGTAGTTGTGGATGCTTGCTAGAGTTCCAATCATAAGTGCATATGATCCAAGTACGAAAAGTATGTTAGCTCATGCCTCTCCCTCATATAAAATTGCAATAATGATTACCGGTCTAGTTATCGATTGCCTAGGGACAAATCTTTCTCTTGTGTTACAAAAGCTTTCTACTAAACAACTAGCTTTCATTATCTTGCAAATTACTCATAGTTTTATTCTTGCTAAGTACTCCTAGTTTTATTCTTGTGAAGTAGTTCTAGCATTACACCTACAAAGTACTTCTAGTTTCATACTTGTTCTAGGTAAAGCAAACGTTAAGTGTGCGTAGAGTTGTATCGGTGGTCGATAGAACTTGAAGGGAATATTAATTCTACCTTTAGCTCCTCGTTTGGTTTGACACTCTTATTTATCGAGAAAGGCTACAATTGATCCCCTATACTTGTGGGTTATCAAGACCTTTTTCTGGCGCCGTTGCCGGGGAGCAATAGCGTGGGGTTGATATTCTCGTGTGTGCTTGTTTGCTTTATCACTAAGTAGTTTTTATTTTCTGTTCCACTAAGTAGTTTTCATTTTCTGTTCTAAGTTGTTCTTTATCTTTAGTTATGGATATGGAACATGAAATACCAAAAAAATTAGTTGTACTTGCTACTCATGGAGATGGGGAACCTCCTAAAACCCTCGATGCTGGTTATGTGAAAAATATTAAACACTACTTTGATAATCCTGATAAATCCCCATTCAACTTTATAATGGGAGATACTTTGGATTAATGGGAATACTTTAGGGATTATCGCTTGTCTCAAAATGGGAACTCTTATGGGATCAAATTGATTGTTTGCAATGGTATGCTTGGAATTTATCCTTAAGATATGATTATACTTGTTGCTCGAAGATGAAGGCTAAACACCTTCCCTTTCGATGTGAATTTAATGATAATGAAACCTTGGCTTCTTATGCTAATGGTGTATATGATTACTATGATGTGGAACAAATAGAAGAATTTGTTGCTTTTAAGGGTGCTTATGAAATTGAATCTTTGTTTGAAAAGTATGAAAATTATGATGATGCTGTTTACAAATCTCAAAATTATGCTATACTTAAATATTGCTATGAGAATTATAAATATAATGCCTATATTTATGAATTTCTTCAGAAGGTCTCTGCTATCCAAGAAGAGACTAATATTTTGCAGGAACCTATGGAAAAAGAAATTGCTGAAACTGTGAGCTCATTAGATGAAAAAGATGACGAGGAGAGTGGAGAACAAAGGGAGGAAGAGCAGATTAGCTACCCGTGCCCACCTTCTAATGAGAGTAACTCTTCAACTCATACATTGTTTAATTTCCCTTCGTGCTTACCGAAGGATGAATGCTATGGTGATTGCCATGATCCCTTGGATTCGTTTGAAATATCCCTTTTTGATGAAATTGATGCTTGCTATGCTTGTGGCCATGATGCCAATTTGAATGATTCTTATGGAGATGAACTTGCTATAGTTCCTTATGTTAAACATGAAATTGTTGCTATTGCACCTACACATGATAGTCCTATTATCTTTTTGAATTCTCCCAACTACACTATATCGGAGAAGTTTGCGCTTATTAAGGATTACATTGATGGGTTGTGTTTTACTACTACACATGATGATTTTGATGAATATGATATGCATGTGCTTGCTGCTCCTACTTGCAATTATTATGAGAGAGGAACTACATCTCCACCTCTCTATGTTTCTAATACGATAAAATTGCAAGAAACTGTTTATGCTATGTATCGGCCTTTATTATGTGTGCATGAATTGTTCTTTTATGACATTCCGATGCATAGGAAGAGAGTTAGACTTCGTCTTTGCATGATATATGTTGCTTTGTTCTCACTACTAAATTATAAATTATTGTTAATTAAAATTGGCTTTGATATACCTTGGGATCCGGGTGGATCGATTACTTGAGCACTTTATGCCTAGCTTAATGGCTTTAAAGAAAGTTCTGCCTGGGAGACAACTCGGAAGTTTTAGAGAGTCATTTTATTCTGTTGTGTGCTTTTAAAAAGTTTAAAAACAAAAAAATATAGAGGGGAACCTAAAAACTTTTTCAAAAAGAGAAGCGATTGGAAGGTTATGCATTGGAGAAGTGAGGGTCGACCTTGAACACTTGTGTTCATGCTCATGGAAACAATGTAGAATTTTTCATGGAATTTTCTCACAAAAATAATTATCCCCTTGTACAAATCCATTGTATTATAAAAATAATGTGCCAAGATTTACCTTTAGGATGTTTAAATTGATTGTTTGGTGTGTGCTGTGAAAACACAGAAACTTTTGCTGTAGTGCTTGAATTTCTATAATTTAATGGAACATGCAAAAATTCTGAAATTTTTACACAGTACTGCTATGCAAAAAATTTATCACGTCCTAAATGTTCAGAATTTTTTGAGTTACAGAAGTATATGTTTCATTTGCATCTTTACAGACTATCCTGTTTTCACAGATTGCTGTTATAGTTTCTTTATTTGCGTATGTTTGAAATCTTGTTGAGCCCCATTGACCTCGGAGCCATAGAATTGTGATAGAATACAGTGGTTAATGTTTGATTATAATTATACAATAATGTTACAGCATGACATGATGGGATTTTATGTTATATGTACTAACCCCTCTAATAAAAAGTTCGGTTAAGTTTTGTGTGGATGAAGTGTTCGAAGATCGAGGAGGTATCGATATGAGGAGAATAAGGAGAGGTAAGAGCTCAAGCTTGGGGATGCCCAAGGCACCCCAAGTAAATATTGAAGGAGACTCAAGCGTCTAAGCTTGGGGATGCCCCGGAAGGCATCCCATCTTTCTTCAACAATTATCGGTATGTTTCGGTTTTTGTTTTGTTCACATGATATGCGTAAATTCTTGGAGCGTCGTGTGCTTTTTCTTTTTATTTTAATAATGCACCATGCTGGTATGTGATAGTCCTTGGTTGATTTATAGAATGCTTCATGCATTTCACTTATATCTACTGAGTATGGCTTTATAGAATGCTTCATGTGCTTCACTTATATCATTTGAAGTTTGGATGCCTGTTTCTCTACATATAGAAAACCGTTATTTGTAGAATGCTCTTTTGCTTCACTTATATTTATTAGAGCATGGGCAAGTCTTTTGTAGAAAGAATTAAACTCTCATGCTTCACTTATATCTATTTAGAGAGTCAACAGGAATTGGTCATTCACATGGTTAGTCATAAAAATCCTACATAAAACTTGTAGATCACTGAATATGATATGTTTGATTCCTTGCAATAGTTTTGCGATATTAAGATGGTGATATGTGGGAGGTACTAGTGAATGATTGTGGTTTAGTAAGAATATTGGTGTTAAGGTTTGTGATTCCCGAAGCATGCACGTATGGTCTGTCGTTATGCTAAGAAGTTGGAGCATGATTTATTATTGATTGTCTACCTTATGAGTGGCGGTCGGGGACGAGCGATGGTCTTTTCCTACCAATCTATCCCCCTAGGGGCATGCGTAGTAGTACTTTGCTTCGAGGGCTAATAAACTTTCGCAATAAGTATGTGAGTTCTTTATGACTGATGTGAGTCCATGGATTATACGCACTCTCACCTTTCCGCAATTTGCTAGCCTCTTCGGTACCGTGCATTGCCCTTTCTCACCTCGAGAGTCAGTGCAAACTTCGTCGGTGCATCCAAACCCCGTGATATGATATGCTCTGTCACACATAAGCCTCCTTATATCTTCCTCAAAACAGCCACCATACCTACCCATTATGGCATTTCCATAGAAATTCCGAGATATATTGCCATGCAACTTCCATCATCATCATATACATGACTTGAGCATTCATTGTCATATTGCTTTGCATGATAGTAAGATAGCTAGCATGATATTTCCATGGCTTGTCCATTTTTTGATATCTTTGCTACGCTAGATCATTTCACATCCTGGTACACTGCCAGAGGCATTCATATAGAGTCATCTTGTATAGTTTTTATCGACTTGTAATATCGAGTTGTAAGTAAATAAAAGTGTGATGATCATCATTATTAGAGCATTGTCCCAGTGAGGAAAGAATGGTGGAGACTAATTAGTCCTCGAAAAAGTGGGGATGAGGTCCATGAGACTGTTCTAAAAAAAAGGGAGGCCAAAAAGAGCCCACAAAAAAATGAGAGAAAAAGAGAGAAGGGGCAATGTTACTATCCTTTTCCACACTTGTGCTTCAGAGTAGCACCATGTTTTTCATATAGAGAGCCTCCTGAGTTGTCACTTTCATATACTAGTGGGAATTTTTCATTATAGAACTTGGTTTGTATATTCCGATGATGGGCTTCCTCAAATGCCCGAGGTCTTCATGAGCAAGCAAGTTGGATGCACACCCACTTAGTTTTCAGTTTGAGCTTTCATACACTTATAGCTCTTAGTGCATCCATTGCATGGCAATCCCTACTCCTCGCATTGACATCAATTGATGGGCATCTCCATAGCCCATTGATTAGCCTCGTCGATGTGAGACTATCTTCCTTTTTTGACTTCCCCTTATTAATCTCTATCATCATTCTATTCCACCCATAGTGTTATATCCATGGCTTGCGCTCATGTATTACGTGGGGGTTGAAAAAGCTGAAGCGCGTTAAAAAGAATAAACCAATTGCTCGGCTTGTCATCGGGGTAGTGCATGATAAATACTTTATGTTAAGAAGATAGAGCATGACAGGATTATATGATTTTGCAGGGATAACTTTCTTTAGCATTTTTATTTTGAAAGGCATGATTGTTTGTTGGTATGCCTGAGTATTGATGTCTTTATATAAAATTATAGACTATTGCTTTGAATCACTTGTGTCTTAATATTCATGCCATGATTAGATTACATGACCAAGATTATGCTAGGTAGCATTCCACATAAAAAATTATCTTTTTAATCATTTACCTACTCGAGGACGAGCAGGAATTAATCTTGGGGATGCTGATACATCTTCATCGTATCTATAATTTTTTATTGTTTCATGCCAATATTTTACAATTTTCATATACTTTTGGCAACATTTTATATGATTTTCTTGGACTAACATATTGATCCAGTGCCCAGTGCCAGTTCCTGTTTGTTGCATGTTTTTTGTTTCGCAGAAAATCCATATCAAACGAAGTCCAAACGCGATAAAAATTTATGGAGATTTATTTTGAAATATATGTGATTTTTGGGAAAAAGAATCAACGCGAGACGATGCCCGAGGACACGGCAAGCCTGCAGGGCGCGGGCCCCCCTGGTCGTGCCTAGGGGGCTTGTGGCTCCCCTGTAGGTCGGTTGAGGGTGTCCTTCTGCCGCAAGGAAGCTAATATCCGGATAAAAATCCCCTCAAAATTTCAGCCCAATCGGAGTTACGGATCTCCAGGAATGTAAGAAACGGTGAAGGGCCAGAAAACAGGAACGCGAAACAGAAGAGAACAGAGAGAGAGATCCAATCTCGGAGGGGCTCCTGCCCTCCGGGAGCCATGGCGGCCATGGAACAGAGGGGAAATTCTCCTCCCATCTAGGGGGGAGGCCAAGTAAGAACAAGAAGGAGGGGGGCTCTCTCCCCCTCTCTCCCGGTGGCGCCGGAACGCCGCCGGGGCAATCATCGTGACGGCGATCTACACCAACAACTTCGCCACCGTCAACACCAACTCTCTCCCCCTCTATGCAGCGGTGTAACACCTCTTCTCCCCGCTGTAATCTCTACTTAAACATGGTGCTTAATGCTATATATTATTATCCAATGATATGTGGCAATTCTATGATGTTTGAGTAGATTCGCTTTGTCCTATGGGTTGATTGATGATCGAGATTGGTTTGAGTTGTATGTTTTATTTTGGTGGTGTCCTATGGTACCCTCTGTGTCATGCAAGCGTGAGGGATTCCCGCTGTAGGGTTTGTAATACGTTCATAATTCTCTTATAGTGGGCGGCTAGAGTGACAGAAGCTTACACCCGAGTAAGGGGGTTGTTGCGTATGGGAGTAAAGGGGACTTGTTACTTAATGTTATGGTTGGGTTTTACCTTAATGATCTTTGGTAGTTGCGGATGCTTGCTAGAGTTCTAATCATAAGTGCATATGATCCAAGTATGGAAAGTATGTTAGCTCATGCCTCTCCCTCATATAAAATTGCAATAATGATTACTGGTCTAGTTATCGATTGCCTAGGGACAAATCTTTCTCTTGTGTTACAAAAGCTTTCTACTAAACAACTAGCTTTCATTATCTTGCAAATTACTCGTAGTTTTATTCTTGCTAAGTACTCCTAGTTTTATTCTTGCGAAGTAGTGTAGGAACGAAGTATGTCTACCAGAGGGGGGGTGAATGGGAGTTTTAAATTTTCTTCGGAAATATCAAAACTCTCGGAACCCAGCAACGGAATGAATGAAAACAGTAAACAGTGAGCGAAAATAAACTACCGAATGGAAACTTAAAGCATGCATCGAGGTAAATCACATAACTGAAACAGATCACATGGCATCGTTCGAATGTAAAGGAGAGTAGCAGAGATGACCAGTGATGCTCGATGGCGACATGGTATTTGGTAGACCAGTTCTCCCTTCTGCAAAAGGACTACGTCTGGTTGGAGGGGTTGTGATTTAACACAGAAGATAAACTCTCTTCGCCCTATTCTCCTCGACAATTGGTTTGTCAACCAATGCCGATTACTCGTGGTAGATGCTTGAGGCGATCTCCGAACCTTTACAGACTTCTTCTTCGAGAACCACAATTACTCTTGGTCTCTGAAGAAATTGACACCTAACCGTCTAGAGAGTTCGCAGCTCTCAAGAGTAATAGGCGAAGCGTACTGGACTTAGATTCGAGTGATGCTGAACCACTATCTAATTTTTCAGCTCTGGGGTTTTCTCTCGGTGGATTTTAAACTCAAATCAATCGGAGAGGGGGTTGCTCAACAATCTTCTCAGAATCAAACGGAGCAGCCACCGGACAACGCCGGTGCGGGGTGGCTATTTATAGCCGCAGCTTTCCCGGATGGGAAATGACCATTTTGGACACGCGGTCCAGCCAATGGCCAACCGACACGTTCACAACGGTCGGATTTGGGAGCAACGGTAACATTACTTGAAGAGCAAGTAATGCTAACTCCTCGGTCAGAGACAAATCTCTCGCAGCGAAGAAGATCACAGCCTCTTGCTGGCAAGTATTTGCTCGGAACTCAAAGAGATTTCTCTCGCATCTTTCATAGGATTTGGGTTTAGCATCAGCGAATCAAATCTTCGAACGCTACACCCCTCTTAATAGTACGGTGGTCCTATGACTCAATAAGAGAAAAGAAACAACGAAAAGAATGCTTCGTCTTCTTCTTCATTTTCAATCTTCTTGACAGCACTCATTTCCTTCGGAACGGCACCGAACCAATTGCTTCACGTCAGCAATTTTTGAGGTGTCACTCTCGTAGTCATAATCTTCGGTGATAACCTTCACTGCTACGCAGGGGATATTCTTCGGAGTTTGAAACCAAACTCCTCTTGACTCCAGGGACCTGTTACTCTGTGTGCACTAGCAAACACATCAGTCCCTCACTGTTTGTCAACAATCTCCAAAACATAAGGAGGCAAATTATTGCACCAACAATCTCCCCCTTTTTGGACGATTGATGACAAAACAGATAATCATCGAAGTGAAGATAGATAAGTAAAAAGCAATTCCAACAAGAGTGAGTAAGTGTTACTTTGCTCGAAGATGAAATAGACTCCCCCTAAATGTATGCAGGGAAGAAAGATATGTGATAAATTCTCCTGCAATAATTGATGTATATGGAGGAAATTTCAATCATTCGAGATATTGATTCGCACTGATGAGATATAATCCATCGAGATCGTAGTGCAATCAATTTTAACTTCTGATAATAATTCCAACTGCAAGACAAATGCTTCAAGAGAAATAGTGCAGCAGCAGGGGTAATGATCATTACAGCACAGAAGTTAACGAGTTTTACAACATAGTACGGACAAGATATAGACCAGAAGTTGCAAACTCGCACGAAACCAAAATCAACCGAACACCAAAAGCAAATCAATCAAGACTCGATGTAATTCTCCCCCTTTTTGTCAACAAGTGTCAAAAAGGTGAGGAATAACAGGAGTAAAGAAACGTAGAGCTTGGCTCAATCGGTGGTATCTCCAGACGAGCTGTCCGAGGAGAGTTCTTCTTCGGAAGTGACGGGATTGTCTTCGTCTTCAGCGGCAACAGATTTTCCTTCAAGAATAAGAGCTTGGGGCTGAGCAGACGAGGGAATAGCTGGAGTGGCCACAGGAGGAGCACGGGAATGCATATGGCCTTCGGTAGGTTTCTCTGTCGGTGAGGTGGCTTCAGATTCGTCAAGCAGTTTACGAAGCTTGAGATGAAGAAGATCTGTTGTAGGCTCACGAGCAGGTAGAGGAGTACTTCGATCTTGAAAATCTTCGACAGTGAAGCCTTTGTCAATATAGTCATAAAGTTCTTGGAGATTGACATTCAGTAATTGTTTCTCGGTGAAGAACTTGCGAAGCAATTTCCAGAGTCTCTTCTTGTTTTCATCAGCTATCAGATGCATAATCCTCGTGCGATTGTTAAGAGCATTCAGCTTGGAGGCGAGATGTTCTTTCTCGCGACGATCTTCAGCTATATGTTGCAGAAGCAGCTGTTGTGTACGCAAACTAACTTCGAGTTGCGATGGAGGGTGTGGTGAATTCTTTCGGTCCCGCTGAGGCAGACGAGGGCCATTGAATTGCTGGTGATAGACTTGGGAGCTTGATGCGGGCGATTTTCCCGAAGAGATATCATCCATGACTTTCAAAGTATCGCGAACAGGAGGAATGAAGCTTTTGTGATTTTCCTTCGCAAGATACACTGTGCGCATTGCATGATCAACAACTTTCTGGATCCATGGCCCAAACACTTTGATGCAGAAGGGATATTGAGCAGAATCCTTCAGAATGCGTAGGAACATGTCTTCCACATCGAAAATGTATCGCTCAGAAATGGCATATATAGCATTGCGAAGAACATCTGAGATGGACTTGTCTGGATTCATACCAGCCAAAGGGCAAATGGTATAGGAGAGCATGTGGAACAGCGTCTGATTGTCGAACGTTAGATGCTCAGGACGAGGAGGACCAGTGTAGTCACGAATCTTTTCAGGATCCATTGTGCATCGAAAGATTTCATCTGATATAACATCAATGTTATGAACACGAATCTAAGTGTTACCGTGCTCAAAGCGAGGGAAATGGAAGTGCGAGAAAAAATCAGTCGAAGTGCATTTGATGCATTTTCCTTCGGTCATCCATTCCATAACCCATTTGGAGCTATCAGATTCATCACCAGAGATATATAATGTTGCATAGAATTGAAGAATAATCTCTCTGTTCCAAGGGTGCTCAAACTCAAAGACTTTTGTGAGACAGAAATCATCCAGATCCTGAAGCAATTGATTGAAACAGCCAATGTTGCGCATAGCAGGGATGTCCAGATATTCGTGCTCAAACTCAAAGACTTTTGTGAGACATAAATCATCCAGATCCTGAAGCAATTGATTGAAACAGCCAATGTTGCGCATAGCAGGGATGTCCAGATATTCGTGAGGAAATATCTTTCTGCTCTCATAGAGGACCCAAGAATAATAGATGGCATGTTCCTTCGTCCAAAAACGAGGCGATTTTGAGGTGCGCGGCCCATCATATTGACTGGCCTGAAAGAATTTGGGATGCGCATTCCAATTGAAAAGAGGACCTTTTGCGCCTGCGCCTGACGAGAACAAAGGCAGTTCTTCACGAGGGTAAGGATATTTTAATTCTTCTTCGGGAGAAAGAACTTCATCACCATAAACAACTGAGTCTGACCGGCGGGCAGAGACAGATTTTCGTTCAGAGGGACCAACGTCTGGCATTTGAATAGCTGAGTCGATGGAAATCTTGAGCGGAGACGGAGCCGGTGTTGCAACTGTTGGAGGTGCTGAGGTAGAGGGCAGCTGAGCAGTTACAAGCACTGTAGGCACTGAGGCCGAGATATCCACTGAAGGTTGTTGCTCTACTGGAATCTGTTGTTCCTCGACCGAGACTTTTGGAGCTTCATGGGCCGGAGAAGCTTGGGGCTTGGAGCGAGGGATTTCACCTTCCTCAGAGACAAAGTGTTGCGAGGGAAAATCCGTTCGAGCTGGGGAGGCCACATGCACTGATTCAGTTGGCCTTGGCGAGGGAGGAGCATCCGAATCCTTAACAGGAGGTGGCGAAGGAATTGCTGGCTCAGAAGATTTTGCTTGCGGAACAGGAGACTGAGCAACTTGGGGAACAGGCGACGGTTCCTTCGGAGCAGGAAGCACATTTTTCTTTGCCATTCGCTTTCGTTGCTTTTTCTTTTCCTGAGCAACTTGATCAATATGCCCCTTGACTAGATCATTGTATCTGGTTACTTTGGCTTGATGGGCATCACAGATCTTCCGAACGATTTCATCTAGATCCGTGTGAAAGCGTAACCTTCGGTGGCGAAGAAGAGTCATGGCACGATTGATATCCTTGTAGGAGTCTTCGAGTGCTTTAATGACAAATTTGGATGAGGCAGTTTTCATGCGTGCATCAATGTCCATCAGCTCGGCCGAAAGAGAGGTTATCTCAACTGCATCTTCTCTCAATTCTTGTACTACAGAAGTGGCTTGAGCAATAACTTCGGCAGGAATAGGTAGAGACGTAACTTCTCCATCGAAGGGATTGTCCACAAATTTATCGAGCTGTTCCATGATGAATATGTGATCATAGTAATGAGGAGCATCAGACTTGATAGAGGGAGCAGTCTGGACAGGAACTTTCTCGGTAGGAGGTTGTGAGGCTAGAGGCTGTGTCAGGGTAGGCGCAAATTTAGCAACCTTTTCCTTCGGAGCAGCAGCTGGGGGAGCATCTTGCTCGGTAGGTGCCTTAATTTTCTTCACTTCAGGTTTGGGAATATTTTCGCCAGGCTTCACAGAACTGACTGGAGTATCAACTACCAAATCCTTCAAGTTTATTGCATCTGGATGAGGAGTTGTGTTCACGTGCTGTTTCATGGTGACAGTGGTAGCAGGTGTTTTTCTAGCAAGCATCTTCTTCGGTGGAGCCAAATTGACCCGAAGATCTGGCAGCACAGTTGATGTAGTGATATTTACTTCCTCGCTAAGAGTAGCAGCAATTTCTTCTTTAGTGAGCGGAGGGTCATCATCATCAGAAGAAGAATCTTCCTTGCGAAAATCAGAAGCGGGTTCAGCCTTCTCTTCTTTGACGCGCGTTTTCTCTTTGCAGCAGTGCTGGGATCATGCTTGTTTTTAGTTCGGCCTTCGGATATTCCTTCGGCCTTTTTCTTCTCCACATCATCTTTGAGAAGGCGATGGTTTTCCTGTTCACGAGCCTTTTGCTTTTCGGCCCGTTGAGCGCGCTTGAGGGCATTGCGCTGACGCTTAGCAAGCTCTTCAGGATAAGAAGCTGGTGTGCGAAGGGATGATTCATCAGCGTTTGGCGGAGGAGATGGTCTCTCTTGGGGACCATTTGGCTTGATGAGAGAAATTTCCCGACAGTCACCCCATGGTGGATGAAATGCAAAGGTCTGTGCAAAACGACGATGAACAAATTCATAGTTGAACCATTTGCGCACCCAGTGACGTCGAATCCATTGTTGACGTTTATCCCTTTGGTGTTTTGTCTTGCCTGGAACGGTGTTATATCGATCATGAGAAATATATTCAGCTGTGTTTGTGTATGCCTGTCTGCCACCCTTCTTCTTCTTCGGATCATTTTGTTCTTGCTCATCAGCATTTTGTTCGGTCCTTTTTCTCTTGGTTGATGGGCCTACCGTTGGGCCCTTAGCATTCAGAGCTTTGGATTCATCAGCGGTGCCCAAAATAACATCATCTTTGTCAGTCCGACTTGCTGGGTTAGCTGAATCCTCAACTGACTGCATTTTCCTGTGAACATAGATATATGCGAGGGAAAATGGGAACAGGGTTACGAATGCACACAGCGAAGATTTTGAAAAAGAACTTGTTTTTGATGAAGAAGTAGATGCAGACTTTGAGAAATGTTTCGGGCGAAGGAAATGTGTAGAACGAACAAGTAGGATCGAAGAAAATACTAGTAAACGTGCTAGGCATTCCGTTCGTTCGAAACATAACACAAACCCTAGATCTGAAATTTTTCGGATGCGAGGGACAACTACAAACCACATCCGCACAATTTACCTATCAATAAGGATCTGAGAATTACAGTAAAAAGCACACAATTTTTACCGCGGACGAACTCGAACAGGAAGAGAGGAAGAACGAGTTCGCACTACACATACCCTAACTTGGTGATGTGCAGCAACTACGGCGGCGCGGAGAGGAAGATGGTCCGCGGCGGCGAGGAATGACTCCGGCGACCTCCTTCCGGCAGTGAAGCGGCGAGGATGGTCGACGTCGTCGAGCTCGAGGAGGAGCAGTGCGGTAGGGCTTCGGAGGGTGGCGATGGAGATGATGCGAAGTGAAAACGAGGAGGGTGGCGGCTGAGCATTTATACGCGAGGAGGAAATAACCGCACCCCGGTGAATCTGATCGGACGGCCAGAGTTAATGGACTATTGCGATTCAACGGATGAGATAAGCTGGCAGTTGATGATCAGCACGTGGCAACCGTCACCAAAGAACGTGGTCCAGACTTGGGCGGTAAACCCCAAATTTTAGACGGCTTTCGCCAAAACAGATTTGGTTTGGACCGAAACTTTAACGTGGTCAAGGACACCAGATAATGTTTCGTTCCCAGATGAAATTTGTGCATTCATAACGGAGCAACATAGACTGGAAGAGTTAGAATAGAGGGAAAAATAGGGTCCTATGCATTTCACTCAGACGAAGAAAACACAAACACTCGAAAGATAAGCTATGAGTGAAATACATTCGGACAAACACAAAAACTTCAGATGCAACACAACGACGAGAAATTGTGGTGGCGTTACCCACCGTATAAGAACTATATGACCCTGAGCGTCGCATAATTATCGTGGCACCCGGTTAGTCTAGTTCTTCGTTAATGTATTCACTCTCAGAAGGAAAATTTCACTTTGTCGAAATTTTTAGGCTCTTCGAGTGTTATGCACCCATTCCTTCTAAGATGTGGAAGTGTTGGTACGGGTGCCGAGTCCAGCTTACTGCACATTTGCGGAATCTAGGATATTTAGCTCACACCGTAACGCACAGAATCTTTTCTCATCGAGAGGCTTGGTGAAGATATCAGCGAGATTCTCTTCGGTATTGACGTGACTGATAACAATATCTTCCCGAGCAACATGATCGCGTAGGAAATGATGTCTGATCTCAATATGCTTGGTTCGAGAGTGCTGCACATGATTGTGTGCAATTTTGATCGCACTCTCATTGTCGCACAATAGAGGGATCTTCTTGACCTTGATGCCATAATCCTTCAGAGTCTGCTTCATCCATAATAACTGAGTACAATAAGCACCAGCAGCAATATATTCGGCCTCAGCCATAGAGAGTGAGACACAATTCTGCTTCCTTGATGACTAACATACCAATGATCTATCGAGGAAATGGCATGTCCCCGAAGTAGATTTCCTGTCAACCCGGTCACCTGCATAATCTGAGTCTCAATAACCAATGAGGTCAAACTGTGCTCCCTTAGGATACCATAAACCTAAGGTGGGGGTGTGAGCCAAATATCTCAGAATACGCTTGACCGCTTGGTGATGCGATTCTTTCGGTGCAACTTGAAAACGAGCACACATACAAACACTCAACATAATATCAGGTCTGGATGCACATAGGTAAAGCAAAGAACCAATCATCGAACGATAAGCTTTCTGATCATAATCTTTACCGTACACATCTGCGTCCAGCTGGCCATTTGTTGGCATGGGAGTTTTGTAACCCTTCTGTTTGCAATCTTGCATTTTGAACTTCTTAAGACAGTCTCTTAGATATTTCTCCTGAGATATGAAAATTCCATTGTCCTGTTAACGAATTTGTAGTCCGAGAAAGAACTTAAGTTCACCCATCATGGACATTTGATACTTCTCGGACATCATTCTCCCAAATTCCATGCTGCAAGCATTGTTAGTACAGCCGAAAATAATATCATCCACATAAATTTGACACACGAATAGATCACCATCAATAGCACGAGTGAAAAGAGTGGAATCAGTGGATCCTGGCTTGAACCCTTTATCGAGCAAAAACCTTTTCAGAGTGTCATACCAAGCTCGAGGGGCTTGCTTTAGCCCATACAACGCCTTTTTCAACTTGAAAACTTTGTTAGGAAACTGAGGATTTTCAAAGCCAGGTGGCTGCCTAACATATACTTCCTCATCGATTTCACCATTGAGGAAAGCACTTTTCACATCCATTTGATAAAGCAGAATATCATTGTAATTTGCATAAGCGAGAAGAATACGAATTGCCTCAAGGCGAGCAACAGGAGCATAAGTTTCACCGAAATTGATACCTTCTACCAGTGTATACCCTTGAGCGACAAGACGTGCATTGTTTCTCCCAACAATGCCATTTTCATCTTGCTTGTTTTGGATTTGGTTTGTGCTTCTTAGGATTTGGTTTGTCAACCAATTCCCACACATCATTCAATTCGAACTGCACCAACTCTTCTTGCATGGCATTCATCCAATCGGGATCATTCATAGCTTCTTCATACTTGGTAGGTTCTGTCAGTGAGACAAAGGAGAAACTGCCACAGTAGTTAGCCAAACGAGTGCGAGAGCGAGTTGTGGGTCTGTAACCTGGATTCTCGAGATCTTCGAGGATTAATGCAGGGTCAACTCGATTTGCCACTCGTGAGAGGGGATTTTCCTCTTGATGATCATTTTCATTTTCCTCAGAATGAGCATCAGGATTGGCATTAGTATCGCCATTTTCCTGTTGATTGCCATTTTGATCGGTATTTGCATTGGGGTTGCCATTTGTGTTCGGTGCGGCATTTTCTTCGGCAGTAGATTGACGTGTGCGTCGAGCAATGGGAGCATCATCATCGGACGAGTCTGGGAAATTTCCTTCGACTGGTCTGACGTCCCCAATAGCCATTTGCCGAATAGCATCCGAAATCGGAGGTTCATCTATCACATTAGGCAGGTGCTCCTTTTGAGAGCCGTTAGATTCATCAAACCGCACATTTACCGTTTCCATAACTTTCCCGTGGTGAGAGTTATAGACACGATAAGTATGCAAGTTCGAGCCATAACCAAGAAGAAAACCTTCATGTGCTTTGGGTGCAAACTTAGAATTATGATTCATGTCACGAATATAGCAAGGTGCACCAAAAACACGTAGATAAGAAACATTCGGTTTCTTGCCAGTGATAAGCTCATATGAAGTTTTCTTAAGGAATTTATGAAGATAAACACGATTCACAACATGGCAAGCAGTGTTAATAGCATCAGCCCAGAAACGAATGGGAGTTTTATACTCACTGAGCATTGTTCTCGCCATTTCAATGAGAGTTCTATTCTTTCGCTCAACAACTCCATTCTGTTGGGGAGTGTATGCAGCAGGGAATTCATGAGTGATACCATTTCATCGAGAAAATCTTCGATATGAGTATTTTTAAACTCAGTGCCATTGTCGCTTCTGACAAGCTTAATTCGCACATCATATTCATTCTGAGCCTTCTTAGCGAATCTTTTGAAGATGTCTTAGGTGCAGGTTTTGTCTTCGAGAAAGAATACCCAAGTGTAACGAGAGAAATCATCAACAATAACCAGACCATAATGACTGCCTCCAAAACTTGCATAATTTTGAGGCCCGAACAAATCCATATGAAGAATTTCCAGTGGTCTTGTTGTGGTCATGACTGTTTTTCATGAATGGTGCTTCTTTGCCAATTTACCGGCTTCACACGCAGCACAAAGACGATCCTTGTCGAATTTCACATCAGGAATACCACGGAGATGATTTTTCTTCACGAGAGTCTGCAAATTTCTCATACCTGCATAACCAAGTCTTCGGTGCCACAGCCATCCTTCGGTTGCTTTTGCAAGCAAACAAGTTCGGACTGAGGAACCCTTAGAGAAATCCACAATATATAAATCACCTTTTCTATTTCCCTCGAAAACGAAGGAATTGTCAGTGGCCATAAAGACGATGCATTTGTATTTAGAAAATAGAACTAGCATGCCTAGATCACAAAGCTTGCCAACTGACATAAGATTGAATCCAAGAGACTGAACAAGTAAAACATCATCAATGTTCTTATCCTTGGATATAGCAATTTTACCTAACCCAATTACCTTTCCTTTGTTGTTGTCGCCGAAAGTAATATACTTCTCAGATGAAGTAGTTAAGTTGGGGTCGACAAACAACGACTTGTCTCCGGTCATATGACTAGTGCATCCACTATCCATTATCCATTCGGTATACCCGGAGACATAGTCCTGCAGAGAAATTAGGCTTTCTTAACCACCCACATCTTTGTAGGTGGCTTCGAAACATATGAGCGAGCAGGATATGATTTCTTTCGATAATTATGCGAATTGTAACTTGAATGAGTACGAGCATAATCGAAAGAATAAGCATTGAAGTTCCTTCCTGATGAATGAGTATAGTGGTTGGGTGAGGCAAGTATGTACTCATTCCGTCGAATCTTTTCAAGGATATATCGAGCATTTTCTTCATGCATGGTTAGTAGTCTAGTGACAGGTAATGCTTCGATAGTTTTCCTGGGCACCCAGATAGATTCCTTTGGGGGGCCATTCCTGCTGTTTGGTCCAACATAGCGAGCAACAGCCTCACCACGTTGGTTTTTTGAACAACTTATAGTTGTCCAAGGAATCATCATACGAGTATTCAGGGATAGGGGACTCATATCCCAAAAGTAAAGCTGGATCGAGCATTTTTCTCTTAGCAGGTACCCACACAGTGCGAGGATATTGATCAGGTTCCCAGTAGGAGCCATTCTCATTCAGTTTCCTTTCGAAACCGACACCTTCCTTTCTGGGATTTTTGTGAAGAATGGATTTCTTCAGAACATCACACAGGGTTTGATGCCCTTTGAGAGACTTGAACATTCCTGTCTGAAGAAGATCCTTCAACCTGGCATTTTCATCAGAGATAGAACCATTTTCCTCAACAGAGGGGTTAGCATTCACAGAAGATTCAGCATTTGATTCAGCGTTACTACGTTCAAGGCATTTTAAGCAAGGAGGTACAAACACTTCAGGTTTCTCTTTGAGTTGTTGGGTGAGAAGAGAATTTTCTCTTATCAAGTCATCATGAGCCTCTCTCAGTGACTCGAGTTCCTATTTTTGTTTCAGGTAATCATAAGTCAATCTTTCATGGTCAGCTGAGAGAAAATCATGACGATCTGATAGTTCTTTCATTCGAGACTCGAGAGCGGAATGCTCTTCGGTCAACGATTGATTTTTCTCCATCTCCTCAACCAACAACCCTTCAGATTTCCTGAGGGTTTTCTCAATTTTCTCGAGAGAATTTTGTTGCATATTAGCAATTTTGATCAGTTTAGCATGGTCATCCTCATCAGAAGAATATTGATCACTAGAGTGAATCTTGTGATGTTTAGAGGATACCTTTTCTTTCAAAGCTTTGGCCATGAAGCAGTAAGCAGGGGACTCGTTGTCGCTCGAATGATTCTCGAAGAAGTTCGATGCAGGAGTAGAAGCACATGCTATGCCAGCCATGCCGGAATCGGAATCCTCATCGGATTCATCAACCTCTTCGGAGTCAGATGACGCTTCTTCATCGGAATCCATCTCCTTGCCGAAGTACGCCTTGGCCTTGCGAGAAGTGTTCTTGCGGTTGGATGAGGACTTGGAGGGATTCCTTGAGGAAGATCTTGACGATGACTTGGAAGAACTATCCTTCTTCTTGAAGAACTTCTTCGTTTTCTTCTCATCATCGGAGTCGTAGCTTTTGCTCTTGCTTTTGTGTCCTAAATCAAATCTTCCACTGGCACGGATTTCAGCTTCCCAGAGAGGGCAGTCCGAGATGAAATGTCCTGGCTTTTTGCACTTAAAACAGGTGTAATCTCCAGTAGGTTTTGATGAAGATTTGGATCCGCCAGAGTTGCTGGATCCTTTCTTCTGAAACTGATTTTTCTTCTGAAAGCGTTGGAATCTTTTCATGATCAATCCGAGGTCCTTGCTGATCCTTTCTGGGTCATCTGAATCTTCATCGGCATTTCCTTCTGAGGAAGAATCAGCCACAGCCTTGAGAGCATGACTTTTTCGGTGATTTGATCCATAGAGATCTCTCTTTTCTTCTTCTTGTTCTTCGTGAGTGTTTAGCCTTTCCATGATATCAGCAGAGTCGAGAACTTTGAAATCAGCTCGTTCCCGAATCATTAGAACTAGAGTGTCGAACGAACTGTCAAGGGACCGGAGCAGTTTCTTCACAACTTCGTGATCAGTGATGTCTTTGGTGCCGAGACCTTGTAGCTCGTTTGCGATGTCACTCAGACGATCGAAGGTTT
Organism: Elymus sibiricus; assembly: GCA_039707655.1. NCBI lineage: Eukaryota > Viridiplantae > Streptophyta > Magnoliopsida > Poales > Poaceae > Elymus > Elymus sibiricus. The sequence goes on from CM077670.1 coordinate 283,955,901, forward strand.
GCTGGCAGCTTTCATTTCCAACTCGCTTGAACCGATTGAACTTAGCCCGAAGAGTATCAATGCGAGCTTCTTTCTGAGTTGAAACACCCTCGTTTATGTTTTCGAGAATGTCCCACAATTCCTTTGCAGTTTCACACTGACGATAGCGAAGAAATTGAGCACGAGAGAGATGGCCACCAATTTCATCTTTGGCTTGAGCATCCATCTGAATGAGTTTCTTCTCGTGGTCAGTGGGGACCTGGGGCACATCAACTATGAATCCATTCTGCACCACATTCCACATATCACCATCAATAGCTCGGAGACGGATCTTCATCTTCTCCTTCCAGAAGGGATAGTCCGTCCCATCAAAGATGGGAATCTTGAGGTGCGACTTGTAGCTCACTGAAGACATACTTAAACTCCAAGGTGGTTAGACCAAAATGCGCAGAGTCAAGGAGTACCTTGCTCTGATACCAATTGTAGGAACGAAGTATGTCTACCAGAGGGGGGGTGAATGGGAGTTCTAAATTTTCTTCGGAAATATCAAAACTCTCGGAACCCAGCAGCGGAATGAATGAACACAGTAAACAGTGAGCGAAAATAAACTACCGAATGGAAACTTAAAGCATGCATCGAGGTAAATCATATAACTGAAACAGATCACATGGCATCGTTCGAATGTAAAGGAGAGTAGCAGAGATGACCAGTGATGCTCGATGGCGACAAGGTATTTGGTAGACCAGTTCGCCCTTCTGCAAAAGGACTACGTCTGGTTGGAGGGGTTGTGATTTAACACAGAAGATAAACTCTCTTCGCCCTATTCTCCTCGACAATTGGTTCGTCAACCAATGCCAATTACTCGTGGTAGATGCTTGAGGCGATCTCCGAACCTTTACAGACTTCTTCTTCGAGAACCACAATTACTCTTGGTCTCTGAAGAAATTGACACCTAACCGTCTAGATAGTTCGCAGCTCTCAAGAGTAATAGGCGGAGCGTACTGGACTTAGATTCGAGTGATGCTGAACCACTATCTAATTTTTTTGGCTCTGGGGTTTTCTCTCGGTGGATTTTAAACTCAAATCAAGCGGAGAGGGGGTTGCTCAACAATCTTCTCAGAATCAAATGGAGCAGCCACCGGACAACGCCGGTGCGGGGTGGCTATTTATAGCCGCAGCTTTCCCGGATGGGAAATGACCATTTTGGATACGCGGTCCAGCCAATGGCCAACCGACACGTTCACAACGGTCGGATTTGGGAGCAACGGTAACATTACTTGAAGAGCAAGTAATGCTAACTCCTCGGTCAGAGACAAATCTCTCGCAGCGAAGAAGATCACAGTCTCTTGCTGGCAAGTATTTGCTCGGAACTCAAAGAGATTTCTCTCGCATCTTTCATAGGATTTGGGTTTAGCATCAGCGAATCAAATCTTCGAACGCTACACCCCTCTTAATAGTACGGTGGTCCTATGACTCAATAAGAGAAAAGAAACAACGAAAAGAATGCTTCGTCTTCTTCTTCGTTTTCAATCTTCTCGACAGCAGTCACTTCCTTCGGAAGGGCACCGAACCAATTGCTTCACGTCAGCAATTTTTGAGGGGTCACTCTCGTAGTCATAATCTTCGGTGATAACCTTCACTGCTACGCAGGGGATATTCTTCGGAGTTTGAAACCAAACTCCTCTTGACTCCAGGGACCTGTTACTCTGTGTGCACTAGCAAACACATCAGTCCCTCACTGTTTGTCAACAATCTCCAAAACATAAGGAGGCAAATTATTGCACCAACAAGTAGTTCTAGCATTACACCTACAAAGTACTTCTAGTTTCATACTTGTTCTAGGTAAAGCAAACGTTAAGTGTGTGTAGAGTTGTATCGGTGGTCTATAGAACTTGAAGGGAATATTAACTCTACCTTTAGCTCCTCGTTGGGTTCGACACTCTTATTTATAGAGAAAGGCTACAATTGATCCCCTATACTTGTGGGTTATCAGTATGCAGACGGTTTGAAGGTCCGCGTTGGAGATGCCCTTAGAACTCATATTTGGATAGCTAAAACTAGTGGGGCGCGCACCTAGAATTTATTTATAATAATCACATATTAAAAAAAGTAATGCTAACTGGTGAACGTTCGCTGGGGAGGTCCCAGCGAACGCCCGCACAGTCGATCATGATAAAGCGATGGCAGTTTTACGAGAAAAATGTCTTCTTTAGAAAAGAACTGTCACCCCCTACAACTAAACTTGCCACCCTCACTATAACTAAATTTGCTACACAAATCGTTCGCAAGTGCCACCTAGCCTCGTAAAATCTTCTATTTGTGGTACATGCTGAAACCGAATCCGGGTTGGTTACGGAACCCCATCAAGCCCCTGCGACACGGGGAGGCGACCTAGCCAAGCCGTCTCCACCTTCCCTTCCCCACCCCTCCCGTCCCAGAGAGTCGATAGGTAAGCCTGCCCGGCACCCGAGGACAGCGACGACAAGGCTCTTTGTCTGTTTCAGGATCTGCGTCCTTCCTCTCTCGGTCTCGATGGAGACCATGCGATTGTAACATCGTGGCGGGGCGACGCCCTAGCTGGTGGTCACGACCTGGTCAGGGGGTGCCCCGTGTCAGCGGTTGTCCTCTCCCCCTCCCCCGTCTGCTCAGGTTCCCTCCTCCGGCCTCGGGTCACTCCCCATGTTGCTGCGGATCTGGCACGGGGGCCGGATGCGGGCATGGCAGATATGGATGTCCATCACTCCTCCCTCTCTGGCGATGTGAGGGGCAGCTATACTGCCATGGGTTTTCGAGTCTTGTTCGAGCCCCAGGTCGGATCTGGAGGGTCCAGATCTGTAGCCCCCGCCCCACCCATGCGAGCGCCTCGCCGGTGGTCAAACGAGAGGTTGGGTGTCCATGTGTGACGCCCCGACTCGACCGTGCACTAATCATACACGCAAATGCGCACAATCAAGATCCGAGACTCACGGGAAGATATCACAACACAACTCTAGACACAAATTAAAGTCATACAGCTTTATATTACAAGCCAGGCCACGAAGGCTCAAATACATAAGTCAGCGAAACCAACAATATCTGAGTACAAACATAATTAGACAAAGGTTGCCTTAAGAAGGCTGAGCAAAACAACGACAACTAGATCGAAGAGGCGCAGACCTCTTGCCTGGGGCCTCCTAACTACTCCTGGTCGTCAGTCTCCTCGTAGTAGTAGGCTCCATCGGGGATCTCCGACTCCTGGGCTCCGTCATCTGATTGCAGCAACCGGGTAGAGGGGAAAAAGGTAGCAAAGCAACCGTGACTACTCATCCAAAGTACTCGCAAGACTTACATCAGATCTATGCTAAGTATGCATCGGTATCAAAGGGAAGGGGCTGTATCTGTGGACTAAACTGCAGAAAGGCCAGAATAGAGGAAAGGCCTAGCCTATAGAAGACTAGCATCTTGCAGCGTCTTGCAGCAACAGAAGAGAGTAGAATAACATAACATGTAGTAACAAATATATATTAGTAATGCCCAGAGATCCTTCCTCGTCTACCCCCGCGAGGAAGTGATCCCGGAGCCATCATATCAGTTTAGTGAAACCAGTATCTAGTTCTAGTTGTAGTAGATCGGGATACAACTCCTAGCGTCCTGTTACCATGGACACGGCTATTCAAATAGATAACTTCCCTGCAGGGGTGCACCAACTTACCCAACACGCTCGATTAACTCCGGCCGGACACACTTTTCGGTTCATGCCCGGCCTCGGCTGATCGACACACCGTAGTCCTACCTAGGCTCAACAGAGAGGCCAGCACGCCGATCTACATCCTAAGTGCGAAGGGGTCTTGGGCCCATCGCCCTTTGCACTCCTGCGCGTTGCGCGACTGGCCGGGGACCAGACCCACCCCCTTATACAAGCGCAGGCGGTTACCGTCCACCCCAACAATCAGCCCACATCTCTGAACTGTGACATCTGAAGAGCTTTCGGGAGAATCGTACGACGCCGAGTGCCCATAACTTATCCCGCGTGGTGGTTAGTGCGAAAAGGCCAGAGGCCTACTCAGATCACATATCCAAACCCATTAGTGTGTTGGGAGCTCGCGGTGACGATCGGTGATCCTGTCGCCCCGTCTCGCGGACTTACGGCAAGGGCCAGGCCCATCCCTCTCTAGGGCGGTCTGCCTGCCCGGCCGTGCCACGTAATTATATCGCGGGTACCCTCCAGGTCAACCCGACTTCACAAGAGACTGTCGGGAACTTAGATCCACCTCTACCGGGGTGGTACCGCCTGTCCCATCAGTCCCGCCGTAATAGTAAACGGGGGAACAGGTAAAGGTAACAATGTGTCCGTAACATCAAGGGGGAAATCCAAGGAATCACCCTCGATGGATTCCCACTCGATGTATCCGTCAAGGTGGACCGGGAGGAATCACCCTCGGTGATCCACACTTGAGGGGTTGCACGACAGAGTCATCATCGGGAGTAGTGAGCGAGGAATCACCCTCGGTAAACCACACCTGATGTGCTACACTATAGAGATATCATCGGAAATGGGATACGAGGCATCACCCTTGGCACTCGATAGTAGCTCTGCAGAGTCGTACAACTAAGGGGGTGCTGGTGGTGTGTTCAGTCTTTGCACCTCGATCACATTGATCGAGTCACCGGTAGTAAAGCATGGCAACAAGGACAAGGGTGTGGGGCCACTGATGGATCACTAATCAGCCTATACTAAGCAGTTAGGACAACAGGTAAAGTATCAACAGCAGGTTACAAAATCAGGCTATGCATCAGAATAGGAGCTAACGGACAACAGTAGCAAATTCTAATGCAAGCATAGGAGAGAAAGAAATGGGCGATATTGAAATGATCAAGTTGGTTTTACTTGCCTGGAAGCTCGGCTGAGAAGGACGGGTCGTCGACGACGTATTCGTACTCGGGGTCAACTACAGTCTCGGGGTCTACCGGAGAAAAGAGGGGGAAGAAACAGTAAATATAAAGCATACAAATGCAACACGATGCATGACAAGGCAGTATGCTATGCTAGGGGTACACTAATGCATTACTAAGTATTTTGAATATTTTCCCAGCTCCAGGTATTATTCGATCAGATGATTGATACGTCTCCAACATATCTATAATTTTTTATTGTTCCATGTTGTTATAATATCAATCTTGGATATTTTTATAATCATTTACAGCAATTTTATATCATTTTTGGAGACTAACCTATTAACCTAGTGCCCAGTGCCAGTTGCTGTTTTCTGCCCCGTTTTTGTTTCACAGAAAATCAATATCAAACGAAGTCCAAATACAGTGAAACTTTTTGGAGATTTTTTCTTGGGCAAGAAGAATACTGGAAGCTTTGGGATAGGGCCAGAAGAAGAAGAGGTGGGCCACGAGGCACCAGGGCGCGCCCCAGGGGGGTGGCGCGCCCTGGTACCTCGTGGGCCCACCCCAACTCCGTTTGACCTAATTCCAGCACTATAAATTCAGGAAAAATCAGAAATCCTCAGGGGAGTCCACGAAATACTTTTTACGCCGCCACAAGCCTCTGTTCCAGAGAGATCCCATCTGGGGTCCTTCTCCGGTAATCTGTCGGAGGGGGAATCGATCACGGAGGGGCTCTACATCAACCTTGCTACCTCTCCGATGATGCGTGAGTAGTTTACCACAGACCTTTAGATCCATAGGCAGTAGCTAGATGGCTTCTTTTCTCTTTTTGATGTTCAATACAATGTTCTCCTTGATGTTCTTGGAGATCTATCCGATGTAATCTTTCTTTGCGGTGTGTTTGTTGGGATCCGATGAATTGTGAGTTTATGATCAGATTATCCATGAATATTATTTGAGTCTTCTCTGATCTCTTTTATGAATGATTATTATAGCCTCGTATTTCTTCTCCGGTCTATTGATTTGGTTTGGCCAACTAAGTTGATTTATCTTGCCATGGGAAGAGGTGCTTTGTAATGGGTTCGATCTTGCGGTGCTCAATCCCAGTGACAGAAAGGGACATGACACGTATGTATCGTTGCTAATAAGGGTAAAAAGATGGGATCTATTCATTGGGTTTATTAATTCGTGAGTTTGTCTTGTCTACATCATGTCATCGTTCTTAAGGCATTACTCCGTTCTTATGGACTTAATACACTATATGCATGCTGGATAGCCCATCGATGTGTGGAGTAATAGTAGTAGATGCAGGCAGGAGTCGGTCTACTAATCTTGGACGTGATGCCTATATACATGATCATTGCCTTGGATATCGTCATGATTATTTGCTTTTCTATCAATTGCCCAACAGTAATTTGTCTACCCACCGTATGCTATTTTCTTGAGAGAAGCCTCTAGTGAAATCTATGGCCCCCGGGTCTATCAAAATCATATTACTAAAACCCTAAAAATATTGCTGCCATTTTCTTTTATTTATTTTATTTAGTATTTTTGCTGCAATCTATCAATCTATCAAATACAATTTAATCTTGCAATCTTACCGCCAAGGGATTGACAACCCCTTGTTTGCGTTGGGTGCAAGGATTTGTTGTTGTGTGCAGGTACTGCTTACTAGGTGTTGTGTGATTCTCCTACTGGTTCGATAACCTTGGTTTCATAACTGAGGGAAATACTTATCTCTACTGTGCTGCATCATCCCTTCCTCTTCGGGGAAATACCAACGCAAGCTACAAGTAGCAATGATCCTGATGCAAAATGTCCAGGTTCACTATGTTAGAGGGGTGTGATAGGTATGTGGATGGCATATTCGGATTCTTTATATTTTTCTGATCATTTTTCATATATAAATTATTTTCATCCGAGTTACGGTTTATTTCATATGATTTTTCAAAGATTAAATGATTTTCTGGAATTATTAAATTCGAATTATAAACAGTGAAATACTTTTGTCACCTAGTGCTATTCTAGCCACAGTGTATGACAGTGGGGCCAGGGGGTTCAGTAACAGTTGACCAGTCAAGGTTGACTGGTCAACAGGGTCAAAGTGGGGCCCAGTTGTCAGTGACACAATGTTAATTGAATATCTAATTAGGTTTAATTAACAGAGGCGGGCCCATATGTCAGTGGCTATGGGTGGATTAGGTGGGTGGTTTAGCACTAAAGGGGGGTTAGGGTTTGTCATTAGCGTCGGGGAGGGCTTTATCTACGTCGGGGGTCCGTTGGATGTTCGACACGGCGACAACAGCGGCCATGGCGCCGTGGATGGCGGCCACGCCCAGGCTCTGCCTCCTCCTCTGTACAGAGGAAGGAGAAGGCCCTGCCAGGCTGGGCCACAGTGCACTGTGGCACTTAGGCCCAGTTGCACAGTAGCGCTAGCCTTTTTCTTTTATTCTTTTCTATTTTATTTTTCTGGCACCGTTTTCTGTTTTCTTTTAGTACCAAACGATTTTTGGTGAACATGAAATTTGGCACATAAATCATGTACATTAGGGTGGTGTTGCACAAAAAGTTTCAAAGCACTTGGTAAAGTTTAGGTATTTTTAGAAATTGGAAAAGGCCAAGTTAATTGCTGCTGGTTCACTTAAATAATTTCCAGGGGCATTTTGGGACTTTTAGTGATGTTGTTTCCCTTAACATAATTACTTAGGGATTATTTACAAAATTATGAACTATTTTGATTGCATGTTTGAAGATGTAATATTTTGACTTGCAATTTAAATTTGACTTTGATTTTTGGACAAGTGGCAATTTGCATAGTAATCACGATGACATGGCCACCATTAGGGAGAGATTACTGTAGCATGATTATTGGGGTGTTACACCATGCTGGCTTGGGGCTGTTGGGTGGTGGGGCGGGGGTCGCCCTGCGTCGGGTTCCGGCCCGGGATTTGGGTCTCGTACCAGCTTTGGCTGGTTAGCTTGGCAGGGACAGATGGTCTGCTTGGGGAGACGAGATATGTGCTCTTCCTCGACTCTGTGGTCTCGCAACAGTGCCTAGGGAGGACGGGCCACTAGTGAAAGCTGCGCAAGGCCATACCAGGCCTTAAAGACCCTAATAGACGCTCGTCCCTTAAGACGAGATTTATAAATCTCTGAAGCAACATCAGCTGGAGCATCACCCCATGCAGAACAAGCTCGTAATCCATCACCATTAGTTCAGAGGGATGAAGAAACCGGGCCAAGTCACAGAACAACACAGAAGAAGATGTCGAAGTCGCCACACCAATAGCCAGCCAAAAACTCCACTTGAAGGACACATGAACTGTCAAAATCTGAAAGGAACCAACAGATCTGGGGACACAAACTATCACAGCCCCTCCGTCAACGTCCGAAGGAACGTAGTCGAGGTAGGGAGAGAGACGATGCATGCCATGAGATACTCTCCCACTTCCTTTTTTGAAATAAAACCGCAACTTTATTAATTAGAAATAACTGTTACATCATCAATAAGAAAAGGTACAATATCATTCATGGGCTCCTCAAACCAATCCCTAGTGACATAAAATTTCGCTAGCCTAGCAATTTCATGAGTCACCTTATTTTCTTCCCTATTACAATGTTCAAATCTAATAATAGGGAAATCACAAGCCAAAAATAGCAATCATTGAAAACTACAGATGCCTCTCCCGCCGAGTGTCCTCCATTCTTCATTGTCTCAATCACTTCCATATTGTCCGAGTTAACAACAAGACGATTGCAACCCGCGTTCTGTACAAGGAATAACCCAAACTTTAGAGCCACAACTTCTGCTGCTAATACATCTGCACAGCAATCAATCCTCCAGTTTCCACTGACGATGAACCTGCCTTTGTCATCTCTAAGGACCGCCCCAGCTGTACCCTGAAGCAGATCATGATCAAAAGAGGCATCAACATTCAGCTTCACAAAACCCCTAAGGGGGATGCTCCATCCCCCTGTTTTACTAGTTGCCTTAGGGGAGTAGGCATTAACATAGTTTGCCATTATTGCACGAGCCCCCATCGAAGTTTGGTTTGCATCTTGAAACTTTCCTTCATGAACCACTTTACATCTATCCCACCATAAATACCAAGCTGTTATAGCGATCAATTCACGTACATTCTGGGTGCCCATTATAGATAATTCATGATCTTGCATAAGGAGTAAGAATTCTAGTACCGCCTCTCCCGCACGGTCAACAACACAAGCTATATTGATCACCTCATACAAACCTAACTTGCCCCAAACTTCTTTCGCCTTCTGACACCGGAACAAGACATGTTTTTTTATCTTCGGGTCCATTTGAGCATGATGGGCATATGGGCGAAACCTTCATGTGTCTATAAGCAAGTGTAACTCGGCACGGAAGGGTTCCATGTAGTGTACGTGTAAGTGCATCAAGTGCCCCCTTAGTGGTTTTGGAGTATTGAAGACAAATAAGTTAAGGGGCTAATGAGTTTGTGAGTGTACAGAGGTAATAATAGTCCCTGAAGACTTGGTTTAACCACGGAAGTCGACCCCTAAAAATGTATTTCTTCAAGTGAAGAATTTGGTACGGCCTATGAAGAATTTGATGTGAAGACTTGGAAGCTTGAAGACTTTGTTTTTGTAGTTTCTTTTCTTCTTAATTTAGTCATAGGAAAAACCGTACTGTCAAAGGGGGTCAAGGTGAAACATATGTCATACTTCAAAGCGATGCTCAAACCTATAAATACACAAGCCGCTTCGAGTGAAGCCTTTGGAAATCTTCAGAACAGCTGACGAATTTGACGGTGACAGTGATGAAGTAATCTGGTCTCTGATGAATTTGGTCACGCTGAGGAGTTAGGATTTCGCCAGTGCAATATGCCTATCATGAGGAAATTGAGTGCCCCGACGAAATTGAGAGTTCAATTCCGACCGTTGTTGCGCCGCGTGCCAGCTGTCGAGTGGATCCTTATCCTGACAATGGTCTTTTCTAAGATGGGCATTTATGACATTTCATGTCGGGTTGCCTCCTGGCTATAAATAGCCGCCCCCTACAACCACTAGTTGGTTAGCTACTCTAGAGAGAACTTGACACTTGTCATTTGAGAGCAACCCTTCCTCTGACGACTTTGTGAGAACCTAAGTGAGGAGAAACCCAACCAGAGCCTAAGTGATTGAGCATCACTGAAGAAGTTGATATGTGTGATCCGACGCTTGTTACCTTTGAGGACTGTCATTTCTCCAGACGGTTAGGCATCATGTTCTGAGCACCCAAGAGTAATTGTGGTGTGCCGGTGAACAAGTCTGTGAAGGTTTTGGAAGTCTACCTTGAAGACTTACCACGAGTGATTGGGCGAGGTCTAATTGACCTTAGCTCAAGAGGAATACGGTGAGGACTAAGTGTCCTCCGAGGTAAGACTCAGCCGCCTCAACCAGACGTACAGTTGATACAGCAACTGGAATTGGTCTACCAAATCCGTGTGTCTTCATCGAGCCCAACCGGTTTCAAATTCCTCACTCCTTTACCTTTACGTATTTCCGCTGCTGAAGAACTTGTACTCTACTTTACTGAAGAATTTGAACTGAAGACTTTTATCATGTTGCATTTCATTCCTTCAATTCATCTTCTTCATGCAGGTCTGCTTGTATGAATACTTGTTCTCCACTTGTATGTATTCCCTTTGCATGCTAGTTACATCTGTGTCGATCTAGTTTCACTTCGGTTTCTATTTTGTCACTTTGATTTTCGTCAAAATCTTCGGAGTTTCATGAATTTCTAAAAATCTCCCATTCACCCCCCTCTGGGAGTTAACCTATGCTTTCAATTGGTATCAGAGCAAGGTACTCCCTTGTTCTGTGTGATTTTAGTTTAACCACCTGGAGTTTTAGTTATGTCGACCACAGGTATGATCAAGGTATCCACTGCGTGCCCCATCTTTGATGGCACAGACTATCCCTACTGGAAGAACAAGATGCGAATGCATCTTGAGGCTATTGACAACGATCTATGGTTCGTCATTGAGAATGGAGTGCCTTCCATTGCTCCAAGCATCAACGCCACTGACGTGAAGCGATTCAAGCAACTGGACTCTCAAGCGAAGAATATCATATGTGGTCATCTGAACAAAGGCCAGTATGGTAGAGTAAGTACTTTGGAAACTTCGAAGCTGATCTGGGACCGGCTTTCCAAAGTCAGTGAGGGAGTCTCCACTCAATGTGACTCCCGAGTTGATGTTCTACGCAATCTCTTCAATCGCTTCAAGAGGCTCGACAATGAAAATCTGCAGCAAACCTTCGACCGCCTGACTGATATCTCCAATGAGCTTCAGGCTCTTGGTGTTGCTGACATCACCGATCATGAGGTGGTGAAGAAATTGCTGAGGTCTCTGGACAGTTCCTTCGACACTTTGGCACTGATGATTCAAGAGCGCCCTGACTACAAGTCACTAGATCCTGCTAACATTCTTGAGAGGCTCAACACACATGAATTTCAGCAAGCAGAGAAGAGAGATATGTATGGATCCAGCTATGGTCGTCCTCGCGCTCTGAAGGCAAAAGCAAAAGCCAAGGCTATTTCTTCATCTGAAGAAGAAGAGGAATATGAGAGCAGTTCTGATGGTGCTGAGGAAATTGGCAGAGAACTGGCTATGCTAGTGAAGAAGTTCCAGAAGTTTTCCAAGAAGAACCGCTTTGGAAAGTCTTCAAAGTATGACTCGAAGAACACTGGAGAAGCGTCTGCTCGAGACTACAACAAGAGAACCTGTCACAAATGCAAGAAGCCAGGCCACTACATCGCCGACTGCCCTCTATGGCTAAAGAAGAAGAAGAAGAGCAGGGATGATGATGAATCTGATGGCAAAAAGAAGAAGTCCTCAAAGTCTTCATCAAAGTCCTCATCTCACAAGAAAACCAGTTCTAGCAGAGCTCGTGCATTCATTGGGAAGGAAATGGATTCTGAAGAAGAATCTGATGATCAGCAAGCTGAGGAATCTGAGGAGGAGTCAGACACAGGTGTGGCGAGCCTAGCCCTCGCTACTGAGTACGTCAGCAAGTCCATCTTCAACTCTGAGGATAATGGTATCTCCACCAACAATGATGATTGTGCTAATGACTACACTCCCACCTATTGCTTCATGGCACGAGGTGCAATGGTAACCTCATGAGAAGCTTACTTTGAAACTTCCAGTGGTGACGACTCTGAGTGTGAATCTAAACCAACCTATAAGAAACTTGCTAAAATTGCAACTGAGCAACATCATGCCATGGAAAAGATTCAAAAACTGCTAGACAAAAGCGATGACCTGTTGGATGAGGAAATGGATCGTAGTCAAGCTTTGTCTGAGGATCTCAGAAGGCTTAAGTCTCAATATGAAGAACTTGAAAGTCGTCATGTGTCCCTCTCAGCTGAACATGAGAAGTTGTCCTATGAATTTCTTCAAAGGAAGCAAGATCTCGAGAAGCTGAGAGTGTCTCATGATGATCTTCAAAAAGAAAACGATTCACTCCTCGCTCAACAGATCAGTACCGCTCAGGAAGAATTTGTTGCCCCATGCCTAAAATGCCTTGAACGTGATAATGCAAATTCTTCAGCTGAATGTTCAAATGCTTCTGTACTTTCAATTGCTTCAACTAATACGGTGGCCTCTAACCCCTCATCTGAGGAAGCCACCTGTGATACTGACGAAAATGCAGGGCTGAAGGAATTGTATGTCACCGGCATGTACAAAAGCCTCAAAGGGCATCAAACCCTGTGTGACGTGCTCAAAAAGCAAATTCTTCACAGAAACCCTAGGAAAGAGGGTATTGCTTTTGAGAGAAAGCTCAATGCTGATGGTTCATATTGGAAGCCTGAGCAGTATCCCAAAACCACATGGGTTGCTGCAAAGGGACCTCCAATAGATCCATCCACTCTATCTGGCTATTCCTGTGATACTTCATATTCTTCAGATGAGTCATTTGACTCCAACTATAAACTGTTCAAGAATCAAAATGGTGAAGTATTTGCCAGATTCATTGGTACTAACTGCAGGAATGGTCCACCGGTGAAGAAAATTTGGGTTCCTAAAAGCCTTCTGGAAAATATTTAGGTGAATGTCATCATGACACCACCGATGAAAAAGAAACTTCCCAGGGCAAATTCATCACAGGGATCAAAGTCGTCAAATGGACGCAGACCCACTTATGGTCGTGCTAATGCCTCTATTTTGCAGGGAAACAAACAATGAGTTGATGAATATGAGCATTATTCTTCAAACCACTATGTTCACAAATCATCGAAGAATTTCTCTGCTTATTCATTCAATTACTATAACCCTCCTGTGAAGAGAAATGCATATTCCTCAATGCCTAAGTTCTCAGTTAACGCACTTCGCTACATTACTTCTCAGCCACCCATACAGATGTGGGTGGTTAAGAAGAAAAACTAATCTCTTCTGCAGGGTCAGGTCTTCAGACAACCAAAATGTCTGATGAATTTGCTGAAGACCTGACATAATGCCTGTTGGGATGCAGGCTGATCATGATGAAATGAATAACTCATTTCACACATCCCTTATGCTGCTAGATATTATTCCTTGATGAAATTGTCTGACGAAATTGATCATCATCATATTCTTCACCTTGAAGTATATGAATTTGTAAGTCAGACTAATGCTTCTACATGATGATACACATTCAGCCACTGAATGGGTCTTGGACAGTGGCTGCACGAATCATATGACTGGAGATAGGAATCTCCTCACTGATGCTCCCCTTACTCCGTCTCATCTGAAGCATATCACATACGCTGACAAAGGAAAAAAGCAAGGTATTGGGTCTAGGTAAGGTTGATATCTCAAAGGATCGACACATGCAAAAGGTGATGCTTGTCGAGTCCCTTGGATACAACCTCATGTCTTTCTCAATGCTTTGTGATCTTGATATGATTTTCATCTTTGGCAAATATAGATGCATTGTGTTGTTGGAATCTGACAAATCCAAAGTCTTTGAAGGCTTTAGGAGAGGTGACTTGTACATTTTAGATTTCTCTACAGGTCCTCAGCCTGCAACATGTCTAATGGCAAAAGCTTCAGAATGCTGGCTATGGCATCGATGACTTGGACATGCTGGAATGAGGAATTTGAGCACTCTCGTCAAGAAGAAGCACATCATTGGCGTCGAAGGCGTCAAATTCGTCAAAGATCATTTGTGTGGTGCTTGTGAGTCTAGAAAGATGATCAGGTTCAAGCATTCGGCTAAGACAATCATGACCACTACTCGTCCTTTTGAATTACTTCATATGGATTTGTTTGGTCCACACATTATGCCACACTAACCAATGCAGCATCTCTCTATGGATTCGTCATAGTTGATGACTACTCTCGCTACACTTGGGTGCACATCATTCCCTACAAGACTGAAGTTCAGGATGTCTTCAGACGATTCTCCAATCGGGCCATGACGAACTATGGTCTCAAGATCAAGCACATCAGGAGTGACAATGGCACTGAATTCAAGAACACAGGCCTCAACTGTTGGGGAACGTTGCATGGGAAACAAAAAATTTCCTACGCACACACAAGATCTATCCATGGTGATGAGCATCTACGAGAGGGAGAGTGAATCTACATACCCTTGTAGATCGCTAAGCGGAAGCGTTAAGAAACGCGGTTGATGTAGTCGAACGTCTTCGCGATCCAAATCGCAAGTCGTCCCTCGATCCAAACACGATCTAGCGCCGAACGGACGGCACCTCCGCGTTCAACACACGTACGGCTTGATGACGCCTTCACCTCCTCGATCCAGCGAGCGATGATGAAGTAGTAGATGAGTTCCGGCAGCACGACAGCGTGGTGATGGTGGTGAGGAACAATCTCTGCAGGGCTTCGCCAAGCGCTACGGAGATTATGACGGGAGGAACTAGAGGGTTAGGGTTGCCGACACACGGCTTGGGAAATCTTGGTCTATACCGTGTGCTAGCCCTGCCCTCTATTTATATGTTGAGCCCTGGGGTCTAAACTTGGAGCGAAAACCTCCACAAGGTCGGTTTTGCCCGCACAAGGTCGGTTTGGCCCGCACGGAAAGAGTCCAACTCGGATTCCAGCAGTATCGCGTACAAGCGGTAGTACCGCTCACGAGCGGTAGTACCGCTTGAGCGGTAGTACCGCTTCACACAAGCGGTAGTACCGCTTACGCGGTAGTACTGCCTTACCAGCGGTAGTACCGCTTAAGGAAGCAGCAAAACTTCCTTTTGCACTTTCCAATACCTCGTGGGCTTTATCCCTTTGGCTCATATAAAGTGTTGCTGCACCCGAACACTTCGGTAAACATCCGGAACCCCTTCCGGTGAATTCCGGAACCCTTCCGGAGATCAAAACACTATTATCACATATATCAATCTTTACCTCCGGACTCTTCCGGAGATCCTCGTCATGTCCGGGATCTTATCCGGGACTCCGAACAACCTTCGGTCACCAACAAAATAACTCAACTATACTAATCGTCACCAAACGTTAAGTGTGTAGACCCTGCGGGTTCGAGAACTATGTAGACATGACCGAGACACCTCTACGATCAATAACCAATAGCGGGACCTGGATGCCCATATTAGCTCCTACATATTCTACGAAGATCTTTATCGGTCGAACCTCTATGTCAAGGATTCAGTTAATCCCGTATGCTGTTCCCTTTGTTCTTCGGTATGTTACTTGCCCGAGATTCGATCGTCGGTATCTCTATACCTAGTTCAATCTCGTTACTGGAAAGTCTCTTTACTCGTTCCATAATACAAGATCTCGTGGCTAACACTTTAGTCACATTGCTTGCAAGGCTCATTGTGATGTTGTATTACCGAGTGGGCCCTGAGATACCTCTCCGTCACACGGAGTAACAAATCCCAGTCTTGATCCATGCCAACCCAACAGACACCCTCGGAGATACCTGTAGAGCATCTTTATAGTCACCCAATTACGTTGCGACGTTTGATACACACAAGGTACTCCTCCGATGTCAGGGAGTTGCATGATCTCATGGTCATAGGAACAGATACTTGACATGCAGAAAACAATAGCAATAAACTGACACGATCATATGCTATGTTTATAGTTTGGGTCTTGTCCATCACATCATTCTCCTAATGATGTGATCCCGTTATCAAATGACATCTCATGTCCATGGCTAGGAAACCTTCACCATCTTTTGATCAACGAGCTAGTCAACTAGAGGCTTACTAGGGACACAGTGTTGTCTATGTACCCACACATGTATTTGAGTTTCCAATCAATACAATTATAGCATGGATAATAAACGATTATCATGAACAAGGAAATATAATAATAACTAATTTATTATTGCCTCTAGGGCATATTTCCAACATCAACGACTATCTTGATGAACTTGGTATCACTCATGAGCTCTCTGCTCCCTACATGCCTCGGTAGAATGGAGTCATGGAGCGCAAGAACAGAACCCTCATTGAGATGGCGCGTACTATGCTTGATGAATACAAGACACCTCGTCATTTCTGGCCTGAAGCAATTGACACTGCATGTCACATCATCAACCGGGTATATCTTCAGAAATTCCTCAAGAAGACCTCATATGAGCTCCTCACCGACAAGAAACCAAATGTGAGTTATTTCAAAGTCTTCGGTGCTAAATGTTGGAGTAGAGATCCTCATCATTGTTCTAAATTTGCACCGAAAGCACATGAAGGGTTTATGCTTGGTTACGGAAAGGACTCGCACACCTACAGAGTCTTCCACTCCTTCCACCAAAAGGTTGTTGAAACTGTAGATGTGTGGTTCGATGAAACTAACGGCTCGCAAAGAGAGCACCTGCCTCCTGTGCTAGATGAAATGCCTCCTAAGGAATCTATCAAGCTTATGGGCACTGGTGAAATTGTGCCCAGTGAAGAAATAGTTGTTGATGAAGAAGTGGTTGTTCCGCGCCGTGAAGAAAATGAACATCCTGACAAAAATGATGCTGAGGATTCTACACGGCAGCAACAACAACATCAAGACCCTCGTCCAGCACATCCACGAGTGGCAAATGAAGTGCAGATTGAGAAGATCCTCGACAACATCAATGCACCTGGTCCCCTCACTCGCTCAAGAGCTTCACATTTAGCTAACTTTTGTGGGCATTACGCGTTTGTATCTATTTCAGAGCCCACCAAAGTTGATGAAGCCTTTCTGGAACCTGAATGGATTCAAGCAATGCAAGATGAATTGCATCAGTTCGAGCTCAACAATGTGTGGGAGCTTGTCAAGCGTCCCGATCCACGCAAGCACAATATCATCGGTACTAAGTGGACCTACCGTAACAAACAAGACGAAAATGGCCAAGTGGTGAGGAATAAGGCCCGTCTGGTAGCTCAAGGCTACACACAGGTTGAGGGTATTGATTTCGATGAAACATTTGCACCCGTTGCTAGGTTTGAAGCCATTCGTATATTGCTTGCATATGCTAACCATCATGATATCCTCTTATATCAAATGGATGTGAAAAGTGCATTCCTCAATGGTAAGCTTGAGGAAGTAGTATATGTTGCTCAACCAACAGGTTTTGAGGGCCCAAAGCATCCTGACAAAGTCTTCAGACTCAACAAGGCCCTCTATGGCCTCAAACAAGCCCCGAGGGCTTGGTATGATACACTGAAGGAGTTCCTAAAGAAAAAGGGTTTCAAACCCGGTTCACTTGACCCTACTCTTTTCACAAAATCCTATGATGGTGAACTGTTCATATGCCAAATATATGTTGATGATATTATCTTTGGTTGCACTAACAAGAAATACAGTGACAAATTTGCATATATGTTGCAGGAAGAATATCAGATGTCTATGATGGGGGAGTTGAAATTCTTCCTCGGTCTTCAAATTCATCAACAACAAAATGGCATCTTCATATCTCAGGAGAAATATCTCAAGGATTGCCTGAAGAAATTCGGCATGCAAGATTGCAAAGGCCTCAAGATACCAATGCCAACAAATGGTCAACTCTGCACTGACAAAAATGGTAAAGATTTCGATCAGAAGGTATATCGCTCCATCATTGGTTCGCTCCTTTACCTATGTGCATCTAGGCCAGATATTATGCTTAGCGTTTGCATGTGTGCCCGCTTTCAAGCATCACCGAAGGAATCACACCACCAGGCTATGAAACGAATTCTTCGATATTTAGCTCACACACCAACGCTTGTATTATGGTATCCCAAGGGCTCATCACTTGATCTTGCTGGATATTCCGATTCTGATTATACTGGAGATCGTGTGGATCGCAAGTCAACCTCAGGCACATGCCATTTCCTCGGACGATCTCTTGTATGTTGGTCCTCGAAGAAGCAAAACTGCGTCTCACTTTCCACTGCCGAGGCTGAGTACATTGCTGCTGGTGCCTGCTGCTCACAGCTTCTATGGATGAAGCAAACCCTCAAGGACTATGGCGTCAACGTGAAGAAAGTGCCACTCTACTGCGACAATGAGAGTGCCATCAGATCGGCCACAACCCAGTGCAACACTCTAGGACGAAGCATATTCAGATTCGTCACCATTTTCTTCGTGATCATGTGCTGAAGGGAGACATCGTCATTGACCACGTGAAGACAGAAGACCAGCTTGCCGATATCTTCACTAAGCCCTTGGATGAGAGAAGGTTTTGCATGTTGCGGTGTGAGTTAAACATCCTAGAATCTTCGAATGTCCTTTGAAAAGGACACACATCCTAACGTTTATCCATTCTTGATGACTTTGATGCACAACACATGAAGTAACATTTTTCTTCAATCAATGAAGACTAACTCTCTAAGTGTGAAGAAATTAATGAAGAACTTGATTCTCAGAACCCTACGACAATTGTACGCGGTGTCTGAAATCATCATAGTTCTTATACGGTGGGTAACGCCACCACCCACTTTTGACTTGCATGAATTTGAGTTTTTCTTCATCAATAGCAATTTCGTCAAAACTTTTCAAATTCGTCATTTGTGATTATTCTTCATTTCTCCAGGAGATTATATATATATATATGAAAAATTCATCCTACCACCCGGGGGTAGTTACCCCACATGTCCCATATACTACCATGTGGTATTATATATACTACTTTATCATTTTAAGTATGTTCATATACTATATATAAGATACTTCAAAGCGAGTTACATGAAAAAATTACAAGTTGGCCCATGGTTTTATTATATTTATTAAATACATACATATTTGTACGTAAAAAGGAGCATACTCAAAATATGATACATACTACCAAAAAGTTGTATATATAGTACCTAAACATTGTTATATACTACATACTACGCGTGTATACTTTCCGATTTGATAGATACTACATATAACATACAAAACGCAAGTGATGGTAACTACCACCGGGTGGTAGGAAACATTTGTCATATATATATATATATATATATATATATATATATATATATATATATATATATATATATATATATATATATATATATATATATATATATATTTGAGTTTTTCATGTCCTCAATAGCATCCACATATAGCTAATTCTTCAAACTGTGTTTTTCGTCATCTATGTGCATGTGATCGGACCCGCTCCCTTCTATGCTAAACTCAAACCACTTTGTTCTCAATCTCTTCATATGCGTTCTAATTAACACTGTTCAAAGTCTTCACTGTGTCCTTGTCAGCTGAAGAATTGCGAACACATTTTGAAAATATTCCAATCATTTTTTGGCGGTTGCCACAGTAACCTCATCCCGCGCCTTCGACGCGTGGATAGGCGCACTCAAAATGCATGTGTGACGCGTGTCACTCAGATGCGAAACGCCAGGGGCTTATCCATCCAAAATCTACGGACCGCTCAGTTTTCACCGCGCCTATATAATGGCTTGACCTCGTCAAACCTAAGCTCATTCACTCTCGCGCCCATGTCGCTCTCAAAACCCTAGCGCCGCCGCTAGAATTCATCGTCGCCGGAGAGGAAGAGCTTCACTGCCTCGACTTCTTCGTCGTCGTACTCGCACCGGCCACGGATTTCTTCACCTCCGTCGCCGCCGTAGCTGTCTTTCGTCGCCAAGTTAGGGCACGAAAGATCTGAGCTGACGATTTCCTTCAACTCATCGTCCAATTCATCGAGTTCATCCTTGGGGTAATTAAAATTTATTTTTACTGCCCAAGTTTGATGTATTTACTGCCTCAAATTCTTCAAGTGCTGTTTTTACCACTTCTTTCCAAATCTTCAGCACTTCCTTTTGGCCAGTCTTGGTAATTTCAACTAAGATGCACTTTACGATTAGATTCCTCAGTTGTGCAAATTGCCTCAATCTGTACAGCTCCGAAATCTAAGTCAAGAACACTTAGTAAATTTCTTCAAGACGATAAGGGTCAATTTCCTCAACTGGTTTTATTTTGCAAATCTCTGAGAACGCATGTGACTCTTCCCAAATTTCTCGCAACTATACTCTGTTCATAGGTACCCATGTCTGTAGACGAATCTCTTGGTCCTTGTTGGTGCAATAATTTGCCTCCTTATGTTTTGGAGATTGTTGACATAAATAGTAAGGGACTGATGTGTTTGCTAGTGCACATAGAGTAATAGGTCCCTGGAGTCAAGAGAACTTTGGTTCAAACTTCGAAGATAATCCCCTGCGTGGCAGTGAAGGTTATCACCGAAGATTATGATGACAAGAGTGACCCCTCAAAAATTGCTGATGCAAAGCAATTGGTTCGGTGCTCGTCCGAAGAAAGTGACTGCGGCCGAGAAGATTGAAGATGAAGTGAAGACGTAGCATTTATTTCATTGTTTCTCTTCTCTTTATTGAGTCATAGGACCACCGTACTACTAAGAGGGGTGTAGCGTTCGAAGCTTTGATTCTCTGATGCTATACCCAAATCCTATTTATAGCCGCAGCCTTCCCTGGTGGGAAATGACCATTTTGGACATGCGGTCCAGCCAATGGCCAACCGACACGTTCACAACGGTCAGATTTAAAGAGCAACGGTAACATTACTTGAGGAACAAGTAATGCTGCTCCGCGTGATTCTGAGAAGATTATTGAGCAACCCCCTCTCCAGAGTGATTTGAGTTTAAAATCCACCGAGAGAAAAACCCAGAGCCGAAAAATTAGATAGTGGTTCAGCATCACTCGAATCTAAGTCCAGTACGCTCTGCCTATTACTCTTGAGAGATGCGAACTCTCTAGACGGTTAGGTGTCAATTTCTTCAGAGACCAAGAGTAATTGTGGTTCTCGAAGAAGAAGTCTGTAAAGGTTTGGAGATCGCCTCAAGCATCTACCACGAGTGATCGGCATTGGTTGACGAACCAATTGTCAAGGAGAATAGGGCGAAGAGAGTTTATCTTCTGTGTTAAATCACAACCCCTCCAACCAGACGTAGTCCTTTTGCAGAAGGGCGAACTGGTCTACCAAATTTCTTGTCGCCATCGAGCATCACTGGTCACCTCTGCTTCTCCCCTTTACATTCGAACTATGCTGTATGACATACTTCAATCATGTGATTTGTCTCGATGCATGCTTTTAGTTTCCATTCATTAGTTAGTACTCGCTCACTGTACACTGTTTTCATTCGCTCCGCTGCTGGGTTCCGAGAGTTTTGATATTTCCGAAGAATATTTAAAACTCCCATTCACCCCCCCCCCCTGGTAGACATACTTCGTTCCTACAATTGGTATCAGAGCAAGGTACTCCTTGACTCTGTTCATTTTGGTCTAACCACCTTGGAGTTTAAGTATGTCTTCAGTGAGCTACAAGTCGCACCTCAAGATTCCCATCTTCGATGGGACAGACTATTCCTTCTGGAAGGAGAAGATGAAGATCCGTCTCCGAGCTATTGATGATGATATGTGGAACGTGGTGTAGAATGGATTTGTGGTTGAAGTGGCCCAGGTCCCCACTGACCTCGAGAAGAAACTTATTTAGATGGATGCTCAAGCCAAAGATGAAATTGGTGGCCATCTCTCTCGTGCTCAATTTCTTCGCTATCGTCAGTGTGAAACTGCAAAGGAATTGTGGGACATTCTTGAAAAGATAAATGAGGGTGTTTCAACTCAGAAAGAAGCTCGCATTGATACTCTTCGGGCAAAGTTCAATCGGTTCAAGCGAATCAGAAATGAAAGCTGTCAAAAAACCTTCGATCGTCTGAGTGACATTGCAAACGAGCTGCAAGGTCTCGGCGCCGAAAACATCACTGATCACGAAGTTGTGAAGAAACTGCTCCGATCCCTTGACAGCTCATTCGACCCACTTGTTCTGATGATTTGGGAAGGAGCTAACTTCAAAGTTCTCGACTCAGCTGATATCATGGAAAGGCTAAACACCCACGAGGAACAAGAAGAAGAAAAGAGAGATCTCTATGGCTCAAGTCACCGAAAAAGTCATGCTATCAAGGCTGTGGCTGAATCTTCCTCAGAAGGAAATGCCGAAGAAGATTCAGATGACCCGGAAAGGATCAGCAAGGATCTCGCATTAATCACGAAAAGATTCCAGCGCCTTCAAAGGAAAAATCAGTTTCAGAAGAAAGGATCCAGCAACTCTGGCAGCTCCAGATCTTCATCAAAACCTACTGGAGATTACACCTGCTTCAAGTGCAAAAAGCCAGGACATTTCATTTCAGACTGCCCTCTCTGGGAAGCTAAAATCCGTGCCAGTGGAAGATATGATTCAGGAAACAACCATGGCAAAGGCAAGAGCAAGAGCTACGACTCCGATGATGAGAAGAAAACGAAGAAGTTCTTCAAGAAGAAGGACAGCTCCTCCTCCAAGTCCTCGTCAAGATCTTCCTCAAGGAATCCTTCTGAGTCCTCATTCAACTGCAAGAATACCTCTTGCAAGGCCAAGGCATACATCGGCAAGGAAATGGACTCCGATGAAGAAGAGTCATCTGGCACCGAGGAAGTTGAATCTGACGAGGATTCGGATTATGGCATGGCTGGCATAGCATGCGCCACTACTCCTGCGTCGAACTTCTTCGAGAATCATTCAAGCGACAACGAATCTCCTGCCTACTGCTTCATGGCCAAAGCTTCGAAACAAAAGGTATCCTCCAAACATCACAAGGCTTACTCCAGTGATCAATTCTCTTCGGATGAGGATGACCATGCTAAACTGATCAAAATTGCTAATATGCAACAAAACTCTCTCGAGAAAATTGAGAAAACCCTCAGGAAATCTGAAGAGTTGTTGGTTGAGGAGATGGAGAAAAATCAGTCATTGACAGAAGAGCATTTCGCTCTCGAGTCTCGAATGGAAGAACTATCAAATTGTCATGATTTTCTCTCGGCCGACCACGAGAGATTGACTTATGATTACCTGAAAAGGAAACAGGAACTCGAGTCGCTAAGAGAGGCTCATGATGACTTGATCAGAGAAAATTCTCTTCTCACCAAACAACTCAAAGAGAAACCTCAGGTGTTTGTACCTCCCTGCTTAAAATGCCTTGAACGCAGTAACGCTGAATCAAATGCTGAATCTTCTGTGAATGCTAACCCCTCTGTCAAGGAAAATGGTTCTATATCTGATGAAAATGCTAGGTTGAAGGATCTTCTTCAGACAGGAATGTTCAAGTCTCTCAAAGGGCATCAAACCCTGTGTGATGTTCTGAAGAAATCCATTCTTCACAAAAATCCCAGGAAAGAAGGTATCGGTTTCGAAAGGAAACTGAATGAAAATGGCTCCTACTGGGAACCTGATCAATATCCTCACACTGTGTGGGTGCCGGCCAAGAGAAAAACGCTCGATCCAGCTTTACTTTTGGGATATGACAGTCCTATCCCTGAATACTCATATGATGATTCTCTGGACAACTATAAGTTGTTCAAAAACCAACATGGTGAGGCTGTTGCTCGCTCTGTTGGACCAAACAGCAGGAATGGCCCTCCAAAGAAAGCTATCTGGGTGCCTAGGAAAACTATCGAAGCATTGCCTATTACAACGTTACTAACCATGCAGGCTGAAAATGCTCAATACTTCCTGGAAAAGGTTCGACAGAATGAGTACATGCATACCTCATCTAACCACTATACTCATTCGTCTGGGAAGAATTTCAATGCATACTCTTTCGATTATGCTCGTACTTATTCAATTTACAATTCGTATGACTATCGAAAGAAATCATATCCTGCTCGCTCATTTGTTTCGAAGCCACCTACAAAGATGTGGGTGGTTAAGAAAGCCTGATTTCTCTGCAGGACTATGTCTCCGGGTGTACCGAATGGATAATGGATAGTGGATGCACTAGTCATATGATCGGAGACAAGTCGTTGTTTGTCGACCCCAACTTAACTACTTCATCTCAGAAGTATATTACTTTCGGCGACAACAACAAAGGAATGGTAATTGGGTTAGGAAAAATTGCTATATCCAAGGACAAGAACATTGATGATGTTTTACTGGTTCAGTCTCTTGGATTCAATCTCAAGTCAGTTGGCAAACTTTGTGATCTAGGCATGCTAGTTCTATTTTCAAAATCCAAATGCATCGTCTTTATGGCCTCTGACAATTCCTTCGTCATCGAGGGAAATAGAAAAGGTGATTTATATATTGTGGATTTCTCTAAGGGTCCCTCAGTCAAACTTGCTTGCTTGCAAAAGCAACCGAAGGATGGTTGTGGCACCGAAGACTTGGTCATGCAGGTATGAGAAATTTGCAGACTCTCGTGAAGAAAAATCATCTTCGTGGCATTCCTGATGTGAAATTCGACAAGGATCGTCTCTGTGGTGCGTGTGAGGCCGGCAAATTGGCCAAGAAGCACCATTCGTCAACAACTGTCATGACCACAACAAGACCTCTGGAAATTCTTCATATGGATTTATTCGGACCTCAAAACTATGCAAGTTTCGGAGGCAGTCATTATGGTCTGGTTATTGTTGATGATTTCTCTCGATACACTTGGGTGTTCTTTCTCGAAGACAAAACCTGCACCCAAGACATCTTCAAAAGATTCACCAAGAAGGCTCAGAATGAATATGATGTGCGAATTAAACATGTCAGAAGCGACAATGGTACTGAGTTCAAAAATACTCATATCGAAGATTTTCTCAACGAAAATGGTATAACTCATGAGTTCTCTGCCGCATACACTCCCCAACAGAATGGAGTTGTTGAGCGAAAGAATAGAACTCTCATCGAAATGGCGAGAACAATGCTCAGTGAGTATAAAACTTCCATTCGTTTTTGGGCTGATGCTATTAACACTGCTTGTCATGTTGTGAATCGTGTTTATCTTCACAAATTCCTTAAGAAAACCTCATATGAGCTTATCACTGGCAAGAAACCGAATGTTTCTTATTTACGTGTTTTCGGTGCACCTTGCTATATTCGTGACATGAATCATAATTCCAAGTTTGCACCTAAGGCACATGAAGGTTTTCTTCTTGGTTATGGCTCGAACTCGCATGCTTATCATGTCTATAACTCTCACCATGGGAAAGTTATGGAAATGGTAAATGTGCGGTTTGATGAATCTAACGCCTCTCAAAAGGAGCACCTGCCTAATGTGATAGATGAACCACCGATCTCGGATGCTATTCGGCAAATGGCCATTGGGGACGTCAGGCCAGTCGAAGGAAATACACCTGACTCTTCCGATGAAGATGCCCCCATATCTCGAAGAAGAACACGCCAATCTACTGCCGAAGAAAATGCCACGCCGAACACAAATGGCAACCCAAATGCAAGTGCAAATCAAAATGGCAATCAATATGAAAATGGCGATACAAATGCTCATCTTGATGCTGATACTAAGGAAAATGGAAATGATCATCAAGAAGGAAACCCTCTCCCACGAGTGGCAAATCGAGTTGACCCTGCATTAATCCTCGAAGATCTCGAGAATCTAGGTTATCGACCCACAACTCGCTCTCGCACTCGTTTGGCTAACTAATGTGGCAGTTTCTCCTTTGTCTCATTGACAGAACCTACCAAGTATGAGGAAGCCATGAATGATCCCGATTGGATGAATGCCATGCAAGAAGAGTTGGTGCAATTCGAATTAAATGATGTATGGGAATTGGTTGACAAACCGAATCCTAAGAAGCACAATATCATCGGCACAAAATGGATCTTCCAAAACAAGCAAGATGAAAATGGCATTGTTGTGAGAAACAAAGCGCGTCTTGTCGCTCAAGGGTATACACAGGTAGAAGGTATTGATTTCGGTGAAACATATGCTCCTGTTGCTCGCCTTGAGGCAATTCGTATTCTTCTCGCTTATGCAAACTACAATGATATTCTGCTTTATCAAATGGATGTGAAAAGTGCTTTCCTCAATGGTGAAATTGATGAGGAAGTATATGTTAGGCAGCCACCTGGCTTTGAAAACCCTCAGTTCCCTAACAAAGTTTTCAGGTTGAAAAAGGCTATGTATGGTCTGAAGCAAGCCCCTCAAGCTTGGTATGACACTCTGAAGAAGTTTCTGCTCGACAAAGGGTTCAAGTCAGGATCCACTGATTCCACTCTTTTCACTCGTGCTATTGATAGTGATCTATTCGTGTGTCAAATTTATGTGGATGATATTATTTTTGGCTGTACTAACAATGCATGCATCATGGAATTCGGGCGAATGATGTCCGAGAAATATCAAATGTATATGATGGGTGAACTCAAGTTCTTTCTCAAACTGCAAATCCAACAACAGGACAACGGAATTTTCATATCTCAAGAGAAATATCTGAGAGACTGTCTGAAGAAGTTTAAAATGCAAGATTGCAAACAGAAGGGCTACAAAACTCCTATGCCCATGAATGGCCAGCTGGACGCAGATGTGTACGGTAAAGATTACGATCAGAAAGCTTATCGTTCGATGATTGGTTCTTTGCTCTACTTATGTGCATCTAGACCTGATATTATGTTGAGTGTTTGTATGTGTGCTCGTTTCCAAGCTGCACCAAAAGAATCGCATCACCAAGCGGTCAAGCGTATCCTGAGATATTTGGCTCACACCCCCACCTTAGGTTTATGGTATCCTAAGGGAGCACAGTTTGACCTCCTTAAATATTCAGACTCAGATTATGCAGGTGACCGGGTTGACAGGAAATCTACTTTGGGGACATGCCACTTTCTCGGTAGATCCTTGGTATGTTGGTCATTAAGGAAGCAGAATTGTGTCTCGCTCTCTACGGCTGAGGCCGAATATATTGTTGATGGCGCGTGTTGCACTCAGTTATTATGGATGAAACAGACCCTGAAGGATTATGGCATCAAGGTCAAGAAGATCCCTCTATTGTGCGACAATGAGAGTGTGATCAAAATTGCACACAATCCAGTGCAGCACTCTCACACCAAGCATATTGAGATCAGACATCATTTCTTACGCGATCATGTTGCTCGAGAGGATATTGTTATCATTCACGTCAATACCGAAGAGAATCTCGCCGATATCTTCACCAAGCCTCTCGATGAGAAAAGATTATGTGCGTTACGGTGTGAGCTAAATATCCTAGATTCCGCAAATGTGCAGTAAGCTGGACTCGGCACCCGTACCATCACTTCCATATCTTAGAAGGAATGGGTGCATAACACTCGAAGAGTTTGAAAATTTTGACAAAGTGAAAATTTCTTTCTGAGAGTGAATACATTAACGAAGAACTAGACTAACCGGGTGCCATGATAATTGTGCGATGCTTGGGGTCATACAGTTCTGATACGGTGGGGTACGCCACCACAATTTCTCTTCGTTGAGTTGTCTTTCGGTTGAAGTTTTTTTTGTTAGTCCGAATGTATTTCACTCATAGCTTCTCTCTCGGGTGTTTGTGTTTCTTCGTCTGAGTGAAATACCTAGGACCCTGTTTTTCTCTCTATTCTATCTCTTCCAGTCTATGTTGTTCTGTTATGAATGCACAAAATTCATCTGGTAACGAGACTTTATCTGGTGTCCTTGACCACGTTAAAGTTTCGGTCCGAACTTAATCTATTTTGGCGAAAGCCATCCAAAATTTGGGGTTTCCCGCCCAAGTCAGGACCACGTTCTTTGGTGACGGTTGCCACGTGCTCTTCATCAACTGCCAGTTTATCTGGTCCGTTAAATCTCAATAGTCCTCTGATTGTGGCCGTCCGATCAGATACACCGGGTGCGGTTATTTCCTCCTCGCTTATATATTCTGTGCCACCAACACCTCCCTCAATTCACTTCGCATCTCCACCACCGTCACTTTCCGAAGCCCTACCGTACTGCTCCACCTCGAGCTCGACGACGTCGATCATCTTCGCCGCTTTGCTGCCGGAAAGAGGTCGCTGGAGTCATTCCTCGCCACCGCGGATCATCTCCATCCCCGCGCCGCCGTAGTCGCTGCACATCACCGAGTTAGGGTATGTGTAGTGCGAACTCGTTCTTCCATTCATCCTGTTCGAGTTCGTCCGCGGTAGTAATTGTCTATTTTTACCGCATTTCCCAGATCTTTACTGATAGGTAACTTGTGTGGATGTGGTTTGTATTAGTCCCTCGCATCCGAAAATTTCAGATCTAGGGTTTGTGTTGTGTCTCGTACGAATGGAATGCTTAGCATGTTAACTAGTATATTCTTCGAACCTACTAGTTCGTTCTACACATTTCTTTCATCCGAAACATTTCTCAAAGTCTGCATCTACTTCTTCATCAAAATGATTTCTTTTTCAAAATCTTCGCTGTGTGCATTCGTAACCCTGTCCCCATTTTCCCTCGCATCTATCTTTATTCACAGGGAAATGCAATTAGTTGAGGATTTGGCTCAACCAGTGAGCCTGTCTGACAGGGATGATGCTATTCTGGGTACAGCTGACGAATCCAAAGCTCCAAATGCCAAGGGCCCAATGGTAGGCCCATCAACTAGCAAGCGAAAAAGAACCTAGCAAAATGCTAACGAGCAAGAAGAAAATGCTCCGAAGAAGAAGAAGGGTGGTAGACAGGCATACACAAACACAGCTGAGTACATCTCTCATGATCGGTATGATACTGTTCCAGGAGAAACCAAACAGCAGAGAGATACGCATCAGCAATGGATTCGACGTCATTGGGTGCGCAAATGGTTCAACTATGAATTTGTTCATCCTCGGTTTGCTCAAAACTTTGCATTTCATCCACCATGGGGTGACTGCAGGGAAATTTCTCTCATAAAACCAACTGGTCCCAAAGAGAAACCACCTCCTCCACCAAATGCTCATGAGTCCTCCCTTCGCACACCTGAATCTTATCCTGATGAGCTTGCTAAGCGTCAGCGAAATGCCATCAAGCGAGCTAAGAGGGCTGAAAAGCAAAAGGCTCGTGAAGAGGAAAACCTTCGCCTTCTCAAAGATGATGTCGAGAAGAAAAAGGCCGAAGGAAAATCTGAAGGACGCTCTAAACGCAAGCATGATCCCAGCGCAGCTGCATCAAAGAGAAAGAGTGCACCAAAGAAGAAAAAGGCTGAACTAGCTGCTGAATTTAAAATGAGTGATTCTTCGGATGATGACCCTTCGCTCACCAAGGAAGAAGTTGCTGCTACTCTCAGCGAGGAAGTGAATATTACCACTTCAACTGTGTTACCTGATCTTCGGGTTCAGATGGTTCCAGAAGCACCACCGAAGAAGATCACTTCTAGAAAAACTCCTGCTACCACTGTCACTATGAAACAACATGTAAACACAACTCCTCATCCAGATGCTATAAATTTGCAAGATTTGGTAGTTGAAACTCCTGTGAGTACTGCAAAGCCTGGTGAAAGTATTCCCAAGCCTGACTTGAAGAAAATCAAGGCGCCTACCGAGAAAAATGCTCCACAAGCTACTGCTCCGACGGAGAAGGCTGCTAAGTTTGCGCCCACCTTGACTCAGCCATTGGCTTCTAAACCTCCTTCCGAGCAAGTTCCTATGTAGACTGCTCCTATTGCCAAGTCTGATGCTCCTCACTACTATAATCACGTGTTTATCATGGAACAGCTTGATAAATTTGTGGACAATCCATTCGATGGTGAAGTGGCTGTTGGAAATATGCCCTAGAGGCAATAATAAATTGGTTATTATTATATTTCCTTGTTCATGATAATCGTTTATTATCCATGCTATAATTTTATTGATTGGAAACTCAAATACATGTGTGGGTACATAGACAACACTGTGTCCCTAGTAAGCCTCTAGTTGACTAGCTCGTTGATCAAAAGATGGTGAAGGTTTCCTAGCCATGGACATGAGATGTCATTTGATAACGAGATCACATCATTGGGATAATGATGTGATGGACAAGACCCAAACTACGAACGTAGCATATGATCGTGTCAGTTTATTGCTATTGTTTTCTGCATGTCAAGTATCTGTTCCTATGACCATGAGATCATGCAACTCCCTGACATCGGAGGAGTACCTTGTGTGTATCAAATGTCGCAACGTAACTGGGTGATTATAAAGGTGCTCTACAGGTATCTCCGAGGGTGTCTGTTGGGTTGGCATGGATCAAGACTGGGATTTGTTACTCCGTGTGACGGAGAGGTATCTCAGGGCCCACTCGGTAATACAACATCATAATGAGCCTTGCAAGCAAAGTGACTAAAGAGTTAGCCACAGGATCTTGTATTACGGAACGAGTAAAGAGACTTGCCGGTAACGAGATTGAACTAGGTATAGAGATACCGACGATCGAATCTCGGGCAAGTAACATACCGAAGAACAAAGGGAACAGTATACGGGATTAACTGAATCCTTGACATAGAGGTTCGACCGATAAAGATCTTCATAGAATATGTAGGAGCCAATATGGGCATCCAGGTCCCGCTATTGGTTATTGATCGTAGAGGTGTCTCGGTCATGTCTACATAGTTCTCGAACCCGCAGGGTCTACACACTTAACGTTTGGTGACGATTAGTATAGTTGAGTTATTGTGTTGGTGACCGAAAGTTGTTCGGAGTCCCGGATAAGATCCCGGACATGACAAGGATCTCCGGAAGAGTCCGAAGGTAAAGATTGATATATGTGATAATAGTGTTTTGATCTCCGGAAGGGTTCCGGAATTCACCGGAAGGGGTTCCGGGTGTTTACCGAAGTGTTCGGGTGCAGCAACACTTTATATGGGCCAAAGGGGCAAAGCCCACGAGGTATTGGAAAGTGCAAAAGGAAGTTTTGCTGCTGCCTTAAGCGGTACTACCGCTGGTAAGGCAGTACTACCGCTTGTGTGAAGCGGTACTACCGCTCAAGCGGTACTACCGCTCGTGAGCGGTACTACCGCTTGTGCGCGGTACTGCAGGGATCCGAGTTGGACTCTTTCCCTGCGGGCCAAACCGACCTTGTGCGGGAAAAACCGACCTGGAGGAGGCTTTTACTCCAAGTTTAGACCCCAAGGCTCAACATATAAATAGAGGGGCAGGGCTAGCACACGGGATACATCAAGATTTCCCAAGCCGTGTGCCAGCAACCCTAACCCTCTAGTTCCTCCCGTCATAATCTCCGTAGTGCTTGGCGAAGCCCTGCAGAGATTGTTCCTCACCACCATCACCACGCCGTCGTGCTGCCGGAACTCGTCTACTACTTCACCATCGCTCGCTGGATCGAGGAGGTGAAGGCGTCATCAAGCCGTACGTGTGTTGAACGCGGAGGTGCCGTCCGTTCGGCACTAGTTCGTGATCGGATCGAGGGACGACTTGCGATTTGGATCGCGGAGACGTTCGACTACATCAACCGCATTTCTTAACGCTTCCGCTTAGCGATCTACAAGGGTATGTAGATTCACTCTCCCTCTCGTAGATGCTCATCACCATGGATAGATCTTGTGTGTGCGTAGGAAATTTTTTGTTTCCCATGCAACGTTCCCCAACAGTGGCATCTGAGCTAGGTCTATGCGTAGATGAGATCTCGAGTAGAACACAAACGAGTTGTGGGCGTGGGTGTATACATATTGCTTGCTGTTACTAGTTGATACTTGATTCGGCGGTATTGTGAGATGAAGCGGCCGGGACCAACATTACTCGTACGCTTACGAGAGACCGGTTCCTTCAACTGACATGTAACTTCGTTGCATAAAGATGGCTAGCGGGTGTCTGTCTCTCTCACTTTAGTTGAATCGATTTCAATGAAGAGGGTTCTTTTAGAAGATCAAAAAGCAATCACTACACCACGTTGTGGTTTTGCGTAGGTAAGAACGGTTCTTGCAAACCCGTAGCAGCCACGTAAAATTTGCAACAACAATTAGAGGACGTCTAACTTGTTTTTGCAGGGTATGTTGTGATGTGATATGGCCAATTACATGATGAGATATATGTGATGTATGAGATGATCATGTGTTGTATAGAATATCACGACTTGCATGTCGATGAGTTCGGCAACTGGCAGGAGCCATAGAGTTGTCTTTAATTATTGTATGACTTGCGTGTCAATCATTAAGCGCTATGTAATGCTTTACTTTATCGCTAAACGTTAGCAATAGTCGTGGAAGCAACAGTCGGCGCGACAACCTCATGGCGACACGTTGATGGAGATCAAGATGATGGAGATCATGGTGTCATGCCGGTGACGATGGAAATCATGCCGGTGCTTTGGAGATGGAGATCAAAAGCACAAGTTCATGGCCATATCATGTCACTTATGATTTGCATGTGATGTTAATCCTTTTATGCATCTTATTTTGCTTAGGACGACGGTAGCATTATAAGGTGATCCCTCACTTAAATTTCAAGATAAATTGTGTTCTCCCCGAGTGTGCACCGTTGCGAAAGTTCGTCGTTTCGAGACACACCGTGATGATCGGGTGTGATAGACTCTACGTTCACATACAACGGGTGTAAGCCATGTTGCACGCGCGGAACACTCGGGTTAAACTTGACGAGCCTAGCATGTACAGACATGGCCTCGGAACACAAGAGACCGAAAGGTCGAACATGAGTCATATAGTAGATATGATCAACATGAAGATGTTCACCATTGAAACCACCTCAACTCACGTGATGATCGGACTTGAGTTGGTGGATTTGGATCATGTTACACTCGAATGACTGGAGGTATGTCAATTTGAGTGGGAGTTTTTAAGTAATATGATTAACTAAACTCATTATCTTGAACAATAGTCTAAGTTGTCTTTGCTATATTTATGTTGTAGATCATGGCTCGCGCAGTAGCACCCCTGAATTTTAATGCGTTCCTAGAGAAAGCTAAGTTGAAAGATGATGGAAGTAACTTTGTGGACTGGGCCCGTAATCTAAGGATTATCCTTACGGCTTCCCAGAAGGCTTATGTCCTTGATGCACCACTTGGTGATCCACCCGCTCCAGTTGAGTCTCTAGACGTTGTGAACGCCTGGCAGGCTCGTTCTGAAGATTACTCAATAGTTCAATGTGCAATATTGTATGGCTTAGAACCGGGACTTCAAAGACGTTTTGAACGTCATGGAGCATATGAGATGTTCCAGGAGTTGAAGTTTATCTTTCAGAAGAATGCCCGAATCGAGAGATATGAGATCTCCGATAAGTTCTATACTTGCAAGATGGAGGAGAACGGGTCTATCAGTGATCACGTACTCAGAATGTCTGGGTACTCCACCCGTCTGGCTGAATTGGGGATGCCTCTTCCACCAGAGGCTATCACTGACAGAGTTCTTCAATCATTGCCACCTAGCTACAAGAGCTTCGTGTTGAACTATAACATGCACGGGATGAACAAGTCAGTCGCCGAGCTGTTTGCGATGCTGAAAGCCGCTGAGTCTGAAATTCAGAAGGAGCATCAAGTGTTGATGGTCAATAAAACCACTAGTTTCAAGAAAAATGGCAAGGGTAAGAAGGGTAACTCCAAGAAGAGTGGCAAAGCAGTTGCTCCTCTCGTGAAGAAACCCAAGGCTGGACCCAAACCAGAAACTGTGTGCTTTCATTGCAAGGGAACTGGACACTGGAAGCGGAACTGCCCCAAGTATTTGGCTGACAAGAAGGCGGCCAACAACAAACAAGGTATATATGATATACATGTTATTGATGTGTACCTTACCAACTCTCGTTGTAGTGCCTGGGTATTTGATACCGGTGCGGTTGCTCATATTTGCAACTCAAAACAGGAACTGCGGAATAGACGGAGGCTGGCAAAGGACGAAGTGACGATGCGCGTGGGAAATGGTTCCAAGGTTGATGTGATCGCCGTCGGCATGCTCGCTCTTCGATTACCATCGGGATTAGTGATGAACCTGAATAATTGTTATTTAGTGCCTGCGTTAAGCATGAACATTATATCTGGATCTTGTTTATTGCGAGACGGTAACTCATTTAAATCAAAGAATAATGGTTGTTCTATTTATATGAGTAATATCTTTTATGGTCATGCACCCGATGTGAGGGGTTTATTCTTATTGAATCTCGATAGTAATGATACACATGTTCATAACATTGATGCCAAAAGATGTAGAATTGATAATGATAATACCACTTTCTTGTGGCACTGCCGTTTAGGTCATATTGGCGTAAAACGCATGAGGAAGCTCCATGCTGATGGACTTTTGGAGTCACTTGATTTTGAATCACTTGACACATGTGAGCCATGCCTCATGGGCAAGATGACTAAAACGCCGTTCTCTGGAACAATGGAACGGGCAAGTGACTTATTGGAAATCATACATACTGATGTGTGCGGTCCGATGAGCATTGAGGCGCGCGGTGGTTATCGTTACTTTCTCACCTTCACTGATGACTTAAGTAGATATGGGTATATTTACTTAATGAAACACAAGTCTGAAACATTTGAAAAGTTCAAACAATTTCAGAGTGAAGTTGAGAATCATCATAACAAGAAGATTAAATTCCTACGATCTGATCGAGGAGGAGAATATCTGAGTTATGAGTTTGGCAGTCACTTAAGACAGTGTGGAATTGTTTCACAATTGACACCGCCTGGAACACCACAGCGTAATGGTGTGTCCGAACGTCGTAATCGAACCTTATTAGATATGGTGCGATCTATGATGTCTCTTGCCGATTTGCCACTATCGTTTTGGGGTTATGCATTAGAGACAGCTGCATTCACTTTAAATAGGGCACCATCGAAATCCGTTGAGACGACGCCATATGAACTTTGGTTTGGCAAGAAGCCAAAGCTGTCGTTTCTTAAAGTTTGGGGATGTGATGCTTATGTCAAAAAGCTTCAGCCTGAAAAGCTGGAACCCAAAGCGGAGAAATGCGTCTTCATAGGATACCCAAAAGAGACAGTTGGGTATACCTTCTACTTCAGATCCGAAGGCAAAGTGTTTGTCGCTAAAAACGGAACATTTCTTGAGAAAGAGTTTCTCTCGAAAGAATTGAGTGGGAGGAAGATAGAACTTGATGAGGTTGTTGAACCTTTACTTCAACCTGAGAGTAGCACAGTACAGAAAGATGTTTCTGTAGAGCCTGCATCAGTTGAAGAGGAAGTTAATGATGATGATCATGAACCTTCGAATCAAGTTGCTATCGAACCTCGTAGGTCGACAAGGACGCGTACTGCTCCTGAGTGGTACGACAACCCTGTCTTAGAAGTCATGTTGTTAGACAACGATGAACCTACGAGCTATGGAGAAGCGATGATGGGCCCGGATTCCGAGAAGTGGTTAGAGGCCATGAAATCCGAGATGGGATCCATGTATGAAAACAAAGTGTGGACCTTGGAAGTATTACCTGAAGGGCGTAAGGCCATTCAGAACAAATGGATCTTTAAGAGGAAGACGGACGCGGACGGTAATGTCACCGTATATAAAGCTCGACTTGTGGAAAGGGTTTTTCACAAGTTCAAGGAGTTGACTACGATGAGACCTTCTCACCCGTAGCGATGCTTAAGTCTGTCAGAATCATGTTAGCAATAGCTGCCTTTTTCGATTATGAAATTTGGCAGATGGATGTCAAAACAGCGTTCCTTAACGGTTTCCTTAAGGAAGAGTTGTATATGATGCAACCAGAAGGTTTTGTCGATCCAGAGAATGCTGACAAAGTTTGCAAACTCCAGCGATCCATTTATGGACTGGTGCAAGCATCTCGGAGTTGGAATCTTCGCTTTGATGAAGTGATCAAAGCGTTCGAGTTTATACAAGTTTACGGAGAAGCTTGTATTTACAAGAAAGTGAGTGGGAGCTCTATAGCGTTTCTAATATTATATGTGGATGACATATTACTGATTGGAAACAATATAGAAATGTTGGAAAGCGTGAAGGAATATTTGAACAAGAGTTTTTCAATGAAGGACCTAGGGGAAGCTGCTTTCATATTAGGCATCAAGATCTATAGAGATAGATCGAGACGCTTAATAGGACTTTCACAAAGCACATACCTTGACAAAGTTTTGAAGAAGTTCAAAATGGATCAGTCCAAGAAGGGGTTCTTGCCTGTATTGCAAGGTGTGAAGTTGAGTAAGACTCAATGCCCAGTGACTGCAGAAGATAGAGAAAAGATGAGTGTCATCCCCTATGCTTCAGCCATAGGCTCTATCATGTATGCAATGTTGTGCACAAGCCCGATGTCAGCCTTGCCATAAGTATGGTCGGAAGGTTTCAAAGTGATCCAGGAATGGAACACTGGACGGCGGTCAAGAATATCCTGAAGTACCTGAAAAGGACTAAGGACATGTTTCTCGTTTATGGAGGTGATCAAGAGCTCGTCGTAAAGGGTTACGTCAATGCAAGCTTTGACACTGATCCGGATGACTCTAAGTCACAAACCGGATACGTATTTATTCTTAATGGGGGAGCGGTTAGCTTGTGCAGTTCCAAGCAAAGCGTGGTAGCTGATTCTACATGCGAAGCGGAGTACATCGCTGCCTCGGAGGCAGCGAAGGAAGGTGTCTGGATGAAGGAGTTCATGACAGATCTTGGAGTAGTGCCTAGTGCGCTTAACCCAATGACTCTGTTTTGTGATAATACTGGTGCCATTGCTCTAGCCAAGGAACCAAGATTTCACAAGAGGACCAGACACATAAAGCGACGTTTCAATTCCATCCGCGATTACATCAAGGAGGACGACATAAATATTTGCAAAGTACACACGGATCTGAATGTTGCAGATCCGATGACTAAACCTCTTCCAAGGGCTAAACATGAACAACACCAGAACTGCATAGGTGTTCGATTCATTACAATGTAAAATCACATAGTGATGTGAACTAGATTATTGACTCTAGTGCAAGTGGGAGACTGTTGGAAATATGCCCTAGAGGCAATAATAAATTGGTTATTATTATATTTCCTTGTTCATGATAATCGTTTATTATCCATGCTATAATTGTATTGATTGGAAACTCAAATACATGTGTGGGTACATAGACAACACTGTGTCCCTAGTAAGCCTCTAGTTGACTAGCTCGTTGATCAAAAGATGGTGAAGGTTTCCTAGCCATGGACATGAGATGTCATTTGATAACAAGATCACATCATTGGGATAATGATGTGATGGACAAGACCCAAACTACGAACATAGCATATGATCGTGTCAGTTTATTGCTATTGTTTTCTGCATGTCAAGTATCTGTTCCTATGACCATGAGATCATGCAACTCCCTGGCATCGGAGGAGTACCTTGTGTGTATCAAACGTCGCAACGTAACTGGGTGATTATAAAGGTGCTCTACAGGTATCTCCGAGGGTGTCTGTTGGGTTGGTATGGATCAAGACTGGGATTTGTTACTCCGTGTGACGGAGAGGTATCTCAGGGCCCACTCGGTAATACAACATCATAATGAGCCTTGCAAGCAAAGTGACTAAAGAGTTAGCCATAGGATCTTGTATTACGGAACGAGTAAAGAGACTTGCCGGTAACGAGATTGAACTAGGTATAGAGATACCGACGATCGAATCTCGGGCAAGTAACATACCGAAGAACAAAGGGAACAGTATACGGGATTAACTGAATCCTTGACATAGAGGTTCGACCAATAAAGATCTTCGTCGAATATGTAGGAGCCAATATGGGCATCCAGGTCCCGCTATTGGTTATTGATCGTAGAGGTGTCTCGGTCATGTCTACATAGTTCTCGAACCCGCAGGGTCTACACACTTAACGTTTGGTGACGATTAGTATAGTTGAGTTATTGTGTTGGTGACCGAAGGTTGTTCGGAGTCCCGGATAAGATCCCGGACATGACAAGGATCTCCGGAAGAGTCCGGAGGTAAAGATTGATATATGTGATAATAGTGTTTTGATCTCCGGAAGGGTTCCGGAATTCACCGGAAGGGGTTCCGGGTGTTTACCGAAGTGTTCGGGTGCAGCAACACTTTATATGGGCCAAAGGGGTAAAGCCCACGAGGTATTGGAAAGTGCAAAAGGAAGTTTTGCTGCTGCCTTAAGCGGTACTACCGCTGGTAAGGCAGTACTACCGCTTGTGTGAAGCGGTACTACCGCTCAAGCGGTACTACCGCTCGTGAGCGGTACTACCGCTTGTGCGCGGTACTGCAGGGATCCGAGTTGGACTCTTTCCCTGCGGGCCAAACCGACCTTGTGCGGGAAAAAAACGACCTGGAGGAGGCTTTTACTCCAAGTTTAGACCCCAAGGCTCAACATATAAATAGAGGGGCAGGGCTAGCACACGGGATACATCAAGATTTCCCAAGCCGTGTGCCGGCAACCCTAACCCTCTAGTTCCTCCCATCATAATCTCCGTAGTGCTTGGCGAAGCCCTGCAGAGATTGTTCCTCACCACCATCACCACGCCGTCGTGCTGCCGGAACTCGTCTACAACTTCACCATCGCTCGCTGGATCGAGGAGGTGAAGGCGTCATCAAGCCGTACGTGTGTTGAACGCGGAGGTGCCGTCCGTTCGGCACTAGTTCGTGATCGGATCGAGGGACGACTTGCGATTTGGATCGCGGAGACGTTCGACTACATCAACCGCGTTTCTTAACGCTTCCGCTTAGCGATCTACAAGGGTATGTAGATTCACTCTCCCTCTCGTAGATGCTCATCACCATGGATAGATCTTGTGTGTGCGTAGGAAAATTTTTGTTTCCCATGCAACGTTCCCCAACAGTGGCATCTCTGCCTATTCCTGCTGAAGTCATTACACATGCCACTTCTCTAGTTCAAGAAATGAGAGAAGATGCAGTTGAGATCAACTCTTTCTCTGCCGAACAAATTGACCTTGATGGTCGAATGAAAACTACGTCTTCAAGATTTGTCATTAAAGCGCTCGAAGATTCTTACAAGGATGTCAACCATGCCATGACTCTCCTCCGTTACAGAAGGTTGCGCTTTCACACGGATCTAGACGAAATTGTTCGCAAGATCTGTGATGAACATCAAGCAAAAGTCACTGGCTACGATGATTTGGTCAAAGGCCACATTGATCAAGTTGCTCAGCTCAAGAAGAAGCAACGAAAGAGAATTGCGAAGAAAAATGTACCTCCTGCTCTGAAGGAAAAATCGCTTGTTCGCCCAGTTGCTCCGTCTCAGAAAGAAAAATCTCCTGAGCCAGCTACTCCTTCGAACCCCCCAGTAAAGGACTCGGATGTTCCTCCCTCGCCAAGGCCAACTGAATCAGTGCCTGTGGCATCCCCTGCTCGAGCTGATATTCACTCGCAAAGATCTGTCTCTGAGGAAGGTGAAATTCCTCGCTCCGAGCCCCAAGCTTCTCCGGCTCATGAAGCTCCAAAAGTCTCGGCTTCTCCTATCATCACGCAACAACAGATTCTAGTGGATCAACCTCAACCACCTCCAGTGCATGATTCGGCCTCAGTGCCTAAAGTGGATGAACATTCCCTACTGCCTACTGCCTCTGCAGCACCCTCTGTTGTGACACCTGCTCCGTCTCCACTCAAGTTAACTATCGACACAGTGACACGAATCCCGGAGGCTGGTCCTTCCGAACGGAAATCTGTCTCTGCTCACCGTACTGACTCAGTTGTATATGGCGATGAATTTCTCTCTCCTGAAGAAGACCTCAAATACCTATACCATCGTGAAGAACTACCTTTGTTCTCGTCAGGAGCAGGCGCGAAAGGTCCTCTTTTCAATAGAAATGTGCACCCCAAATTTTTTCAAGATAGTCCGTATGATGGGCCGCGCACTTCGGAATCGCCTCGCTTCTGGACTAAGGAACAGGCCATATATTACTCTCGGGTCCTCTATGAGAGCAGAAAGATATTTCCTCACGAATATCTGAACATTCCTGCAATGCGCAATATTGGCTGTTTCAATCAATTGCTTCAAGATCTAGATGATTTCTGCCTCACCAAGGTGTAACACCCCTATGTAAATGAGCTACAGTGATCACCATCTTAATGCTAAGCTACTTTGATTAGTGAGGAAAGATCACAGTGATTTCATATCTCATTTCAAATTCCTCCACTGAATTCAATTCAAATTCAAAGTGAAATTTGAAGTTGCTCAAAAATTGCTGGAAAATAGTTCATGTTGTTGCAAAAATTCCAAAACAATTTAATGATAAGAAAAACAACATCACCTATTTTCCTAAAAAGGGCTAGAGCATTAAAACAGTGCAAAAACAGCACTTTACATGCCATTTCCATTTTTGAAAAATTCAAATGGAATCCAAAATTGCCCAAACTTTTTATGGCAGAGCAGAATAATGCAAAGTATTTATGTGGACCAATTTCACATTTTACAAAATGCAATTTGGCAGCTCTTTTATTTTCTAAATCTTCTCTGAAAAAGAAACAGATAAAAGAAATGGAAAAAGGCTGAATCGGCACTATGCATTTGGTCTTAAGTCAAACAGTGGCAGGGCCCAGCCCAACCGGCCCCTTCTCCCTCCTCTCTTCTCTCTCCCTCGCCGTGTCACGCGCGCCATGGCCAGAGCGCGCTCGCTCCGGCCACTGGCCAACACCGCGACGCCGCGGGCTCGCGGGGAGGATAAGGCCAAAGCCGTCCCTCCCCCCTGGACGCCCTCCTCCATTTCCCCCCTCTCTCTCTCGCTCTTGAGCTCTCTCTCTCCCTCTCCAGTACGATGCCGTCGCCGTCGTTCGTCTCTGCCGCAGCCAACGTCGTTCCCGAGCCGCGCTGCCTTGTCCACGCGCTCCGCCGTGCTCGACCACGTCCTCTGCGACGAGCCATTCGAGCCGGGGAGCCCTGCATCGCGCGGATCGAGCCACCCCCATCTTCTCGGTCTCCGGCGAGCTCCGTCCGCTCCAGCCACCGCTGCTGCTCCTAAACCTCTCGCCGGGCCTCCTTGAGCCTACACGGTGAGCACCGCACTCCCTCCCGCCATTTTCCCCTAGATCCGCGGCTTCTAGCCGTTGTTTTCAACATGGCCGAGCTCGCCGCCACCTAGCTCGTCGCCGACGAGTCTCCGGTGACCAAACGGTCACAGGACCGTGCCCATCGACCTCGCAAGCGCGCGTAGAGCCCGCCTAGGCCTTTAGATCAAGCCGAAGCGTGCTGCCTCGCCGTTTACGCCGTCGCCCGAAAGTGCTCCACCGCCGACCTTGTCGCCGGCGTCGATTCCGGCCGACTCTGGCGATGCCACCACCACCAGTGGATGCGCCGCTCTCCGCTCGTTCGATTGGGCCAAGCCGCGCGCCAAACGGCCGTGCGTAGCCATTTTCCGGCAAGCGCCCGTGCGCTCCGCCGTGTTTTTGGTCGCCGGCGGCTTGCCGCCGGCCAGCGCCGAGCTGGCTGCCACGTGGGCGCCTCTGGGCCACTGACCAATGGGTCCAGGGGCCCCAGTTGACCTGTTGACCTGGTCAACTGTGCTGACGTGTCAGCACAGTGTCACTGACTAGTGGCCCCCCTGTGGTTAATTAATCTAACTAGGTTTTTAAAATTAAACTGATAATTAGTTAGTCACTAACACCTGGGGCCCACCCTCTAATTAGTTTCTGTTAGTTTAATTTAACCATTGTTAGTCACTGAGTCTATGACATGTGGGGCCCAGCTGTCAGGTTTGACCTGAACAGCTACGGTTGACCCACTGACGTCATGCTGACGTCATACTGACGTCATCAGCAACTATTCTGGATAATACGATTTAATTAATTAAAATAATTCCAGGATTTTCAGAAAACTGTTTAAATCTTTGAAAATTCGTAGAAATTCAACCGTAGCTCGGATCAAAAAACTTTCTACATGAAAGTTGATCAGAAAAACGAGACGAATCCGAATACGTGGTCAAAATGCTTGACCATCACTCCTAACTACCTGAACATGGAACCTTCCCCTCCGGTTCAGTATACCGAAATCCGCCTAAACGCCGGGAAAATATCCCAGATATTTTCCCGCTTCGTCCGCGACATGTAGCATTGCATTAGGTCACCACTAACACTGCATCCTGTCATGCCATGCATCTGTGTTGCATTTATCTGCCTGTATTTATTGTTTCTTCCCCCTCTTCTTCCCCGTTAGACCCCGAGACCGACGCAGCTCCGGAGACAGACGACACCACTGATGACCCCTCCTTTGGCGCAGAGCTTCCAAGCAAGCAACCCCCCCTTGACGCATGCCTATATCACCTATTATTTCTCCCTCTTGCTTGCATTAGAATTGCTACTGCTGCTGATTT
This sequence comes from Elymus sibiricus, assembly GCA_039707655.1. NCBI lineage: Eukaryota > Viridiplantae > Streptophyta > Magnoliopsida > Poales > Poaceae > Elymus > Elymus sibiricus. The sequence continues at coordinate 283,998,102 of CM077670.1, forward strand.
ATCCTATTCTGGTGCATAGCCTGTTTTTGTAAATTGCTTTTGATACATTACCTGCAATCCTAAATGCTTAGTGTAGGTTGGTTGTGAACCATCTGTGGCCCCTCTTCCTTGCTCTAGTTGCCCCGCTTTAGTACCTGTGCCCCGATCGATGTGATCGTCGGGCTGTGACCAGCACATCACCACACACACCCCTAAGTTGCTCGACTCTGCAGGACTAACATCGAGTGCCGAGGGTGATACCTCTTATCTCACTCCCGATGATGCCTCTGTAGTACATCTAGTTGGTTGTGGGTTACCGAGGGTGATTCCTCTTTCACCACCTCTGATAAAGCTTCTGTCGTGCAACTCCGCAAGTGTGAATACCACCGAGGGTGATTCCTCTGGGTTCACCTTGACGGATACATCGAGTGGGAATCCAACGAGGGTGATTCCTCGGATTCCTGCTTGATGTTATGGACACACGGATACTGTGACTTTACCACTGTTACTGGATAAAGTCGGGTCGGCCCCAAGGGGTACCCGCGAGAGATGTGGTATTGGGTTGACCAAGAGGGTACCCGAGAGATGAATACGTGGCACGGCCGGGCATTCCTAGCCCTTGCCGTAAGTCCACGAGACGGGGCGACGGGGTCACATGATCGTGAGTCTCTGCTTGTCACCGCGAGCTACCAACACACTAAGGGTTAGGATATGTGATCTGAGTAGGCCTCTGGCCTTTTCGCGCTAACCAGCACATGGGAATAATATGGGTACTCGACGTCGTATGTATCAGCCGAAGCTCTTCAGACGTCAGCAGTTCAGCGGCGCGCGCCGAGTTGGTCTGGGAAAGCCTGCGCTTGTATTAAGGGGGCTAGGACTGCTCACCGGCCGCGTTCGCAACGCGCAGGAGTGCAAAGGGTGATGGGCCCAAGACCCCTGAGTGCTTGGGATGTAGACCGGTGTGCTGGCCTCTCTGTTGAGCCTAGGTAGGGCTACGACGTGTCGATCAGCCGAGGCCGGGCATGGACCGAGCAAGTGTGTCCGGCCAGAGTTAATCGAGCGTGTTGGGTAAGTTGGTGCACCCCTGTAGGGAAATATATCTATTCGAATAGCCGTGTCCACGGTAACAGGACGCTCAGAAAGTATCCCGATCTACTACAACTAGGAATGGGTTAAATATATTGGCTCCGGGATGGCTTTCTCGCAGGGAGTCGAGGAAGGATCTCTGGGCGTTATTGCTACTTGTTGCTACTACTATATTTATGTACTAATCTGCACTCTTCTTATGCTGCAAGACCGCTGAAGATGCTAGTATTCGATAGGCTAGGCCTTTTTCTCTCTATTCTGGCATTTCTGCAGTCAAGTCCACATATACAGCCTTCCTTTGATAATGTTGCATAACAAGACTAGTTCTGGTGTAAGTCTTGCGAGTAGTTTGGATGAGTACTCACTGTTGCTTTGCTTCCCCTTTTTCCCATATACCCGAATGTTACGACCAGATGACGGAGCCCCGGAGCCCGCTGCCCCAGTCGACGACTACTACCACTACTACCCCTCCGGCGGATACTACTACTACGAGGAGCCCTCCGACGACCAGGAGTAGTTAGGAGGCACCCAGGCAGGAGGCCTGCGCCTTTCGATCCAGTGTTTTTATTTTGCCCCGCCTTCTTAAAGGCATATCTGTTTAACTTTATGTCTGTACTCAGATATCTAATGCTTCCGCTGATGCTTGTATGACATCGAGCTTATGTATTCGAGCCCTCGAGGCCCCTGGCTTGTAATATAAAGCTTGTATGACTTTTATTTGTGTTTAGAGTTGTGTTGTGATATCTTCAAGTGAGTCCTTAGGCTCGATCATGTGCATTTGCGTGTATGATTAGTGCACGATTAAGTCGGGGGCGTCACACAAGGTATTTGAATTCGAGCATCCTTGGAATAGAGAGATTATTCTTCAGTTCTATGCTACACTGTATATCTCTGGCGATGAATCTGATAGCTCAAAATGGATTACGGAGTGGATGACCGAAGGAAAACGCATCAAATGCACTTCAACAGATTTTGTCTCGCACTTCCATTTCCCTCGCTTTGAGCATGGTGACACTGAAATTCGGGTTCACAACATTGATGTCATATCAGATGAAACTTTTCGGTGCACAATGGATCAAGAAAAGATTCGTGACTACTCTGGCCCTCCTCGTCCCGAGCACTTAACCTTCGAAAATCAGACGCTATTTCACATGCTCTCCTACACCATTTGCCCTCTGGCGGGTATGAATCTGGACAAATCCATCTCAGATGTTCTTCGATCTGCTATATATGCAATCTCTGAATGATACATCTTCGACGTGGAAGACATGTTTCTGCATATTCTAAAGGATTCTGCCCAATATCCCTTCTGCATCAAAGTTTTCGCGCCCTGGATCCAGAAAGTTATTGATCATGCAATGCGCACAGTGTATCTTGTGAAGGAAACCCATAAAAGCTTCATACCTCCTGTTCGCGATACCTTGCAAGTCATGGAAGATATTACTTCGGGTAAATCGCCCGCATCAAGCCCCCAAGACTATCACAAGCAATTCGATGGGCCACGTCTTCCTCAGCGCGACCGAAAGATTTCGCCTCAACCACCATCGCAACTCGAAGTTAGTTTGCGTACACAACAACTGTTGCTGCAGCATATCGCTGAGGATCGACGCGAAAAAGAACATCTTGCCTCTGAGCTAAATGCTCTCAACAATCGCACCAGGATCATGCATCTCATAGCTGATGAAAACAAGAAGAGACTCTGGAAATTGCTTCGCAAGTTCTTCACCGAGAAACAACTCCTGAATGTCAATCTCCAAGAGCTCTATGATTATATTGACAAAGGCTTCACTGTTGAAGATTTTCAAGATCGGAGTACCCCTCCTCTTCCTGTTCGTGAGCCAACCACTGATCTTCTTCATCTCAAGCTTCGCAAAATGCTTGACGAGTCTGAAGCCACATCACCGACCGAAAAACCTACCGAAGGCAATGTGCTATCCCGTGTTCCTCCTATGGCTCCTCCACATATACCCTCGTCTGGTCAGCCCCACGTTATTATCCCAGAAGGAAAATCTGATGCTGCTGAAGACGAAGACAATCCCGTCACTTCCGAAGACGAAGTCACCTCGGACAGTTCTTCTGGAGATGCCTGCTACTTGTAGCTTGCGTTGGTATTTCCCCGAAGAGGAAGGGATGATGCAGCACAGTAGAGATAAGTATTTCCCTCAATTATGAAACCAAGGTTATCGAACCAGTAGGAGAATCACACAACACCTAGTAAGCAGTACCTGCACACAAACAACAAACCCTTGCACCCAACGCAAACAAGGGGTTGTCAATCCCTTGGCGGTAAGATTGCAAGATTAAATTGTATTTGATAGATTGATAGATTGCAGCAAAAATACTAAATAAAATAAATAAAAGAAAATGGCAGCAATATTTTTAGGGTTTTAGTAATATGATTTTGATAGACCCGGTGGCCATAGATTTCACTAGAGGCTTCTCTCAAGAAAATAGCATACGGTGGGTAGACAAATTACTGTTAGGCAATTGATAGAAAAGCAAATAATCATGACGATATCCAAGGCAATGATCATGTATATAGGCATCACGTCCAAGATTAGAAGACCGACTCTTGCCTACATCTACTACTATTACTCCACACATCGATGGGCTATCCAGCATGCATCTAGTGAATTAAGTCCATAAGAACGGAGTAATGCCTTAAGAACAATGACATGATGTAGACAAGACAAACTCACAAATTAATAAACCCAATGAATAGATCCCATCTTTTTACCCTTAGTAGCAACGATACATACGTGTCATGTCCCTTTCTGTCACTGTGATTGAGCACCGCAAGATCGAACCCACTACAAAGCACCTCTTCCCATGGCAAGATAAATCAACTTAGTTGGCCAAACCAAATCAATAGATCGGAGAAGAAATACGAGGCTATAATAATCATGCATAAAAGAGATCAGAGAAGACTCAAATAATATTCATGGATAATCTGATCATAAACTCACAATTCATCGGATCCCAACAAACACACCGCAAAGAAAGATTACATCTGATAGATCTCCAAGAACATCAAGGAGAACACTGTATTGAACATCAAAAAGAGAGAAGAAGCCATCTAGCTACTGCCTATGGACCCGAAGGTCTGTGGTAAACTACTCACGCATCATCGGAGAAGCAGCAAGGTTGATGTAGAGCCCCTCCGTGATCGATTCCCCCTCCGGCAGATTACCGGAGAAGGACCCCAGATGGGATCTCTCTGGAACAGAGGCTTGCAGCGGCGTAAAAAGTATTTCGTGGACTCCTCTGAGGGTTTCTGATTTTTTTGGAATTTATAGTGCTGGAATTAGGTCAAACAGAGCTTAGTGGGGCCCACGAGGCATCAGGGCGCACCTGCCCCCCCCCAGGCGCGCCCTGGTGGCTCGTGGGGCCCACCAAGGTCTTCTGGCCTCCCCTTGAAGCTTCTGGTATTCTTCTTGCCCAAGAAAAAATCTCCAAAAAGTTTCACTGTATTTGGACTTCGTTTGATATTGATTTTCTGTGAAACAAAAACAGGGCAGAAAACAGCAACCGGCACTGGGCACTAGGTTAATAGGCTAGTCTCCAAAAATGATATAAAATTGCTGTAAATGATTATAAAAACATCCAAGATTGATATTATAACAGCATGGAACAATCAAAAATTATAGATACGTTGGAGACGTATCAGCATCCCCAAGCTTAATTCCTGCTCGTCCTCGAGTAGGTAAATGATAAAAACAGAATTTTTGATGTGGAATGCTGCCTAACATATTTATCACATATTCTTTTTCTTTTTGTAGCATGGACATTGGACTTATATGATTTAAAGCAATAGTCTATAATTTGACATGAAAACATAGATACTCAAGCATACTAACAAGCAACCATGTCTTTCAAAATATCAACGCTAAAGAAAGTTATCCCTAGCCCACTATGCTCAATCATTGATCCATTTATGAAACACACTCAAATATTAGCTACAACCAATGCACAAGTATGACAATAGTGTTCTCTAGTTGGTGCTTTTGTAAGAGAAGATGGAGACTGAAGAAAAATAAAAATTGCGTAAAAGTAAATAGATAGGCCCTTCGCAGAGGGAAGCAGAGATTTGTCAAATGTGCCAGAGCTCAAAGCTGAAATTAAAGAGATAAAAAAAATTGGGAGGCATGCTTTTCCTGTCAACGAAAACGAATGAGAATTCCCAATATCTTCCATGCTACATACATCATAGGCGGTTCCCAAACAGAAAATAAATTATACTCTCCTTCATTAAGATTTTTCTTTCCGCGAGAGTACTCCCCTTCATTAAGATTTTTTTACTTCTTTCCGAGGGAGATTTGCTTTTGCTTTCATTATTTTTGCATTACTGCAATTTTGGCATTTTAGCAATTTAACAATCCGGGACGGGCATCCCTATTACCACCACACTCTCGTGCAATGACAAGTGAATAAACACTCATCTTGAGAATAACACACCTAGCATGGAAGATATTGGCTACCCCCTTCCGCTTCATGAGCGGTACGGGCACACAAAACAGAAAAATTATTTTGAAATCTAGAGTTGGCACACGCAAATATACTTGGAACGGCATTGGAATACCACAAATAGGTAGATATAGTGGACTCATAAGGCAAAACTGGTTTTAAGGATTTTGGATGCACAAGCAGTATTTCCGCTTAGTACAAATGAAGGCTAGCAAAAGATTGAGAAGCAACCAACCAAAAACGAAAACGGTCATAAACATGCATTGAACATAACTAACACCGAATAATGCACCATAGTAGGATATAACTTCATTGCATAACTATTGACTTAACGTGCTTGCATAGGGAATCACAAACCTTAACACTAATATTCTTACTTAAGCACAATTACTCACTAACATGGCATCACATATCATCATTTCCATATCGCAAAACTATTGCAAGGAATCACACTTGTCATATCCAATGATCTATATGAAAGTTTTTATCTATATCCCTCTTGAATATTCATCACTTTGGGACCAATTGCATAACATGTGCAAATTACCGTTACTATCATCATCTCTCAAAAAGATTTAAGTGAAGCATGAGAGTGCAAATATTTCTTCAAAATTTCAGTCTTAAAAATTCTCAAAATAATATAAGTGAAGCATGAGAATTTATTTCTACAAAATTTCAATCAAGTCAATTCTCAAAATGATATAAGTGAAGCATGAGAATTTATTTCTACAAAATTTCAATCAAGTCAATTCTCAAAATGATATAAGTGAAGCATGATAATTTATTTCTACAAAATTTCAATCAACTCTCAAAATAATATAAGTGAAGCATGAGAGTTTATTTCTACAAAATTTCAGCCACCACCGTGCTCAAAAATATTTAAGTGAAGCACTAGAGCAACTGCCTAGCTCAAAAAATTTAAGTGAAGCACATAGAGTATTCTACAAAGTATGATGATAACGTGTGGCTCTCTCAAAATAGGTGTGTGCAGCAAAGATGATTGTGACAAACTAAAAAGCAAACAAAGCAAAGACTCATATCATACAAGACGCTCCAAGCAAAACACATATCATGTGATGAATAAAAATATAGCTCCAAGTAAAATTACCGATGGTCGGTAGAATAAAGAGGGGATGCCTTCCGGGGCATCCCCAAGCTTAGACGCTTGAGTCTTCCTTGAATATTACCTTGGGGTGCCTTGGTCATCCCCAAGCTTAGGCTTTTGCTACTCCGTATTCCTTCATCCATCGTGATCTCACCCAAAACTTGAAAACTTCAATCACACAAAACTCAACAAAACCTTCGTGAGATCCGTTAGTATAACAAAACAAATCACTACTATAAGTACTGTTGCAAACTCATTCATATTTTATTTTTGTATTATACCTACTGTACTCGAACTTCACCATGGCTTATACCCCCCGATACAATCCATAGATTCATCAAAACAAGCAAGTAGTGCATCAAAAATAGAATCTGTCAAAAACAGAACAGTCTGTAGCAATCTATTTAAAAGCCATACTTCTGTAACTCAAAAAATTCTGAAAAATTAGGACAACGTGGAGAATTCATATACCAATACTGTGTAAAAATTTCAGATTTTTATGATGCTCCAGTACAGAAACAAAATTCGGGCACTGGACGCAAAACTATCTGTTTTCCAAACAGCATCAATTATACTATCTTCCAAATCATCCCAAAGGCTTTACTTGGCACAAACACTAATTAAAAACAAAAAAATACTAGCATACCAGTAGCATGACAGTAAAAACACACCATAACAGAAACTTATAACAAAAATTTATTTTATTCATTGGGTTGCCTCCCAACAAGCGCTATTGTTTTATGCCCCTAGCTAGGCATAATGCATAATCTCAAGTATTGTCATACTTCTTAATGGTCCTAGCAACTCCTATTTCATTATCTTTGCCATTATCAATTATGTATACTAGATGATCAAGCTTAGTGCAAAGGGTTTTTATTTCTTTCAGGACACATAAAGAGATCTTTTTATCCAAGGCATCGATCCTCCTATTTTGTGATACTACATGACCATTTATCGTAGAAGCAAGATTAATTATACCTCGAAAGTTGGAATCCATGCTAGCCTTTGTTTATTTTATTAGCTCATTTTGATAAAAGCACACTAAAGCAGTGGGTTCAATAGTTTCAACTGTTGGTTGCCCAAATATGTTTTTCATCTTTTCATAGATGTCAAAGGCATCACCCCCAAGAAAATCGTTTTCAAATATAGAGTCCAAAACGCGTCTATGAGCAAGGGGTAAACCAACATAAAAACTCCTTAGGAATAACTTAACATGATATTGAGGCCTAGCACTTGTTTGAATTTTTAATAATCTATCCCAAGCTTCTTTTAAAGATTCATCACTCAAGTATTTAAAATTTAAAAGTCCTGGATCATCTTCGGCAAGATTGTCAAATTTTTCTTTAGAAACCTTAGGAAAACCTCTTTTAATATATTCATCATTCATAAGCTTCAAGAGGATAGAAGGATTGTCTAAGGAACTAGCACTAGGAAGAGGATTACTTTTCTTAAATTCAGCCATGATAGCAACTTCAAGCACACAAACGAGAAAACAGGCAAAAAGGCAAAGGAAAATATTTTTGTATTTTTGTAAAAACGTTTTAGAAGTGGGGGAGATGAAAATGAGAGGCAAATGGCAAATAAAGTAAATGCAAGGAGATGAGAGTTTGTGCAAAGGTACTTGATAAATGTTGATGATGTCTCCCCGGCAACGGCGCCAGAAATTCTTCCTGCTACTCGTAGCTTGCGTTGGTATTTCCCTGAAGAGGAAGGGATGATGCAGCACAGTAGAGATAAGTATTTCCCTCAATTATGAAACCAAGGTTATCGAACCAGTAGGAGAATCACACAACACCTAGTAAGCAGTACCTGCACACAAACAACAAACCCTTGCACCCAACGCAAACAAGGGGTTGTCAATCCCTTGGCGGTAAGATTGCAAGATTAAATTGTATTTGATAGATTGCAGCAAAAATACTAAATAAAATAAATAAAAGAAAATGGCAGCAATATTTTTAGGGTTTTAGTAATATGATTTTGATAGACCCGGGGGCCATAGATTTCACTAGAGGCTTCTCTCAAGAAAATAGCATACGGTGGGTAGACAAATTACTGTTAGGCAATTGATAGAAAAACAAATAATCATGACGATATCCAAGGCAATGATCATGTATATAGGCATCACGTCCAAGATTAGTAGACCGACTCCTGCCTGCATCTACTACTATTACTCCACACATCGATGGGCTATCCAACATGCATCTAGTGAATTAAGTCCATAAGAACGGAGTAATGCCTTAAGAACGATGACATGATGTAGACAAGACAAACTCACGAATTAATAAACCCAATGAATAGATCCCATCTTTTTACCCTTAGTAGCAACGATACATACGTGTCATGTCCCTTTCTGTCACTGGGATTGAGCACCGCAAGATCGAACCCACTACAAAGCACCTCTTCCCATGGCAAGATAAATCAACTTAGTTGGCCAAACCAAATCAATAGATAGGAGAAGAAATACGAGGCTATAATAATCATGCATAAAAGAGATCAGAGAAGACTCAAATAATATTCATGGATAATCTGATCATAAACTCACAATTCATCGGATCCCAACAAACACACCGCAAAGAAATATTACATCGGATAGATCTCCAAGAACATCAAGGAGAACATTGTATTGAACATCAAAAAGAGAGAAGAAGCCATCTAGCTACTGCCTATGGACCCGAAGGTCTGTGGTAAACTACTCACGCATCATCGGAGAAGCAGCAAGGTTGATGTAGAGCCCCTCCGTGATCGATTCCCCCTCCGATAGATTACCGAAGAAGGACCCCAGATGGGATCTCTCTGGAACAGAGGCTTGCGGCGGCGTAAAAAGTATTTCGTGGACTCCTCTGAGGGTTTCTGATTTTTCTGGAATTTATAGTTCTGGAATTAGGTCAAACGGAGCTTGGTGGGGCCCACGAGGCATCAGGGCGCGCCTGCCCCCCCCCCAGGCGCGCCCTGGTGGCTTGTGGGGCCCACCAAGGTCTTCTGGCCTCCCCTCGAAGCTTCTGGTATTCTTCTTGCCTAAGAAAAAATCTCCAAAAAGTTTCACTGTATTTGGACTTCGTTTGATATTGATTTTCTGTGAAACAAAAACAGGGCAGAAAACAGCAACTGGTACTGGGCACTAGGTTAATAGGTTAGTCTCCAAAAATGATATAAAATTGCTGTAAATGATTATAAAAACATCCAAGATTGATATTATAACAGCATGGAACAATCAAAAATTATAGATACGTTGGAGACGTATCAATGCCACCAATTGAACCGAGTTCTGCGTTGTTGCACTCATGTTATTCGTCACCTTTTTGACACTAGTTGACAAAAAGGGGGAGAATTCCATCGAGTCTCGATAGATTTGCTTTCTGTGTTTCGTTGGTTCTGGTTTCGTGCGAGTTTGCAACTTCTGGTTTAAGCTTATCTGTACTAATTTGTAAAACTCGCTAACTTCTGTGTTGTAATGTTAATAACCCCTCCTGCTGCACTATCTCTCTCGAAGCATTTGTTTTGCAGGTGGAATTATTATCAGAAGTTATGAATGATTGCACTACGATCTCGATGGATTATATCTCATCAGTGCGAATCACTGTCTCGAATGATTGAAATTTCCTCAGTATACTTCAATAAATGCAGGAGAATTTATCTCATATCTTTTTCCCTGCATACATTTAAGGGGAGTCTATTTCATCATCGAGCAAAGTAACACTTACCCACTCTTGTTGGAATTACTTTATACTTATCTATCTTCACTTCGATGATTATCTGTTTTGTCAACAATCGTCCAAAAAAGGGGAGATTGTTGGTGCAATAATTTGCCTCCTTATGTTTTGGAGATTGTTGACATAAACAGTAAGGGACTGATGTGTTTGCTAGTGCACACAGAGTAACAGGTCCCTGGAGTCAAGAGAAGTTTGGTTCAAACTCCGAAGATAATCCCCTGCGTGGCAGTGAAGGTTATCACCGAAGATTATGATGACAAGAGTGACCCCTCGAAAATTGCTGATGCAAAGCAATTGGTTCGGTGCTCGTCCGAAGAAAGTGACTACGGCCGAGAAGATTGAAGACGAAGTGAAGACATAGCATTTATTTCGTTGTTTCTCTTCTCTTTATTGAGTCATAGGACCACCGTACTACTAAGAGGGGTGTAGCGTTTGAAGCTTTGATTCTCTGATGCTAAACCCAAATCCTATGAAAGTTGCGAGAGAAATCTCTTTGTGTTACGAGCAAATACTTGCCAGCAAGAGACTGTGATCTTCTTCGCTGCGAGAGATTTGTCTCTGACCGAGGAGTTAGCATTACTTGTTCCTCAAGTAATGTTACCGTTGCTCTTAAAATCCGACCATTGTGAACGTGTCGGTTGGCCATTGGCTGGACCGCGTGTCCAAAATGGTCATTTCCCACCAGGGAAGGCTGCGGCTATAAATAGCCACCCCGCACTGGCGTTGTCCGGTGGTTGCTCCGTGTGATTCTGAGAAGATTGTTGAGCAACCCCCTCTCCAGAGTGATTTGAGTTTAAAATCCACCGATAGAAAAACCCAGAGCCAAAAAATTAGATAGTGGTTCGGCATCACTCGAATCTAAGTCCAGTACGCTCCGCCTATTACTCTTGAGAGCTGCGAACTCTCTAGACGGTTAGGTGTCAATTTCTTCAGAGACCAAGAGTAATTGTGGTTCTCGAAGAAGAAGTCTGTAAAGGTTTGGAGATCGCCTCAAGCATCTACCACGAGTGATCGGTATTGGTTGACGAACCAATTGTCGAGGAGAATAGGGCGAAGAGAGTTTATCTTCTGTGTTAAATCACAACCCCTCCAACCAAACGTAGTCCTTTTGCAGAAGGGCGAATTGGTCTACCAAATTTCTTGTCGCCATCGAGCATCACTGGTCACCTCTGCTTCTCCCCTTTACATTGGAACTGTGCTGTATGACATATTTCAATCATGTGATTTGTCTCGATTCATGCTTTTCGTTTCCATTCGTTAGTTAGTACTCGCTCACTGTACACTGTTTTCATTCGCTCCGCTGCTGGGTTCCGAGAGTTTTGATATTTCCGAAGAAAATTTAAAACTCCCATTCACCCCCCTCTGGTAGACATACTTCGTTCCTACAGTTCTCATCTACTTAATTCATTTGTAGCATTGCTTGAGGAAAATCTACAGACCTCGTCAGAAACATCAAAAGTTCAAAACCCTCAGCTGAAGAAAATGGCAGATGGCAGAAAGCCTGAGAAGGGAGGCAAGAGGAAAGAGGAACACACAGCTTTCGAGATCCCTGAGGATCTGTATGCAGGATATTGCACTCCGGATGAAGAAACTCATGGAAAGGAAACCAAGGAGCAGCGCAAAACGCGCATGCAAAAGATAAAGAGGTACTGGACTTATCAGTGGAGAAGCTACAATTTCGTCACCTCCAAATACATGAAGGACTTCGCAGTCAAGCCTCCGTGCAAAAGACCACAGTTGGCTCCTGGTCAAACAGCTGATCCCACGAGCATCAGAAGGGGTGAAGAATTCCCCAATGAATGGGCTAAGCGTCAGGCCAAACTGCAGAAACAGGCTCAGAAGGCTGTTGAAGAATTCAATAGGGCATCAAAAGCTTCACAAGATGCTGGTGCAGGCTCCAGTGCCAGTGCACCTAAGAAATCAATGCAGAAGAAGCCGGCTCAAAAGCCTAAGCCCTCAGCTGATGTGCCCTCATGGCCAAAAGCTTCAGCTCCAAAATATCCAGTGGCTAAAACTTCTGCAAAGTCCTCAGAGCCCAAGCCGTCATCATCAAAGGCTTCAGCGCCTAAGGCACAAACTGCTCCAACTTCATCAGCACCTCCACCATCCGTAAGTTCTTCAAAGGCTGCAGCTAGAGCATCAACACCAGTTGTGTTGGCGTCATGCCAGCGCACTGAAGGCTTTCCAACAGCCTCCATTGCTGCATGAAGTGCCTCGGCATCAGGGCATATTTCTTCAAACACGCCAATGCTGAAGAAGAAAGTAACTGCAGGCCGAGGAACTAGGCCCAGCCCCAAGAGCAAGGCTGTGTTGCCTCAAGCTGACGAACACGATATGGCTGATGAAGATGAACTTGCAAAATATGTTCAGAGAAGAATGGAGGAGGCCGCTTGTCGGTGTAAAAACCGGCAGACCTCGGGGTAGGGGGTCCCGAGCTGCGGATCTCGGATCGATGGTAACAGAGACAAAGGGAGACAATGTTTTACCCAGGTTCGGGCCCTCTTGATGGAGGTAAAACCCTACGTCCTGCTTCTGTTTATATTAATGGAGGTGTATCAAGTATAGAGTTGATCTACCTCGAGATCGTAATGTGTGTCTAACTACTATAGCTAGGTGTTCGATGTTTTCTCATGTCCCCTACAGGCTAAACCCTATGCCTTATATACACGCCATGGAGGGTATCTAGGGTTACAAGGTCGGTATCTTGGAATAAGGCGGTTGGAATAATCTTGAAGTATGCGTCAAGTCTTCGGTAGAGGCAGTCTTGATCATGTCTCTCATGTGCGACTTCCGGAGTCCATCTTGATCACGTACGAGGGCATATCGGCCCATCCGAGGTGTCGGGCCGGCTAGGTTGGCACCCCCTAATCCAGGACACCGTCAGTAGCCCCTGAACTGGTCTTCTATGCCGAGGACGACTTAGAACCAACACTTCAGATCCGGAGTTTCCGGCTTGACAAACGAGTTCCACCTTATATTTTGAATTCTATTAACAGAGCATCGACATCCGTGGTCCAACCGAGCTTGTACCCTATCCGAAGTGAGCAAGTATCTTAGCCTCGAAGGCTTGCTGTGCCGGTATGAACAACCCAATCCGGCCTGACAGCTTTATCGGAGAGACCCGCCCCACGACAGGTTGAGCAGTTACTGCCTGCCCTCAAATCGTGCTTCGAGGCGGCTCCTTTACTGGCACGTCCCGTCAAGGCAGAGATCGTGCCCGCTTTCTTAGGGATATCATCAAAATTTCGCTTCCCCATGTGTTTCAACAGCATCTTTGATAATAATCACGAATTTATCGGCGCAGCAAAAGGGGGCTTTTGGCCTTTCACAGGCTTATAAAAGTAATGGGGAGAACAACGTGATAGCCTACGCTCCCATTCCTCTCTTGCTGCTGCTTCGTCTAGCTCCAGCGCCCAGATCTAGCCCTTACGCCTTTCTCGTACGCGAGCCCGATTTCACCATCAGCCATGGCCGATACCCTTAAAGGGCACTGGGGAGGCTCCACCGTGACGGCGGTGACCATCGCAGAGCTGCGCGACACGGGGTACCTAGCCCGTACCGTCGCCGCCCGCGCTCCAGAGGCCGACGAGCTGGTACCCGCTCCCAACGCTGGGGAGCGGGTGGTCTTTGTTCCCCACCTCATCCGAGGCCTGGGGTTCCCGCTGCACCCTTTCGTGCGCGGGATCATGTTCTACTATGGGTTAGATTTTCATCACCTAGCCCCCAACTCCATTCTCCACCTCGCTGCTTTCATAACAGTCTGCGAGGCCTTCCTCCGCTATGAGCCACACTTCGGCCTATGGCTGAAGCTCTTCGGTATTAAACCAAAGTCAAGCGGCTCCGAACTTGCGGAGTGTGGAGGGGCAATGATCAGCAAGAACCAGGGGGGCACCTGGTTCAAGGGCACCTTCATCGAAACGGTGAAAGAGTGGCAAAAGGAATGGTTCTATATCACCGAGCCCCTTGCCGCTGGTCAAACCGAGGTCCCGGCCTTCTCGGCCGGGCCTCCCAAGAAACTCAAGTCTTGGAAGGAAAAGGGCGTCGCCTGGGGGAAGCCCGAAGAGGTAGAGACCCTAGTGGAGAGGATCGTGTGGTGGACCACCACGGGGAAGGCTGAGCTGGCCGATGTCATCAACGTCATGCTCACCCGCCGCATCCTTCCTCTCCAACTTCGGGCCACCCCGATGTGGGCGCAGAAACCCGAGGACATGGACACCATCAACACATTCTTCCGCTCCACCTTGGCTACTATGTGGACAAAGCTCATGAAGCTGGCCAAGGACAAGATTCCCAAGGAGGGAGAGGACCGCGGCCTCGAACACGGCTATGAGGCCCCTCCGATGAGTGGTTCCGTCCATCAATCTTTCATTCTGTGCTTACTGCTTTGAGGAGTAAAGTCTTTATTCGAGCCGTCGTGTTTTGACATTTTGCAGAAGTGGTCGGCATGGGTAAAGGGGGTACGATGCCCAGCCCCGTTGCCGGAACAACCCCAAACTCCCCTGCTTTCGGCGCTTCTGACCGAGGAGCCACATGTGGTGGCTTCCAAAGGGACGAAGACCCAACCCGGGAGGTCTAGTGCTCGGACCCGGGGGACTTCGGTCACCCGATCAGAGGAGACCCACACCTCCGCCGCTCAAGACGGCGGCGCCGAGGAGGGCGAGGAGGAGATCCCCCCCCCCCTAAGGGGAAGAGGTCGGTGTCAGAAGACGCCGACGTGGGCATGCCGCCCAAGGGCCAGAAGAGGCTGAGGCAAGCCTCATCTGAGGCCGCCCACAAGTCGTCGGAGAGAGTCGAGCTCCGGTGACTCAGAGGAAGACCCCCTCATAAAGGGGAGGAAGAAGCCGGCGCCTCGAGGGTAAGCCCTTATCCTTGTCTCCCTTGCTTGAGTCATTGTTTCATCAAGAGAAATTTTCACAGAGGCAACTTTTCATACACAGTCCGCCGAAGGTGATCCCCAGCGGCTCCTCGAACGGGTTGCCATCCGCCAGCGGGACTCCAGAGCCCGCTGCTTCTCCCCCGATGCAAGTCGGTCTGGGGGAGGCAACATCCACCCTGGCCCCCGAGGTCAATACGGCGGGGGCCGACGATGCGGTGGTAATGGCCAAGGTTGAAACCTCGGCCCAGCAAGACCAGGGGACGAAGCGCCCCGAGGTCATCGAAGAAGGGCCGGGCCAGATATCGGCCCAGCCGGAGTCAACCTCGTCATCGCCTTCACAGACGGGGGCTCCTCGGGTGGATCCTTCCGAGGTCGTCCCCCCACCCCAGCTTGCTGTCCGAGGACGGACCGGCGCGGGGTGGGCCGAGGAGGTGGAGGAGGCCCTAAAGGGCTGCTCCCTTAAGAAGGAGCACCGCGTCTTGATGGGCACGGCGCTGGAAGGCTACCGGTCCGCAGAGGCCGGCCTGCACGAGGTCTTCAAAAACCTTGTAGCAGGTTTCGAGGTACGTCTTCTGCGCATTCGGTTTGCTTTATCTTTATGAAATTTGTCCGAGGACATAAAAATGTAGCCTGCTAAATGGCGTAATGAGTAAGTAGCCCCCGAGCCCGAAGTCGGTTTCAAGAAACCGGCATCGGGGTCGCGTGAATAAGTAGGAGCCTGTTGGGTAGCCCACAAGATGCTACCCGAAGTAGTTGTCCTGGAGCATGTGGATGGTCAAGACCCTTTGTCCTTTTAACAAAGAGTGTGTTGTGATGACAGGTGTCGACCTTAGTGCCGGACTCCGCCTCTGGAGAGATGGCGGAGATGAACCAGAAACTTGAGCGATCTCAAGGTAAGCAAGGTTAAACTTGCAACGCATGTTCTATGTTTAAAGGAAATAACTAAGACTTAAAAATGCTAACAGCGGAGCTGGAGACGCTCAAGGCCGAGCTTAAAAGTGCTCGGAAGGAAGTGCGGCAGCAGAAAGCAGCTGCTGCCACAGCCAAGAAGGCGCGGGCCGCCGAGAAGGAGGCCGGGGAGAAGCACCAGGCGCGGGTGCTGGAGGTCGAGGAGACCCTGAAGGGCGTGTTTGAAGCACGCGACAAGCTTCAGGAGGAGGAGCGGCGTGCGAAAGAGGAGCTCGAGAAGCTGCAGCGTGCCTACTCCGAGCTCAACACCTCGGCTCGCGTAGACCGCGAGGTGCTCCAACAAGTGGAGCAAATCGCCGCGGGTAAGATGTTTTTGTTGCAGTGTGCGTTTGGCAGCAAAGGGTGTGTCGAGCTGACCCAGTTATGGCGTTCCGCAGAGGTCTTCGAAGATCTCCCGCAGAGTGCAGAGGATGCGGTGGCCTATTTCGGCCAGCTGGCAGGTCATGAGGCGGAGAAAGCCTTCTGGGGTCAATTCCCAGGGTCCCCATCCACGCAGCTGCTAAATCATCGAGTGAAGCAGCTGGTCGAGCTGTTCCGCATGACCAGGCCAGCACTCCAGGATCTCTGCGTTGCTCTGTGGCCGGCCGAAGCCATGCCGAGGAGTCTCTTCGGCCTAACGGCGCGCCTTCGGGATGCCGTACCCTGCGTTGACCGCTGGAAGAGGTCGGCGTGCTTCGAAGGGGCTCGGAGGGCATACACGTGCGTGAAGACGCACTTCCGCAAAGTGGATGCGGAGACTTGTGTTGCTGGCCCCCCTGTCGATAAGCCGCGGACCGCCGAGCAGTTCTTCACCGAGGTGGAGGCGGGAGCGCGGACCACCGAGGCCATGTGCCCGAAGGACACGATGTACTTTTAGGTACTCCGGAATGCCGGGGTGTATGATGTAAAAACTTTATCGTTTGCAATGAGAATGGTTTGAAGTTCCATATTTTAGTAATTTAATTATTCCTCCGATATGATGTTTTAAAGTGAGAGTGGCCAGTCGTCGGCCTTAGCCCCCATGTAGGTCATACAAAGGGTCTTCCCTAAGCCATACTTGACCCTTAGCCGACGTCTTGGTACCTATGGGCGGTCGATGACTTAGATGAACTAGGCAATCGGACTATAATGGCTTGATGTCTTTCACTTAGCCATAGGAGTTTGACTGTGGGGGTGATGACCAGCCCCCGGTGTGGGAAGTGTTCGACCTATTTGGCCGAGGTTGAAGCCAGAGCACACTTCGGCTAAAAGATAAAAGCCCTTCGTTTAACACGGGTGATCTCTAGGATCACATCGCTTCACGTGGTCTTCGGATGGCGGACCAGTTTACGCTTACCTAGATAGTCAGTTTTCGGCTTTCTCCGCTGAGGCGCCACGCCAATTGACCTGGCGACGCAATCGCAGTGGTTCTCCCGTTACGCCCTTAGCCGAATTCATCGGAAACGTAAGGGGTACACATAGGAGCCGGGCGACCCAACTATTGACCGAAATCTAGGTTTGAAACTGATGCATATAAGGCCAAAATCCGAGACGCCGAACACATCAGACTTTTGTGATACAATTGCATCTTTTTTATAGAACATCATCATTCCAGAGCGAGGCTGATAAAGAAATGCAATAGGGACCTTAAAAGGGCACGGTTTCTTTATTTCATAATATCAATCATGTACATGCCCTGTGGACGAGAGTAATGGAAAGAATACAATGTAGACGGTAAAGAAGGAGGAGAAAAAACAGGTCGGATAATTACCAACGGATTTTAAAGGATCCGGACCGAAGCCTGCCGCACGTCTGCATTCCCGAGCTGTTGACCAGATCGTCCTGATTGAAGACGAAGAATTTGCGAAGGTCGATGCCCTTCTGGCCCTTGATACACTCTAAGTGTTTGATTGACCGAGCTCCTTGAATGGAGGTGTAGCCGAAGTCATTCTGTGGTTAAAGCCACCTAGACGGCTGCATAGTTTGGCTGCTTCTTTTACAGATGCGTGCCTGTGTTGGGGCTCTAGGCCTCGCCATTGCGTGGTGAACCCGCGCGTGACGCTTCGGAATTGTTTTGGCTCCTCGGCATCCCAGGGGATCTTGAGTGCGAAATTATGCACCCTAGGGACGTAGTGCCCAAAGAGAGGGCACTCGAGGAGCCCGCACCCCTATTTCGAGTGCGGGGGTAACTGGCCGAGGTCGACATGTGCAGCCTTGACGCGCTTCAAAGAGCGGGCAGCACGTTTACTGCTGCGGGCTGCCTCCTCAGATGCTTGAACCTCGGCTGCGAAAGCCGCGGTCTGTTCCTTTGTCCGGAGTGAGCGTTCTGTGTTACCATTGACAGTGATAACGCCCTTGGGTCCTGGCATTTTAAGCTTGAGATAGGCATAATGCGGGACTGCATTAAAGCAGGCGAAGGCTGTGCGCCCTAGGAGCGCGTGGTACCCACTCCGGAAAGGTACGATGTCGAAGATTAACTCCTCGCTTCTGAAGTTCTCGGGCGAACCGAAGACTACCTCTAGGGTTATCGTCCCCGTACAACGGGCTTCGACGCCTGGGATGACACCTTTAAAGGTGGTAGAGCTCGGCTTGATGCGAGATGAGTCGATGCCCATCTTCCGAACTGTATCCTCGTAAATGAGGTTAAGGCTGCTCCCCCCATCCATTAGGACGCGTGTTAAATGATAACCGTCCACAATGGGGTCCAAGACGAGCGCTGCCGATCCGCCATGCCTGATGCTGGTCGGATGATCATGCTTATCGAAAGTGATTGGGTAAGCCGACCACGGGTTATACTTCGGGGCGACTGGCTCCAGCGCGTATACGTCCCGAAGTGCACGTTTCCGCTCCCTCCTAGGGATGTGGGTGACGTAGATCATATTGACCTCCGTTATCTCGTTTGGAAACTTCTTCTGCCCTCCATTAGTGGGCTGCCAAGGTTCATCCTCGTCGTCACTGCGGTGTTGGGTTTTATTTTGCCCATCTGCCGCTATCTTCCCAGCTTGCTTAAACACCCAGCAATTCCTGTTAGTGTGGGTTGCTGGTTTTTCCTGGGTACCGTGAATCCCACATGGGCGGTCCAAGAGTCTGTCAAGCTGGCTGGGTCCATCTTTGTTCCCCTTATAGGGTTTTATTTTCTGCCCGGATTTAGGTCCGGTGAATCCTGCGTTGACGGCAGCGTCTTCAGTGTCGCTTCCGCCATTTTTATACCTGCGCTTATTTTTATTGCGCTTTGGTTTTCCATTAGCGTCGCGAATTTCCGAGGTGCCTGCCTCGCCGTTATGGGTACTTCGGGCGAGCCAGCTATCTTCTCCCGCGCAAAAGCGAGTCATTAGTGAAGTCAGGGCTGCCATAGTTCTCGGTTTATCCTGTCCGAGCTGTCGGGCCAACCATTCATCTCGGATATTGTTTTTGAAAGCGGCGATGGCTTCAGCCTCGGAGCAGTCTATAATCTGGTTCTTCTTAGTGAGGAACCTATTCCAGAACTTGCGGGCAAATTCGCCTAGCTGCTGGGTGACGCGGCTGAGGTCATCAGCGTCCGGAGGTCGGACATATGTGCCCTGGAAGTTAGCTCGAAAGGCGTCTTCAAGGGCCTCCCAGCTGCCGATAGAATGAGGAGGTAGGTTGTTAAGCCAGTGTCTTGCCGGCCCCTTTAGTTTGAGCGGCAGATATTTAATGGCATGGAGATCATCTCCATTGGCCATGTGTATATGCAGGAGGAAATCCTCGATCCAAACTGCTGGGTCCGTGGTGCCATCATATGACTCTATGTTGATGGGTTTAAACCCGTCCGGGAATTGATGCTCCATCACCCCGTCTGTAAAGCAGATTGGGTGAGCTGGACCTCGGGACCGAGGAGGATCTCGTCGGGTCTCGAGAGAGAGCCGTGAGTAAGCTTGATTTCGGGCACGGTCGTTCCTGTCCATCCAGGCGTTATAGCCGTTGGGCCCAGCGGGGGCGCGTCCCCTGGATCCGTAGATGGACCGAGGGGGAGCCCTATTTTCTTCAATACGACGTCTAGCGTCATGAGGATCCAGGTTGTCCACGGGGTCTTTACCATGACGGCGTGGGGGCGGCCTGTCACCTTGGTCTTCGCGTCTTGGCCTGTCCCGGCCTCTAGGGGGGCGATCGAGGTCGTCAGCGAGTTCTTCATCAAATTCGGGTAGGAGGCGCCTGCGTGGGTAAGACTTCGGCGCACTATGGCGTCGGTTTTCCATATCCTGCTCGGCAGAGAGCACTTCAACCCACTTATCATTTAGCGCGTCCGTATTTTCCTGCAGCTGCTGCTGCTTGCGTTTTAAGCTCCGGGCCGTCGCAACGAGGCGTCGCCGGAAGCGTTCTTGTTCGAAGGGGTCCTCGGGGACGATGAAGTCCTCGGTACCGAGGCTATCGTCCTCCTCGGACTCCGGCATGTAATTGTTGTCGGCCCCTTCGAAGAGATCATCGGGATCAGAGTCCACAAGAGGTCGATCTGGTGTGCCGTCCCTTGCGGGGGAGGCTTGAATGTCCTCCTCGTGGTCATTGGCATCACCATCCTCCGCGTCATTGTTAGTGGCTGTCGCGTCGTTGCCACTGGGTTCTCCATTATTTCCCCGTCGGCGTCTGCGTCGACGTCTTGGAGGGGACTTGGGGGTATCCACCATGTAGACATCGTAGGTGGAGGTGGCCGTCCACTTGCCCGTGTTAACCGGGGCCAAGGTGTCCTCAAGGAGGCCATCAATATCTTCCTCCATGTCGGAAGGTTCGCAGTAGTCCAACACATCGGTTAAATCATCGACCGTGGCGACTAAGTGGGTGGTGGGTGGGGTATAAATTTCCCTGTTGTCCGCTTTAAGTCTGATTTGATCATAAACCGAAGTCTTGCCGTCCGAGATGGACATGCTCTGGATACGGTCGAGCATCTCGTCGAGCTGAGATAGCTCTTCAGGATCCATGGACGCGCCGTATGCGGGGCTGATTTGAAGCAGCCCCGGTGTGTGACCGGACGTGTTTCCGGTTCGAGGGGAATCTGAGCATGGATCCGATTTTTGCGTCGGGATCGATTCTGGCGCTGGCGTAATTTCAGGAGTGGGCATCGGATCTATCTCCGGATCGACAATTGGGGAGGGACTGGCCGGAGCAGCGGCGTCCGGAGTCTCAAGAGGCACCGTGACGGAGTTCGGTTCCGGAGTCGAGCCTCCAGAACCGGCCGAGCCTTCGATCCGGCCGGGAGTCCATCCCAATAAGACGAGCTCGCCACAGGAGTCCGTAGTGTACTCGAGGCCGCCAAAGGTCACGATCCGACCAGGGGCGTAGTTCTCGACAGAGGTCAGATGACCCGTCGAGTCGGCGCAAAATACCATGCTGCCGAAGACGAAAAGCTGTCCTGGGGCGTAGACGTCCCCACAGCCATTGATGCAGTTGATCTGAAGATGAGCCATCAATCCTTCTGGTGATCGCGCAGCGGAACTCTCAATGAAAGCACCAGTGTCGGTGTAAAAACCGGCAGACCTCGGGGTAGGGGGTCCCGAGCTGCGGATCTCGGATCGATGGTAACAGAGACAAAGGGAGACAATGTTTTACCCAGGTTCGGGCCCTCTTGATGGAGGTAAAACCCTACGTCCTGCTTCTGTTTATATTAATGGAGCTGTATCGAGTACAAAATTGACCTACCTCGAGATCGTAATGTGTGTCTAACTACTATAGCTAGGTGTTCGATGTTTTCTCATGTCCCCTACGGGCTAAACCCTATGGCTTATATACACGCCATGGAGGGTATCTAGGGTTACAAGGTCGGTATCTTGGAATAAGGCGGTTGGAATAATCTTGAAGTATGCGTCAAGTCTTCGGTAGAGGCAGTCTTGATCACGTCTCCCATGTGCGACTTCCGGAGTCCATCTTGATCACGTACGAGGGCATATCGGCCCATCCGAGGTGTCGGGCCGGCTAGGTTGGCACCCCCTAATCCAGGACACCGTCACCACTCGTGCCAAGAACACCACAATTCCCTCATTTCTGAGCCCTCAGACAATTCTTGACTTCATCGACATTTGGTGCCAAAATCCTAATACACCTCTTGACGATTTGAATCTGTCGCCTGGACCAAACCATGTCTTGTCTACTTTCATCCTCAATGAGAAGCACAAGGTTGAGAAAGCTAAACTTGTGAGGAAAGAGATGAAGAAAAAGCAGAAGGAGCTCAAGGACCACATGCTCACCATATCCCCTCAGCAGCTAGTTGCGATGCAAACTAAGATTCAGCGTTTGTCTGAGGAATATGATCGACAGGCTGAGCACTGCTGTGGAGTGAAGGACAGATTCATCACCGCCTCTAACAAAGTGGTTGATGAACATAACAGAAGGAAGGCTGCAAAGTATGGTCAAGCACCTCCATCAAGTTCCTCAGCTCCTCCGCAACCCCCTCAGACCAGTGAACCAATGCCGTCACCTCCTCCACAAGATTAAGCCAGGGCAACTACATCAGTTGTGCCTGAAGAACCTACTAGAGCAACTGCAACAGTTGATTGCTCCACCAAGTTCCTCAGCAGCAGCACCAGAACAGTCATCATCTTTGAAGCGTCTCACACTTCCTTCTGCATCAGAAGTGAAGAAAACAAAGGCTGCTAAGAAGAGAAAAGCTTCAGCACCCTCTGCTGCAGAATCTGTGAGGAAATTGAAGATGACTCCAATGTCTTCAACTGCACCTATTGATGCTATACCAATTTCTTCTGCCCCTCCAACCAGATCAATACAAGAGCTTCAGATCATTCCCTTCGGTGTGGACTATGTTATCCCACCTGAAGATGAAGAACAGAATTCCCACTCTGCTGCTTCCACCGAGCAAGTGGATGAAGAAATTGAGATTGAAGCAGATGCTTCTTTACATCCGGTATCATCGCCTCCAGTCCAAGTGACTAATGAAGAAACTGATGAGGACATGGATGTGGGTTCTTCAACTCCTGTTATTCATGATGACTTCTGGGATGTCACACATCCGAACTCACCCCTCACCACGCTGCTCACTCAAGTGCCTCAGTCACCAGCCGTCACTGAGGAAATACACACTGGTTCTGAAGGTCATCAACCATCCCTTCAAACCATAAATGAAGAAATTCCAGCTGCATCAGCTGAAGAAACTGTACAACCAATGGTCACTGATGACATTGCACCACCCCCTCGACAAGAAGATCCAGCTCCCTAAGCTGACTCAGAGACAGTACCAGAAGCGACTGTTGAGGAAGTTGCAAAGTCTTTGGCCATCATGGATCCCAATGACTCAACGGGCTCTTCGAGACCCATCTTTGATGTGAGGCCAAAGAAGGTAAATCTTCAGCCAATGCCCCCAATACCCAAGGTAGGCAAAAGTGTCAGAAGGCCAAAATTCGACAATGCCACCTTCTTTCAAGAGAAGAATTTCTTCATAGGTGAGTCCCCGTATGACTCTGCAAAAATCAGACGTCAGATATTTTGGACAAATGCTCAGATGAACTTCTATTCCTCACTGCTATTTGACAAGAACAAGGTGTTCCCGTATCGTCATATTCCTCACGTGGATATGGAATCCTTACCGTGCTTTCGGCCAGTTCTGGTTGTTCTTCACGATGCCGGTCTACTCAGTTTCATCACAAATGTATGTGATTGGAATGAAGAACTCATTCTTCAGTTTTATGCCACCTTGCATCTATCTGGTGATGTTGACAACATTCACTCATGGGCGATTGACTGGATGAGTGAAAATACTCACTACAAGGCTCCTGCTGATGAATTGCTCCGAGCTCTTCCTGTTGATTTGCCCTCAGCTGAAGCTAGAAAGATCTATGAAGAACTTGAATTGCCAAATCATCTGATGCAAGTGCTGATGAAGCCTTTGGCTCAAGGAGAACAGAGAACCACCTTCTTAGTGAAGGATTTGCTATTCGTGCCAAGGACAGTATATCGCATTCTAGCCAAAACCCTCAGTCCTATCAAATGCCACAACTCTGAGACTGAAGAAGTTGTGGGAATCATGAAGAACTTGCTATTCAATATCGTCCATGGTATTCCTATCAATGTGCATGATTTCTTCATGAGGACTTTGGCCACAGTCGCACAATCTCCATTTGACTTGAAGTCTTATGCTCCCTGGCTCATGAGATTCATCCGCACAAGATCATCAATCAACTACAACACTGACAGTCAAAATCATCTCAGTTTTCTGCCAGATGTTGAAATTCTTCAAAGCACAATTGCTTCAGTTCCTGGCAAAGGGAAAACTGTTATTGATGAAGGAGTTTGTCCCCTTGATGGCCAATTTCGTCAGCCTGTCTCACAGTCCACTAGTTATGATTCTTCAAGCCATGACACTGACGCAAATGCCACTCAGAAAACCCCTCAAGGTGAAGCTCCTCGAGTGATGACTGATCGTGAGCTGCTCATAAGTCTTCATCAGAAAGTTGACAAAAACCACAATTGGGTTAAGCATCAGCTCCATGCCATTTTGGGCAATATGACTATGACGCAAAACTCTGTGCGCAAAAATCATTATTATCTGCATGAGATCTTCGACCGAAGTTCGGCCATTCTTTCACATCTAAAAAACCCTGATGAACTTGAAGAAATGGAATTCCAAATGAACTTTGATTGGGCCAATCCGCCCAAGAAGAAGTTCAAGAAGGTTCAAGTTCCTCTGATGGTTCCAAGCTTTGTGTCTTCTTCACGTACTACTGATGAAAATGAAGATGTTGAAGACACTGCTGCAGGTCCTTCTTCAACCCGCGACCCCAACGACAATGCTGGCGCTCCCTCGACGGCTTCATGATCTCATTCTTCAGGGCGCGTTAGTCCTCAGTTTCGTCTCCTTTTGGTCATGTGATGAAAAAGGGGGAGAAATTTGAGTGTTAAGTCTTCTAGCGGGTCATATAAATCTATGGGGTGGTTCATTTTTGCTAAGTCTAGCAACTCTTGCGTTCATTCGATTTTCTCTTTGAAGAGTTGTAACTTAAACTGTTGGTGGCCTGACTCTTTTCTGTGATGGTTTATCTGCATGCACATTTATACTCTAATTCCTCAATATTATGTGTGCATGCATGCTACATTTTGTCAGACACCAATTTTCATCATGCATTTAAATTCTTCAATATCTTATGATCATGCATGATTGAATTCCAAGATATAGGGGGAGATCTCCACAATTTCAACCTGCCATGTGCACTTGCAATCAAAAGTAAATTCTTCACATGCACATCTTCAGGGGTAGTTCCTTAATATCTTGTAACCAATGTCTTCATATTAAGTACTTACACTTCCACTATTCTATTCCCGTTGAAAACTTAACTGATTTGTCATCAATCACCAAAAAGGGGGAGATTGTAAGTGCATCAAGTGCCCCCTTAGTGGTTTTGGAGTATTGAAGACAAATAAGTTAAGGGACTAATGAGTTTGTGAGTGTACACAGGTAATAATAGTCCCGGAAGACTTGGTTTAACCACGGAAGTCGACCCCTAAAAATGTATTTCTTCAAGTGAAGAATTTGGTACGGCCTATGAAGAATTTGATGTGAAGACTTGGAAGCTTGAAGACTTTGTTTTCGTAGTTTCTTTTCTTCTTATTTGAGTCATAGGAAAAACCGTACTGTCAAAGGGGGTCAAGGTGAAACATATGTCATACTTCAAAGCGATGCTCAAACCTATACATACACAAGCCGCTTCGAGTGAAGCCTTTGGAAATCTCCGAAACAGCTAACGAATTTGACGGTGACAGTGACGAAGTTCATCTGGTCTCTGATGAATTTGGTTAGGCTGAGGAGTTAGGATTTCGCCAGTGCGATCTGCCTATCGTGAGGAAATTGAGTGCCCCGACGAAATTGAGAGTTCAATTCCGACCGTTGTTGCGCCGCGTGCCAGCTGTCGAGTGGATCCTTATCCTGACAACGGTCTTGTCTGAGATGGGCATTTATGCCATTTCATGTCGGGTTGCCTCCTGGCTATAAATAGCCGCTCCCTACAACCACTAGTTGGTTGGCTGCTCTAGAGAGAACTTGACACTTGTCATTTAAGAGCAACCCTTCCTCTGACGACTTTGTGAGAACCTAAGTGAGGAGAAACCCAACCAGAGCCTAAGTGATTGAGCATCACTGAAGAAGTTGATCTGTGTGATCCAACGCTTGTTACCTTTGAGGACTGTCATTCCTTCAGACGGTTAGGCGTCATGTTCTGAGCACCCAAGAGTAATTGTGGTGTGCCGGTGAACAAGTCTGTGAAGGTTTTGGAAGTCTATCTTGAAGACTTACCACGAGTGATTGGGCGAGGTCTAAGTGACCTTAGCCACCTCAACGGTGAGGACTAAGTGTCCTCCGAGGTAAGACTCAGCCACCTCAACCAGACATACAGTTGATACAACAACTGGAACTGGTCTACCAAATCGTTGTGTCTTCATCGAGCCCAACCGGTTTCAAATTCCTCACTCCTTTACCTTTATGTATTTTCGCTGCTGAAGAACTTGTACTCTACTTTTCTGAAGAATTTGAACTGAAGACATTTATCATGTTGCGTTTCATTCCTTCAGTTCATCTTCTTCATGCATGTCTAATTGTATGACTACTTGTTCTCCACTTGTATGTATTCCCTTTGCATGCTAGTTACATCTGTGTCGATCTAGTTTCACTTCGGTTTCTATTTCGTCACTCTGATTTTCGTCAAAATCTTCAGAGTTTGACGAATTTCTAAAAATCTCCCATTTAACCCCCCCCTCTGGGAGTTAACCTGCACTTTCAGTACGCCAAATGAAATTTTTTACCTTTGCCGGACAAGATAACTTCCAAATCTTACCCCAAATAGGATTGGCATTGGTTCTACCCATCCCATTTGCATGTTGCAATTTTTCCCATGTTGTTGGTTCTATTCTTTCAAATAGGCCGATCGAACAGTGAACAGACCATTTTTTGTATAGCTCCAAGCAATAAAGTCCATCATATTATGCATGGGAAGTGGAATTGCGAGCACCCTTTGAGCATCAATTGGCCACAAAGTTTGTCTCACCAAATCTTCATCCCATGAATTCTTGACTGGGTCAATAAGATCACAAACCTTTGACAGAAGATGCCCCCTTCTAGGAATAATAATTTTCCTATTCGCACAGTTCGGGATCCAAGCGTCTCGCCAAATATCAATATTCTATCCATTTCCAACCCGCCAGATATAACCATTTTTTAGAGAATTCACCCCCGCCATAATACTTTGCCAAGTAAAAATGGAACCCTTTTTTGGAATTGCGTTCATTAGATTGCCCTCCGGGAAATATTTAGCTCTCAAGATAGTCGCACATAGAGACTCAGGATTATCAAGCAGACGCCACGCTTGTTTGGCTAACAAAGCCGGGTTGAAACATTGAATATCTCCGAAACCCATACCTCCTTGGTCTTTTGGGACACACATCTTCCACCATGCCATCCAATGCATTCTCTTCTGATTGTCCTCGTCACCCCACCAGAAATGCGACATCGCGTCAATGATTTCTTTACAATTTTTTTTTAGGAATTTTAAAGACGGACATGGCATAAGTTGGGATAGCTTGTACAACAGATTTGAGCAAAATTTCCTTTCCTCCTACGGATAACAATTTTTCTTTCCAACCATTAATTTTCATAATAATTTGATCAATCAAGAATTGGAAGCAATCACTTTTGTCCATACCCACATTTGCAGGCAAACCCAAATATTTATCATTGAGTGCTTCAGTCATAATATTCAGAATTGTGCAAATTTGCGCCTTGTCTTCCACCTTGGTATTGGGACAAAAAAATATACTAGACTTTTCAACACTCACCATTTGTCCCGAGGCGGCACAATAAGAATCCAAAACCTGTTTCAACGCCTCCGCATTCCTAGCATTTGCTTTCATCAGGATCAGAGAGTCATCAGCAAAAAGAAGGTTTGACACCGATGGTGCATCTCTGCTAACCTTTATTCCAGAAATATTCCCATTCTCCTCAGCATTCACTAAGAGAGCAGTCAGCCCCTCCGTACATAACAGGAATAAGTATGGAGATAGAGGATCTCCCTGCCTCAATCCTCTAGTAGGTTTAAAAATCTTAGTTTCTTCCTTATTAAAAAGAGCCCGGTATTCCACTGAGGATACACATTGCATAACTAAATTTACCCAGTTCTCTTGGAATCCCAGTCTGAGCATAATCTCCTTTAGAAAAGACCACTCTACTCGGTCATACGCCTTGTGCATATCCAGTTTAATAGCACACATGCCCTCTTTACCATTCTTTTTTTCTTAATAGTGTGGAAGCACTCATATGCCACTAAAATATTGTCTGTAATCATTCGTCCTGGCACAAAAGCACTCTGAGTCGTGCTGATAATATCTGAAAGGATTATCTTCAAACGGGCCGCAACCATTTTTGAAATTACCTTGTATACGACATTACACAGACTAATTGGTCTAAACTAAGTTACCTTTTCGGGAGAATTGATCTTAGGGATCATCACTATTGTTGTATCATTCCATCCATCAGGTATAGTACAAGTATTCACCGCCTGTAGTACGTCTTCAGTCAGGTCATCCCCCAACATAGGCTAAAATCTTTTGTAAAAAATAGCGTGTAACCCATCCGGACCCGGCGCTTTTAAATCTCCAATATCAAACAGGGCCTTCCGAACCTCCTCTGCCGTGTAAGGGGCAAGAAGAGCATTATTCATTTCATCTGTCACTTTTCTTTTGACAAGAGATCGAACCTCTGGGTCGGGTTGGGTAACTTCTGATGTGAACAGTTTCGAGAAATACCCCAAAATGTTGTTTTTCATCTCCGTATCTTGCACCCAAACACTGTTGTCATCAAGCAATTTTTTAATCTGATTTCTCTTTATCCTAGCCGTTGCCGCATTATGGAAAAAAAGGTGTTGCGATCGCCATGTAACAGCCAGTTTGCACGACCTCGTTATACCCAATAGATCTTCTCTTGCTCCAAAAGATTTTCAACAAGGACTAGAATCTCCTTTTGCCGCGCTTGAGAATCAGCATTCATAAGTCCCCTTCGCAGTTTCTCTAACTCTTTTTTGAGTTTACTAATTCTTCTTTTCGGTCCCCTTAGTATATCATGGTCCCAATTGTGCAAATCCGCATGCACCGCCCTTGTACGATCAGCGAGACGGTCCAATACCCAACATTTTCGCTTTGTCCCACGCTGTACGTACAATTTCTACAACCGTCTCTTCTTTGAGCCATCGAGCTTCGAACTGTTTTACTCAGCTCCTTGGTTGGTTGAATATATTACCATCATAATAATCTGTGTCCAGGACAATAGGACGATGATCAGAATGTACATGTTCTTCGTTTATGATCGCAGCCCGGGGGAATTTATTTGCCCACTCCACATTACAAACCGCACGATCAAGTCTCTCCCTAATCACGCCTCTCCTCCAAGTGAAGAGGTCACCACCAATACAACCCATATCTTCCAGACCGCACTCTCCCAAACAGTTACGAAAATCTCTCATCATTGCATTAGGCCTCACATTTCCTCCCTCTTTTTCCGAAGAAATTAAAATTTCATTAAAATCCCCCAAAACCACCCATGGGTGAACACCCTTATTGTGCAAATTGCGAATATCATCCCAAGATAAATTACGATCACTCCAATTCGGATGACCATAAAAACCCGTAAAACGCCACTGTACAACATTCTCATTCATAAACAAGACATCAATAAAATTCGCCGACACATAGTTCAAAACAACTTTATTCATCTTATGATAAAACAAAACGAGGTCACCGGCCCGACCATCACTCTCCACTACAAACATTGAATCAAAACTTAAAACACAGCGTAGCTCATCGGCTTTACAATTATTCAAATGAGTCTCTGAAAGAAAAATTAAATCAGCCTTGGTGCGCCCTTGTAGTTCCAAGAGCTCGCGAATTGCCGTGGGGAAGAGCATACCACGGCAGTTCCAACCTAGGATTTTCATTTGGCCCGGCGGTCCTCCTCTTCGGAGGCTGCCGATGCGCCAACATCTTCCTTTTCTTCTCCAACTGATTCCCTCTCCTTCTGCACATATTCCTCTTCCTTCTCATCCATCTCCTTAGCTACATGTGTCACAACACCATCCGCGTCCTTCACTGTTTCCACTCTACCCGTACAAACTCGCTTAGAAGAAACATCCATACCCTCATATAGTATGCATTCGTAACTATCCATATGTTTCTCAAAAGAAAATTCTATGTCACTACCCGTCGGGTGAGCGTGGGTTGCATGTCTCCTTTTTTACCTATTATTTCCTCACGAGCAACCTCAGATCTCCCGGTCACTCCTGCCTTTTTCTCTTTCCTCCCCTTTCTCTTAGAGTGGCCCTGCATAACAGTTTTTTTCAGCACAGAATTTAAAATACTTGTTTGCCTCGGCCGAGCCGATCGCTGTAGTAGAAACGGCAAGGCAAGCAACCACTGCCCCTGCGAGAGCCTCCAGCACTCCCGGCTGGAATAGTAGCGTCCCCTCCTGTATCCCAGGCGCTGGTGTGGATTGTTTAATAGTAGCAGCTGCACCTGCAGAGAAACTGCTGGGCATAACCAGCAGCGCCTTCCCTGGCCCTCCTGGCCAGCAGAGGGGCGCTGGTAACCAACAGCACCAGCAGCCAGTGAAGAGCCTCTAGGAGCGCCCAGCCGCTGCGTTGCATAGCCCTCCTGGCCAAAGTTAGCAGGTGCAGATGGCGCCAGCACCCGGTCCTCCTGACCTGATGCAACACCGAAGCGCGCCGTCGAGGGAGCCCCAGCAGCCCGACCCTCCTGGCCGAGCGGGGGACAAGCATGGGCAGCTGGGCTGCCCCATGGAGGTAGCAGTAGTGCCTTTATCGGCCACCGTAAGGCCGCTCACAGCCTTGGCCACCTTGACGACGGCTCCCTCCATACCCATGGAGGTGGTGTTGTTGTCGGAGCCGACAATGTTGATCTTGTTGTCCCGAGGAAGACTCCTCCAAAAAAGAGCTCTTCTATTTGAACTTTACCCTTTCCAGTAGGCATCTACACTCAGATTCTTTGGATACATATCAGTTCTTTTCTCACTAGGAATACTCTCCTGCTTCCTCTTTCAAAACAAGCTGGACAGCTGCTCAATTTCATCAACAGATTAGTCAGCGTAGTCAAAGACCTCTTCCGCGGGGCCCACCGATCTCACGGTCTGTCCTCTCCCCTCCATATCTCCAAGTCTCTTCTAAGGATGGCAATGGGTCGGGTTTGGATCGGGTTGAACAATATCAAATCCATATCCATATCCATGAAGACAGTCTTTGCCCGCCCATGAAAAAATCCACGGTTGAAAAATTGTGTCCATGTCCAAACCCGATGGATATCCATACCCACTGGATATCCATTGGGTCCTCTCAAGACATATAAATAAGACATAACACAATGTTAACATAAGCTCTTCCATTCTTCACCTCGTGGCAGGCTAAGCTTCACTTATGGTAAACATCAACTGATGTTAAATCAACGTCCACTAACAACCTAATATCATTTATTATTTTTCTAAAAGATGAGAATGATGATTCATTTAATGAGGAGATAAAAAAAGGGAAGGGGCGATGGAGTATGTTAAGGTGGGGATTGAATGTCAACTAATAAAAGTTACGACGGGGATTGTGCAATTTTTTGCATATTTTAGATAAAAAAAAATGTAAAATTGCAGTGGGACACCCATGAGCAATCAGGTCGGGTTTGGGAAGTATGAGCATAATTGGTTTGGTGCCAAAAATTGGCATGCCAATGTTTGGCATTGTGCCAAATATTGGCTACACTTGGTTGGTTATCGAGTTGTCTTGCCTATCTCACACAAAGTTGCCAATAGTTGGCAAGTATTGGTATTGCCAATATTTGACAGTGCCAACATTTGGCTAGCAAACCAATCATGCTCTATATCCAAACCCTATCCATTCGGGTCGGATATCCATGGATATCCATGTCCAGGGGTAAAATTGCCATCCTTTCTTCCAACCATGGCCACCACCGCCGCTTCGCCGCCGCCGACCGCCACCGAGGACAACGTCCGTCTCCTTCTCCCTGGATTCCTCTCCCCCGAGATCTGCAAGGTATATCACACGCTCCTCCCCCTAAATCCTCCTCCTCCGAGCCCTAAACTCCAGCTTGTTGCGATCCGAATCGACCGTCTCATACGGTGCCGCCGTGTCCAGGAGCTGGAGTTCGTCCACCGGAGCTGCGGGACGGCGGGGTACCGGCCTTCGGTGGTGTCTACGTCGCTGCCGCATCTGGCTGCCACCGGCTGCGGCCACCTACTCCTCCCCTTCGTGCCCATCCGCGAGCGACTCCGCGACGCCGTCGAGTCCTTCTTCTCCTGCCACTTCGACCTCTTCGTCGAGTTCACCGGACTCGTCAGGTGCTGAACAGTCGCATCACCTCTTTCATGCCATTCTGTCTGGTCGATCCTAGTAGTTTCACATTGGTATCAGCGTGTTTCCTTGGAGCAGATCAATTTTACATAAATGCTTATGACTCCAGTAACTTTATACGAATGCACAACCTTACTAATGGTACGCATAAACATTGAAGGTAGTTTATGTAGGAGACCTGACATAATTTGACACTATAATGCTCTCCTTATTCAAAACCTCTATATTGGGCGTGCAGTTGGTGCAAGGGTGCTTCTATTGGATGGCACAGTGACAACAACAAACCTTATCTTAGGCAAAGAGCCTTCACGGTGAGAACCAATCTCTTTTGGGGAATTCAGTCAGTTTGCATGCTTTCTCCTTGTATCTTGAGTTCTTAATTCCAAGTCAGTGATATCACACAATTCTTAGTGCTTAACTGTCATTTTGGTTGATTTAGTTCCCATTTGCCTACTTGTTGGCGCACAAGGAAAATGTTGCTAAGTATTGCTGTAAAACAAAAACATGTCATTATGTATCCTGTTTCTGATTAATAGACTGCTGCAAATGCTTACCAATTCCATGAACAATGTCAGAAATAATCACCATGAAACTATGAGTTTGTTAAGAACCAGCACACACTGGAAATATGCTTCGATCTGTGTATTATCATTGTGATTAGATATTGAAGCCATTCATAACATGGAGAGGTTTTCTTAGTTCTGCTACGATGACCACTTATAAGTTTTTGCCCACATCGATCACTTGCTTTTCTGCTTCTTTTAGATGTGATCTTTCTCATGCTGACTTTGTTTCCCTCTTCTGAATTCAAATAAAAAGGCTGTGTGCTACTTGAACAATCATGGAAAGGACTTTAAGGGTGGACTTTTGAAGTTTCAGGATGGTGAACCCTCCTCTGTTGTTCCAGTTGCTGGTGTAAGTAGCACACAGTACATGCACTTTTTTCAGAAATCATTGATGTGGATATTATCTTCCACCGGCTAAAACCTATTGGATAATTTCTTTCATTTTATGAGGATTAATATTGTTTTCAGGATGCTGTCATCTACACTGCTGATAATCGTAATGTCCATTGTGTAGATGAGGTATGTTTCTGTTTTCTGTGTGGATCAGATTTTTTTTTCCTGTTGTATGTGCACGCCTGTTCTCCTTCACTAGTGTTGGTTATCATATTTTGTGCTATTATTTTGATACAATAAAAGTTCTCTATTTTTGTTGACGTTTCTATTTATGAAACAAATGGGGAAAATGTGTTAAGTCAGCTGTAGCAACGGTTGATTGTGAACTAATTGTTTCATTATCAAAATATTTTCTCGTTTCCCCTTGCATAGGCTTTGCAAAACTCAATTCATTGGCAGCCTTTGTTTTTGTCCTATAGATATTCTCAGTCTTTTGATGCTTTACGCAAGAACTTTTCTTTTTTATCAACAAACTATAGCAAGTCTTTTACAGGTAACTGAGGGTGAAAGGCTCACACTTACTCTTTGGTTCACCAGAGATAGTTCTTTTGATGAGGATCCAAAGCTCCTTAGTTTTCTCTCCCAGACGTCACAGAGCTATGAGCCAGCTGATCAGAACTCTTACATTCCTTTGCCAGCCTCAGATAACATGTACTGGTTTTCCTATGATCAGTCTGGCTTTGACATACGATGTGCTAGAATCCACATTCTTGGGTTTAGTTTTCATGCAAGCAGCGATGAAGACAGTAAGAGTACATCTGTTGCACCAGCTGATGACCCCATAGAGTTGCTTGGGAAGCCACTGCAAATTGGGAGGGGAGATGATGTCTTTGGGAAGATATTCGCCAACAGCTTGCATGCTCTTCAGGTATCCGCATTCTGCATACTTTCCTTTTTGAGTGGATTTGATTCTGCAGTCAGATTAAGTGCAATAGGATCATACGCACATATTCTAGCAGTCAGGAGTGAATAGTTTTTATAAAGAAGCTTTGTCTCCTTGCCGCTAATAAATGATAATTTGGCTTGTTATAACATACTTGTTGGTGAGTGCCCAACAATCCCTTGCTGAAGTTACATGTCAAGAATAGGTGAAACCAATCTTCTTGCGAATCCATATTACAAGGGCACAAAAAATCTGATTCAACAAATAAATTCTTTCTCAACATTGCTTTGGTATTTAGTTTCCCCTATAGTAGAATCCGTTGGAATTTTGTATGTTGCAACCTGCATTTATTATTCCATGCCCAACAGAATCATGGCAAAATTCAGTGCATCTTGTACTAGTGTGTAATTGTGTTGCCTTTGAAGCACTTTATGTCATTAGTGCCCCAAATGCAAG
Organism: Elymus sibiricus; assembly: GCA_039707655.1. Taxonomy (NCBI): domain Eukaryota; kingdom Viridiplantae; phylum Streptophyta; class Magnoliopsida; order Poales; family Poaceae; genus Elymus; species Elymus sibiricus. Next base: position 284,032,908 of record CM077670.1, read on the forward strand.
ATCAACAGTATATGTTATTATGCAACTGAACTTGGTCAAGAATGTTTCGCAGCCCATCTGACCTCTCAGATGCTATTTCAGAAAGTGGATGATAGTAAAGTTCCAAGAATAATTCTACTTCTACAGGGTTTCGGGACTAGTTGATTTCCTGCTGTAAATCAGTGAACCTGATGAAAATCTTCTTCTAAAACTGAGTTTAGTCATATGCAATTCTGGAATATTTATTTTTCCATCTCATGTATGTAGAAGACCGATCAGAAGCTTGAAAAGATCCAAATGCTTAAGAACATCACTGCCAAAAGACCCTTTTAAACTAATTCTTAATGGGGCTGTTTTATCATAGTATATGTGCCAAAGAAACTTAACCCAAGGGATGCCAAAACTGCTGAAGAATATGTGAAGAAATTTTATCAAGTGCATTATATTATCCCTTTTAAGATTTTCGATTTTTTTCTTTTTCTGGCCGCTCATTTCCTGCAAGTTTATCATGCCATTACTCCAACGTCACTGTAGATTGTAGAACTTGATCTGAAAGTATCAGTTTATTGTTCCGTGGATGTGCTTGTTGACACCAATCATGAACAAGTTTTTTTGAAATAGAAACAACAGTTTTTCTACCTACATCTTTCAACTAGGTTACATCCGGCATCTTTTCTGTTACTTGAGTTGCATTCATTTCAAATCTCTTAATTAGGTGGTGCAATTTTACTACTGGAAAGCACCTGAGCTGGCAGCAAGGAGAAACCAGACTACTGGTGGTTCAGAAACAGTCTGCTATCCTACTATACAAGTACAGCAATCAAGTGGAACGGAACTTCCATTACCGTGTAACCATGGACTTGCACTAACCATATTTGGTTCATATAGCAATGTGGATTCTGATATTGAATGGGATGATGTTGTGTTAGCACTTGCTATGTGGGAGAATTATTCAGAAGAACTGAAGAGGAAGTTGTCGACATTTTTGCCATATTGGCTGTCAAATGGAACCATTTTTGTTGTAGATCCCTCCGAGCCCACCCAGGTATGTGGTGAAGGGAACTAAACACTGCCCTGCTAAAAATGAAAATTTTAGCATATAGTAACATAGCGATGATGTTGGGTAGCATTACTTTTGACAAGGCCATGGAGAGTTTTGGATTTAGATGTAGCGTATTGGGGTAATCTCTCTAAGATGGATTCGCTGGTGTTAAAACATTATAGAGACTGTTCCTTGATATATGTGTTTCAGACAGCTTTCCTATGGCTTAATATTGACCTATTCTGTTTTATAGAATGTTCTATCTGTTGTTAGCCTTTTACCTCTCAAGCTGGTTACCATTTTCTTGTTTGCCGAGTTTTTGCCACAAAATTATTCTGGTACTTATAATTTGCATGCCTGAGGTAATATTTTTTTGGCAACTTTTGGTATCATGAAACACTTGAAAATGCAGTTAGGGGCCTCTGCAATCTGAGTGCCCAAACTTAATGCATGACCTGTTAAGTGGGTCTCTCTGAGATTAGCCATAGTGGAGAGTAACTTACACTAGTAATATACACATTACCCTAGGCTATGTTACTACCTCCATAGTGGGTAGTAACAGAAGTGTGGTGTCATGCGAAGCTTCATTTATTAGGTTATAGACTCATATTGTCTTGGAATATGTGATGTTACAGTAACATACTCCCTCCGGTCCTTTTTACTCCGCGTATTAGATTTGTGCCAAGTTTGACCAAATTTATATTAAAAAATATCAACATCTACAATATCAAATAAATATATATACTATGAAACTACATTTCATAATGCAACAACAAACAACAACAAACAAAGCCTTTAGTCCCAAACAAGTTGGGGTAGGCTAGAGGTGAAACCCATAAGATCTCGCGACCAACTCATGGTTCTGGCACATGGATAGCAAGCTTCCACGCACCCCTGTCCATGGCTAGTTCTTTGGTGATGCTCCAATCCTTCAGGTCTCTCTTTACGGACTCTTCCCATGTCAAGTTCGGTCTACCCCGGCCTCTTTTGACAATATCAGCACGCTTTAGCCGTCCGCTATGTACTGGGGCTTCTGGAGGCCTGCGCTGAATATGTCCAAACCATCTCAGACGATGTTGGACAAGCTTCTCTTCAATTGGCGCTACCCCAACTCTATCTCGTATATCATCATTCCGGATTCGGTCCTTCCTTGTGTGGCCACACATCCATCTCAACATGCGCATCTCCGCCACACCTAACTGTTGCACATGTCGCCTTTTAGTCGGCCAACACTCAGCGCCATACAACATTGCGGGTCGAACCGCCGTCCTATAGAACTTGCCTTTTAGCTTTTGTGGCACCCTCTTGTCACAGAGAATGCTAGAAGCTTGGCGCCACTTCATCCATCCGGCTTTAATTCGATGGTTCACATCTTCATCGATATCCCCATCCTTCTGCAACATTGACCCCAAATATCGAAAGATGTCCTTCTGCGGCACCACCTGCCCATCAAGGCTAACATCCTCCTCCTCCTCGTGCCTAGTAGTACCGAAAGCGCACCTCATGTACTCGGTTTTAGTCCTACTAAGTCTAAAACCTTTCGATTCCAAAGTTTGCCTCCATAACTCCAACTTCCTGTTGACCCCCGTCCGACTCTCATCGACTAGCACCACATCGTCCGCAAAGAGCATACGCCATGGGATATCTCCTTGTATATCCCTTGTGACCTCATCCATCACCAAGGCAAAAAGATAAGGGCTCAAAGCTGACCCTTGATGCAGTCCTATCTTAATCGGGAAGTCATCAGTGTCGCCATCACTTGTTCGAACACTTGTCACAACATTATCGTACATGTCCTTGATGAGGGTAATGTACTTTGCTGGGACTTTGTGTTTCTCCAAGGCCCACCACATAACATTCCGCGGTATCTTATCATAGGCCTTCTCCAAGTCAAAGAACACCATATGCAGGTCCTTCCTTTGCTCCCTATATCTCTCCATAAGTTATCGTACCAAGAAAATGGCTTCCATGGTCGACCTCCCAGGCATGAAACCAAACTGATTTTTGGTCACGCTTGTCATTCTTCTTAAGCGGTGCTCAATGACTCTCTCCCATAGCTTCATTGTATGGCTCATCAGTTTAATTCCACGGTAATTAGTACAACTCTCAACATCCCCCTTGTTCTTGAAGATTGGTACTAATATACTCCGTCTCCATTCTTCTGGCATCTTGTTTGCCCGAAAAATGAGGTTGAAAAGTTTGGTTAGCCATACTATCGCTATGTCCCCGAGGCCTCTCCACACCTCAATGGGGATACAATCAGGGCCCATCGCCTTGCCTCCTTTCATCCTCTTCAAAGCCTCCTTGACCTCCGACTCCTGGATTCGCCGCTCAAAAAGCCTGCTAGTATCAGCAAAGGAGTCGTCCAGATCAATGGTAGAGCTCTCACTCTCCCCATTGAACAGCTTGTCAAATTACTCCCGCCATCTATGCTTAATCTCCTCGTTCTTCACCAGGAGTTGATCTGCTCCGTCCTTGATGCACTTGATTTGGTCAACATCCCTCGTCTTCCTCTCTCGGATCTTGGCCATCTTATAGATGTCCCTTTCGCCTTCCTTCGTGTCTAACCGTTGGTAGAGGTCCTCATACGCCCGGCCCCTTGCTTCACTCACAGCTCGCTTTGCGGCCTTCTTTGCCATCTTGTACTTCTCTATGTTGTCTGCACTCCTATCCAGATATAGGCGTCTGAAACACTCTTTCTTCTCCTTAATTGCCTTCTGGACATCATCGTTCCACCACCAGGTATCTTTAGCTACATTTCATAATGAATCTAACAATATTGATTTGGCATTGTGAATGTTGATACTTTTTTCTATAAGTTTGGTCAAAGTAGAGACGCTTTGACTTCGGACAAAACTTATATGGAGACTAAAAAGGAGGGAGTATTATGTTACCACAAACCTCTCTCTCTTCATATACTTGACACATCAGCTTTTTTGCCTACGTGGCATCTATGTTACTAGCTAAGTTACTCCCACTATGGCTAGTCTGATGGCCTGAAACATTGTGGTAAACCATTCATTGGTTAATTTAAACTTGTTTCATTGGTTCATGAAAATTTGAAATATCAACTCATCAGATCCCCATGCATTCTCTCTTCCACACACAAACAAGTGCCCTTTATCTGTGAAAGCTGAAGAAAATAGTCTTTGCACTCTTGTTGGATCCTGATACCAATATGCAAAGGTCACTGCCAGATACTAGAGTTTATCTAATTTTTCGAGTGCAGGGTACAATATTAGAGTTTATGCATATTTCTCTAAATGCACATTGCATCAGTAGATCCCTGCGACTGATGTATGCATCAGAACCAATGGACACCATACTGAGCATCTCTGCTCCTTTATTTAGAATGTAGACAATTCACAGCCAGTTCAATATTTCTTCAGCGCTGAACCACACACCATACTTAATACCAATCTATTACCTTTACCACTGTTACCACAGTGGCACATTCAAATTTTTCACAAGCGCTACCAAACTAATTCTCCTGCTATGACCTGCATCTCCCTCATTCTGCAGTGACATAGATGGAGGGCTGGAAGTAGTTTGTCTTGCGCGAGCTCCACTTGTACAAGACTTTCCCAGAAACATCATAAAAGATGAAGTCAGCTTGGTCCTGGTTTAGCTGGAGGGACATGAACCCTTGCCCATCATAAAAGAACTGGAGCTTATCCTCATTTCGCTGGTAGACTCCCCTCCATGCTTTTGAACCGCCTCCGCTAGTGAAGTATTGGATTGGACTGGTACAACAGAAGCGAGTGCGATAAGGTTAGACAACATCAACAAGTGTGAATTTAACGCCTTACTGCTCTGTTCTGAAAATAAAAATGTTTATCAAACGATGTTAACCTGTCTCTGCTGCTAATGTGTTCCAGGCAGTGGTCATGCCCATTGATGTAGAAGTTGATGCCGTTAACCTGGAAGGGCATGAAAGTGTCATAAAAGGGTCCCTTTTCCGGGCTTTTTAACATAGTACTAATAGTGAGGCTACTTATGAATTACCTTGAGGACTGGAAGAAGCAATTGCAGGAGCTCCTTGGTGTCCCCATGGTCACTGACACTCCTCATGGTATGATGTCCAACAGCAATCTTCCACTTTGCAGTTGATTTCTTCATTGCCTCATCCAAATCCTAGATTGTAGAATTTACGGAAAAGGAATGTGAATTTATTTTGCTTTGTAACTAACATGGATGAGAATCTTTATTCGACGTGTGCACCTTCAGCAGATTAGCTATGTAGTTTTTTCGAGGCGCCACTCCTCTCCAGTCGTAGTGACTGTCTTTAGGGTGAGTCCAGTACTTGAGTTGGAATGGGGTGGTGTCGATGAAGAAGAACTCCACGATCTCTGAGAGAACAGGGATGGATGATAGTCAAGTCTTATGTTGTTTTTACAAGTATAGCATCTTTCTGAAAAAAAGTCCGAAATGAACAAATATATAATCTTTTTCTTGGCTCAAACAAAATATGACCATGTACCTGCATTGACAACAAATGATCTCATGCAAATGAATCGCTCATCGAGCTTTCGCATGACTGGGTTAAGCTGTGCTAGCGCATCACCCCTGTAGTCATGGTTTCCGAGAACTGAAAAGAACAAAAACGTGCATGCCTTAGCAACAATTTTCTGAAAAAGAAGGAAAGGATAAATCACTGAAGCTCACCGAGGTACCACGGCTTCTGCAAGCTCTTGGCGGTGTAGATATTGGTGAAGGATTGTTCGAACTGCCGGTCATGGACGCCCTTGAGGCCATTCTCGTAGAAGTTGTCGCCGGTGGAGACCACGAAGTCGATGTCCAGCTTCTCCCCGACCTTCCCCATCTACACCAACAAAGAAGAATCCCCATGACTCAGCAGCAGCTCTGCCCGCCAAACTCGGAGACAGAAGATCAAGACGACCCCTTCCAATCCAATAAACAATAACCGAAATGCCAAGTGGACCAACCACCAGACGGTTTTCATTCCCCAGCCCTCCACTCCTCTCCCCCATCCATCCAATCGCAACGACCCTACCGGCTACCGCGGTAAAGTCGTAGTACGATCCTACTGGCGAACCAAGAGGAAGAGGAAGAGGAGATCGGGGCAAGGAAGGATCGTCGCGTACCTGCTGCGCGACCTTGGATTGGTTGTAGGTGCCCTTGCGGCCCCAGTCCCCGATGACGAGCAGGCTCAGCGACCCGTCGTTCTTGGCCGGGTGCTCCACCAGCGGGAGCTCCGCGGCGGCCGGCGCGCACCGGAGCGCCGCCACGGCCAGGACGGCGAGCACCACGGCCATGGGACTCCTAGCCATGGTTGATGGCCGGACGTACGGGGACGGCGGCAGTGTGGTGTGGTTGGTTAACAAAGGTGTAGCGAGAAAGCGATGGCCAGTGTGCGCGCGGATATATAGTGGCCACGCCCACACACACGCACGATCGAGCCGAAGAGGGACACCACGGCAAGTTACCACTGGCCGGTCACTGGGATGGTTGCTATACTCCGTTAAGAAAGCGATGGGCAGTGTGTGCAGGGCACCGATTAGGTGCCTTGCAAGCGTAATAATCGCAACGAAAAAAGGAGGTGGGCGAGGAGAGTAGGCAAAGATGCGAAATCGTGAAGATGCATGTCACTGTCTGCCCAATTGGCGCGTGGCCAGCCTTTCTGTTTGGTTCTTTTGTGCTACTTGTGGCGCTTGAGACGGCCATGATCACCTTGTGCTTTGTTTTCGTGTTCATCTACAGCAACGCGATAACGCATCCATGTCATCCTTCCATGTGGCACGCATTGTTATTGGAGAGATTCGCGCAACCAGTTGCATGACTGATCCAATCGCTGATGACTTGGATGCGTTTTTCCGTCAGTAAACCACGATGAGCTTAGTATAAGGTTCAAGTTTGAGAATCTAAACAGAAACCATGTTACGTACGGGCCAATCCGTTCCGTGGATCTCATTCTCCGGTGCAATTTTACGAACTCTTTTCTTACTGACACCGAGCTCATGGTTGGTCCACCATGTGCGAGCATTATTGTAGGGCTGGTACTGCATGCCCATGTAATCATGCTGCCCTGTTGGGCGCGTGACTAGGCTGAGGCTCGCTAGTAGTACATCGATCGCGGCGTTTTCTTGGACAGGCCAGAGCTCGCAGCTCAGTCAGGTAAGAACTGGCCAAGGAAGTGAACTGAACTACTCGTGTGCACGTACGGTTTCTTGTGCGCGTTAGTTGAAGTTGCCGTGTGGTGTATTATGCTCCACATCCGGCAAGTCACAGGCGTACATACATATACGGTACTAGCAAAACTACCGTCCGTTGGGCTGCATGCCGACATGCCGTCAACCACATGGATATTCCCATGCAAAAAAATAAAATGGATATTCCCTGTTTTTCGTATTGTTCCGTCGAGCTTTTTGTTGCGTGTGGGAAAAGAAGTGAATGGATGCTTCTGGTAGCAGTGCCAGATTAGTACTACGTGACACAGCAGATTGTGAATTCGTTAGGGCGTGCCGTATACGAAAAAGGTCTTTCTTTTTTGCATCAGAGAAAGGGTAACGTTTCGGGTGCCAAATATTCGCATGCATGTACGTAATCGTTTCATGACATGCATGATGCATGAATAGCAGTTTTAATTCCTTCGTAAGACTACTCTACGTCAAACATACGTTGCCCTGCGCAGTGCCGCGCGCGGTGTGCGAATATTCGACGTACATGTTTCGAGGGGGTCGACATATACGTTGGATATTCCTTTGTACCGTGACAAGCTAGTACTATATATAGCTTGCCATACGGGTTCCATCTTTGTTCAGGCTCGCAACAATTACGCTCTCTCGAGTGCATGCGGGCGGAAAGCATTTTTCCTTTTTCAAACGGAATATGCGGGTTCAACTTGCTCCGCTGAAATGTCATGGCATCGTTTGTGAGTGACGATCGAGCAGGCGGTAGCGGAAGGGAGAGGATTTGTAGCACGCAGTTGTGGGGCACGTAGATTTGTGGCGTCCGATTGTCTCATGACTAAAGAACTAGTTTAGTGTTTCATGTGCTTTATTAGAGCATCTCCAACGGCAACCCGCAAATTTTCTTCCGCATCCGTCTGCGGACAGGAGGGACCAGTCCGCGGACATGGATGCGTGAGGCCGCCATCCAACGCTAGCCGCATACATCCGGCCAACAATTCGAACCAACCGGACGAAATTCGATCAAACCGGCCGATATTCATAAAGTTCAGATAGAAAATAGCACAAATCATCCATACATAGCATGCAAATTAAGTCTAGTACAACAATGCCTCAAATTCGACTAGATTAACCGAATGTCCAACAAGTTTTTCATCAACGGATCAGGGCATCCCACACATACTCCCCCTTCAACTTCATCCAACAATGTGTGCACGTAAATGGCCGTCCCTCTGTCCTGTGGTACACCACAGCAACGCGTGCGGGCTACATATAATGTGTAGACTAATATTGAGTGAATGAATCAATCGACAAGTTGAGCAAGAGGAAGCAAAACTTACGATCTCATCCAGCTGACGAACCACGTCACAAAACTTGGTGACGCTGGTCTGGATTGCGTACCAGCGATACGACAACGACCTCACATTGCGTTCCTGAATGTGTACATGTCGTAGGGCGCAATGTGCTTTCGTACGTGAAACGTTTCGTGCACTTGCTCCAAGAAGGCCTCCCCTTTGCTCCTGCCTACAAAATCCGCGGATACAGCCAACCACGCATCGCACAACAACTCATCCTCCATGGTCGAGTAGCTCACCATCCTTCGTACTCTAAAAAACGACATAGCATTTGAAATTAAGCTCAATGGCATTTGACCGAACACCTGCCGGGCGTGGTGTCCGCCATGGAGAACGTCGACGGGGGGGGGGGGGGGGGGGGGAGGGGGGGGGAGTGTACCTGGGTAGAAACGGCTCCAGGGTGGACAACTTCGTCGTAGAGGCAAGCGGGCACGTCGGTGCTGGTTTTGGATGTCCGGCAATGCCTCTGTGGCGGCCGGAGACGTACAACAGCGGCGACGGAGGTGGAGGGTGCGGATGCAAAGCAAGGGGTAGAAGAAGTGGAGTGAAAGGAAATGGGACCGGGAGGGGGATTGGGTGGGCCGGGGGTGTCGGAGTCCTACGTGTATGGTGTCCGGACTCCCGCAAACCTCCCCCCACTTTGTCTCCAATTTGCGGGAGAAAACGAGTCCGGACCGCGCCGCGGACCGATACAGGACCGCGTTGGATGGCTTCTGCGGTCCGGACAGCGCGGTCCGAACGGTTGCGGGAGGTTTGCGGGTCGGCGTTGGAGATGCCCTTAGCCCTTAATCATATATATACCTATATAGTTGATCCTCACTACCACTAACTCTCTCAACATGCAAGCCTTCCACATCATCAAGTATTTTTAATCCCATGCAAATCATATCTCATTATCTCTAATTCTCTTATCATGCATCCCCCAAGTGTGCCACGTCACTATCCACTACATTATTTTTCAGCCCATGCAAACCATATCAACATGTTTATTTTTGTTACTAGACATATGCGGTGCATCGAATAATTATTTATTTTGTTTACTTTCTAAAGGTTGCGAAATGCCCCGATTTAATTGTTGAAACTTCTATGGTACAATGTACATGCATGCTCTTTATTCACACACAATGCAAGTATGGAATAATTTTACGTTAAAAATAGTAGTTTTTGCTTTAGATCTTTCCGTTCCTATATAATTCATTTGCAATTAATCTTTATATCCCCGCAGCAACGCGCGGGGAAATTACGTAGTTACCTTAGATAGAGGTCCATGCGTGCAGCTTTTGGGAGCTCCACCCATCACACATTTCATGCTATTTCTTTTGGCATTCAATTTTAAATCTATTATATCTTTTAAACCGAAAGTTCAATTTATATTTCGTTTGCATATTCATGTTTCTTGTGACGAGGGCTTTTAAATAAGATCCAATTTGAATACATTTTGACAACTTTTTTAAAATTTGTTAAGTTTCAACTACTGAAACTTGGTATGAGCGAATGTCAAAATTGTAAGTTTCAGAAATGAAACTTAAAACTTGGTGTGCCCTCGTGCGGAATCCAGCGACTTTGCGGATCGCGAGCAAAATCGGGCGGCCGGATAAGTTTCAACTACTAAAACTTGGTAAATTTGGCAAGTTTCAGAAACTAAAACTAAAAAATTCTAAACACTAAACCGTAAAACCTAAGCTCTAAGCCCAGAACTCTAAAACCTTAAAAGCACATGAAACTTGGTAAAAGTTAATGTTACGATTATCAAGTTTCAATATTTAAAACTTAGTATTTTTTTTAAAAAAAGAGGTCAAAATGTATTAAAATTGGTCTTGTTTGAAAGTTCTCGTCGCGGCGAACACAAATATGCAAACGAAACTTAATTTTAACTTTCGATTCAAATGTTATAGTAGAAGATGAAATAGAAAAGGCATGTGAGGTGGGATGGATGGCGCATGCAGCTCTGGAAAAGCTTCCAAAAACATGCATGGATGGACCCAGCCGACAGTAATTAAAGGTCTAATACTAAACAAGTTTAGTAATATTAAAGCAATCAGACTGCCAGAAAGATCTAGACATGTGCGTGCCCTCACACCTTGGTGCTCCTGCGAATTTCCGGGTAGCGGGAGTGTATTTTTTCTTTTTTGAAAAGTACTTAAATCTATTTTTTGTGAGAAAAAGAAATTCATTGCTTAATCATGGGGATTATAATAATTTTGGTTCAGCACATGAATTTCTTGAGGACCCGATCTCAATCGCTGATAACCCACAAGTGTAGGGGATCAATTGTAGCCTTTTCGATAAGTAAGAGTGTCAAACCCAATGAGGAGCTAAAGGTAGAATTTGTATTCTCTAAAGTTCTATCAACCACTGAAACAACTCTACGCACGCCGAACGTTTTCTTTATCTAGAAACAAGAAATAAATCTACTTTGTGTGTATGAAAAGAGAACTTTGCAAGATAATAAAGAACTTGTAAATAAATGTTAGTGCTGATTTGTAAAAGAACAATAAAGTAAAGGATTGTCCCTAGGTAATTGGATATGAAACAATAGTTATAATCACCTATTGCAGTTTTTTTATGCGGGAGAGGCCTACACTAACATGTAGCAAAATCCATTGACTACAAGTACTTGTGATTGAAACTCTAGCTAGCATCCGCAAATACCAAAGATTCATTAAGGTACCCAACCATAGCATTAAGATCTAGGGTCCTCTTTAATCCATATGCAACAACTCATGAACTGGGGGTTTCGGTTTCAGTCACTCCAGCAACCCATCATAAGCAAATCAATCACAAATTGCAACACCTTACAACAGGGATCCCACACGTGTGTGCAAAACGGTGGGCATCATAGGACATCACCATAATAACATACAACTCAAATCAACCATATCATATCATAATTAACCCATAGGACAAAAAGAAACTACTCAGACATAATAGGGATGCAACATATCATTGGATAATAATATATAGCATCAAACACCATGTTCAAGTAGAGATTACAGCGGGTTGAGGGAGAGTACTCCACTGCATAGAGAGGGAGAAAGACGTTGATGACAACGGCGAAGTTGATGGAGACGATCGCCGTGACGATGATTCCCTTGGCAGCGCTCCGACACCATCGAAAGAGAGGTGGAGAGAGACCCCCCACCTTCTTCTTCTTCCTTGTGTAGGAGATATACCCTAGAGGCAGTAATAACAGTTATTTTGTATCTCCAAAAGTTTGTAATGAATGTTTATGTCCCATGCTATAACTGCAATGATTCTCGAGTCTGCAATATCCACGAGGCTTGGAGGGAAACTCATGTGCACGTGTGGTATAATAAACGGTAAAAAGTATTCCTAGTCATGCCTCTAAGACTAGCTCAAGTATTGCATGATGATCCTGTTCTCCTGATCATGGGCATGACTATGCCGGCAATTTTGAGGGCACAATGTTAGTAGAACACTTGTGTTGAATCGGCCCGAATTGATGTTATGCTATGAGATACATTCATCACAAGTTAATGGTTAATAACACGGAGAAAGTTAATGTTTGCATAATTCCTTAGACCATGAGAGTATCGAGTTCCTTCGTACTTGCTTCGTGAACTTTGGGGTTTGTTAAACGTCATCCGTAACTGGGTGGCTATTACGGCGGCTTACGGGTTCACGGAAAAGTATGGCAAGTAACGAGATAGCTCAAGATTGGGATTTGCTCCTCCGACGAGGGAGAGATATTCTCGGGCCCTCTCGGTGTTACGGTATCCATCATCGTCTGGCCAGACACAGTGTGATTTGATCACAGGGATGCCGGAACACGGAAACGAGAAAAGAGAACAAAACCGGTAACGAGGTAACTGGCATAGTGGACAAGTGTTGTTCCACGGGGATGCCGATAAATCTCACCTCGGGTGTTTGTAACATATCGCGAAGCAACAGGAATAGCACACGGCAACCGGAGGTTCACTCGAATATTTATTCGTGTGGGTATAGGGGTCAATATGGGTGTCCACGGCTCCGATGTTGATCATTGATCGGAAAGTGTTCCGGGTCATGTCTATACTTCACCGAACCTATAGGGTCACACACTTAAGGGTCATCTATCTGTTGAATACTAGACAGGGAGTCTGAGAGAAAGTCACCGGAAAAGTTTCGGAGACAACGAAAAAGTTTCAGAGAGAGAACACCGGAATAGTTTTGGTAAAACCGAAAAGTTGTTTCGGAGTATACCATTAAGTCAAATTGGTTTCGGCACACACCTATAAATTCTTGAAGGGTGCCAGAATTGTTCTGGAAACTTCTGGGATTTTTCCGGGATAAAAACCGAAAATGTTCCGGAGCTGCCGGAACCGGTTTGGTTGCTTTTCGCAGATGAAAATCACTAATCCGAAATTGTTTCGGAATGCATCCAAAATCATTTTAGTGGGTACTGGAATTATTCTAAGACCCATAGAAATATTTTCGGATTTAACGGTCGCGAAAAAATGTTTCCGTGAATACCGAAAGTGCTTTTTGGGCTACTTTTTGGAAAGCCACCTTTTAGGACTTTAGTCAAAGTTCTAGAAGGAAGAGGCTTGCAAGGGGAGGAACCCCTTTTGGGGGGGGGCATGGGGTGGCCGGCCAAGGGTGGTGCTCCTCCTTGGAGCTCCACATGGCCTCCCATTATGCCCTAAATGCCCATCATATGTGACCTAATGCATGGGTGTTTTGGTATTTTTTGGAGGCACCCTTCCCCTTGGCTTTCCTATAAATAGAGGTGGAGAGGAGCTCTCCACACTCACTCCTTGCTCTCATACACATGCCATGCATTATCTGGCTTTCTCTCTCCCTCCCACGAAATAGTTTCGTAGAGCCGAAAGGCTGTCTGGGTTCCGGCAGGAACTAGTTCTGGACGGCGAAGCCCTGCCAGATAGCTGACACCGTATGTGTGCAACCCCATAGAGAGGTCATAGGTTCGATCTTTTGCCCGAGGGGCTGTTCGAGGGTCCTCCCGAAGGGCTGTCCGAGTTACCGTTCGAGCTTCGAGGGTCCTCCCGAAGGGCTGTCCGTGACATCGTCCGGGGGACTGTCCGACCGCCTCCCAAAGGGCTGTCCGACGAGGGAGTACATCCTCGCGGTTGGGAGGTTGTAAATCCTAGCTGCGGAGATCTGCACCGACGATCTACATCGACTCTACTTCCATTGCGCTACGAGTCAGTAATGATCAGATCAAACCCTGTATGCAGTCTCCATAGTGGTCCTGGGCGTGCTCGCTGTACCGATTTTTTTTGTTTTCTGTCGCGTTCCCCTACAGTGGCATCAAGAGCCTTGCTATGTGTAGATGCAGGTTACGATCTAGAATACATAGAGATGTATGGGTATTGCATAATATAATTTTGGAGTAGATGAGATCTATTGCTGAAAATTATTTATGCGGGTGGCAGATGAAATATGTTACCCGATGTTCTTGTTGCTTCCCTAGAATTTGTGTCTTTCTGATCTTGAAACAGCATGGTGGAATTTCACAAAGTTCTGGCAATCCGCGATCCTGATTGATCAACGAAGTGCTATCAGTTCTTTGGGTTCCACCATAGTTGAGAGAAAGATGAAATTTCGCAGACGAAAGGGCAATGCAGATATGATCTGCACGGGGGTCATGCGTATGACGAAGTTTAGTATGGGGCTTGAGATTTTATTATCTCGTGTTTCATACACCCCGCGATGTTAATCTAGCGACTTGAATAAATCATACTTGATGATAAACGTTGGTAGCTGCGGTTTAAGTCAAAACCTTAGAAGCCACGTAAAATAAAATTTGCATAAACCAATTAGAGGCGTCTAACTTGGTTTTGCAGGATGTGCATGTGATGTGGTATAGCAGCTCTCATATTAATTCGATTATGTATGAGATGACTATATGATGTAAATTTATTAACATGACCTGCGTATCATGATTCGGCATGATGGCTGGAGCCATATGATTGTCACTTTAATGACCTGCGTGTCAACTTTAAGTAATGCACTTATTTTATTAGCTATAGAGATAGCAATATTATCTGGTGCATCGACAAGGTGGTGGCAATCTTCGCGAAGGTGAACATCGACGCAAATGCCGAAGACGAAGAAATTAAAGACTTCTCCGTCAGAAAGGGCTATACCATATCATGCTATTATGAATTGCCTGAGATGTTTATCCCTTATGATGCACCCTTTTGATTGCGCGGTACTCGCTTTTTATTAGGGTGATTTCTCACTTAAATATCAAGTAGTTAGTGTTCTCCCAAGTGTAGCACCGTCACGGCACCTATCTTTTCGGAGTGCGTCATGTTTCCATGAGTACAAACGATTAGAGAAGTGTGAGGCGGGTGAGTTGAGACCTCGCAGCGAGATCACTTGGTTGTCTTGACGTTCAGGCAGGAAAGTCCTGAGCTCGGAACACGCCCATCGAAAGATGAATAAGAATCACATTGAGATGTGATCGGCAAGTTGGCCTACCGATTGAAGTTCCCGTCATCAGTGATGTTCCCATCAATGGTGTGGAATTTAAATGCGGATCTTGAATCACTCGCAATCAATTATGAGAGATATTGATTTGAGTGGGAGCGCACTTTAGAATAAAATTGTTTATTCACTAGTGCAAATTAATTATGAACAAAGTCTAAGTGAAACTTGTGTTTACCGTTGTAGATCAAATGGCTCGCAACACCGCGTTCTACTTAGGCCCGATGTTAGAGAAAGAGAAGTTAGCTGCGACTGGAAACAATTATGCGGACTGGGTCCGTAACCTGAGGATTGTCCTCAGGAGCGCTAAGAGGATATATGTGCTTGAAACTCCTCTTCCAGCTAAATCGGCAGCAACTGCCCCGGAAGATGAACAAAATGTCTAGGCCACTAAGGATGATGATTACAACTTAGTGCAGTGCCTCATGCTAGCTTGCATGAGTCCGGAGCTTCAAAAACGTTTTGAATTCCATAACCCCCGTGATATGATCCGGGAATTGGATGCTCTGTACAAGGAAACCGCACGGTCTGAACGGTTTGATATCATGAAGGCCATGATGGATTGCAAGATGGCTGAGGGCAGTTCAGTTGGCGAACACATGATCAAAATGATTGGCTACGCTGAAAGGCTTAAAACCCTGGAATTTCCAATTCCACCAGCCCATATGATGGACATGTTGCTTTCTTCACTCCCCCTGTCTTACGACGGTTTTGTCATGAACTACAACATGAGTGGGATGGAGAAGACACCAAATGAGGTGCTCGCCATGCTGAAAACTGCGGAAGGAGGACTGCGGAAAAATCGCAAGCAAGTGTTGCTTGTGAATAAAACCGCCAGTTTCAAAAAGAAAGGCAAGTCCAAGAAGGGCAAGGGCGCCGGTAAGACCGGCTCCCAAAGCAACTCTAAGGGCGGAGCCAAGAATGAAACTGAGTGCTTCTACTGCAAGGGCACATGACACTGGAAGAGAAACTGCAAGAAGTATCTGGAAGATAAGAAGTCCGGGAAAACCGGAAAAGGTATAACTGTTATACAAGTTAATGTCATTGAAGTTTTGCTTGCTTGCGAAAATTCTAAGTCTTGGGTATTTGAGACCGGATCAGTTGCTCACATTTGCAACTCGATATAGGGGCTTCAGAAGGTGCGCAAACTAGCAAAGAATGAAGTCGTGATGCGCGTCGGGAACGGCGCTGGGATCGCCGCTCAAGCCGTCGGCATTATGCCTCTACGTCTCCCTTCAGGATTTACCTTAGAACTAAGTAACTGTTATTTTGTTCAGGCATTGTGTAGAAACATTATCTCTGGATCATGTTTAGTGCACGATGGGTACTCTTACAAGTCTGAGAACAATGGTTGTTCACTTTATTGTAAGGATATGTTTTATAGATTTGCACCCATTGTTGGGGGCATTTTCATACTAAATCTTGAATGTGGAAATGATGTCTTTAACGTGAATGCTAAACACCTTAAGAAGGCTGATACCACCACCACTTACTTGTGGCACTGTCGGCTTGGCCACATCGGAAAGAAACACATGCAAAGACTCCATAAGGATGGAGTTTTATCGTCTTTTGATTTTGAATCATTTGACACATGTGAAGCTTGTCTGATGGGGAAAATGACCAAGACGCCGTTCACGGGTCATCCTGAACGGGCGGGTGAATTATTAAAAATAATACATAGTGATGTATGTGGTCCAATGAACACAGCCGCACGGGGTGGGTATTTCTACTTCGTGACTTTTACTGATGATTTAAGTCGGTATGGCTATATCTACTTAATGAAGCATAAGTCAGAAACCTTTAAAAAGTTCAAAGAATTTCAGAATGAGGTAGAAAATCATCGTAACAAAAGGATTAAGTTTCTGCGATCAGATCGCGGGGGCGAATATCTTAGTCATGAGTTTAGCCAACATCCGAGTGACCGTGGAATCGTTTCACAGCTTACGCCTCCCGGAACTCCACAGAGAAACGGAGTATAGGAAAGACGTAACCGAACCCTGTTAGACATGGTAAGGTCGATGATGTCTCTTACAGATCTGCCGATATATTTTTGGGGTCACGCACTAGAAACTGCCGCTCACACATTAAACAGAGCACTGTCTAAGTCTGTTGAGACGACACCATACGAGTTATGGCATGGGAAGAAACCCAGTTTGTCGCATCTAAAAATTTGGGGTTGTGAAGCTTATGTAAAACGTTTACAACCAAGCAAACTCGATCCTAGATCAGACAAATGTTACTTTGTAGGTTATCCCAAGGAAACAGTTGGTTATTCTTTCTACCACCCATCCGATAACAAAGTGTTTGTTGCAAGGTATGGGGTTTTTCTTGAGAAAGAGTTTCTCGTAAAAGAATTAAGTGGGAGGACAGTACAACTTAATGAGATTAGTGAACCTTCGGCAACCGTTGTTATGGCTAAGGAATCGGAAGAAATTCCGCAAATTATCCCTACAACCGAGCCGGAAGTTGTCGCATGTGATGTGGAAACTTCAGACAATGTTGTAACTGAACCGCGCAGATCAGGTAGGGCTGTCTAGCCACCTGAGTGGTTTCATAACAAAATCTTCATTCTTGAAGACGATGAACCTGCACACTACAAGGAAGCGATGGCGGGGCCCAGCTCAAGGGAATGGCACAAGGCCATGAAATCCAAAATGGAATCCATGTACGAAAATCAAGTTTGGAACTTGGTAGAACTTCCAGAAGGCGTAAAGCCCATTGGTTGTAAATGGATTTTCAAAAGAAAGACAGACGCGGATGGTAACATTACTATCCATAAAGCTAGACTTGTCGCGAAAGGGTTCACGCAAGTTCCAGGAGTGGACTACGACGAGACTTTCTCGCCCATAGCTATGCTTAAGTCCGTTCGGATATTGCTAGCAATTGCTGCTTATTTCGATTATGAAATATGGCAGATGGACGTCAAAACGGCTTTCCTAAATGGAAATCTCAAAGAAGATGTATACATGATACAGCCTGAAGGTTTTGTCGTTCATGAGAATGCTGGAAAGGTATGCAAACTTCAGAAGGCCATTTATGGTCTGAAGCAAGCATCAAGGAGCTGGAACATTCGTTTTGATGAAGTAGTCAAAGAGTTTGGCTTCATCAGGAATGACGAAGAATCTTGTGTTTACAAGAAGTTTAGTGGGAGCACAAAAGCATTCCTAATCTTGTGGATGACATATTGTTGATTGGAAATGACGTGAATTTTCTTAGCGAAATAAAAGACTCATTGAAGAAGAGTTTTTCAATGAAAGACTTAGGCGAAGCAGCATATGTATTGGGCATCAGAATCTATAGAGATAGATCAAAACGCCTAATAGCGCTTAGCCAAAGCACGTACATTGACAAGGTGTTGAAAAGGTTCAACATGGAGAACTCCAAGAAAGGCCTACTCTCCTTGTCACCTGGCATAGTGCTTTGCAAGAATCAGTGTCCTCGGACTCTCGATGAGCGAGTACAAATGAATGATGTTCCATATGCCTCGGTAGTTGGTTCTATTATGTATGCCATGCTATGTACAAGACCGGACGTTTCCTATGCGCTAAGTGTTAGCAGCCGGTACCAAAGTGATCCAGGACTGGAACACTAGGCCGCAGTCAAAGTATTCTTAAGTACCTCAGAAGGACCAAGGATTTACTCCTTGTGTATGGAGGTGATGAAGAGCTCATTGTAAGTGGTTACACTAATGCAGGCTTCATGACTAACCCAGATGACTTCAAATCTCAATCAGGCTATGTTTTCATATTGAACGGCGGCGCAGTTGATTGGAAAAGTTCCAAACAAAAGACTGTGGTGGATTCTACGACGGAGGCGGAATATGTTACAGCTTCAGAAGCCTCCAAGGAGGCGGTCTGGATCAAGCAGTTTCTTGAAGACCTTAGTGTGGTTCCAAGTGCGCTGGACCCAGTGGAGATCTATTGTGATAATAGTGGCGCCGTGGCTCAGGCTAGGGAGCCATCTTCGCACCATAAGACAAGACATATTGAACGCAAATATAAACTCATTCGACATCATGTCGAAGCGGGTTTAGTGAAAGTACGCAAAGTTCACACGGATCTGAATGTGTCAGACCCGATGACAAAGCCTCTACCACGAGCAAAGCATGAGCAGCACCGAATAGCCATTGGTGTTAGGGAAGCCATGTAACTGGATTATGACTCTAGTGCAAGTGGGAGTCTGTAGGAGATATGCCCTAGAGGCAGTAATAACAGTTATTTTGTATCTCCAAAAGTTTGTAATGAATGTTTATGTCCCATGCTATAACTGCAATGATTCTCGAGTCTGCAATATCCACGAGGCTCGGAGGGAAACTCATGTGCACGTGTGGTATAATAAACGGTAAAAAGTATTCCTAGTCATGCCTCTAAGACTAGCTCAAGTATTGCATGATGATCCTATTTTCCTGATCATGGGCATGACTATGCCGGCAATTTTGAGGGCACAATGTTAGTAGAACACTTGTGTTGAATCGACCCGAATTGATGTTATGCTATGAGATACATTCGTCACAAGTTAATGGTTAATAACACAGAGAAAGTTAATGTTTGCATAATTCCTTAGACCATGAGAGTATCGAGTTCCTTCGTACTTGCTTCGTGAACTTTGGGGTTTGTTAAACGTCATCCGTAACTAGGTGGCTATTACGGCGGCTTATGGGTTCACGGAAAAGTATGGCAAGTAACGAGATAGCTCAAGATTGGGATTTGCTTCTCCGACGATGGAGAGATATTCTCGGGCCCTCTCGGTGTTACGGTATCCATCATTGTCTGGCCAGACACAGTGTGATTTGATCACAGGGATGCCGAAACACGGAAACGAGAAAAGAGAACAAAACCGGTAACGAGGTAACTGGCATAGTGGACAAGTGTTGTTCCATGGGGATGCCGATAAATCTCACCTCGGGTGTTTGTAACATATCGCGAAGCAACAAGAATAGCACACGGCAACCGGAGGTTCACTCGAATATTTATCCGTGTGGGTATAGGGGTCAATATGGGTGTCCACGGCTCCGATGTTGATCATTGATCAGAAAGTGTTTCGGGTCATGTCTATACTTCACCGAACCTATAGGGTCACACGCTTAAGGGTCATCTATCTGCTGAATACTAGACAGGGAGTTTGAGAGAAAGTCACCGGAAAAGTTTCGGAGATAACGGAAAAGCTCCGGAGAGAGAACACCGGAATAGTTTCGGTAAAACCGAAAAGTTGTTTCGGAGTATACCATTAAGTCAAATTGGTTTTGGCACACGCCTGGAAATTCTTGAAGGGTGCCAGAATTGTTCTGGAAACTTCTGGGATTTTTCCGGGATAAAAACCGGAAATGTTCCGGAGCTGCCGGAACCGGTTTGGTTGCTTTTCGGAGATGAAAATCACTAATCCGAAATTGTTTTGGAACGCACCCAAAATCATTTTAGTGGGTACTGGAATTATTCTAAGACCCACAAAAATATTTTCGGATTTAACGGTCGCGGAAAAATGTTTCTGTGAATAGTGAAAGTGCTTTTTGGGCTACTTTTTGGAAAGCCACCTTTTAGGACTTTAGTCAAAGTTCTAGAAGGAAGAGGCTTGCAAGGGAAGGAACCCCTTTTGGGGGGGGGGGGGCATTTGGTGGCCGGCCAAGGGTGGTGCTCCTCCTTGGAGCTCCACAAGGCCTCCCATTATGCCCTAAATGCCCATCATATGTGACCTAATGCATGGGTGTTTTGGTATTTTTTGGAGGCACCCTTCCCCTTGGCTTTCCTATAAATAGAGGTGGAGAGGAGCTCTCCACACTCACTCCTTGCTCTCATACACATGCCATGCATTATCTGGCTTTCTCTCTCCCTCCCACGAAATAGTTTCGTAGAGCCGAAAGGCTGTCTGGGTTCCGGCAGGAACTAGTTCTGGACGGCGAAGCCCTGCCGGATAGCTGACACCGTATGTCTGCAACCCCGTAGAGAGGTCGTAGGTTCGATCTTTTGCCCGAGGGGCTGTTCGAGGGTCCTCCCGAAGGGCTGTCCGAGTTACCGTTCGAGCTTCGAGGGTCCTCCCGAAGGGCTGTCCGTGACATTGTCCGGGGGACTGTCCGACCGCCTCCCGAAGGGCTGTCCGACGAGGGAGTACATCCTCGCGGTTGGGTGGTTGTAAATCCTAGCTGCGGGGTCTGCACCGACGATCTACATCGACTCTACTTCCGCTGCGCTACGAGTCGGTAATGATCAGATCAAACCCTGTATGCAGTCTCCATAGTGGTCCTGGGCGTGCTCGCTGTACCGAATTTTTTTGTTTTCTGTCGCGTTCCCCTACACCTTGGACTCTCCCCTAGATGGGGAGAGGTTTCCCCCTCTGGTCCTTGGCCTCCAAGGCTCCCGTAGGGCGAGAGCCCCTTCGAGATTGGATCCCTCTTCTCTTTTTACTCTGTTTTCTTCTCTGTTTCGGTATTATTTCTGCGGCCGAGCACCATTTCTTAAATATCTGTAGATCTGTAACTCCGATCAGGCTGATTTTTTAACATGATTTTTATTCCATAAATTAGCTTTCTTGCAGCCAAAGTAGAGCCCCAACCGCCTTAGGGATCTCTCACACGGGTAGGGGGCACAGGTGGGGCCCTAGTCACGTCGGGAGGCCGCGTGCCGCCCTTACGCAGTGCCTTACGACGATTCCTTCGCCCCCAAAACCAATATATTCCATAAAACATTCACACAAAAATTTAGTTCATTCCAGCTCCATGATTTTTTTCATCTAAAAACCCCAAAACAATAGAAAACATGAACTGGCCTTTGGCACTGGATTAATAGGTTAGTCCAAATAAATATTGTGCCAAAAATATAAATAAATGATGTAAATATAGCATGAATACTTCAAAAATTATAGATACGTTGGAGACGTATCAGCATCAAGCTTAATCCCTACTCGTCCTCGAGTAGGTAGATGATAAAACAAATAATTTTTGAAGTGTGAATACTAGAATAGAACAAACCTTTGATCACATAGGCAATGATAATTCTACTAACAAGTAGCACCATTGTATTAAGTTCAACATAACAAAAAATGACAACGAACTATCTCGCAATCTTTCAAGACTATATTGCAAACACAAAGCAATCAATGAAGTAAAGATGGCGACTAGGTACCTCAATTTGAAGATAACCATCATATATACTTATACAATGCTCAACAAACTACTATTAGTAGAATGCATACAAAGCTAAGAGTAATCCACATGCTCAATATATAGGTGGTGTCGCAAAAAAGAAGATGTAATTGACTCAATAATAAAAGTAAATATATAGGTCCTTCACAGAGGGAAGCAAAGATTAACATGTACCATAGCTCATTTGGTTAAAATAGAGATAAACTTATTTTGAGAGGTCTAGTTTTTCTGTCAATGGTTGAACAACAAATGTTTCCATTATCTTCCATGCTAAAACACATTAAGAGCGGTTCTCATGCTTTAACCCCCCCTCACCATAGCTAATACAAACCATGACTAGCCGAATCCACGGGTGCCTCTCAACTTTCAACTTTTTCGGATGAGTGTTTTTTTATAATAAGATTTGGGACTGGGCATCCCTATATCAGCTCTCTCGTAAATTAAACAAGCAGATTTCATGCTCATTAGGAGTAAACACATTTAGCATGGAATATAATGACTCCCCCCACTACTCCATAAGCTGTACGGTCAGACAAAACAGATGACTTTTTGAAGGTTTAGAGGTGGCACATGCAAATTTACTTGGAATGACAGTGAAGTACCATGTATGGGTAGGTATGATGGACACTTTGTGGCACAAACTTATTTCAAGGATTTTGGATGCACAAGCAGTATTTCCGCTTAGTACAGGAAAAGACTAGCAAAAGACTGGGTGCAACCACTTTACCAAGCACAAAAACCACAATCATGCATTCTCTAATTGTAACATTATTGAGAAAATATAATCATGATGATAACCTACAAACCTGAATACCACCAAGACTGAATTGGAATTTATCAAACATGTGTAAACATGTGCCAAGCCAATCATCCGTCCTTCACTAGGAGATACTTACCACCACAACATGATAAGTTCAACTTAATGCAACTAATGCTCCTTGTCATTATTATATAACCCCTTACTTGATTAAAGATATGCACTATCATAGTCTCACTTCTATTTTAATGGATTAAGCGAAGTATGCATGTTTACTTCTAAATACATATATAATTTCAGGTGCATGATATTCAATTCATTGATTTTTTTTACTCTAAAGATATAAGTGAAGCACAAGAGTAAATGATCATACTTATTCAATAACGGATTCTCCAAGATAGTGGGATAAACACTAACGACTAAAGTTTGACCTCTTCCAACCCACTTTTAAGAATAAAGCAATCCACATGATCAATTGTGCCACCCTCCGAATTAGTGGGATCAATACTATCTAAAGTTGACCTCTTCAAACCCACTTTTAATGATATAAGTGAAGCACAAGAGTAAGTAAAGTCCATAGAGCATTCTATAAATATCATAAATAAAGAGAGGTCAGATTCCAAACTTTAAAAGATATAAGTGAAGCAAACGGAGCCTTCTTTAAAGAGCCAAACTCAAAAGATTTAAGTGGGGCGCAAAGAGCATTCTATAAATTGAACAACCAAGGACCATAGAAAATCATACCCAACCAGCATGGTGCATATATTCAAAAGCAAAAGAAAAATGACACTCCAAGAATTTACGCATATTATGTGAACAAATAAAAGTTTAGGTCCAACCGAGACAAACCGATAGTTGTTGAGAAAGATGGGGAATGCCGGGGCATTTCCAAACTTGGAGCTTGAGACCTCTTCAAATAATTTCTTGGGGATGCGTTGGGCATCCCCAAGCTTGAGCTCTTCCATCTCCATCCTTCTCTCATATCGCTGTCTCCCCTAGGTCTTAAAAACTTCAAAACTCAACAGAACTTTATTAGAGGGTTAGTACAAATAACATCAAATCTAATCATGTCTTGCTGGAACATCAATGTATACCTACTGTATACTAACACAATTCTAACACTCCCACATCAATGGGGCACAATAAAATTGCAAACATAAGCAATTAAAGAGACTATAACATCAATCTTTGAAAACAAGACAGTCTGTAAAGATGCAGATGAAATATATACTTCTGTAACTCCAAAACTTCTGAAAAATTATGAATTCTTTTGATAACAAACATTACTTAGTTTTCCTCATGCATGCAAAGTTTTCATGATGAAATCACTTTCATGGAGCTCCAGGAAAAAAATAACAAAATCAGCACTGCAGAATGTATACAAAAATAGTCTTTTTGGAGCATCAATTTTATTTTATTTTTGCCCGAGCATTAGGAGTGTTTTTTCTTCACGAAAATGTCCATGCATGCAGAACATTCATCAATGTGTGTTGCAAAAAAAAGGATTTTTGAACCTTTTTCTTTGATTTTACTGTTCACGAGGATGCAATTGTGCTCGGGAGCAAAAGCACCACGTCCTCGAAAGATACTCCGAGGTTGTTGCAAACTCAACTATACACTACCAGGCTTTCATCGGTGCCAATGTAAGACTTGGGTTCGCTTTTCGAACTAGCCCTGTGGAGGACTGGAAAGAGGATTTCGGACTTTGATGGCACGGCCCGCCGATGGCAACCGCATGTTCATTAATTTAACACAAAATGATAGCAATTGCCACTAACTTATGAGGCTTGCCCAGCCCATTCGGAACCGAGGCGCTCGTGCGAACAGTTTTGGGAATGTTCAGCGCCTTCCATATGTTTTTCTTCTTCTTTTTCTATTCCACCAATCTATTCAGTTTTCTTTTTTATTTTATTTTCTCTTCTTTCTTAGAAGTTTTCCTGGTTTTCTTTTTTCTATGTTTTGTTTATTTTTTCATTTTAATTCATAACCATTTAAAAAAAATTAAAATTTGTGAAGATTTTTAAAATTTATGAACATTTTCAAAATTTCTGAATGTTTTTTAATTCAAGAACATCTTATAAATTTTTCAAAATTTTCCAAATTTATTATTCTGTTTTCCAATATATGTTTTTTTTTCTAATTTGCAAACACTTTTTTAACTCGTGAACATTTTTGAAATCTGTGTTTTTTCTTAAATTCATGAACATTTAAACAAATTCACAAACCTATTTTGAATTTACAAACATTCTTTCCAATTAGCAAATATTTTTAAATTTGAAAAAACAATTATCAACATTTGTAAAAATTTGCAATCATTTCTTTAAATTCATGTACATTTGTTAAATTCTCGAACATTATTTACAATTCATAAACATTGTTTTGAAATTAAGGGTCATTTTTTTTGTCCGCAAACGTTTTTTTTATTTTTTTTGAATTTTTATTTAATAATTTGTGAATAGTTTTTTAATTCTTGATTTTTGAATGCGTGGAAGTTTTTCCCCGTAAAACCAATCGAAATAATTTTTTGTATTTTTTTGTGTGTTTAATTTTCACAAACACTATATAACAGAGAGCAAACTTGGAAATCAGGGAAAAATAGCGTTAATGGAAAGGGAAAAATCCACAAAAAGAGCCGACCGGAGCTACAAGAAGCGACTGGGTGACATCCCGGTTGGGACAGCCCAGTAACGAAGAAAGAAGGGATGCACATGAGCGACACCTCCGTATGGCTCATTACGAGCGATAGAGCAATTAAACAAGGAATATTCCTTCGGGAGCCCTCGCAAGGGTCACTTGGGGTGGGTTGGGAGCGCGCCACTTGGCGCGCTCTCAGCCGCCGCCACGTGTCACGTTTTGGTCGCTCCCTTCGATATTTTTTACGTGTTTTCGGCTTTTAGATGAACTTTTTTCCCTTTTTTTGGCTTTTCGGTTTCCCCTGGTTTTCTTAGGATTTGGATATATTTTTCCCAAAAAAACGTGTTTTTTCCTTTCACGAGAGACACATATTTACTTCTCGTGGAGGCACGGATTCGCTTTCGCGAGAGGCACGATCGTGCCTCTAGGAAAGGGAAAAAACGTGTTTTTTTGTTCCACGAGAGACACGGATTTACTTCTGGTGGAGTCACGGATTTGCTTCCGCGAGAGGCACGCTCGGAAAAGAAAAAAATAGTTCTTTTTTTGTTCCGCGAGAGGCACGGATTTACTTCTCGTGGAGGTATGGATTTGCTTCCGTGATCATGCCTCTCTCGTAAAAGGAAATAAAACATATTTTTTTTCGTTCCGCGAGAAGCACGGATTTTACTTCTCGTGGAGGCACGGATTTGCTTCCGCGAGAGGCACGATCGTGCCTTTCGGAAAAGGAAAAAAACATTTTTTTTCGTTCCGCGAGAGGCACGGATTTACTTCTCGTGGAGGCACGGATTTGCTCGGCGAGAGGCACGGTCGTGCCTCTTGAAATGAAAAAACGCGTACCTCTTCGGAAAGGGAAAAAAGGTGCTCCCGGTTCGGTTCTTTCGTCCGGTTTTTTCATGAAAAAAAAGTTCATTGAAACTTATCAACATGAAATCTAGTTTTGAAAATCTCGACGCGAGAAATCGAACGGTGAAAACGGTTCGAGATTTGGACGCGCGGTTTAAGAGATAAAACGTTTTGAATAAATGAATCTACGAAAAAAGGAAAAATTCCTAGATTGCGACAAGTGGGCAAGTGGTGCACATGCAGCGCACAACTTGTCGCAACCTGACAACATGCGAGTGATCTTTGGAAGGAGTACTCCTTAATTACTGATTTCGCTATTAATATGTTGCACGTGTCTTATTCATATCAAAAAGATCAAAGTACAAGTCACGTAAAGATCGACATGACAAAATTGAAAAGACAGCAGAACATCTCCGAGCTTGACACCAATGTCCGTCACCTGCCTCCGACACCACCACAACAGCCACCAAAATAAAAAATGACGAATCACCTCCTCACCCGAGCCCGACGCGGCTCCATCGCTGATATGCAGCTTTGCGGACCTTCAAGATGGCTCACCAAAGGTGAAGGTGAAGCCATTGCCGTTGAACGAATCAGACCAGGGCTACACCTCGGACATGCCATCGAACTCTAGGTCTGGCACCCCACCACGACTAAGACGCCGAAGGGGGAAACCATACCTGCCATCCATCAACCACAAACCCATCACACGTTTGGTCTTCCAGATGTCGTCGATGGAGGCCACAATCTGCATCCACTCCTGAACTACTTTCCAATTACTTGCATGTCTAAAATTTAGCTGATATCCTGTATGGAAGGTACTCCATGTTCCATGCTCTTTGTGTCAAGATGACAGGCAAACGCATAGGGGCTCATCTTCATGGGCGACCCATTAAGGGTTGTTGCTTGGGCTTTGACCATGTCTAAAATGTTACCGACTCGAGTGAATTTTCAAGAGATCAGTTTCCTTTAGTTCTTAATAAGTTGGTTTTCAAACAAAAAAACCGGTGGTGTATATTATATCAAAACTGTAAAACAAATATTTTAAGAATGTGCACGAGTTCTGAATTTTTTTAGGGACTTTAAAACATGCACGAAATTTGAAAAATGTTCCTGAGATTAAAATGTTCATTAAAGAAACCTTTGTGATTTTTTTAAAAAAATAATGATTTTTATTTTCTTTTTTATTAAAAATATTTATGAACTTGAAAAATGTTCGCCAACATATTTTATAATGAATTCCAAAATGTGTTTCCCGTTTAAAAAATGATCAAAACTTAAAAACATGTTCACTAATTTTTAATTTTTTTTGGAAATTTTGAAAACAATAATAAAATTTAAAAAATGATCTTGTATTTGAAATAATGTTCATATCTTTTAAAAATACATATATTTTAGAATTTACGAATTTTATAAACATTAAATTAAAAAAATTCACGAACTTGATTGTTTTGAAAATTTTAGTATATGATCACCAATTTAAAATGTTTGTGAATAATATGTGATTTAAAAATTATTCCTTAACTTTTAATGTTCATGAATTTTGAATCGTAAAAATGAAGAAAGGTAAAAACACAAATGAAGAAAATGGAAAAAGAAACTTGAAAGAAACCGAAGAAAACTAACACGAAAAAACCAGGGATTTTTTTTCCGACCGAAAAATAGAAGAAAGTCGTCGAACGAACGTACTACTTGCTGTCTAGTGGCAGTCAAAATTTAGACGCACAAAGCGTCAAATAGGATTTGCCATCGTGTATGACCCTAAATAAATTGTGTGTCCAATTTTTCTTTATGCCCATTCGCTCCATGGATACAAGGGCATCGACAAAGATTATGTTGAGGGATAATCGAATGGCAATTCCTAAATGGCGCCTTAAGCGCCCGTTTTAGCTATTTACGCAGTCGGGTGCACACCTTCCCGCCGAACTGGGCCGGCCCCTTTTTTTTTTTCTGTTTCTAAAAAACAAAAAACTGCTAGCGAAGGCGCGATTCGAACTGGCGATCTCGCTAGTAATGCGCGCCGCCCTAACCACTTGGACAACTCACCTGTTCGTGATTTACTTAGAGCTTTTTCACCCTTTTCTTCTTTCTTTTTTCTTGGAAATGGTTTTGTTCGGTTTCTTTTCTTTTCTTTCTTCTTTTCTGCTAAGTGCGTGAACTTTTTTTTTTCAAATTTGTGAACTTTTTTTCAAATTCGTGAACTTTATTTCAAATTGATGAACTTTTTTCTAAATTGATGAACCTTTTTTCAAGTCGATGAATCTTTTTTCAAATTGATAATTTTTTTAAAGAAATCGATGAACTTTTTTTCAAAATCAATGAACTTTTGTCAAATCCGATGAACTTTTTGAAAATTCGATGAACTTTTTTCAAATTTGATGAACTTTTTTTCATGTTCGATGAACTTTTTTCAAGTTTGTTGAACTTTTTTCAAATTCAATGAACCTTTTTCAGATTCAATGATTTTTTTTTTCAAATTCGATGAATTTATTTCAAATTTGATGAACTTTTTTTCAAAATCAATGTACTTTTTTTCAATTTTGTGAACTTTTCTTCAAAAATGATGAACTTATTCAAATTCACGATCTTTTTGTAAATAATTCAGAAAATTAAGTGATACAGTACACATGCAATATATAGCGCGACCGCATGTTCTTATACTGTTGGCGCTTTTATCATTCACTATAGTTGAGTTGTTCTGGTGGTTAGGCACACTCGTATAGGAAGGCAGTGTATCGAGTTCGAATCCTGAGAAGGCCACCTTTTTTGGACATGGAGTATCTACTCCCGAGCTCAAATGCTCCCTTATGAACAGTAAAATCATAAAAATAGTAAAAAATTCAAAAAATTCAGATTTTTTTGTGTGATAAACTTTGACAAATGTTTCGTACGCTTGCAAAATTTCATCCGTAGAAGCCATGGCAAAAAAAGCAAAATCTATGTTCCAAAAATGCTAGTTTTGAAAATATTTTGGAGTGCTGATTTTGTTTTTTCCGCCACGCCTTCCATGAATGTCATTTTGTGCTGAAATTTTGTAAGCATATAAAAAATTTGTCAAAATTTACCACAAAAAATTTTCAGATATTTTTTTTACTATATTTTTCGATTTTAGTGTTCATAAGGGAGCATTTAAGCTCGGAAGCAGAATAGGACTTTCGACCTTTTTTGCTGCTTTTCGCTCTTAATTTTGCTGCGCAGCGTCCCGAGCGGTCTTTTTGGGCCAGGCCCAGCGGGGCAGCGCGTGGGCGCCAGTGTGCGTTAGCAGCGCTAAAGACGCGGCTTAGGAGCTCCCGAATCGAATGGGCGGGCAACCAGGCCGAGTTAAATAGGGCCTTACTCGCCTCGAATTATCTCGTCGTCAACCTTAATTTTGAGAGACCTTATCATATCATATTCCTACGATTCCTATACAGTATTGCTTTTTATCATTGTGCATTTTTTTCGAAAAGAGGGATTACCCTCGGCCTCTGCATCTTTTTTAGTTATTCATCAGAGTCTGACAAAATGAATACCAGGATCAATCCGAACCCCCCTTCTAGGCGAACAAAGTCGCTACACATACAAGTATACAGATGTGCGCTGTCCGCATAACAGACACAATTTGATCCAGTGGCCTGAAGACCATCCAGTCTAGGCGTCACATAACGTGCACCGCCTGCGCACGCTCTAGGATCCGCCGCCGCCATCTTCCGCCATCCCGTTTTCAGGAGGAATCACTGCATAGATCTTGCCAGTGCCATCTACCGTCGACGTCACCACGATACCAGACAGCGCCACCAACCCGCGCGCATCGATCAATCCGCGTCCAATTCTGAGACTCCACTGCTCCATGCCGCCGAGACCCACCGTCATCAATGCGGTCGATGTAACACCGCTCCACCTGTTGGCCTCTCCAGTGAACCAGTGCTCCAAGACGATGCCCCCAGGAGGGAGAATAGCACCAAATTCTCCGTCATCATCCGATCCGGGAGACCCAGATCTAGGGTTTTCCCCGGAACAGCTGCCACCTGGAGGAAGAGGGGCACACCATCTGCAACTGCCGACGCATCCAAGCGGTGCCCACCGCCACATAGCTCTCACGACGATGCCTTCAAGAAGGACACGACGCCAAGAGCGCCGTCGCCGCCCTAGGGTTTTCACCCGAGAGACTGTGAGGTGGGAAAAGGTAGGGCGGACCCGAACGACGTCTCCAGGAAGAAAAACGGCACACTTGGGTGTCGTCGCCGTCGCGGCCAGCAGGAGCCGACCTGGGAATTATCCAAATCCGGATCCCCACCTCCCGCTCTGTCCCAACCCGGTAACCGGCTAGCAGCACGGCCATGTCCGGTAAGACGGAGAGCACGCAACATGGGTTGGAGGAAGGAGCAGCTCGGCGCCGTTGGGCGCCGGGGCAGCAAGCCGCGGCCCCAACCCGCCGGTGAATCGCTGGCGACCCGGTCCGATCCCCGGCAGCCCACCCGCCCCGCCGCGCCATCGAACGGGGAAGCCTCACCAAAGGGACCGTCGTCCCTGATCCATGAATCGCAGCCGCCGTACCAGCGCCGAGCAGCCGAAGAAGGGCCCCGCCGCCGCCTTCCTCGGAGCCATCCAGACTTTGCCGGAGGGCGCCTCAGGCGACGGCGAGGGGATGAAGGTGCGGCGGAGGAGGAAGAGGCGTCAGGGTGAGGTGGCGGTGAAGGAGGGACCCGGCTGCGGCGCTAGATCGCGATTGCGCATCCCTTCTGGCCGGAGCGAGTCGCGTTGCCTCCCTATCCATTTTTTACGGATCATCCAGTGTACATGGTGAAAGTCATGAAAATTGGATCATGTAGAAAAAACGATGTCGTGCTTCACAAGCGTCTGTGTACGTTGGGTCGGGGTTCAAGATGTGATGTCAGCTTCGTTGCAGCCTCCGGCACTGCAACGCAATCCGCGCATGGGTCGCTAGACCACAAGCAAACGTGCGAGCTTTTGGGGCGGCCTGGGTGAGGTGTCTGTTTTTTCACTCTTTTTTTCTTCTCATTTTCCCCTTAGTTTATTTTCTTTTTTAGTTTTTATGTGTGTTTCATTTTTTGTGTTTTTTTTCTATTTTATCCTTTTAAAATTTATGAACATTGTTTTTTAGAAAAAGAATGAATATTTTATATAAAATTAATGGATTTTTTGAAGAACAAAATTATATTAAAGTTCATGATTTTTTGAAAAAAACAGGGACCTTTTCTAAAAGGTTTGTAAAATTTGAGACATTGTCCAAATTATGGATATTTTTTAAAATTTCAGAACATTTTTCATTAATGGAATATTTTAAATTTTCCAAATATATTTTAAAAAAGCACATTTTAATAATTCCTGATTTTTTTTAGAATTTTTTATAAAATAACAAATTTCCCACTCATATCACAGCGCCATGTGGCCACGGAAAGCCAAATTTTGCTTGTTCCTGAACCAATATGCATCTCTTGCTAGCTCTTGGATTTGGCCTCCCTCCCACGAAATTTGCCAGCACTGACCAGTGTCGCTACTTTCCCAATCGATGAGAAACGACATATACAAACATACGGGTCATCCAATACTATGGTTGCCTTGCCCCCAACAAGGCAACAAGACCTGTCAGTTGTG
Source organism: Elymus sibiricus (assembly GCA_039707655.1). Taxonomy (NCBI): domain Eukaryota; kingdom Viridiplantae; phylum Streptophyta; class Magnoliopsida; order Poales; family Poaceae; genus Elymus; species Elymus sibiricus. The sequence goes on from CM077670.1 coordinate 284,064,853, forward strand.
GCCTAACATGAACTGATTGAATAACACGGTTCAGTGACTTATACACACACTGCCCATTACCATAGCCATACTACCTGTTTGTTGGATCGCCCCTCACAGCTCGTTAGCTTTGTATATACACTGTTGCTCCTCCACATATCTCCATCGATCGCAATCAACGGGACGAAAGGAAACGATCAAGAGACCGATATGTCCGCCAGTTAGCTAGCGTGTCCACATATAAAACTACAACTCGGAGGGCTTAATTTACTCGCATGATTAGCGAGGGACCGATCGATTGAACCCAGCCCGGTCCTTCCAATCACCACCAACTATAATGATCTTATGATAAAATGCAGGCCCCGCCATACGGGTCACATAGCCTAAGTGCTTACTTTATGAGCTAATCTTGTTAACGAACTACACACACATACAATCACAAGGTCGACCGCACATGCATGCAGCATGCATGCCAGCCAACCCCGTAAAACTCCAAAGCAGGCTGATGCGTCCGGTGCTCTCTTGCAGGCGGCAATAATTTCTCCTTCCGTTATTAACTTACGAACTCGGCTTGTCTTTACCGCCCTATCAGCGAGCACCGGCGGCGTCGACGGACCCCAAAACGGGAAAGAAACGATCAACTTGCCCGTCCATCGACCTGTAAACTAAGACACATCGTGGTCATGTGAAAGCTGGCGATGATAAGTTTGGTAAATGTATCTTAATTTACAGGTTGTGGACGCTCTTCGCAGGCGCACCTGGCGAAGCAAGTGGCTCCAAAACAATTGCTGGAAATGTTAACCTGCTGATGCCACTTGACGATTGACATTGACCCCCTGTGCAATGGACTATTCCCAGTCTGTCCCACGACAGGCATAAACAAGTTTAGACGATCGGTCGGAAGAAACATACAAAGATATCGTGATGGATCCATACGACAGAATCAGTAGGTAATTGGGGCGTGGAAGGTTCGGGAAGCCAAGACAAGCGACTCTGAGCTAAGACATGATAGTCCTGTTGCCCTCTAGAACGCACTTACCCACAGAGCTACTGGCTCCCATGACAAGTGCAGTCATGCATGCGCATATGTAACTATATCACAGTACTTTCAGGCAATGGAGGACTTGCATCAGCAGGGTTTGTAGCTATTTCTTTTTGTAAGCAAATCCTTGGGTGCAGCCTTGGGTGCTTAGTTTGGTACTCCCACCAGTGGAGAAACGGCCTTTAGTCCCGGTTGGGAAGGGCCTTTAGTCCCGGTTCACCAACCGGGACTAATAAATCGGGACTAAAGACCCCCACCCTTTAGTCTCGGTTGGCCAAGACCCGGGACTAAATCTCTGCCACGTGACCGACAGCGCGTGTCGGGGGCTGGGGACCTTTAGTCCCAGTTGGTGACACCAACCGGAACTAAATCCCTGCCACGTGGCCGGCAGCGCGCGCCGGGGGCTGGAGACCTTTAGTCCCGGTTGGTGACACCAGCCGGGACTAAAGGTTTAGGGGTTTAGGGTTTATTGTTTATTTTTCTTTTTCATTTTGTGTTCTCCATTTAATTCTTTTTCATTCCAAACATATTTTACGCTACTACATACTGTACACGTTATGCATATATAATAGAATTTCTCGTAGAACCAATCATATATCATAGAATTTCTCGTACGACCATGCATACACACACACACACACACACACACATATATATATATATATATATATATATATATATATATATATATATATATATATATATATATATATATACAATTTGGTATATACAATTTCTCCTACAATTTGCAGATCATTACATGCAGACATTAGGTGAAATGGTATTCTCCGTCGTGAGATATGACCTGCTCAAGCAAAAATCCCGCCATTCCCTCTTGAAGTGCTCGTATGCGGTCCTTTGGTAGGAGCCTATCCCGCATCTCCACCATCTTTAAAGAAGGAGATCAATATGAATATATTAGTTGTGTGTATATATATTAGATCATGATAAAAAAAAATTGTGAATAGTGTTTACGTACCCAAAGATGTCTTGCATCTCCGCTCCTTTCGGTCATAAAGCGAATGTTCTCGCAAACGTAGTATGCACATAAATTAGTCCCCTTTTCCTGCCTCATACACTTTACGAGAATAGAATTCAATCAGATAATAATCAAGCATGATAATGGTATTGAAACTAGAATTAAAGAGATGCGCGGACGTAGCTACTACTACTTAATTACCTTGGACCGTCGCCATTTCAGCTGTGGTTTCCATTCATCGACAACCTCTTTGATGAACTTTTTCCAAACCCTGCCCGACAAAGAAAATGAATAAATGAGTTATTAATTAATTGATATCAGGAAATGAACTAAAGAGGCCGACATAGTGCGATAATGATTGAAATTACCTGTCGAGCATTAAAAACAGGCTGATGTATTCTTCAGAGTCTTTACCTAGTGAGTCCAGTACTTCAACAGTTCCCTCGTCAACTCTAATGATTAGCAGGATCCAGTGGAATCTGTGCACACGTTTGTATAAGCGGGCATGCATAACTCATCAACTACACTTAACATCGAGTAAGCAAAAATAGAATTTGTAGTACAAGACAGTAACACTCACCTGAAGTTGTAAGGAAAAAGTATTTCTGGTCTGGTATTTAGTTCCTTAAAAAACATTAGCAAGCTATTCTCTGTGTCTTGTTTGTGGTTATTTAACACATTTTCATTAACGGTATTTGGGTCAATGAACCCAATGCCATAGACTCCATCTCTTTTTAATTCAAAAATCTTCATTCTGCATAATACCACACAAAAGAATATAGTGAGGATAATTACAGGCAATGAACGAGCTGAGCTAGAGACTTAAATTACAGAAAGAAATCACTTACAGACAATAGCAACTGACGAGAGATTTGTCGAGTGTGTCTTGACTGAATAACTGAAAAATTTCTGAAAGTTCAATCCACACATCTTTTCCATGGAAGTAATGCTCTGGCTTGACTTTCACCATGAGGTTCTCTCGCCCGGCCTTTATTTCTCTCAGGTACTAGTCATGCAATCTGCGCATTTGCGTTGATAGAAACTTCTCCTCGTCAGGCCTGACCAGAGGGTTCCCGGGGACATATTTCCATGCTAGTTCCTTCGGATCCATCGTGGGGACTTCCTCGATGCCTAGGAGTTGTTCAACAGTGATACCCATCTCTCTAGCCATCTCTCTATCAGCGTCGGTTACCGCCTTATCGGTACTCACCTTGAGCGGGGGGATCGATTGCACTGCCTCTCCCGCTTTTATTACTACCTGTAAGGCTCGACTGCTGATTTTTTTGTTGATAATATGACTTGCTAATAGAGCGTTCATAGTCTGATCGCCTTTTCTCCACAGCCGGTTTAGCAAGATCCACAAAGTGTTGTACGACTTTCTCAGGTATTTTCTCCTTCGGCGGCGGGGGCGGTTTTGGTGCAAAATGGGCCCTCACTTGGGCATCCACGACCCCTTTGTTTTCCTCCTCAGTCATCTCGTAAGCTAACTTCTTTTTGGCAGGAGGCTCGGGTTTCTTCTTTGGTGCTCTCTTCCGCTTTGGAGTCGGCTCACGCGGCGGAGATCGATATCGCGTACTCGCGCTAGGCTCCGTCTCGAGGTGGGGTGGATTCGGCTGACGCGGCGGAGATCGATATGGCGGACTCGCGCTGCGCTCCGTCTCGAGGTGGGTTGGAGTCGGCTGACGCGGCGGACTTGGAGGAGGAGTCAGTGGCCTTGGCACCGAGTTTGGAAACACGATGCATTCCTTTCTCCATACAATGAGACCACATATGGCTTCTCCCAGTGTCTGCTCCCCTTGACCTCCAGGAAAGTCAAGCTCTAGTGAGTCATATCCCGACAGAACTTCATCCACCCCGACACGAGCATAGCCAGGTGGAATCGGATTGCCGTGGATGGTTGCTTTAGGTGAATTCGGTAAAGCAAAGCCGTCCGCCACCTTCATGGATATGTTCTTTATTTTCATGTGTAGCTCACAAGTTGTCGTCTCTTGGATATCATCCACGGGGTAGCGAGCCAGCAGTGCATCATCGGCCGGGACCCCCGTGGAACCCACGCTGCTTTTCGGCATAGATGGGATGGTACTATCCAATGCTGGATCTGGTTGCTCCTGCCGCTGAGACGCCCTTTGCTGGCTAATTGTGTCGATCTGCTCCTGCTGCCGCATGAAAAAACGTTCTAACTCCGCGTTCTTTGATTCTACCTTTTGAAGCCGGTCTGCATCCTGCTTCTTCTGGTCTGCATCCTGCTTCTTCTTTCTCGCACGGCTTCTGTAAGTGTCGTTCCACTCCGCAAACCCCTCAACCCACGGAACAACGCCTTTGCCTCGTGTTCGTCCCGGGTGTTCAGGATTCTTGAGGGCGCGTGTAAGCTCGTCGTTCTCTCTCTCGGGCTGGAACGCCCCCGTTCGAGCCTCTTTTATTGCTTCAAGTAAAGCGTCCGAGGCTTCTTTAAGACTTGCCTGTTCAATAATCTCCCCTGTCTTTGGGTCCAACTTTCCCCCATGCGCATAAAACCAAGTCTTGCACCTGTCGGGCCAACCCACTGTTTTTGGAGTGACCCCTGCAGCAATCGTCTTTTCCTTAGATTCATCCCACTTAGGCAACCCAGTCTATTAGCCACCTGGCCCCAGAACATGGTGAAACTTTTTTTTTTCTCAGTATTTATCTTGTTTTTCCTCGACCGTTCCTTAGCTGCTTCCGATTCCTTGAACTCCACAAATAAGTCCCAGTGATCTTTTACCTTCTCTAGTGGTCCAGTGAATTCTGGAGTCTTCTTTTCTGCGTTGACGTAGTTGGCCCATAATCTTTTCTTCCAAGTCTGGAATTGTGTGGCCATCTTCTTAAGAGCACACTTCTTGACTTTCTTCCGTTGAAGATCTGTGAAACCCTCTGATAGGGTGAAATGTGACATGAGCGTATCCCAAAGCAGATTTTTTTGCTCTTTCGTCGACAAAACTAACTCCTCGATCTTCCTTTGGCTTATTCCATTCTTGAACGGTGATCGGGATTTGGTCCCTAACAATAACTCCGCATTGACGTATAAATTTGTCCGTATTCTTTTTAGGAGCAATCGGTTCGCCATCTTCTTTGATTTCATCGATGTTGTACTTTATGCCATCGGGCAACTTTTTGGCCGGGCCTCGTACTACCCTTGTAGAAGATTTGCTCGATCCGGAGGGCTAAAAGAAGAAAGATTCATTAATATATATTATATACAAATTAATTAAAACATGTAATGATCAACAGAGGCCTTATATATATATATATATATATATATATATATATATATATATATATATATATATATATATATATATATATATATATATATAGGGAAAATGCATCCTACTACCGGGTGTAGTTACACCCATATCTCATATACTACCATGTGGTAGTATATATACTACTTTATCATTTTTAATATGTTCATATACTATATCTAAGATACTCCAAAACGAGTTATGTGAAAAAATTACATGTAAGCCCATGTTTTTATAATATTTGTGAAATACGTACATATTTGTACGTAAAAAGGAGTATGCTCAAAATATGATACATACTCCCTAAAAAATAGTATATATACTATCCAAACATTTTTACATACTACATACTACACGTACGTACTCTCCAATATAATAGATACTACCTACAACGTACGAAACCAAAGTGGGAGTAACTACACCCGGTAGTAGGAAAAATTTGTCATATATATATATATATATATATATATATATATATACCTCACTGGACTTTGTTAATTGAAGAATATTTCCTTCGCCACCATTGTTTGTGTGCCCTTCGTCTATTGGTTCTTCCTCAATTCCCTCACCGGACTCGTTCAGATATTGTGAGCCGTCATCTGGTTCAATCTCTGGGTTTTGGGAGCATATCATGTCGAACATGATATCCTCTTGATCATGGTCGTCTCTGCCGCTATAGTCCATAGCTTAACTAATCCAGAAGAAAGATAAAACAATTTAGTATTCAAATTAGAATGCATTCAATAAGCAAAAACTAATACACCTCGAATAATCCAGTTAATGCATCATCGAATATTATCACTAATACATCTCGAATATTATCATATAACATCACTAATACAGCTCGAATATTATCGAATAATCCAGTTGACTCGCTGTTCCTGAGGCGCGGGCGGTGGACACCCAAAGAGAAGGAACCATCACAGGATCATAGCTCGGGTGAGATCCCTGAAGAATCTGCCAGGTATTGGAGAACCTGACGTCCAACGCAACCATGTAGCGACGGACGTGCTCGTCCTCCTCCCTGACACGGCGACGTACCACCTCCTCGGGGGCCGGCTGCCTCCGCACTGATAGTGGCCCACGCGACCGCCACCAAAGAAGCTCCGGGTCGACGACAGGAGCCCGATTCCTCACCAAGCTGCGCGCCCCGGAAGGTAGCACCTCCCAGTGCCAGCCCGGCGGAGCCCAGTCCCGGACATGGCGCCTCTCAAGCAGGTTGTCGCCGCCGAGTCGACGACGAGGATGCGGGCCGGGCATCGTCAACGTCGAGAACAAATTCTTATGAAAACAAATTCCTATGCAATAATTATCAGTTTATTATGCTACTCATATTTAATAAACTTTTACAACTATAGTAGATGGGCAAATTTGAATAACATTTTATAGCATTGATCCAACCATTCTTTTTATAGAGAACCCACACTTGAACAACATTTCTATTCATCCATTTAACATCCATCTATCTAACATTTCTATTCATCCATCATTCTAACATACATCAATATAACATCTATCCATCTACATATCCATCTAACATTCATCTACACACAAAATTACATAATAAATCCATCTAATTAACATTCATCTACACACACAAAAATATGAACAAATTAAAAAAATGAAAAAAAAAGATGAACAAAAGGAGGAGGAGAGGCTCACCAAGCGGGATCGTCGGGGTGGAGGGAGGCGGGGAGGACGCCGGAGACGGAGGGATGAGCGTGGAGGAGGGGCGCCGGCGCGAGCTCGGGCCGCGGCGGCGCGTGGAGGAGCGGCGACGTCGGGCAGAGGACGGCGGCGCGGCCGGCGTCGGGCAGAGGGGGCGGCCCGCCGCGAGAGGCGCGCTTCGGCGTCGGGCAGAGGCGGCAGAGAAGGCGGAGGCACGCGTTGGCGAGGTGAGGCCGGCCGGGGCGCGTGGAGGAGAGTGGCGCCGGCGGGCTCGGGCGGCGCGTGGAGGCCGGCGGCGGGAGCTGACGTCAAGGGCGCGGTCGGGCAGCCTGACGGCGTCGCGTGGAGGCCGGCGGCGGGAGCGGACGCGTCGAGGAGCAGCTGGTCGATCGGGCGAGGGAGAGGAAGATTTGGGGGAGAAGGGGGCAGTTTAAATACCCAGAGGCCTTTAGTCCCGGTGCGTGGCACCAACCGGGACTAAAGACCCTTTAGTCCCGGTTGGTGCCACGCACCGGGACTAAAGGCCTACCCTTTAGTCACGGTTGCCACCACCAACCGTGACTAAAGGTCTGTTTTCGACGGTCCAAATTACGGGCGGGAGAAGGACCTTTAGTCGCGGTTGGTGGTGGCAACCGGGACTAAAGGTGTTTTTCATGTTTTCTGTTTTTGTTTTTGCTTTATTTTTTTAATTTTGTTTCTACTAATTAACAGGCAATATTTAGAGTTTTTGAGTGAATCTTTTTGCTTTAGGTCACAAAAATTATAAACTTTTCGCTAGTGTCAGTAGTTTTCAAATTTGAATAGTTTAAATTTGAATTCTTTGAAATTTGTGTGAACCACTAGTTTATGAATAACTTTAGTTTAAACTTATTTCAACTCCAGACTTTTTGTGCATTCATTATGCACCATTCAAAGTCACATCCTCAAATTTCAACCCTTTCTATCTTCATTTGCTATTTTTCATGCATTTAATGATTTTTTTGAGCTAAATGACCCTGAAATTGAAAAGCACTACAAATGAACTCTGAAAAGGTTGAAACTTGGCATGGTATCATCATTTCACCCACATAGCATGTGCTAAAAAGTTGAGAGGGTTACGGCAAAAACTGGATGAACTTCGTGTACAAACTGGCCTATCTCGGCTACTCACTAGAGAAGAAAGTGATGACGGTGAAGCCGATCACATCCCAGAGTGGGATCTTGGGGTATAAAACTTTTTCTTCGCGTGTGTCCCTTTGCGCCGTAACCATGGACAATCTTCATCATTTAACATGATACTTGGGTCAGTCTTCACTGTGAAGGGAGGAATTTCATGAAACTTTTCATAATCTTCTGACATGTCTGTCTTGTCCTCCACTCCCACGATGTTTCTTTTCCCTGAAAGAACTATGTGGCGCTTTGGCTCACCGTATGATGTATTCGCTTCCTTATCTTTCCATTTTCTCGGTTTGGTAGACATGTCCTTCACATAGAAAACCTGCCCCACATCATTGGCTAGGACGAATGGTTCGTCTGTGTACCCAAGATTGTTGAGATCCACTGTTGTCATTCCGTACTGCGGGTCTACCTTTACCCCGCCTCCTGTTAGATTGACCCATTTGCACCGAAACAAAGGGACCTTAAACTCACGTCCATAGTCAAGTTCCCATATCTCCTCCATGTAACCATAATATGTGTCCTTTTCCCTATTGGTGTTTGTTGCATCAAAGCGGACACCACTGTTTTGGTTGGTGCTCTTTTTATCTTGGGCGATCGTGTAAAATGTATTCCCATTAATCTCGTACCCTTTGAAAGTCAATATAGTCGAAGATGGTGACCTGGCCAACAAGTACAACTTGTCTCCAACACTGTCGTCATTTATGAGATGTGTTTGCAACCAACCACCGAAAGTCGCCATGTGTGTACGTTTAATCCAGGGGTCAGACTGCTCCGGGTTCTTGGAGTGTACAATATCCATGTGTTCCTCGATATACGGAGCCACCAAGGTGGAATTTTGTAGAACTGTGTAGTGTGCTTGGGCCCAAGAATGCCCGTCCCTACATATTACTGAATCCTTTCCTAGCATGCCTTTTCCACTCAGTCTCCCCTCATGCCGCGATTCAGGAACACCAATCGGCTTAAGGTCAGGAATAAAGTCAACACAAAACTCAATAACCTCCTCTATTTCATGGCCCTTGGAGATGCCTCCTTCTGGCCTAGCACGGTTATGAACATATTTCTTTAAGACTCTCATGAACCTCTCAAAGGGGAACATATTGTGTAGAAATACAGGACCCAGAATGGCAATCTCTTCGACTAGGTGAACTAGGACGTGCGTCATGATATTGAAAAAGGATGGTGGGAACACCAACTCGAAACTGACAAGACATTGCACCAAATCATTCTGTAACCTTGGTAGGATTTCTGGATCGATTACCTTCTGGGAAATTGCATTGAGGAATGCACATAGCTTCACAATGGCTAATCGAACATTTTCCGGTAGAAGCCCTCTCAATGCAACCGGAAGTAATTGCGTCATAATCACGTGGCAGTCATGAGACTTTAGGTTTTGGAATTTTTTCTCTGCCATATTTATTATTCCCTTTATATTCGACGAGAAGCCAGACGGGACCTTCATACTGAGCAGGCATTCAAAGAAGATTTCCTTCTCTTCTTTGGTAAGAGCGTAGCTGGCAGGACCTTGATACTGCTTTGGATGCATGCTGTCTTTTTCGTGCATACGTTGCTGGTCCTCCCGTGCCTCCGGTGTATCTTTTGTCTTCCCATACACGCCCAAGAAGCCTAGCAGGTTCACGCAAAGATTCTTCGTCACGTGCATCACGTCGATTGCAGAGCGGACCTCTAGGACTTTCCAATAGGGTAGGTCCCAAAATATAGATTTCTTCTTCCACATGGGTGCGTGTCCGTCAGCGTCATTCGGAACAGATTGTCCGCCAGGACCCTTTCCAAAGATTACTTTTAAATCCTTGACCATATCAAGTATATGATCACCAGTACGGTGGTCAGGCTTCTTCCGGTGATCTGCCTCACCTTTGAAATGCTTGCCTTTCTTTCTTAAGAGATGCTTGATCGGAAGAAATCGACGATGTCCCAGGTACACATTCTTCTTACATTTATCCAAATATATACTTTCGGTCTCATCTAAACAGTGCGTGCATGCGTGGTATCCCTTGTTTGTCTGTCCTGAAAGGTTACTAAGAGCAGGCCAATCATTGATGGTTACAAACAGCAACGCTCGTAGGTCAAATTCCTGCTGTTTGTGCTCATCCCACACACGTACACCTTTTATGTCCCATAGCTGTAAAAGTTCTTTAACTAATGGCCTTAGGTACACATCAATGTTGTTGCCGGGTTGCTTAGGGCCTTGGATGAGCACTGACATCATAATGAACTTCTGCTTCATGCACAACCAAGGAGGAAGGTTATAGATGCATAGAGTTACAGGCCAGGTGCTATGATTGCTGCTCTGCTCCCCAAAAGGATTAATGCCATCTGCACTTATACCAAACCATAAGTTCCTTGCGTCACCTACAAACTCCGGACACTTTCTCTCGATTTTTCTCCACTGCGACCCATCAGCGGGTACTCTCAACTTCCCGTCTTTCTTACGGTCTTCTTTGTGCCATCGCAACAACTTGGCATGCTCTTTGTTTTGGAACAAACGTTTCAACCGTGGTATTATAGGAGCATACCACATCACCTTGGCAGGAATCCTCTTCCTGGGGCGCTCGCCCTCAACATCATCACCAGGGTCATCGCGGCTGATCTTATAGCGCAATGCACCGCATACCGGGCATGCATTCAAATTCTCGTACTCCTCACCGCGGTAGAGGATGCAGTCATTAGGGCATGCATGTATCTTCTGCACCTCTAATCCTATAGGGCAGACAGCCTTCTTTGCTTCGTACGTACTGTCGGGCAATTCGTTATCCTTTGGAAGCATCTTCTTTAACATTTTCAGCAACTTTTCAAATCCCTTGTCAGATACACCATTCTCTGCCTTCCATTGCAGCAATTCTAGTGTGGTACCCAGTTTTTTCTTGTCATCTTCGCAATTTGGGTACAACAATTTTTTGTGATCCTCTAACATGCGCTGCAACTTCAACTTCAACTTCTCCTTTTCACTTTTGCAGTTTCTCTTTGCATCAGCAATGGCCCGACCAAGATCATCAGCGGGCTCATCTGATGCCTCTTTTTCAGTTCCTTCTTCTTCATTCTCTTCCCCCATTGTAGTACCATCGTATTCAGGGAACCCAGGATAGTTGTCATCATCCTCTTCTTCTTCATTCTCTTCCATTAGAACCCCTCTTTCTCCGTGCTTGGTCCAACAGTTATAGCCGGACATGAAACCGGACGTAAACAGGTGGACGTGAATGACTTTTGAACTAGAGTAATTCCTATCATTCTTACAGACACCACATGGACAACACATAAAACCATTCCGCTTGTTTGCCTCAGCCGCACGCAGAAAACTATGCACGCAATTAATGAACTGGGGAGAGCGTCGGTCATCGTACATCCATTGTCGACTCATCTTCATTACACAACACCGAAAAGACTAAATTAATACAAGTTCATACATAAAGTTCATACACACTTATTCTCATAAAACAACATAAAACTACCTAGCTAAAGCATTTAAATGCAACAACAAATGCGATCAAAATCGTAACTAAGGTAATAATTGATCCAACAACATAATGATACCAAGCCTCTTTATTAACGGCATATTTTCTAATCTTTCTAATCTTCAAGCGCATTGCATCCATCTTGATCTTGTGATCATCGACGATATCGGCAACATACAACTCCAATTTCATCTTCTCTTCTTCAATTCTTTTCAATTTTTCTTTCAAATACTCGTTTTCTTTTTCAACTAAATTTAACTTCTCGACAAGAGGGTCGGTTGCAATTTCCGGTTCACATACCTCCTAGATAAAAATATCTATGTCAACTTGATGGGCATAATTGTCATAAACACGAAATGCAACAAATAGTTATAAAAGAGAATATACCACATCCGAATCATAAACCGGACGAGGGCCGACGGGGACGGATATCAAAACCATGGCACTATGTATAACAAACAATCATACAAGTAAGAAAATTATACAAGTAACTATCTAAATCATACAAATAAGATTTTTATTTATAAAAAGGATAAGAACAAGAGGCTCACCAAGGTGGTGCCGGCGACGGGACGGTGCGGGCGATCGACGATGGTTAGGATGGGGACGGGAAGGCACTAAGTAAACCACACCTACACATATGCAAACTAAAAAGTTAATTTGAGCTCAAATTGCATATAAATCAAATAAATTTCCACATAATTACTCCCAAACTAAAACCCACAAATCACTATACTTATAGAGCATTGCACGAGCTAATCTAGCAATGAGAGATGAAAGGACAAAGTTGCTAACCTTTGTGAACACTTGGATAGATGGGGTGCCTCAAATCTTGACAAAAATGGAGGATGAGCTCGAGCAAGGGAAAGAGAACAGAGGAGAGAAAGGAGAAAATAGAGAAAGGAGAGCTTGGGCTCGGGCTGGACGAAGCACTATATATAGTGATATCTTTAGTCCCGGTTGGTGATACCAACCGGGACTAAAGGTCCATCTCTAGTCCCGGTTGGTGATACCAATCGGGACTAAAGGGGCTCGTAGGGGCCCCAGCCTGACGCCAGCCTGCCATCACTCCTTTAGTTACCAACCGGGACTAGAGGTCACAAATGAACTGGGACTAAAGCCTAGCCGTTGGAACCGGGACTAGTGGTCACATTAGTCCCGGTCCAAAACCCGACCGGGACTAATGCTCCGGACGAAAGGCCTGTTTTCTCCGTTACCTCTTCTACCAATGAATGATGGCAAAGCTCCTGTCCTGTCAAGAAAGAAGAAGGAAAAAAGTACAACTGATCTGTGCAAAGACGCTTACACATTACTAGGTTACACTGGCTAGACCGTGACCAATTTCAGATATTACAATGCCGACTGAAACAAATCCTGATGTGGTAACAGCTAACAAGTTGCCCCCTTGACTGTGATCGAATGTGTTCTCTTAATTCGGCAGCGCCCACCGTTTTGTTGCAGCATGATTGGAAGCATAGTAGGGTTTTGACTTGGCAGCAGGCTAACCTACCTATGTGCAGACCGATTGGTGTGAAGCCTACGAGTATTTGGGGGCAATTTGAAATAAAAAAGCTGGACGAAAGTTAGGCGACAGATTTGTTAGTTAATCCCTGTCATTTGGTTAATCCTTGGAATACTTGGACGCTAGTATATGTATATGTACTATGTACCATACAAAATGTATATGTCTATGTACAGGTAGAAGCTGTTGGTACTTGACCTGCCATAATTTTCTCCCCGGGAAGATCGAAACGGATACGTTCGGCATCAGCACTGGCAACTTGGCCGCTACTATATTGCTGTTGCTTACTCTCTCTTCTGACTAGGTACATACATTATATAATCCTTGCCCGGCTCTGCGTTGTCCTAATGACTGCTGCTGAGATAGTTTTAGGTGCCTCCTGATCTCACACATGACAAACTTTTAGTTGCAACTTGCAGTGAGAACATTTCATTTTGTTAATCGAGTCGTATGACTGGCTCGCGCAGCTCCACGAGTCCCCTTCATGAATATCTCCACAATTTGTTTTTTCTGACGTGGATGTTGTTCTCTCTGATCCAGCAGACCATTTTAATTTTATTTGCCTGGATCGGAAATATTAATGTTGGATTTTTAAGGGCTGATGGTTTTCAGAAATATTAATGTAGCAGCTACCTTGTTGATAGAAATGTAACAGCATTTCAGGTCATAATTAACAGAAATATTCCTGGCTCCATGAGTTTAGTTACTATCTCTGATGGAAGCAATGTATGTGCAGAATCTTGAGCTGTCCTTAGGTTTTCCTATGCTCAATCTTTTATGCAAAGGCTACTGCTCCTTGACCTGACTTTCATGCCCCATTCATTGGATGCAGCCGGATTCTTTTCTGAAAAATCTACAAGAATTCTAGTGTAAGACATTCAAGGGCATCTTGCATGTTTCTATAACTTCTGATGATGTGGCTCCTAGAAGGCCACAATAGTTTAAAGTAGAGTTCGTCCAAAAAACCAATATGATGACGAGAATAATTCTTAAAAATTAACAAAGATACCATGACGAAATGACAAAAGTAAATTGTTTTCAAATTTAAATACGGCCTGGAAGCATTTCAGCCATAAAATTAGAACTTACAAAATGAACCTTATCAGCAATCCATTTAGCCCATCTCAAAATTTATTCACCTTTTGTATTAGCTGGTCTCTCTCTTCTCAAACTAAATATGCTTTTGCATGTGCATATCTGAAATGGAAAGCATTATCCTCTTAATCCTTGAGTACACTGACAAAATAAAGTTGCAGACATTCTGAAAAATCTACAAATATTCTAATGTGAGACATTGCTAAGGCATCTTGACTCTTGAGACCCTTACATGGATGTTTCTTGAATGGTTTCTACAACTCTTGATGATGTAGCGCCTAAAAGGCTAGAGTAATTTAAAATCAGTGTTCGTCCAAAAATAATAATACAAGTCTTCAAATATATTCTAACAAGGCACATTCATGAAATTGAAGTAAATGACAGGTGGTTAACAAATTTAAATATTCATTGGAGAAAAACCTGAAGTTACGAATCATCCTTTTACCGAGACAAGAACAAGAAAAATCTTGAAATGGTCTCCTTCAAAATTAAAGACGCCCTTTATTCACCTTTCATTCGGCTATGGCCTCTCTCTTCTCAGACGAAAGATGATGTTCCACATGCACATAGGTTTGGTTCTACTACTGAGTTTTCATCATCTCTTGAGCTGTAGCTTATGATTTCTTCTTAAAAAATAAAAGCATCTCTTGACCTTTTCCCTTGTAATCACTTTGTGATAAATTGGGCAGTGTGCATCTTCTGGTGCAGAGTCTGGGGGAGGTGTTCTTCTCCATTATCTAAGAATAATGTACATCACCACTGCCTCGGCCTATGACATTCATTTCCTTGCTCACATCCGCAATCCAAACTTAAGCAAAGTCTGGAAGCTTAAAGCTGATGGAAAGGTGCAGTTTTTCTTGTGGTTGCTCCTTCAAAATCGTTTGTGGACTGCGGACCGGCTCAGCGCTCGCGGATGGCCGCACAATGCATCTTGCGCTCTATGCAATCAAGCCATGGAAACTTCGACACACCTACTGCTGGAGTGCCCTTTTGCCAAGCAAGTTTGGTTCGCCTTCAACTACTCTCACCCAGAGACTGCTGCTACTGCTCGCACTGCCACATCTGCCCTTGGTTGGTGGAAGAGGACCTCCCGCTTCATCTCCAAGAATCACGCCATCCACAAGTCTGCTCTGCCAGCCTTGGTTGCCTGGCACATCTGGAAAGAGCGCAACCGTAGGCTTTTTGAAAACAGGGTCTTGGATCTTGCTGGCTTAGTTAGTATGATAAGAGATGATCTCCTGACACTTGGTCAGGCATTTCGCGAGGAGTAGACATTGTTTCCCTACCTTTCTTTTTCCTTTCTCTCTTACTTTGCTCTAACTGAATTCAGTTTGTACAGTACTTCCCTCTTCTATAATGAAAAGCAGAGCTCCTGCTGTTAACCGTCAAAAAGAATAATGTACATATGAGAAATGGACAGCTTTATCCTCCTCTAAATCCTTGAGCACCTTGACAAATTAAGGTTGCCGGCTTGTTGGTTCATTTATGTACATCTAGTGCATACACTCAATTGCCCAAATTGAAACATAACTTTTCGCACATCTACGGAATAAGCTCTTTCTCTTTTGCGGCACGAGACTGCAGTATAAATGTTTATATGACATAATGCTTTATGCTACTTAATACTTGACACAATCTCTTTTCGGGAACTATTCGCTGAAAGTTGCAAAAGGTCTAACAAAAGAAACAAGTATCTTGCAGTGCTGGGTACAATGATATTTCAGACACTGACACAAACATAAAACGATTCCAGAAAGTATCAAAGTAACGAGTAATGGATTGGCCCTTCGCTTTTTCCTAAAAAATAGTTCGGGCTTTTGCTGAAATATATATTTAAAGATAATTAAAAAGGAATAGCCCGTACCCATGGTGATCATTATAGCCACTAATGACTCAGCTTTGCATGTACTAATCAACAAGGTTAGTTATATAATTCTGCATGATTATGATTATTGCGTATCTTCTGGTTACACGTCAAGCAAACAGCTCCCTTTTCCCACCTTTGCTTGCCATTTTTTTGTTTCAAACAATGATTGACCAGGTATTAATTAGTGACAGTATGAACAATTAAGGGCACTGAAACTGATAGATACCAAGAGCTAAATGAGGATAAGAAAATGATCAGATGTGTGCATCATGTCTAAACTGTAGCAGATCATTGCTCTGACAGTCTCATGGAAACTCACCCGTTTGTACGAGCAATGTATTATGTAGCAGAATAGAATTGTCTGATCTTTGCCCATATACATGCGATGCCTAACTTTTTTCAGAAATGGTTGGCAGTGGATATACGATTAGGAATCATAAACATTATGTGAACATCCAAAGCCCAAAGTAATACAATATGTAGTCTGAAAGCTTTTTTGAAAATGATACAAAGGGAGGAAAGCGTATTCCCTTGGACCGCTGGCAAATGAGGAGTGAGTAAGTTTCACTTTTTTGATAAAGGGTATTTTATTAAAGCATCAAGATGATACATATGAAACCTATAAAATCTATCAAAAACAGAAATCTGTGTTCATCTTGTTAAATATGCATCTGTTTTTTAACCTTTTGTTTACCATTTCTATGAAGTACTACTTCATTATGATTTCACTTCGCCTTCCTTGGTCATAGGTAGGGATATCATACGTAGAAACTTTAGTTTAAAATGATACATGGCTTTGTGTTCACAAGAAAAAATGATGCTTATGGCATCTCCAACGGCGACCGGCAAACTTCCTCCCGCATCCGTCCGCGGAGGGAGGGGGGGGGGGGGGGGGGGGGTTGGGGGGCAGTCCACGGACACGGATGTGGGAGGCCGTCATGCAACGCTGTTCGCATACATTTGGACAACAATTCGAACTAACCGGACGAAATTCGTTCAAACCGGGCGGATTTCATTCAAGTTCGGATATAATTTACATAAACGGACGATATTTCCATCGTTTTACAAAAAACTATAAAAAAACTAAACCCTATATCGGACGACCACCACGTGGCCGCCCTGTCCTGCCGCACCGCTGTCGTCGTCGTCTCTCCAACGGCGCAAGGATGTCGGAGGGCCGCGGCAGCCATGTCCAGCGGCTGCTTGACACTTGCGGAGGAGCCGCTCCGCCTCCTGTTGCGTGGTGCGAAGGGCCGCCTGGGCCACTGCTGAAGGCGCCGGCGGCACCCTGGCGGCGGCCTTGCCCCTGCCGGCGTTGGTGGAGCAGTCATTAAGCGACCACTCCTCGCCGATCTTGGCGAGCTCGCCGTCAAGGCGTCGGCGGCGCCTGGTGGCCATCTCCGCGGTAGTGACGGAGCGGTCGAGCACCCACGCCGCGGCGATGTCCGGGTCGTTGCGGACCCATTCCGGCGCCACATCCATCTTGGCGAAAGCGGAGCGACGACCGGCATTGCGTCGGTCGTACCTCGCCTGCTGCCACGCCGCGTGCTCTGTCTCTGATACCACGGCCCGAGAGCCGGAGGCACCACCGTAACTGCCGCCTCCGAGGTAGTGGAGAATGCGGCCACGCGCCTTGGCGATCGCGGGCCGCAACTCCTCCTTTATCGAGCAGCGGTGCGTCATGGTGGCGAGGAGGGCCCGTCGATCCGCGCGTAGCGGCTGTGTGGCGGGGGCGACGCCGGCTCGTCCTTCATGCGGCGGAGGCGCTGGGGGGACGGCGGCTCCTGCTTCACGTGGCCGCCGATGTGGAGGCCGGGGTTGCGCGACGGGGACGCCGGCTCGTCCTTCACTTGCTGGAGTAGGGATGCCGGCTCCCGCTAACACGGACCCGCGGCGGGGACGGTGGCTCCTCCTTCACGTGCGCCCACTACTACACCCGACCACTATTAAGCCCCCTGAATCGCACACGACATCCAAAAACTGTGTGTTAGTGGCATCAGAGACGCTGCAAAAATAGAACCGTTTGCGGAAAAAATAATTGTGTACGATCGTATGTCCATCACGCACACCCAAAAAATTAAAACTGTATGCAACTGTATGCGACAGGGTTCATACAATTATTAAGAATAAAACGTATGTGACGACGTAACCTGTTGCACACGGACATTTCTCGGCGATCGTGGGCTAAAACTGGCAAACGGGTAGAGTTGCGGAATTGTGTGTGATGAAAACAACACATCGCATACAACCGCAGTAGCTAATCCGTATGCGATACAGTTCATACAGTTATTAGAGAGCAATTGTGCGTGATGCTTGAAGTTTCACAAACAACTATTTTCTTGAGAACGTCTGTAAAGATCACGATGCCTCATGTGTTTTTGGAGCCAAAATCGCATACAGGTAATCTTTCTGAAACGTGCGTGATTGTCATCCGTATAAATATATTCTCAGAAGCGGTAGTTGACTCTCACAAAAAAAGAGACATTGAGTACGAAAATAAGATAGAAAATCATCAAATAATACTCCACGCGATCCAGTTCATTACATAATATTTATATATATCATCACACATATATACGTGTGATGATAATCATTCCTACAATATATATATATATATATATATATATATATATATATATATATATATATATATATATATATATATATATATAATTTAAGGATAAATTAACTTAAATTCAATAATCCCTCCTGAAGGCCCTTCCACAGACTCCCCGGTGTGCATCGGCTTCCCAGCGCAGAGGGAGTTGGCCTCCTCCTCCGCCTCGCACTCCGCGACGTACTTTGTGGAGGCTTCCCGGCGGGCGTAGGCCTCTGACTCGCCCAGTGAAGTCTGCGCATGCAGCCACTCCTTCTCGGTGGCCTCCTCAACGTGATCCTGGCACCACCATGCCGCTCTGAGGCGGCTCCCGCCTTTGGCCCTCATGGTGACGGAGCGGCAGTATTCGTCGACCTCCATCACGCGCGCACGCGCCTCCCACCATAGCTCCAGCTCTTTCACCTTCCAGGCGGCCTCAGCCGCTGCTACTTGTGAGCTGCGTTGGGATTTTCCCCGAAGAGGAGAGGAGATGCAGTACAGTAGAGATAAGTATTTCCCTCAGTGAGAACCAAGGTTATCGAACCAGTACGAGAATCACACAAAGCCTCGTGAATAGCACCTGCACACACAAAAGCAAATACTTGTACCCAACGCGAGCAAGAGGGTCGTCAATCCCCTTGAACTCGTTACTTGCAAGGATAAAATCATATAGTGGTAGATAGATAAATTGCAAAATAAAAGAAATAAAATAGCAGCAAGTATATTTATGTTTTCTTTTTATGTTTAAAGTAGACCCGGGGGTCATAGTTTTCACTAGAGGCTTCTCTGTCGAACACATAGAATCCGGTGGATAGACAAATTACTCTTGGGCAATCGATAGAAAAGTGCATAGTTATGACGATATTGAAGGCAATGATCATGTATATAGGCATCACGTCCGAGACAAGTAGACCGACTCCTGCCTGCATCTACTACTATTACTCCACCTATTGACCGCTATCCAGCATGCATCTAGGGTATTAAGTTAATGAAAACGAAGTAAAGCCTTAAGCAAGATGACATGATATAGACAAAGTAAACCCAATCAATATGAATAAACCCCGTCGTTTTACCCTTAATGGCAACAATACAAATACGTGTCTTGTCCCCTACTTTGTCACTGGGATATAGAGCACCGAAAGATTGAACCCATTACAAAGCACCTCTCCCGCTGAAGATAAATCAATCTAGTTGGCCAAACCAAACGGATAGATCGGAGAGAAATACAAAGCTATAAAAATCATGCATAATAAAGTTCAAAAAATACTCAATTACTTCTCATGAATATTCAGATCATAAACCCATAATTCATCGGATCTCAACAAACACACTGCAAAAGAAGATTACATCGAATAGAACTCCAAGAAGATCGAGGAGAACGTTGTATTGAAGATCAAAGAGAGAGAAGAAGCCATCTAGCTACTAGATATGGACCCGTAGGTCTGTGGTGAACTACTCACACATCATCGATAGGGCAGCAAGGTTGATGTAGAAGCCCACCGTGATCGATTCCCCCTCCGGCAGGGTGCCGGAAAAGGCCTCCAGATGGGATCGCGGAAGAACGAAAGCTTGCGGCAGCGAAAACGTTATTTTGTCGGGTGATACGTCTCCAACGTATCTATAATTTTTGATTGTTCCATGCTATTATAGTATCAATCTTGAATGTTTTATATGCAATTATATGACATTATATATCATTTTTTGGGACTAACCTATTAACCCAGTGCCCAGTGCCAATTGATGTTTTCTGCTTGTTTTTGCCTTTTTAGAAAATCATTATCAAAAAGTGTCCAAACGAGAAAAAAAATCTTTGGATTAATTTTTTCTGGACCAGAAGAGAGCCCGGAAGCTTCGGGAGAAGACCAGAAGAGCCACGAGGAGGCGGCAAGCCTGGAGGGTGATACGTCTCCAACGTATCTATAATTTTTGATTGTTCCATGCTATTATAGTATCAATCTTGGATGTTTTTATATGCAATTATATATCATTTTTTGGGACTAACCTATTAACCCAGTGCCTAGTGCCAGTTGCTGTTTTCTGCTTGTTTTTGGCTTTTCAGAGAAAGAATACCAAATGAAGTCCAAATGCCACGAAACTTTTTGGAGATTTTTTTCTGGACAAAAGAAACCTGGGAAGCTTCGGGAGGAGGCCAGAAGCCTCACGGAGGCTTCACAAGGCACTAGGGCGCGCCCCAGGGGGGGCGCGCCGTGCTACCTTGTGGGGCCCACGTGACTCCGTTTGACCTAATTCCACTTCTATAAATTCACAAATATTGGGAAACCCCCAGAGAGCCAGAAGAGAAAACCTTTTTGCCGCCGCAAGCCTCTGTTCTTCCGCGATCCCATCTGGAGGCCTTTTTCGGTACTCTGCCGGAGGGGGAATCGATCACGGAGGGCTTCTACATCAACCTTGCTGCCCTTCCGATGATGTGTGAATAGTTTACCACAGACCTACGGGTCCATAGCTAGTAGCTAGATGGCTTCTTCTCTCTCTTTGATCTTCAATACAATGTTCTCCTCAATGTTTTTGGAGTTCTATCCGATGTAATCTTCTTTTGCGGTATGTTTGTTGGGATCCGATAAATTGTGAGTTTATGATCAGATTATTCATGAGAAATATTTGAGTCTTCTCTGAACTCTTTTATGCATGATTGTTATAGCTTTGTATCTCTCTCTGATCTATCGGTTTAGTTTGGCCTACTAGATTGATTTATCTTGCAATGGGAGAGGTGCTTTGTGTTGGGTTCAATCTTACGGTGCTCAATCCCAGTGACAGAAAGGGACATGACACGTATTTGTATTGTTGCCATTAAGGATAAGAAGATGGGGTTTATTCATATTGCTTGAATTTGCTTCTCTACATCATGTCATCTTGCTTAAGGCGTTACTCTGTTTCATACTTAACACCCTAGATGCATGCTGGATAGCGGTCGATGGGTGGAGTAATAGTAGTAGATGCAGGCAGGAGTCGGTCTACTTGTCTCAGACGTGATGCCTATATACATGATCATTGCCATGAATCTGTCATAATTATTTGCTTTTCTATCAATTGCCCAACAGTAATTTACTTACCCACCGTATGTTTATGTGCTCAAGAGAGAAGCCTCTAGTGAAAACTATGGTCCCTGGGTCTATCTTTATTATATAAAAAACCTAAAAATACCTTGCTGCAATTTATTTACTTTTATTTTAATTACTAGTTTAGTTTATCTATTTACCTCGATAAGATTTAATCCTTGCAAATAACTGCTAAGAGGATTGACAACCCTCTTATTTGCGTTGGGTGCAAGTGTTTGCTCTTGTGTGTGCAGGTGCGCTTAATGGAATTTTGCTTGGTTCTCCTACTGGATTGATAACCTTGGTTCTTAACTGAGGGAAATACTTATCTCTACTGTACTGCATCATCCTCTCCTCTTCGGGGAAACGCAGACTACAAGTAGCAGAGGGCGCGCCCAGGGGGGTAGGGCGCGCCCCCCAGGCTTGTGGGCCCCTCGGTGCACCTCTTGACCAAATTACAACGCTATAAATTCCCAAATATTCCAAAACCAACAGGAAGCCAGAAGAGAAAACCTTTCCGCCGCCGCAAGCCTCTGTTCTTCCGCGATCCCATCTGGAGGCCTTTTCCGGTACTCTGCCGGAGGGGGAATCGATCACGGAGGGCTTCTTCAGCAACCTTGCTGCCCTTCCGATGATGTGTGAGTAGTTTACCACAGACCTAAGGGTCCATAGCTAGTAGTTACATGGCTTATTCTCTCTCTTTGATCTTCAATACCATGTTCTCCTCGATGTTCTTGGAGTTCTATCCGATGTAATCTTCTTTTGCGGTGTGTTTGTTGGGATCCGATGAATTGTGAGTTTATGATCAGATTATTTATGAGAAATATTTGAGTCTTCTTTGAACTCTTTTATGCATGATTATTATAGCTTTGTATTACTCTCTGATCTATCGATTTGGTTTGGCCTACTAGATTGATTTGTCTTGCAATGGGAGATGTGCTTTGTGATGGGTTCAATCTTGCGGTGCTCAATCCCAGTGACAGAAGGGGACATGACATGTATTTGTATTGTTGCCATTAAGGATAAAAAGATGGTGTTTAATCATATTGCTTGAGTTTACTTTGTCTACATCATGCCATCTTGCTTAAGGCGTTACTATGTTTCATACTTAATACCATAGATGCATGCTGGATAGCGGTCGATGGGTGGAGTAATAGTAGTAGATGCAGGCAGGAGTCGGTCTACTTGTCTCGGACGTGATGCCTATTGTTGGAAATATGCCCTAGAGGCAATTAATAAAGTGTTTATTATTATCATATTTCCCCGTTCATGATAATGGTTTATTATTCATGCTAGAATTGTATTGACCGGAAACTTAATACATGTGTGAATAGATAAACAAATACTGAGTCCCTAGTAAGCCTCTACTAGACTAGCTCGTTGATCAAAAGATGGTCAAGATTTCCTGACCATGGACATGAGTTGTCATTTGATAACGGGATCACATCATTAGGAGAATGATGTGATGGACTTGACCCAACCGTCAGCATAGCATATGATCGTTCAGTTTAATGCTATTGCTTTCACTATGTCAAATACACGTTCCTCTGACCATGAGATCATGCAACTCCCGGATACCGTAGGAATACTTTGGGTGTATCAAACGTCACAACGTAACTGGGTGATTATAAAGGTGCACTACAGGTATCTCCGAAAGTGTTTGTTGAGTTGGCATGGATCAAGATTGGGATTTGTCACTCCGACTATCGGAGAGGTATCTCTGGGCCCTCTCGGTAATACAGCATCACAGAAGCCTTGCAAGCACCGTGACTAAAGAGTTAGTTGCAAGATGATGTATTACGGAACGAGTAAAGAGACTTGCCGGTAACGAGATTGAACTAGGTATTGGATACCGACGATCGAATCTCGGGCAAGTAACATACCGCCGGACAAAGGGAACAACGTATGTTGTCATATGAGGTTCGCCGATAAAGATCTTCGTGGAATATGTAGGAACCAATATGAGCATCCAGGTTCCGCTGTTGGTTATTGACCAGAGAGTCGTCTCGGTCATGTCTACATCATTCCCGAACCCGTAGGGTCCGCACACTTAAGGTTCGAGGACGATATAGTATTATATGAGTTATGTGATTGGTGACCGAATGTTGTTAGGAGTCCCGGATGAGATCACGGACATGACGAGGAGTCTCGGAATGTCCGAGAGGTAAAGATTGATATATTGGAAGATAGTATTTGGCCTCCGGAAAAGTTCCGGAAGGTTCCGGATATTTATCGGAGTACCGAAGGGGTTACCGGAACCCCCCGGGGAGTAGCATGGGCCACATGGGCCTCATAGGGGAGGAACACCAGCCCACCAGGGGGCTGGCGCGCCCCCCCCATGAGGGGTCCGAATTGGGCTGGGGGTTTGGGGGCCGGCCCCCCCTTTCCTTCCCTCTCTCTCCCTCTCTCCCCACTCCTAGTAGGAGTAGGATTGGGGGGAGGGAGGCGCCACCACCAAGGGGAGTCCTAGTAGGACTCCTCCCCCCCTTGGTGCGCAGCCCCTTGGCTGCCTCCTCCCCCCTCCCTCCTTTATATACAGAGGAGGGGCACCCCTTGGAGACACACAATTGTCCCATAGCCGTGTGCGGTGCCCCGATCTCCATTTTCCACCTCGGTCATATTCGGAGAGCTTAGGCGAAGCCCTGCCGGAATCACTTCACCGTCACCGTTGCCACGCCGTCGTGCTGACGGAACTCATCTACTACCTCGACGTCTTGCTGGATCAAGAAGGCGAGGAACGTCACCGAGCTGCACGTGTGTAGAACTCGGAGGTGCCGTACGTTCGGTACTCGATCGGTGGAGCTCGAAGGATTGTTCGACTACATCAACCGCGTTGTGAGACGCTTCCGCTAACGGTCTACGAGGGTACGTAGACACACTCCCCCCTTCTCGTAGCGATGCATCTCCATGGATAGATCTTGCGTGAGCGTAGGAATTTTTTTGAAATTACATGCTTCGTTCCCCTACAGTGGCATCCGAGCCAGGTCTATGCGTAGATGTGATTTGCACGAGTAGAACACAAACGAGTTGTGGGCGTGGGTGTATACATATTGCTTGCCATTACTAGTTGATACGTGAGTCGGCGGTATTGTGAGATGAAGCGGCCCGGACCGACATTACGCGTACGCTTACGCGAGATAGGTTTCACCGCTACGTGCACTCGTTGCATAAAGGTGACTCGCGGGTGTCTGTCTCTCTCACTTTAGTTGAATCGGTTTCAATGAAGAGGGTTCTTTTAGAAGATCAAAAAGCAATCACTACACCACGCTGTGGTTTTGCGTAGGTAAGAACGGTTCTTGCTAACCCGTAGCAGCCACGTAAAACTTGCAACAACAAAGTAGAGGACGTCTAACTTGTTTTTGCAGGGTATGCTGGTGATGTGATATGGCAAAGACATGATGTGATATAAGTTGTTGTATGAGATGATCATGTTTTGTAAAGTTATCAGGCAACCGGCAGGAGCCTTATGGTTGTCTCTTTATTGTATGCAATGCCAACGCTATGTAATTGCTTTACTTTACCGCTATGAGTTAGCAGTAGTAGTAGTAGCAATAGCCGGCGAGACGACCACGACGCTGCGATGGAGATCAAGGTGTCACGACGCTACAATGGAGATCAAGGTGTCAACCCGGTGACGATGGAGATCATGACGGTGCTTTGCTGATGGAGATCAAAGGCACAAGACGTTGATGGCCATATCATGTCACATATATTGAATTGCATGTGATGTTAATCCTTTTATGCATCTTATTTTGCTTAGGACGACGGTAGCATTATAAGATGATCCCTTCAGTAAATTTCAAGATAAGTGTTCTCCCCTAGTATGCACCGTTGCGAAGGTTCGACGCTTCTAAGCACCACGTGATGATCGGGTGTGATGGATTCTTTCGTTCGCATACAACGGGTGTAAGTCAGTTTTACACACGCAGAATACTTGGGTTAAACTTGACGAGCCTAGCATATACAGATATGGCCTCGGAACACAAGAGACTGAAAGGTCGAACATGAGTCATATAGTAGATATGATCAACATGAAAGATGTTCACCATTGATAACTAATCCACCTCACGTGATGATCGGACGTGGTTTAGTTGATGTGGATCATGTTACACTTAGACAACTTGAGGGATGTTAATCTAAGTGGGAGTTCTTAAGTAATTTGATTAATTGAACTTCAAATTATCATGAACATAGTCTAAATAATCTTTGCAATTGTATGTTGTAGATCAATGGCCTGCGCTGTAGTTCCACTGAATTTTAATGCGTTCCTAGAGAAAGCTAAGTTGAAAGATGATGGAAGCAACTATGCGGACTGGGTCCGTAATCTGAGGATCATCCTCATTGCTGCACAGAAGGCTTATGTCCTTGATCCACCGCTAGGTGTCGCGCCCCCTCCCTCGTCTGTTGACGTTATGAACGCCTGGCAGACACGTGTTGATAACTACTCGATAGTTCAGTGTGCCATGCTTTACGGCTTAGAACCGGGGCTCCAAAGACGTTTTGAGCATCACGGAGCATATGAGATGTTCCAAGAGCTGAAACTTGTATTTCAAGCTCATGCCCGGGTCGAGAGATATGATGTCTCCGACAAGTTCTTTAGCTGTAAGATGGAGGAGAATAGTTCTGTCAGTGAGCATATACTCAAGATGTCTGGGTTGCATAACCGCTTGACTCAGTTGGGAGTTAATCTTCCAGATGATTCGGTTATTGACAGAATTCTCCAATCACTGCCACCAAGCTATAAGGGCTTTGTGATGAACTATAATATGCAAGGAATGGAAAAGTCTATTTCCGAGCTCTTCGCTATGCTCAAAGCTGCGGAGGTAGAAGTCAAGAAGGAGCATCAAGTGTTGATGGTA
Source organism: Elymus sibiricus (assembly GCA_039707655.1). Classification (NCBI taxonomy): domain Eukaryota; kingdom Viridiplantae; phylum Streptophyta; class Magnoliopsida; order Poales; family Poaceae; genus Elymus; species Elymus sibiricus. The sequence continues at coordinate 284,091,404 of CM077670.1, forward strand.
AAGAAGAGCACTAGTTTTCAAGAAGGGAAAGGGAAAGAAGGGGAACTTCAAGAAGAACAGCAAATCAGTTGCTGCTCCCACGAAGAAACCCAAGTCTGGACCCAAACCCGAGACTGAGTGTTTCTACTGCAAGGGGACTGGTCACTGGAAGCGGAACTGCCCCAAGTACTTGGCAGATAAGAAGGATGGCAACGTCAACAAAGGTATATTTGATATACATGTTATTGATGTGTACCTCACCAATGCTCGTAGTAGCACCTGGGTATTTGATACTGGTTCGGTTGCTCATATTTGTAACTCGAAACAGGAGCTACGGAATAAACGAAGATTGGCTAAGGACGAGGTGACGATGCGCGTCGGGAACGGTTCAAGAGTTGAAGTTATCGCCGTCGGCACGCTACCTCTAAATCTACCTTCGGGATTAGTTATGAACCTAAATAATTGTTATTTGGTGCCTGCGTTGAGCATGAACATTATATCTGGATCTTGTTTATTGCGAGACGGTTATTCATTTAAATCAGAGAATAAAGGTTGTTCTATTTTGATGAATAATATCTTTTATGGTCATGCACCACTTGTGAATGGTTTATTCTTGTTGAATCTCGATCGTGGTGATACTCACATCCATAATATTGATGCCAAAAGACGCAAAATTGATAATGATAGTACCACATATTTGTGGCACTGCCGCTTAGGTCATATCGGTGTTAAACGCATGAAAAACTCCATGCTGATGGACTTTTGGAATCACTTGACTATGAATCATTTGAGACGTGCGAACCATGCCTTATGGGCAAGATGACTAAAACTCCGTTCTCCGGAACAATGGAGCGAGCAACAGACTTGTTGGAAATAATACATACCGATGTATGCGGTCCAATGAGTATTGAGGCGCGCGGTGGATATCGTTATGTTCTCACGTTCACAGATGATTTGAGTAGATATGGTTATGTCTACTTAATGAAACATAAGTCTGAAACGTTTGAAAAGTTCAAAGAATTTCCGAGTGAAGTAGAGAACCATCGTAACAAGAAAATAAAGTTCTTACGATCTGATCGTGGAGGAGAATATTTGAGTTACGAGTTTGGCACTCACTTAAGACAATGTGGAATTGTTTCACAGTTAACGCCACCTGGAACACCACAGCGTAATGGTGTGTCCGAACGTCGTAATCGTACTCTATTGGATATGGTACGTTCTATGATGTCTCTTACCGATTTGCCACTATCGTTTTGGGGTTATGCATTAGAGACAGCTGCATTCACTTTAAATAGGGCACCGTTTAAATCCGTTGAGACGACACCGTATGAACTGTGGTTTGGAAAGAAACCTAAGCTGTCGTTTCTGAAAGTTTGGGGCTGCGATGCTTATGTCAAAAGGCTTCAGCCTGATAAGCTTGAACCCAAAGCGGATAAGTGCGTCTTCATAGGATACCCAAAAGAAACTGTTGGGTACACCTTCTACCACAGATCCGAAGGCAAAGTTTTCGTTGCTAAGAATGGATCCTTTCTAGAGAAGGAGTTTCTCTCGAAAGAAGTGAGTGGGAGGAAAGTAGAACTTGATGAGGGAATTGTACCTCCTCTAGATAGTAGTACGCCACAGAAAGAAATTTCTGTGACACCAACACAGACCAGAGAAGAAGATAATGATGATGATCATGATACTTCGGAGCAAGTTGCTATTGAACCTCGAAGGTCAACCAGGACACGTTCCGCACCAGAGTGGTACGGAAATCCAATCTTGGAGGTTATGTTGTTAGACAACGGTGAACCTTCGAATTATGAAGAAGCTATGGCAAGCCCGGATTCCGAGAAATGGCTTGAGGCCATGAAATCCGAGATAGGATCCATGTATGAGAACAAAGTGTGGACTTTGGTAGACTTGCCCGATGAATGGCGAGCTATTGAAAATAAATGGATCTTTAAGAAGAAGACGGACGCTGATGGTAATATCACCGTCTATAAAGCTCGACTTGTTGCTAAAGGTTATCGACAAGTTCAAGGAGTTGACTACGATGAGACTTTCTCACCCGTAGCGATGCTAAAGTCTGTCAGAATTATGTTAGCAATTGCCGCGTTTTATGATTATGAAATCTGGCAAATGGACGTCAAAACGGCATTCCTTAATGGATTCCTTAAGGAAGAATTGTATATGATGCAGCCGGAAGGTTTTGTCGATCCTAAAGGCGCTAACAAAGTATGCAAGCTCCAGCGATCCATCTATGGACTGGTGCAAGCATCTCGGAGCTGGAATACTCGCTTTGATGAAGTGATCAAAGCGTTTGGGTTTATACAAACTTATGGAGAAGCTTGTATTTACAAGAAAGTGAGTGGGAGCTCTATGGCATTTCTCATATTATATGTAGATGACATATTGTTGATGGGAAATGACATAGAATTTCTGGAAAGCATAAAGGGTTATTTGAACAAAAGTTTTTCGATGAAGGTTCTTGGAGAAGCTGCTTACATATTAGGCATCAAGATCTATAGGGATAGATCAAGACGCCTCATTGGACTTTCACAAAGCACATACCTTGACAAGATTTTGAAGAAGTTCAAAATGGATCAGTCAAAGAAATGGTTCTTGCCTGTATTGCAAGGTATGAGATTGAGTAAGACTCAATGCCCGACCACGGCAGAAGATAAAGAGAAGATGAGTGTCATCCCCTATGCTTCAGCCATAGGCTCTATTATGTATGCCATGCTGTGTACCAAACCTGATGTGTGCCTCGCTATAAGCTTGGTGGGGAGGTACCAAAGTGATCCAGGAGTAGATCACTGGACAGCGGTCAAGAATATCCTGAAGTACCAGAAAAGGACCAAGGACATGTTTCTCGTTTATGGAGGTGACAAAGAGCTCGTCGTAAAGGGTTACGTCGATGCTAGCTTTGACACAGATCCAGATGACTCTAAGTCACAATCTGGATACGTATTTATTCTTAATGGTGGAGCGGTCAGTTGGTGCAGTTCCAAGCAAAGCGTCGTGGCGGGATCTACATGTGAGGCGGAATACATAGCTGCTTCCGAAGCAGCAGATGAAGGAGTCTAGATGAAGGAGTTCATATCCGATCTAGGTGTCATACCTAGTGCATCGGGTCCAATGACTATCTTATGTGACAACATTGGAGCAATTGCTATAGCAAAGGAGCCCAGGTTTCACAAGAGAACCAAGCATATAAAGCGTCGCTTCAACTCCATTCGGAATTTGATTAAGGATGGAGACATAGAGATTTGCAAAGTACACACGGATCTGAATGTGGCAGACCCGTTGACTAAACCTCTTCCACGAGCAAAACATGATCAGCACCAGAATGCGATGGGTGTTAGATTCATTACAATGTAATTGACTCTAGTGCAAGTGGGAGACTGTTGGAAATATGCCCTAGAGGCAATTAATAAAGTGTTTATTATTATCATATTTCCCCGTTCATGATAATGGTTTATTATTCATGCTAGAATTGTATTGACCGGAAACTTAATACATGTGTGAATAGATAAACAAATACTGAGTCCCTAGTAAGCCTCTACTAGACTAGCTCGTTGATCAAAAGATGGTCAAGATTTCCTGACCATGGACATGAGTTGTCATTTGATAACGGGATCACATCATTAGGAGAATGATGTGATGGACTTGACCCAACCGTCAGCATAGCATATGATCGTTCAGTTTAATGCTATTGCTTTCACTATGTCAAATACACGTTCCTCTGACCATGAGATCATGCAACTCCCGGATACCGTAGGAATACTTTGGGTGTATCAAACATCACAACGTAACTGGGTGATTATAAAGGTGCACTACAGGTATCTCCGAAAGTGTTTGTTGAGTTGGCATGGATCAAGATTGGGATTTGTCACTCCGACTATCGGAGAGGTATCTCTGGGCCCTCTCGGTAATACAGCATCACAGAAGCCTTGCAAGCACCGTGACTAAAGAGTTAGTTGCAAGATGATGTATTACGGAACGAGTAAAGAGACTTGCCGGTAACGAGATTGAACTAGGTATTGGATACCGACGATCGAATCTCGGGCAAGCAATATACCGCCGGACAAAGGGAACAACGTATGTTGTCATATGAGGTTCACCGATAAAGATCTTCGTGGAATATGTAGGAACCAATATGAGCATCCAGGTTCCGCTGTTGGTTATTGACCAGAGAGTCGTCTCGGTCATGTCTACATCATTCCCAGACCCGTAGGGTCCGCACACTTAAGGTTCGATGACGATATAGTATTATATGAGTTATGTGATTGGTGACCGAATGTTGTTCGGAGTCCCGGATGAGATCACGGACATGACGAGGAGCCTCGGAATGTCTGAGAGGTAAAGATTGATATATTGGAAGATAGTATTTGGCCTCCGGAAAAGTTCCGGAAGGTTCCGGATATTTATCGGAGTACCGGAGGGGTTACCGGAACCCCCCGGGGAGTAGCATGGGCCACATGGGCCTCATAGGGGAGGAACACCAGCCCACCAGGGGGCTGGCGCCCCCCCCCCCATGAGGGGTCCGAATTGGGCTGGGGGTTTGGGGGCCGGCCCCCCCTTTCCTTCCCTCTCTCTCCCTCTCTCCCCACTCCTAGTAGGAGTAGGATTGGGGGGAGGGAGGCGCCACCACCAAGGGGAGTCCTAGTAGGATTCCTCCCCCCCCTTTGTGCGCAGCCCCTTGGCTGCCTCCTCCCCCCTCCCTCCTTTATATACGGAGGAGGGGCACCCCTTGGAGACACACAATTGTCCCATAGTCGTGTGCGGTCCCCCGATCTCCGTTTTCCACCTCGGTCATATTTTCGGAGAGCTTAGGCGAAGCCCTGCCGGAATCACTTCACCATCACCGTCGCCACGTCGTCGTGCTGACGTAACTCATCTACTACCTCGATGTCTTGCTGGATCAAGAAGGCGAGGAACGTCACGGAGCTGCACGTGTGTAGAACTCGGAGGTGCCGTACGTTCGGTACTCGATCGGTGGAGCTCGAAGGATTGTTCGACTACATCAACCGCGTTGTGAGACGCTTCCGCTAACGGTCTACGAGGGTACGTAGACACACTCCCCCCTTCTCGTAGCGATGCATCTCCATGGATAGATCTTGCGTGAGCGTAGGATTTTTTTTGAAATTACATGCTTCGTTCCCCTACACCTATATATATGATCATTGCCATGAGTCCGTCATAATTATTTGCTTTTCTATCAATTGCCCAACAGTAATTTGTCTACCCACCGTATGCTATGTGTTCGAGAGAGAAGCCTCTAGTGAAAACTATGGCCCCCCGGGTCTACTTTATCATATAAAAAAACCTTGCAGCAATTTATTTACTTTTATTTTTATTAGTATTTTAGTTTATCTATTTACCTCGATAAGATTTAATCCTTGCAAATAACCGCTAAGAGGATTGACAACCCTCTTATTTGCGTTGGGTGCAAGTGTTTGCTGATACGTCCATTTTGCATCATGTTTTACTACTGTTATTTATAGTGTTTTTAATCATTATAACACTTTTTGGAGCAATTCTAATGCATTTTCTCTCTTAATATGTAAGATTCACACAAGGAGGGAGAATGACGGCAGCTGGAATTCTGCACCTGAAAAAGCTATGTCAAGATACCTATTCTGCACATCTCCAAATGAGCTGAAATTCCACGGAGAATTATTTTGGAATAAATAAAAAATACTGGAAGCAAAAAGTACTAGATGGGGCCACCCAGGTTCCCACGAGGCACCAGGGCGCGCCACCCCCCCAAGCGCGCCCTGGTACCTCGTGGGGCCCCTGGCCATCCTCTGGCCCCCATTTTCTGGTATATAAGTCATTTTGCCCTAGAAAAAGTAAGGAGAAGACTTTTGGGACTGTGCGCCGCCGTCTCGAGGCGGAACTTGGGCAGGAGCACTTTTGCTCTCCGGCGGAGCGATTCTGCCGGGGATACTTCCCTCCGGGAGGGGGAAATCGTCGCCATCGACATCACCAACAACCCTCTCATCATGGGAGGGCCAATCTTCATCAACATCTTCACCAGCACCATCTCATCTCAAACCCTAGTTCATCTCTTGTATTCAATCTTTGTCTCAAAACCTCAGATTGGTACCTGTGGGTTGCTAGTAGTGTTGATTACATCTTGTAGTTGATGCTAGTTGGTTTATTTGGTGGAAGATTATATGTTCAGATCTAATATGCTATTTAATACCCCTCTGATATTGGGCATGATGATGATTTGTGAGTAGTTACTTTTGTTCTTGGGGACATGGGAGAAGTCTTGTCATAAGTAATCATGTGAACTTGGTATTCGTTCGATATTTTGATGATATGTATGTTGTTGATTCTCTTAGTGGTGTCATGTGAATGTCGACTACATGACACTTCACCATCTTTGGGCCTAAGGGAATGCATTGTGGAGTAGTAATTAGATGATGGGTTGCTAGAGTGACAGAAGCTTAAACCCTAGTTTATGCGTTATTCCGTAAGGGGCTGATTTGGATCCATATGTTTAATGCTATGGTTAGAGTTATCTTAATTCTTCTTTCATAGTTGCGGATGCTTGCGAGAGGGGGTAATCATAAGTGGGAGGCTTGTTCAAGTAATAATAGCACCCAAGCACCGGTCCACCCACATATCAAATTATCAAAGTAGCGAACGCGAATCAAACCAACATGATGAAAGTGACTAGATGAAATTCCCATGTGTCCTCGAGAATGTGTTGCTTAATATAAGAGATCGTTCCGGCTTGTCCTTTGCTATAAAAAGGATTGGGCCACCTTGCGGCACTCTTTGTTACTATTGCTACTTGTCACTTATTACAAATTATCTTGCTATCAAACTACTTGTTACCGATAATTTCAGTGCTTGCAGAAAATACCTTGCTGAAAACCGCTTGTCATTTCCTTCTGCTCCTCGTTGGGTTCGACACTCTTACTTATCGAAAGGACTACGATTGATCCCCTATACTTGTGGGTCATCATTTGTTCTTGTGTGTGCAGGTGCGCTTAACAAAATTTTGCTTGGTTCTCCTACTGGATTGATAACCTTGGTTCTTAACTGAGGGAAATACTTATCTCTACTATACTGCATCATCCTCTCCTCTTCGGGGAAATTCCAACGCAGACTACAAGTAGCAGGAAGAATTTCTGGCGCCGTTGTCGGGGAGACATCATCACAATTACCAAGTACCTTCGCAAAAACTATCATCCACTTGCATTTACTTTATTTGCCTTTTATTTGCATTTGCCTCTCATTTTCATCTCCCCACTTCTAATTTTTTTTTACAAAAACACAATTTTTTTTGCTTGTTTACTAGTTCACTTGTTTGCTTCACCACTATGGCTAGTTCTTCGCTTGTTACTATTACCCCTGAAAATGAAGTGCTTAATTTTAAACAAAGGGGAGGAGAAAATTTAAAAGATGCTTGGTATAGGATTTGCGATGCTCAAAATAGATCAACTCATAAGCAATCCACTACCGTTCTTCTTCATAATTTTTATGTGGGAATTACTACTTGGTATAGATTTGTGCTTGACACTATTACCGGAGGGAATTTCTTGATGTGTCCCACTTCGGATGTGTGACTCCCCCAGCCCAACCGTGCACTAATCATACACGCAAATGCACACGATCAAGCCTAAGGACTCACAGGAAGATATCACAACACAACTCTAAACACAAATAAAAGTCATACAAGCTTTATATTACAAGCCCGGGGCCTCGAGGGCTCGAATACATAAGCTTGCGCATACAAGCGTCAGCGGAAACAACATAATATCTGAGTACAGACACAAATTTAAACAAGTTTGCCTTAAGAAGGCTAGCATAACAACGACACTAATCGAAAAGGCGCAGGCTTCCTGCCTGGGAGCCTCCGAATCTACTCCTGGTCGTCGGGGATCTCCACGTCGTAGCAGTCTCCACCGGAAGTGTACTAGCAGTCGTCGGCGGTAGCAGCTGGCTCCTGGGATCCGTCATCTGGTCGCAGCAATCGGGTATGGGGGAAAAGAGTAGCAAAGCAACTGTGAGTACTCATCCAAAGTACTCGCAAGACTGACATTAGAACTATGCTAAGTATGCATCGGTATCAAAGGAATGGGGCTATATGTTTGGACTAAACTGCAGAAATGCTGGAACAGAGGGGGAAAGCCTAGCCTATCTAAGACTAGCATCTTCAGCGGTCTTACAGCATAAGAAGAGTGCAGATTAGTACATAATTAAAGTAGCAAGCATGTTGTGATAAAGCCTAGAGATCCTTCCTCGACTCCCTGCGAGAAAGCGATCCCGGAGCTTACAGTTAATTAAAAGTATCCAGTTCAAGTAGTAGTAGATCGGGATACAACACTGAGCGTCCTGTTACCGTGGACACGGCTATTCGAATAGATAACTTCCCTGCAGGGGTGCACTACTGTTACCCAGCACGCTCGATTACATCTGGCCGGATACACTTGCTGGGTAATACCCGGCCTCGGGTAATCGACACGACGTAGTCCTACCTAGGCTCAGCAGAGAGGTCCCCGCCGGTCTACATCCTAAGCGCTCAGGGGTCTTGGGCCATCGCCATGTGCACTCCGGGTCGTTGTGAGGACGATGGATACCAGCGCCAACGGCATGATCCGACCGTGCCACAATGCTGAACTGGACATCTGACAAAGCTTTCGGCTGATACATACGGCGCCGAGGGTCCCATAACCATTATCCCACGTGGTGGTAGTGCGTATAGGGCCAACGACCCACTCAGATCAAATACTCAAATCCATTAACGTGTTATTAGGAGCTCGCGGTGACGATCAGTACTCCTGTCGTCCCGTCTCGAGGAAGTGCAACAAGGGCCAGGCCCATCCCTCTCTAGGGCGGTCTCTGCCTGCCCGGCCGCGCCTCGTAATTATCTCGCGGGTACCCTCACGGTCAACCCGACTTCACATCTCTCGCGGGTACCCCTCGGGGTTGACCCGACTTTTCCCGGGGACTGTAGTAAAAGTAGGGTATCCGTGTGTTCATCACATCAAGGGGGAATCCGAGGAATCACCCTCGATGGATTCCTACTCGATGTAATCCATCAAGGAGAACCAGGAGGAATCACCCTCGATGGGTCCACGCTTGAGGGGTTGCACGACAGAGTCATCATCGGGAAGGGGAGAGCGAGGAATCACCCTCGGCAATCACCACCGATGTGATATACTATAGAGATATCATCGGGAGTGCAATACGAGGTATCACCCTCGGCACTCGATATTAGCCCTGCAGAGTCGTACAACTAAGGGGGTTGTGTGCGGTGATGTGACGGTATCGGCACTTCGATCACAATGATCGAGGTACTGGTAACAAAGCGGGGCAACAAGGACAAGGGTAGGGGTCACTGATGGCTCTATAACCAACCTATTCTAAGCACTTTAGGATGACAGGTATAATAGCAACAGCAGGTTACAAAAGCAGGCTATGCAGCGGAATAGGAGCAAGCAATTACAGTAGCAAAGTCTAATGCAAGCATGAGGGAGAAGGAGTAGGCGATATAGAAATGATCAAGGGGGTTTTGCTTGCCTGGAAGCTCTGCTGAAAGGGGCTGGTCGTCGACGACGTAGTTGTACTCAGGAGGGTCGTCAGCAGTCTCGGGGTCTATCGGGAGAGAAGGAGGGGGAAGAAACAATAAATACAAGCAACAAATGCAATCACAGATGCATGGCATGGCAGCACGCTATTCGAGGAGTACCCAAATGCAGTACTACGCAAGTTAGTCGGAGCGGGAAACATCTGGAGGTGTTTTACCAGCTCCGGGCAATTATCGGACAGACGAATCGGAGGGAAAAGTTTCATGTTCATCATGTTAGAGAGGTGTGGCAGCTATGTGGGTGGCATATTCGGATTCTTCATATTTTTCTGATCGTTTTTCTATAAATTATTTTCATCCGAGTTACGATTTATTTTTTATGATTTTTCAAAGTTCTAAACAATTTCTAGAATTATTTTAATTATTTAATTTAGAATTATCCGAAACAGTGACAGGTGACGTCATCATGACGTCAGTGTGATGTCAGCGGGTCAACCGGCTGACCAGAGTCAAACCTGACCAGTGGGTCCCACTGGTCAGTGACTCACCTAATTAAACAGAGGTTAATTTAATCTAATTAAGTTAATTAACAGGTGGGCCCGCACTGTCAGTGACTAATTAGACTAATTAATTTTTATTTAAACTTAAACCGGTTTAATTAATCGCGGGACCCACATGTCAGTGACTGTGGATGCCCAGTCAGCACCGTTGACAGGTCAACCCAGTCAACCACCGTTGACTGGTCAACCCAGTCAACGGGGCCAGTGGGACCCAGCAGTCAGTGGCACAGGGGCCCCACTTGTCGGGCCACGTCGGCGTCGTCGGCGCCGTCGCCGGAATCACACCGGCGACCAAATCCGCGGCGGCGCGCGTCGGACGTCGTCGGAAATCGCGCACAGGGAACCGTTCGCCGCGTTTTTGGGCGCGTTCGAAAGCTACGGCTGCACCACGTCGATCTGTGGCGGTCTCGATGGCTGGGGTGGTCGGAGCGGAGTGCTACGACGTCGCCGGCGGCGAGATCCTCGTGCAAGCTACGGGATCGGCGTTTCAGCGCGCAAGCGAGCAAAAGAAGAGGCTGGCGAGGTCCTACGCGATGCGGCGGGTTCAACGGGCACTAGCCCGAGACCAAATGGTCATTGGAGCCTCGCCGGCGACGTGCTCCGCGGAGGCGAGCTCGGGCACGACAGGGACGACGGCTAGGGGTCGACCGAGAGGCGAAGAGGAGAGGGGAGAGGTAGAGCTGCTCACTGTGACCCTGTAGAGGAGCAAAGTGAGCTCGGGGAGGGGTTGACGGCAGCGAATCGACGCGGCGATCACCGGCGTCCGAGAGGGGAAGGCGAGCCCGTGCAGCTCGATGTAGGGGCGCCCGGCTTCGGCTAGTCGGTGCAGCCGACGTGGTCGAGGATGGCGAGGACGGCAGACATGTCGGGGAGGCAATCGGGAGGCGGTGACTGTGTGGTCTATGGAGGCGCCGCCATTGCTGCGTCGGGAGAGGTGAGAGAGAGCGAGGGAGGGGAAGATGGGTGGCTAGGGTTTGTCTGGGGAGCTCGGGGTAGTCCTAATCCCCACGGGGCGCCGTCGGATGGTCGACAACGGCCGCATCCGTGCGTGGACGGCTGCGCGCGCGCGCCAGCGCCATGGCTTTCGGCCAGCGGAAGGAAGGTGAAGGCCCTGTCGGGCTGGGCCGAATTGCACTGTGCACTGGAAGCCCAAGTGTACAGTGGCCCGTTGCTCTTTTTCTTTTTCTTTTCTAATTTGTTTATTGCTTTTCTGTTTTGTAAAATATTTGGCCACTATTACACTTTTGTAAAACATGTGATTTAGCCACAAAAATACAGTGCACTTTCTAGCTCTGCCATAAAATGGTTTGGTGATAATATGATTTCATTTTAATTTTAAGTAAATAAAATTAAATTAAATGAGGTTGTTTTGGGTACTGTTTTGGTTGCTTGGGTCATATTGGGAATTTGAATAATGTTGATTTTATTTTTATAATTGCTTTGGGAATATTTGCAAAATTATGAGCTATTTAGTTTACAATTTTGAACAACTTTTAAATCCACTTTAAATTTGAATTCTCAATTTGAATTGGAATTTGAAATGAGATATAATCTAAATGATGACCAAGCATTGTTAAGCATGGTGACTTGGCATTATCAGAGGGTGATCGCTGTAGCTTTTACATGGGGATGTTACAATTCTCCCTCACTACAAGAAATCTCGTCCCGAGATTTAAAGGGTGGAGTAAGGAGTATCTTCGGGTGAACGAACCTTTGCAAGGTCGATTATCTGGGGGACAACTCAGGGGATGTGGCAGGAAGTATCTCTCGAATTGAGCTTAAGTAAAACATCGAGAGCAAAGTAAGAAGGTACAACAAGAAGTTTCAAGCGGATAGGCAATCGTTCGATGCCTGAAACAGAGTGTGAGAGGGGTTCAGAGCAACGGAAATAAGTGTTGCGTCTGATACCAGCATAGATCCTCTCCAGGAAGGTGGCTCGCGGAAATTCATACGAAGTCAAGCGTGAGTGATATCTTGGAAACAGGGAGGTACATGAGAGTCAGGTTTTTGATCCTGTTGAACTGTGGTGAGTGTGGATTAAGAGTCAGAAAGGTGGTGACATCTTCCGCGGTCACGACAACCAGACGTGTCCGAGGAAAGTCTGTCAGCTATGTCGGCAACAACGTCGGTACCAAGGGCGGGGAACAAAGAGAACCATTTTCCTGCTCGTTAAAACGAGGCGGACCAATAGGCAAGGTTCTCGTCCATCGATGGTTACCGGAATGTCATCAACAATAGTGACAAGGTTTTATTTGGGGGTGTTGACTTAGGCAGGGAATTATCACTGCCCAGACAAAGACAAATCATCAGAAAGGTTAAACAGACCGATGGAAAGGAAAATATGATTATACACAACTATTAGGTGTATATCCTTCCCAAGGAAAAGCAGAGCATGATATACATGGAAAGGAATAATTGCAGATAATCCAGCTCTCCGGGTGGATGTGATCACGAGAACCTAATGTTAGAGTTAGCAAAATCATTTAACCCGAAAAGGAGGGAGATCAGAGTCCCAGAGTAAAGGTGAGGAATAAGAGATCCTAATACCACCCATTAGCGACGTGGGCCCGTAAGCCACACAGCGATGTTAGTAAAATCATTTTTCAAAGACTAGACTCAACTTCGGCCAAGGAGTTGGAAAGGGGCTTCCTACAGGCAGTCGGCTCTGATACCAACTTGTGACGCCCCCGGCCCGACCGTGCACTAATCATACACGCAAATGCACACGATCAAGCCTAAGGACTCACAGGAAGATATCACAACACAACTCTAAACACAAATAAAAGTCATACAAGCTTTATATTACAAGCCCGGGGCCTCGAGGGCTCGAATACATAAGCTTGCGCATACAAGCGTCAGCGGAAACAACATAATATCTGAGTACAGACACAAATTTAAACAAGTTTGCCTTAAGAAGGCTAGCATAACAACGACACTGATCGAAAAGGCGCAGGCCTCCTGCCTGGGAGCCTCCGAATCTACTCCTGGTCGTCGGGGATCTCCACGTCGTAGCAGTCTCCACCGGAAGTGTACTAGCAGTCGTCGGCGGTAGCAGCTGGCTCCTGGGATCCGTCATCTGGTCGCAGCAATCGGGTATGGGGGAAAAGAGTAGCAAAGAAACCGTGAGTACTCATCCAAAGTACTCGCAAGACTGACATTAGAACTATGCTAAGTATGCATCGGTATCAAAGGAATGGGGCTATATCTTTGGACTAAACTGCAGAAATGCTGGAACAGAGGGGAAAGCCTAGCCTATCGAAGACTAGCATCTTCAGCGGTCTTACAGCATAAGAAGAGTGCAAATTAGTACATAATTAAAGTAGCAAGCATGTTGTGATAAAGCCTAGAGATCCTTCCTCGACTCCCTGCGAGAAAGCGATCCCGGAGCTTACAGTTAATTAAAAGTATCCAGTTCAAGTAGTAGTAGATCGGGATACAACACTGAGCGTCCTGTTACCGTGGACACGGCTATTCGAATAGATAACTTCCCTGCAGGGGTGCACTACTATTACCCAGCACGCTCGATTACATCTGGCCAGATACACTTGCTGGGTAATACCCGGCCTCGGGTAATCGACACGACGTAGTCCTACCTAGGCTCAGCAGAGAGGTCCCCGCCGGTCTACATCCTAAGCGCTCAGGGGTCTTGGGCCATCGCCCTGTGCACTCCGGGTCGTTGTGAGGACGGTGGATACCAGCGCCAACGGCATGATCCGACCGTGCCACAATGCTGAACTGGACATCTGACAAAGCTTTCGGCTGATACATACGGCGCCGAGGGTCCCATAACCATTATCCCACGTGGTGGTAGTGCGTATAGGGCCAACGACCCACTCAGATCAAATACCCAAATCCATTAACGTGTTATTACGAGCACGCGGTGACGATCAGTACTCCTGTCGTCCCATCTCGAGGAAGTGCAACAAGGGCCAGGCCCATCCCTCTCAAGGGCGGTCTCTGCCTGCCCGGCCGCGCCTCGTAATTATCTCGCGGGTACCCTCACGGTCAACCAGACTTCACATCTCTCGCGGGTACCCCTCGGGGTCGACCCGACTTTTCCCGGGGACTGTAGTAAAAGTAGGGTATCCGTGTGTTCATCACATCAAGGGGGAATCCGAGGAATCACCCTCGATGGATTCCTACTCGATGTAATCCGTCAAGGAGAACCAGGAGGAATCACCCTCGATGGGTCCACGCTTGAGGGGTTGCACGACAGAGTCATCATCGGGAAGGGGAGAGCGAGGAATCACCCTCGGCAATCACCACCGATGTGATATACTAATTAAACAGAGGTTAATTTAATCTAATTAAGTTAATTAACAGGTGGGCCCGCACTGTCAGTGACTAATTAGACTAATTAATTTTTATTTAAACTTAAACCGGTTTAATTAATCGCGGGACCCACATGTCAGTGACTGTGGGTGCCTAGTCAGCACCGTTGACTGGTCAACCCAGTCAATCAACGGGGCCAGTGGGACCCAGCAGTCAGTGGCACAGGGGCCCCACTTGTCGGGCCACGTCGACGTCGTCGGCGCCGTCGCCGGAATCACGCCGGCGACCAAATCCGCGGCGGCGCGCGTCAGACGTCGTCGGAAATCGCGCACAGGGCACCGTTCACCACGTTTTTGGGCGCGTTCGAAAGCTACGGCTGCGCCGCGTCGATCTGTGGCGGTCTCGACGGCTGGGGTGGTCGAAGCGGAGTGCTACGACGTCACCGGCGGCGAGGTCCTCGGGCAAGCTACGGGGTCGTTGTTTCGGCGCGCAGGCGAGCAAAAGAAGAGGCTGGCGAGGTCCTACGCGATGTGGCGGGTTCAACGGGCACTAGCCCGAGACCAAATGGTCATCAGAGCCTCGCCGGCGTCGAGCTCCGTGGAGGCGAGCTCGGGCACGACGGGGACGACGGCTAGGGGTCGACCGAGAGGCGGAGAGGAGAGGGGAGAGGTAGAGCTGCTCACTTTGACCCTGTAGAGGAGCAAAGTGAGCTCGGGGAGGGGTTGACGGCGGCGAATCGACGCGGCGATCACCGGCATCCGAGATGGGAAGGCGAGCCCGTGCAGCTCGATGTAGGGGCGCCCGGCTTCGGCTAGTCGGTGCAGCCGACGTGGTCGAGGACGGCGAGGACGCCAGACATGTCAGGGAGGCAATCGGGAGGCGGTGGCCGCGTGGTCTATGGAGGCGCCGCCATTGCTGTGTCGGGAGAGGTGAGAGAGAGCGAGGGAGGGGAAGATGGGCGGCTAGGGTTTGTCTGGGGAGCTCGGGGTAGTCCTAATCCCCACGGGGCGCCGTCGGATGGTCGACAGCGGCCGCATCCGTGCGTGGACGGCTGCGCGCGCGCGCACCAGCGCCATGGCTTTCGGACAGCGGGAGGAAGGTGAAGGCCCTGTCGGGCTGGGCCGAATTGCACTGTGCACTGGAAGCCCAAGTGTACAGTGGCCCGTTGCTCTTTTTCTTTTTCTTTTCTGATTTGTTTATTGCTTTTCTGTTTTGTAAAATATTTGGCCACTATTACACTTTTGTAAAACATGTGATTTAGCCACAAAAATACAGTGCACTTTCTAGCTCTGCCATAAAATGGTTTGGTGATAATATGATTTCATTTGAATTTTAATTAAATAAAATTGGATTAAATGAGGCTATTTTGGGTACTGTTTTGGTTGCTTGGGTCATATTGGGAATTTTAATAATGTTGATTTTATTTTTATAATTGCTTTGGGAATATTTGCAAAATTATGAACTATTTAGTTTACAAATTTGAACAACTTTTAAATCCACTTTAAATTTGGATTCTCAATTTGAATTGGAATTTGAAATGAGATATAATCTAAATGATGACCAAGCATTGTTAAGCATGGTGACTTGGCATTATCAGAGGGTGATCACTGTAGCTATTACATGGGGATGTTACAGGATGCTTTCAATGCTATGGAAAATTTAATGTGTTCACCCCCTATCATTATTAATGAAACGGCATTGACTTTGGAGCATGTTATGCAAAGGTTAGAAGCTATAGAAAATAAGATGCCTACCATTGAACATCTTGAAAATTTAGATAAAAAGGTCCATAATCATATTACTCAGTTTGGTTCTAAGGTGGGAGTTGCTTTGAAAACTTTAAAGGAAAAGGAACCAATAAACAACGAAAGGATAGAACAAAGCCCCGCTAGAATTGATAAGTTGGAAGAAATTATCAACAACTTAGGTTCCGCTTTTTCCTCTGCTAAAAACATTGATAGGACTCCTCCTAATAAAAATTGCAAGTTTATATATGTTCCTAAGGTTAAAGGTGCCACTT
Organism: Elymus sibiricus; assembly: GCA_039707655.1. NCBI lineage: Eukaryota > Viridiplantae > Streptophyta > Magnoliopsida > Poales > Poaceae > Elymus > Elymus sibiricus. The sequence goes on from CM077670.1 coordinate 284,107,767, forward strand.
CTAGTAAAGGGGGCGAGGATCTGAAAATGATTAGCATGCACCCCAATTTCATTGATATAATTAAGGAACCTATCCATAACAGCAAAATTCTTGATTTTGTACCTAGAAGTGTGATGATGAGAAACTCCTATGTTAAATCTACTAGAAAAAATGGATGTGTAATTGAGGAGTTGGGAATGAAGGATGATAACACTTGAAACTATGCATTATGCCAGGTAGGGGCATAAAACAATAGCGCTTGTTGGGAGGCAACCCAATGAATAAAATAAAATTTTGCTTCTACCTTCTGTTCTTGAGTGTTTACACAATTATAGCTTCTGTTATGATTGTATTTTTATGTTTTAATTAGTGTTTGTGCCAAGTAATGCCTTTGGGATGATTTGGAAGATAGTATAATTGATGTTGTTTGAAAACAGAAACTTTTGCCTCCAGTGCTGGATTTTTTTTGGCTGGAACGTCAGAACCTTCTGAATTGTTTACACAATATTGATATATTAATTGCCCATGTTTTCCTAATTTTTCAGAATTTTTGGAGTTACAGAAGTATGACGTTAATTCAGATCTTTACAGACTGTTCTGTTTTAGACAGATTCTGTTTTTGTTGCATAGTTTGCTTATTTTGATGAATCTATGGATCGTATCGGGGGGTATGAGTCTTGGAGAAGTTGGAGTACATTAGCATTATGACAATATTAAATATGAATCAATTTACAATAGTACCTAAAGTTTAAGATTTGTTTGTTATACTAACGGATCTCACGAGGTTTCTGTTGAGTTTTGTGTGCTAAAGTTTTCAAGTTTTGGGTGAGACTACGATGGATAAAGGAATAAGAAGCGGCAAGATCCTAAGCATGGGGATGCCCAAGGCACCTCAAGGTAATATTCAAGGAAAACTCAAGCGTCTAAGCTTGGGGATGCCTCGGAAGGCATCCCCTCTTTCGTCTACAATCTATCGGTAACTCACTTGGAGCTATATTTTTATTCATCACATGATATGTATTTTAATTGGAGCGTCTTGTGATATAGTTTGTTTTCTTTTGTTTGCTTTTTAGTTTGTCACAATCATCTTTGCTGAACACACCGTTTTGAGAGGGACACACATTATTCGTGATTTGTTAGAATACTCTATGTGCTTCACTTATATCTTTTGAGCTAGGCAGTTGCTCTAGTGCTTCACTTATATCTTTTAGAGCACGGTGGTGGTTATATTTTAAGAAATAGTTGCACTCTCATGCTTCACTTATATCTTTTTGAGAGTCTAATGAATAGCAATGGTAATATGCACGGGTTATGAATTTGGTCCTGATATGATAGGTATTCAAGAGGGATATAATAAAAACTTTCATGTAGATCACTGAATATGATAAGTTTGATTCCTTGCAATAGTTTTGCGATATTAAGATGGTAATATGTGGGAGGTATTAGTAGATGATTGTGGTTTAGTAAGAATAATTGTGTTAAGGTTTGTGATTCACGAAGCATGCACGTATGATCTGTCGTTATGCTAAGAAGTTGGACCATGATTTATTCTTGATTGTCTTCCATTGTGTGGCGGTCGGGGGCGCGCGATGGTTAACTCCTACCAACCTCCCCCCTAGGGGCATGCGTAGTAGTACTTTGCTTCGAGGGCTAACAAACTTTTGCAATAAGTATGTGAGTTATTTATGACTAATGTGAGTCCATGGATTATACGCACTCTCACCCTTCCGCAATTTGCTAGCCTCTTCGGTACCGTGCATTGCCCTTTCCCACATCGAGAGTTGGTGCAAACTTCGCCGGTGCATCCAAACCCCGTGATATGATACGCTCTATCACACATAAGCCTCTTTATATCTTCCTCAAAACAGCCACCATACCTACCTATCATGTCATTTCCATAGCCATTCCGAGATATATTGCCATGCAACTTCCACCGTTCCATTTTTATGACACACATCAGCATTGTCATATTGCTTTGCATGATCATATAGCTGACATAGTATTTGTGGCTCAGCCACCATTCATCATTTTTTATACATGTTACGCTAGCATCATTGCACATCCTGGTACACTGCCAGAGGCATTCATATAGAGTCATATTTTTGTTCTAGTATCGAGTTGTAATATTGAGTTGTATCTAAATAAAAGTGTGATGATCATCATTATTAGAGCATTGTCCCAGTGAGGAAAGGATGATGGAGACCATGATTCCCCCACAAGTCGGGATGAGACTCCGGACGAAAAAAAAGGCCAAAAAGAGCCCACGAAAAAAAAGAGAAGGGGCAATGTTACTATCCTTTTTCCACACTTGTGCTTCAGAGTAGCACCATGTTCTTCATATAGAGAGTCCTATTTTGTCACTTTCATATACTAGTGGGAATTTTTCATTATAGAACTTGGCTTGTATATTCCGATGACGGGCTTCCTCAAATGCCCGAGGTCTTCATGAGCAAGCAAGTTGGATGCACACCCACATAGTTTTCATGTTGAGCGTTCATACACTTATAGCTCTTAGTGCATCCGTTGCATGGCAATCCCTACTCCTCGCATTGACATCAATTGATGGGGATCTCCATAGCCCGTTGATTAGCCTCGTCGATGTGAGACTATCTTCTTATTTTTGACTTCTCTTATTTATCTCTACCACCACACTCTATTCCACCCATAGTGCTATATCCATGGTTTGCGCTCATGTATTGCGTGGGAGTTGAAAAAGCTGAAGTGCGTTAAAAAGTATGAATCAATTGCTCGGCTTGTCATCGGGGTAGTTCATGATAAATATTTTGTGTTAAGAAGATGGAGCATGATAGGATTATATGATTTTGTAGGGATAACGTTCTTTAGCATTTTTATTTTGAAAGACATGATTGTTTATTAGTATGCCTGAGTATTGATGTCTTTATATCAAATTATAGACTATTGCTTTGAATCATTCAGATCTTATTGTTCATGTCTTTATATCAAATTATAGACTATTGCTTTGAATCATTCAGATCTTATTGTTCATACCGTAAGAGAGATTACATGATGAAACATGATAGGTAGCATTCCACATCAAAAATTCTGTTTTTATCATTTACCTACTCGAGGACGAGCAGGAATTAAGCTTGGGGATGCTTGATATGTCTCCAACATATCTATAATTTTTTATTGTTACATGCTATTATAGAATCAATCTTGGATGTTTTATATGCAATTATATGCCATTATATATCATTTTTTGGGACTATCCTATTAACCCAGTGCCCAGTGCCAGTTGTTGTTTTCTGCTTGTTTTTGCCATTTCAGAAAATCATTATCAAAAAGTGTCCAAACGAGAAAAAAACTTTGGATTGATTTTTTCTGGACCAGAAGAGACCCAGGAAGCTTCGGGAGAAGACCAGAAGAGCCACGACGAGGCGGCAAGCCTGGAGGGCGCGCCCAGGGGGGTAGGGTGCGCCCCCCAGGCTTGTGGGCCCCTAGTGGCACCTCTCTTTGATCTTCAATATCATGTTCTCCTCGATGTTCTTGGAGTTCTATCCGATGTAATCTTCTTTTGCGGTGTGTTTGTTGGGATCCGATGAATTGTGAGTTTATGATCAGATTATTCATGAGAAATATTTGAGTCTTCTCTGAACTCTTTTATGCATGATTATTATAGCTTTGTATTTCTCTCCGATCTATCGATTTGGTTTGGCCTACTAGATTGATTTATCTTGCAATGGGAGAGGTGATTTGTGATGGGTTCAATCTCGCGGTGCTCAATCCCAGTGATAGAAGGGGACATGACACGTATTTGTATTGTTGCCATTAAGGATAAAAAGATGGGGTTTAATCATATTGCTTGAGTTTACTTTGTCTACATCATGTCATCTTTCTTAAGGCGTTACTCTGTTTCATACTTAATACCCTAGATGCATGTTGGATAGCGGTCGATGGGTGGAGTAATAGTAGTAGATGCAGACAGGAGTCGGTCTACTTGTCTGGGACATGATGCCTATATACGTGATCATTGCCATGAATCCATCATAATTATTTGCTTTTCTATCAATTGCCCAACAGTAATTTGTCTACCCACAGTATGCTAGGTGTTCGAGAGAGAAGCCTCTAGTGAAAACTATGGCCCCCGGGTCTACTTTATCATATAAAAAACCTTAAAATACCTTGCTGCAATTTATTTACTTTTATTTTTATTAGTATTTTAGTTTATCTATTTACCTCGATAAGATTTAATCCTTGCAAATAACCGCTAAGAGGATTGACAACCCTCTTATTTGCGTTGGGTGCAAGTGTTTGCTCTTGTGTGTGCATGTGCGCTTAACGAAATTTTGCTTGGTTCTCCTACTGGATTGATAATCTTGGTTCTTAACTGGGGGAAATACTTATCTCTACTGTACTGCATCATCCTCTCCTCTTCGGGGAAATACCAACGCAGACTACAAGTAGCATGGGGCTCTCTATTGGTTTCGTAATATTTGAGAATTTATAGAAGTGGAATTAGGTCAAAAGGAGCCACGTGAGGCCCACAAGGTAACAGGGCGCGACCCCCCCCCTCCGGGCGCACCCTGTTGCCTTGTTGTCTCCTCGTAGGTCTTCTGGTCCTCCCCCGAAGCTTCTAGGGTCTCTTTTGTCCAGAAAAAATTCGTCAAAAAATTTCGTAGCGTTTGGACCCCGTTTGGTACTGATTTTCTGAAAAACCAAAAATAAGCAGAAAACAGCAACTGGCACTGGGCACTAGGTTAATAGGTTAGTTCTCAAAAATGATATAAAATGACATATAATTGTATATAAAACATCCAAGATTGATACTATAATAGCATGGAACAATAAAAAATTATAGATACGTTGGAGACGTATCAGCCGCCTGTCTCTCCTCGCGCCTCTCCTCGTCCTCCTTCATGACCGCCACACGCCCGGCTTTTTCCTTCGGTGCCAATGCCTTCCACTCACAGAGGTCGTACTAACTCCAAAACCACTCCTCGGTGGGTGGATCAGGCGCGACCAAGTCCGGTGGTGCGTATGGGTCCTCCTCGTCACTGCTTGGCGCGTCGTCGTCGTTGCGGAGCGTTGCCTTAAGCTTCTCGTCGGCACATGGGCTCACCGGCGGCGCCATAGAGATCGAGAGAGAGAGAGAGAGAGAGAGAGAGAGAGAGAGAGGGGAGGCGAGGGAAGATAGAATGGGCAGAGAATACAGGTGGGACGAGCAGCGCAGTACTTATAGGCGGCCGGAATCTGGATAGCCGCGAAGGGGAGGGACGTGATTGTCTTGGGAGACGAGACACGCGGCGGTCGTCGGAATTCATGGCATCATTTACATTTGCAGATGATTCCCAATAGGAAGACGTGTGTGAATGTTGATCGCCAACGGTTTCCGCCGAAGAACCACGTGTGATTTATAACAGGGGCGTGCTCACACCTTCCCGCCTTGGGACACGAAGCAGGGTTGCCAATCATGATGGACCCATTTGTCTGATATTTTTTCCTCAAAAAAATTATCAGAATTTCATTATCTTTGTGTAATTTCTGCCTCCGTACGTTTTTTGAGCAAATCTGCCCACGTGTCATCCACATTTGCAAGGGGGGCACAAGGTGTGATTTTTCGGAGTTTTTTGTGCACTAAATCGCTTACCCGTAGTTCATTTTTGAATTATTTTCAACAAATGCGATAGAAAATGCACTAAATGGCTTAAGTATAGCAAACGAGGCCTGGAAAAGACCAAATTTGAACATGAATGACTCCATGGTGTAAGAATAGCGTGGAAAAAATTCCAAGGCGATCCGACGAAGTATGAGAGAAATTTCTTCCAAAAGTTGACGCACTGAAAACCCAAGATTGATATCCTTTGCTGGAGATTAGTCCGTTTCTAAAGAGTGTTCATCACAACTTACTTCAAACCATGCCAAATTTTTACCACGGCACTCCGAGGCCATATCATGATACCATGCCAAGATTCGACCTTTTCGGAGCTCGTTTGCATTTTCAAAGTTTTTGAAATCCGGGACGCGCGCGCGATACCGATTGTGCGTGGTTCCCGCTGGAAAGCTATGTGTAATTTCTGCCCACGTGTCATCCACATTTGCAAGGGGAGACAAGCAGTGATTCTTCGGACATTTTTTGCGCACTAAATCGCTTACCCGTAGTTCATTTTTGAATTACTTTCAATAAATGAGATAGAAAATACACTAAATGACTTAAATATAGAAAACAAGGCCCAAAAAAGGCCAAATTTGAACATGAATGACTCCATGGTGTAAGAATAGCGTGGAAAAAATTCAAGGCAATCGGACGAAGTGTGAGAGAAATTTCTTCCAAAAGTTGACGCACTCCAAACCCACGATCGATATTCCTTCGCCGGAGATGGGTCCGTTTCTAAAGAGTGCTCATCACAACTTACTCCAAACCATGCAAAACTTTTACCACGGTACTCCGAGGCCATATCATGAAACCATGCCAAGATTCGACCTTTTCAGAGCTCGTTTGCATTTTCAAAGTTTTTTGAAATCCGAGACGCGCGCATGATATTGATTGTGCGTGGTTCCTGCGGGAAAGCTACGTGTAATTTCTGCCCACGTGTCATCCACATTTGCAAGGGGACACTAGGTGTGATTTTTTGGAGTTTTTTTACGCACTAAATCGTTTACCCGTAGTTCATTTTTGAATTACTTTCAATAAATGCGATAGAAAATGCACTTAATGGCATAAATATAGCAAACGAGACCCGGAAAAGGCCACATTTGATCATGAATGACTCCATGGTGTAAGAATGGTGTGGAAAATTTTTTCAAGGTGATCCGATGAAGTATGAGAGAAATTTCTTCCAAAAGTTGACGCACTCCCGCCTCTCAAACCCGCCGGAGATGGGTCCGTTTTTAAAGAGCGTTCATCACAACTTATTCCAAACCATTCCAAACTTTTACCACGGCAATTCGAGGCCATATCATGACACCATGCCAAGATTCGACCTTTTCGGAGCTTGTTTGCATTTTCAATGTTTTTGAAATCCGGGACGCGCGCGCGATACCGATTGTGCGTGGTTCCCGCGGGAAAGCTATGTGTAATTTCTGCCCACGTGTCATCCACATTTGCAAGGGGACACCAGGTATGATTTTTCGGAGTTTTTTTGCACACTAAATCACTTACCCGTTGTTCATTTTTGAATTACTTCCAATAAATGCGATAGAAAATGCACTTAATGGCTTAAATATAGCAAACGAGGCCCGGAAAAGGCCAAATTTGAACATGAATGAATCCATGGTGTAAGAATAGCGTGGAAAAAATTTCAAGGCGATCCAACGAAGTATGAGAGAAATTTCTTCCAAAAGTTGACGCACTCCCCCCCTCTCAAACCCGCCAGAGATGGGCCCGTTTCTAAAGAGTGTTCATCACAACTTACTCCAAACCATGCCAAACTTTTTCCATGGCACTGCGAGGCCATATCATGACACCATACCAACATTCAAACTTTTCGGAGCTCGTTTGCATTTTCAAACTTTTTGAAATCCAGGATGTGCACGCAATACCGATTGTGTGTGGTTCCCGCGAGAAAGTTATGTGTAATTTCTGCCCACGTGTCATCCACATTTGCAAGGGGACACCAGGTGTGATTTTTCGGAGTTTTTTTGCGCACTAAATCGCTTACCAGTAGTTCATTTTTGAATTACTTTCAATAAATGCGATAGAAAATGCACTAAATGTCTTGAATATAGCAAACGAGGCCCCAAAAAGGCCAAATTTGAACATGAATGACTTCATGGGTGTAAGCATAGCGTGGAAAAAATTTCAAGGCGATCCGACTAACTATGAGAGAAATTTCTTCCAAAAGTGGATGCACTCCAAACCCGCGATCGATATTCCTTCACCGGAGATGACTCCGTTTCTAAAGAGTGTTCATCACAACTTACTCCAAACCATGCCAAACTTTTACCACAGCACTCCGAGGCCATATCATGACACCATGCCAAGATTTGACCTTTTTGGAGCTTGTTTGCATTTTCAAAGTTTTTGAAATCCGGGACGCGCGCGCGATATCTATTGTGCGTGGTTCCCGCGGGAAAGCTATGTGTAATTTCTGCCCACGTGTCATTCACATTTGCAAGGGGACACTATGTGTGATTTTTCGGAGTTTTTTTGCGCACTAAATCGCTTACCCGTAGTTCATTTTTGGATTACTTTCAATAAATGCGATAGAAAATGCACTAAATGGCTTAAATATAGCAAACGACGCCCGGAAAAGGCCAAATTTGAACATGAATGATTCCATGGTGTAAGAATAGCATGGAAAAAAAATTCAAGGCGATCCGACGAAGTATGTGACAAATTCTTCCAAAAGTTGACACACTCCCCCCTCTCAAACCCGTCAGAGATGGGTCACACATTTGGGCAGGACGAAACTGTCGAGTGGGCTAGATTGCGGGCAACCCTCCCGCCGGTGCTGCCGGATTATCCGGACACCGTCTCTTGGCGCCTCACACCTTCGGGTGAGTTTTTGGTGAGCTCGGCATATCAAGGACTATGCTGCTCGTTCAGCATTCCTTGGCTTTCTCCTCTGTGAAAGGCTCCATTGCCCTTAAAGATTAAGATTTTTGTGTGGCAATTATTACGTGACCGCGTCCCCTCGGGGACCGAGGTAATTAAGCGGCATGGCTCGGGTAATGGCGTTTGCCCCCTTTGTGCGGTCCCGAAAACTGGGACCCACATCCTATTCTCGTGCACGGCAGCACAGGTCCTTTGGAATTTTGTCCGCGAGGCACTGGGGCCTGACTGGGAAGGCCTGGACCTTGCGGAGTTCCTTCAGTCCAGAGCTACCCAGCCCGGGCGAAAACGCCGCTTATTTTGGCTAATTTATGCGTCTATGTCGTGGACATTATGGATGACCCGTAATAAAATGCTGATTGAGCAAGTCTTTCCACGGCAGGCCTCTGACTCCTTCGAATTCCTTGCTTTTCTGCAGCACTGGCACCCGCTCTCTAGGCAGCACGACCGCGACCGGCTCGGGCTCATGCTGGACGCGCTTCTGGCTACCGCGCGTCGCTTATCTTCTTCGTTGGGCCGCACGGCCGCCACTCGGTGGCTTTTTTCTTATTTCTCTCTTCTTTCTTTGGGCGCGATTGTGTTGTTGCCCCATCCGTGGTATTTGCTAAGACATTTGCATGTCGGTTGTATGAATGGTTGCTTTATTTATAAGGTGAGGGGCGCAAACCTTTTTTTTTTGCATGGTAATACGTGTCTCATTTATATCATAAGAATCATAGTACAAGCCACGTACATACCGACCTGGCAAAACTGAACAAATAGCAGAACGCTAGCCTTTGCACAAAGGAGCAACAGCCGAGAAGTAAAATTACAAACAAGACCGAAGAAACCTCTGAGCTTGACACCAACGCCCGTCACCTGCCTCTGGCACCACCATAGCAGCCACCAAAGGAAAAAATGACGGATCACCTCCACACCCGAGCTCGACGGGGCTCCATCGCTGATATGCAGGTTTACGGACCTCCAAGGTGGCTCGCCAAAGGCGAAACCCTTACCGTTGAATGAATCAGACCGGGGCAACACCCCGGACACGCCATCGAACTCCAGATCTGGCACCCCCATAAGACTGAGACGTCGGAAGAGGAAACCATACCTGCCATCCACGTACCACAAACCCAGCACACGATCCACCATCTTCCAGATGCCGCCGATGCAGACCACAATCTGCATCTGCTCCTGGACTACCTCCTAAGCTCCGCGCCGGTCCTGGAGCAAACGCCGTCGCAACGACGGAGCTTGAGGACACAGGTCCACCACGAGGATGCCGCCACCGCCATGAGCATACCTAAATTGGATAGACGACAATTAAGAAGCTTCCTTTTCTCAAAGTGGGTTAACCGGGAGAGATAATATCTTAAATCCACATGATGTGATTTATTTAACTATATATCACATGCAAGACGTGGCACGCAGTACAAGTTGCTCATGTTGAGCCTGAAAACTCTATAGACCTCAACCCCCCTACTAGGCTTATATGTCCTAGGTACAATAGTTAAACACGTGCTAGAAAAAAAAAACCTTATGCTCCCGCTAAAAATATGTGCAATAATACAGCTAGTTGTACACACAAACAAAAACATATGCGTTTGCAACCGGGCACTGACCAGTTTATATATGCAGAATTCACAGTATTCAAAAAGACAAAGCATGTCGGAACCGGGGCACATCCACTGCTGTTCAGTGCAAAAAAAAAAAAAACCGCATGTGTGCTGTTTATTTTCAAGAACAAAAAACAGAAAGTGAATTTTTTTTTTGAACACAGTACAGACGCAAGCGCTCATATACACGCGCATACACTCACCCCTATGAACGCACATACGCACACCCTACCCCTATGAGCACCTCCGAGAGACTGAGTCGGCATATCATCTTGAAATTTACGAAGTCACCGTAGGCACCTCGTCGTCGACGGGAACGTCTCCTCCCACTGAATGCACATCGCCGGAAATCCTGAAATAAATCCAGGAATAAATGCGAGCACCAGGATTTGAACCCTGGTGGGCTGGGGATACCACAGTCCCTCTAACCATCCAACCACAGGTTGGTTCGCAAACAGAAAGTGAATTTTGAAGTTATAAGAGAAAAAAAAAAACTCACTTGCACACTCATAATATGGCCTATATGTGTATTTGCACCATTTTCGTGATAAAATGGGTTAACTCGTAATCTACACGAAAAACGTAAATCGAGAGGCGCACAAAATTTGGCAGTTAATACTCAATCATTTACATGTTTAAATTTCCTAAGACTTCATGGGATCATTCAATCTCATATAACTAAATAAATTGGTGGTCCCACTAATATATTTCCCTAAAAACATGCAAGTATCTCAAAATGCAACCATGCACGAGAAAATGCCCAACATGCAACCATGCTTGGAAAGAATCTTTCCATCCTATTGCGCTACTAATACTCAACGAATATTTTACAACTATACAATAACAAATAATAATATATATCATAAGTCTTAGTTCTCATATTATTAATCCAGATGTTTATATTCCGTACAACCAAACTTCAATGAATTATATTTCAATGATTTAGAGAAGAAAAAAACAGAGATCACACGCGAATCTATGTGTGCTCACCTAGAGACGACTCTGCATTTGCCTATGTGCTCTCTTGTTAACTCTAGACATTTTTCGCCGGAAAACCTGAAGGGTGAGGCGCTCTACGATTGATTAAGAGTAAACTCTAGACGTAGACAAAGAATATATTAATAAAAATATGTTATATTTCAAATAATTTTCAAAAGTGCTAAAATTAATGAAAATATATGTTATATAAACCATTTAGCAGACTGAATAAACATATGGTGAAACAAAGAATAACATAATAAAAAATAGATATGAGAAAGCGTCTAGTATTTTAGACAGTTGACACACTAGAATTCTCAAAGGCATAATATTAGTGGGATTACAACCTGTAAAATAATTCTAATATTATTGACAGGTTTTCGGTAAAAATAATTCTAGTATGTTTTACAGGTTTTCGGTGAAACCTGTATAACATATTTATTTATTTTCTATTATCATTGTTGAGCTCACGGATCACAACCTCCGGGGTCTTGCTTCTTGGACCATTGACATCGGCCCTACTTGCCATAGCAACAAAGCGCAGAAGTGCTTCCAGTTGTTATGCATATACCCTAAAAAAAAGGTTTTTATGCATATACACTTTTCTTATAAAAGGAACATATTAATATCATGGAGATGTTAATTAAACCTGACATGTGTAACAACGAGATCTCAAAAGCTATTCAAGACATCGAGAATGTATATGTAAAGAATCACTCGTGTAGAAAATAACATTGGCCCGACAAAGCTTAACTGGCCAATAAATTCCCAGAACATCACCAGACTGGAACCTTTTAACCCCAAACGAAAGCACACTGAGAGAACGATCAAGAACAACTCTCCAAAGGAAGCTGGCAGTCACTAGTTAGTAGGCGTTGGATGGACTCACTTTCGTGGCAACACAACAACACACCAGTGTCTTAGCTGGACATAGGAGTTTTGCTAGCATGCACCACGGCCAGCCAGTGTACGCCAGTCCACTACAACTGTGGCTGAACAGCGCCTTCTCTCCGGCTCCGGCCCGTTGGTCCCCCGAAAAATCTAGTTTATCTTCACCGTGATCCCACTCCTCTTTGACCACCTAGAGATCAAGGTTCAAAAGGCGGCTTTTACTCCCACTGTCACGGCCACCGATCCTCCCCCTTTTCTCCCGTCTCGCGTCACTGCATCAGGCACCATGCAGTGCGAGGCGTACACTGATCGACATCCGGTCACATCCACCCAAGCGTAGTGGCAGGATTTGTCTATTGGCTCCCCGTCGCGTAGCGTCCCGCGGCCTATTTAAGCCCGCTTTCCCTACCCCGTCCAACGTTTCCCTCCCCTCCATTCCACTTTACTTGGCACAACCAGGAGGACCTAGCGATAGCCAAGCTAGCTAAGCTACCCTGCTGGCCACGGTGCGCGCACGCGCTCTCACCATGCTGGAGAATCAGAGCCAGGCGGAGGTAGGCATCACGTACCCTCTCGATCCGCTTTACCCCGGCCCTAGCTAGCTTTGTATGTAGCTAACTTTGCTCTGTGCATATGGTGGCGGCCAGGTTCTCTGGCCGAGGCTGGTGGCCAACAAGCTCTTCAGGAAGCCCTCCGGGAGCCACGCCTTCGTCGCCGACTTCCCGGCGGTCGCCGGCGCCGCGGAGGCGGAGTTCGACGGGTGCAGCCCCGACGCCGACGCGCAGCGGTGCGTCAAGCGGCCGCGGCCGCAGCAGCGGAACAAGACGCTCAAGTACAGGTATGTGCGTGCGTGCATGCATACATGTCTGCCTGCTAGCTCAATCAGCCACCACCAACCACCATGCTTAGGCTCTAGCTAGTAGATCATCATCACCCCAACTTGCGCCGTGGCGTGGAGTGCATGCTGGTTTCTCTTATTGTTAATCGGCCACTGAGCGTTCATGGGTCGATCGACCAGGCTGTTCGCGAGCACGTGGAACGTCGGCGGCGTGGCGCCACCGGACGACCTCGACCTGTCCGACTGGCTCGACACCAGGAACGGCACCTACGACATCTACGTCCTCGGGTACGTAGTAATTACCAAGCGAGTGACCTCGATGCTCATGCTACATAGGCTTGTGGATGCATGGTTAGTAACAAAATGGCATGTGCAGATTTCAGGAGGTGGTGCCGCTGAGAGCGCGGAACGTGCTGGGCGCGGACAAGAACCGCATCGGCATGCGGTGGAACGAGCTCGTGCGGGCCGCGCTGAACCGGTCGTCGCCGTCACCGTCGCCGGGCGCCACCGGGGGAGGGGAGAAGCAGAAGGTGCACCCGGTGAGGGACGGCGCCGGCGGCCTGCAGTCGCGTGACTTCCGGTGCGTGGTGAGCAAGCAGATGGTGGGCATCCTGCTCACCGTCTGGGTCCGCGGCGACCTCCGCCGCTTCGTCCGCCGCCCCAGCGTCTCCTGCGTCGGCTGCGGCGTCATGGGCTGCCTCGGCAACAAGGTGCGTGCGTGCATGCAGACAGGCATGCGCGCGCTTGGGGAGTACAGGTACATCGATCGGACGGCAACTAACATGAGATTCAATTATGTGCAGGGTGGTGTGTCCGTGAGGTTTTGGCTGCGTGACACGAGCTTCTGCTTCGTGTGCTGCCACCTCGCGTCCGGCGGCAGGGAGGGCGACGAGGCGCACCGCAACGCCGACGCCGCGGAGATCCTCCGGCGGACGAGCTTCCCTCGGCGCCACTGCTCCTCCTCCTCCCCGTCGCTCGCCTCGCCCCACAAGATTCTAGATCACGAGTAAGTACACCGTCCTGCATTAATTATTTTCGTGCGCTCCGTGCATGCCGCAAGTCGATGAAGTCCGTTTGGTTTGCTGCCCATGCCAAAGAATTGGCTGCCTATGGGTGTACACCCATTCCTCTCACATATTTTTGCCAAACAGTCGGCCAAAAAATTGGCAGGCCAATCCTTGCCAGCATTTGGTAAGGCTAGAGACGGCATCAGCCCGGAAAACAATCAGCAGTACACTAGTACGTACTATAGAATGCATCACATCGTACTGTTGGTTTGTCGCCGTTGACCGGCCGAATATTAAGCGACGGAAATATCAACGGCCGCCGTCCTTGCCGGTTACAGCCACGATTTGATCGAGCTCACCACCGCGGTCGTTATCTTATCCGGTGGTTGCACCGCCCACGGCACCGGTAAATCAAGGGTAGGTATTTGCCCTTCAGCACGGGGTTACTTGCCAGCCAGTTTACCACTGTACACACGTATTGATCATGTCACGGCATGCACGTAGGCACGCACGACTAATATTATTAACTACACCAGCAAGTAGCAAGAGTGAATGCACCGTATCTAGGGAAGTAGTATGAAATATCCTCTTAATAGCGACGGTAACTGCAAGTTTCCACAATCAGAATGCTTAATTTCACCGGCCGGCGCCCGTGACAAAGACGGCTCGGAATCAAGTGGTGATCATGCATGCATGTTGATGCGGTAGACCATGACTGTGCCAGTATAGTTTCTAACTGTTTGTACTCTTGCGCAGCCGGGTGATCCTGCTTGGGGACCTCAACTATCGGATCTCCCTGCCCGAGGCCAAGACCAGGTTGCTGGTCGAGAGGCACGACTGGAAGACGCTCCTGGACAACGACCAGGTACAAATTCAACCAGCAAACAATGATCTAACTTACAAAAACACAAGGAAATTCAAATTTCGAATTTGAAAAACTTATGGATGATTTGATTATCGTTTTGCAGCTGCGGGGCGAGGTGTCGTCGGAAGGAGGGACGTTCCAGGGGTGGAACGAGGGGGCGATCACGTTCTCGCCGACGTACAAGTACCACCGGAACTCGGACGCCTACTACGGCTGCGCCCAGCTGGGGAAGAAGGGCGACAAGCTCAAGCGGCGCGCGCCGGCGTGGTGCGACCGCGTGCTGTGGCGCGGCGCGGGCCTGAAGCAGACCCGGTACGACCGGTGCGAGTCGCGGCTGTCGGACCACCGCCCCGTGCGCGCCGCCTTCGCAGTCGAGGTGGACGCGCCGTGGAACCTCAACTCCCTCCGGAGCTTCTTCCTGTCCGAGCGGTTCGACGACCGGGCCAAGGGCCCGGCCGACGGCCTGTTCCTGCTCCGGGAGGACGACCACACGGCCACCAGCGCGAGATTCGCCGAGGATGTTTGAGTCTTTGAGACATGGCTGTACACAAACAAAAGAGAGAGTACATAAAATCGTTTTCGTCAATAGTGTACGTAGTAAAGATCCATGTTCTGTTCTTCTGAGTGTCCATACATGTCTACAGCACAAGCTAGGATACGGATGCATTTTTTTCCCACACCCTGTCCCTGAATTACTAATACTAGTACAACAGATTGCACTCAGTGAGTTGTCCCGACCCAAAACTTGTTTGGACGGACTAGTAACGAGTTGTCGCTGTAAATCCTAGGAGGAAATATCGGACTTTGTCGCCATGAGCAACCTTCAGATGGTGTAGGAATGAACGGCACCTTTCTACAGTATACCTACGAGTAGCATACATGAGTTTTTCCACCCTGATCCTGACTTTACGCACCTGCATTTGTACTCTTCTTGATCCAATGAGCTGTCTCAAACTTGCCAAGCAACGAGTTGTCGCTGTAACAAGTACTGGGAGGATGGGATCCGATTCGACCGGTGGCCATAAACAACTGCAGATAGGCCATGAACGGCATTTTTCTATTGGGGATCGACTTGGGAGTAGATTAAAATCCAAAAGGCTTGTCATCAAGCATTGTCAACCTCTAATCACAATATCTCAGACCTGGTTTCATCCCTCTCAGCGTGCGTCCGTAGTGTACATGCACAGTACCCTCCATTAGAAGAAATGCTGCGGTGGCACTGTCATGGGCCATGGCACACGGTCACCACACACTAGCGCTGGTCGCATTCCAGCAGCCTAAATTCAAGGGCTCTGTTAAGATTGTCTGCCCCCCTTGTTGTTCTTGTTCTCTGCTGCTTGTTCCTTCTCCTTGTCAGCATTGCGCGGAGCGGATGAAGTGCATCCAAGGATAAGGTTGCTGTCGCCAATTTGCCCAATTTGCCATGCAAGTTGCGATGATCTTGCATAGCTGCGAGGCAACGGCCGATGATCCTGCGCGTACCTGTCGTCGGCATCGGGCCACATGTGTTTTTTCTGTATTCTGTATGATTGTATGGTGTGGTGTGACTAATGTATTTGTGGTTGCGGTTTAATTTGGTGACCGGCCGGGTCAGGTGAAATAAATTCATTAAGATATGCAGATGATTCAGGGCTCACAATGTGACAACATTTGAAAATTCCTTGAAAATTAGTCTTGGTGCGAAGAAGCCCGAACTCGGGGATTGATCGGAATGCATGTGTGAACACTTGACCATCCTCGTGAACAGTACGTGTTGTCGTCTACTCCTAAAGAATTTTCGTCACTGCAATGCAATCTGATTAATGTATGGTTAGTCCTAAACAAGGGCATCCCTCAAGATTCTTTCCGGCACCCCCCAAAAATTTAAATCAATCATGGATTCCTTATAGAATAGAAAGAGCTAATTTACGATGGCATTGGACTGGACCATAGGTGATGTCTCACTTGATAACCACATGGAACCCTTGTCCTTTATGATAACCAATCATCTTATATCACCATCTAACACCTGCTAAACCATATGGGTCCAGTTTTATTTGGGGGAGATCCTGAAATCATTACATCCATAACAACAGAGCGCCGCTGATGGAGATATAAGAATTAGTAGCAAGATAAGGGTTCCAAATTACATCAATGATCAAACTTTCAAGTACCAGTTTGTTCAGGGAAAGGCGACCATTCAGTACAAAGACTACTTTACTCGTTAATTAAAACTAGCAAAGTGGCCACGCATTGCAGCGGATCCAAAATTGACTAATACATGTTCAGATCCCCAATACTTGTTCACCCTGGATATGATCGTGTTGGGTACATTATGACCTCATACGACCGTATCTGGTGAGCAACACTCGCTTCGTCACTGTACCGACTTATGGGCTAACAGGTCACATTTTGTCAAGTTCCATCTCTGGCGTGCAAGTTTGTTTACTGCTTGGGCGGACTTGACTCTTCGACCAGGGAGGCATGAAGGTACGAACGCCGGCCAATACATAAAGCGTAAGCAAGCACTTGCCTAGACTTGAAAAAACACACCCCAAAGCAGAGTCTGGATCTCAATGACAGGATGATGTAGATAGGTCCTGTATCCGCTTATGCTGGTACAAAATCCGCATTCATCACTAAAAATATGTAATGTTTTACCCAAAATAACTTCCTTATTTGTTTCGATGAGATGGGGGAGGATGTGCCTAGTGTGGAGCTAGCTAATGAGTTACCTTACATGCATTAAATGCAGATCGGATGGTCGGAAATGATGAATGACATACACACCATCATCACCAACTAACTCTTTTATTGGAGTGGAGATTGTACCCTTTTTTTTCAAGAACACACAAGCTATGTGTCTTCTGTATTAAAATAGGGGAAGAAAACAAGTACAAACCTATACCACTATGTACAAATGGTGCATCACACTTTGGTTAGCACCCACCCACAGAACCACTATGTCACGTTATTCATACTATGGTCCACCGATCCACTCACCCTGGCCAACATCCACAGGAAAAACTTACTATGAATTCGTAAGTTAACAACCGAGGGCAAGGATGCCACTCTGTCGAAAACACGGCTATTCCTCTCTAGTCAAATCATCCTCAGAGTGCAGCACACCAAAGTGTTGATATCCTTCGTACGAGCACCTGAAACATCAGAACCGAACCTCGGCGTCGGTGGTCTGTCTCCTGGAGTCCAAGCTTGCGGTGGTGGACCAGCGCACGGTCACGATGCTGCTGGGCATAAAATACAACGCATTCGTGGCCCTCCCCGCGATCGGTACGGCCGGCGGGATCATTGTCGCATGGGACTCCGCGGTTGTCACTGTGCCGGCGTTCCGGACCGATCAGTTCTCCGTCACGATCGAGCTGGCTTTTGGTGGTGGCGAGCAATGGACGCTCACTACGGTTTATGGGCCAACTGAGGACGCCCTCAAAGTGCAGTTCATGGACGAGCTGCGAAGCGTGAGGGCTGCTTGCGCTGGGCCCTGGGCCGTGGCGGGTGATTTCAATCTCATTGTGGACGCGGCTGACAAGAACAACAATCTCATCAACAGGCGCATGATGGGCAGGTTTCGCCGCCTCCTGAATGACCTCGAGCTTCAGGAAGCGAGCCTCATCGGGCGCAAGTACACATGGAGCAACGAGAGGTGCCAACCCACGCTGGAGAAGATTGACCGCTGGTTTGCTACGGCAGACTGGGATGCTGGGCACCCGGAGCACCTTCTGCATGCGCTATCCTCGTCCATATCAGACCATTGCCCTATACTCATGTCAACCAATGTCTCCTTCCATCGCAAGTCGCGTTTTCACTTCCAGAGTTACTGGCCGTCCATCCCAGGATTTCACGGAGTGGTGGAGGCTGCCTGGAACTCCCTTCCGGCGAAGGCAGACCCCTTTGTTGACCTTTTCCTGAGGTTGAAGGCTACCGCCAAGGCGCTCACCAGATGGAGTCAAGCCAAAGTGGGAAACATCAAGGAGCAGATTTTGCTGGCCAACGAGCTCATCTACTGCTTCGACCAGGCGTTGGATTCGCGATCCCTTTCGGACGCGGAGTCATGGCTTCGCCGCGAGCTCAAGAAAAAAGTGCTTGGACTCGCGTCCTTGCAGAGGACAATTGCGCGACAGAAGTCACGTATTTCATGGATAAAAGAGGGCGATGCCAGTGAAGCATTCTTCAAGATCTTTGCGAGTCAGCGCAGAAGGAGAAACCACATCTTCAGGTTGAAGAATGGGGTTGCGGAGGCAACATCTAGTGATGGTATGTGCGCACTGGCGGGTGGATATTTTGCAAATTTGCTTGGAGTGCCGGCGCATCGGGGGCACACTCTAAGGCTATCTGCGCTTGAGTTGCCGCACGTGGACACCGCAACACTGGAAGCACCGATGACGGAAAACCTAATATGGAGCACAATAAAGGAGATGCAATCAAACAAGGCCCCCGGGCCTGATGGGTTCACGTTAAGATTTTATCAGTCATGCTGGGCCATAATCAAAGAGGTGGTGATGAAGGCCGTGCGGGCCTTCGACAGGGCAGACGGCAGGGGCATGGACAGGCTTAATGAGGCATTCATCGTCCTCCTCCCAAAGATGGAGGGCGCACTAGACATTAAAGATTTTCGGCCCATAAGTCTCATCCACAGCTTTGCTAAGATTCTGGCCAAGGCGATGTCATCGGAGCTCAGTCCCTTGATCCCTTCCCTGGTGGATGCGAATCAGAGTGCCTTCATATCCGGCAGATCTATTTTGGACAATTTCATGTTAGTCCAGCAATCCATCCGCTCTCTACACCGCAAGCGGGCGTCGGCTATCATCTTCAAAATTGACATCGCCAAAGCATTCGACAGCGTCTCCTGGCAATTCCTCTTCGAGGTGCTGGCCCATCGCGGCTTCGGCCCACGTTGGCTACGGCGGATCGCTACGCTCCTCTCCACGGCAAGCACACAGGTGCTGGTTAACGGATCGGCCAGCGAAAGCTTTTGGCACGGAAAGGGACTGCGGCAGGGAGATCCCATCTCTCCCCTACTCTTCATCATTGTCATGGATGCCCTCACGGCCGTGTTCCGGAAAGCGGAGGCAGCTGGCATTTTTGCCTCGCTCAGCGTATATGGCGTCCACCATCGCCTCTCTCTATATGCCGACGACGCTGTTCTGTTGCTAAGGCCACTGGAAACAGAGATGAACGCGGCAAAACAACTGCTGGGTTGTTTCGGAGAGGCCTCGGGACTGCGATGCAATTTTGCAAAGAGCTCCATCTCCACGATACGCTGCACTACTGAGGAGGTGCATCATATCGCTCTGGCGGCTGGCTATGCTATCAAGTCCCTGCCGATCACCTACCTGGGCCTCCCCCTATCACTGCGTGCGTTAACCCGCTCCGAGCTCCAGCCCCTCATTGACCGTATCGCGGCTCAACTTCCAACCCGGAAGGCCTCCCTCCTCCGCAGGGCGGGACGGCTGACACTGGTGAACTGCAAGCTGTCGGCCATGCCGATCTTTCACATGATGGCACTGGATCTACCACCGTGGTTCTTCAAATGCGTGGACAAACTAAGAAGAGGATTCTTCTGGCGAGGAGTGGAGGAGGCCAAGGGGGGTTGCTGCCTGGTTGCATGGCACATTGTGTGCACCCCCAAACCGTATGGGGGGCTGGGCGTTCTGAATCTGCCGCTGCTGAATCAAGCCCTTCGCCTGCGCTGGCTTTGGCTTGAGAAGACGGTGCTTGACAAGCCTTGGCATGGTTTGAAGGTGACCACCACGGAAAGAGGTGCCGGCCTTGGGCTCGCGGCGCTCCAGTGCCGCATTGGGGATGGTCTCAGGACCAACTTCTGGTTTGATCCGTGGCTCAATGGCCACACCATAGCCCAGAAAGCGCCCAACCTGCTCGCCTTTGTCCGCCCAGCCGGCAAGCTCTTGAGCGTGGCCGACGCTTTGCCTGGCCACGCATGGGCGGACGCAATCCGGGGCGCCCCGTCAGTTCCGGCCATCGCCGAGTTTATCATGATCTGGGAAGAGCTACAACATGTCGCTCTCTCTAATGCGCCCGATTCATTCTCCTGGCGGCTTGGCACGGGCGGAAAATACTCCTCGCGGGACACTTATGCTGCGTTCTTCTTCGGCCGCGAGTTTGCCCCATGCGCCGAAGAGATTTGGAGGTCATGGGCTCCCCTTGAGATCAAAATATTCACCTGGCTTGCGGTCCGTGCGCGTCTGTGGACGGCGGACAGATTAGCGCGCCGGAACTTACCGCACTCACAGCCATGCCAGCTTTGTTGCCAGGACGATGAGAACACCACACACATGCTCCTTGGCTGCTCCTTCGCACGCGAGGTATGGTACCACATGCTGCTGCCTCTGAGACTACACAGGTACACACCGGATGGAACTAAGGATCTTGCGGAATGGTGGCCTGTGCTATCGGATGCGGTGCCGGCAGGTCAACGAAGGCAAACGAATACCATCATTGCCGCCACGCTGCGCTTCATCTGGCTAGAGCGTAACAGCCGTGTCTTCGAGCGTAAGGCATCCCTACCGGCTGTAGTCGTCGCACTTATTCGTGCAGAACTCCGCCTGTGGACTCATGCTAGGGTAGAGGGCGGACACCCCTTTCAAATCCACTAGCAGGTGCCGCGGGCAACGCCCGTCCATGGTCGCTCTACTAATGTAATGAGCCTTGTACTAAAACCTTCTTCTTCTTAATGCAAAAGACATGCAATGCTCGTGCATGTTCTTGAAAAAGAACCGAACCTCGGCCACCAGTTCTTGAGCTCATCGATCGGGCGCGCGCGGGGTAAATCTATGCAGCCTCCATGGTAACAGCACCTAGGAAATTGCACCCTTGTTCCCTTTGCTACAACTGTTGGAATTATTTGGGCCTAACCCATTATTAATGTCAAATTATTCCTAGGCCCACATAGCTCCTTCATGCACCACAAGGGGTGTTAAAGGTTACTCTCACTTTGCTAGTGGTTGAAAGGTGAGTTAGGACATGGAGTATTTGAGCTCGAGCTCACATGCACCCTTTGCTACAGTAAAATAAAAAAGGATTTTAAAAATTCAAAAAAAATTGAATTTTTTTGGCAACAAACATTGATGTGTGTTTCACATGCGTGCCAATTTTCGTGATGAAATGACATTTGTGGAGGTCTCGGCAAAAAAAGCGAAATCTTGCTCCAAAAAAGCTGTTTTTGAAAGTATTTTGGAGCATCAATTTTTTTTTGTCGTGACCTGCATGAATGTCATTTTTCCACGAAATTTTGCACGCATGTGAAAAACACATCAATGTTTGTTGGCCAAAAAAAGATTTTTTTTAACTTTTAAAATATTTTTTCGTATTATACTGTAGCAAAGGGTGCATGTGAGCTCGAGCTCACAGGAGCACTTTTGGGTGAGTTTGACAAACATATATGGTTGGTTGTTCTACACACACTAAGAGCATGAGAAGAGAACGCATACACACGCACTTCTACACCCGACTTGCCACACCTGGTATCTGCCCACGCATCAGTGGTTCGTGACCGAGCCAAGACGGGCCAGGACCTATGCATCGTGTATCTTGTCTTTTTTGCCACACGTGAAAGAAGTCGAACCATTGCTGCAAACCGTTGTTGTGGGACTACTTACCCAGCGACGACGACGACGAATACCTTCACAACATGTCAACCTCCGACAATGTTGTCACTGCAAACGTATATTCATCCACCAAATTTTACATGCTCTTATCCCTTCTATGAGGGATCACTTTCAGAACCTTGGTACTAGCAATCGATATGGACATGTTATATTTGTCTTACATACTTGATTTTTTTTTGCGGAAAAACATCCGACATATTCATCTTCAATCATGGCAATACAACGAACACCAGAAATAATAAAAATTACATCCAGATCCGTAGATCACCTAGCGACGACTACAAGCGCTGAAGCGAGCCGAAGGCGCGCCGCCGTCATCGCCCCTCCCTCACTGGAGCCGGGAAAAACTTGTTACAGTAGAAAGTCAGGAAGTCGTCGTGCTAAGACCCCATAGGACCAGCGCACCAGAACAGCAACCGTCGCCGATGAAGAGTAGCATAGATCGGAAGGATCCAACCTTAAGACACACGAACGTAGACGAACGACGAACAGATCCGAGCAAATCCACCAAAGACAGATCTGCCGGATACACATCTCCACACGCCCACTGACGATGCTAGGTGCACCACCGGAATAGGGGCTAGGCGGGGAGAACCTTATTCCATCTTCAGGGAGCCGCCGCCATCTCATCTTCCTGAGCAGGACACAAACCCTATCAAATCTCAAAGACACATCTAAAAACGGAGCCCTCCCACCGGCAAGTGCCGGGATCCACCCCCCCCCCCCCCCCCCCCCATGGCCCTAAGGCCACCGGAGACGAGGCGGACCGGTGCCGGCGCCGGCGGGAGGCAGAAAAACCCTATTTTTTTAGGGAAGGAGGCGGCTGCCGTGTCTTACATACTTGATTACTTGTCTAGTTCGTCTAGTACTTTTGTTGGTCCAAATATTATGTCTACTATGTTCATCATACTTTACCTACTGTATTTCCGGATAAAAATTTATAAAAAAATGCACATATTCTCAACAACAATCACATCAACATATCAGATGAGCAGCTCATGAACAACTTGCATTCTTTATTTTAGTTTTCTCTGAAAGCTACATTCATTTTCCATGTTTTAACCTGTACCGCATGGAAGAGCATGTAGAAGACAAATGCCATCTTTCATCCAATTGCACAACGCACAGTCAAATGCAAAAAAAAAAAGTTTACAGGAAATAATACTCCTGTCAGATGATGCAGGTAGCTTTGGTTTCAAGAATGGCAACTTGGTAGGCCCCCTGCATATCTTCATGGTGCCATGGTGGCTCGTAGGTCAACTGCCTCGCAACCACTTTTAGCAATGCATGAGCAAGCAAAGGAACAGTGTTGGCAAAGAAGGAAGTAGTCTAGAGAAATCCATATTCTTCTCTTCCATTCCGGGAGAATATCCTGCTAGCTGCAGCATCAAATGTGCTAGGCTTTAGGGACAAAAACTAACTCAAAGCTAAGTGGTGGACTTTCTAAATTTGATCAGAAAGTCTGGCTGGGCTATGGACCTTACCATAAGACTGAACGATATGTAACTTTGAAGGCTAATGGTATGTACAAGTGTCACTATCGGGCCATGGCAGCTTCGACTTTTTTCGCCATTCTCAACTATCAGCATGGTCCTATATCGTCAATAATGCACTGTGTGCGTCACACTGGCCTCAAATCCATGCAAAGCCTTTTGAAGGACATAGGAAACTTCACCTAGCTAACTGGGGTATGATTTGTATGAAAAGGGAATTTGGAGGACTGGGCATCCCAAACCTCAAAGAAGTTAATATGTGCTTACTGGGGGCTTGGCTTAAAAGATATGTCAACGGGGATGGAAAGCTTTGGAAAACTGTTATAGACAGCAAGTACAACACCAGCTCCCCAAATATTTTTACCAGCTCCTCCACCAATGCCTCTGTTTTCTGGAAAGGGGTCACTTCAGTAATTAGAGCTATAAAATTTGGTTATAGATGGGTCATTGGAAATGGTGCCAAAGTGAGGTTATGGGAAGACACTTGGTTTGGCACATCACCACTAGCAGTGCAGTTTTGGGACCTGTATTTAATTTGCAATGAGAAAAATGCTTCTATAGATGCTGTTTGGGACGGTTCCCAGTTGAAACTGTCTTTCAGGAGAACCTTTACTCCTACGATGATGGAAAAATGGTATGAGCTAGTTGAAGTAGCCAAAAGTATTCAGCTGTCCAATGAGATGGATGCCCTAATTTGGCAACTAGAAAACAAGGGGCAATATTCTACTAGCTCTTTGTATAATGTGATCAACTCTAGAGGAGTTATGCCCGTTTTCATACCTGTTGTTTGGAAACTTGCTACCCCCCTAGGATTCACATGTTTCTTTGGCTGACTGTGCATAATAAAATTATGACTAGGGATAACTTGCAGAAAAGACACATCCCCAAAGGAGTCGAGTGCCTTTTCTGCACTTGCTCTGAAACAGTCCAGCATCTTATGTTTGATTGTGTGGTTGCTTCAAATATATGGCCGATGCTTGCAGTATTCTTCAAGCTTGATATTGGGACAAATTTGGAATCTGTTACTAGATTCTGTTGTAGCTGCAGCCCATTGTTGTAGCTGCAGCCCTCGCCTTGCCTCTCGTCGTAGCTTTCTCTCTCTCTCTCACGCACGTATGTAGAAGAAAGAAGGTGGAAGAACAAGACGCACACAACAAGCTTTACCCGGCGCACGTACGCCGCCGGCCGCACGAACGGCCGCTTGTTTTCTTTCCTGAGCACGAACTCAGCACACTTGACTACAACGCGTACACGGAGGGCCTTTTATACCCAAGCTACACACACCAGGCTAGCTACCACACGCAAGCACCCACGCACTGACTTGGCTTGCCGCTGCACTCGGCCACCACTAACAGCACTACTCACACGAGCTAACTAACTCAGCCATGCATGCAACTAGACACAGTGCCCACGCAACGCCCGCCCCGCGCTCCTCAGCTCCCGCGCCCGCCGCGCACGCACACCAACGGGACGCGACTGGTTCCAGCGCCCGGCGCGGCCACACCCCGCGCGTTCGTCTAACCAACCCACACACACGCACCCGTGCACTCCCGCCACGGACCCGATGCAGCTCGGACTGCACCCGACGCGTCCGGTGCGCGCACGTACACGCACCCGACGTGGTCGCCACCGTGACGGCCACGGCTTTATTCCTAACAGATTCTGGATCTCTAATAAAAAGCATCTAGTTTTGAACATGGCAAGTGCAGCTGTTCTATGGAGCATCTGGAGATATAGGAATAGTATGGTATTTGACAACGTGCTTTGGACTGATATTTTGCAAATTTGGAAGCTGATCTTGAAGACACTCAAGACCTGGGAGATCCTCTGTCCTCAGGCAATGAAGCCGGCGTTGGAACAACTGTGCTCCCACATCATGGAGCTGCTGAAAGCTCCCCAACTCCTCAAGAGTGGCTGATAAAGAGGGTCAGCTTACCCCTGTCTGCTGTCAATGAAGCATATGTTCGTGATCTACCTGCTGATATCCTGGGGGCGCTGAAGCTCTCAGATGATGAGCCAAGGTCACCGCCTAGGAAGGGCAACTCTTCAAAGAAATCACTGGTGCTCAGCCCGGTCTCAGTCATCGATCCTGGGTGCTGGTCGCCTCTGGCAGCAGCAAATCCGTTGAAGAGGGTGAAGAATATCTGAGCGCCTGTAGTTTTATTAGTTAGCTCTGTCGCCTGCGTGCGACCCTACCTGCAAAACTTGTCGTTGTGGTCCTTTTGCTCTAGCGTCTAGTTGTTTTCGTGGAGAATGAGACATGCCTGGACATGACCGTTTTTGTGGCTTGGTTTGGTTTCATTTCATTAATGGAACTGGGGAGGCGATCCCTGATTTTCTAAAAAAAAGCCTTTTGCGCAAAAAAAAAAAAAAATGTCCATGCAAAGCCTGTTCCTCCTTTACAGCCGTTTTGCTGCCGCGGAAAGTGCACGTTCTGGTAGTGTGTAGAGTAGGTGGATAAGGCGGGGACATGACCAATACTGGTACTTTGCATAAAGTTACACGTGTCATTTTAAGTTACTGGCTAGATGATACGCTATGTTGCAACCGAAATGGATTATGTTGATAATGGCTCAGGCAAAGCATTGTCCCGAGTAGCTATAAGCCTACAATGATGTTCCGTCGCACGGCGAGTCGCCGGCACTGCTGTGTGCACAGTGACTGACTGACAGAGGTAGGGGGAGCCATCGCCCTCCCAACCCCCCCCCCCCCCCCCCCCTAAGGTTGAAATTTTTGAATCGGTACCGTTCAAATTTCCTGAAAAATTGCATAGATACCCTTCAAATTTGTATTTGCCCCCCCCCCCCCCCCCCTAAAGTTTCGTAATTTGTGCCCCCCCTTTGGTTCTGACTCCGTCCCTAACCATGCTCCACACAACGTTGGATCTCCTGCCGTGTCAGGTCATCAGAGTTTTTTAAGGGTAAGGTCATAGGAAGTACCACTGGCATCGGCGCACCGCAAGGCCCACAGATAGAGAAACTGAGCGATGATGCACATTCAGTCTCTGGTTTCTGTACTTACTTTCTTTAGAAGTACAAACTTTTTGTTAGGGCGCGTCAAGCCTCTCAACTGGGCCATGGGCTAGCCAGCCACAATATCATGCTAGAGCGATTTTTATCAGTCAGCCTAGCAGGTGGGTGTGCTTGTGGGACCTCCTATTCCGCATAATGAGCGCCACGAAGACACGAAACGCACACCCCCCGCATTTTGGGCCGGCCCATGTGCGGGCCAGGCCCCCTATTTTTTCATTTCATTTTTTTTGCTTTTTGCTTTCCATTTTTTTTCCTTATTTAAAATAATTGAGGATTTCAGACAAGTTTGAAATTTTCAAAAAATGTGAATTTGGAAAAAAGGTTCAACAAATCATAATTTTTTGTGAATTCAAAAAATGTTCATGATTTTGAAAATTGTTCGAGAAATCATAAAATGTTCTCTGTTTCAAGAAATATTTGTGACTTCGAAACAATGTATGCATATACAAAAAATGATCACGATTTTGAAAAACTATTCAGGAATTTTGAAAAAAGTTCATGTATTCAGAAAATGTTCATCATTTTGGAAAAATGTTCATGATTTTGAAAAAATGCTCATCAATTTAAAGAATGTTCCTAAAATTGAAAAAATGTTTGCAATTTTTTTTATAAAATCATTGCTTCAAAACATGTTTGCTGATTCAAAAAATGTCATGCACTTCATCAAATGTTCATCAAAACAAAAAAATCTTCATGAATTTCGAAAATTCTTCCCAAATTTCAAAAAATGTCCGCCGACTCAAAAAAATGTTCACGAGATTCAAAAGAAATGTTCGTACTTTCAAAAAAAATGTTGTTGAATTCGAAAAATGTTCAGGATTTTAAAAAATGTTCATGATTTTAGAAAACTGTCGCTATTTCAAAAAATGTTCATGCTTTCGAATTTTGGTCATGATTTCAAAACATGTTCAGGATTTTAAAAAATTGTTCACGAATTTGAAAGATGTTTGGAAAATGAAAGAAAGGACAGAAAAACAAAAGAATAATGGAAAAAATTAACATGAAAAAGAGAAAAACAAAATGGAAAAAGAAACAAAAAACAAAAATGAAAAAAGAAAGGAAAGAACAAAAATTAAAAACCGGAAAGAAAACACAAATAAAAAAAGTAGAAAACCCTGTCTGAAAAGTTCTAGGACCTTCTCAAAACCGGAAAGGAGCTAGTTGGACCGGCCTAAGTGTACGCAGCGGGGGACCCGTCGCTATTTGGCGACGTAACCCGCAAAATAGGATATGTCCTAATTGGCGACTTACACGCCAAATAGGGATCCGCCTTGGAAAAGAAACGGTCATCAAATCTCGTATGGGCCATGGAGCTCGCACGGACATCTCGTCCCCGCAACTTCTCGTCGAAAAATAAATGTTTCTAAAAAACAGCTTCTCAAAAAAAAAACCTCGCCACGCAAGGTCTCGCCTGACCTGCCCAACATTTCACGTTTCTTCTCCTCGTCTAAAGTTTACAGTAAGGTTTACGTTACCGCGCTCAGTTTCCAGCGTCGTGTCGGGGCCTAGCCAGATCCGTCATGTACGACCGCGCCGCGCCCACCCCAACGCCCTTGTACCTCCCCCACCCCCTCACCTTGCACTGCACCACTGGTGGCTAATTACACTACGCAACGCAATGTCGGCGTGCAGCAGCTCGTAAGCCCCCCAATGCAATCCGCCCACTCATCAGACAACACAGCAGATGAGTGGTATGATGGCGGCAGGGAGGAGGAGGATGCTCGTCCCTCTCAGGCCACGGCCGCTCTCGCGACAACGGAATCTCCTTGCCGGCCTCGCCGCAGCCTTCGCGGTGACCCTACTCTCCATCGTCCTCCTGCTCTCCTCCCTTCCCGCCTCCTCCTCGCCACCACCCCGCCAGTGCCACGGCATCGACACGACATCCACGACCTCGCGTAGTCCATCCGCCCATTGCGGCGCGACACTACTGCA
This sequence comes from Elymus sibiricus, assembly GCA_039707655.1. Taxonomy (NCBI): domain Eukaryota; kingdom Viridiplantae; phylum Streptophyta; class Magnoliopsida; order Poales; family Poaceae; genus Elymus; species Elymus sibiricus. Next base: position 284,136,514 of record CM077670.1, read on the forward strand.
GGCGACTGCTAATGCCACACATGAATCAGAGACCCCTCGACCAAACTGTGTGTGATGCATGAATCGCAAACGGTATTGTAATAAAACGTCACCAATAAGACAAATTGTGTGCGATGGCGGAGACATCAAGAATGATTCAGATTAAAGACGTGTGTGCAATACGTGGCATACAGTTGATACATACGAACTGTTTGTGATGAGCCAGAGCAACAGAAATGGGCAGCCAGTTCGAGGTGTGTGCGATATACGGCATACAGTTCACTCGGATGAACTGTTTGCAATTAGCCAACACAACAGAAACGGTCAGCCAGATCAAGGTGTGTACGATAGACGGCATACAGTTCACTCGGATGAACTGTTTGCGATGAGCCAAAATAACATAAACGGTTCAACATAACAAGATTTGTGTGATACGCGGCAAACAGGTAAGTAATCAGAAATGTGTGGGAAGACCGATAACAACACAGACGATTCCGGCTAATAAGCCGTGTGTATTGTGGGCAAACGGTTGGTGGTAAATTCAGCGATTGATGAATTCATCACCGACGGGTTCTGTAGTTTAGTCCGTGTGTGATGTGATTTGCTCTGTCTGCACAACATCTATGCTCTGTCTACATAACAACAACATATATACTTATAAGAACATGATTGCATAACCAAATTAAACTTCCAATTACATAACTGACTAAGATAGCGTTTGTACATCTAAGTAAACAATTACATGCATAATAAAGTAGGAGAAACGATCATCAAATCAACTACTACTTCTTGTTGTGACGCTTGCCTCCAATGCTCTGCTTGTGGCTCGATCCCTCGTCGTCTACAGGAAGGAGGCACTTCCTCATGTCAACGATCCGCCTGTACATCTCGTAGCATGTGTACGCGTCCATGGCCGCGTACTTGAGGTGATCTTCATCTAGTATCTAGCGGGGAAGGAGGGCAGGTCACCTCACCTAGGATGCATGCCCAGCGCCGCCGCTGCAGCAGGTTGGGCGATTTGGCTTCTTCAACCGCCCATCTGAACAGCCGCACCGGGTTCGTATACCATTCCGCAGGCATGCACGTTCTCTCCTCCGCAGTCGACTCCGTGAATATGATCTCGGCCATTAGCGCCAGCTCCAAGTCGACGCGACGCCGCCAGATGCTGACATCCCTCATCATCTCTGCCCTGAGATCAACTTGCGCCTCCACCTTGTGCTTCGCCATGCGCAGCTCCTTCGAACATGTCTCCAATCGATGACTCGCTTCCTCGATCCGATTTGCCCTTGCAACCCACCACTTCCAACGCAGCCCCGGCATGTCCTCCGGCGCCACCGATCTGTGAGTCCAGAGCAATGGATCCCCTCTGATAGATATGTGGGTTTCGCTCAACGGCGGCAGTGCCGCGGGCCGCAGCGAGAGGGGAGCCCGCGGGATGCTGGGATCTAGGGGATTATCCATGGCGGAATCCGATGGGTGAGGCGGGGACGCGAGCACGGAAGGCCAGATTTGGGGGCTGCAAGAGGAAAGAGACGATAGAGAGCGAAGAGAGGATAGAGAGCGAAGGAGGAGCAGCGCAACCAAGGTGAACAGGGAGTGGGCGAGGCGAAAAAATTGACCTTTGAAAAATCTGAATTCTCTTAGGCGCCCTACGCACCTGGACGGAGGGAGTACAGTTGTTTCGTGTGCGAGTATGTGTGTACAAAAACCTTTGAAAATGCAAATGAGTTGTTTGCGAAGGTAGGAGCATCGCACATGATGCGTGGTGCGAGTACTTGTGAGTGATGATTTGTAAGTTACACATACGTTTCCTTATGTTAACACGTGTGTGATAACACGTGACACCGCATACAGTTGTGTGCTGGGAATTGTGTGTGCCACTTAGTCTTCCCGCGCTCCAGCGATGGCTTCCCGCACAAGCGCCAGCCCCAGAGGTAAATTGTAAATCCCCAATCCCCTAGCCAGCTGCTAGCTAGCTATTGTAGGGGAACGCAGCAGAAAACAAAAAATTTCCGACCTACGCACTAGCCCAGGACCACTATGGAGACTGCATACAAGGTTTGATCCTTTTCGTTACCGACTCATAGCGCAGCGGAAGTAGAGTCGATGACGATTGGCGGTGCAGATCCCCGCAGCTAGGATTTACAACCTCCCAACCGCGAGGATGTACTCCCTCGACTGCCCCTCGGACAGCCCTCCGGGAGGACCTTCGAAACTCGGACGGTCACTCGGACAGCCCTTCGGGAGGACCCTCGAAACTCGGACGGTCACTTGGACAGCCCTTCGGGACGACCCTCAAAACTTGGACGGTCACTCGGACAACCCTTCGGGAGGACCCTCGAAACTCGGACGGTCACTCGGACAGCCCTTTGGGAGGCACTCTCGAACTAAGACCAAAACTACGATCTCTCTACAGAGTTGCACACATACGGTGTCATCTATCCGGCAGGGCTACGCCGTCCAGAACTAGTTCCTGCTGGAACCCAGACAGCCTTTCGGCTCTACGAAACTATTTCGCTGGGAGGGAGAGAGAAGCCAGACAAGTCTATGGCATGTGTATGAGAACTCATGTGAGAACTTGGATGAAAATGGAGAGCACCCTCCACCCCTATTTATAGGGTGAGAAGAGATGGTAAAATACCAAAATGCCCTCAGATATTTTTCACACTATTCATAATAGTGTTTCCACTATTCATGAGATATTTTCTCCCAATAGTGTTTCAACTATTCATGAGATATTTTCTACCAATAGTGTTTCCACTATTCATAATAGTGTTTCCACTCTTCATGGGATATTTTCTCCCAATAGTGTTTCCACTATTCATAACACTATCCATGAAAAAAATCATCGTCTGTTTAATCTGAAAAAATTCCTGAAGGCCTAGAACATTTCCGGCACCCCCTAAAATAATTTTGGACGTGTTTCGAAACAATTCCGGATTAGCGATTTTTATCTGCGAAAAGCAACTAAAGCGGTTCCGGCAGCTCCGGAACATTTCTGGTTTTTGTCCCGGAAAAATCCCAGAAGTTACCAGAACAATTCTGGCACCCTCCAAGAATTTCCAGGCGTGTGCCGAAACCAATTTGACTTAATGGTATACCCCGAAACAACTTTTCAGTTTTACCGAAACTATTCCGGTGTCCTCTCCGGAACGTTTCCGTTGCGTCCGAAACTTTTCCGGTGATTTTCTCTCAGACTCCCTGTCTAGTATTCAGCAGATAGATGACCCTTAAGCGTGTGACCCTATAGGTTCGGTGAAGTATAGACATGACCCGGAACACTTTCCGATCAATGATCAACATCGGAGCCGTGGACACCCATATTGATCCCTATACCCACACGAATGAATATTCGAGTGAACCTCCAGTTGCCGTGTGCTATTCCTGTTGCTTCGCGATATGTTACAAACACCCGAGGTGAGATTTTCTGCATCCCCGTGGATCAACAACTTGTCCACCATGCAAGTTACCTCGTTGCCGGTTTTGTTCTCTTTTCTCGTTTCCGTGTTCCGGTATCCCTGTGATCAAATCACAATGTGTCTGGCCAGACGATGGTGGATACCGTAACACCGAGAGGGCCCGAGAATATCTCTCCATCGTCGGAGGAGCAAATCCCAATCTTGAGCTATCAAGTTACTTGACATACTTTTCCATGAACCCGTAAGCCGCCGTAATAGCCACCCAGTTACGGATGACGTTTAACAAACCCCAAAGTTCATGAAGCAAGCATGAAGAAACTCGATACTCTCATGGTCTAAGGAATTATGCAAACATTAACTTTTTCTGTGTTATTAACCATTAACTTGTGACGAATGAATCTCATAGCATAACATCAATTCGGGTCGATTCAACACAAGTGTTCTCCTAACATTGTGCCCTCAAAATTGCCGGCATAGTCATGCCCATGATCAGGAAAACAGAACCATCATGCAACACTTGAGTTAGTCTTAGAGGCCAGACTAGGAATACTTTTTACCGTTTATTATTCCACACGTGCATATGAGTCTTCCTCCGAGCCTCGTGGTTATTGCAGACTCGAGAACCATAGCAGTTATAGCACGGGATATAAACTTAACTACAAACATGGAGATAAATAATAACACTTATTATTGTCTCTAGGGCATATCTCCTACAGACTCCCACTTGCACTAGAGTCAATAATCTAGTCAATGCTGATGCACTTTACACCTATGGCATACCGGTGTAAAACATGCTTCGCTTGTGGTATAGTCTGATGTCCAACGGATCTGACAACTTTAGTTCCGTGTGTATTTCTGCATATCCTCGCGTTTTCACGTTTTCACAAATTTCATATTTTGTGTGGACTTGGCTTCGTATATATGTGAATCACTGGTCAAACCTTGATTCCTCAGACTGAGCTATGGAGCAACTATCTTTAATAGTGTTCCATTGACCAAAGCCATCTTGGAACCATACTAAGTTCATGAACGAACTGTATGATTCAACATCTTCTATGTCGCTTTGAAAGCGGCAACATACTTAGCCTTAGTTATAGAATTCGCCACAGTAACCTATTTGGAACGATTTCCAAACACCGTGCCACCATATCGTGTATTACACAAAACCCTTAACATAAATCAAAAATCGCATGGAGTATTGATGAAGACTGTATCGATGCAATTACTTACAACGAGCACTTCATAATCTCTGCTTGCGAGAAAACATGTCATCAGTGCTACTCCAATACTCAATGACATTTTTCACTGTTGTCCCATGATCAGTACTTTGATCACTTTGGTATCTATACTCGCAACTCCTTGGGAGTACTAGACATATCTGGTTGTTTTACATACCATGGAATACACGATTAATCCAAACACGAAGGTGTGTGGAATCTCCATCATGTATTTCGCTCATCAGTGTTTTGGGACACCAAGTCTTGCAAAAACCCTTTCCATGTGACTTCGGCAAGAATCACTCCTTGGCGTTTTAATGCTAAAATGTTTTAGCATCTTGTCAATATGTATTTTTGGCTTTAGCCTCTTAGGCAATTCTATCTCCTAGATAAATATGCCTAATGTCAAGGCTATTTAGCCCAAGCACTTCATCAAAAACTATTTTCAAGGAAGTACTAATTCGTGTCAAGAAATTTATATTATTTCCAATCAACAATGTGTCAAGCACACAAGGTTTTAAGAAATATTATTATACTCCCACTTACTTTCTTGTAACCACAACCATCTTCGTTACCCATTGATGAAATCAAACTCTTTTGACTATTTCATCAAAAACGAAGATTCCAACTCCATTTTGCTCTCTTCTGCCCATTGCTAGAACTCTGAAGTTTGCATACTTACTAGCATCCTCTGGATTGACAAAATACTTCAGACTGTATCACATGCAAGTCCTAGGTTGCATTTCCATCACATGGAAATCCTTTTGGCATCCATGTATTATATCTCAAGATTGAAATATGTATTAATTGCTAGTTTAACCCGATCTGACTTTAAGCATCGCTACGGTGAGACAATCTCATCGTAGTCAACTCCTTGAATTTGTTATTGCAACAAGTCGAGCTTTATGGATAAAACATTTTATCCACATCCGTTTATAGTTCCATTTAATGTTCGTTAGACTCTAAGTCTTCCGAAGGGTTTATCAAGATATAATCTTGAATCATTTATGGAAACTATCTCGGATTATATTGGCATTTAGCCAATTCTAGAGTCAAGGCCCATCAACGCTTCCTTGTGTATCGTAGGTATACTGTTGTCTAACAACAATATCTCGCTTGCGCACCTGAGAGGTTTGCACGAGTTTTGCCTACGTAGTCCAGCTGCAAGTTCGACCGAAGTCCATACATCTCATGTAGAGGCTTCCGTATCAGTCGCAGTAGGAAACTCTGGAATCACTTGCAAGGTTCCTTTCCTTTGATCTGATGACGAAGATACTGTTATCTCGTCAAGTTGCACTGTTCTCCCACTCACCTTTTTGCAAGAACCATTCTCTTTAAAAGCATACCGTTCTAGGTGGCAAACCTTTTGCCTCGGTATAGTGGTGGAGGAATTCCCAATTACTTGGGATAACCTACAAAGTAGTACTTGTCTGATTTGGAATAGGTTTGTAAATATTTTACACAAGCCCCACATTCCAAATGTTAAGGAAAAAACAAAGCACGGTTGGGCGTACCATACCATGGCGTCATTTCAACAGACCTGATGGTGCTCTTTTCAGTGTAAAAGCCGCAGTCTCTAAAGCATTACTTTTAAAAGGGATAATGGCAAATTGATTTATGTCATCTTTGATCTTACCATGTCACAAATGGTTTGAATACATCTTCACGGACGTACCACTCACAGTGGAGTTCCGGGAGGTGTAAGTTTATGAAACTCTTTTCACAACTCATCAGACATTCGCTAAACTTGTAACTCAAATATTTCTTTCCGCAATCAAATTGCAGAAACATAATTTTCTTGTTACTATAATTTCTACTTCATATTGAAAACCTTTCGAATGATTTCAAAAGATCCAGACTTACGTCTCATCAAGCAAATATCCATATATCTACTTGAGTCATTTTTTAAGATAGATAAATCCACTGCTGGCAACAACATTTATCGGACTACATACATCAAAATGTATGATCACCAATAAGTTCGTTGCTCGTTCCTTATGGCCTGTGAACGGTATTTTAGTCACTTCACTTTTCGGAGGAAAGTTGCAAGTGTCAGATGATTCATAACCAAACGACTTCAAAATCCATCATTATGGAATTTCTCCTTGCGGGTTTCTCCAATGTGACCAAATGCAGTGCCACACATGTGTGGTATTCTCTTAGTCTTGGGACATTTAGCGTCAGTGTTATGGATGTATCATATTACCATCAATATTCATAACATACATCCCATCCACGATGGAAGCATGGCCCTTATGTTATTCATGACACTGAACAACAATTGTTCTTTTATGAACAACCCTTTTGCAACAAACATTATGCAATGGGCTAGAGTGTGTAAAACTCTAAAATGAATTATGAAAGTAAATACAGAGGTAATGTATTATTATTAATATTCATAACATACATCTCATTCATAATGAAAGTATGGCCCTTATGTTATTCATAACACCGAACATCAAAAGTTCTCTTATGAACAACCTTCTTGCAAGATACTTTATGCAATGGGATAGAGTGTATAAAAACTCTAAAATGAATTATGAAAATAAATACATAGTAATGTACCGAGAGTAGCAACTTTTACTATGTTCCCAGCACATATCTAAACCTCGCTCCGACAAGTCTTTTAGGCCGTAGTAGTTCTTGCATCGAGTCGTAGCAGAATGCAATCGAGCGGGTATCTTTGTGATCAACTCACAATACCCAAGAATTAATGACTAACTATTTAATCACAATTCCCAAGAACTATTTCTTTGACCAGCCTTCTATACATCAATAACTTGTATGACTTTCATACATGAGCTGGACATTCCAGTCTTCTCTCTTTTGCCTTTATACTTCTAAAAGTTTAACTCTCAGTATTTCTCCTACTCTCAGAAGAAGCACTCAACTTAAGAGTGGCGTTAGCCCCGGACTTCCTAGGTGTGTAAGTCACACTAACACCCTTTGGACATTTCCTTTCTATTTAAGTTGTTGTTTTATTCACCATCATCATATGTCAGGCGTTCTACTGGATCCCTCTGTTATTAGTCAAATGCATAGTAAACACTTTTACAAATAGTTTGCAAAACAAACATTGCTTTGGATATCACATATCTTTTAGCCTTTGTTTGTGTCTGAAAATGATTTTCAGTTCCATGAATATCACATAGCTATCCCAAATTTTTAAAGTTCGGGTCTCATGGAAGCAAACATATTGCACTTGATCGTAACAGAATTCTAGCTTTTGGATCGAAGGACGAGAGTTACATCATCCATAGCATTAGCGGGAGAATACCAAAAGCATGCGATAGGACAAAGTCCTTCTCGACACTTTTGAGGACAATCCTCACATTACGTTACCAACCGTAAAGTTTTAAGCAGATATTTAACAGCTTTATTCAATTTTAATAGGGAAGGTGGAAACGCGAGCCATTATTCTATAACTATTATGCAATTTTTCACTTAGACAAAGTCCATAACTAATTGCACCGAGAATTAAACAAGTTAATTCTATAGTGCTCTCCCACTCAAATCAATATCTCTCAAAATTGATTGCGAGTGATACAAGATCCGTATTTCAATTCGACGCCATTGACGGGTTCATCACTGATGACGCGAATTTCAATCGGTAGGCCAACTTGCCGATCACATCTCTATGTGATTCTTGTTCATCTTTCGATGGGCGTGTTCCGAGCTCAGGACTCTCCTGCCTGAACGTCAAAGACAACCAAGTGATCTTGCTGCGAGGTCTGACCTCACCCGCCTCATTCCTCTTGATTCGTTCGTGCTCATGTGTACATGGCGCACCCCGAAAAGATACGAATTTCAGACAGTGCTACACTTGGGTGAACACTAACTACTTTGATATTTTAAGTGAGAGATCACCCTAATAAAAGTGACTACCGCGCAATCAAGAAGGGTGCATCATAAGGGATAAACATCTCAGGCAATTCATAATAGCATGATATGGTATAGCCCTTTCTGACGGAGAAGTCTTTTATTTCTTCGTCTTCGGCATTCGCGTCGGTGTTCACCTTTGCGAAGATTGCCACCACCTTGTCGATGCACCAGATAATATTGCTATCTCTATAGCTAATAAAATAAGTGCATTACTTAAGGTTGACACGCAGGTCATTAAAGTGACAATCATATGGCTCCAGCCATCATGCCGAATCATGACACGCAGGTCATGTTAATTTTACATCATATAGTCATCTCATACATAATCAAATTTTTATGAGCACTGCTATACCACATCACATGCACATCCTGCAAAACCAAGTTAGACGCCTCTAATCGGTTCATACAAAATTTATATTACGTGGCTTCTAAGGTTTCGAAACAAACCGAAGCTACCTACGTCCATCATCAAGTATGATTATTCAAGTCGCTAGATTAACTTTACGGGGTGTATGAAACACGAGATAATAAAATCTCGAGCCCCATACTGAACTTCGTCATATGCATGACCCCCGTGCAGATCATATCTGCATTGCCCTTTTGTCTGCGAAATTTCATCTTTCTTTTTAACTATGGTGGAATTCAAAGAACTGTTAGCACTTCGTTGATCAATCAGGATCGCGGATTGCCAGAACTTTGAAACTCCACCATGCTGTTATCAAGATCAGAAATATGCAAATTCCAGGGAAGCAACAAGAACATCGGGTAACAGATTTCATCTGCTACCCGCACAAATAATTATCAGCAGTAGAACTAATCTACTACAAATTATATTGTGCAACACCCATACATCTCTATGTATTCTAGATCGTAACCTGCATCTACGCATAGCACGGCTCATGATGCCACTGTAGGGGAACGCAACAGAAAACAAAAAAAATTCCGACCTACGCACCAGCCCAGGACCACTATGGAGACTGCATACAAGGTTTGATCTTTTTCGTTACCGACTCGTAGCGCAGCGGAAGTAGAGTCGATGATGATTGGCGGTGCAGATCCCCGCAGCTAGGATTTATAACCTCCCAACCGCGAGGATGTACTTCCTCGACTGCCCCTCGGACAGCCCTTCGGGAGGCAGTCAGACAGTCCCTCGGACGGTGTCGCGGACAGCCCTCCGGGAGGACCTTCGAAACTCGGACGGTCACTCGGACAGCCCTTCGGGAGGACCCTCGAAACTCGGACGGTCACTCGGACAGCCCTTCGGGAGGACCCTCGAAACTCGGACGGTCACTCGGACAGCCCTTTGGGAGGCACTCTCGAACTAAGACCGAAACTACGATCTCTCTACAGAGTTGCACACATACGGTGTCATCTATCCGGCAGGGCTACGCCGTCCAGAACTAGTTCCTGCCGGAACCCAGACGGCCTTTCGACTCTACGAAACTATTTCGCTGGGAGGGAGAGAGAAGCCAAACAAGTCTATGGCATGTGTATTAGAACTCATGTGAGAACTTGGAAAAAATGGAGAGCACCCTCCACCCCTATTTATACGGTGAGAAGAGATGGTAAAATACCAAAATGCCGTCAGATATTTTCACACTATTCATAATAGTGTTTCCACTATTCATAATACTATTTCCACTATTCATGAGATATTTTCTCCCAATAGTGTTTCCACTATTCATGAGATATTTTCTCTTAACAATGTTTCCACTATTCATAATAGTGTTTCCACTATTCGTGGGATATTTTCTCCCAATAGTGTTTCCACTATTCATAACACTATCCATGAAAAATTTCATCGTCTGTTTATTCCGAAAAAATTCCTGAAGGCCCAGAACATTTCCGGCACCCCCTAAAATAATTTTGGACGCGTTCCGAAACAATTCCGGATTAGTGATTTTCATCTGCGAAAAGCAACTAAAGCGGTTCCGGCTGCTCCGGAACATTTCCGGTTTTTGTCCCGGAAAAATCCCAGAAGTTACCAGAACAATTCTGGCACCCTCCAAGAATTTCCAGGCGTGTGCCGAAACCAATTTGACTTAATGGTATACCCCGAAACAACTTTTCTGTTTTACCGGAACTATTCCGGTGTCCTCTCCGGAACGTTTCCGTTGCGTCCGAACCTTTTCCGGTGATTTTCTCTCACACTCCCTGTCTATTATTCAGTAGATAGATGACCCTTAAGCGTGTGACCCTATAGGTTCGGTGAAGTATAGACATGACCCGGAACACTTTCCGATCAATGATCAACATCGGAGCCGTGGACACCCATATTGATCCCTATACCCACACGAATGAATATTCGAGTGAACCTCCAGTTGCCGTGTGCTATTCCTGTTGCTTCGCGATATGTTACAAACACACGAGGTGAGATTTTCTGCATCCCCATGGATCAACAACTTGTCCACCATGCAAGTTACCTTGTTACCGGTTTTGTTCTCTTTTCTCGTTTCCGTGTTCCGGTATCCCTGTGATCAAATCACAATGTGTCTGGCCAGACGATGGTGGATACCATAACACCGAGAGGGCCCGAGAATATCTCTCCATTGTCGGAGGAGCAAATCCCAATCTTGAGCTATCAAGTTACTTGACATACTTTTCCATGAACCCGTAAGCCGCCGTAATAGCCACCCAGTTACGTATGACGTTTAACAAACCCCAAAGTTCGTGAAGCAAGCATGAAGAAACTCGATACTCTCATGGTCTAAGGAATTATGCAAACATTAACTTTTTCTGTGTTATTAACCATTAACTTGTGACGAATGAATCTCATAGCATAACATCAATTCGGGTCGATTCAACACAAGTGTTCTCCTAACATTGTGCCCTCAAAAGTGTCGGCATAGTCATGCCCATGATCAGGAAAACAGAACCATCATGCAACACTTGAGCTAGTCTTAGACGCCAGACTAGGAATACTTTTTACCGTTTATTATTCCACACGTGCATATGAGTCTTCCTCCGAGCCTCGTGGTTATTGCTGACTCGAGAACCATAGCAGTTATAGCATGGAATATAAACTTAACTACAAACATGGAGATAAATAATAACACTTATTATTGCCTCTAGGGCATATCTCCTACAGCTATAAATAACAACAACAATGGCCGGCGGCGGCGACTCACTACTGATCCCCTTGGTAGCTAGTTACCCACACGTACCGGCATATACTCGGCCCCAACGGCTGACGACCGGATGGAGTTGGGCGATAGCGGAATCGAGGCTGCCGGCGCGATGGTCGGCTTTGCGGTCGATGGCCCTGCCGCCGCCTCTCCCGACGACAACTAGACGAGGCAGGAAACGCGGTACGAGCAAGCCACCAGGTTAGCCAGGGTCGTCCTGAAAGCGGCTAGGGATCGCCAGCGGGCGATACTACGGGCTCGGCGCAGAGTGCGGTGGATGGTGCGGGCTGCGAAGCAGGAACCGCGACGATGCAAGGACAACTACGGCAGTGGCGGCCACTGCACGAGGCACAGGCTTATGTCCCAGATGGAGGAGGGTGCAGCGCCGGGCGTCACCGGGGCAGGCCTGGGGGCAGTGACGGCAGCCATGGCGAGAGCCAACATCTCGTTGGCCGCCTGGACGATGTACGTAGAGCCGGCGGTCGCGGCAGCCCTGGTGAGAGCTACGCCCGAGGCAGTACCGGCAATCACCGATGTCGAGGCTGCCCCAGCCTCGATCGATCAAGGTGTAGGTCATCAACTTGGCGACCTCCTCTCCTCCTGAGCCCAGCAGGATAGACACGATGATGGACGGTGGCAGCTGTGCGTGCTGGGTCCGTGTCAGGGGCAGTAGCTCTTTTGTGCGCGCGCGGTTCATTATGTTGATGCAAATTAGGGAGCTAATAATGGTTTGTAAATTACTCCTTGAACTAGGCACTAGACCAATTTGAGCATATATATGCTCGATTGATTATTTGTTCATGCATGTCAAATATTTCAATTGTATGGGCTGGCCTATCTATATATTATCTCATTTTGCAATATGGAAAATTTAAGAACCTGAAAAATAGCATTTTGAGTAACATATAGTGGTGACACTATTTAACAAAAGGTAATCCTAATACTTTCCATGAAAATCCCGAACTGAACAATTTTGACAACCATATGGTCCATATCTACATACTTAAGATAGGCCAACAACCACAACTATCCGCTGGAAGCGGCTTGATGATGGCGACTCGGCATCTCGTCAATGAAAAGGAAGATCCCTCGTGTGCCTTGGTAGAGCATGAGTATAACAGTGTCTCCGGTTTTCAAATGTGGATGCATTGCCATGACAATTGAGAACCTATTAGTTTGAATGGTTCCATTTGTGCGGGAAATGCAGTACCTTGCAATCACTTTGGCGTTCTTAGCAGGCACAAGTGTAATTCGACCACGCCAGGAAATCAATTCAGGAACAGCTGCAGCGGGCAATTTCTATTGCAATGAAGAATATAAACCAATTGTAACATATCGTTGAAGCTATATATAGTTTACGAACAACAACATACAAAATAAGACTTTGTACCAGCATTTTGTTCACACAATTGGTCTTGTTCAATGTGTGCACCAGTGGTAGATTTAGTCCCATCCCAAATCCAGTGTTCATACGCTGTGCTAGGTCTTCTAGATTAGCAACAAATTGTATGACATGCTCCAACTCTTTTTAGTGAAATTTGGTATGCCGAGTAACATACAGTTTGTTAACTATGCATCCAACATATCCTGCTTAAAAGGTGGAAATGGATTATTTATTCAGAACATGGCAAAAGAATAGTGGGCATAAATTGGTAATTGGAAGTTGTTACTGGCTAGTAACAGAGTCAGAAAATGAAATCCCAATTGGTTGCTCAAATAGTGATCATATAGTCAGAACAATTACTTTAATTTTGATAATAAGTAATAAGCCGACATGGAGAAAGTTGAAAGAACACTAACCTCGATCAGACTGTGGTCGGCTGATGACGCTGGGGAAGTAAACATCCATGTTTATTTGACCAGAATGTGGTGCATGCATTAGAATTTTATTGCCAGCTTTCAGTACATAAAACTTAGAAAATTTTCTCCAAAGGTTTGCATCAAAATAGGAGTGACCATCTTTATCAACTTTTACCCTAACTGTCATTGTAAATCCATGCTGCATGGTCAATATGACATCCATGGAGTCATCAACAAAGTAAAGGCCAAGATTTCCTTGTACACGTGTTCTTGCAAAGCAAGGGATGTCTTGCGGGAAATGAAAATTAAGATCCTTACATGAAAATATGGGAATAATTCAGAGAACAGAACAATAGCTGAAAGCAAAGTACAAAAATATATAATTAAACAGATAATGTAACCAAGATTTAATGCAAATATGAGAGTAACAGAAAGAACAATACATCATTTTTTAAGGGAACAAATACATCATTAATTTGCCTAATTTAGAAAAAAAATCCTCTTTGACATCTATGGTGCATGTCGCACCTTTTATCCAAATATAACAATATATGGTATATGTTCATAAAATTGGGACATGCCAACCGTGGTAGGATGAGATTGAACATACCGTGCGCTCCCTAAAGTCAACTGGTATGGTGAGATAGAACTTCTTGTCCGACTGGCCGCGACCACAGTTGACTGATTTGTGCTTGCACTGTGGACACTAGAATGAAAAACCTCGAATCAGCTATAAGAAAAATGAATCCATAGCGATTTCCGCCGGGTGATTAACAGGGACAAACGGACTGCGATAAGAGATGAGCGAATATTTCGCTAAATTAATTACCTTGTTCGTCATGAGAGAGAGAGAGAAAAAACCCGGCCCAAGCCCGCGGAAAATCCCGCAGAAAACAACAATCGACCAGAGTCGAGAAAGTCGGTGCCGATAGGAGTTGCCGAGGGGAAGAAACAAAATGCGGTGGCGTTTGTTGGCGGCAACCGGCTGGGAGGGGCGCCGTCGAGATCAAAGATTTGGGCAGACCTGTAGAGAACGAGCAACGACAACGTCTGCGCAAGTCAGTGCAGACAGGCGGCGGCAAGCGGCAGTGGCGAAATCCTGTGATGTTTGGCGCGGGGCCGAATCCCGCCGGCGACAGTCGTCGAGCTAAGGGGTGGCCGCGGTGATAGAAGTTGACATGCAGAGTTGCGGAGGAGTGCAGTGCGAGCGAGGAGTGGGGACGAAGGGGGAGGGGGTGAGGGTTTTCTTTTCTTTATTGACGTGTTGGTGAGGGTGTTTTGCACCAAAATAATGCGCTGCGGAGGCAACGTTTCGTAAACACAACCCGTGTGTGATTGAGGTTACCAGCATTGGAAGGGAATCCAAATTCCTTGGTCGTTCGTCCTTGAATTTTTTTTATACGATCAACATAGACCCTAGAATGCACCTTGTTCAAATTTGGCACTTTTTAGGGCTCATTTACTATATTTGGGCCATTATTTGCATTTTCTAGGCATTTATGCACATAATTCAAATTCACACAATCGGTGCATGAAAAAGGTGCACAATAACGGTTTGAAAAATCAAGCTTGTGGTATTTATTAAATTTCCATGCCTTTTACAATGGATGGGGAGAGATTTCAATGATATGTGTGGAAAGAGTCAACCACAAATGTGTCGTTTATTGGTTTTTCAACTCTAGAAAATTGAAAAAACATGCCTGAAAAAGATGATACCTGGCATGGTGCCATGGTATGACCTCAGCATGTCATGGTAATTTTTTGAGAAGGTTTGGCTAATGTCATTATACACGCTCTTCATAAATCGAACCATTAGAAAGTAAGTTTTGTGGTTTCTAGAGGGAAATCACCAAGTTTGAAGGGGGGGTCCAAATTTCCTTCGTCGTTTGTCCTTGGATTTTTTTCTACGATCAACACACACCCAAGAATGCATCGTGTTCAAATTTGGCACTTTTCTGGGCTAATTTACTATATTTGGGCTGTTATGTGCATTTTCTAGGCATTAATGCACATAATTCAATTTCGCACAATCGGTCCATGAAAAAGTGCACAAGAATGTTTTGGAAAATCATGCTTGTGGTATTTAGTAAATTTTCATCCCTTTTACAAGGAATGGAGAGAGATTTCAAGGACATGTGTCGCAAGATTCAACCACAAACGTGTCGTTTAATTTTTTTTTCAACTCTAGAAAATTGAAAAACATGTCTGAAAAAGATGATACTTGGCATGGTGTCATGGTATGACCTCAGTATTCTGTGGTAAAAAGATGGCAAATTCTGGCACAAGTTGTAACGATAACTCCTTGAAAATGAGAGCATCTCACAAGAAGAATCACTGTTTCCAAAATGATAAAATGGCAATTTGGACTTGAATTATGGTGACTTCATCATTTTGCATCCAAACTATTTACATGGTGCGCAAGCACCATCAGCCGCTAGATTTGATTATTATTTTTGTGCATTTCTGGACTCGTTTGATATATTTAAGCACTTTATAGCATTTACCTGAAATTTAGCGCATATAAGTCAAATCCCAGCTACAGCTACACGGGTGTGATGGGAGGGACATGGATTGCCGTTCGATCGCAGTGCATCCTATGGTGCACATGCGCGATCGGCGTGGCTGGGGTTCCGGCCAATAAGAACGCATCACACAATAGATTCAGCCCACACGGCTTTCATAAGTAGCGAAAATGAACCGTGTGCGATAATAAATCACCAGGATTTCAATGGAATCCAAATTTCCTTGGTCGTCCGCCCTTGTTTTTCTTTCTATGATCTACATAGGCCTAGAATGCACTGTGTTCAAATTTGGCACTTTTCCGGGCTCATTTACTATATTTGGGCCATTATCTGCATTTTTTAGGCATTTATGCACATAATTCAAATTGGCACAATAGGTGCATCAAAAGGTGCAGAATAACAATATGAAAAATCAAGCTTGTGGTATTATTAAATTTCCATGCCTTTTACAAGGGAATGGGGAGAGATTTCGATGATATGTGTGGCATGGGTCAACCACAAAGTGACGTTTATTGGTTTTTCAACTCTAATTTTTTTGAAGAAAATGCCTGAAAAATATGATACCTGGCATGGTGCCATGGTATGACATCAACAAAGCGTGGTAATTTTTTGAGAAGGTTCGGCTAATGTCGTTGTACACGCTCTTCATAAACCGAACAATCACAAAAGGAAGTTTCGTGGTTTCGAGAGGGAAATCACCAAGTTTGAAGGTGAATCCAAAATTCCTTCATCGTTTGTCCTTGAGTTTTTTTTCTACGATCAACATACACCCTATAATGCACCGTGTTCAAATTTAGCACTTTTCCGGGCTAATTTACTATATTTGGTTCGTTATCTGCATTTTCTAGGCATTAATGCACAAAATTCAATTTCGCACAATAGGTCCATGAAAAAGTGCACAAAAACGGTTTGGAAAATCATGCTTGTGGTGTTTACTAAATTTGCAAGCCTTTCACGAGTAATGGGGAGAAATTTCAAGGAGATGTGTCGCAAGAGTCAACCAGAAACGTGTCGTTTATTGGTTTTTCAACTCTAGAAAATTGAGAAACATGCCTGAAAAATATGAAGCCTGGCATGGTGCCATGGTATGACCTCAGCAAAGCGTGGTAATTTTTTGAGAAGGTTCGGCTAATGTCGTTGTACACGCACTTCATAAACCGAACCATCACAAAAGGAAGTTTCATGGTTTCGAGAGGGAAATCACCAAGTTTGAAGGGGGGATCCAAACTTCCTTCGTCGCTTGTCCTTGAGTTTTTTTTTCTACGATCAACATACACCCTAGAATGCACCGTGTTCAAATTTGGCACTTTTTCGGGCTAATTTACTATATTGGGGTCCTTATGTGCATTTTCTAGGCATTAATGCACATAATTAAATTTCGCACAATCGGTCCATGAAAAGTGCAAAAAAATGGTTTGGAAAATCATGCTTGTGGTATTTAGTAAACTTTCATGCCTTTTATGAGGAATGGGGACTGATTTCAAGGATATGTGTGGCAAGAGTCAACCACAAACGTGTCGTTTTATTGGTTTTCCAACTCTAGAAAATTGAAAAACATGCCAGAAAAAGATGATACCTGACATCGTTTCACGTCCAAACTATTTACACGGTGCGCAAGCACCATCAGCCCCTATATTTGATTTTTTGTTCATTTCAGGACTCGGTTGATATATTTAAGCACTTTATAGCATTTACTTGACATTTAGCGCATATAAGTCAAATCTCAGCTATAGCTACACGGGTGTGATGGGAGGGATGTGGATTGCCGTTTGATCGCGGTGCATCCTACGGTGCACACGCGTGATCCGCGTGGCTGGGGTTCTGGCCAATCAGAACGCAACGCACAATAGCACTACAAAAAAAACACTTGCGTGATGATACGTCTTTGTCACAGTAGGTCAAGTTTTCTGTCATGCATGTACATCCGTGACAATTTTATGACAGAATCAAGATAGTCATACCTGTGCTGTCGTAGAAGTGTTCCATGACAATACTAAAATTATCATCACGAAAGTGTCCACTTCCATGACGATAAATGTCGCGTCATGGAACTGTTTTTGTCAAGGGTGACCGACATGTGGCATCCACCGTAACGGGTCGCCGTTAAGCTATCGGGTTCCAGTTTGGATTTGATAACCCGTTAACAGCTCGGACCAATGGGGATTTTCCACGTGTAAAATTCTCATTCGCCGGCGGATCCACGTGTCAGCTTGGCGTTGCGACAGATGTCATCCATTCATTGGACGAGAGACGCCTATGATACATCGACATGTGGCACGGCCCAACAGTGGCCCATTTGACTTGGTCAAAAGTTAGCAGGCCGGCCCATGGAAAGCTTGTTACCGGCCTGTTCGCATACAACCCATTTACGGCCCGGGTACTCACGGCCCGTTATGGCCTTTCAAAATTCGGCCCAGTAGCGTCATGTGGGTTGTCCCATATGATTCTAGCCCGTTGTCACTTTCGGCCCATCTGTGGCCCGTGAAGTCTTTCGGCCCATATGAGGCCTTTTGCATCTCTAGGCCCATTAACGGCTCGTGATGAATCATGCCCATCGTGAAGAGTAAACTGCTTTGAGCCCATTAACGACCCATGATTCAGTTGGGCCGTTTCCAGCCCGTGTTTTCTTTCGGCCTTCTAAGGGCCCATAAATTATTGGGTTCATTTTCGGCCCTCGATTACTTACGGTCCGTTACTGGCCTGTCATGCTAATGGGCCAAATTCAGCCCGTGGTAACAATCGGTCCATTTGTGGCCTGTTAACCCATTGGGCCGTCTTCATCCTCTCCTGTAATCCGGCCCATTAATGACCCGTCATGCCTGTTGATAGAATTAAGCCTGTGCTGTCTTCCGGCCTGTTAACGACCTGTTATGGTCTGGGCCCATAAATGGACGGTTCCAATTTTGGCCCGTTTACGGTCCATATTGCGGTCCGGTTTTGGCCCACGTACAGTACGGTCCATGGATCCTATGGCGCGTACGAGGCCCATGGATCCTACGGCCCGTAGGATGTGACACCCTAATTTTTTTCAAACTTTTTCACAAAACCCCTCTGATTTTATTTGCCATTTACTGGTTTTTGGAACCAAATCATTTGACTTTGGACTTGTGGATTCCTTGGATCTTTCTTTAAGTCATCCAACACCCTCATCATCTTGCCAAAATCTTGTCTTATACCCTCTGACCAAAACCCTAATTTCTATTCTCCCAAAATAATTCATTTATCCCTTTGGATATGCTCATGTTCACTATGGGTTGTGAAGCAACCTATTGACCTGTTGATCAGAAAAATCCCAAATTAATCCCATATCTTCTTGAGATCATCAACTCCCACAATCTTCAAAAATATTGCATTGGCCAATACAAAATTTTGTCCAGAATATTCCTTTTATCTTCTGGACAGAATTGACCCTTTGTGAAGCAACATATATTTCTAGGCCTCAGAAAATTCTCAAATAATTTCCTGAGGTACTAGGGGTCATATCTTGCCACAATATCCAAAAACCTTTCCTAGTACAGTTCAAATTTTCATCAAGAATATTCTGCTAAGCTTCTGCTCATTTCAAACCTCTGTGAAGGAAGTACCAGCTAGAGGTACCCAATTGAGCTGAAATTTTTATGGCATGTTGTCACCACCAAATAACCCTCTCACACCAAATTTCAGCCTCAACAGATCATTCATACGAGTGCTACTTCCTCAACAAATTTCTGGATCAGTATAGGGTTTGTACATGAACTATGTGCAAATCTTTGCAAAAATCTCTCAAAATTTGCCAGCGGATAGTCCTTCCAACCTAGATCATCCCAGACAAGTCACTTGGCTCCATCTCCAACTCATCTCACCTCTAGAACCTCTCCAAGTTTCTGTTCAAAAACTATGCTTGATGCTACCACTCGATTCAGAGTGAACCTAGTCAAACCAGAGGCACAGGGAGGCTGGGTGATCCAGGGTCGATGCACTGGACAAGGTGTGCCAGGCGTGTGTGGCCTCCAGGTGCCAGCACCTGTGGTGAGCACGGCACTGGCATGCCTGTGCCCACGCTCTGTGCGCCGACCGCGTCGGACGCGACTACTCCAGCCACCCCGCGTCGCCGTACCGTGTCCCCTTGCGCCGACTACCTCTCCGCCATCCACCTGGACCCTCTAGGCCCTTCCCCCTCGGTGGCAGCGAGCTCGCCGGATACGGCCACCGTGCGCCACGGGCGGCACAGTGGCAGTACGGTGGCCGCGCTAGCTGTCTTCTTCTCCGCGAGCCGTCCTCTCGTGCATTAACTCCACTGACCTCCTCCGTCACTTTGCCCCACCTCGCGACGGCCAGCTCGCCGTCCTTGCTCTGGCGACGTGGCCATAGCGCCGCCCGGCTCCAGAACCCTCTCCCGCACCTATAAATAGCTTGCCCCGTCCCTCCTAGCTCCTCACCGCTCTCCACCACCTCCCAATCGAGCTCTAGCTCGCTGAGCCAAGGCCGAGAGGCCCTCTGGCCTCGCATCTCGCCGGAGCTCCGCCGCCAAGCCCACCTCGCCTCGCCCCTTTTCCAGACCACCCCAGCCTTCCCCAAGCCCACGGTCGAGCTCAGGGCAGCCGCCTGACCCCGCCTGACCGCTTCCCTAGCCGAGGTGCTGCCGGAATCGCCAACTCCGACGACACCCTAGAGCAGCCGCCGCCGGAGAAGAAGAGGGCGACGCCGTTAGGCCGTCTCCAGAGTGCTGCTGGTACAGGGAGGACCGCCGTCGTGCGCTCGTTCCATCCCCGTAGTCGCCTGACCTCGCCGCCGTCGCTATCACCGGTGATCGCTGTCGGTGAGCCGCCTCGCTACTGTTCCCCCTCTCTCTCTCTGTTTAAACCCGGCCCGGCCCCACCTGTCAGCCTCCCACCTCGCGCGCCGAAGCGGTATTAGTGGAAGTGTACTCCAGGAGTACGTCTTCGACGTGGCCCGCTGAGGAATTTTCTTATTTTCTGTTTTCTGTTTATTTAATCTAATTTGACCAGCAACTTTGACCAACCCTATCTTTTAAACTACAAGTCGAAATCAAGTGATTCTTTTTGCTATGGTTTTGTATTGAGCCCCTCTATTTTCTGACCAAGTTTGGTATTTTTCCATTGCTCATAGAATTTTTGGCAAAGAAAAAGGCTTTATGTGACATTTTCTTTTGCTATTTAAAAATACTTTCAGAGGGAAACTACTGTGGAATTGAAGACCAGGAGTTTGTTGATCCCTCACTTGAGCAAGGCAAGCCACATCATCCATTGCATAAAGCATAGCAATAGTATGAGCTTTAAAATGAATTATATTGCATTTAATTTAATTTGAATATGCTGAGTCCTATATGGTTGATATTTTGCTCAAATTCAACATAGTTAAATGTGACCAACAACTCTATATGTTAAATTCACTTTGATGGTTGATCAAGTGCCACCGACCCGGACTCACCCGTGCAGCCACATCTGCCGGAATGGGACGGCCTTGACTTGGTTTGACCGCATGCTCTTTTACTGATACCACCAGAGGGGGGGGGGTTATGCGTGCGTGCTGCCCTGATCTGGTAGACGAAGATAACCTTGTGAGCCCAAGTTGAGTTATTTGTCGGCGTCCCCGTTTGGGACAGTTTAGTTGGCCACGACGGTGGCAGGTGTCAGGAGTGACATAGGGGCCACCCAGGGCATGACTCGGACGGGGGATGATTGTCGGTGGTACGATAAAAGGGACACGGGTTAGGCAAGTCTCGTTGGACGAATGTCCATGGTGTGGGTAACGTGCGCAACCTCTGCAGAGTGTAAGAATCTATTCGAATAGCCGCGTCCACGGTATTGGACACAGTCCGCACTAGGTCACACTGTGTGGTCAACCGTAACCATGATAACAATGATGGAAGAAGTCGTCTCATGCTCGGGAGTGACCGATGGGTCACGAATGTTCCGGGGGTCATGTGTGAGCCTGGAAGAGAGTAAGTTGGTAACCATAACCAAAATGGAGCATTTCAACTATTTAAGATAATCATTCCCATGCTGTTGTTTGCTACACTGTTTCTGTTGCTGTGAGCTTGCGAGTACATTCCAAGTACTCACCTGGCGTATCATGCCAGATGCAGGAGAAGCCGGAGTTGGAGATTCCGACGGTTCGTGCTATGCTAACTAGGTCGTGTCCCAGCAGTGTCCCTTTGGGATGGAGTTTCCCACTCGATGTTCCGCTACGCTGTAGTCTTACCACTAGTATCGAGGCCCTTGGATGTTTCATAAATAATGTAGATACTGTCATAGCACGAGTAATGCTCCTGGCCTCATCATCCATGTAATATCCAAGTTTGTAGTTGTATAATATCAATAAAGATCAGTTCTGTTCTGTCCAAGTTGTTGTGTGTTTCCAGAAGACATGATCTCTAGGTTGGGAACACAAGGTAAACCGGTCCTCTGAGCCGGGGTGCCACATAGGAGGCCCATGGATCCTACGGCCCATAGGAGGCCCATCATTACCACGGCCCGTATGTGGCCCATGGTTATTGCAGCCACTAGCAAACCTAGGAAAAAGAACTGCAGTGACTATAAGGAAACAAATAAGCAAGACTATAAGTAAATAAATAAGCAAGCAACTAACGCTAGGCTATTACGGCGATTACAGACATTACATCCACTGGGCATCAAAGTTTGCCACCAGTGCAAATAAAGGGAACAACAAAGCACCATATTACATACACTAGGCATCTAAATTGGCCACCAGTGCAGATAAACGCGGCAGCAAAACAAGTCCAGAACTGAAACAACTTCAGAAGAGCTCAAGAAACGTTATCCTGGGTATCCACCATGCTAGCAATAAGCTTAGCAAGCTTATTAGCTTTCTCTTGTTTGGCGCTAAAATCCTCCAACGCTGCTGTTGCACCAGAAAGTATGCATCTAAATTCTCCAGGGACTTTCTCAGTCCTTCGGCTTCTTGTCGCAGCACAGCTGACCGATGTCTTTCAGCTTGTAGTTCAGACTCAAGAAACCGAACTGATCCAGACAGCGAGTTTGAAGAGCTTGTGCAAGCGGTAGTGGCCAGTAACTCGAACACTACATCAAGACAGGACTTTGGGGTTGTCTCACTGTCTTCAAGATAGTTTTCCTTATCTGTTTTATCAGCTTTGTTGGAGACCAGCAAGGTTGTCTCACTATCTTCAACCTTATCTGCATTACTTCCTTTACCATTTCTTAATGTGGAACTCTTCTCCAATATTCTGTCAGCATTCTAAAAGAAGAAACAAGCAGACACATAACAGGTTTAGCATGTAGTATATGAAACTCATCTTAGTGAACCAGTTCAGTAGTAAGGTGGACAAGATTAAACTATCAAGTCTTCTATTGCAAAGTAGTACATTATAAAAGCATCAAACAAACATATATCTATGTGCTACTGTCACTGCATTGTCTTACCAAATCAAAATAGAGACACAGTTCAAATCATATCAGTCCAAGACAAAATAGCATTGAAAGAATATAAGTGTGGGAAACTACACGGCACCACAAGATTTCAGATGGGTACCACGGGTATACATGTACAACTAACAACATTATTGGCTCTGTTTTGATGCTAGTAATGTGCATGATATGAGAACACAACTGTGTACACAATTGAAATTGAAATCAACATAGAGCAATTTAGAAGAGCAAACCAGTTAAAGAAACATGTTTAAACATACCTGTTGTGCCATTGGAGTTTCGATTGGATCCTTCTATTTAAAAATTAGTTGGTATGAGTAAATACAATGATACAAGAGCAAAGCAGTATGCACCACAGCTATGGAATCTTACCTGAGAACAGTTGTTCTGCAGGTTTAAGCACTTGTTCTACAAGAAGAGAGTACAGTAAGACGCAGCCATATAGTTCTTCAAAATGAAATATGATCTCATAGACCCTACTAGATTCATCGGACTAGACCAATACAGAACAAGGCGTTCCCAGTCATCGTCTCGTAAAAGTGTCTCCGGAGAAAGTAAGGGAATTTGATGAGTTTCCTTGCCAGTGAAATACGTTTTCTTCAGGTAATTCCGATACTGCCGCAAAGCATTCTTGTAGATAGCAGAGGTATTAGCACAAGTTACCTCATCCTGAGTTTCCAAATCGGTCGTTCTCTACACAGAAAAATGGGAACATTTGCTGTGTTATAACCACCAGGGAGGTAGAAAGTATGGGACAAAGCAAAGTAATTGCCATGAATACTTACACATAACTCCTGGAGGAACACCTGCAACTGGCTTTTTCCTTCATCTTCAGTATAATATTTCCATGATGGGAAGATACGCACATAGGATTTAACAACATCAAATGCGATAGACGCTAAACTATGGATGACTGGTTCTGCTTTGTCCACAGGAATAGGTGTACTAACTGGTAGAGTTGGGGTTCGCCGTGGTACTCCTGGCGCTTTGGGCACTGGAGCTGCCTTACTAACTGCTCTTGTTTGGGAGCTCTGTCGTGGAGATGGTGCTGTGTCAACTGGAACTGGATTACTATCTGCTGGGGTTGGGGTTAGATTGGGTGAAGCTGGTTCTCTGTCCATCGGAGTAGGGGTACAATCTGCGATAGTCTGGGTTATGTGTGGTAGGGCTGGTTCTTATGCAAGTACAACCGGGGTGCTATCTCCATCGACAGGTTGCACTGTTTTATTTGAAGACCGTCTTTTTACTCTGCTAGATACTGCCATCACACCCTCCAATTCAAATGGCTGATAAACAAGAAAAGTACTTGAATGTACAGACCTTGTATGAGACAGATGCAATAGATAGTGAGGAAAAAAGAGGGCATGAAATAGTTCACATATATGTTGTTTAACTAAACAGGATAGCAAGCCATAATTTCACATATATGATGTCTATCTAAACAGTATAGCATGACATAATTCAAAGATATGATGACTAACTAAAATGGATGGCATGAGATAATTATATGATGTCTTTAGTAAACAGGTTCGCATGACATAATTCACATACATGTTATCTAAGTAAACAGGATGGCATGATATAATTCACATATGTGATTTATATACTAAGCAGATGGCATTCGCATATATGATGTCTAAACTAAGCAGATGGTGTTGAATATTGTGTATATGATGTCTAAACTATGCAATGCAAGACACCATATGCATGATACGAGCAGTATAACCCTGCCAAGTTAGAGCATACACCTTGGGGGGGATAGGACTGGTCATCTATCTCTGAATCCTCCTCTGAGGAGCTATCTGGACCCAACAAGAGATCTGCTTCGACAGGTAGAGCTGTCTGCTCTGAAGAACTTGTTTTCACTCCAGATTTTTTCATCACCCACTCAAATGGCTGATTCACAGGAAGAGTAGTTGAATGTACAAACATTGTCGACAAATGGAAATGTAATGAAAAAAGGAATGGCAAGATATAATTCAAATATATGATGCCTGGCTAAACAGGATGGCATTGCATATTTTACATATATTATGGCTGGCTAAAAAAGATGGCATTGCATAATTCACATATATGATATAGAAACTAAACAGCATTACAGTACATGTCTAAACTAAGCAGATGACATATATGATGTCGAAAGTAAGCAAATCAAGGAACCATATGCATGATATGACCAACATCATCATGCCAAGTTAGAGCAAACACCTCGGGGGGTAAATAGGAGTGGTCAGCTCCCTCTGACTCCACCTCTGAACAACTATCTTCCTCTGGATTACAATCTGGAGGAGGGGGTGGGGTTGCCATTGCACCCACCATGGAGCGATGTCTGCATGACATTGTATTGCCGTGCAAGACTCTTCTGTTTTTCTCTACATGTTCAGCATGATTGTGTACAATAACTAACATGCATACGAAAAATATATAGTGAGATTAAGTAAGAAGAGCATGCAGAAATCTAGAGTGATGGTAACAACCAGTGGATAGATCCAAAAATAATGATAGCAGGCAAATGATAGCTTAATTTAATAAAAAGACAGATGATGGCTGCTTTACTGTTTGTTTCCCACCCAAGATGAATGACATAGTAGATACCCTAGATGAAACAGATAGTAGATCGATATACTATTCATTGCTGCCTCGATATGTGCCCCACAAGCATTTTAAAACTCAAGTTTGAACATTAATTTGGACCTGACTTAGTGTCTAAGAGATTAACAGGATGATAAACTAGTAGGTAATATTAAGCAATGCATAAAGTAAGCAGAAACAAAAGAGTGCGACCTCTCTTGTGGACCCGTGTACTCCTCAGTTTCATCTGCTGAGTCGATGATGGTGATGTAGTTGCGGTGGCTGCCGGTGGTGGGGAAGGAGATCTGAGGCGGTGAAACACGGTAAGGAGTCGTGATGTCTGGTATGGTGGATGCTTCTGTCGATGGAGCAGCTCAGGTGAGGTGGACGACGGCGCGGCAGGAGCAGGACAAACCACACAAAGTTTTCTTCGACACCTATCTGTAACTAAAGTAATTCTGTAAGGGCTCCTTTGGCTTGCAGGAAGAGCACAGGAATGCAAAGAAACATGGCCAAATTAAAGTCAAACCACCTGCAAATGTGTAAAGTTAGAATGTTATTATGCCACTAATGGACTTAGTCTTCTTTTCATGCATAGGATTTTGATAAGTAGGTCCAGGTGGATGTTAAAATTTCTGTGTTTTTCCTTTGAAACGGACACAAAAGGAAAAAATCCTTGAGTTTTGTTTTGCTCCATTCCTTTCCTCCAAATGCATGAATAATTGAATAGTAGAGTACCATAGGAAAAGTTCCTATTGCTATGTTTTTCCTTCACTAATTCCTTTGAACCAAAATAGCCCTATGGGGTCGACATGAATGTAGAGAAAAAAGTGATGCGACAAGTGTACAACCTCTGTGGTGTAGCCGTCTCGACCTCAGCATCATTGGGTCGGTCGCTAAAGATGTTGCGGCGGAGGTGGCTATCAGAGCTGGGGAAGAAGATCTGAGGCGTCTGTAGATGGCGTCGAGGATACTGCTCTATTGTGATGGATGGTTCCGTCGTTGGAGCAGCTCCGGCGAGCTGTGCGACGTCGAGGCTGAAGCAGTACAAGATGGACATCGTTAATCTGAAGTGGGATTCTAATACCATCTCCAATAGATGATGTAAAATACATCATGAAAAAGTGCTAGCTGTAAAATTTACATCATAAAAAAAGAACCAACTCCAATAGAAGATGTAAAAACTGTTGACTCTGAACTTAACTGTTGAAACTGAATTTTACTGTCGAAACTGAACGCACTAGTAGCAGAGAAGCACTTCATTGGTAGTTTAGGCCACTCGAGCACTAGTGGTAGCAGAGAAGCAGTGATCTAAATCAGCAGCCGCTCAACAGGAAACGCACTAGCAGATAGCAGCTGGAGCAGCAGCGCGAACGAGAGCCAGAGCAGCAACTCGTGTAGCTTCAGCAGCCCGTGTACCAGCATCAACAGCGTGAGCGAGAGCAAGAGCAGAGCGACAGCACGAGCGAGAGCAAGAGCAGAGCAGCAGCGCGAGCGAGAGCCGGAGCAGCAGCAGCACCTCCGGCTGGTATAGACGCCGCCGCCGAGGGAGCCTCGCAATGGGGGAGATCCGCCGTGGAGGATGTCACCGGCGGCGCCGGCGTCTAGGGAGCCGTGCCATGGCGGAGCGGGATTGAGCACCGACGGCGTTGTGAGGTCGAATGAAGGAGAAGATGTGATGAGTGTACAACCTCTTTGGTGGCACCGAGTAGGCCTCGGCTTCATCCAAGGAGTCGGTGAGGATGATGCGGTTCCGGTGGGGCAGGTTAAGGTGGCGCTGTGGGAATGGAGCAGCCGTGATAGACAAGGCGATCGTCGAAGCAGCTCCTTGGAGTTGGAGGACGGGGCGACTGAACCGGCGGGACGACGAGATCGACGACGGATCCTCATCCGGTGCGATGGATGAGGGACGTCGAGCTGTTGCGGTGGACGACGTCGTCAGGAAGAGGCTCCGACTGGGCGGCGATGGGGGGGGGGCGGACGGAGGAGGGTGGGTTTTCGCGGCTGGTGGAGAGAGGTTTTGGCGGCCTCGGTTTTTGAATGGGGAAAAGAAGGGGATGGGAGGGGGAACCATGACTTAGGGACGCGCTTGTCCAAAATGTAGGGTAAGTTACAAAAGTACCCCACCAATTTGAACTAGCGGCTCTTTCCGATCAGGGGTAGAACAGGGATTTCGCGTGTTGGGATTTCGCAGGAGGAGGGAGTTTTCGCGCACGTTGTAATTTCGGGATAGCAAGGCGTGGGTTGAGAAGGAGGGAGTTTTTGGAGCACAAACAGACAAAGAGACATCTTGAAATTTCGGCATAATAAGGCGCGGGTTGAAATTTCGGGACAAAGCTAACGTGTACGGTACGATATCAATTCGCACATCCCTCAACCAAAAAAACAAAAACAATTCGCACCACACAATAGAGGGTCTTGTCCCGTTTTACTGTATGAATTACTACAAATGTCATTCAAAACTTTGAATCCATGTTATGTTCAATTAAAATATTTTGCTAGGTGTATAATGCATGTAACCTAATCAAATGAACATTTTAGTGCATTCCAAATGTATATACTACCGCTGCAATATGAACTAAATTTGAATTCGTTTCACTATTTGAATAAGAATCTACAATCATGATTGTTGTCAAGTTAAACCATCATCTGTATATTATCTTCACAACACACCACATGATTGATGTCAAGCTAGATATGAACTGTGTGTACTATATGAACTCGAATTCAAATTTTTGAATCCACTTTATGCTAATTTCAAATAATAGTACATTTCAAGCTCTAGCTAGATGCCTAGATCTTCATAATCTAAACCATGTTTCATATGTATAATGTGTTTATCGCACAATGTATACTGCCCCGCCCCCTACGCCTACAAGTACTTAGCTGTGAGCTGCAAAAGCCACACATTATCACAAATTCAAATAAATGTGAGATTGTTCGATATATATATAATATATATAGTATAACATATTCATAACCACACCATGTGTATCACCATTATATTCATGCATGCATGTGTTTAAATCACTATGAACTCTTATTCAAATATCTGAATCCACTTTTGTAATGAATTATGATCTCTGTTAGACTTTACACCCACACAATCATGTTCTCTTTGTAGCTAGCACTAACTTTCTCTGGTGCATGCACACGCCCTCCTCGCCCTCCCCCTCCCTCAGCATTCTCTCCGTCGCGCACATTCGTTATTTTTCTTTAGGTTGTTCACCCACGGTCTCTATAGGTCTCCCCAGCTCCTTCTTTCCGGCACACACCGATCGATATACCGCTCTAGCTAGGTCTGCCTACCACATACACACACTTTCCCTCTTCTCCTCTATCTCACCGTCCATGCCATCTGAGGGTGTCCCGGACTAGGGGGTACTCGGGCTGCCGACCTATCTCTCATGGGCCGGATTGGTGGGCCGCTCTCTACACGTCGATGGAAGGCTGGATTGTGGACGACCCCGTATGATAGAAGGAAATCTCTGAAGTCTTGGCGTCTCTTCCAAGGAATAGATGGCGTAACCGGCATGTTTATACCTGATGATAACCGACCATATGTAACCCTAGGGCCCCCCTGGTGTCTATATAAACCAGGAGGTTTAGTCCGTAGAAAAAGACTCATAATCTAGGGTTTAGCCCATCTGATCTCGAGGTAGATCAACTATGTAACCTTCATACAATCACATCAATACAATCAAACAGGACGTAGGGTTTTACCTCCTCGAGAGGGCCCGAACCTGGGTAAATCGTTGTCTCTACGCTCTTTGTTACCATCGACTCCTTGACCCATAGTTCGGACCCCCTACCCGAGATTTGCCGGTTTTGGTACCGACATTGGTGCTTTCATTGAGAGTCCCGTCGTGGGTCGCCAAGGATCAATGGCTCGCCGTCCCCGGACAATTCTTCAGCAATGGAATCTGTAGCGGGGATATCATCGTCCTCGGACAGCTCTTCTCTTCAGTGACGGAGTTCGTAGCAGGGACATCTTCGTCCCCGGCCAGCTCTTTGCGTTCGGCAGCATCGTGTTATACGCCGATCAGACCGGTCACCTCGACCAGGTCGGCAACTTCGCCCCCGAGCAGGAAATCAGGTTCGGCGGCCTTCAGTTCGTCGCCGACGCTCGAGGCGATTTGATCTTTACTGGGTTCTCGGCCTCACCCGAGGAACCCACCAACCCCGAGGCCTTGACTTCGGATCCCTTCCCCGCCCCAGTCCTCGGGGCGGGCCTCGGATCGGACCTGACCTTGAGTTTGGCTCCAACCCCGGTGCCGAAGAACCGGGGGTCACCCTTGGCCGAGCACACTCCCATTAACGACGCGCCGGAGCTCAACTCCAGGGACCGTCCGAACATAGATCCGGTGGATCCCTCGATTTTAAGCGAGATGCTGGACCGGATCCAGATGATAAATATCGCGGACGGCCCGTCCTCGGACCAGGAGCAGGTCGGATAGGATGCCGGCCGCGGGGAATTTTGCGTCCCACCCACCACCCACTTGGTAGCCACTGTCGAAGATTTAACCGACATGCTGGACTACGCCTCCGAGGAGGCTGACTACATGGACGAGGACATGGACATCCCGCCCTCCACGGACACCTTCCTTGCCACTACAAATACCAGAAAGTGGACCGCCACCTCCACTTATGACGTCTACATGGTTGACACCCCCGTGAAGGACGGTGACACAACCAACAAAGGCGGCGACGACACCACCGAAGACCCGCCCAGACGCCGACGACGGCGAGCCAGAGGGTGGGGGAAGGGCAAGGAAAATCACACAGACACAAACGACACCGGAGCTAACGAGACTCCGGATAATTTGGGGGAGCTCGGCGGCAACACGCCCGAGCAACGACCTGACTCCCCTGAAGGGCATGAGGACCAGGGTGACCCCGAGGACCTCGATGATTCCGAGGACAGTAATTATCTCCCCCCATCCAAAGAGGAAGATAGTCTCGGACCCGAGGACTTTATCGTCCCAGAGGATCCCCTGGCACAAGAAACATTCAAACGGCAACTCATTGCCACTGCCCGAAGCTTAAAGATGAAACAACAACAGCTCAGGGCCGAGCAGGATACACTCAACGATAGATGGACGATGGTCCTAGCTGCCGAAGAAGGCCTCGACGATCAACGTCAGGGCCAATATAGGAGTTATCCGCGGCGGCGCCTCCTTCCAGACTTCGAGGATGAGGCCTTCGAGCCCGTACCTCCCAGACGAACTTACGCAGACCAGCCCGACCGGCCCCCTCGAGGACGAGATAGGCCGGCTGTGGAAGCCGAGCTCCCACCCGCGCCCCCTTGAGGACGAGATAGAACGGCTGGAGAAGCTGAATACCCACCCGCGCCCCCTCGAGGACGAAATAGAGCGGTCGGAGAAGCCAAACTCCCACCCGTGCCCCCTCGAGGACGGGATAGGACGGCCAGGGAAGCCGAATACCCACTCGTGCCTTCTTGCCGAGCAGGCAAAGACCCGGTTCAACTGGATGACCAATACGATCTGCGCCATGACCTGAACACACGAGCGATTCAGTCGAGGTCCATCTATGGACCCACAGGATACGCACCCGCTGGACGGGACGGATACCAGGCCTGGCGCGATAGAAACGACAGGGCTTGGGATCAGCACCTTGCCCGGATGACAACTGATCTTCGGCGCGACGCGGCCCGGGCCAGGGGCGCCGCACACCCAATGTGTTTTACTGACGAGGTGATGCAGCATCAGTTCCCCGAGGGGTTTAAACCCGTTAATATAGAATCCTACGATGGGACAACTGACCCAGCTGTGTGGATTGCAGATTTTCTTCTCCACATTCATATGGCTCGAGGAGATGATCTCCATGCTATCAAGTACTTACCACTGAAACTTAAGGGACCGGCCAGGCATTGGCTGAACAGCCTACCCGAAAACTCCATCGGGAGCTGGGAAGAACTCGAAGATGCATTCCGAGCTAACTTTCAGGGCACCTACGTTCAACCACCGGCCGCCGATGACCTGAGCCATGTTATCCAACAGCCCGGAGAGTCAGCCCGGCAATTCTGGAACCGGTTCTTGACCAAGAAGAACCAGACCGTCGACTGTCCGGACGCCGAAGCAATTGCGGCATTCATACACAGTATCAGGGACGAGTGGCTCGCTCGCCAGCTCGACCAAGACAAGCCAGACTTCTCTCATGACCCGCTTTTGCGCGGGTGAGGATAGCTGGTTAGCTTGTCGAAGCAACCACCCTGAAGACCCCGGTACTTCAGAGACCCGGGACGGGAATGGCAAACGCCGGCGCAATAGGAACAACAAGCGCCGACACTCAAACAACGGCGGTGAAGCCGATGACGCAGCGGTGAACGCCGGATTCAGCAGCTCGAAATCGGGACAGCAGAGAAAACCCTCTAAAGGGAACCAAGATGGCCCGTCTGCGCTGCACAGAATATTGGATAGGCCCTGTCAGATTCACGGCACCCCCGACAAGCCAGCTAACCACACCAACCATCACTGTTGTGTAATCAAGCAGGCCGGCAAGGCCACAGCCGAAGAACAGGGCAAGGGCCCTGTAGGATCGAAAGTATGTCTAGAGGGGGGGTGATTAGACTACTTGACCAAATAAAACTTAACCTTTTCCCAAATTTTAGTTGTAGGCAGATTTTAGCAATAGTACATGTCAAGCATCACCCTACACATGCAATTCTAAGAGTATAGCAGCGGAATGTAAGAAATTGCATATGTATGTAGAGAGGGGGTAGGAGATTTCAAACGCAATGAAGACACGGCGGTTTTTGGCGTGGTTCCGATAGGTGGTGCTATCGTACGTCCACGTTGATGGAGGCTTCAACCCACGAAGGGTAACGGCTGCGCGAGTCCACGGAGGGCTCCACCCACGAAGGGTCCACGAAGAAGCAACCTTGCCTATTCCACCATGGCTTATGTCCATGAAGGACTAGCCTCACTCGGGGTAGATCTTCATGAAGTAGGCGATCTCCTTGCCCTTACAAACTTCTTGGTTCAACTCCACATCTGGTTGGAGGCTCCCAAGCGACACCTAACCAATCTAGGAGACACCACTCTCCAAAAGGTAATAGAAGGTGTGTTGTTGATGAACTCCTTGCTCTTGTGCTTCAAATGATAGTCTTCCCAGCACTCAATCACTCCTCACAGATTTGGCTATGGTGGAAGAAGGATTTGAGTGGAAAGCAACTTGGGAAAGGCTAGAGATCAAGGTTCAAATGGTAGGAATGGAATATCTTGATCTCAACACATGAGTAGGTGGTTCTCTCTCAGAAAATGAATGGTGGAAGTGTAGGCACGTTCTGATGGCTCTCCTTACTGAGAAGGATAGGGTGGAGGGGTATATATAGCCTCCACACAAAATCCAACCGTTACACACTTTTGACCCAACTCGGTGGCACCGAAACTATAATCTCGGTAGCACCGAACTGTGTAAAAGATATGAACTTTAGGAATCTCGGTGGGACCGATACGAACAACTCGGATGGACCGAAGTGCAATGGCTTAGGGCAATCCTCATCTCGGTGGCACCGATTGCATCAACTCGGTAGGACCAAAGTGAAGCAATAAGGCAACAGAGAGTTGGCAAGCCATATCGGTGAGACCGATTTGCAAACTCGGTGAGACCGAAGTAAATGCAAATGATTACAGAGAGTTGGCAAGGACATCTCGGTGAGACCGAGATCCATTTCGGTGGATCCGATTTGTTAGGGTTTGGCAGTGGCTAAGTCTTGGATGAACTCGGTGGGGCCGGATTGGAAATTTCGGTGGGGCCGAGTTGGACTTTGGGTTTAGGACATATTTGGGTAGAGTGAGTGGTTGAGGGTTTAGGAATACTGTCACTAAGCACTTGAGCAAAAAGACCATTAAGCAACACCTCATCCCCTTTTAATAGTATTGGCTTTCCTATGGACTCAATGTGATCTTGGATCACTAAACCAAAAATGTAGAGTCTTGATCTTTGCCAATTCTTGTCCTTAGCATTTTGAGGGGTCCACATCTCTAGTCCATGCCATGCCAATCATTGAACATCCTGAAATCTTAATCTTGAATGGATATTAGTTCAATGAGATATATGTTGTTATGAATTACCAAAACCACCAAGGGAGCAAATGTGCTTTCAATCTCCCCCTTTTTGGTAATTGATGACAACATATAGATCAAAGCTTCGACAGATGATTAAGTAAATGAAATACATCGTCGCTTTGAGAAGTATGTGATAAGCAAGAGCTCCCCCTAAACTTGTGCATTATTAAAAATTTGTGTTTGAATGCAAATGCACAATCGATTAGGCTCATGGGTTACTCTTCCATGTCACATACACCTTGGTGGAGCACGCAAAATGATATGATTGGAATAATAGGCACGCATCACCAACATAAGTAATTGATCATACAAGATAATAGTAGAGATAAACATGGAATATCACAATACGCATAATATGATCAATCACCATCGTATCTCACAAGTATAAACGACAGAATATTGTAGCAAGCACACACATAACAAAGAGTATCAACAAACGATCAAACAAGTAGCAAACAAGTAGCAAAAGAAACTCTCGAAGCAAATCAAAAACAAGAAACTCTCTCTCTCTCGAAGCCTATGATCTATACAAATCCTCCCCCTTTGGCAACAAGTACCAAAAAGTTCGAATCGTATAGCACTAGTCGGCTCTCTAGGCACGATCCTCCGAAGGCGATCTCCTGCTGGCGGCTCCGGTGTGCGTAGACGGCGTTGAGATGAGAGCGTCCGCGAATGCTTCTGCTGACGACTGCTGGACTGGAGGAGTGGAGACCTGCTGTGGCACTGTGGCTCTGGCGGCTGGTGCAGATACTGTGGTCCGTGGATCCACAACTGGTATCGCAACTGACCTGGCAGCCCTAGGCACTGACTAAAACTGCTCTGTAGTCGGTCTCTCATCTTCACTGTCATCTGATCTGGCAAGCTTGACAGCATCGACATCTCCTTGCAGCTGTTCCACTGAAGTCTGAATCTCAATCACTTTGACATCCAAGTCATGAAACTTTGTCTCAATAATCCGCTCAAAACTAGCCTGGGTCTGGGTGAGGTTGGCCAGACTTCGCTCAATCCTCAGAGTGGCTTCAAGCAGATATTGCATTTGGTCTTTTGGTGTCTTGAGATTCGCAATTGGAGCATTGGGAGCTGTTGCTTCCTGAGCTGCTTTAGCTTCTTGTGCTTTGCGGATTTCCTCTTGAGCTTGGGCAGAAGTGGGATGCGAAGGATCCATCACTATAACATTGTCCTCAAAATCTAGACGGAGTGGCAAATGCTCTCGATCGAGAAGATACGTGCTGGTTCCAACCTTGGAATTGATCAACAACTGAATATGTGGAGCATAACAACACGATCTCTTCTGATCTGCTGCTGTCCTCTTGATAGTCTCTACTATCAGGCTCATCACCTTGAATTTCTGAGGTGTATCAAATAAATGCAGCAAGTTGATGGAGTGGCCACGAATCATCTTATCATCTCCTGACTTGGGTAACAAAGTGTTCTGACTGTCACTGACATCAGACATTGTGCTGAGCTGACCCTGTGAATAGATAGGTATGGGTAGAGTAGATGAGTCATCACAAAAAGCAGATAGTTTTTCAAAAAGTTGAGTTCAAACTTTATTTCTAGGTTTTCACAGAATGCAGTTCGGATGGACCGAGTTGGTAATCTTGGTGACACCGAAGCACACTACAGAGACATGGCACGCCATTTCGGTCAGACCGAGATGGGTTTCGGTGGCTCCGAGATGCTAGGGTTTCACTTAGACGTTACTTTCGGTCTTACCGATTCGCACAACTTGGTGACACCGAGATGTACTTGTGCTATGGCCAGGGCCAAATCGGTGGGACCGAAAATTCCTATTCGGCCGGTCTGAGATGCATTCGGCGGAAACCTAACCCTAAATGTTTTGCTCGAATCTCGTTCAAACGAACTAATCTGGTGGAAAGTGAATTGCATTCGTGGCAAGATTACAGGCAATCCAATCGTGCATTGAATCGGAAAAGGGAAGCACGAAAGGGATCGAAACTCACCCTAACTCGGTGGAGTTCCTCTACGGCGGCAACGACGGTGGAGATTACCGTTGATGGCGACGGAGTTCTACGGCGAGGGCGCACAGGCAACGACGGCGACGATCCGAAGACCAAAGGGGCGGCAGCAATGGGGCGCGGGCGCGTGACGTTTGAAGAAATTTTCAACCGCACGGTTCGCTGAGAATATATACCCATTCGCTGTCGGTGCCACCGAGTGGAACAAATCGGTAGCACCGAGACGTGCAACTGCTTGCGGTTACAGCAACTCGGTCCGACCGAGTTGGTCTAATCGGTAGCACCGAGATGAAAACCTAGATCAATCTAAATGCTTTCGGTTCGAGCGAGTTTGAGTGGGTTGGTCTGACCGAAATCAATTAGAAGGTTTTGGAGGTTCAGCCCTTTCAGATCGGTGGCTCCGAGTGCTCCTCACCCGGAGGGTCCGAAAATGACTTGTTCAATTTTTGTGATGCAGCAAGAATAGAATTTGAGACAAGAAAGCATAGATAGCTAGAGAAGGTTCTTAGGCATTCTTGTACATCCACTTGGCCAGAAAAACCAAGACAATCAAAACAACAAATGGATGTCCTCGAATGATGAAAACATGCAAATCAACATGCTCACACAATAAGATAGCAGATGAAATATGTGTCAAACATGCACAACCAATTCTAGCATCTATCAAGCAATGGCGATGACTAGGTCATCTATATATGAGTATATTGACTTAGGAGCCAAATGAGAACATTTGATCATAGGTCATACTCATCGTTTAAGCACAAGTGGGGTTACCACTTTTACATAAAGCATTAATGTGTTCACACCATTAGAGTTGCTTTAGCTCAATTGTTTAGAGCAAAGCTCCCCCTAGATGTGATATCCCCCCTAAGAGGGTTGAACTAACCTTGGGTTTTGTCGATGATGACTTCATGTAGATGTTGAAGATGTGGATGCTCAATGTTGATGTAGATCATCAAGAGTTGGGAGCAATCCTTTGGAGTTATGTGCTTTCAATACCTACATGGGTTAGTCCCACACAAAGAACATACAAGGATATCCATAGACATAGAGTGAAATACACATATGATGATGTCCATGAATGCATTGATTACCTTGTCCCTTGCCTTACCAACAAGAGGGTTTGTGACTCCATGAACTAGTGCAAAATGTGGAAGTTGGTTGCACAAGTTCTTGCCATAAAGAATATGAGTGAAGTTTGTTGGCGGAGTCACCCTCAAGAACTCTCTAGTTCTTCTTCTTTTGGACCCACATCAACTTGATGGGAATCCTTGGAGTTGTAGTAGTACTTGACGAAGTAGAACTTGATGAAGTCTTGGGAACCCACTTGACCATGGCTTGTGGAGCTTCTTCAAATGAATCAATCTCTTCTTGAAGCTTGCCCTCGCCTTTTAGCTTGTGGTCTTGTGGTGGAAGGTCTTCTTGAGCTTGTGTTCCCTTGAAGGAAGTAGGATCATACTTCTCTTGTTGAGGAACAAACTTCGTCTTGGGATATTGACCTTCTTCCCACTCAACTCCATCGGCATTGAACTTTCGTTCAAAACCAACACCTTGGTTCTTCCGATGCCTTCTTTGCTTGCGTACAATTTCCTCAAATTGTTTACTCCCGGCAAGGCTCTTGTAGACACCTTTTTCTATAATTCCTTTCGATAGCATATTTTCTTGCTCAAGTGTAACTTGGCTAAGAGAATCGTTAGTGGAATCAATAGAACTACTAGAAGCAACAATATTGGATTTAGCATTGTTATTGTTACTACTAGAGGTAGAACCATTTTTACCCTTGTTGCTAGTTTGCTTAGGTTTAACTTGTGGCATAAAGGTAGACAAGAGTAAACGTTTGGCAAGATATGAAGAACTCTTCTTTCGAAGATCGTCATTGATAGCTTTAAGAAACTCATGCTCTTGCTCTAAATTTAGCTTCTCGAAGCGTAGCTTCTCATGAGTTCTTAGAAGTTCTCTATGATCCTCTTGAGTTGTTTCATGAGCTAACTTAAGAGCATTTAGTTCTTTAGTTAGACGCTCAATCTCCTTCATAGCATTGTCACTCGTTTCCTCTTGACTATCATGATTACTAGCATTTTCATTATAGCTCACATCACTAGCCCTATCAATAAGTAAATCATCATCACCAAGCAAATCATCTTCATCACTATTAAAATCAAGATACTCGGGGTGTGATACCTTAGGGCCTTTTGCCATGAAGCATCTTCCAATTCCTTCATTTGGTGAATCAAATAGATCATAGGAGTTGGATGACACATGTACAAGTCCTGCAACACCTTCATCTTGACTATAGTCGGAGTTGGAGTGATAACTTCTCTCGGATTGGTTGTCGGAGTCGGAGCCGGAAACCCATTCACCAACATGAGCTTGATGTCTTCTTCTTGTGTAGCTCCTTGATGACTTGTCCTTCCTCTCCGAATCCTTGCTTCTTCGAGAGTGTCTTCGTTCATAATAATCATCTCTACTCCTTCTCTCCTTACGAGGTGATTAATCTCTTCTATGTCTTCCTCTTGGTGATTCGTCTCTTTTCTTGTAGGGAGTCGTACACTCATTTGAGTAGTGTCCGGGCTTTCCACAATTGTAGCAATTACGGTCACGACTTGATGATCTTCTCTCATAATGTCTTGAGCTAGAGCTTCTTTCTTTTCCTTTGTTCTTGTAGAACTTGTTGAACCTTTTCACCATTAGGCTTATCTCTTCATTGGATACTAGCTGGTCACTTGAAGTTGTTGGAGCATCGGTTGAGGCTTTGTAAGCACCACTTGACTTGTTGTGCAGCTCCTCTTTGTCCTTGAGCGACATTTCATGAGCGACAATCCTTCCAATGACTTCCGTGGGCTTGAGATCTTTGTAATTTGTCATCATTTGGATCAATGTGCAGACGGTATCATATTTTCCATCCAAAGCTCTAAGTATCTTTTTGATGATGAATTTGTCGGTCATCTCTTCACTTCCTAAGCCGGCAATCTCATTTGTGATGAGAGCAAGCCTAGAGTACATCTCTGCGACTCCTTCACCATCCTTCATCTTGAACTTATCAAGTTGACTTTGGAGCACATCCAACTTAGATTCCTTGACGGATTCGGTACCCTCATGCATATCAACCAAAGTATCCCAAATTTCCTTTGCATTCTCGAGGCGGCTGATTTTGTTGAATTCCTCGAGACATAGACCGTTGAATAGAATGTCACAAGCTTGAGCATTGTATTGCAACATCTTTAGTTCTTCCGGGGATTGCTTCACGATCCGGTTCCTTGCCATCCTCAAAGAAGTCACCTTGCAAGCCAACACGAACAACAGCCCAAACGGCAGGGTTATGACCAAGAATATGCATTTTCATCTTATGTTTCCAACTAGCAAAGTTTGTACCATCAAAATATGGACCTCTACGGTGATAGTTACCCTCACTAGACGCCATACTCTCCTAGGTTGTGAAACCAAGGCTATGATCACCAAAGCAATGGAAATCAAGGCTTACGGAGACCAAAGCTCTGATACCACTTGTAGGATCGAAAGTATGTCTAGAGGGGGGGTGATTAGACTACTTGACCAAATAAAACTTAACCTTTTCCCAGATTTTAGTTGTAGGCAGATTTTAGCAATAGTACATGTCAAGCATCACCCTACACATGCAATTCTAAGAGTATAGCAGCAGAATGTAAGCAATTGCATATGTATGTAGAGAGGGGGTAGGAGATTTCAAACGCAATGAAGACACGGTGGTTTTTGGCGTGGTTCCGATAGGTGGTGCTATCGTACGTCCACGTTGATGGAGGCTTCAACCCACGAAGGGTAACGGCTGCGCGAGTCCACGGAGGGCTCCACCCACGAAGGGTCCACGAAGAAGCAACCTTGCCTATTCCACCATGGCTTACGTCCACGAAGGACTAGCCTCACTCGGGGTAGATCTTCATGAAGTAGGCGATCTCCTTGCCCTTACAAACTTCTTGGTTCAACTCCACATCTGGTTGGAGGCTCCCAAGCGACACCTAACCAATCTAGGAGACACCACTCTCCAAAAGGTAATAGACGGTGTGTTGTTGATGAACTCCTTGCTCTTGTGCTTCAAATGATAGTCTTCCCAGCACTCAATCACTCCTCATAGATTTGGCTATGGTGGAAGAAGGATCTGAGTGGAAAGCAACTTGGGAAAGGCTAGAGATCAAGGTTCAAATGGTAGGAATGGAATATCTTGATCTCAACACATGAGTAGGTGGTTCTCTCTCAGAAAATGAATGGTGGAAGTGTAGGCATGTTCTGATGGCTCTCCTTACTGAGAAGGATGGGGTGGAGGGGTATATATAGCCTCCACACAAAATCCAACCGTTACACACTTTTGACCCAACTCGGTGGCACCGAAACTATAATCTCGGTAGCACCGAACTGTGTAAAAGATATGAACTTTAGGAATCTCGGTGGGACCGATACGAACAACTCGGATGGACCGAAGTGCAATGGCTTAGGGCAATCCTCATCTCGGTGGCACCGATTGCATCAACTCGGTAGGACCGAAGTGAAGCAATAAGGCAACAGAGAGTTGGCAAGCCATCTCGGTGAGACCGATTTGCAAACTCGGTGAGACCGAAGTAAATGCAAACGATTACAGAGAGTTGGCAAGGCCATCTCGGTGAGACCGAGATCCATTTCGGTGGATCCGATTTGTTAGGGTTTGGCAGTGGCTAAGTCTTGGATGAACTCGGTGGGGCCGGATTGGAAATTTCGGTGGGGCCGAGTTGGACTTTGGGTTTAGGACATATTTGGGTAGAGTGAGTGGTTGAGGGTTTAGGAATACTGTCACTAAGCACTTGAGCAAAAAGACCATTAAGCAACACCTCATCCCCTTTTAATAGTATTGGCTTTCCTATGGACTCAATGTGATCTTGGATCACTAAACCAAAAATGTAGAGTCTTGATCTTTGCCAATTCTTGTCCTTAGCATTTTGAGGGGTCCACATCTCTAGTCCATGCCATGCCAATCATTGAACATCCTGAAATCTTAATCTTGAATGGATATTAGTTCAATGAGATATATGTTGTTATGAATTACCAAAACCACCAAGGGAGCAAATGTGCTTTCAGGCCCCCGCAGTGAGGACGACGACGAACCTCGCGGGCCGAACAATGGAGGCCAAAAACAGTTCCCTCCGGAGGTTAAAACCGTGAACATGATCTACGTCATGCATATACCAAAGAAGAAGCGGAAACGCGCGCTTCGGGATGTTTACGCCTTAGAGCCGGTAGCCCCGAAATTCAACCCTTGGTCGGCTTGCCCGATCACTTTCGACCGTCGAGATCATCCGACCAGTATACGCCATGGAGGAACGGCGGCTCTGGTACTCGAGCCCATCGTGGATGGATTTCACCTCACTAGAGTCCTGATGGACGGAGGTAGCAGTCTTAACCTGCTTTACGCAGATACAGTGAGGAAGATGGGGATCGACCCGTCAAGGATCAAACCCAGCAACACCACCTTTAAAGGTGTAATACCTGGCGTCAAGGCAAGCTGCTCGGGATCCGTGACTTTGGAAGTAGTCTTCGGCTCGCCCGACAACTTCCGCGCCGAGGACTTGATCTTCTATATCGTTCCTTTCCGCAGTGGTTATCATGCACTCCTCGGACGGACCGCCTTCGCTCGCTTTAACGCCGTCCCGCACTATGCGTACCTAAAGCTGAAGATGCCAGGACCAAGGGGCGTTATTACCATTAACGGTAATACCGAGCGCTTGCTCCGAACAGAGGAACACACTGCGGCTCTCGCCGCCGAAGTCCAAGCTGCCGAAGAGGCGTCGCAATCCCAGTCCACTGTCAAGACACTGGACACATGCAAGCGCTCCCGAGCTGCAGCCTCGGTCCCGGCGCGCTCCCATGCTCCACCCAAATAGGGATACGCGCCCCCACAGCACGGCCCACCTAGTCGCGAAATACGTACCTCGCGTGCACAATTTCGCGCTCAAAATTCCATGGGCAGTTGTGGGGACACAGCAAACAAAAGGTCCAGAGCTCGGTTCGACCGACCAATGGCCACCAAATGTCTTCAAATCGACATCAACAATGGGCACCATCTAGGGCCCGATCAGCGTCCAGCTGATATACCACGGCGAATTCTCAAAACCCTTTTTCAAGGGCTCGCCCGCCAAAGATTACTTCTTCCGCCGAATACACGGCGGACAGCTTCGCTTCCACGACAGCTTCTTGACGAGCAAAGGCGCAGACGTGCAGCAGGGCGTAGTAGGGACGTCAAACCACTCATGGAAGCCCTGTGTAAACCTTTACTCTCAATATATACATTACTTTAAAGTATCTATTTAAGCTACTTCGGCAATACGGATTGTACGGTTGGACGTCACACATTCAAAGGAAGTAAAGACCACTTTATTATGGTATACTCGTGCAGTCATTCACGTTGCATATTCCTTTCCACCTTTTTCCGCCGAAGTACACTATCACGATACATTTATTTTAAACCGGCTAATAGACCGGGGGCTCGACCATAGATCTTGCCTTAAAACTTTATACCGGCACTTCTCTTTTCATGTGCTCGCTGTCACGGATATTGCATTATATGAATCAGTTCCGAATTGCATCTTTGGTCAATAGTTGGGTTTCCCGGCTCCTGTGTTTACCCTCTTACGTTCCGCACTGTTCGGCTAAGAGGGTAAAGGGAGAACCACTGCGATTGTACTTCTAGCTCGCCTGGTCAAGTACCTCAGTGGAGAAAGCCGAAAACTGACTGTCCCAATAAGCGAGAACTGGTCGGCGATCCGATGACTGGCATTAGCCTAAAATCGTTGGAGGTTAGTCTGTGTCGTACGAAGGGTTCTCTGTCACAGAAACCATGTGATGATGGTATCAACCGCGGCTCGTCCGAATATCACAAACACCAGGGGCTCGTCACCGGCCCCCACCGTCAAGCTCCTATGGCTAAGTGAAAGCACTAAAACCACATAGTCTGATTGCCTGGTTTTCCGTACATACAACCGCCCCCGGGCACCGAGACGTCGGCTAA
Source organism: Elymus sibiricus (assembly GCA_039707655.1). NCBI lineage: Eukaryota > Viridiplantae > Streptophyta > Magnoliopsida > Poales > Poaceae > Elymus > Elymus sibiricus. Next base: position 284,179,516 of record CM077670.1, read on the forward strand.
GGGTTCACGTATTACGAGAAAACACCCCATGCAGTATCTGCCAGGGGGCTGAAGCCGACGACTGGTAACTTTCAGTTTCAAATCGGCCGCACAGGAGTCAAAATTAATCTGACACTATATCCATAGCCGATCATTTGCACTACAATAAAGCAAAAGTTTCAACTCCTTGGTTACAAGGAAACTACATCTACTCATAAATTACATCTTTTGGGCATTGGGCATCTACTGCCCGAGCACCGTCCATCACGGCTGGAAAGTACTGCTCGGGACGCCTATGCTCTTTCCCTGGGGGCGGAGGTCCGGTGGCTATCTCAGCGGGTTTTAGCTTCGGCCAGTGTACCATTGTCTTGCCGACGGCCATCCGAGCACCCTCGATACATGTGGAGCGCTTCCAGGCATCGACCTAAGCAGGAGCGCCGAACAGCCTTTGCACCAGACCGAAGTAGCTGCTCGGCAGCGGCTCCGACGGCCATAGTTTGACGCAGAGGTCCTTCATCACCGGCTCCGCCATCCGATGCAGCTCCATTAGCTGTTTCATCTGGTTGTTGAGGAGGGGAGGGTGTTCGGGCGCTTGAAATTGCGCCCAGAAAAGCCTCTGCTCGGACCAACCCTCCTGGCCGGCAAAGAACCTCGCCGCATCCGCCGCACTCTTCGGGAGGTCCGCAAAGGCGCCTGCGGAACGCCATACCCGCGTGAGCAACGCGAACCTGTTACCTCCAAAGACACATTGTAACAAGTACGGCTTACCGTCCGCGATCAGCCTGACTTGGTCTAGCTCTTCTTGGTAACCGCGCGCCTCTGTCCGCGCTTCCTTAGCCACCGCTGCTAACGAGGCCAGCTCGCCGGCCTGATCCTTATTCTTTTGCTCAAGGGCCTCACATCTTGTGACGGCATCCCCGAGCTCTTGCTACACTTCCAGCACCCTGGCCTCGTGCTTTTCACTTGTGGTTCTCAGCGCTGCGTGTTCGGCTGCCGACTTTTGCGTCGCCGCGTCCGCCTGAGCTGTCCTCAGTGCGGCCTTGAGGCTTTCGACCTCCGCGGCGGCAGCTGCAGTTCAATCGGTTATATCCGTTAGGATACATCGAACACTGCTTCAAATCTACGGCTGTATTCACTATCACAACTCGGCCTTACCTTGCGCCTCGTCGAACCTCTTGTTCACCAGGCTCAGATCGTCCTCGGAGTTCTTTAGCTTCTGATTCAGCTCGGCCAACTCTTCGGCGTTGGCAGCTGTGGCCGAGGATGATGCCTACGCATTATTCTGCACACGTTAATATCCGAGATGTCGATTTTTGATCCTCCGACCGGCTTTGCTCCGCCGGTCAGAGTCTCGGGGGCTACTATGTATGAGGCTATATATTTGCACAAATGAATTTTCCTAAGGAAAAAGCATTACTTCGCTCACCTTGAAGCCGGTCAGAAGGCCACTAAAAGCCTCCTTCAGTCCGTTATCCACGGACCGAATACTCTGTAGCACCGCGCCCATAATTGCACGGAGCTCTTCGGCGATGGAGGAGCTGGTTACAGCGTCCTCCATCTCGTCCGGCCACCTGGTCGATGCCTGCTCTTGGGCAGGCGGGGGTGGCGGTGGTACTCCGGCTCCTTCCTTCTCCAAGTCCGGAGCACCGGACTCGGGATGCCTTGACGTCTCTGGAGTGATCCTCGGAGAGAGCTCGGTTCGTCCGAGCTCCTCCCTCTCGTCATTAGAGGGGCCCTCCCCTCCTGGTCTTCGGCGACCGAGGCATTCACCTCGGCCATGATAGTATCGCCTCCTTCCTCTGTGTGTGGCATGGGAAGAGTCCTCCTCAACAGGACCTCCTCGGTTTCCTTCACGATTGGGGAAGGCGAGGCGCGGGATCCAGTGCCGCTCTCCGCTAGCGCCACCGGTGGAGAATCCCCCTCCGAAACTAGGTCGGCGGGGAGATCGCGCAGCGGACTGCAAAGTTGCACATGGAAACTTGATCAGTATCAGCCCAGTTCGGCTAAAGACGCTCAGGTAGTCGCTAGAGCGCATACCTTTGGGCCTGCGGTTTGGCCCTGGGAATTTTCTGAGGAACTTCTTCTGAGGCCTCAGACTCCTCGGCAGAAGCCGAGCTATCGCCGGACAAGGCTACCTTGGCCTTGCACGGTCTTTTGGGAGCGGGTCGAGGAGGCTCCTCCTCGGCATCCTCGGACGCCACCCTCTTCCCTGTTCAGGAGGAATCGTCCTCCTCCCCGTCCTCTCCTTGCTCCTTCTCCTCCTCTTGCGCGGAGGGAGCATTGGTGTCCCCTGATCTAGCACCCGGGGGTCTTCGGGAGCGGAGGATCTCTCTGGCCTCCCCCTGTTACTTCTTCTTCTCCTTCCTTTCCGGCACCTCGTACGGCTCCATGGCCAACATGGCCGTCAGGAGGGGCGTCCTGGGTCCTTCTGGCAGCGGCGCCGGACTGTCAATCCGCTGGGCCTTCTTCAGCCATTTCTGTGGATGAGAAGTCAAGAAGCCGAGTACCTTATTAAAGGGAAATAGTTTGGATACAAGAACAAACTTAGTCATACCTCCCGTGGGGGGTTTGCGGCGTCAAGTCCGATGTCCTCTCCCTCGGCCGGCCAGTCCTTCTGCGGCTTGAACAGCGCTCTCCATAACTGGGCGTGGGTGGTGCGGAAGAAGTTGCGCACGGTGACCGGGTCTTCGGGCTTGTAGGCCCACATGGGGGAGCCCCTATCCTGGCATGGGAGTATTCGACGGCCGAGCATGATCTGGACCACGTTGGGCAGCTCGACTCCTTTCCCTATCATCTTGGCAATTCGTTGCTGTAGCTGCTCCACCTCCTTGTTTACCCCCCAGTCGAGGCCTTTCTTGGTCCATGAGACCAACCTCGTAGGGGGTCCGGATCGGAAGGCCGAAATCGCCCCCCAACCCACGCTCCTCGGCTCGGTGATGTAGAACCATTCCCTCTGCCAAACCTTGACGGTCTTGATGAAGGTGCCCTCTGGCCATTCCACTCGGGGGATTTCGCTGACCATAGCACCCCCGCAGTCCGCTTGTTGGCCATCGACGATCTTCGGCTTGATGTTGAAGACCTTCAGCCACAGGCCGAAGTGTGGCCGGATCCAGAGAAAGGCTTTACAGATGATGATGAAGGCCGAGATATGTAGAAAGGAATTCGGCGCGAGATCGTGGAAGTCAAGCCCGTAAAAGAACATAAGACCCCTGACGAAGGGGTGAAGGGGAAATCCTAATCCTCGGAGTAAGTGGGGGACGAACACCACCCTTTCGTCCGGTCGCGGCGTGGGTACGGCCTGGCCGGCCTCTGGAGCATGGTGGGCTATGTCGGCAGGGAGATATCCCGCGCCCTTCAACTCCATGATGGCGCTTTCGGTGACGACGGACGCCTCCCATTTTCCCATTGGACCCGGAACCCTCCAGTGCTAGATTAGGCGGGTGGATGGAAAGGTTCTTGGGAGGGAGAGCAGATCTGGGTGTTGGAGCTCAAGAGATGGGGAAGGCAATGGCAAAAGAGGGGAGTGAGAGCGTGCGACCGAAACAAGGACTGTGCCCCTTTTATGGGCTGTAAAACCCACGGTCCCTTTACTGCGCCGCAGTCCTCGCCGCTTCCCCGTATAACCGTGCCATTATGCGCGCGTGGGGTGAGGCGGATTATTGATTATATCCCTTGAAAACAGGACACGATCTCCATATCGATGGAACGTGCCAATGAGAACCACCTCGAACCGCGAATCGAGTTTGTCATAAACCAACTAGCGGTCGTGGCAAGGTGTGACCCTTCGGTAAAAGTTGTCAGATGAGAACACTGTTCACGCCGAAGCGGCTAGCCTTCGGGGCTAAGTTATTATTATACTTCGTTACCAAGATACAGTTCGGCGCATACACGACCGGATAATGCTTGAAAATACAACTCGAAGTAATACAGGCCTGTTACCGGTGTCACGGAGGAAAGTGAACTGGTCCACAAAGCCGATGGTGTTCGGCATCTACCTCGGCTTCGAAGACTAGTTCGGGGGCTACTGAGGGTGTCCCGGACTAGGGGGTACTCGGGCTGCCGGCCTATCTCTCATGGGCCGGATTGGTGGGCCGCTCTCTACACGTCGATGGAAGGCTGAATTGTGGACGACCCCGTATGATAGAAGGAAATCTCTGAAGTCTTGGCGTCTCTTCCAAGGAATAGATGGCGTAACCGGCATGTTTATCCCTGATGATAACTGACCATATGTAACCCTAGGGCCCCCCTGGTGTCTATATAAACCAGGAGGTTTAGTCCGTAGAAAAAGACTCATAATCTGGGGTTTAGCCCATCTGATCTCGAGGTAGATCAACTATGTAACCTTCATACAATCACATCAATACAATCAAACAGGACGTAGGGTTTTACCTCCTCGAGAGGGCCCGAACCTGGGTAAATCGTTGTCTCTACGCTCTCTGTTACCATCGACTCCTTGACCCATAGTTCGGACACCCTACCCGAGATCTGCCGGTTTTGGTACCGACACCATCTATCTCTCATACGGTCACACACATATGCACACTCTCGCCCCTCTTTTCATCGACCTCGCACTCGGACACTCCTCCATCTCTATATAGTAGGCCTATCGCACCAACTCGTAGTCACATCCCTATCTCTCTATCCGTCTCTCCGGGCCTTATTTGCCTCTAACACATGCATGTATATCGATCGATCTCCCTCTGTACATATAGCTAGGTCGACTATAACTCTTTTTCACCACGCACTGATCAATCTACCTCACTAGATAAGTCTCTCCCTTTCCCCGAAACACGACGATTGCTTTACCTATCTAGTTAGGTCTGCTTACCAGAGACATATCCCCCCCCATCATCCATGCATGCCTCCCGACTCATCTCTGACACACACGCGCACGCAGACACACATCGCCTCTCTTATTGATATTGCAATCGTACCCTCCGATTGTCTAGTAGGCCTCTCCCACCATCTCCGAGAAGCAACTTCACCACCACCCCTCTGGCACTCTAGCTCTGCCTCTCTCCCAACCTTAATTATTCCTCTCCTACACATATGCATGGATGCCGATTGATCTCCCTCAATAAATTGCCAGGTCTCTCCTTCTCCACACGTCTACCTATCGATCTACCTCTCTAGTTAGGTCACTGCCCCCCCAATAGTCGAACGCTCTAGTTAGGTCTCCCTGCCACACACAAACTGCACCTGTCCCCTTTCACGTTCCAGTAGGCCAGCCACCCTATATCTTTGACGTGCGCACACACAATTTTGCTGGCTCTCTTTATCAATCTCGCACCCATACACCTTCATCCCTCTCTTCGATTCTATCGATATCTCACGCCGATGATCCCTCCCCTCTCTTCTCGTGGATCGCCCCCTCTATATATGATATATCTAGGCCTCCATTTCACACGCATTGCATATGTTACATTTTTTTGAGATATCATCGACTCATATTCCCTGTCTATCTCTCACGCACACAAATAAACTTACAAAATCACCCCCCCAAAAACACTCACGAACGCACTCACCATCTCTCTCTAGGTTTGTATCTCTCTCACACACACCCACGTAGGTGGGGTACGTGCACAAAGAGAAGAGGTGCACGCACGACGCACGTACTCACATCTCCTTCCCAACCACACCCGCGCGTGTATAAGGTGGAGCTCATTTTTGTACGAAAAGGCAACCCACGTGATAATTTGACGCGTGTCGGTTGTTCACTTGATGGAGGGTCGTGTACCACGCGTGAACGAAACAAAGTGCGAATTGACGCGTCGGCGCGTTATTTTTAAATAAAGTTTTATTCCTCAATGGCATGTACAGAATATAAAACGATTGTATGGAGAGAAAAACGAAAACCGCTCCACTATACAAATATAGGCAGGAGCCTCAATGCTTGCTTGCTGGGGTTCGTCTCTTCACACTCTCTCACACAAGACGGCGGTGGCCAATCTCTCTCTCTCTAACCGCTAGTCACTGATCCGGCTGGATCCCATCCGCCAGCGGAAAGGGAGGATGTGCAGCGTTGCTCCGGTCACCGGCGTCGAGACATGAAACCCTCTACCGGCGCGTCCCGATCTGCGGTACCCACTGTTCTCTCCGACCAAGCTCCGTCGCGGTAGGGCCTTCGACCCTTGCTCGCTGCCGCAGTAGATCCCGCCCGGCGCCGCCCTCCTACTTACATCCCGATGACCCTCAGGTACAGCTTCCTCTGGAACCGGCCTTGCTCCAGTGCCCAACTTCCCACGTCGCTGCATGTGGATCTTCTCTAGTTCTTTGCCTAAAACGTACAAGCTCGGCCGGCGTACTTTCCATTTTGCAATCTCGTCCTCACACCGTTTGAGAGAAACCACTGTGCTGTTATCTTTCCCTTAAGACAATGAATATGCTTCTTTTTGTCGGCGTATGTGTCATCAACTGTCATTGGCCAGTAATTGTTTCCTTTCTACCTCTTTTTGCAAACAGGGATATCCATTTCACCTCGTTGCTATTGCGACCTTTTGGTGAACTGCCCAAAGCACTTTTTTCTTAAGAGTGTTTTGTGCAGTTCTACTAAAATGTCTCACTGGCAACGTTTCTACATTTCAATGGGACTGCACAAAGGGAGTTTGGAGTTCCTATCCTCCTCATCCAACTCTCAGCCTAATCTTCTCCAACAAGTAGTTAGTCTCAAGAGAGACTGCAAAGGTGACCGGCTTCTATTTGTGTGTTTATTGTTTCATCAACAGTGCCACTATTATTGTAATCACACTTACTCAATATCTTTGCTAACAGGGACGCTCAGCTCTATTTTAGTGGAACTGCACAAAATGATCGGAATGTTCCATGCTTCTGACAGCTCCTTTCTTTGCCAACATGCCGTGTTGATTTTGACAGAGCTGCGGGAAAGTAGCTGCCAACCAATGAATATCGTGGCCAGGAAATGAAATGTGGCACCCCGGCTCAGAGGAACCGAAACACCCCGTATTCCAGCCCAAAGATCAAGTCTTCTGGAATACGGCACTGCTTGGCATAGAACAGAACAGCTCTTTATTACAAATAATACGGGTACAAGGGTTCGGGTATTACAAAGGATTACATCGGCACGGCGACACTACACCTGCTAAGGTAGCTCTATACTAGCAGCGGAACAACTTGTAGCAGCGAAATATCTTCTAGCAGCGGAACAGCGACAACGGTGATGAACTCCACTCCACAGGGACTTTGGCCGGGACGCATCCTAGAGCGCAAACTCGGGATTCTTGACAAGCAGTCAATCACGGCCCCACCTACAATCTGGCGTGACATGCCAGGTGAGTACTTTGAATGTACTCGCAAGCTCACAACAACCAAAGCAATGAAGACAACCAACAACATGGCATTTACAGGTTAACTGATGAGCATGATACAACTAGAACAGTATGAGATGAGCATGACATGTACATGTTAATCGGGATATGAACATGATGATACTAGCACTAGCATGAGAAGGGGTGTCGATGTTTAAGGTCCCTTGGACCAACTTACTCTTCTCGGAGGTTATCTCGTAACCACCATATGTAACCAACTTACCATCGTGAACATCACACGATCACCTCAGGATCAACCAAGCTCGGTATCAACTATACCATCGTAATCATCACATGACCACACGGCGCTTGATCTCTACCTGTGATCATCGCATGACCACATAAAGATCAACCAACTTCTTTTCTCATGGAACCGGGGTTGTTTATTATTTAGGTTAATATTACTGTTGACCCATAGTGTGACCTACTACGAACTGTGTCCATATCCGAGGATGCAGCTATCGATAGATTATACACTCTGCAGAGGTTAGTACACTGTATCCACACCACGGAATTCATGGCCTCATGCTCCCATTCGGGTGGACCAATGACATTCCGACAAAACCAATCTATTGCATGACACTCCCCCGGCCACTCCGACAAACTCCCCTTTGGGCTATGTCATGGGTGGCCCCCGATGCCAACTCTTGACATCCTGCCACCATCGTGGCCGGCCACCATCGTGGCAAAACAAACTCATCCCAAACGGGGACACCCGAGTACAACACAACTTGGGCACACAAGGCTTATGGCCGCCCACCTGATCAGGGTAGCGCGCGCACATAACCTTCCCTAATTGGAGGCACCGGCGAGAGGCATGACAATAGACCAAATTAGGGCCTCCCCATCCAGGCAAGTGTGGCTGCACTGGTGAGCTCGATTCGGTGGCACCATGACTCAGCCAACAGATTTGTTCAAGTTCGATTAATGTCAGGTTTAACTTGAATGGTGAAGAGCTGAGTCATAATAAAATAACATGCATATGAGCATGATATCAACATAAACATGGATGGAAAACATAACCATTTAACATATGAATCATATCAATAATAAATCATTTAGTCTATGGGATGCAAATGAGCATGGCATAAAGATGATCATGAATATCACAAGTATTTTCATAACAAACCCTAACTATTCATATGAGCATATCATTATCACTAGCATCGGAAATGATTACAAGAATGAAACATGATAACAATAACATTAGCAATTAATCATTTCACTTATTAGATGAAAATGAACATGGCATAAGAAATGAGCATGAATTCACAAGCATTTACATAGCATTTAAAATAATTGCATGAGCACCCAATTATTCAATCATTCAAGTGAAAACCATGGCTATTGCAAGGCCATCATCAAGTGGCTGTCGTGGCTTGCCTGGGGTTGATGGAGTCACCGGGAACAAGTGCGAGAGGCTCGCCAAAATTTTTGCCGGAAATGTTTCTCTCCCGGCGGAGCTGATTAGAGGGCAAGGGAAAAATGGTCATTTTTAGAGTGTTACAACATAGTGAAAATGATACCATCAGAACGGGCTCGATGAATAGAGAATGTGGGCTTTTGAATCACCTGATTCGGAGTTACGGTTACGGAGTTACGGCCGTTCATTCGTTAGGCAGAAAAACAAATAAAACTGTCCATTTCTGCTCTTAACGGACGAACGCCCGCAACTTAAGGGTTTCGGCCGGTGGCTGGAAATAGAAAGCGTATTCTCAGGGAATAAGTCTTCAGCAAAGGTAAATCGCATTCTCGCCCGAAGCAACAGGAGAATACGCTTCCTCAAAGGAAAAAAGCAATTCGCGAAATGCGCTTCCACTTAAAACACGCGGGCCCGGTGGCTGGGTCACTGGCGCGTGGGGCCTGCCAGGCCAGGTCATCCTCTCCTTCAACCTCGCGCGCGCCCGAGGACCGGAGGAGGCCGCGCGCTCCGGCGACGAGCCCCGGTGGCACGGGCCACCTCCGGCGAGGCTCCGGCCACCGGCGGACTCGGTGCAGAACACCGCATCCACCCAGGCATGACGCGGCCACCGGGGAGCGCCGAGTCGAACGGGCGGTGGGCCGCGGCGGACGGTGGCCTTATCGTATTCGGGCACGGCGCCATGGGCCACGGGAGAAGGAGGGGAAGCGCGGAGGTGCACCACCGTGGCCAGGGGGTTCCTCTGGTGACGGAATGAGGGGACGAGGGGCTGGGCATTGCGTGAATTTGAGCAAGAGTAGGCGGAGGCCATGGCGGCAATGGGAGGGCAGGGGAGCTCCTCGAGCTCGATTGAGTGGTCGGGGCGGTTGCTAGGAGAGAGAAGAGGAGCTTGGTGAGGAGAGCCGAGGCCGGGAAGGGCTTAAATAGCCGTGGCGACGATGCCCTCGCCGGATGCCGCCACGGAGGTGCAAACGATGCTCCGGCGCGACCGCGGATGCGTGGGCTTGCGAGATGATCGGATAGGACTCGAGCGAGCTAGTGGGGCACTAGAGGATCCGCGAGGAGGAAGAAGACAGAGGCAAAGCGACGACGGCCACGGGCACGCGGTGCGGCGTGGCGCGCTGGGGAGGAAGGAGGAGGGGGGAGGGGTCCAGAGGGGTTGTGTGGATGTAGGAGAGGTCGGGCAACTCTGTGGACATGCCGCAGTGGCGCGAGGACGACATTTGGACGGCAGTAGAGGGGCCCAACGTCCAGAGCAGGTCAAACGACATGCCAAACGCGTGGTCACCGCGTGACCGTGGCGTGGCCACGCGTTCTGGGCAGCCCGAGTGTGCCTGGTGGGTTGTGCACTCCCCCAGTAGCTGCAAGGAGGAAGGAGACAACAGCAGTGGCTCAAGATAAGACTGAACTTCGGAGAAACATGAATTAGCAGCAAAGTGTTTGATAAGTGGTGTGAGCAGTGCACATGACCAGTGGGTCTGAATTTTGGCTGAGGATGATCATCCACTAAGGTGATCACTGAGGCAAAGATTCAGCTCAAATAGAGGGGTATAGCTAGCACTTGCTTTGCAATGTGCCCTACTGGACAGAAATATGAAAGTGGAAGTTGCACTCACATGGATGATTGGATTGAGCTAAAATTTGGTGGAGGATGCTCATTAGGGCATATGAAGGCACTGCAAAAATTTCATACCATTTGGATGAATAAAAATGGTACTTCCTTCACAATGCTTCCCACTGGACAGAAACTTGGGGGAATTATAGAGAGAAATTGGATAAATAAAATGAGCCCAAATTTGGTGGAGAGAAGTTATATATGTAGGAGAATGTCCTGGTAAAATTTCAGAATTTATGAAGCCATATAAAATATAGTTGCTTCACAAACTGAATTTCTGACCAGAAACAAAGATTGGATGATGTGCTCACCATGAGCATGGAATCTTGAATATTTTTACATATCCAAGGTCCATATGGTCCAAAAGAATTTTGAGAATTTTGTGGGAATTTTAGGAAAGACAGAAATATAAGTTGCTTCACAACCTAGAGCAAACAGGGTTATTCCTTTAATAGAAAAAGGAATATTCCCTAGAGATAAAAATTTGGAGTTGGGCCAAGATGGAAATGACATGGCATTGGGAAAGATTTGAGAGTGACAAGCCACTTGGGAGAGGAAGAAGAGATGATCTTCCCAGGTTTCAAGACCACAGAGCCACAGAAAAGAAATTCCAAATAAAAATCCAAAGAAATCCAAAAGAAAAAGAAAGGGCCAAAAATCGGGGTGTCACAAACCTACCCCCCTTACAAAAATCTTGTCCTCGAGATTTGGTTGCTCAGGGAACAAGTATGAATATTCTGACTTAAGGAGACCATTTCCAACTCGGGTATCCTTTTCCTTGATGTTCCCTCTGAATTTCATATGACCTGATTACCTTCCTCTGGGGTGGTTTGCTTCACCATTTTCCACATTCTGACAGGTCTTCTTTCATATGTTCATCCTTACTCTGACTTCAATTCTTTTATGTCTGCTGGCTTATCTGATTTTATCATGACTGGAATTTCCATAAATCCGGGAGTGATTTCCAATTGACGTGACATTCTTCTATCCAACACCGATAGTATTCAATGGAGTTATGAACAAATTCCCTAGGTGGACACGAAACATTTAATCATTGCATCGGGTTACTAGATGCATGTCCTCCGGGTTCAAAACCATACTGGGAATCATAACCCTTGTCTTGGCGGAATCTGACTACTTGTAGGGAGTCTGAATCATCTTGGCTGACTTCTTTGTCTCAAATCCGTACTGACGATTCGACTGTCACCTGTCATGACCAGTATAAAGGAGTAATACCTTATAGCAATAGCTTCTAGAGACTTAACTGATGGTGGTTCTGGCGGAAGAATCTTGTTCATGACAGGGTACCATATGTGAGAGCACATGATCCGAGACTCTTGTTCCGCATTTCGATTACTCATTCTTTCGGTATATCCATAGGCCGTGTGATGCTTTAACATGGTCGCTGGAGTCAAACTGCGGAGGTGGCCCTTGGTCTGACATGGCAGACTTGGATATTCGATACTGACAATTCTGAGTGTATTCATTTGAACAAGCAAGTTACCTTGATATGAGGTCCTTACCAACAGAGTATGACCCTTGGGTGTATATTCATGGTGATCGATACGGAATCATACTGTCTTGGGTATCTGTACCATGTTGTTCGGGCAATGATTATCACACCCGCATTGTCGGTCTTGCTCCTTCGTTATTGTTCTCCTTTTTCTGAATCTTTTGCTGAAAGAGCTTGGCCATATAAATTCTTCGGGTGACCACATGTGCTGTCAGGTGCAACATTTCGGTAATCATACCTTAGCCTTGTTCATGACTCGTGCCATAGGAAATATACCAGATTCACATGTACTTGTATAGAGCTCATTGTTGTGGTCCATCATAGTGACAAAGGTTAATGATATCACTTTGTCGGACATGAAGAAGATGGCCTTGATAACCACTGCCAAGATTGTTGTCCCAAAGTTGTCTTACTTTATAGCTTGTCGGTCCTTGCATCACACTGAGGTGTATAGTTGGCTTTCTTCCTCTTGCATAACTCATGTGGTGGTTGGATTCTCACCTTGCTTGCATTATCGTACGAGTGACTTGCATGACCTTGACAGCATGCTCACAATATATATGGAAGTGTGTGTGGTTGAGCATTTGATTCCCGAGGCAGACACTTGTGTCCTGGCTAGCTCGTGCTTCTGACCCAACTGTTGCGGATCTGATTCTTGAGATGCACTGCCATATACTACCAACTCACTGGGTAACATCTTGTACCAATGCCGATGACTGTTTGTAGTGTCGTACTGACGAAGACTGGATAGCTTGTGTTGGAAGCTATCTGAGAGTAGTGTGCTGAGGAAGACTGAATAGCTTATGCTCGAAGCTTTTGCCGGGATAGCTTGCTGAAAAAGACTGGGTACCGTGCTTCAGAGGCTTTTCCCTTGGTTGATTATTGAGGAAGATTTGCTGAATTATGCTAGAAGCTTTCTATGGTGGCTTACCGAAGAAGACTGAGTATCTTACACTGGAAGATATCCATATGTCGTATCGAGGAAGACTGAGGAACCTTGCATCGTAAGCTTCTCTGGTAGCATGCGGAGGAAGACTGGATTGCTTACACCAGAAGCTCCTCTCTGTGAAATGTGGACTGAATACCATATGTACAACCTTAAGACTCCTGCTGTTGGTTACTTGTAGGAAATGAGTTGTCCGATTATCCTTCCTGCGGAGACTGGATCCATAGCACATTCTGGCTTGCTTCCGGGGTATAGCATGTTTCAAATCTTTACTCATAGCAGAACCAAACTTCGTATATGATCCATACCTTTGACTCGAATATACGGTTGGTCTTGTACACAAATTATCTTCCTGCTGGTTCATTATGGTTGTAATGGTTGCGCACTGAGGTAGACTTGATGCTGATAATCAATCTAGGATATCATTTGCATTCAAATCAGATATTCCTAATATAATGCAGTCGGCTAAGAATTCCGTAATGTTTAGCTGAGCTTCCAAATATTTGAAATCCTCATTGATTCTTCGAGTCCGGTGGCGGTTGATGAGCAACTTTCATAAGGGGAAATAAGGTAACACTGAAGGCCCAAAGAAAGAAGCAAAACAAACGACTGAACAGAAGCACACAAGGCATCAAGATCACACAGAAGCAACATCACATTTTACTGCTATTCACCACAGTATGCCTGCCTACTTAAGCACACAAATCTCGCGGAAACTCCGGTACTACGATCTAACATGCTGTGGCGGTGTGCACGAAAGTGGATCAACGTGTGGAGAGGTTGGTGTAAACAAAGCTACACCAAGCGCTGGCTCAGCACCGGTTGCATCTGGACGGGCTTAGGGATGAGGACGCACTCGGTGATCATGTAGCGGAACACGGATGTCGCGGCCACATCATCATCAAGCAAACGGATGGGAACCATACTCGTCCAGGGAATGGGTGATATGGTAGGATAGCGGTGGAAAGAAGGGTCTGTTGGCATTGCCCTTATCTGGTAACAAAGACCAGTAAGGGTTGCCAGAACGGCGAGTAGGATGGCAAGATCCGGGATAGAAGCATGTCTATCGCCGAAGCTATAGGTGTGGCTGAAGAGAATATATTGGTGCGATACCAGTGCATCAATCCTGCAAGTGATCGACACCACTAGGTACCTCGGCATCACTCCACTGGGACAGAGATGACGCCAAACACCAAAGAGCAAGTATGCAAAACTGGAGGGTGCAGGTAATGGATCGAAACCGATGCCACCTACACTCACAAGATTAGCCGTTAGCAACAAGATAGTGAGTCTATATGCATGCTATGCGACAAACAAATGCAGCAATCAAATGTAGCAAACCGGCTAGACTCTATACTACCGGTTTCTAACGCTCGCGCGGACTAGGGCGTCCTACAGCCAGACCTGCTCTGATAGCAAGCGATGTGGCACCCCGGCTCAGAGGAACCGGAACACCCCGTATTCCAGCCCAGTGATCAAGTCTTCTGGAATACGACACTACTTGGCATAGAACAGAACAACACTTTATTACAAATAATACGGGTACAAGGGTTTGGGTATTACAAAGGATTACATCGGCACAACGACACTACTCCTGCTAAGGTAGCTCTATACTAGCAGCGGAACAACTTGTAGCAACGAAATAACTTCTAGTAGCGGAACAACGACAACGGTGATGAACTCCACTACGCAGGGACTCTGGCTGGGACGCATCCTAGAGCGCAAACTCGGGATCCTCGACAAGCAATCAATCATGGCCCCACCTGCAATCTGGCATGACACGCCAGGTGAGTACTTTGAATCTACTCGCAAGCTCACAGCAACCAAAGCAATCAAGACAACCAACAGCATGGCATTTATAGGTTAACTGATGAGCATGATACAACTAGAACAGTATGAGATGAGCATGACATGTACATGTTAATCGGGATATGAACATGATGATACTAGCACTAGCATGAGAGGGGGTGTCGATGTTTAAGGTCCCTTGGACCAACTTACTCTTTTTGAAGGTTATCTCGTAACCACCATATGTAACCAACTTACCGTCGTGAACATCACATGATCACCTCAGGATCAACCAAGCTCGGTATCAACTATACCATCGTGATCATCACATGACCACACGGAGCTTGATCTCTACCTGTGATCATCGCATGACCACATAAAGGTCAACCAACTTCTTTTCTCATGGAACCGGGGTTGTTTATTATCTCTACTCCTAAAGGAGCAGTCCGTACGTCGTTCGTTCGTTCACAGCCCCTACCATCGATCGCTCGTTCGTCCTCCCCACCTCCCACTTATGCCTTCCCACCTCGCCAACGATTTTTTTTCATTCCCACAAAGAACCGGTGGATAAATAATAACCAAATAAGACCCATCATCAATCATCAATTGACATCGTCAGCGGAAACTTTCCTAATTACCGGCAGAACACGCCCCGTCTCCTTATCCCCAACTCCACTATTTTCTCCCTTCCAAACCCTAGATGATTATGCCTCAGGAGGGCTCCGATCCGATGGCTCCTTCACCGTCATCTTTGCCGGCGGATGGGGCACGCCTAATGCGACTGTGTGGAGGGTGGTCGGGGTTGTCCGAGACACATGATGGAGGCGGCGGCGGCGGCAGAGGTCAAGGAGAAGGAGAGGTACGTCCGTGCTAGGTAGCGTATGAATGCCGATCGCCGGAATGCCCACGCCCACGGACGCCACCGCACTCACCGGCAGGGTCAACCCCTCCGTTTACTCCATCGGCGCCACCGCTGACATGCTCTGTGTCTTTTCATGCCCGACTATGCAGGTCACCACCACCACAATCACCGTCCCAGTAGCTGGGCGAAGACTGACGGATCTGGGGCGATGGATGGAGAAGCTGGACGTACATGGTGGCAACAAACACCGGTTCCCATGCAGGAGTGAAAAGCAGGTGATCTCTACTCCTAAAGGAGCAGTCTGTACGTCGTTCGTTCGTTCACAGCCCCTACCATCGATCGCTCGTTCGTCCTCCCCACCTCCCACTTATGCCTTCCCACCTCGCCAATGATTTTTTTCATTCCCACAAAGAACCGGTGGATAAATAATAACCAGATAAAACCCATCATCAATCATCAATTGACGTCGTCAGCGGAAACTTTCCTAATTACCGGCAGAACACGCCCAGTCTCCTTATCCCCAACTCCACTATTTTCTCCCTTCCAAACCCTAGAAGACTATGCCTCAGGAGGGCTCCGATCCGATGGCTCCTTCACCGTCGTCTTCGCCGGCGGATGGGGCACGCCTAATGCGACTGTGTGGAGGGTGGTCGGGGTTGTCCGAGACACATGATGGAGGCGGCGGCGGCAGAGGTCGAGGAGAAGGAGAGGTACGTCCGTGCTAGGTAGCGTATGAATGCCGATCGCCGGAATGCCCACGCCCACGGACGCCACCGCACTCACCGGCAGGGTCAACCCCTCCGTTTACTCCATCGGCGCGACCGCTGCCATGCTCTGTGTCTTTTCATGCCCGACTATGCAGGTCACCACCACCACAATCACCGTCCCAGTAGCTGGGCGAAGACTGACGGATCTGGGGCGATGGATGGAGAAGCTAGACGTACATGGTGGCAACAAACACCGGTTCCCATGCAGGAGTGAAAAGCAGGTGATAAGGTAATGGGTTATCATGCTCATGTGACTTCTTCCCCATGTGATCCCTGCTCCTCGCTGATTTGTTTCTGGTCATGCAAGGGCCGGCGGCTGCAGAGAGCGGCGGGAATCACAACAACGCCGTCGAGGTGGTGGTGGAACTAGGAGAGCAAGACACGGCTCAGCAATCGATGTGAGGTCCAGGTATACGAGCGTTGATTTTCTTGGTACGTATGACAAAGAAGCAATTTTTCTCACTTTCGTCAAGATACAAAGCTATAGTAGTCTGTAATCTGTTACTATGTTTCTAAGTATCTTGAAGTTCTCCTTGCAGCGGATGCATTGGATATTTCATACTTAATTAGTGCATCTAATTAAGTTTTGGGCATGTCTTAATTTTTCTCAAGCAGCCTGTTCTACTACTCCAAGACTGTTCTACTACTCCAAGAACTGCAACATGTGTCAGCCCGTTTTCTTTCGTTCTTTAGATTAAGCAATTTTAATTAACCCTTTGCATTCAAGAAAAAGGTCACTGAGTTGCTATCTAAAGCTATGTCAGATTAATAGGTTTTCTTGTCGCCACAACTTTGAATTTTGAGGAATGCAAAGCAACTTTGGATCTTGTCGCCGATGCATCTTGGGTTGTCGTTCTTCCACAGCAAAGATGAACAGTTCATTACCTTTGCTGGGAGGTACGTGCACATGAAAACTTCAGTTCCACGGACCTCACGAAATTAATAGCGTTTAAGTGGGAGTTCTCTCAGGTGCAAAACTAACTGTGCAACTAATTTTACCCCTATTAAGTAAATGTAGATGGTATGTTTCTGCATGCAATTACAGCTGAGGAAAACAATAAATATGAATACAGTTTGATAGTACTCAGCAGCCATGCCAAGCAGTTAAAAAATTCAGGAATATACTAATCTAAAATGACAAAATGTTACTGCAGAATACCTTTTGCACTATGAGGTAAAGGACATGGACTAACAAGTCCCTGATCTGCACTGCCGTTTCTATTGCAGATGGGCAAAGTTATTAGTTTCCAACCAAATTGGATAGTGAAAATCAAAGCATGTGTGCAAGATTTTTATCCAAACTCCAAGCCCTTCCACAATGACATCACTGGACATAATAAATCAACTGTGCATTGATTATAGAATGAAACAGCAAAAACAGTCCCCAAATGTTTTCCCTTCTCATCCATATGTCGCCCTGTTCATATTTCTCTCAATAAGTGGTTGGTTGTGGGATGTTCAAATCCCTTTCATAGAAAATAATGTAGGGCTGACACTCGAGTGCCTATTTTAGCGACACTTACAGTTTGCACCAAGCCGTGAGGGAGTTCCACAGCTCTCCTGGCATCCAATTTGGCTTGCTCTTATGTACCAATTCTTAATATTTTCACCTCTTTAACTAACAGAACCGCGCTATGTTTGTTGGGAATGTACATTGTGGGCACACCGATTCTCAGTTCTTGGGGTGCTTGTATCAGGGATATATCATTACAGAAGATATGGAGGGAGCATGCCACTCTAAAGCACAAGGTCCATTCATATTTTCATGATTGTTCACCGTACATTCTTGTGTTTGTTACCTATTAATATTTACTACCTACACCTGGTGATACAATTTCTTATTTTTCTTGGCCGATGTGGGTAAGTAGAATACATTACGTAAGTGCAATACATTACTGGCACCCACATTCAAACCACACCTCCCCTTTCCCCCACTTCCTATTGTTACGGATCTAGATTGCAGGCCAGCCCAAGCGATGAGGGGTGATGGAGGAATAAAATAGAGGCATGGATGATGGAGGTGCGTGAGGTTTGCATCATGCAGGCAATTGGTGGCTGCGCGGATCCGTATGTATATATACATGGTACGTGAAATTTGTGCCACAGAGGAATGAAAATGTCAATTTTGAAAATATAATATGCATGTGTGAATGATGATTGTTCAAGGTAGCTAAATACAATTTGGAATCTATATAACTCAGTGTGGCTATGCAAATTTTAGATGGAGTTAGTGGTTTGTTACTTATTGGAGTAGCAAATTCCAGTTAGCCAGTAGAGTGTAAGTGAAATCTGAAATGAACTGTAAAATCTGCTTTGTGTGCTTCTCCTAAAGAGAGAAACTGGCCAAAGAGAGAATCTGGGAGATAATGCTATCTTGTTTCTATGGAAGGCTTATCTTGGTTCTATGGAAGTTTTAATCTCCACCATTGACTCACTTAAGGTGGGTATGCTGAAGCAGACCCCTTATAATTATGAACGGTTTATAAAGTTGAAGGATGAAACTTGAACGAGCACAATGCTGTGGTTTGTAAAGTGAAGCCTAAGACAAGTTCGAGGGGGTAATATGGACTTCTCTCAAACTATATTACCAGAGGACAATGAGGGCCTTGAAGACAATGAAAGCGATGAGTTTCTGTTGGTTCTGTTTTGTTGTAGGCGAAGTTCTTAATTATAATTATCAATGTGTTTGTTTTTCTTAAGGATGCAGTGACATGCAAGGCGAGGGAAATTGAAGCCAAAACATGCAGGACGGCCGGGAGTGTGCTATTTTTTCTATGATAGGTTAGTGATTTTATCCTTTTTGTATTTTTATTACATTGCTAGGTAAAGTAGTTTATATGAAATGATTTGTTAAGGGCAGGGGGTGGTTCTTCAATCTTCAAGGAATCAAGCGGTAGCACCGGATGCTGACATGCATGGAAGGTAGGAGTATATGTATTTGTAGAAATTCATCATCGCCCATAAATAAATCATCTCAGCCCCGCTTCCTCTGTCCGACCGTCAACTCAAATTGCTTTGGTTCACAAGTTCGTTTCATCGTACATCTAGGTACACTAGAACAGAGAGACTACTTTCCTTGAATGGCTCATGCGAGTAAACTGACAATAGTATTCATCCAAGATGCAGTTGTATATGTATCTTCATAGAGATGTAGATGCATAGGTAGTTCAATAGTGCACATGTTCATTGACAGGGATGTAGATGTAGTATACAACCGAGGTTACATTGACGAGTTGGTCCATGATGCTCCCAGGAAAAATAAAATATGATATATTGTTTCACACTATCATCCATAATGAAGCTTGTATTTAATATTTCTTTGTTTTGCAATGCTGAATATTGGGGAACACACAGTGAGGTGTAATATATAGAGTATAGACTGCAGGATCACCGAATCAGCTTGAACATTGTTATCATGCTTCATATGATTTGGTAATGATTTCAAAACATGGAATGGGGCAAATAAAGCTGAAACCTTGTACTGTTCCTCACAGAAAAAACAGTTACTGTCGAGAGGTTTCATAATGACATTATTTCTTACCAACTAATGGTGCATTATTCCGGCCATGATTACAGCAGCTAACTACTCCATGATTAGAGCAGTAAACCTTGATAGGAGTACAAGCATTGGAGGAGTACTCACCATGGTCGAGGAAGTCGTCGTCGTCGCGGTGGTGGTCGAGGAAGTCGTACGAGACGGCGGCATCATCACGGAGCAGGCACCATCTTCTCCTCGATTTAAACTATAGTACTCCATGTACTCCCACTTGTAAACTTTCTGAAATGCAGATCCACTCCAAGCACTGGCGGAGGCCTCCGGTGGGCAAGGTATGGCAGCCGCCATACCTTGATTCTGAGCAAAAAAAAATTATACGTATGATTCTTTCGGCTGCCTCGGTCGATCGTTTTGACCACTGGCAGTTTAACGCTAATCAGAGAGAGGCCTAGCTTTTTTTTTTTTGAGGCGAAGAGGCCTAGCTGATGGGCCGACGCATCCAGGGTGTTGGGCCAGGAATCGCTCGAGGTCGACCACGCAGGAATCGATCGAGTGCCCACGCACGAAACCGGTCGAGCCAAGTCAACCACGCACGACTCGATCGAGACGCACACGCACGCACGCGACCAACCAGTCCTCCCGGCTCCCGACGCGACGCAACCCTAAGCTAGCGCGGTGGCGGTGACTGGCCAGGACCAGGCGGGCGACCGGCGACGGGGCAGCCGACGGCGGCGGCAGGCTGGGGCAGTGGGGCCTTAGAGGGCGGCGGCGGCAAGCGATAGCAGCGCGAGCGGCGGCTCCAGCCGGGGCCTAGGCGCCTAGCGGGCGACGGCAGCAGGAGACAGCAGCTGAGCAGCGAGCGACGGCCGACGGCGGTGCAGTCCGGCAAAGGTCCGGCCACCAGAAGATGGAAAGAAAGGGGAAGGGAAGAGGTAATTTCTCATTTTTTTCTGAAATTTTGTACTCCTTTCAGATTTCAGAATCAGTGTTCAGTTGCACAGTCATTCAGTTGTACTGTAAGTTAGAACCAGAAACGTGGTGCTGACTTGGAGCCATTTAGTCTAAAAGCAACACTGTAATTCAGATTGTAAGAGCACATGTGCTCAGTTCTGCTGGTCGATGGCAAAAGAGATGAGAGAAAACAGAATGGTCTTGAAAAAATTGCGTAGGCAGAGACATCATTAAATAAAACACTAGAGTGAAGTGTCCCATGGTCATCTTGTACTTGTAATGCCTGTAGAAAGCCATTATAACGCCAGACCTTGTTCACTCTGAATGAATTGGCCAATTGGAGTTGCCTCGAGTGAATTGGCTATCAATAAAGCTATCTTGCCATCTGTTGTGGTCACTCTGAACTTCAGAACAGAAGTGGTTCAGAATCTTGCTATTTTGTCACAAGCAGGATCATAAATTAATTTTGACAAGATTCTGAAATTTTGTACTCCTGATTCTTAACAGAAGCGCTGTTGTAATCTTAATTCACAACCAAGCTGCTGTTAAGGCGCGGGGGAGTAGCAATTCTTAACAGCAGCTTGAAGCCTTGTGTTCATCCTGATTTGACAAGATTTTAGTGACAAATTAAAGTTGTGAATTGCAGATTTGACAAGATATTTTGAAGTGCTTGATAGTGGCAGCAGCTCAAAATCGAATCCAAGCACCTGCGAAAGTGTCAATGTTTCGGCACATGCCACTCATCAAGATCAAGTGACTTCCGAGGAAGTAGAGCATGAAAATTTGATGCAAACCGAACAAGTGGAAGAACAAACTACAAATTCCGTTGAAGCTATAGTGGAAGAGAATGTTGAAGTTCCCGGGGTTGAAGGTATAACTGTTTTTAGTCAGGATTCCGTTTGTAGTGTGCATTGTTAGTGTGTATTGACTTTCGATTTGCATCAAAAAAATTCTTTGCTTAAGACTTCGCCATACCTTAATTTTTTTTCGTCCTCCGCCTCTGACTCCAAGAATGTGCTCTGAAATGGAGTAACAAGAGTACTGAATTTACTGAATTCAGAGGCATCAAAATCGTCACACCCAAGTTCAGTTATCTACACATGGAGTAGTGCAACTGAGTGGTCTTTACAATGCCCGAATCGACGAGAGGCAGCGGCAGCAGCAGCCGCATCGTCCAGGAGCAGCAACAGCCTTTCCAATCTCTACTTGCGCCTTGCCTTTCCAATCTACTCCCGCAGCAGAGAGCAGTTCTTGCCACAGTACATCTGCATCCATATTCCATCCACAGCAACAATCACAATCATAATCAGCTCCAGAATCTCTCCTTGCCTTTCCCCGAATCCTAGGCCCCAGATATTGGAAAGGTGTGGGGAAAATTAAGGATGCAAACCTTGCAGGTCGAGCGTGGGGAGCTCGACTTCAGGGGCGACCTGGGAGCAGGTGACAGGAAACTTGTAGCGGCGGTGAAGCACCAGTAGCGTTAGGGATGGCAGCGTCCAACACAGCGCTCCTCCTTGCAGGTCGATGGCGATGAGCAGCGCTAGCGCCCGTCGCCGCCGCCGTCGAGCAGGACAAAGCCGCCGTGCACGCGCCCCTCACGCTCCTACTCGTCCTCGCTAAAAAAGCCAACTTTGGCTCGGCCGTGGCGCAGAGGATGCGGGCGAGAGGGAGAGGCGACGCGGACGAGAAGGTGAGGCGGCGACGCCTGAGGAGAAGGGTGGCGACGCGGCTGAGTCGCCGATGCAGGTGAGGGAGGGTACGTCGTCGCCGCGGGCTAGGGATTTGGGGGAGTGGGTGAGCGAGGGGAATGAGCGTGAAGAGGCGACTGGGCGAGGGGCAAAGCTGGAAACCACATAAATTTCGTAACGTTCCGAGAAATGTACTACAAAACCTTTGACATTCAAAATACAAGAATTTATTTTTGTTATCACTATATTCAAAATAATACTAATTTAGGAAATTGCAGGGATGTGTCTGGCTATTATGTTTTTTTATGCTCTGGTTGAATGGTAAAGAATTAGTTTGTCCGGTTAGCACCATGAGTATTCTTCGTTGCACATTTTAAGACCTTTGAGATGAAGTATTCTTCGTTACACGTTGCTTGTGCAAGATGTGTATAAGCTGAGGAAGAAGTTTTTATTATACTTGCTCAAATATCGTGCGAATGAAGCTAAAGACAATATTCATGATATTGTGCGAGAATTTCTTAAGTGCAACAACTAGATATTAATTTGTAATAGAATTTTAGTTGGATCATCACTCTATATGTATACATCCTTAATTTATCTTTTTTATCAATTTACATTGCAAGTGAATTGGACTTCAATAAATACCGGATTGTGCCCGTACTATCTTGTCTCTATATGTGAAATTTGACATGCGTTATGTTACATAATTCCAGCAAAATATTTTCGTAGCACGTGGCAAGGCACCGAACATTCTCGTGCTATCTTATCTCTACATGTGAAATTAAACATGCATTATGTTTATACAACTCAACAAAAATATTTCAAAAGCCCGTGGCAACGCACGGGCATTCTACTAGTTTAGGTTAATATTACTGTTGACCCATAGTGTGACCTACTACGAACTATGTCCATATCTGAGGACGCGGCTATCGATAGATTATACACTCTGCTGAGGTTCGTACACTATACCCACACTACGGAATTCATGGCCTCGTGCTCCCATTCGGGTGGACCAACGACATTTTGACAAAACCAATCTATTGCATGACACTCCCCCGGCCACTCTGACAAACTCCCCTTTGGGCTATGTCATGGGTGGCCCCCGATGCCAACTCTTGACATCCTGCCACCTTCGTGGCCAGCCACCATCGTGGCAAAACAAACTCGTCCCAAACGGGGACACCCGGGTATAACACAACTTGGACACACAAGGCTTATGGCCGCCCACCTGATCAGGGTAGCGCGCGCACATAACCTTCCCTAGTTGGAGGCACCGGCGAGAGGCATGACAATAGACCGAATTAGGGCCTCCCCATCCAGGCATGTGTGGCTGCACTAGTGAGCTCGATTCGGTGGCACCATGACTCGGCCAACAGATTTGTTCAAGTTCGATTAATGTCAGGTTTAACTTGAATGGTGAAGAGCTGAGTCATAATAAAATAACATGCATATGAGCATGATATCAACATAAACATGGATGGGAAACATAACCATTTAACATATGAATCATATCAACAATAAATCATTTAGTCTATTGGATGTAAATGAGCATGGCATAAAGATAATCATTGTCGGGGGGATGACCCCCGGGTAGGCTCAAGGAGACAAGTCACCATTTCGAAACTTTCCCAGGGGAGCGGCCCCTGGCTGGCTGGAGCCCAGCCGGCTGGCTTGAGCCCGGAAGACGGTCGGCTGGCTTGAGCCCGGAAGATGGCCGGCTGGCTTGAGGCCGCAACTCGTCCGGCTGGCAACCCTGCAACTCGTCCGGCTGGTAACCCTGCAACTCGTCCGGCTGGCAACCCTACAACTTGTCCGGCTGGCAACCCTGCAACCCGTCCGGCTGCCAACCCTGCAACTCGTCCGGCTGGCAACCCTGCAACTAGTCCGGCTGGCAACCCTGCAACCCGTCCGACTGGCAACCCTACAACCCGTCCGGCTAGCCACCTGGAGCCAGCCGGCCTGCCACACGAAGTCAACCGCGATGTCCCGTCGGACCTGCGCGGACGAGACGGCCATGCTCTACAGTGGAGCACTGTTGATGAACAGCAGACACTGTTCATATGTCATGTGTCACCTCGAATAGTGTATAGTTGGCCATGTGGGTCACCCCTTGTCCCCTGGGCGCCCCTTTATAAGGTGCACCAGGGAGGAGCTTCACTCCATGGGCTCAACCACTCTCACTCCCTCTCGTTCTCACTCTCACAGGAGAAGAGGAGAGCTCAGAGCTCTCTTCTTCCTCCTCCAGACAGCTCTTGGAGCAGCCATGTACTACCATATTCACTCCACATACATCAGACTTGCAGGAGTAGGGGTGTTACCTCCCATGGAGGGCCCCGAACCTGGGTAAACCACCGTGTACAGTTGCCCAATCCCGTCCCGGATCTCCACTGTAGCCTTGCTCTCACCTTTTTAAGCCATCCCATGGCATCTGTCATGATCGCGCATCCCCCGCGAGAACACCACGACAGTTGGCGCCCACCGTGGGGCGAGCTGCTGCTGGAACCGCGGTCCGGGCGGGACCCTTTTTGTCATCATCACGGCGACGTCGCCACTGTCTCTCCGGCGGCGCTCGGGGGCTCGACGTCAACACGCCTCCAGGGCAACCGCGCGGGACGGCGCGTCCTCGCCCCCGGCCTCGGCACTGCACGCCTCACCAACTCTCCGCGAGCGTCCGTGGCCTCTAGCCTAGCCGTCCACGCCGCAGTGGCGCCGCTCGACGCCGCGCCATGCTCGCATACGCCCGGAGCACCCCGTCGCTGGGCATACCCTCCCGCATCCACGGCTAGGTCCTGGACCACCAGCAGCAGCCCGTCGTCACCGCCATCTCCACTCGCCGTGCTCGGCTCCCACCTTGGTGCGTCGCCTCGCTCCGTGCCTGGCCCGCTCGCCCGCGCGCGCATCCATCCAGCCGTCGGCGGACTGGACCTGCTGGGCCGGCTGCCTGGCTGGCTGCTCTCCCAGCTGGATCAGCTGGCTACGTACGCACATAGGCTAGCTAGCTAGCTACAATCAGCTCGATCGATTACTACCCAATACATGCACGCATGCAAGTACAACCAACACCTCAGGTGGCGCCGCCCCTCGCATGCCAGCGTGCCCCCTGCGGCTCTCCTCTGCGGCGCCTGCTGCGCCCCACCGTCTCCATGGCCCTGCGGGTCGCCGCAACCTCCACTGCCGCGCGCCCGCGCCGCCCCACCGCGTGGCTGCGCGTCTCCCCGCCCACGCGCCCGCTGGCCCTGGCCGGCCCCAGCCCCGCGCGCCCACCGGATCGCCGTCCAGCGCCGGCTGGCTCCCGCGTGCCCGCCGGCTCGCCGTCCCGCGCGGTCGCGCGCCCGCGGCTCCCCGCTGGCCTCCCGCGCCGCGACGCCTCGCTCCGCCGGCTGCCGCCCCGCTCCACGCCAGCTCCACCCCATGCTGGCTGCTCCGCGCGCGCGCTGGGTCTGCCTCGCCTCTGCTCCGACCGCGCCCGCGCCCCGCGCGCGCGTCCACCCCTGCTCTGGAGCCACTCGCTCCGCCTCCTCGCGCTCGTCGCCGCGTCACACCCGTGTGATGCTGTCGCACCGCTGGTCCCGCGCATCCTCTCCGCGGCGCTCCGCCGCATCCGCGACCAGGACTCATCCGTGCGCGGGCACGCCCACCCCACGCCCCCACGCCACAGCGGCCGCGTCGGCCTCCGCCTCCGCCGCGCTGGGCCCCCACGCGGACGCACTCCTCCACGAGCAGGACCAGTGCGCGCGGCTCGCCACGGTCGCCGCCGTCGAGGCCTCCCGTGCCTCCCCGCGGGCCTCCCGAGCCGCCTCGCTGCTCCACCCGGAGCGGCCACCCCTCACGCGCCGGCAAGCCTCCTGTGGCTCCTCTCCACGACCGCGCGCCCGTCGCGTTGCGGGTCGCCGCGCACTCCTCCGCCGCTCCGGCCCGGCCTCGCATCCGCCTCGCCCCGGTCCGCCCCGCCGTCCGGGTGGTGCTCCCGTGCGCCTCCACCTCCGAGCCTCCGTCGCTCCTCCGCTCGCCACCTCATCCTCGCATCCGGCGGCGGCAGGCCGCGCCGCTCGATGCCGCCTCCGCCCGCAGCGCCGGGTCCGGCACGCCGCATCGTCCAGACGGCCTCCCGCACGCCCGCTGGCCGGCTCGCCGCCCGCGCACCTGTCCAGCTCCTGCCCCGCGCACGGCGGCCGGCTGCGTCACCCGCGCATCCCGCTCGCCGGCTGCCGCCCCGTGGCCAGCCGCCCACCGTCTTCGCCTGTGCCGCGCCCGCTGGCGGGCTCCCCTGCTCCCT
This sequence comes from Elymus sibiricus, assembly GCA_039707655.1. Taxonomy (NCBI): domain Eukaryota; kingdom Viridiplantae; phylum Streptophyta; class Magnoliopsida; order Poales; family Poaceae; genus Elymus; species Elymus sibiricus. Next base: position 284,206,142 of record CM077670.1, read on the forward strand.
CGCTGCGCGGCTCCGGCTGCTCGCCGCGTCATCCAGCCAGACTCCCGCACGCCCGCCTATCCGGCTCGCCGCTCGCGCTCCTGTCTAGCTCCTGCCCCGCGCACGGCGGCCGGCTGCCTCGCCCGCCGGCTGCCGCCCCGTGGATAGCTGCCCGCCGTCTCCGCCTGCGTCACGCCCCCGGCCGGCTCCCGCAGCACCCGCCCGTCGGCCCGGTTTCCTGCCCCGTGGCCGGCTGCTGCCCGAAGAAGAAAGGAAAGATAGAAAAAGGGGAGGGTCGGCTGCCCAGCCGGCTAGGAAAGGAAAGATGGGGCCGGCAGAAAAAAAAAGAGCAAGAGAAAGAAGCAAAAAGAAGACCAGTTGACCCCGGCTGGCCTGCCTGTCCGTGTTGACGCCGATCTAGCTGGGCCAGGCCGGCTGGGCAGCCGGCTCGGCTCTCCCGTTCTGCTGCCTGGCCGTCTGGGCCGGGCCGGCCCTCCCACATCGCCGTCTGGCCGGCTCGGCTGCCTGCCCGCGTCGACGCGTGGCCGGTCGGGCCCGACTGGCTGGGGCCCCTCGACCGCCCGGAGGCTCGGGCCGCCTGCCAGAGGTCACCTCCGCCCCGTCTGCGCCAAAAGCAATGTGAGCTCCCGTCCGCATATATTTGCATCGTGCACAAAAACGGATAACCCCGAGCGACCCTCGGGGGCTATCTTCGCATTTTTCCGGCTGCTTTACTGTTCACCCTGCCGCCAGCTAGTCTCGGCCCGGGGGCTGGCCGTTTGGCCCGATACGTTCTTCCCCGCAGATGGCTTAGTAGTGTGCATGGTACCGAAGGCCCACTCTTCGTCTCAGCTACAGACCGACTCCTGGCTGTCCGGCTAGCGAGAGCAAAAGCTGGAGGTCACCCCACGCGAAAAACGTTCAGGGGAGAAAATGGCTTGGGCGACCCGGTCGTTTCCTTTACGAGTATCTGCTCGGTCGAATCTGCTCCCAGAGTTCGGGTACTGTACAGTCTACTCCGCGGCCCACTCTTTGCCTCAGTTACAGACCGGCTCCCGGCTTGCACTGCCAAAACCAAACATTTGATATATCTGCGCTGGCTAACTTTGTCTTTTGCACGATCATTTCCGTGGAGAACCCCCCTCCTCGCCCGAAGGCTCGGAGGCTACACCCAGTGGGTGCGCCGACGCGCCCCGCTAGGAAAATGCCTCGCCGACTGCCGCCGGCATCCTCGACGCCACCGTCTGCTCCATCGACAGCGAAGACCCTTCGCCCGACTCTTCGAGTCGCCCGGAGGCTACACACAGTGGGTGCGCTGGCGCGCCCCCACTGGAGAGACAGCAAAGCTTCGCGCCCACCTGCCGGCGGACTCCGCTCCGCGCCCATCTGCTTCAACAAGCTGCAAGGACCCTCCGCCCGACTCTTCAAATCGCCCGGAGGCTCGGAGGCTACACCCAGTGGGTGCGCTGGCGCGCCCCCACTGGAGAGACAACAGAGCTTCACGCCCACCTAAAGGGGGACTCCGCTCCGCACCCGGCGGCGCCTCGCGCTCACCCGCCGGCTTACTCCGCTCCGCGCCCGGCAGCGCCTCGCGCCCACCTGCCGGCAGACTCCGCTCCGCGCCCGGTGGCGCTCCGTGCCCATCTGCTTTAACAAGCTGCAAGGACCCTCCGCCTGACTCTTCGAGGCTACACCCAGTGGGTGCGCTGGCGCGCCCCCACTGGAAGCGAGCCGCGCCGGCTGCGACCCGCGGCCGTCTGTCATCGACAATCTCTGCTTCAACACCAGCGAACACCCTCTGCCCGACTCTTTAAGTTGCCCGGAGGCTCGGAGGCTACTGTCGGGGGGATGACCTCCGGGTAGGCTCAAGGAAACAAGTCACCATTTCGAAACTTTGCCAGGGGAGCGGCCCCTGGCTGGCTTGAGCCCGGAAGATGGCCGGCTGGCTTGAGGCCGGAAAACGGCCGGCTCGCTTGTGGCCGCAACTCGTCCGGCTAGCAACCCTGCAACTCGTCCGGCTGGCAACCCTGCAACCCGTCCGGCTGGCAACCCTGCAACTCGTCCGGCTGGCAACCCTGCAACCCGTCCGGCTGGCAACCCTGCAACCCGTCCGGCTGGCCACCCAGCAGCCCGTCTGGCTGGCCACCTGGAGCCAGCCGGCCTGCCACACGAAGTCAACCGCGACGTCCCGTCGGACCTGCGAGGACGAGACGGCCATGCTCTATAGTGGAGCACTGTTGATGAACAGCAGACACTGTTCATACATCATGTGTCACCTCGAATAGTGTATAGTTGGCCATGTGGGCCACCCCTTGTCCCCTGGGCACCCCTTTATAAGGTGCACCAGGGAGGAGCTTCACTCCATGGGCTCACCCACTCTCACTCCCTCTCGTTCTCACTCCCATAGGAGGAGAGGAGAGCTCAGAGCTCTCTTCTTCCTCCTCCAGATAGCACTAGGAGTAGCCATGTACTACCATATTCACTCCACATACATCAGACATGCAGGAGTAGGGGTGTTACCCCCCCACGGAGGGCCCCGAACCTGGGTAAACCACCGTGTACAGTTGCCCAATCCCGTCCCGGATCTCCACTGTAGCCTTGCTCTCACCTTAAGCCATCCCATGGCATCTGCCGTGATCGCGCATCCCCCGCGAGAACACCACGGCAATCATGAATATCACAAGTATTTTCATAACAAACCCTAACTATTCATATGAGCATATCATTATCACTAGAATCGGAAATGATTACAAGAATGAAACATGATAACAATAACATTAGCAATTAATCATTTCACTTACTAGATGAAAATGAACATGGCATAAGAAATGAGCATGAATTCACAAGCATTTACATAGCATTTAAAATAATTGCATGACCATCCAATTATTCAATCATTCAAGTGAAAACCATGGCTATTGCAAGGCCATCATGCAAGTGGCTATCGTGGCTTGCCTGGGGTTGATGGAGTCACCGGGAAGAAGTGCGAGAGGCTCGCCGAAAATTTTGCCGGAAATGTTTCTCTCCGAGCGGAGCTGATTAGAGGGCAAGGGCAAAATGGTCATTTTCAGAGTGTGACAACATAGTGAAAATGATACCAACAGAACATGCTCGATGAATAGAGAACGTGGGCTTTTGAATCACCTGATTCGGAGTTACGGTTGCGGAGTTACGGCCGTTCATTCGTTAGGCAGAAAAACAAATAAAACTGTCCATTTCTGCTCTTAACGGACGAACGCCCGCAACTTAAGGGTTTTGGCTGGCGGCTGGAAATAGAAAGCGTATTCTCAGGGAATACGTCTTCAGCAAAGGTAAAGCGCATTCTCGCCCGAAGCAACAGGAGAATACGCTTCCTCAAAGGAAAAACGCAATTCGCGAAATGCGCTTCCACTTAAAACACGGGGGCCCGGTGGTTGGGTCGCTGGCGCGTGTGGCCCGCCAGGCCAGGTCATCCTCTCCTTTAACCTCACGCGCACCCGAGGACCAGAGAAGGCCGCGCGCTCTGGCGACGAGCCCCGGCGGCACGGTACACCTCCGGCGAGGCTCCGGCCACCGGCGGACTCGGTGCGAAATGCCGCATCCACCCGGGCACGACGCAGCCACCGGGGAGCACCGAGTCGAGTGCGCAGTGGGCCGCGGCAGACGGTGGCCTCGGCGTCTTTGGGCATGGCGCCTTGGGCCACCGGAGATGGAGGGGAAGGGTAGAGGAGCTCCACCGTGGACAGGGGGTTCCTCTGGTGACGGAATGAGGGGAAGAGGGGTTGGGCATTGCGTGAATTTGAGCAAGAGGAGGCGGCGGCCATGGCGGCAATGGGAGGGCAGGGGAGCTCCTCGAGCTCGATTGAGTGGTCGGGGCGGTTGCTAGGAGAGAGGAGAGGAGCTTGGTGAGAAGAACCGAGGCCGGGGAGGGCTTAAATAGCCGTGGCGACGATGCCCTTGCCGGATGCCGCCACGGACGTGCAAACGATGCTCCGGTGCGACCGCGAACGTGTGGGCTTGCGAGAAGCTCGGATGGGACTCGAGCGAGCTAGTGGGGAGCCAGAGGATCCGCGAGGAGGAAGAAGTTAGAGGCAAAGCAACGACGGCCACGGGCACGCGGTGTGGCGTGGCGTGCCGGGGAGGAAGGAGGAGGGCGGAGGGGTCCAGAGGGGTTGTGTGGATGTAGGAGAGGTCGGGCAACTCTGTGGACATGCCACGGTAGCGCGAGGACGATGTTTGGACGGTGGCAGAGGGGCCTGACGTCCAAAGCGCGTCGAACGGTATGCCAGACACGTGGTCACCGCGTGACCGTGGCGTGGCCATGCGTTCTGGGCGGCCCGAGTGTGCCTGCTGGGTTGGGCACTCCCCTAGTAGCTGCTAGGAGGAAGGAGACAACAACAGTGGCTCAAGATAAGACTGAACTTGGCAGAAACATGAATTAGCAGCAAAGTGTTTGATAAGTGGTGTGAGCAGTGCACATGACCATTGGGTCTGAGTTTTGGCTGAGGATGATCATCCACTAAGGTGATCACTGGGGCAAAGATTCAGCTCAAATATAGGGGTATAGCTAGCACTTGCTTTGCAATGTGCCCTACTGGACAGAAATATGAAAGTGGAATTTGCACTCACATGGATGATTGGATTGAGCTGAAATTTTGTGGAGGATGCTCATTAGGGCATATGAAGGCACTGCAAAAATTTCATACCATTTGGATGAATAAAAATGGTACTTCCTTCACAATGCTTCCCACTGGACAGAAACTTGGGGGAATTATAGAGAGAAATTGGATAAATAAAATGATCCCAAATTTGGTGGAGAGAAGTTATATATGTAGGAGAATGTCCTGGTAAAATTTCAGAATTTATGAAGCCATATAAAATATAGTTGCTTCACAAACTGAATTTCTGACCAGAAACAAAGATTGGATGGTGTGCTCACCATGAGCATGGAATCTTGAATATTTTTACATATCCAAGGTCCATATGGTCCAAAGGAATTTTGAGAATTTTGTGGGAATTTTAGGAAATACAGAAATATAGGTTGCTTCACAACCTAGAGCAAACAGGGTTATTCCTTTAATAGAAAAAGGAATCTTTCCTAGAAATAAAAATTTGGAGTTGAGCCAAGATGGAAATGACATGGCATTGGGAAAGATTTGAGAGTGACAAGCCACTTGGGAGAGGAAGAAGAGATGATCTTCCCAGGTTTCAAGACCACAGAGCCATAGAAAAGAAATTCCAAATAAAAATCCAAAGAAATCCAAAAGAAAAAGAAAGGGCCAAAAATCGGGGTGCCACATGAAAGCATTCCTATGGAGAGCATCGATTTTTTTTGTTTTTTCTTTATTTGTACACCTTCTCACAACTTTGTCTTCAGTTGTGACGTAAATATTGGCTCTGATCTGCAAATCATTGAGATGCATTAGCAAGTTAGTTAGTTTTTTTTCTTTTTCGAAAGAGCATGGATGTTAGTTTCCTTTGTATTTGATGGAATGTTGTAACGAGACAACCTTCTAGCTGGCAAGACACATGAAACAAAAGCTGAAAGCTTCATAGCGTTGTACAATTTCATGTCGCTCAAAAATTATGAGTACATATATTATGTAAACAAATGCTGAAAGGTTGATAGCATTGCCAGAAGCAATTCTACTACTCCAGCATCCGAGTCCACGTGCCATGCACCAAATTATAGTGCACAACCGCACGGGAGACTCCAGCCCGGTCTTTTCACTTCAGTAATATACTAGTAGTAATGAGCAGTCAAATCACAAGCCCTACCTTTCCCACAGTAAGTTGCTTGGAGGAAGCAACCATCAATTCAATCTTCTTTGAATCCGCTCCTACTACTAGGAGCAACTATAAATACTCTACTAAGGAGAACACAGACGGGCTAGGTGTCGCACGGATGCCATATGGTGATAGTGTGATCTGAGGAGTAAATACTTCACTGGGCTCCGGAGTAAATGCGTACTAGAAGTAGTACTACCTCCGTCCTGGTTTATTGGTCCTCCTTGTATTTTGTGCCAAATATTGACCATAGATTTAACTAACAAAATGTTAATGCATGTCATCAAAAGTTATATTGTTGGATTCGTATTTGCACATAGTTTCCAATGATATTATTTTTAGTGACATGCATTAATATTTTGTTAGTTAAATCCAAGTTCAAAATTTGGCACAAAATACAAAGGGGACCAATAAACCAGGACGGAGGTAGTAGAAGATTGCTTTATCACAGATTGAAATAAAATAAGAGTGCAGACACTCCACTGTGCGGTTCCTAGTGTACCTGTATACTGTACCACTCGTACGATTAAACCTTGCGCTTGGCTCTTCGCCTCTTCATGAAGTCGAACAATTATGGTAGTACTACTACTATAGTGTATGCTTCTGGCAATCTGACACCGAATGAACTGTTGCACGTCCACCGCGTGGGTGAGGAGAGTGCGCAGTAGTCAAAAGCTTCTCCTCGTCCTGCGAGCCACCGCGCGTGTGGGAGAGGGAGAGGGCATAGTAAGCAAGCTTCTCCTCGTTCTCCTCGTCCTGCAAGCCACCGCGCGTGTGGGAGAGGGAGAGGGCGTAGTAAGAAAGCTTCTCCTCGTTCTCCTCGTCCCACTACTAGACCATACTGCCTCCTTTCCGGTTAATATGGCTTAATGGCGGTCACTGGACTTCATAATACGCTCATTACGGTCAATATATACATTTTGCGATGTTTATACGATCACTAGCTCACCGTATTGCACTCTGTTGACCGACCAAATAGTCTACGTAGCACTTTGTTGACTGGTTAAATTGACACGTGGACTGCGGGTCCCACCTGTCAGTTGGCAGAGGAAAAAATAAGTTAAACAAAATTTTACACAGGCGCGGCAGGAGTTCAACCCTTGCGCGGGAACCACCCTGGCTGTGTATGTGTGCGCATGCATGTGTAGGCTGAGCACTTGAGCGTGAGCGTATGTGTTGGGTCATGTGCTGTACACATGCATGTGTACATGCATGTGTACGTGTGACTTCCGCATGCATGCATTAGGGCGTCGCGTGCGTTTTTGTGTGCATGTGTACGTGTGACTACTGCATGCATGCATGAGGGTTGTAGTCTTCACATGTTCATACAGTATTTCATAATGTACTGCGTGGACAGAGTTTTAGACAACATTACCCCTTGCTGAAATGATGGATGTTAGAGCAGGTAGGGCACATGGGAGTGAGACAAACCTGCATGCAGGGGTATTTTGGTCGATAGCATAATAAACAGCTCATGCATCGTAAGATCCGTTTGCATGAAAATACTACTTCTCGGTCGTCGGAACTCATTTTTCTTCCTTTCGCCGACAAGTGGGACATCCAGTATCCGGATCCATGTGTCATGCAAGAAATTAGAGATAAGTAATTGGGAGTACAAGTGAGACTCAGGAACGGTCACACACGTAGGTGGAGTACCAGCAGGGGACGCAGTAATAATGCCTAATGAGCAGTCAAATGACACAGTAAGTTGCTCGGACGAAGCAACCATCATTTCTCTCTTTAATGGCACGTACGCAATACAAAAAGGTTGATATGGATAGAAAAGGAAAACCGCTCCACTATATATACATAATATAGCCAGGAGCTTAAGCTACACGCTTGCTTGCTGGGGTTGCTCTCTTCACACACTCTCGCACAAAACGACGGTGGCCACACCGCTGTTCACATATCCGGCCGGATCCCGTCCGCCGGGGGAAGTGGTGGATGTTTTGCGTAGACGCGGTCGCCAGCGGCGAGGAAGAAAACCCACTGTGGGCGCGTCCCGATCAGGGGTCCCGGCCGTTCTCGCTCACAAAGCTCCGGTGCGGTAGCCTTCGCCCCTTGCTCACTGCCGCGGTATGGGCTGATGCCGCCTCCCACCGCCCTCCAAGCTACATCCTGACGTCCCTTTAGGTACAGCTTCCTTTCGAACCGGCTTCCTCCACTGCCCCAGCTCCCCACGTCGCTCCATGTAGATCCTTCTATACTTCTTTGCCCCACACGTTGCTCTACTGGCTTCTATTTGTGATGAGTTTATGTCTCATCAACTAGTGCCACTACTATTATTCTAATCACACTTCTTCAATATCTTTGCCAACAGGGATGCTCAGCTCGATTTTAGTGGAAGTGCACAAAATCATCGGATGGTCCATGGGTTCCAGACTTCTTTCCTTCGGAAGTTTCAAGCTTGCCAGTAAATTAAAGCCTGTTTAGGGTTTAGGGTTGAAGGCCTAGGGACTGCATCGATCGTTTTGTTCTTTATTTGTACACCTTCTCACAACGTTTGTCTTTAGTTGTGAAGTAAATATTGGCTATGATCTGTGACTCATTGAGATGCATCAGCATGCATGTTAGTTTCCTTTGTTTTTGATGATGGAATGTTGTAACGGGGCAACCTTGGAGGCAAGATACATGAAACAAAAGCTGAAAGCTTCATAGCATTGTAAGTACAATTTTATCTCGCTGAGAAATTATAGTAGTAGTCTGTACTACTCCTACTACTATTACTAGAGAGCTAGGTCTCGCACGGTGTCCAAGGAATATGGTGATAGTGTGAGGTGGGCCATGTACTACTCACTGGGCTGCCGTGTTTCGCACTCCTTCGGTGTAAGACTGGATAAATTTAGTTTTATCACAGAATAAAAAAAAGTGCACACGCTCTACGGCGCGGTCCCTGGCTCCAAAATCATTCTACCTCCTTTCGCCGAAACGTGGGACATCCAGCATCCGGGTCCACGTGCCATGCACCAAAGTAGAGTATAGTACTACAACTGACAATCATGACGGTTGTACCGCTGCAGTTATAATGACCAATGAGCCATCAAATCACATAGACCCGGCAGGAAGTTGGACGGACAAAGCAACCATCACTCTTCGTTGAATCCGCTTCTCCCTCATGCAGTACAGCTACAATGTTCTTTCGAAAACCAACGTTTCTTGTCGATGGATCGCGCCATGGAGCAAAACTAACGTTTATATAAATCACGTCTGTCGCGTTCGCGTCTCACCCCACACGGTTGCTTGGCACGTCGCTCATCGCAAAGCGAGTATACGCAAACTTCCCCGCCCGCGTGTCGATGGATCATGCCATGGAGTACTACTACTGGAAGAGATAGACGAGGGGGGAGAGGACTGCTAGCTGTAGCACGGACTCCCAAAGAACTTTTTTGCATGCATGTTGTGGCCGGCCGTGGTGTCGTTTGAACGCGGAGCAGTCGCGTGCACCGGGAAGCAGGGGTTGGAGATGAAAGTAGGAATTTTACGTAAACACGAATATGTATGTGTATGTGTGTGTGCGCGCACACACACATAGTCACGACTCTCGCGACTACTCGTACACACCATCTCTCTGTAGGTCGATGTCTCATTCTCTCTAACACACACGCGCGCACACACACACGCACACACACACGCGCGCGCGCACGCGCACACACACACATAGTTTGGCCTCATTTTGTTCCTAGGATAGGAATATCATAGGAGTGGGAAAAACAATAGGAAGTGAGATAAAATGAGTAGTACTACCAGTTCAAAATAAATTAAAATGGAGTAGTACTACGTACAAGAAGAGAAGAGGTACACGCACGCACTTTGCCTCTGACACACCCGTGAGTACAAGATGGAGCACATTTGTACACGAAGAGGAAGCTTACGTGGTAATTTGACCCTTTAATTTGGTCACTTAATTATGGAGGGCCGGGGACCACATGTGAGCGATACTCCTGGAAGCGATGGCATGTTATTGATCGAGTTTTCTTTCCTCGTACGTTGAAAAGAGATTCCTCCGCGAGTTTTCGTTTTTGTTTCCAGGAACGCGCGTATTCTGTTTGAAACCATTGCTATGGAGAGATTTTTTTACATCATTGTATATGTAGGCTTGAGAGGGCTTGGTTGATAGGGTTTCTCACGTCTCACTCTCTCACCCTCTCCAAATCGAAACAAGACGACAGTGTCCACTCTGATATCTCTCCTCACCGGTGGTCACAGATCCGACCGGATCCGGTCCGCTGCGGGAGGGGAGGAAGTGCAGCGTTGACATGGTCGCTGTCAGCGAGGGAGGAAGCCGACGCGCACCGTCCTCTCTGAGCCGGCGCCAGCGCGGACGAAGGGCCTCCACGCCCTTGTTCGATGCCGTCGTCTGGGCAGATCTCGCTGGCCGCCTAAGCCACATCTCGTCCATTTGAGGTATAACTTCTTTTGGATTTCATGCTTTGTTCTATTGGTCCAGCTCCCCACGTCACTGCATGCGGGTTTTGTATGTACTGGTGCTGCCCAGCTCGCCATGTACAGTAGCTAGGCTTCGTCTGCTGGTCCAACATCACCTAAATTTTTTGGTTACAGAAAAGGCCACTCCAAAAGTTGTCCTGGTTTTTCCATCAAAAAAAAGTTATCCTGGTTTATGCCTCAGTGGAGGTACATGATGGTTGTGCGCTCACTGTCCATATGCCGCTATTGCTGCTGCTAATCTAATATCACTGGTAAAATGAAGCAATGCCCATGTTAAAGTGACGTCCCTTTTAGGCAATGCTGCTGTCAATCTAGAGACGTCGATAAATAGAAGCAATGACACCGTTTTAAGAAATGCTTCTGTCCTGCTTTAGTCCGCATGAAGATAATCATGATGTTTCTATTTGTGGGGTACATTTCATTAATTCTTATTGACAATTCAGATGCCGCTATTAATCTTGTACCACTGCCAAAACAATGTAATGACACTACTTAAATATCCCTTTTTTATATTTTTGCAAACAGGGATGCATACCTCCGCACCAGGGCATGTCTTCCTCAATTTTAGTGGAACTGCACAAAATTGGATGGCCACTGTTGCTCCGCCTCATTGTCCTCTGCCACGTGGTTCTACCTTTCTCGAGCTTGATTACCGAGAAGAAACAGACCACGGTGAGGATTTATCAAACCTCAGTGGTGCCGCACCCAAACTTGATGCCAAATGGATGATGCATCACCACGATGACCTATCGATTCTCATGGTTGAGTATCATGGTTGCATAGGCTGGTGAAGCTGATCGATGCACGATGAAAAATGAGTTGTCTTCCATCAGTGCTCTTTGCTGGGTAGCCACGAAGACAAAGATATCATTCATCAGTGCACCTTGGTTGCGTTGGAGACGCAGCCTTATTCCACCTTGGTGCAAATTTGTCTTTCGCTATGAACCAAATGTTTCCTCGGAGAAGCATCGATGTTGGTTCTAAGAGCAAAAGATTTGTATTGGTTTCTAACCCTTCTCACAACTTTGTCTTCAGCTCCCCTGTATTGGTTTCTAAATGTTGGCTATGATCTTTCAATCATTAAGTTGTATATAAACATTTTATTTATGAGTTGGTTCTGAATTTTTCGGACTAGTTAATTATGTTGCCAAACTTTGATAAAATATATTACTCATATAACTACATAAGAAATATGAAGCCAATTGTTGGCATGTATTAACCATTTGCTAGTTAAATATGTGGTCAAACTTTGATAAAAAATATGATGTGTGGTAAAAACCCGGACGGAGGTACCACACGTCAACGATAGAAAGTGCGACCAGGACGCGTGGAGCGTTAGTTTGATCGTAGTTTTCTTCACTGGTATGTTAAATAAAGAGTTTCGTTTCGTACATAGTTTAAAACGATTGTTATGGAGAGAAAAATAAAACCACTGCACCATATAATACTATATAAGCTGGAGCCTCAGCCTTTGTTTGCTAGGGTTTGCTCTCTTCACACTCTGTCTCTCCACTATATATATTCACACTGGAGCCTCAGCGTTTGTTTGCTAGGGTTTGCTCTGTTCACACTCTCTCACCCTCTCCACATCTAAACAAGACTGCGGTGGCCTCTCTCTCTCTCTCCTCACCGCTGGTCAAAGAGTCGTCCGGATCTCGTCGGCCGGAGAAGGTGAGGAGGTGCAGCGTTGACTCTGTTACCGTCGGCGAGGGAGGGAATCCACTGCCGGCGGCGCTATTCTCTTGTGACGCCCCCGGCCCAATCATGCACTAATCATACACGCAAATGCGCACGATCAAGCCCAGGGACTCATGGGAAGATATCACAACACAACTCTAGACACAAAATAAAATAATACAAGCTTTATATTACAAGTCAGGGGCCTCGAGGGCTCGAATACATAAGCTCGAGTTACACAAGAGTCAGCGGACGCATTAGCATCTGAGTACAGACATAGTTAGACAAGTTTGCCTTAAGAAGGCTGAGCAAAACAACGACAACTAGATCGAAAAGGCATAGGCCTCCTGCCTGGGAGCCTCCTAACTACTCCTGGTCGTCGGTCTCCATGTAGTAGTAGGATCCGTTGGGGTAGTAGTAGTCATCGGCGGGATCAGCTGCTTCCGGGACTCCATCATCTGATCGCAGCAATCGGGTAGGGGAAATAGGTAACCGTGAGTACTCATCCAAAGTACTCGCAAGAGTTACATCAGATCTATACTAAGTATGCATCTGTATCAAATGAAGGGGCTGTATCTGTGGACTATACTACAGAAATGCCAGAATAGAGGGGAAGGCCTAGCCTATCGAAGACTAGCATCTTGCAGTGTCTTGCAGCATTAGAAGAGTGCAGATTAGCATCATGTAATAAAGCAATAATTATGTAGTAGCAAAGCCCAGAGATCCTTCCTCGACTCCCTGCGAGAAAGTGATCCTGGAGCTAACATATTAATTAAAGTAACATGTATCCAGTTCAAGTTGTAGTAGATTGGGATACAACACTGAGCGTCCTGTTACCGTGGACACGACTATTTGAATAGATAATCTTCCCTGCAGGGGTGCACTACTGTTACCCAACACGCTCGATTAACTCTGGCCGGACACACTTTTCTCGGTCATGCCCGGCCTCGGCTGATCGACACGACGTAGTCCTACCTAGGCTCAGCAGAGAGGTCCCCGCCGGTCTACATCCTAAGTGCTCAGGGGTCTTGGGCTCATCGCCCTTTGCACTCCGGGTCGTTGCGAGCAGGGCCAGCCTCACCACGTTGTGCCTGTGGGTATCTGCTGTCAGCCGTGCCGCAATGCTGAACTGGATGTCTAACAGAGCTTTCGGCTGATACATACGGCGCCGAGGGGCCCATTAAACAATTATCCCGCGTGGTGGTAGTGCGTATAGGCTAGTGGCCAACTCAGATCAAATACCCAAATCCGTTAGTGAATTATTAGGAGCTCGCGGACACGAACAGGGCTCAAGGCTCACCTCCGACACCCTGCCGCACCGACTTGGTAACCTGCGGACCAACGACCAGGGGCCAGGCCCACCTCTCTCCTAGGTGGTCTCCACCTGCCCTGATGTCCCGCCACAATAATCTCTCGCGGGTACCCTCACGGTCAACCCGACTTCACTCCTCTCGCGGGTACCCCTCGGGGTCGACCCGACTTTAATAAGGGTCTGAGGTAAATGCCAAGGTAACCGTGTGGCCGTGACATCAAGGGGGAAATCCGAGGAATCACCCTCGATGGATTCCCACTCGATGTATCCGTCAAGGTGAACTTGGAGGAATCACCCTCGATGGGTTCACACTTGAGGGGTTGCACAACAAAGGCATCATCGGAGGTGGTGAAAGAGGAATCACCCTCGGTAGCCCACAACCGACTAGCTACGCTGCAGAGATATCATCAGTAGTGAGGTAGGAGGTATCACCCTCGACACTCGATGGTAGCTCTGCAGAGTCGTATAACTTAAGGGGGTGTGCGGTGTTGTGTCGGTCTCTGCACATCGATCACATTGATCGAGTCATCCGGTAGCAAGGCAGGGCAACACGGACAAGGGTGCGGGGCCACTGATGGATCGCTAACCAGTCTATACTAAGCATTTAGGATAGCAGGTAAGGTATCAACAACAGGTTACAAAATCAGGCTATGCATCAGAATAGGAGGAATCAAATGCAGTAGTAAAATCTAATGCAAGCACGGGAGAGAAAGAATGCACGATATAGGAATGATCAAGGGGGTTTTGCTTGCCTGGAAGCTTTGCTGAAAGGAAGAAGGGCCGTCGGTGACGTAGTCGATCATAGGGGTAGCGTCGGTCTCGGGGTCTACCGGAGAGAAGAGGGGGAAGAAACAGTAAATATAGAGCACACAGATGCAACACAGATGCATGACATGCCGGTAGGTTATGCTAGGGGTGTCCTAATGCAGTGCTAGGTATTTTAAACGGAGCGGGAAAATATCCGGGAATATTTTCCCGGCTTTAGGTGATTATCGGTAAATGGATCCGGAGGGGAAGGTTCCATGTTCATCTAGTTAGGAGTGATGGTCAAGCATTTTGATGACATATTCGGATTCGTCTTATTTTTCTGATCATTTTTCATATATAAATTATTTTCATCCAAGTTACGAATTATTTTCTATGATTTTTCAAAGTTTTAATCATTTTCTGGAATTTCTGGAATTTACTAGAATTAATTTAATTTCAAAAATACTAAATGCAAATTGCTACGTGCACACACAGAGTGTACACAGCAGCTGGTCACAGTGGCTGACAGTGGGGCCAGTTGACTGGGTCAACTGCCCAGTCCGCACCCAGTCAGCAGTGGCTGACAGGTGGGCCCTCTGCTGAGTCAGCAGGCTAACTCAGCAGAGCTTATCCGAATGAACAGTAACAGGGGCCCCACACGTCAGTTAGTTAATTAACTAAATCCTTTTATTAGGTCTAATTAATCTGCGTGGGGCCCGGCTATCAGTCAGTGGGTTAGTGGCTAATTAAACAGTTAGTGGCTTAATGACGTGCCACGTAAGTGCCGTCATTGGCAACGAGGCCGAACGCCGGCGATGGCCGTCCGGCAGATTCCGGCATCCATTTGGACCGGGCCTAGGCTCTACCGAACGTGCGCGACGAGCCGCACCCGATGGTGGCACGGGCGCGAGCTAAAACGGTCGAAAACGACGGTGACAATGACGTCCGATGGCGGTAGTGACACGGCCTCGGGTCTAGCTAGCTACGGCACGGTAGCGGGGGAGGAGGAAGAGGGGAAATGAGGCAGAGCTCACTACGGGGCTGACGAACGCCTCGTTGGTGACGGGGGTGGTCGGAGTGGTGTGGATCGAGCGGCGAGGTGCCGTGGATGCAGTCATGGAATGGGGCCCAATGGCGAGGCATCGAGGCGTTCCAGGTCAAGGCGGTCCATGGAGAGGTCGATGACAATGGCGCGCATCTCCTGGACATGGCGAGGCGACGAGGGGTGGCTGGTGGCCACGCCGGCGAGCTTGGCCATGGCGGCGGGGCTTCGGTTCTTCGCGGGGCAGGAAGAGAACGAGGCGAGGGGGAAAATGGGGGAGCTAGGGTTTGCCAGGGGTTCGCCGGCGTCCTTATCCGCGCGGGGAGACGGCAGATGGCCGACAGGTGGCCGATCCGCGGCGTGGACATGCGCCCGGCGGCCACCGCGCCCCTGTGAACAGAGGAAGACGACGGGGAGGTTAGGTGGGTTGGGCCTCTACTGTGCACTAGAGGCCCAGTGGCACAGTGGGTGCTTATTCTTTTCCCCTTTTTTCTTTTATTTTCTGTTTCTATTTATTCCTCTCTGTTTTCTATTACTTTGAGGCACTAGATGATTTTTGTTATATGTGAGACTTGGTACAGAAATGCTTTGTAATATTCTGGACTGGCACAAAAAGTTTCAGGGCAATTGGAAATGTTTAAACAATTTTAGAAATTGAAAAGGTTGAGTAATATGCTGCTGATCCACTGTTTTGGTTGCTAGGGTAATTTTGGAATTTCAAATAATGTTGGTTTTATTTTTATAATAGCTTTGGGATTTTTTCCAATATTATGAACATTTTTGTTTTGCTGTTTGGATAATTATTAATGTTGACTTTATTTTAAATTTTGAATTTGAAATTGGATCATTATTAATTGTTTTTATAGGGCTTAATGATGATGACTTGGCATGACTAATTAGCATAACCAGGGTTTAGTAATCTGGGGATGTCACATCTCTTTCACCCAGCGCCTGCGCGGGAGGGCCTCCGACCCTGTCTTCACCGCTGCCATACATAGTGTGGGCAGATCCGGCCTCCCGCCGCCCACCTAGCCACATCCCGACGACCCTAAGGTATAACTTTACTTTGAAACCGGCATTGATCTAGCTTCATGTCGATCTTTTTTGCTTCTGCTGTCTAATCTAGGTCTGGTTCAAACAGGAAAGAAGGGGGGGTGAGTTTTATAGCATGAATCTAGGACGTGGTTCAAAGAGGAAAGGAAGGGGGGAAAGTAGTACAGACTGGCTATCCAGCCGCTCTGTTGGTCGAAAAGGGAAAAAGGGAAATCGCAGTACACACATCTGTAAGGAACTGATCTCTTTCTTGAAAAAGGAAAGAAACCGAGGGGTGGGTGACAAGGCAGTAGAGTTTGTGCAGGACTAGATTTGCTGCCCTCACATAGGAAAAAGGTTGAAAGAGAACAAATATGGGACCAACACAGATATGCTGCTTGGTTCTTTGTTGCAACAGACTCTGCATCACCCATTTATATGTGTGGAGGCACATGGTGCTGTTGTGTTCCCTGTCCCATACAACGGTTTAGCTGTTGTTAATCTCATAATGCCGCTGGAAAATTGAAGCAATGCCACTGTTAAAAGTAAATTACATGTATAACGAATGTTAATTTTAAGAGAATGTCTCTGTTCATATGAATCAATGCCACTGTTGTAGAAATGCAACTGTCCTTCTTTGTTTCCCATTAAGATAAGGTAGATGCTTCCTTTTGTGGCCGTATGTGTCATCCTCCGTTATTGGTCAGTAATTGTTTCCTTTTTTTACCTCTATGCAAACAGGGATCTCTTTCACCTCGTTGCTATTGCGACCTTTTGGTGCATTGCGCAAAAAACTTTTGTTTGAAGACTGTTTTGTGCAGTTCAACTAAAATGTCACACCGGCAACGTTGCTAGATTTAGTGGAACTCACACAAAAGGAGATCGGGTTTCCTATCCGTGTTGGCAGATTAGTATTTGATCTTGAGGTCTTTCAAGTCTACCTCATGAAAGGTCAGTATCGGCCTTCATCCACATGATTGTGCAGTGTGCTTTGAGATGCTGTGCTACTTGTATTTGTACTGTTTTGAATAAATGTTGAATTGAAGCTATTGTATTGTTGTCTTCTCCCATTAAGTGAACAAAAATGCTACCAACCCAGATATGCTGCTTGTTTCTTTGTTGCAACAATCTCTGCATCAGCCCTTTATACATCGATGGAAGCACATGGTGCTGTTGCGCCCACTCTGCCATGCAACTATTTAAGCTTTTTGTTATTCTAATGCCACTGGTAAAATAAAGCAATGTCAGTCTTAGAAGTAACTACTGAACCTTAGTTCAGAACTGCAACACTTATTACGTATCGGCGGGAGTACATGTTGAACCAATGTATTGTTAAGATGATGTGTCTGTTAATATGAATTAGTTACACTGTTTGAGAAATGGTACTATCCTGCTTTATCATTCTTTCTACATGTTTAAGCAAGGTATTGTTAAGATAATGTCTCTGTTAATATGAATCAATGACACTGTTTGAGAATTGCTACTGTCCTGCTTTGTTTCCCATTAAAATAAGCTAGATATTTTTTCTTGTGGGCGTATAAGTCATCAACCGTTATTGGTAAGTAATTGTTTCCTTTATACCTCTTTGTGCAAACAGGGATATCAAAACTTCTGCTCGTTGCTATTTCGATTTTGATTTCAGTTGAACTGCACAAAAGGAGCCAATGTATTTAACGCAAACTGTTGCATTCTTGGGCCCAGTTGATCCTTCCACTTTGCAGAAAGAAGAAGTCATTGGTTGCTGTACATTACAGAAGGAATAATCGAGAAGCTTTACAGAGTATTAGTAGACGCTGGCGAGATGACCAGTCTGCAGAGCTCATGTGGCAACTCAACAACATGTGAAGTCCAAGATTCTACAACCAGGAAAGGTATGACCAAGTCACTCATGGACGCAGCTGTAACAAACAAGGTCAGCATCGGCCTTCATCCACATGATCGTGCTTTGTTATGTTGTGCTACCGATATTGTGGTACTGTTTTGAATAAATGTTTAATTGAAGCTATTGCATTGCTATCTTTTCCTGTTAAGATAATGAAGATGATTATATTTGTGAGCGTATATCTCATCAACTAGTACCACTATTATAGTAATCACACTTTTTCTGAATTTATGCAGACTATTTATGCAGACAGGGATGCTCAGCTTGATTTCAGTGGAACTGCACAAAATGTTCGGATGGTTCGTGCCCTCCATAATACTTCATCATGCACAATACATCGAATGGTTCTCTAATCATTCATTGTCACCTTGAGCCACAAAACTAGCTACATGAAAGGAGCTGCCAAGGTGTTCAAGGCCTTGCAACATGTAAATACGAAATCCACCAAGCTACGCATGTCATTGCTCGATTTCAGTGGAACTGCACAAAAAGATCAGCTGGTTAATCCAGCACGAGGTTCCATGCCAATGTGCAAACTGATGACAAACACCTCCCTTTCCACAATCGTAGGCATTTGATATTTTGCAATGGGAAAACCTTCTCAAAGTTTGCTCATTGGTGATCGCAAGAAGACATGCATTTGATATTTTGGAAAGGGAAACCTTGTCAATTTTTGCTCATTGATGGTTAGCAAAAAGACATACATTTGATATTTTGGAATGGGACGCCCTTTGCTGTCAGCAGCATCGATCAATTTTTCTTTATTTCTGTCTTTAGTTGTGAAGTAAAAATATTGGCTCTGATCGATTGTTGTGAATGTTATGAATTGCCAGGCCTGTGAGTTTGATTGCAATGTACAACCACGCTAAACAACTTTATGGTACGTTTGAAACTGCGGCAAACAAAGTGATCACTGTGCGTCCTGACAAAAAATCCTACTCCCTCCTTCCCAAAATAATTGTCTCAAGCTTAGTACAACTTCATACTAAAGTTAGTACACCCTCTGTACCGGTGCATAAGTCACATTACAAAAACCAAATAATCCCAAAACTACCCACCTCGTTTTCAGTTTTTTGCCACGAAAAAAGAAATTAGCCATAGGAGACGTGGGGCTTGTATGCATTCAATTACTTGGGACGACTTAGCACAACATGCAGTGGTTAATTCTCTGGATGCAATGGCATTAATTAGCAAATAAACATCAAGTTCTCTCATTTATTCCCTCACCTTGGTCGCGGTGCACAATCTAAGATGACTTATACACCCGGACAGAGGGAGTATAAAGGTTAGACACTTAGTTTAGGACAGAGGGAGTAGTACGTATTGTTTTGCATGTTCGTCTAATGCCTCTAATACAACAATTCGAACTAACCAGACTAAATTCATTCAAACACGGCCAGATTTCAAACATGCCCGGATCTCATTACATTTCGGACATTCTTCAACTAAATAGCGGTGCTCATCCGGCTCTGGATGTATAATTAATTAACCTAATCTATGATCTCCGGCGCCCGTTCCCCATGTCCGGCGGCGCCGGCGATGTCCTCCGCCTCGTTGCCGGCGGGGCGGGGCCTCGGCGGAGCCGGCAATGTCCTTCGCCTCGTTGCCGGCGGGGTGGGGCCTTGGCAGAGCCGGCGAAGTCCTCCGCTTCGTTGCCGGTGGGGCGGGGCCTCGGCGGAGCCGGCGATGTCCTCCGCCTCGTCGTCTGTCTCGCCAAACAGCGCCCTGCCCGCCTCGTCGCCCTCCTTGTAGGTGGCCGCAACCTCCGCCACCCACTGGCGGTACCGCCAGCGCTCGAGGCGGCTCTTGCGCGCAGAGCGGTAGGAATCGAGCAGCGCCACCTGCTCCGCCAGGTCTGCGGCGATCTGCTCCTCCGCCTACAGGTGCTCCTGGAGGAGCTGGTGGTTGTAGGCGGCGTCGGCCTGCGCCTTCCGGAACTGCTCCTCCTGCTGCTCCCGCACCATGTCCATGTATTGGGCACGGGCCTCGCCGATGGTCATGGTGCAATGCACCGGTGAGGATGGCGCGGAGGAGGGTGGCGCCGGCTCGTCGACGACCACGTCCTCCATTGGGACATCGTCGTCCTCCGGCTGCGTGCTGGCCAGCCAGTCGGCAGCAATGGCGGTCATCTCCTTCTTCTGGTCCGCTGTCCGCCCGTCCCGGAGAGCAGTGGATGGCAAGGAAGCCATGGTGGAAGTGGTGTGGAGAGGAGAAAGGGAACAAAGGTGGATGACTGCGGCTATGGCCAGGGCAGCAGTTTATATAGCAATGGTGGGCGGCAGAGGGACAGACGGGTGGCGCCTGAGTAGCCGCCTCGGCAACCGCGTGTCATTAATGTGGGCGGCAGACGGATGGACGAACGGCAGTTGTGTCATTTGAACGCAGAGCAGTTGCCTGCTCCGGGAAGCGGCGCGGGTGGTACTGACCATTTCGGGCGAGAAGCGCACGCGGGCGAGGGAGGGGGTTTGGGTGGGCCAGGGCGTTCAAACGCGGGCTTGGCAGCGGTCCGGTGCAGCAGCCGGACATGCTGGCTTGCCAGCAAACTCGCCGAGCTCAGCGACGACAACCAGACGATGGATGAGGCTTCCGACCAGGAGCTGGCGCCACCGCCCGAGCCGGTTCATGCCGTGTTCACCATAGAGCAGGTGCGGCCGCACTTCGACGCCCTAATGGCGGAAGAGCTACCAATGCCGCCGATGTCGGCGTTCCGGCAAGCGCAGGAGGACCTGTGCTATAATCTCCGCCTCCTCAACGAGCATCAGCTTGCGGAGGGACAAATCGCCGGCGAACAGGCGAACGACAATGCCGTCGTGGACATAGGGGCCGATGATCTTGGCTTCCTGGATGAGCAGCGGGTGCTATACCAGACCATCCATAGGGCCCGCCAGGCTCTCTCTGTCGTCCTTCGCCTTGTTGCGCTCGCCGTGGCACCGCCGTCTCACGTTGTCAACATGGTGAACAAACGAGAGGAATCAGGAGACGACTGTACGTGGTGAGGATGACAGTAGGAACCCACCAGGGCCATGGCCGTACTCAGGCAAGTGCCTCCTTATTACTACAAGAAAAAAACTTCCGCCTAATGGTTTGCTGACATCTGGGTCCGACGCCATTGTCAACGTACTCAATAAAGGAGAGAATTGCACAAGGAGTTGCTGACAGCAGGGACCCAGGTGATCATGCATTTTTTTAGAGATGTTTTTTTGTTGCTGAGACGCAGCAGTGTATCAACTGGTCTGTGCGGGGGCTGTGGCCCGTGTAGCCCAGACTATTATTTTATGTCTACCAAATAACCAGCCCAGCTGTTTTTTTTCCTTTGTGAAAATGGCTAGCCCAGTTTTTTTTTTTGACGAATACCCAACACAGGCCAACTTGTTTTTCTCCACCCGGCTGGGTTGCAAAAACGAGGAGGGGTGCATTCGGCTTGCCCAGAAAATGGGCTTTAAGTAATAATAAATGGGCTGTAAATATTTAAAAAAAACACAGCGAACCGGCAATTAGTATGAAAGTTAGTTTTTTTTCAGATTTCGAGATTTTTAATTTCATTACATTTTTTTGTTGCACGTGCAAAATTTCATTGGATTTTAACCTAATATAAAATAATTTTGAAATTAGATTGAATCTGAATCGAAATTTCGGGATAAAAATAAATCAGACCCCACCAAAATGTGGGAAGTTTGGTTGAAATTTTTAACCCTGACCCTGGCTAGAAAAAGGGCTGTACTGTTAGAAACAGTAAATGGGCTGCAGTAAATTCCATAGGAATTAAAAAATGGGCTGTGAATTATTAAAAATACTAAATGGGCTGTATGTTGTTCGCCACTCATGTGATGCTGATTTGTTGGCCTATTAAGTTGACGCGAACGCAAGGCTTTGTCAACTTATAGTCAACACACGATTCTAGCAGTAGAGGCCGTTGGATGGACATCCAACGGCTGTCGTGCTTCTTCAATCTCAGATCTTCTTGCTTCAGCCGCCCAAACAACCGCCGGTGGGACCGCCTGCTCCCGCCGCCCATGGCCGGCTGTGCCGCCGCGCAGGCCTCACCACCCCACCCTACTCGCATCGCTGGCCAGGCCATCCCTCTACTTACCCACACCTCCTGTTATTCTCCGGCAATGGCAGCCTCACACTACAGCCGAACCAGTCAACCCTCGTACTCCCCTCCGCGTTGGCATCCACTTATGTGTCTTCGCCGGCTACCTGTCGTTCCTTCCTAGGACTCGCCGTCGTCCACCATGTTGGTTCTATCGGCGCGGCGTGGTCAACATGGTCAACAAACGACAGCCATCGGAAGAGGGATGTATGTGGAGACGCTGACAGTAAGGACCCACATGGTCCATGGCCGCACGCAAGCAAGTGCCTCCTTATTACGAATAAAAAATTATTCCTCCCCCTGACAGCTGGGACCCACCAGCTATATCTTCGCATGGAAGGAAGTGCCTCCTTATTACGTGAAAAAAAAAGATTCCTCCCCATGACAGCTGGGCCCCAGCAGATTTGGAGCACTACAAGAAATATGCTAACTTGCGACCATCAATATTGGTCACTGAATGGTCATTGTTTTCCATTTGTGACCTTTTTGTGACCAAAAACAGTTGGTCAAAATCTAGCCGTCTTTAATGAAACTTAACGACCTTCTTTATGATATGGTCGTAGAGGGTTACGACCAAAATAAAAGGTCGTAGATTCTACGACCAATTGGTCTGGTCACTGGTTGTCTGCCCAGGCCACGTCGGATCCAACGTGGCAAGCTGACGTGGCAAAATTGCGACCAATTGAATTGGTCATTGATAACAATCAGCCCGGTCCAATTCGGTGTCTATATGGGCCAAGCCCATTAATTCAGCCCATTTATATATATTTTTCCTGCCATTTTTGGTCAGCTACACGGGCCACGCCCAACAATTCAGCCTTTTTATTTTCTGGGCCATGGCCTTTTAACAATCCATTTATTTTCTAGTCCAATTTTCAAATGGGTCCCAACTGTCAGATTTTTCTAGGCGTCGGTCCCAATTGTTAGGTTTTGATTTTTTTTCACAGCTTATTGATAAGCAATATATCATATAGAATGGAGAGAAAAAACATATGAAAATCTTCAAATAACAACCAAAATAGGTTTATTACAATATATTCTATACAGAACAGAACAGGTGAAACTCCATACACTCGTTCACATCACAACAACCAGTTTAACCGTCAAATCTTGCATACCCAGGAACTTCAAACTTCACGTAGATAACCATACAATATTCCACACAATCACAAATATTGCGATCTACAAATAAAACACTCTGCCAGTGTAAAGCTAGCTACTATTGGATACCACGGAACATGCTCTTCAACATGGGAAGAAGTCGTCAACGGAGTTCTACCAACAACACAAGTTCCATTCACCTACAAGAACAAAATGGAATATCAAGTACTTGGATCGTTCAAGCAGATTACTACCAACATATATATGTAGAAGCAAGATTGTGTAGAAGTACATCAGGAAAGATGATGGAGCAAATCGGACAACAGATACATTAAGTATACAGCCCAACAAATTGGTGATGACGACAAGCAAAAAATATACTCCCAGGTTTGGACATAAATAGTGTCAGATCAAGCAGAAGATAGTAAGGTAGTAAACATGTGGTCATGTCCTCTTTGACCCTCTTCAGATCAAGTAATCTACATAGCTTCAATTTTCTTTGTGCTTTACAGCAAAGAGCAAAACTAAGGAGAGCAAGCAGAGCAAAGCATAGTTGATGATGGAGTGGTGAATTACCTCGATGGCGTACTTGATGGTAATGTCGGTCCTTCTCGAGGTAGTAGTGGTCGTCCATGGACATAAGCATAGAAAAGAAAACATGATTTCAGCGAAATTAAAACTGCCGATGAAAGTTGAATAACAGTGCAGCAGATTAGCTCTTAGCATGGAGGAACATCACCAAATTAAACAAGATGGTTGTTCAAGTTTATATACGAGTATTCATGATTACAGTTTGTTATCGTCGTCTAAATTCTCCAACATGTACAATATTAATTAATACAGTTGAATGTGTTACCAATGAAGTAAACTCTAAAAGATACAGGCAGGGCTTAATTAACCAACCTTGTCATTCTATAAACACAGACCAAACTCAACGATAAGGTGCACAATTATTACCATATAACCTGGGAAACATACCTACTATCCACACATTTCATAATGTAAACAGTTAAATACTATAGGAAATAGATTGCTAAGCATTTCTGCCCTTCTTTCAAGCCACCACCAGCATAACGCCCTCACTATAACAAGATCCACACAGACCACCATCTACAGCAACCATACACACAAAACAACCAGGGTCGGAGAGAGTGAGATTACCTTGACGCCGTAAATCTTAGAAGATGCCTCATGTGCGAGGAAGTCCTTGTCGTCCACCGCCAAGCAGCAGGATGCTGGTGGAGCATCCCTCACCGAGCCTACAGGAAGTTTTGCATATAGTTAGAAAACCTGGAAACGTACAGCATGGACTACCACAACGTAGCATTGAAGGAAAAAAACTAAGAGCATGTAACTGAACCTCCTGCAGCTCTAGCCTCTAGCATGCACCCGAGATTCAGTTCAGACGAGTCCAGAAGAGCAACCTATGCTTTCTCTGTCTCTTGGTCGTGACTGCAGAAAGAAAGCAATAGTTTTACCATCCCGCACTTGCCTCAAGTAGATGGAAAGCTCAATATGAATAAGGATAATTTGCCCAACCAAACATTGACAGCAAAGCAACAACAATTTTAAGTCAATAGCTTTGTGAGCATGTAGTAGATTGTTCACATCCTAATGAAATACCTGGCAAAGAAGCTTTACAAAAAAAAACTACTATAGATTGCAGTGAAATCAAAGTACCACTACTACTGTAGATTGCAAATAATATGAGCAAAGCAAACCAAAATATTATTGTAAAATATATGGATTTATAGCTAGGATCAATAAGCTAAGATCAAATGTCACACTAATATGTTCTAATCCTGTTCATGCTTGCTGCAATCTAAAGAACATCACCGCACAGACTACACATGCTAGGACTAGCATTGGTTAAAAATAACTAATAATCACATGATGAAGTCCTACAATGAATTCCAGAAGTAGTGACCAGATTCGTAGAAAACAGAACAGCAAAGTCATGCCATGACCAAATCCTAACCAGAACGCATTTAATAAAATGGATTGCATCTGGCTGCTGTAATAGTGTATATATACATGCTAACAACATGAACATTCCATCAGGCCATGATCAACTACTCCAAACCATTACGTGCTTTGCAAAAAAATAATAGAAGAAGTAATCAGCAGATGACACAATGAACAAGTGAAGGATTTATATATCTCCCTGTCGAAGAATCAAGTCGATGAAGACATGCAGTAGAAGGAGGAGCAGCCTTGCATCATCGGTTTGCTCACGTCGACGCTGGAAAGTGTGCCGCTGTACATGATCAGAACCCGCACGACTCAGCCTCTCTGTCCCCCACCTCAACTCGCCCGTGCGGCTGCTGCAGTTGGATGTAAGTGTGTAAATACAACATACTTTGCATCATGTATCTAGATTATAGCATCTTGCAGTTAGCAGTACATGAATTCAATTCAATAGTATAATAAACATCCACTGGAAGTTGTCAAATTAATTCATTCTCTGCTAATTGCCAGAGCAAGTGTTGTAGATAGAATGGTGGGTGTCATCCACAATAAGATAATTGCTCCTACTGAAATATCATTCATTTAGTACAAAAACAACAAGCTTAGCTAGTTCATGACCATCAACAACCACACGCATCACTTGTATAGCAGCAGGAGCAAAATTGATATGAATTCGAAGGACAATTGTTCAACTAGTACAACCAGCAACTAGTTCAACTAGCACGCTCCTGCTCCAACCAAACAGAACAAACAAATAAAAAATGGGTGACAAACCGAGCTAGCAACCATTTTTACAGTGAAGTCTCGAATTTTCTGGCTTCATTCAGTTGACAAATATTCAGTGGATGAATATTCAGTGGCCCATTTGAGACCCAAAAATCTCATATTTGTATGGATGAACTCATGGGTCGCTTAGTTCAGAATTCACCTTGATTTGTATATATCTACTAAAACATACAGTAGCTCATATACTCATATATTCATCCCTAAATAGCAGGTAATTAAGTTAATCAGCCTTAAAATCAAGGTAATTAACCTCCACCAACACAAAGCACACATCTCACATGGTTCTACTTGAGAAACAAGCAGCCAATCCACAAGGAAGCTGAGGTAGGGAATCATACCCAAGGACACCGGGATTTGGAGAGGGTGCTGCACCTCGCTGCTGTGTGGCTGTCATGTACCTAGAGAGCGAGCAAAGACGAGATGGGGGTCAGAGGATAGAGCGGGAAAGAAAAGGGAAGGGGAGGGGAGGAGCAGATCCATGGCGTCCATGGCATCTCCGTGAAGAAGCACTTGACGGCGGCGACCGTGGCGGATGGGGAACTCCCATGGCGTGCTCCACCTGCAGCAGATGATATGAAGAGAAGGTGAGGTGAGGAAGAAAAGATGAGGTGTGGGGGCGGCGGATCCCGGCGAAGAAGAGAGGAGGGACCAACCAGAGGCCGCCGGTGATGCCCCGCCAGAAATCCTAGCCTCGGAGGAGGGTTGCGGGTGAGCGATGGTGCGCGGGCGTGGAAAATTTGGCTGGTGGAGTGGAAGCAGCGGAGCGAGGGAAGGCCCTCGCTGCCGTGCCGCTGATCCGTCCATGTCGCGTCGCCGGCGACAAGGAGGCCGAAACCCTAGCCGTCGGAGGGTGGCGCGTGGCCGCTGTAGGATGCGCGCGCCCGATCTGGTCTGAGGGGAGGATGGAGCAGAGCGAGGCGGTCACGGTGGTGCGCTGGGAGCCGCCGATTGCCGCCGAAAGTCACCGGGATCGTCCGCCGTAGGTGGCGGCGGCGAGGAGTCATGGGGGAGAGAGAGATGTGGCTCGTGAGAAGATAGGGTTTCTTTCTTTCTCTTTTTTTTCTCTCAATTCTTTTCACTTTGGCAGCCAGCCAATCACACGCGAGGCCACGGATCCCTCCCCTAGAACAAATCCTGGCCATCCACTCCTCCTACATCCAACACTCCAAAACCCTCCCCTCATCCAACACACCTTTGTCTCTTTTTCTCATCTTCTTTTTTTTCAATCGGTTTAATAATCGCCTCTTTTTTCGAAAAAAACATACCCAATATTTGTTCCAAAATTGGATCACACCAATTTTCAAAGATATTAGACCATATTTTATGTACAACTAGCAAACATGCCCGTGCGTTGCAACGGGAGAAAAAATCACCCTTTATACACACACTGGACGATATCAGCAAAGAGATCATGCCCGCCGTTATGGCAACATTCATGGCATAGTTTTGTTCAAATGATATCATATTTTGCACAAGTTTGCATCTTGGAATTACAAACAATGTTGCCTAAGGAAGTTTTCACTTTCTTTGCACGAAAAATTCATTTTCCATTTTTTGAGTGCCCAAAATGGCTTTTTGTGAAGAACCTAGCAAATATTTGTTGCAAAATTGGACCAAATCAATTTTCTAAAATATTAGGCCATATTTAATGTACAATTGACCAAATGGTTGGGTGTCAAAAGCTTTTGATCCACCTCTCGTGAAAAAGACAAATTTCCGCCGATTCAGCAGGAAGCGGGTCAAATTTGAACTACAGCTGCCTCATAGTTTGCTCTTTATTTTTTTTTCCAAAAATCATTTCTAGGTACATAAGTATCTATTTAATCAGAGAAACTCTAAAAGTTTTGCAATATTCAACCCCTAGCTACGAACGGTCATGCCCGTCGTTTTGACCGCATTTTGAAACGGGCATAAGAAATTAAAAAAATTAAAAAAATTGAAAACCTTCGCATTGTGTCATTATATGTGACCTAGTTTCCAGGAAAAATAACAAACTTGGACTACGGCAAATGTCTTAAAAAAGTGTTCTCAGAAACGAGGTATCATGTATGAAGATCCATGGCTTTCAAGGCAAATGGCCAATGTTATGGCAACATTCATGGCATAGTTTGTTCAAATGATCTCTTATTGTGCACAAGTTTTCATCTTGGAATGACAAACAATGTTGCCTAAGGAAGTTTTCACTTTCTTTGCATGAAAAATTAATTTTCCATTTTTTGAGTGCCCAAAATGGCTTTTTTTGTGAAGAACCTAGCAAATATTTGTTTCAAAATTGGACCAAATCAATTTTCTAAAATATTAGGCCATATTTAATGTACAATTGACCAAATGGTTGGGTGTCAAAAGCTTTTGATCCACCTCTCGCGAAAAAGACAAATTTCCGCCAATTCAGTAGGAAGCGGGTCAAATTTGAACTGCAGCTGCCTTATAGTTTGCTCTTTATTTTTTCCAAAAATCATTTCTAGGTACATAAGTATCTATTTAATCAGAGAAACACCAAAAGTTTTCCAAGATTCAACCACTAGCTAGGAACGGTCATGCCCGCCGTTTTGACCGCATTTTGAAATGGGCATGAAAAATTCAAAAAATTGGAAAACCTTCGCATTGTGTCATTATATGTGACCAAGTTACCAGGAAAAATAATAAACTTGTAATACGACAATTATTTTAAAAAAGTGTTCTCAGAAATGAGCTATCATGTGTGAAGATTCATGGCTTTCAAGCCAAATGATCAATCTTATGGCCACATTCATGGCATAGTTTGTTCAAATGATCTCATATTGTGCACAAGGGTGCATCTTGGAATGGCAAACAATGTTGCCTAAGGAAGTTTTCATTTTCTTTGGACGAAAATTTCATTTTCCATTTTTCGAGTGCCCAAAATGAGTTTTTTTGTGAAGGACC
Organism: Elymus sibiricus; assembly: GCA_039707655.1. Lineage (NCBI taxonomy): Eukaryota > Viridiplantae > Streptophyta > Magnoliopsida > Poales > Poaceae > Elymus > Elymus sibiricus. The sequence continues at coordinate 284,234,877 of CM077670.1, forward strand.
TACCATATATTTGTTGCAAAATTGGACCAAATCAATTTTCTAAAATATTAGGCCATATTTAATGTACAAATGACCAAATGGTTGCGTGTCAAAAGCTTTGATCCACCTCTCGTGGAAAAGACAATTTTCCGCCGATTCAGTAGGAAGCGGGTCAAATTTGAACTGCAGCTGCCTTATAGTTTGCTCTTTATTTTTTCCAAAAATCATTTCTAGGTACATAAGTATCTATTTAATCATAGATACATGGTGTGGTGGCGAGACATCAAGGTTTGGACGGTGGCCGAGGGCCCCAACTCCAGAGCACGTAAACTGGCATGCCAGCCGCATGGTCACCGCGTGAACGTGGCATTGCTACGCGTTCTGGGCAACCTAGGCATGTCTGGTGGGTTGGGCACTCCCCCGGTAGGTGTTAGGAAGAAGAATACAACAGAAGAATCTCGCGAGGAGACTGAACTAAGCTCAAACATGAATTAGCAGCCATGTGTTTGATTAGCGGTGGGGAAAATTCACATGGCCAATGGGCCTGAGTTTTGGCTGAGGATGATCATCTACTAAGGAGACTGTCTTGGCAAATTTGCAGCTCAAATGGAGGAGCCTAGGTGGCACTTTGTTTGCAAAGTACCACACTGGATAGAAATATAGATGTTGAAGCTGGGCTCAAATGAATGAATGGATTGAGCTGAAATTTGGTGGAGGATGGTAATTTGGGCATAGAAAAGCACTGTAAAAATTTGATACCATTTGGACATGCCAAAGTGGTACTTCCTTCACAATGCTCTTTTCTGGACAGAAACTTGGGAACATTATTGAGAGAAATTTGCTAAATTAAATAAGCTCAAATTTGGTGGAGGGGATTTATATAGGTAGGAACATGCGCTGGTAAAATTTCAGAAATAATTAAGCAATATAAAATATAGTTGCTTCACAAACTGAAAATATGACCAGAATAAAAGATTGGATGATGAGCTCACATGGATTGCTGGATAGAGCTCAAATTTTGTGGAGAGTGATGATTTGAGTATATGGAAGATTTGGAAAAATCTCAGATCATTTGTATAGACCTAGCTAGTACTTCCTTCACAAAGCTTCTCTCTGGATAGAAACTTTGGAAATTTGTTGAGGAAGATTTACTAGGCAAATGGCGCTGAATATTGGCATGTGGCAATTATTTGGATATGGAAGAGTTCCTAAAAAGTTTGAGGGCAATAGGAGGGGTCTAGATAGCACTTGCTTTGCAATGTGTCAATCTGACCAGAAAATAGAAATTGAAGCTGGGCTAACATAGATGATTGGATTGAGCTGCAATTTTGAGGAGGTTGATAATTTGGGCATATCAAGGCACTGTAAAAATTTCATACCATTTGGATAAATAAAAATGGTACTTCCTTCACAATGCTCTCCACTGAACAGAAAATTGGGAAAAATATTGAGGGCAATTGGCTAAATTAAATGAGCTAAAATTGGCTGTTGGGAGGTTCTATGGGCATGGTCATGTCCTGGTAAATTGTCAGCAATTATAAACCAACATAAAATATAGTTGCTTCACAAACTGAAAATATTACCAGAAACAAAGATTGGATGGTGAGCTCACATGGATTGTTAGATGGGGCTCAAATTCTGTGGAGAGCTATTATTTGGGCATATAGATTATGTGGCCAAAATCCAACTCACTAGGATATGCCTAGCTAGTACTTCCTTCACAAAGCTTCTAGCTGAACAGAAACTTTGGAAATTTGCTGAGGAAGATTTACTAGGCAAATGGAGCTGGATTTTGTCATGAGGTAATGATTTGGATAGGAAAGAGTGCCCAAAAATTTTGAGGGCAATCAAGAAAATATAAATAGCACTTCTTTCACAAAGTGCTGTTCTGAACAGAATGAAAATGAATATTCCTGAATTATTTTTGAACTAGGCAAGGAAGGTTTTTGACATATTTGAGGAATATATGATCCAAAGAATTTATGAGAATTTTTTGGGAATTTTGGGAATGACAAAAATGTAGGCTGCTTCACAACCTAGGGCAAAAATTGACACATGAACATGACACATAGGCAAAAATTGACACATGGACATAACACATAGGCAAAGCTGATGAGGTGGTGCCTAGTCATAGCAATGCACCACAATTTACAAGGCTATGACCATCTATATTGGTCGTGATCGGCTAGAAATAAGGCAGCGGACCAGTGCTGTCTGCTTTACGACCGTTTCGTGTAAGGAAATTACGACCTTTCTGACCAAAACGGTCGTTATGAATTAGGGTTTGGAGCCCCCCGAACAGCTTATGACCAATTGGTCTCAAATGGTCGTAGATTTACGACCATTTCTTCCAGGGTCACTGACAGAAGGTCAACAAGTTGACATATTTTTTGTAGTGGAGGCTGACTTGTCGGCCTACTAAATTGACGCGTACGCAGGGCTTTGTCAACTTAGTCAAAAACCATTCTAGCAACCGTGACCGTTGGATGTCAATCCAACGGCCGTGCTGTTTCTTCAATCTCTGATCTTCTTGCTCCAGCCGCCCAAACTAGCACCGGCGGGACCGCCTACTCCCGCCTCCCATGGTCGGCTATGCTGCTGCGCAGGCCCTACCGCCCCCTCCTACTCCCACCGCTGGCCAGGCCATCCCTCTAATCACCCACACCTCCGGTTATTCTCCGGCGACGGCAGCCTCACAACGCAGCCGAACCAGTCAACCCTCGTACTCTCCTCAGCGTGGGCATCCACTGCTGTGTCTTCACCGGCTCCGGGTCATTCCCTTCCTGGGTCTCGCCGTCGTCCACCGTGTTGGTTCTATCGGCTCCGGGTCATTCCCTTCCTGGGTCTCGCCGTTGTCAACGTGGTCAACAAACGATAGCCATCGGAAGCGGGATGTAAGTGGAGAGGCTGACAGTAGGGACCCACATGCTGCATGGCCGCACGGAAGTAAGTGCCTCCTTATTACGCGAGAAAAAAATGATTCCTCCCCCTGACAGCTGGGCCCCACCAGCTCTATCGTCGCACGGAAGGAAGTGCCGCCTTATTACGCAAAAAAAATGATTCCTCCTCATGACGGCTGGGACCTACCAGATTTAGAGGCTTACTTGTGGGACTACTAGTTTGACGCGTACGCATGGCTTTGTCAACTTAGTCAACAAACGATTCTAGCAGCAGTGACCGTTGGATGTTAATCCAACGGCCGTGCTGCTTCTTCAATCTCTGATCTTCCTGCTCCACCCGCCCAAACCAGCGCCGGCGGGACTACCTGCTCCTGCCTCTCGTGGCCGGCTGTGCTGCCGCGCAGGCCTCACCGCCCCACCCTACTCCTACTGTTGGCCAGGCCTTCCCAGTACTCACTCACATCCCCTGTTATTCTCCGGCGACGGCAGCCTCACACCGCAGCCGAACCAGTCAACACTCGTACTCCCCTCGGCGTGGGCATCCACTGCCGTGTCTTCCCCGGCTCTGCGTCGTTCCCTTCCTAGGCCTCGCCATCGTCCACCGCCTTGGTGCTCTCCGCGCGGCATAGTCAACGTGGTCAATGAACGACAGCCATTGGAACAGGACTGTACGTGGTGAGGCTGACAGCTGGACCCACCAGTTACATCTTTGCACGCAAGGAAGTGCCTCCTTATTACGCGCAAAAAAAATGATTCCTCCCCCTGACAGCTAAGACCCACCTGCTAGATCTTCGCACGCAAGGAAGTGCCTCCGTATCCTCCCTGACAGCTGGGACCAACCCGGTCGAAGCGTACGTAGCGTTGTCTGTCTGGTCGCTAACGTGTACGTACATACTGGTCGATCGGTCTCTCTGCAACGATGAACCGTGGGCTTGTAAGGAATGGCACGTCACGTCAAAAAAAAGGAGCGGCACGTGTCGTAGTAGAGCCCCATACGTAGCAGTTCAGGCAGTCCCGTCTAAATCGAGTACACGCACGTACAGCCACGCTGCAAAAAATACGGCCACGTACATACATACGGGCGGGGTCTCGAACGCGTACTCACGCATACGTATGGCCAGGGCTCGTGTACATGGAGAGAGGCAACGGACGGCCGCAATGGCCTCCTATTCATTGGTAGCCAACCAGCTGGGTCAGAACGGAGGAAACAGCGTCGGGAGCTAAGCGACTGGATCGGAACGCGTCCTGTTCATCGGGAGCCAACCTGCTTGGACGAAACAGCCAAAATGGGGTCCTGTTCATTGACTCGGGGTCTGGCGTACCACAAAACAGAGGAAACGACCTTTTGTTCGACCGCCTACGGTCGAAACAGGGTCCTGTTCATTCGGCTGGGGGTCTGGCGTACTGCAAAACGGAGGAAACGGACTTCTGTGCAACCGCCTATGGTCGAAACAGGGTCCCGTTGATCGGGAGGGGTCTGGTGTACCGCAAAACGGAGGAAACGGACTTCTACCCAACTGCCTACGGTCAAAATGGAGTCATGTTCATCGGGAGGGGTGTGGCGTACCGCAAAACGGGACTCCATGGGCTACTGTTCATCCACGGTCGACCTCCTCCTACCTCCACTAGCTACTATTCATCCACCGTCGACTTCCTCCAGCCTCCACTAGCTACTATTCATCCAGCCTCCACGGGGTCTTGTTCATCCACCCCCAACCAGCTGGGGTAAGGCATACCACGGCACGACCTCCTCGGGGTCCTGTTCATCCAGCGCCATCCGCCTACACGGCCGGGGTCCTGTTCATCCAACCCCCACCGGCTGGGGTGGGGCGTACGAGCGGGTGGCAGCAACGGTAACTGTTCATCCACAGCCAACCAACTGGTTCGATCGATGCGTCTCGACTCGTGTTTATGTGTATCGCGCGCGCGGCAGCAACGGGCATTGTTCATCGAGAGGCAACCCAACACCGGCTAGCTACATCTTGCACGGGGGCTCGATCAGCTTCAGTAAGTAGCGAGAAGGATCGATCGGGTTCAGTTAGCAGCGAAGGAATCGCTCGGGTTCAGCTAGCAGTGAAGGGATTGCTCGGGTTCAGTTAGCAGCGAAGGGATCGATCGGGTTCAGTACGTACGTACGTAGTGCGAGGGCGATCGATCACTCGGGTTCAGTAAGCGAACATACACCTCGCTCGGGTTCAGTTAGCGAGCGCCTCGCACACACACGCGCGTACGAGAGAAATGCGCAAACCACACTGCATCGCTCGGCCCCGACCGGCCACCCACCGTAACCGGGAACTCTCTGAAAATTTCCTCGCCCTCACATCTACCACGATTTTTTACGTCATGGACGGCCCAAAGAATGTCATGCGGGTGCGTCTCCGGCCCGCCCAGGACGAAAAGCCCATTTTCTGTCATAATTTTTTGTCATAGAAGTAGGAACCCACCACATCTATGATGATACGTGTTTTTGTCACAATTATTGTCATAGAAGTGTCACAACCATGACAGAAAAACTTTTCGTTCGGGCCATAATGTCACAGATGTGTCTTTTTTTTGTAGTGTAGGGTTAGCGCACACGGTTCTCATAGGCAATCAGATCTCGAGTGCTCTAAAAAACCACCGCACTATATGCGGTTGTCCGGCCACTCCATCCCGGAGCTCTCTCCAAGCATCGCCGTCCGTGCCACCGTGCTGCACACTAACTAGTAAGGAAGCGATGGCATCCCGGCGCGCCGAGTTCATCACCGCCCGCGACCGCACACTAACTACTAAGGAAGCGATGGCATCCCGCCGTGCCGAGTTCATTGCCGCCCACGACAGCACACCTAGGTTGGCGGACTTTGAAGCTGCCATGGCCGAATGGGCGGTGGAGCAAGAGGAGGCCAAAGCCGCACAGAAGGAGCGGAAAAGGCACAAAGCACTCAAGAAAAGAGAGTCCTGCCGCCGCAAGAAAGAAGCGGCCGCACGCGCTGCTGAGGAGAGCCGGGCGGAGATTCAAGCACGGTGGGCTGCCGCCGACAAGGCCAGTAAGGAGTACGACGGCGTATGGGTCTGGCCAGCATGCGAGAAGTAGTTAGTGTGTGTGTGTGTGTGTGTGTGTGTGTGTGTGTGTGTGTGTGTGTGTGTGTGTGTGTGTGTGTCGCTTGTACATTTGTTTAATTAATTATGAGCATCTACCAATACTACTTACCACTTTTTTAGAGCAAATTAGTGCCCGGTCAAAAAAAGTTGACTCAACCGAGTCATAGCGGTCCAACCCACAGCCACCCCGGAGCTCCTTCCTCTCTCATCTCTGCACAACCGGGTCAGAGACGAGCTCGCCGGAGCTGGTTTTTAGTCCCAACTCGCCGCGCGGGGCGGACGCAGACCGGCTTAAATAGCAGCGCTGGCGGGAGGCAGCAAGCATCACTTTTGTTGCATAGGTCGATCAATTCTCGCTATATGAGCGAGGCAGGTTGACACTTGATTGCATTTCATAAACTAATGATTGTTCATCGAGTGTCAACTTTGCCTCATTCATGTATGTTGATAGCCCTACTACAATGAAAGAGATTTTTAAATTTGCAGGCTGCGGCTCTAGATGCTGATGGATATTTTAATTTTTGGAAGACCACAAAACACACGGTTGCTATGGCATACCGTGTGCGTTAATGATCCATAAGTCAGTTAGAAAACATCGCACACGTACCATCACGATCGCCCGTGACTGATTTAATCAACCACACGTGTACAATTTTTTTAATACGGGATCCGCCAATTTTCTCTTTTCTCGCACACGAGTATATTATATGCTTCGTCTGTGTTGTGTGTTTCGCCCGCGTAAGTTTCGAGTTTCACAACGAAATTTTCGGTAGGCGCGGGATTCCAGAATTATCCCCCACCCCCATCCCCACCCATCACATTTCTGCAGTATCTCCCCACCCTCCCCCCCTCCCGGCAGCTCAAACCACCGCCGCTGCAACCACAACTTCAACCACATCTATGTTCTGCTAGAGCCTCGTCAATCCAATCGGGTAACCCACTGATCTCCATCACCGCCCCGGCCTGATTGCTTAGATGGCGCCTGCGAAACATACTCATGCCTCCAAATCCCCACCCCTACTCCAGAGCATCGCCGCGTAAGCGTAACCACATATCACGCGGGAGATCGAGGAGCTGATGGCGGTCGATGGCGCGGTGGCCGATGTGTGTGTCGACCCGGAGGAACACCTCGCCTCCGCCGCTGCCGACTTGGTGCGGGCTCTAGCCCAGATGAAGTGCCCCATCAACTACCCCTCGGGATTTACCAAGTATGAACTATCCAGTTCAATTTTACCAATACTAGTTGTAATGGCTATGTTTTGTACGGTTGATGTATTAAGCCTGTTGTAGTTAACACGCCTAACCATTCTTAGCCATTCTCTGCTCCAGCAGCACTTGCCTTGCAATGTTTAACACTGTCAATTTCAATTTCATCAGTACCAGTTTCAATGGCTATATTAGGTTGTCTGTACTTAACACATGCCATGTTTATTTCAGTAATGTACACTATCATGTTCAAGTATGAACTGCCCAATTAAATTTCACCAATACCAGCTAGAAACTTATAATGCCTGACTTAGGTTGTTGTTGAGCCTGTTGTAGCAAATAGTTCTATCCATTTTTAATCTATCCCTTTACTATCGTGCTACTCTTCGCAATGAAGATATCACTAGACATGCTGTCGTTTTATTACCATTTTCTATTTTTGGTGGATGTTAACCCTGTTGTAGTTAACATGCCTTTCCATGTACTTACATAGGGCCACAATGGGAAATGCTATTGTTTACCGTCGAGGTTAGTTCCATCCCAATGTCTTATAGTAATTGACATCATTTGTGCAATTGCAGTTTAGCTTGTAGCATTTACTTGCTTCTTGTAGGTACACATGTCAGCGGCACTGAATCATACTTCAACCCAGAGGAACACCTCGCCTCCGCCGCCTCCGACTTGGGTCGGGCTCTGGCCCAGATGAAGTGCCCCACCAACTACCCCTCAGGATTTACCAAGTAGGAACTATCCAGTTCAATTTTACCAATACCAGTTGCAATGTCTATGTTTTGTACGGTTGATGTATTAAGCATGTTGTAGTAAACACGCCTAACCATTCTTAGCTATTTTCCGTACCTTTTTCTAGACAACTGGGCCATTCTCTGCTGTAGCGGCACTTGCCTTGCGATGTTTAACTCTGTCAATTTCAATTTCATCAGTACCAGTTTCAATGGCTATATTAGGTTGTCTGTACTTAACACATGCCTTGTTTATTTCAGTAATGTACACTGTCATGTTCAAGTTTGAACTGTCCAGATCAATTTCACCAATACCAGTTAGAAACTTACAATGCCTGACTTAGGTTGCTGTTAAGCCTGTTGTAGCAAACAATTCTATCCATTTTTTAATCTGTCCCTTTACTACCGTGCTACTCTTCAGAATGGAGATATCACTAGAGATGTTGTCGTTTTATTACCATTTGCTATTTTTGGTGGATGTAGTTAACTTGCCTTTCCATGTACTTATGCAGGGCCACAATGAGCGATGTTGTTGTTTGCCGTCGAGGTTTGTTGCATCCCATGTCTTATAGTTTTTTACATCATTTGTGCAATTGAAGTTTAGCTTCTAACATTTAATGGTTGCTTGTAGGTACATATATCAGTGGTACTGATCCATGCTTCGACCCCTTTTGCGTATGGGGCAATGAGATATTCATGAACAAGTGTCAAGTGAGGAAACTAAGAAAGATTGTTAGGCGCAAGAGGCGGGTGATGGGAATTAAACTCCTTATTTAGACTTTATCCAAGACAGCAGTGAACTTTAGGATGGTAAGTAATCTGTTGCCTTTTCCCCCTGCCCACAACGAGTTGTTGGAAATATGCCCTAGAGGCAATAATATTGTCTTATTATATTTAAATTATTCATAATTAAGAGTTTATATTACATGCTATAACTGCTATGATCCTGGAATATGCGATTCAATGGAAAACTCATATGCACGTGTGAAATGATAAACGGTAAACAATAGGTTCCCGGTCACGCCTCTAAGACTGGCTCAAGTGTTGTTAGGTGATCACGTTTTCTGGATCTTAGGATATCGTTAAGTGTAATGATAGTCCTAAAACAACATTGAGGGTATGACGTTAGAAGAACGATCATATTGAATCGACCCAAAACTTGTCCGTTATACTTTGTGATTATATTGTCTGAAATCATTTGTTATAACATGGAGTGTTAGCATGTGTTTTAGTTCCTCACACCATGAGAGTGTCTCGGTCACTTCCTACCAGACGGTGGGCTTTGGGGTTGCTCAAACGTCATCTGTAACAAGGTGATCATAACGACAACTTTCAGGCTCACCGGAAAGTTTGACAAGTGACCAGATAGCTCGAGAGTGGGATTTGCTCCTCTGACAATGGAGAGATATTCTTAGCGCCCTCTCGGTGTGACGGTGTGGCACCCCGGCTCAGAGGACCGGTTTACCCTGTGTTCCCAACCCAGAGATCATGTCTTCTGGAAACACACAACAGCTTGGAACAGAACAGAACTGATCTTTATTGATATGATACAGGTACAAGCTTGGATATTACATAAGATAGTGAGGCCAGGAGCACTACTCGTGCTATGACAGTATCTACATTATTTATGAAACATCTCAAGGGCCTCATTACTAGTGGGAATTACTACGGCGTAGTGGAACATCGGGTGAGACACTCCATCCCATAGGGACACTGCTGGGACACGACCTAGTTAGCGTAGCACAAACCATCGGGATCTCCACCCTCGGCTTCTCCTGCATCTCGCATGATACGCCAGGTGAGTACTTGGAATGTACTCGCAAGCTCACAACAACCAAAACAGTGCAGCAAACAACAGCATGGCATTGATTGGGATAAATACTTAGGAAACAGGCATACTTTAAGATGCTCGACTTACTGTTACTGATTATCAACTTACTCTCCTCTGGGTTCACACCATGACTCCCAGAGCACTTATGACCCATCGGTCACTTCTGAGCACACTACTAGGGAAAACCCTAGCAGTAGCGCGGGGTTTTGTCATAGCAGTAGCGCGGGCGGGCGCGCTACTGCTACAGTGATACAGCTAACTCTTAGCAGTAGCGATGTTCCACCCGCGCTACTGCTAACAGAGTTTAGAAGTAGCGCATTTAGGTGAACCTCGCTACTGCTAAAAGCTGTAGCGCGCCTGTTTACCACGCGTTACTGCTAAGGCAGCGCTACTGGTACACACATACCCCGCGCTACTGTTACTATTGTCTGTAATTTTTTTTCTGCAACGTTTTTACTCTGTTTTTAATAGGTTTTATACAATAGCCTCTCATATCATACACACAATAGTCTCATCATATCATACACATGCAAATAGTCTCATCATCATCGAACACAAATGATGTCTCTCATCATCATCGATCGCGAAATAGCGATACAAGTTATGATATGTCTCGAATACATGCAACTACATCGTCATCCCATACACATGTTTCATCATCCATCTAAACGATGATATAGAAGAGAAGAGCTATCACTATGAGTAAGAGCGAAATTATGCAGTACATGAGGCGCCGATTGTGATTCCTCTCTCGCGCTAGCGTGAACCTCAAGTAACTAGCTTCTGCTTCTTGTCTGCTATCGAACCCTTTATGGCTGCCGCCCGAGAACCGTGACAGTTGGGCCTGACACTCGGGCCACTCATCGTACACTCCTGGAACCCTCCCTATGTACACGGCATAGCACTTCTTCGCCATCAAGGACCTATGAACCTGTTAGAGATGCATCTTCATCAAGCGAATTCAAAAAAGCCTATGGTTTGCCGGAATGCCATTTCATTCCCATCCCAGCAAATCCCGGGCACTCGATATGCCTACTTTGTAGCACAAGTCATGCCGAAATTCACGGGAAATTTCGGCATGACCTTTGCTAAAAAGTGGACATATCGAGCGCCTGAAATTCACCGGAACGGAAATGAATCAACATTCCGGCAAAACATAGGCCACTCGGATCATTTCTCTGCAAACAAGAAAAGCCAACATAGGCAACAATAGCATATCATCTCCATCATTTGGCACATCATATGGCAACAACAGCAGCCAACATCATTTGGCACTTCAATTATTCAAATATGTTCACCATCAACAGCCAACATCATGTATATCAAAGAAATTCATGCACTTTAATTATTCAAAGAAATTCACCATAAAGAAATTCACCATCAAAATTCACCATTAAATTCCTAGGTACTGTCCTAATATAAAACAGCTACTATCCTAATAAAAAAAACCTAGCTAAATTCCTATCTACTAGGATTAACTAAACAAAAAAATAGCTACTTCTCAAAAAACCCTAGCTAAATTCCTAGCTACTGTCCTAATATAAAACAGCTACTGTCCTAATAAAAAACCCTAGCTAAATTCCTATCTAATGTCCAACATAAAACTTCTATGAATTTTCTGAATTTTTGGTCCTACTAATTTTGCTAAATTAAATTAACTAAGCACCTAAAATTCAGTTCACTAAAACAGCTAACCCTAGAATTCAGTTAACTAAAACACCTAAACACCTAAAATACCTAACCCTAGAATTTAGTTAACAAAACACCTAAAATTCAGTTAACTAAAACACCAAACCCTAGAATTCAGTATACTAAAATGAGAGAGAGGAGGGGCGGGGACTTACAGCGGTTGTCGGGGGAGATGGCAGCGGGGAGGTGGAGGTCGGGGGAGACGGTGGCGAGGCGGCGACGAGGCTGGCGCACCGGAGGGGGCGACGTCGAGGAGGGCAGGGGCTCCGGCGGCGATGAGGCTGGGGCGCGGCGAGGGCAGGGGCTCCGGCGGCGCTCGAGGCTGGGGCGCGGCGAGGGCAGGAGCTCCGTCAGCGACGAGGGGAGAGACAGAGAATCAGTGCGAATTGGGGGAGGAATGAGGAGGAAGGGAGCCCGCGCGGTGCGGTTAACTCAAACATAGCAGTAGCGCGGGTCTGGACACGCGCTATAGCTAACTTAGCTGTAGCGCGTGATACCCAAATAGGCGCTACACCTAACTTAGCTATAGCGCGGGTCCACAAACGCGCTACTGCTATAGCTATCTTAGCAGTAGTGCCTCTTTGGTTAGACCGCGCTACAGCTAAGGTAGCTATAGCGCGGGTCCAGACACGCGCTACTGCTATTCCTTTGATTTTTCTTTTCATTTTCTCCTTTTGCTTTTTCTTTTCATTTTATTTTTCTTATTTCCTTTCTCCTTTTTCTTTTTCTTTTTCTTTTCATTTCCTTTTCTAATCCTTTCATTTTCTTCTTTCCTTTCTCATATTTCTATTTCTTTTCTTTTCCGAAAGACGACCGAGCCGGGAAGAAGGGGATCAGATACAATGTATATAACTCAGGCGACGATATATATTACACATCATTTGACCGATAACGATTAAGTGCGTACACAAGATAAATACATATATATAAATGATGGTTTCTCAGCGTTGACGTTTTCGTTTCTGAGTGAGCTTCTTTCCCTTCTTGTTCGCTGTCGAATAATTGAGCCCCTCGTTGTGACTTTTCCTTTTCCACAGAGTACGATCTTTCTTGGGTAATGTAGTATTGATTCTTCTTTTGACGTATGCTTCATCGTCATCGTCATCTTCCCTCATCGGGTTGCCGTACTAGTCATAGTCTTCCTCGTTGGCGACTCCATCCATTCCGATGATGTTCCTTTTGCCTCTCCTCACGACAACACGGCTGGAATTGCTCGGGTCGGTTATGAAGAAGCATTGTGTCACGTGCTTAGCGTGTACCCATGGCTCATTTTTTGCGATGGCGTTCACGGTAGCGCTCTTGGCGTCGGGTATAGACATGGTAGTGAAATACCGGTTTTCTCTTTCGACGTTGTTAGCCCATCTGACAAGGAACATCGTCGCATCGTGCAGTCCAGAGTAGTCAAGCTCCCAGATCTCTTCGACCCTTCCGTAGAATCTTTTAGTTGTGGCGTTGTCGCCGGTCATGCATTCCATCGTCACCCCTGAGTTCTGAAAATCACTGTTTATATCTTTGGCCTCTGTGTAGAACGTGTATCCGTTGATATCGTATGCCTGATAGGTCGCGAGGTTGGCCGCGGGGCCATGTGCTAAGGCATATATGAGCAATCCATCCGTAGAGCCCTCTTCCGGGGGATTAGCAAGAACATGCTCTTTGAACCATGGCAGGAAAGTGGAGTTGTGCTCTCTAATAACTTCGGCGTTCGTCTTGCATAGCCCCCGGTCACGGTACTTCTTTGCGATGGTTTCTTTGTGCAGTGTCGCGAAAGGATCTACCACGTCTAGGTGTTGTAGCCTCCCAAGGTGTGACCTTCTCCTCCGAGCCTCCCAAGGTGCTTGTTAACGGGCAAACCAACAACAGGGTCTCCGCCATATAGATAATTCTCACAGAAAGAGGTGCACTCTTGGGTCAGATAGCCCTAGATGATACTTCCATCCGGACGGGACATGTTATGAACGAATCCTTTGATGACCCCATTCATCCTCTCGAACGACATCATGTTGTGCAGGAATGTCGGCCCGAGGTCTATGATGTCGTCCACAATGTGGACACACAGATGCACCATGACGTCAAAGAACGCGGGCGGGAAGTACATCTCAAGCTCATTTAGTATCACAATGATCTCTTCCTGTAGCCTTCGGAGCTGCTTCACACTGATCGACTTTCGAGAGATAACGTCGAAAAAGTTGCAGAGACTAATAAGCGTGTCACGGACGTGCTTGTCCATTATCCCTCTAAGGGCAACAGGAAGTATCTGCGTCATCATCACATGACAGTCGTGAGACTTCATCCCGCTGAACCTTTTCTAGATCTAGTTGGGGACGTTGAAAGGTCACTTCATTAAATGGGTAGATCTACATAGCTAGTTGGGGAAGGAGATGGCTCTAACTAATGGAGGGGGTGGAAAAGTGAGGAAAAGAGAAAGGGGTTGCATTAATGGAGGTGTGATGTAGTTAGGGGCATTAAAGAGAGAGAAAGAGAGGTAGGAGAAGAAAGAGAGTAATGGGGGGAGAAGCAAGGTGAGGAAGAAGCAAAGTGAGGGAGAGAGGACGGGGGAGGGCAAAGTGAAGGGAGAGAGGAAGGGGGAGGGGGACAGGGCTGAAAAGGTGGTTGCTGCGCCTTAGCAGCAGTGCGGGCCATAAAACGGCGCTACTGCTAAAACGTTAGCAGTAGCGCGGTCCTGAAGGCCGCGCTGCTGATAAGCGGGGCCCACCATGTGGCACAGTACAACTTTAGTTGCAGCGGTGGGTCTGCAACACGCGCTACTGCTAAAGTTGTAGCAGTAGCGCGCTTCAGGCGGTCCGCGCTGATACTATACATAGCCTGGTGGCTAAGGGTGGGCTCACATAGCAGTAGCGCCTTTCCTCCGAGCCACGCTACTGATAAGTGGATAGCAGTAGCGCCTGTGCAGTGATCGCGCTACTGTAAATTAGCAGTAGCGCGTTCCACAAAGACGCGCTACTGATAATCCTCCACCTATAAGGTTTTCCCTAGTAGTGGCATAAGACAAGTTCTTCCATCATTATTATTGTTGACAATACAGTGTGACCTAGTGCGAACTGTGTTCATTACCGTGGACGCGGCTATTCGAATAGATTCTTACACTCTGCAGAGGTTGCGCACTTTACCCATAACATGGACATTCGTCCAACGAAACTTGCCTAACCTGTGACCCTTCTATCGTACCACCGACAATCATTCCCCGTCCGGGTCATGCCCTGGGTGGCCCCTGTGTCACTCCTGACACCTGCCACCGTCGTGGCCAAACTAAACTGTCCCAAACGGGGACGCCGGTAAATAACTTAACTTGGGCTCACAAGGTTATCGTCGTCTACCTGATCAGGGTAGCACGCACGCATAACCTTTCCTCTTTGGTGGTACCGGTAAAAGAGCACGAGGTTAGACCAAGTCAAGGCCGTCCCATTCCGGCAGATGTAGCTGCACGGTTAAGTCCGGGTCGATGGCACTTGATCAACCATCAAATTTATATTCATCATGTGAAGTTGCTTCTCATATTGGTTATGTTGAATAAATGAGCTAACATGGCAGGGTTCATGCAAGATACCAAGAAATATGAATTATGGCATTTTTATATTGGATTAAATGCAAAAGTGTTTAACCTAAAGCCAATACTATTGTAATGCCATATGCAATGGATGATGTGGCTTGCCTTGCTCAAGTGGGGTGTCAACAAACTCCTAGTCTTCAATACCAAAGCAATTTCCCTCTGAAAATAGTTTTAAATGGCAAAAGAAAATGTCACATAAAGCATTTTTGGTTGCCAAAAATTTTGTACATATTGGAAAAATACCAACTTTTGCCAGAAAATAGAGGAGCTCAAGACAAAACTACTGCAAAAAGAATCAATTGATTTGGACTTGTGGTTTAAAAACTAGAGCTGATCAAAGTTTCTGGTCAAACTGGACTAAATATTAAATTAAATTGAAATACTGGAATTTCCAGAGAAGGCCACGTCGATGGCGCATTCTCGGAATGCGCCTTCACTTAAAAACGGTTCGGGCGCGGCTGGGCCTATGACAGGTGGGGCCCCTTGTCATATTTAAACGATGGAGAGAGAGAACAGAGGCGAGGCGGCTCACCGACAGCGGTTCTCCGGTGTAGGGACGGCGGTGAGGTCGGGAGACGGCGGGGATGGATGAGGCGCACGGAGACGGTCCCGTAGGTACCCGCAGCTCGACCGCAGATGGCCGGACGGCATCGCCCCCTTCCTCTCCGGCGGCGGCTAGTTTCGGTGGTCGTCGGAAGCAGCGATTCCGGCAGCACATCGGCCAGGGAAGGGGTCAGGAGGGCCAGGGGTGTGCACTTAGCTCGAACGTGAGGACAAACGGGGCTGGGATGCAGTGGAGCTAGCGGGCGGCGGAGCACGATATAGCGGCAGAGGTTCGGCCGGAGTTAAGGGAGACGAGCTCCCGGCTCCCGATGGAGCACTCTGGAGGCAATTGGGAGGGGGGGAGGTGAAGTGGTGAGGAGCTGGGGCTCCGGGCTGCGGCTTTTATAGCCCAACGGCGATGCCGTGGCCGGGAGCCGCCGTGAAGATGCGGACGAACTCGGGGGGGGGGGTGAGCTGGGCGTTGAGCTGGCCTGGGGAGCGTGTATGGAGGTGAAGGAAGCTCGCAGGGAAGACGGGACAGGTCCGGAGCCATTAAGGGCGTGCGGACAACGGCGGCGACCGCGGCGCACTATTCGGCCCGTGGGTGAACTTGGCCGCGAGCGGCGGCGAGCTTCGCCGGAGGAGGTGGAGGGTTTTGGAGGGGGTACGTGGGTGGCCGCGACGATGTCGACACGACCAGACAAGGTACGGCGACGCGGGGTGACCGGAGTGGTCGTGTCCGAGGTGTTCGACGCGCAGAGCGCGACTTTGGCCCTGCTAGCCTCGTGATCACCACAGATGCTGGCACCTGGAGGCCACGCAAGCCTGTCAAACCTTGTCTAGAGTGTCGTCCTGAGCTCAAATAGTAGGTCTATGGCAAGGGTAGGGCTAGGGGTGGCTCTGGCTGCTTGAGTTCATCCAGAACAGGTTCTGGATAGGAACTTGGGAGAGTTCCAGAGAGAGGATGAGTTGTGAACTGAGCCAAAGGGTTTGTCCAAGGTATTCTAGGTTGGAAGGACTACCTTGTGGCAAGATTTGAGAAATTTTCAACAAGTTTTGAACTTGGTTCATGTACAAACCATATTCTGGCCCAAAAACTTGTTGAAGATGTTGCACACACATAGATGGGTTCCTTGAAGTGAAATTGGGTATTTGAGAGTTATTTGGTGGTGACAAGATGCTATAAAAATTTCAGAACCAATGGACACTTCTAGCTGGTACTTCCTTCACAGAGGTTTGAAATGTCCAGAGGCTGAAAATAATATCTTTGCTGAAAAATTGAACTGGGCTAAGGGATATTTTTTGGATATTGTGGAAAGATATGACTCCTAGTATCTCAGGGATTAATTTAGGAATTTTCTGATCCATGGAAATATAGGTTGCTTCACAAAGGGCCAATTCTGTCCAGAAAGTAAAAGGAATTTTCTGGGCAAAATTTTGCACTGAACAATGAAATTTTTTTGAGCATTGTGGGAGTAGATGATGTCAAGAAGATGTGGTATTAATGTGGGAATTTTCTGATCAGCAGAGCTATAGGTTGCTTCACAACCCATGGTGAAAATAGGCATTTTCCCAAGGAGGAAATGAATTATTTTAGAAGGATAAAATTTAGGGTTTGGTCCATAGGGTGTGAGACAAAATATTGGCAAGGTGTTGAGGGTGTTGGATAATTTAGGAAGAAATTCAAGAAACCCTCAAGTCCAAAGTCAATGAACTATTTTGAAATTCACCCAAAAAGCAAATGAAACCAGAAAAATATTTGCAAAGAAAAAGTTGCCAAAACCAGGGTGTCACAAACCTACCCCCTTAGGATGAATCTCGTCCGCGAGATTCGGTTGCTCAAGGAACAAATACGGATAGGCTGATCTCAGAAAATCCTCTCTTTCCCAGGTAGCTTCTTCTTCGGTATGGTGTTCCCACAGTACCTTGTAAATCCTGATCACCTTACTCCTAGTGGTTCTTTCCATCTCATCCAAGATTCTGACAGGCTTTTCCTCATAGGTCAGATCCCTGGTTAACTCTAGTTCACTCATGTCTGCCTGTTTGATCGGAGGTGCTATGCACTTTCTTAGCTATGATATGTGAAAGACATCATGAACGTCGAACAATTCTGGCTGTAGCTCTAGTTGGTAGGCTACCCTGCCTCTTCTAGCAATCACTGGAAAGGGACCGATATATCTGGGTGCAAGTTTTCCTCGGATATGAAACCTTTTGATCCCTTTCATGGGAGTTACTCGGAGATAAGCATATTCTCCGGGCTCAAAAGTTACTTCCCGGTGTTTAGGGTCATAGTAGCTCTTTTGACGGGACTTGGCTGCTCGAAGACGCTCTTGAATTTCCTTAACTAGCTTCTCAGCCTTGAGCATCAAATCCGAGCCAAAGATATGGCTGTCTCCTGTCTGTGACCAGTTTAAGGGGGTGCGGCATTTACGCCCATACAGTGCTTCAAACGGTGTCATTTTGAGACTTGCTTGATAACTGTCTTTTCTAGTTATAGCTTCTATAGTGAGTGGCCCTTCCACTTTGATCTAGTTGTAGTTTGTATTGTACTAAATTGAACACATATCAAAGAAAGGCGATCAATCAATAAGTAGTGTTGTAGGAGAATTCCACATAGGGTAGACTATCCTCCCACTTGGATCCATAGGTGAGGGCGCAAGACCGAAGCATATCTTCCAATATTTGGTTCACCCGTTCGGTCTGCCCGTCCGTCTGTGGGTGATATGTCGTGCTATGCTTCAACACGGTTCCCAAAGCTTGGTGCAAACGTAGCCAGAATGCTGAAGTAAACAAGGACCCTCTATCTGACGTGATGGACTTGGATACTCCATGTAGGCTGACAATCCGGGACATGTAGAGCTGTGCAAGTTGGTCAGCCCTGAAGGTGGTCTTTACTGGAATAAAGTGAGCCACTTTGGTGAGTATATCCATGATAACCCAGATGGCATCGTGTCCTCTCGTTGACTTGGGTAGCCCAACAATGAAGTCCATGCGTATGTCATCCCATTTCCACTGGGGAACTTGTAAGGGTTGTAACAGTCCAGCTGGTTTCTGGTGCTCAGCCTTAACCCTATTGCATATATCGCAACATGCAACATAGTAGGCGATGTCTTTTCGCATTCCTAGCCACCAAAAGGTTTCCTTTAGGTCCTGGTACATTTTTGTTCCTCCCGGGTGAATGGAATATGCGGATTCATGTGCCTCTCGTAATATTTGCTGTCTTAGGTTTTCTTGGTCAGGTACGCATATTCGGTTATCAAACCATAATGTTCCTTGATCGTCAGTACGGAAGGACTTGGCCTTTCCTTGTTGTATGTTCTCCTTGATCCCTTGTATGCTCCTGTCTGCTTTCTGAGCTTCTTTAATTTCCTCCATAAGTGTTGGAGTGATTTCCAATGTATCCGGGTTAATCGGGCCACACAGTACCAAGTTAAGCTTGGCAAACTATTCTTGTAATCTCGGATGGATGCCTTCAGTTATTGCATTCACTGTGCCTGGTTTCCTACTGAGGGCATCTGCGACCACATTGGCTTTTCCCGGATGGTAATTGATCCCAAGGTCATAGTCCTTGACTAGTTCAAGCCATCTTCTTTGTCTGAGGTTAAGATCGGGTTGTGTGAAAATATACTTGAGACTCTTGTGGTCCGTGTATATTTCACATCGCTGTCCAATAAGATAGTGCCTCCAATTTTTTAAGGCGTGAACCACGGCTGCTAATTCCAGGTCATTGGTGGGGTAGTTCTCCTCATGGGGTCGTAGCTGTCTGGATGCATACGCTACAACCTTTCCTTCCTGAATCAACACGCAGCCAATCCCACGCCTGGAAGCATCACAGTATATGTCAAAGCTCTTGTGAATATCCAGAAGAATTAGGACAGGGGCTGTGGTTAGCCTCGTCTTTAGCTCCATAAAGCTGCTATCACATTTCTCCGTCCAAACAAATTAGTGATTCTTCTTCAACAATTCTGTCAGCGACTTGGCTATCTTAGAGAAACCTTCAATGAAACGACGGTAGTAGCCAGCCAATCCCAGGAAACTGCGAACTTCTGTTACCGTAGCTGGTGTCTTCCAGTTTAATACAGCAGTCACTTTCCTGGGGTCGACAGCCACACCTTGTTCTGACAGAATATGCCCCAGAAATCCCACCTCTCTTAGCCAAAATTCACACTTGCTGAACTTGGCATACAAGCGGTGGGTCCTTAATCTCTCCAGGACAGCACAAAGGTGTTGTTTGTGCTCTTCTTCATTTTTGGAGTATATGAGGATATCATCGATGAACACTACTACAAACTTGTCCAGAAAGTCCATGAAGACTTTGTTCATCATGCTCATGAAGTAAGCCGAAGCATTAGTCAGCCCAAACGACATGACTGTAAATTCGTACAGACCATATCGAGTGGTGAAGGTTGTCTTGGGGATATCCTCTTTTCTGATTTTTAGTTGGTGATACCCCGTTCGGAGGTCAATCTTAGAAAATACCCGGGCCCCATTCAACTGGTCGAACAAATCATCAATGCGGGGAAGCAGGTACTTATTTTTAATAGTGACCTCATTCAGCGGGCGATAGTCTCCGCACATTCGTAGACTGCCATCCTTCTTCTTAACAAACAGCACGGGTGATCCCCACGGCGAGATGCTTGGGCGAATATACCCTTTCTGTAGCAGCTCATCTAGCTGCTTCTTCAATTCCACCAGCTCTGTGGATGGCATGCGGTAGTACTTCTTGTATATTGGAGCGGTTCCGGGAATAACATCAATAGCAAACTCCAGTTCCCGGTCAGGTGGCTTTCCTGGTAGTTCCTCAGGGAACACGTCCGGAAATTCACTGACTACCAGAATCAAATTCATATCTGTAACAGTGGTCTTGAATGCCATTCCTTTCTTTGACAGCATTCTGCTAGCGGTGAACTGAACTGTTTGGTCTGTCGGGTTAACCAATGTCACTGTCCTGGTGGCGCAGTTGATGCAGACCTAGTGCGGTGTCAACCAATCCATCCCCAGTATTATGTCCAGTCCAGGGGATTCGATGGCGATAAGGGTGGCTGGAAACTTAACTCCATGTATTAGGATTTCCAGGTCCTTATATATGACATTGGTTCTAAGCATGGAGCCAGGGGATTGTACCACCATGATTTTGTCCAAAAGAGAAGGAGAAAATTTGTGTATGGTGGCAAAACTCCGCGAAATAAACGAATGGGAAGCCCCGGAATCAAATAAGATTACTGCAGGTATGTTGTTAATAGAGAACATACCGAGGACTACGTCTGGTGCTTCGCAGGCTTCCTCAGTGGAGATATGATGGACTTGGCAGCGACGGAAGTCCTGATTGGAGCGGTGTCCAATATTGTTGACTTGTGGCTTGAAGTCAGATGGTGTCTTCCCGGCCCTTGTGGGACATTGCTTGGAATAATGCCCGCCTTGACCACAAGTGAAGCAAGTGTTGTTGCGTCGGCAGTCTTCCAGCACTGGCTGCTTGCCATAGGTCTTGTCCTGGTTACCTAGCTTGTTGTTAGTGTTGCCACTATTCCAGGTAGTCCTGTACTCAGGCTGAACCGGTTGCCAGATACGTGGCTTCTGCGCAAACTGCTCGTGTTTATCCTTCTTAGGTTCAAACTTACGCTTGCGGTCATCATATCCTGACTTATGCTCCCATTCAGCTATGAAAGCTTTGTTTACCAGAGTCTGAAAGTCGGGAAAATCCAGCATACAGAGCTGGCAATGGAGGGTATGGTTGAGTCCTCCTAGGAATCAATCTATCTTCCTTTCCTCCGTGGACACATCGTGGGTGGAGTACCGTTCCAGATTATTGAATTTGTTCAAGTACTCACCAACTGACATGTTTCCTTGAGTAAGAGCAAGAAATTCTCTCTGCTTCACCTTCATTATGCCAATGGGAATATGATACCTTCTGAACACCTCCTTAAATTTCTCCCAGGTAATGTTTTTTCAGAAGGCCATACAGTTTTTGCATTATCCCACCATATGGCTGTCGACCCTTCCAAGTAGTGAGTAACAAAAGGAACCTTGTCTGACTCATCACAACGAGCTATTTCCAACTTCTTCTCCATGGTCCTCAGCTAATCATCGGCTTCAATTGGATCAACAGCTTGACTAAAATTGGGTGGCTTGGTACACTGAAAATCAGACAGCTTGGAGTACGTCCCATTGTTATGATTATGTCCTACCATGGTTTGCATACTCCTCAGAAACTTCATGAGATCGTAATTTCTTTTCTCCTCAAACATCCTCATAATTTGATCAGTGGTTGGGGGTTGTGGTGGTGGAGGTGGCAAATCTTCTGGTGGTTGTCCTGCTTGTCTGGCGGATCGACGGACCGGAGTTCCATCGCCGCCTTGGTTACTACACCTCTTCATCCTATATCCGTTCCCATTGCAAAATACCGAATCGATGAGCAACATCCATAAGGGAAACACAACAATGTGACACCAAGAAAACAAAATCAAAGAAAGATGAAATGAGCAACATAATTATACAAGGCAACCCAACATCATACATGGCAAGCTAGTAGAGGGTATCATGGCTGGTACTGCTCATACGGCAGTTGACATATGCAAAGATGCGATGATGCACACACATGCTAAAACTCAAACATCCACTCTAGTGACACGGATGGCACGGACACTGGCAGACTGAAGACTCCTCATCATCTGATTCCGCCTCGGAATCGGAGCTGATGATATGGACCACGTCCTCCGGAACAAAGGAAACACGGCGACGCTGACGGGAAGGTTCTCCCACTGAGGGAGACGAAGCATGACGCCTCAGCATCGGAGCAGCTGGAGTGGCTAGCAGCGAAGCCCACTCAGCTGGGGACTCACGTCGGATACCAGACGAAGTGCCTGGCGGTCTGAACGAGACTCAGTTACGAACGAAGGTGGAATAGGCGGTGTATGCATGGGTGAAAACATAGGGGAAGGAGGAGACTGTGCTGAAGTAGCATCTGCAAGTGCCTCTCGGGCACGAGACAGCTCCTCGGCCAGGGAGGTGATCATACGGTAACTGGTGTTCAAATAACGGGATAAAACACCAGTCGCTCGATCACTCGCCGGATCAACAAGCGCAAAAAGGACTCGCCCTGTCGTAGGCGACAGGGTGGGGTAGTGAAAGAAACCTGGATGTGTCTGCATCTCGACCTCATGGAAGCGCAAGATAGTGAGAGCCTCCATAGCAGCAAACTGAATCGCCAGATCGGGGGTAGAAGCAGTTTCGCCCTTGGAAGAGCGAGAATAGCTGCCGATCTCCGAACTCGTAAAGGAAGGCCTCGGCGTGATACTCATACACTGAACCCGCAAGCTGCTATCGGAACACCTGATATACTGGGTCTTCTCCATTAGGGTAGAGTCGAAGGCAGACGCTGCGAAGCAGTACTGGAAAAGTGAACGGTGCCGGCTCATGGTTGTAGTGGTACGGGACTGGTGCCATCTACACTCATAAGACCAGCGGTTAGCCCATCAATAAAACTAGATGCATGCCATGCAACAAACAAGTGCAGCAAGCAAAGCACACACCAAATCTCTAAACTAAACGGGACTCTAGCACGAGGTTAACTAGGGTGTCCTACAGTCAGCACGACTCTGATACCAAGCGTTGTGGCACCCCGACTCAGAGGACCGGTTTACCCTGTGTTCCCAACCCAGAGATCATGTCTTCTGGAAACACACAACAGCTTGGAATAGAATAGAACTGATCTTTATTGATATGATACAGGTACAAGCTTGGATATTACATAAGATAGTGAGGCCAGGAGCACTACTCATGCTATGACAGTATCTACATTATTTATGAAACATCTCAAGGGCCTCATTACTAGTGGGAATTACTACGGCGTAGCGGAACATCGGGTGAGACACTCCATCCCATAGGGACACTGTTGGGACACGACCTAGTTAGCGTAGCACGAACCATCGGGATCTCCACCCTCGGCTTCTCCTGCATCTGGCATGATACGCCAGGTGAGTACTTGGAATGTACTCGCAAGCTCACAACAACCAAAATAGTGCAACAAACAACAGCATGGCATTGATTGGGATAAATACTTAGGAAACAGACATACTTTAAGATGTTTGACTTACTGTTACTGATTATCAACTTACTCTCCCCCGGGTTCACACCATGACTCCCGGAGCACTCGTGACCCATCGGTCACTTCTGAGCATAAGACAAGTTCTTTCATCATTATTACTGTTGACAATACAGTGTGACCTAGTGGAGACTGTGTCCATTACCGTGGACGCGGCTATTCGAAAAGATTCTTACACTCTGCAGAGGTTGCCCACTTTACCCACACCATGGACATTCGTCCAATGAAACTTGCCTAACCTGTGACCCTACTATCGTACCACCGACAATCATTCCCCGTCCGGGTCATGCCCTGGGTGGCCCCTGTGTCACTCCTGACACCTGCCACCGTCGTGGCCAAACTAAACTGTCCCAAACGGGGACACCGGCAAATAAGTTAACTTGGGCTCACAAGGTTATCGTCGTCTACCTGATCAGGGTAGCACGCACGCATAACCTTCCCTCTTTGGTGGTACCGGTAAAAGAGCACGAGGTTAGACCAAGTCAAGGTCGTCCCATTCCGGCAGATGTGGCTGCACGGTTAAGTCCGGGTCGATGGCACTTGATCAACCATCAAATTTATATTCATCATGTGAAGTTGCTTGTCATATTGGTTATGTTGAATAAATGAACTAACATGGCAGGGTTCATGCAAGATACCAAGCAATATGAATTATGGCATTTTTATATTGGATTAAATGCAAAAGAGTTTAACCTAAAGCCAATACAATTGTAATGCCTTATGCAATGGATGATGTGGCTTGCCTTGCTCAAGTGGGGGTGTCAACAAACTCCTGGTCTTCAATACCAAAGCAATTTCCATCTGAAAATATTTTTAAATGGCAAAAGAAAATGTCACATAAAGCATTTTTGGTTGCCAAATTTTTTGTACATATTGGAAAAATACCAACTTTTGCCAGAAAATAGAGGAGCTCAAGACAAAACTACTGCAAAAAGAATCAATTGATTTGGACTTGTGGTTTAAAAACTAGAGCCGATCAAAGTTTCTGGTTAAATTGGACTATATATTAAATTAAATTGAAATACTGGAATTTCTAGAGAAGGCCACGTCGATGGCGCATTCTCGGAATGCGCCTTCACTTAAAAACGGTTCGGGCGCGGCTGGGCCTATGACAAGTAGGGCCCCTTGTCATATTTAAACGAGGGAGAGAGAGAACAGAGGCGAGGCGGCTCACCGACGGCTGTTCTTCGGCGTAGGGACCGCGGTGAGGTCGGGAGACGGCGGGGATGAATCAGGCGCACGGAGACGGTCCCGTAGGTACCCGCAGCTCGACCGGCAGATGGCCGGACGGCGTCGCGCCATTCCTCTCCAGCGGCGGCTAGTTTCGGTGGTCGTCGGAAGCAGCGATTCCGGCAGCACCTCGGCCAGGGAAGGGGTCAGGAGGGCCAGGGGAGTGCACTGAGCTCGAACGTGAGGTCGGACGGGGATGGGATGCAGTGGAGCTAGCGGGCGGCGGAGAAGGATCGAGTGGCAGAGGTTCGGCCGGAGTTAAGGGAGACAAGCTCCCGGCTCCCGACGGAGCGCTCTGGAGGCGATTGGGAGGGGGAGAGGTGGAGTGGTGAGGAGCTGGGGCTCCGGGCTGCGGCTTTTATAGCCCAACGGTGATGCCGTGGCCGGGAGCTGCCGTGAAGATGCGGACGAACTCGGGGGGGGGGGGGTGAGCTGGGCGTTGAGCTGGCCTGGGGAATGTGTATGGAGGTGACGGAAGCTCGCAGGGAAGACGGGACAGGTCCGGAGCCATTAAGGGCGTGCGGACAACAGCGGCGACCGCGGCGTACTATTCGGCCCGTGGGTGAACTTGGCCGCGAGCGGCGGCGAGCTTCGCCGGAGGAGGTGGAGGGTTTTGGAGGGGGTACGTGGGTGGCCGCGACGATGTCGACACGACCAGACAAGGTACGGCGACGCGGGGTGACCGGAGTGGTCGTGTCCGAGGTGTTCGACGCGCAGAGCGCGACTTTGGCCCTGCTAGCCTCGTGATCACCACAGATGCTGGCACCTGGAGGCCACGCAAGCCTGTCAAACCTTGTCTAGAGTGTCGTCCTGAGCTCAAATAGTAGGTCTATGGCAAGGGTAGGGCTAGGGGTGGCTCTGGCTGCTTGAGTTCATCCAGAACAGGTTCTGGATAGGAACTTGGGAGGGTTCCAGAGAGAGGATGAGTTGTGAACCGAGCCAAAGGGTTTGTCCAGGGTATTCTAGGTTGGAAGGACTACCTTGTGGCAAGATTTGAGAAATTTTCAACAAGTTTTGAACTTGGTTCATGTACAAACCATATTCTGGCCCAAAAACTTGTTGAAGATGTTGCACACACATAGATGGGTTCCTTGAAGTGAAATTGGGTATTTGAGAGTTATTTGGTGGTGACAAGATGCTATAAAAATTTCAGAACCAATGGACACTTCTAGCTGGTACTTCCTTCACAGAGGTTTGAAATGTCCAGAGGCTGAAAATAATATCTTTGCTGAAAAATTGAACTGGGCTAAGGGATATTTTTTGGATATTGTGGAAAGATATGACTCCTAGTATCTCAGGGATTAATTTAGGAATTTTCTGAGCCATGGAAATATAGGTTGCTTCACAAAGGGCCAATTCTGTCCAGAAAGTAAAAGGAATTTTCTGGGCAAAATTTTGTACTGAACAATGAAATATTTTTGAGTATTGTGGGAGTAGATGATGTCAAGAAGATGTGCTATTAATGTGGGAATTTTCTAATCTGCAGAGCTATAGGTTGCTTCACAACCCATAGTGAAAATAAGCATTTTCCCAAGGAGGAAATGAATTATTTTAGAAGGATAAAATTTAGGGTTTGGTCCAAAGGGTGTGAGACAAAATATTGGCAAGGTGTTGAGGGTGTTGGATCATTTAGGAAGAAATTCAAGAAACCCTCAAGTCCAAAGTCAATGAACTATATTGAAATTCACCCAAAAAGCAAATGAAACTAGAAAAATATTTGCAAAGAAAAAGTTGCCAAAACTAGGGTGTCACAGACAGATCCATCATCGTCTGGCCAGACACAGGTGACTAAGTCACGGGGATGCCAGAACACGTTAACGAGAAGTAAGAACAAAACCGGTAACAGGAGCAATGGTATAGTGAGCATGGTGATGACTCAGGAGGATACTGATGCACACCGGGTTTTGGGAAGTATCGCGAAGCAAAGGGAACATCACATGATAACCAAAGGTTCACTCGAATATCATTCGTGTAATCATAGGGACCGATATGGATGTCCACGGTTCCGCTATCGGTCATTGAACAAAGGGGTTTCGTTCATGTCTATGATTTACCGAACCTACGGGGTCACAAGCTTAAGGTAATCATGATATGCTGAGTGTTAGTAGGACGGGAGTGATGAGAATATATTTGTGGAATAGTTTCATTAATATTCGGAATAGTTCCGAGAGGATCCGAAAGCGTTTCGGGGTATATCGGGTAATGCCGGGTATTACCAATAATTAATATATAGGTGGAAATGTTTCCGGGGATGTTAAGTTATATATAAAATGGTCTGAAAGTACTTACAACAATTTTATATTTAATTTAATATCAACGGGCCTAAAAAGGCCAAGAGGTGGAAAGCAACTTGGGCCACAAGGGCCCAAGTGGGGAGAGGCGCCCCTTCCCTAAGGAAGAAGGCCGAATAGGAGTGGGGGAGGAGTCCAACTCCTCCTCCCCTTGGCTGGACGCCACAAGGAGGGTTTCCCTCCTTGGTGGCATCCCTCCCTCTCCCCTCTAACCTATATATAGTGGAGGTTTGATGCCCAATTAAACACACAAGTTTTGGAGCCACCTCTAGTTCATCTAGTGCTAGTCCTAGTTGGTCCGAGTTGACTAAATAGAGCAATCCCTAGCCTCATCTAATCCTCATAATTAGAATCCCCATGTGGTTCTAAACTCCTCCCTCTAATTCTCTGGCGACGATTAGCTCTGGACGGCGAGGTGCTGCCAGATCGTGAAGACCATACGCTTGCAACCAAGTAGAGAGGCCATGCTTTCGGTCTTCCGCTCGAGGGATCATTCAAGGGCGGTTCGTGGGATCGTCATTGACATTTGAGGGACTCCAAGTACAATCTACACCGACTCGTCTACTTCCGCTGCACTCCCGGAGTCGGTAACGATCGTTGATCCAAACCCTATATGCATCTTCATATTGTTCCTGGGTGATCGTAGGGCGAATTTTTTTGTTTTCTACTATGTTTCGCAATAGTGGCATCATGAGCGGTTTTATGAGTAGATGCAGGTTTCGATCTAGATCACATGTGATTGTCAGGGTGATGTTCTTGCTATGCTTCCCTCGAGTGTTGCTTCGGTTCAGTTCATTGACGGCATGGTGTCCCTTTTCACAAGGTTCTGACAATCGCTCGGCTCTAGCTATCGACGATCTGCTAACAGTTCCTTGGGCTTCACCATAGTCAAGAATAGTGAACCGTCGCGTACGCAAGAGGGCGATGAAGATGGATTATCTTCTCGGGGGTCACACGTATTAGACGAAGTTTAGTGTGGGGGGACGAGATTTTTAATTAAGTCTCTTCTTTCACACACCCCGAAAGTTAATCTAGCAACAAGGATTATCACTTTATGGTGTGCACATAGGTAGCTAGGATTATCTAGAAACCCTAGAAGCCACGTAATGAAAATTTGCCAAACCGATTAGAGGACGTCTAACTTGGTTTTGCAGGGTTTGCATATGATGTGGTATAGCCTTCGTCATGATAATGAGTTTATGTATGAGATGGTTATATGTTGTAATGTTAAGTGTCCTGCGCGTCACGACATGATGGCTGGAGCCACGAGATTGCCACCTTAATGTAAATATCATAGAGATAGGTTACAGGTGAAGGTGGCAAGACGTACACGGAGGATCCCGACGAGGAGAAGTTGTACGAGGCGCGGGACGAGGAGCTATAATTTCGTGCCACGGCGGAATTTCAGATTTTGGTGCCACGGCAACGTTTTCTGAAACGGTCGCCACGGCATTTTCTGAAATTGCCGCCACGGCAACGTTTTTTGAAATGGTTGCCACGGCAACGAAATATTGGCCGTCACGTCGCTTCAACTGGAGATTGAAGACGATCATGGAGGACTCCCGGCGCCCAGGGCTATATCATATCATGCTATTATGAATTGCCTGAGATGTTTATCCCTTTGTTGTTTGCACCCTTTGATTGTGCAGTAGTGAATTATTAGGGTGATCTCTCACAGTAAATATCAAGTTAAAAGGTGCTCTTCCCAGTGTTGCAACCGTCTATAACACATAGCTGCCGGAGTGCATCATGTCCACATGAGTACAAACGGGACGTGAGGTGCAAGACGGGGATGGTCAAACCATGCATGTAGATAGCACTCGGTTGTCTTGAAGTTCTAGCATAATAGTTCTAAGCTCGGAGCACGAAGCATCAAAAGATGAACAAGAGTCATATGGTGATATGATCGGCAAAAGCCTGCCCACCTGTCAAAATTCTCGTCATCAGTGATGTCCACATCAATGGCGGAGAACTAGATTTGGATCTTGAATCACTCACTATCAATTATGAGAGATATTTATTTGAGTGGGAGCGCAATTATGTATTAATTAAGTTTAATAACTAATGCAAATTAATTATGAACAATGTCTATGTGTAGTTTGCATTATAGTTGTAGAATTATGGCTCACGGTTCCACCTTTGTTGTCGAAATTGATTGACTGTTATTTATCTGGTTGAAACTTTATGTTTGAGAGGATCGTCCTCTAAAAGTGCCAAGAAGGATTTTTTTTGTCCTACTGTATGTTTACAATACTCTCTTGCTGATGCTATGGATGACGAAACTCACGTCCTTCGATCCAAAAGCTAGACTTGCATTACAGTCTGCTTGCTACCGAGAAACCCGAACTTCAAAATGTTTGGGATAGTTATGTGATATTCTTGGAACTAAAAATTGTTTTCAGAAACAAACAAAGGCTAAAAGATATGCGATATCTAAAGAAGTGTTTTGTTTTCAAGTTCTAGTGAAGCGTTCAACTATGTTTAAAACTAGAATGCAAAAAATCCAGAAGAACACCAGTCATGTGTTGACGGTGAGAACTTATAGAGAAAGAACAAAACCAAAGGATGTTATGAGACTTACACGCCTAGGGAAGTTCAAGGCTCACGCCACTCTTAAAGTTGATGTTTCTTCTAAGAGTGAGAGAAATGTTGAAGTAAAACTATAAAAGTAAAAGGAAGAAAGAAAAGAAGACTGGAATGTCCAGCTCAGGTATGAATGTCATACAAGTTATGAGATGTAGAGATGTTTGGTCAAGTAAAGTGTAGCTCTTGGGAAATATGATCAATTTGTTGATCACGGATTCTTCGGTATTGTGATTAAAAGGTTGATCACAAGGATATCGACTCGATTGCATATTATTGTGAATCGTTGCAAGAAACTTTGAACGACCTAAATGACCAACAAATAATGAGGTTAAAATATTTGATGGATTGTAAAAGGTTACAGTATTTCCATCAGTGTATTTCCACTATATTTATTATCATAATTCATTTTAGAGTTTTTTTGTACACTCTAGCCCATTGCATAGAAGTTGCAAGGAGGTTGTTCATGAGAGAACAATAGTTGTTTGATGTTATGAACAAAAGGCCATACACCTATTGTGAATAAAATGTATGTTATGAATATTGATAATAAAATTGAACATCCATAACACTGACGCTAAATGTTGCAAGACTAAAAGAATACCACATTTGTGTGGCACTGCATTTAGTCACATTGGAGAAACCAGCATGGAGAAATTTCATAGTGATGAATTTTGAAGTCATCTGATTGAGAATCATCTGACACTTGCAAATTTCATCCAATTAGTGAAGTAAACTAAAATACCGTTCACAGGCCATAGAGAACGAGCAACAAAATAATTGGCAATATGCATATCAATGTGTGTAGTCCAATAAGTGTTGTTGCAAGCAGAGGATTTATCTATCTTCAAGGATGACTCAAGTAGATATTTATATTTACTTATTGAGACATAAAACTAGATCTTTTGAAATGTTTCAGAAGGTTTTCAGAATGAAGTAGAATTTATTGTAACAAGAAAATTATGTTTCTTCAATTAGATTGCAGAAAGGAATATTTGAATTACAAGTCTAGCGAATGTCTGATGAGCTATGAAAAGTATTTTATAGCTTGCAACTCCTAGAACACTACTAAGAGTAGAGTGTTTTAAGTAGATGCAATCAAGCTATGTATGACATGGTGAGATCAAAGATGACATTAATTATTTCGCCAATATACTTTTAATGTGATGCTTTAGAGACTGTGGCTTTTACACTGAAAAGAGCGTCATCAAATTTGTTGAAATAAGTGCTACTTTGTAGGTTATCCCAAATAGTTGGGTATTCCTCTATCACTACACCGAGGCAAAGTGTTTTGCCACAGAGTGCGGAAATTTTGAATAAACTATTTTCTGCAAAAGAGTGAGTGGGAGGATAGTGCAACTCGACAAGATTGCAGAATCTTCGTGATCAGGTCGAAGAAAACAAACACTGGAAGTAATTCTAGAATTTCCTACTGTGACTGATACGAAAGCCTCTACATGAGATATAGAGACTACAGTCGAACTTGCAGCTGAACTGTATAGGTTGGGAAAATTCGTGCAGACCTTTGTGGTGTGCAGATGAAATATTGTTGGACAAACAGTGAACCTATAATTCACAGAGAAGAGTTGATGGGCCCTGACTCCGGAAATTGGCTATATGCCAACATAATCCGAGATAGTATCCATTCACATAATTCAAGCTTAGAACTTGATGAACCCTTAGAAAGACTTAGAGTCTAAAGAATAGTGATGGATCTATAAACTGACAAAGATAAAATTGTTTTATAATGCTTGACTTGTTACAAATAGTTTATGACAAGATCAAAGAATTGACTATGACGAGATTGTCTCATCATAGCAATACTTTAAGTCAGTTCGGGTTAAACTAGCAATTACTAAATATTTCAATTATGAGATATAATAGATGGATGTCAAAATGATTCCCATGAGATGGAAATAGAACCAAGGTTGTATATTTGATACGGTCCAAGGTAATTTTGTCGATCCATAGGATGCTAGTAAGTATGCAAACTTCAAGAGATCCAATAATGATCTGAAGCAAGCATAGTGGAGTTGGAAATCTTCGTACTGATGAAATGGTCAAATAAATTGATTTCATCGAGTAAAGCGAAGATGCTTGTATTTACAAGAAAGTAAGTGGGAGCATGATAATATTTCTAAACACTATATGTGCATGACATATTGTTGATTGGAATTATGTAGATTTCTTGACACGAATTAAGACTTTATTGAAACTAGTTTTTCAGTAAAATACTTAAGCAATGAATAGTCCTGGTATTAGGCATAATGATCTATGAAGATAGTAGTGTCTAATCGGGCTTAGCCAAAATACATATTGACATAATACTAAAGCAGTTTAGTATGAAAAATGTAAAGAAGAGTTTTTTGTCAAAGTCACATGGAAGGAGTTTTTAGCAAGAATCAATATCCTAAAATACTGATGAGCAAAATATGATTTCAAACATAGTTGTATTCCATGGTATGTAAACAACCAGATATTTCTAGTACTTCAAGTTAGTAGTGAGTAAAAGTTACTAGTATGATCAAATTGTTGATCATAGGACAACAATGTCATTAAGTATTAACGACATCTTTATCGCACATGGAGACAATGAAGAGATTGTTGTAAGGAGTTACATCAAATACAGGCTCGTTGTAAGTGATACATCGATAAAATCTTCATCTGTGCTCCAAGTGATTTTTCGATTTCAAAATGATTTATGGTGGCACAGTAAGTTGGAATTGGTCCTAGAAAATTACTGTGGTGAATTCTATAACAGAAGGTTGAGTATATTGTCGCTTTACAAGCAACAATGGAGGGTAATGAATCAGAAGTTCATTTATGAGCTTGGTATGGTTTCTAGATGATTGTATCATTGGAACACTATTCTTAATAGTGGTTCCATAACTCAGTCTAAGGAATCAAAGGTTCTACCAGTGATTCAATCTATATACAAAGCCGGTTTCACACAAATTATGAATTCTTGTGAAAGCATGATAGATGCAAAGAAATGCGAATGATACACGCGGATCTGAAGTTGTTAAGATCTGATAGGACAAAGGCTATACCATAAGCAAAGCATGGACAAACACCGGATTGCCATTGGTGTTAATGAAAATGGAGAGAAGTCCACATTTCAACCTCGAATTAACCAATCTGTTTGATTTACAACCCTAAAGTATGAAACCGGTCGAAATACACCCCAAACTAACCACGAGGTCCAAAACTCAACCCTAGTCTCGGTTTTGTGTCGGTCAAGCGGTTTTGACCGAGGTCAACGCTAACTGGACTGCTGACTAGACACCCAGGAAATAAAAAAAATTAAAAAAACTTCTCTCTCTTTCTCTTTCTCCGCCGCCGGGTACTAGATGACCATGCCTTACTAGACTCGGTCCTTGCTACTGCTGCCGCTGCCGTTTCGAGCTCCGCTGATGCCCCTCCCCGACCACTCCCCGCCATCCATCACGCAGTGCCCCTTTCCCGGCCATGCAGCAGCGTCGCCAACTTGAAGCAGCTTGGTGGCGAGGTCAACGGCGTTGGCGCCCTTCAGCCAACACCGGACGAGCGCGTCGGCTCCCTTCAGCCAGCACCGGACGACAGGCTTGTCCGGATCTTCAATGTACACCCGAGGAGATCCCGTCCATGAGGGATCGTAGGAGTTGACGAAGATGACAGGGCAGTGCGGTTCTTGGCGAGATAGGTGTTCCATTGGTCATCTTCTTCCGTGGGATGGCCCGGGAGGTTCATAGCGGTGATGCAACCATGCAATGGTGGTCGGAGGCACCGGTTTCCATCTCCTCAGGCGCAATCTCTCGCCGGAGTTGACGCAGCAAGGCGGCAACACAGAGCATTGTATCCCCCCGGTTCTCATCTTCCTATATAGGCGACGGCGGCCCGGAGTGGCCGTTCGAGCTAGAGGCTGCAGTTGGTGTTGTCTAGCGCTCGCGATGGACGGAGGTACTGCATCGGTGCTGCCTGGCCGCCGCGGACTGGTTGCTTGCGAGCAGCCTGGAGCAGATGTTCCGGTTGCAGGCTGCAGGTGGTGTTGGCTGGCGCCAGCGGCAGAAAGAGGCAGGGGCGGCTGGGTGATGAAAAGAGACAGAGAGAACGAGCAGCGGTGGCTGCATCCTTTTTACTCCTCGGCAGAGAGAGGTAGAGGAAGGGGATAGAGTTTTGTTTTTGTTTTTTTATTTCCTGGGTGCCTAGTCAGCAATCCAGTCAGTGTTGACTTCAGTCAAAACTGCTTGACTAACACAAAACCGAGACCAGGGTTGTGTTTTGGATCTCGTGGTTAGTTCGGGGTGTATTTCGACCGGTTTCGTCGTTCGGGGTTGTAAATCAAACTGAGTGGTTAGTTCGAGGTTGAAACGTGGACTTCTCTCATGAAAATGTGTTAACTAGATTATTGACCCTAGTGCAAGTGGGAGACTATTGGAAATATGCCCTAGAGGCAATAATATTGTATTATTATATTTCCATTATTCATAATTAAGAGTTTATATTTCATGCTATAACTGCTATGATCCTGGAATATGCGATTCAGTGGAAAACTCATATGCACATGTGAAATGATAAACGGTAAACAATAGGTTCCCGGTCTCGCCTCTAAGACTGGCTCAAGTGTTGTTAGGTGATCACGTTTTCTGGATCTTAGGATATCGTTAAGTGTAACGATAGTCCTAAAACAACATTGAGGGTATGACGTTAGAAGAACGATCATATTGAATCGACCCAAAACTTGTCTGTTATACTTTGTGATTATATCATCTGAAATCATTTGTTATAACACGGAGTGTTAGCATGTGTTTTAGTTCCTCAGACCATGAGAGTGTCTCGGTCACTTCCTACCGGACGGTGGGCTTTGGGGTTCCTCAAACATTATCTGTAACAAGGTGATCATAACGACACATTTCAGGCTCACCGGAAAGTTTGACAAGTGACCAGATAGCTCGAGAGTGGGATTTGCTCCTCTGATGATGGAGAGATATTCTTAGGGCCCTCTCGGTGTGACGGATCCATCATCGTCTGGCCAGACACAGGTGACTACGTCACGCGGATGCCGGAACACGTTAACGAGAAAGAAGAACAAAACCGGTAACGGGAGCAACGGTATAATGAGTATGGTGATCACTCAGGAGGATACCGATGCACACCGGGTTTTGTAAAGTATTGTGAAGCAAAGGGAACATCACATGATAACCAAAGGTTCACTCGAATATCATTCGTGTAATCATAGGGACCGATATGGATGTCCACGGTTCCGCTATCGGTCATTGAACAAAGGGGTTTCGTTCATGTCTATGATTTACCGAACCTACGGGGTCACAAGCTTAAGGTAATCATGATCTGCTGAGTGTTATTAGGACGGGAGTGATGAGAATATATTTGTGGAATAGTTTCATTAATATTCGGAATTGTTCTGAGAGGATCCGAAAGCGTTTCGGGGTCACCGGAAGGTTTTCGGTGAATATCGGGTAATACCGGGTATTACCGATAATTAATATATAGGTGGAAAATGTTTTCGGGGATGTTAAATTATATATAAAATAGTCTGAAAGTATTTAGAACAATTTTATATTTAATTTAATATCAACGGGCCTAAAAAGGCCAAGAGGTGGAAAGCAACTTGGGCCACAAGGGCCCAAGTGGGGAGAGGCGCCCCTTCCTAAGGAAGGAGGCCGAATAGGAGTGGGGGAGGAGTCCAACTCCTCCTCCCCTTGGCTGGACGCCCCAAGGAGGGTTTCCCTCCTTGGTGGCAGCCCTCCCTCTCCCCTCTAACCTATATATAGTGGAGGTTTGATGCCCAATTAAACACACAAGTTTTGGAGCCTCCTCTAGTTCATCTAGTGCTAGTCCTAGTTGACTAATTAGAGCAAGCCCTAGCCTCCTCTAATCCTCATAATTAGAAGCCCCATGTGGTTCTAAACTCCTCCCTCTAATTCTCCGGCGACGATTAGCTCTGGACGGCGAGGCGCTGCCGGATCGTGAAGACCGTACGCTTGCAACCAAGTAGAGAGACCGTGCTTTGGGTCTTCCGCTCGAGGGATCGTTCGAGGGCGGTTTGCGGGATCGTCATCGACGTTCGAGGGGCTCCAAGTACGATCTTTACCGACTCGTCTACTTCCGCTACACTCCCGGAGTCGGTAACGATCGTTGATCCAAACCCTATATGCATCTTCATATTGTTCCTGGGTGATCGTAGGGCGAATTTTTTTGTTTTCTACTACGTTTCCCAACACGAGTTACTCTATTAGACATGAATTTCTAAAAGTTTTCTCTTTTCAGTGGTTTCCGAAGCAATTTACTCATGATTACCTTGCAAACTACATGACCGGAGTGGAGGCAGCTAAGGTTAAATTATATAATTCATACTACCATGATAATGGTCTAGAAGTCTTCTTGAAGGCGATGAAGGATGGGAGGGCGATCGTCACAAGCGGTTGGCCAAAAGTGGTGCGCGCCTTTGGCATAGAGGAGGGCACATTATGGGCATTCCGCTTCTTCAACATTATCGGCAGCCAAAATGATTTACACTTCTCTCTTCACCTTTACCGCCTCTAAATATTGTGGTTCATCATAGTTAATCTGCTGCCTAATTCTATAATTACTGAACACATTGTACTGAGATTTTGATTTATGGATTGGTTGTTGAACCAATGTGATGAGTGTATGAAATATTTAAATTCCACACTATTCAAAATTACAGGAAAAAATAAAATTAAACAGCAGGGATTAAAACACCGTACACACGGTTAGAAAGAAAACAACGTGTGCGATGGTAAAATAAAGAACACACGGTTCTTTCACGGAAAACGTATGCGATACTCAGCGGTCGAACGCACTGTTTATTCTCATACACGTGTGGGATTGCCATAAGTATCACACACGTTTCCCAACGATGTGCGTGTGCGATTCTTGGTCACACCACAAACGTTTCAAACCTGTATGCGTGTGTAATAGCGGATAAAAAGAAGATAGTTCACATTTGGAGACCGTGTGTGATAGGTATACCTATCGCACACACTTATGAAAATGGACATGTTGGCGATAGTAGAGTAACTGCACACATTTTATATTTTTTGAACTGTGTGTGATAGTGTACGTATCGCAAACAGACCGGTAGAAATAAATGTTTGTGATATCCACCTTTTGCACACGTG
This sequence comes from Elymus sibiricus, assembly GCA_039707655.1. Taxonomy (NCBI): domain Eukaryota; kingdom Viridiplantae; phylum Streptophyta; class Magnoliopsida; order Poales; family Poaceae; genus Elymus; species Elymus sibiricus. The sequence goes on from CM077670.1 coordinate 284,271,761, forward strand.
GATATCTGCGAAATTGTTTCGGATGTCTCGCGGATCACAAACATATGTAGTGCCCGTCTCTAACGTGTGGGATAGTCCGCGACTTCGCATACGATTACTTCACAAAAATCGTCAGCAGCGGGTCGCCCTATCGCAGACGTTTTCTGGGTCGTGTGGGATAGACCCCCCTATCGCACACACAGGCAAGGCGAGGGTTTAAAACTCTGTCGCAGAAATGGGGTAAAAACCGTTTGTATAGCACATAACGGTACCAGTGCGATGAGCGCAAGCCTGGGGGAGTTCTGAGAGGGATGAGAACCCAGTTCTGCCTCCAATAAATCACAATTCGGGAAGTAAATTGCCTTCAGCATCCGAGCACTCAAGGATGTATAGTCAGTCATTATTCGCCAAGCCTGCCTCGCCAGAAGAGCTAAATTGAAAATCTCCAAGTCACGGAAGCCTAGTCCTCCTAGGTGCCCTTTGGTCTCGTCATTATGTCCCAAGCAACCCAACTCGGCTTCCTCTTGCCTTGCTTAGAGCCCCACCAGAACTACCTTATTATTGACGTGACATTCTCACACAGCCCCCACGGTAACCTGAAACAGGACATGGAAAATACTGGAATAGCTTGAGCCACTAATTTGATTAGTACTTCCTTCCCTGCAGCTGACAAAAGTTTCTCCATCCACCCTTTGATCTTCTCCCAAACTCGGTCCCTCAAATATTTAAAGGTCCCGTTCTTGGAGTGACCAACGTCTGTCAGCATCCCCAAATAGCGATCGCTTAGAGATTCATTGTGGACCTGCAAAGAATTCTTGACAGCATCTCTAACCGCACCTGGGCATCCTTTACTGAAAAAGATTGAGGACTTCTTATGATTTACTCTTTGGCCTGACGCACTGCAGTATGTATCTAACAGGTTTGACACCGTCACTGCTCCATCCACCTGATGTCATCTGCAAATAAAAGGTGGTTAATGGTGGGCACCGTGGGGGCCACCTTAATACCTGCTAAATTCGATGACTGAGAACTGGTTTTCAGGAGGCACGAAAGGCCCTCTACTGCAATCAAGAATAAGTAAGGGTATATGGGGTCTCCTTGTCTGATTCCTCTTGATGGTTTGAACGTACCAAGCTTCTCTCCATTGAACAGAACAGAAAAAGAAACTAAGGAAACCATGCTCATGACAACATCTATCCACTGTCTTGCAAAGCCCAGCTTAAGCATAATAGCTTTCAAATAAGGCCACTCTAATCAGTCATAGGCTTTCATCATGTCTAGCTTAAGAGCACAATAACTATTTGTTTTTGACTTTGTCCATTTCATAAAATGCAAACGTTCATAGGCACATATGATATTATTTGTAATCAGCCTGCCAGGAACAAAAGTCGACTGCTCCTCTTATATGATCTCCGTTAAAATTACCTTCAATCGATTTGCAACCATTTTCGAAGCAATCTTATAAAGAACTTTGCATAAACTGATAGGCATGAACTGAGATAAGATAGTGGGGTTCATTACCTTGGGACTAAGAACCAAGATTGTGTCATTGATGCACTCCGGACTTTCTTCTCCTCTGACAATCCTTAGAACAATCTGTGTTACCTCGTCCCCACAAATGTCCCAGTGACGCTGATAAAAATGAGCAGGGAATCCGTCTGGGCCAGGTGCCTTCGTGGGAAACATCTGGAATAAAGCAGTTTTACCTTCTTCAGTAGTGTATGGTCATCGGAGGTGCCATTGGCATCGGCACACCGCACCGCACGGTCCACAGATAGTAGAGAACCTAAATGATGATGCATAGTTAGTATCTGGTTCCTATGCTAACTTTTTTTTTGAGAAGTACTAACTTTTTGTTAGGGCACGTCAAGCCTCTCAACTGTCCCATGGGCGCCAGCCATAATATAAGGCTATAGAGATTTTTATCAGCCTGCCAAGCAGGTGGGTTGGCTTGCGGGAGCTCCTATTCCACGAGGGCAACTAATTGAGGAGCACTCGTTCGGGAGTCTCCCCAAGGGTCACTTGGGGTGGGCTGAGAGCGCGCCATTTGGCGCGCTCTCAGCCACCGCCGCCATGTGTCGCGCTCTGGGCGCTCCCACCGATTTTTGTTTTTTTATTTTTTTCGCACGCGTTTTCCGCTTTTTAGAAGTTTTTTTTTCGGTTTTCCACCGGTCTTTCTTAGCTTTTGGGGAAAAAAGCAAAAAAAAATGCGAAAAAACGCATTTTTTTCCTTCCGCGGGAGGCACGACCGTGCCTCTCGGAAACGGAAAAGCGAACGTGTTTTCTTTTTTTTCCTTCTGCGAGAGGCACGGATTTGCTTCCGCGAGAGGCATGGCCGTGCCTCTTGGAAACGAAACAAAACGCGTTTTCTTTTTTTTTCCTTCCGCTAGAGGCACGGGTTTGCTTCCGCGAGAGGCACAACTGTGTCTCTCGGAAACGGAAAAAAAACGCGTTTCTTTTTGTTTTTCCATCCGCGAGAGGCATGGTCGTGCCTCTTTCGGAAAGGAAAAAAAGTGCTCCCGGTTCGGTTTTTTTGTCCGGGTTTTTCATGAAAAAAAAAGTTCGTCAAAACCTATCAACATGGGATCTGGTTTTGAAGATCTCGACGCGAGGAATCCAACGGTGAAAACGGTTCGAGATTTGGATGCACGGTTTAAGAGATAAAACGTTTTGAATAAATGGATCTACGAAAAAAGGGAAAACTTACAGGTTGTGAGAGTGAACTTTACAAAGAGCGCTCCTTAATTAGTGATTTCGCTATTCCACGCAGTGCGCGCCACAAAGACGCAAAACGCGCACCCCCTAGTCCCCCGCGCACCCTTTTGGGCCAGCCCGTGTACGGGACAGGATGCCCTTATTTTTTCATTTTGTTTTTTTGCTTTTTATTTTTTACTTCCTGTTTTCGTTTTTCCTTCTTTAAAATAATTCAAGAATTCAAAAAGGTTCCAAATTTTAAAAAATGTGAATTTTGGAAAAAATGTTCAAGAAATCATGAAATGTTCGTGAATTCAAAAAATGCTCATGATTTTGAAAAATGTTTGGGAAATCATAAAATATTGGTGAATTCAAAATATGCTCATGATTTTCAAAAATGTTTGGGAAATCATTAAATTTTTGCGGATTCAAAAAATTTCATGATTTAAAAAGAAACCGGGCAATAAAAAAACTCATGATTTTTGAAAAACGATTGTGTATTCAAAAATGTTCTTGAATTTGACCAAATGTTAGCGAATTCAAAAAATGTTCGTGAATTGTTAAAAATGTTCACAAATTTCAAATAAAAATCACTGCTTCAAAAAATGTTCATCAAAACAAAACAATCTTTGTGAATTTCAAAAAAAAATCCTAATTTTAAAAATTGTTCGCCAAATCGAAAAAAAGTCCACGAGTTTCACAAGAAATGTTCACAATTTCAAAAAAAATCATGAATTTGTTTGTAAAAAGAAGTTCGCAAATGCAAAAAATGTTCACGAATTTTGAAAATGTTCATCATTCTTCATGATTTCAAAAAGCTTTTGGCAAATTCGAAAAATATTCATGATTGCGGCGAAAAGAAACTGTCATCAAACCTCGTACGGGCCATGGTACTCGCACGCACTTCTCGTCCGCGCAAGTCTTCCTCAAAAAAAAAAAAAAAAAAAAAAAAAAAATCTCATCCGCGCAACTTGTGGAAAAACGAATCTTCTAAAAGAGAACTTCTCGAAAAAAACCTCGCCCGCGCAAGGCGCAGCTCGTCTCGCCTGACCTGCCCAACATTTCACGTTTCTTCTCCTCGTCTAAAGATTGCAGTAAGGTTTACGTTACCGCGCTCGATCAGTTTCCAGCGTCGCGTCCGGGGCTGGCCAGATCCGTCATGTACGGCCGCGCCGCGCCCACCCCAACGCCGGCCCTTGTACGTCGTCCTCCACCCCCTGACCTTGCACTGCACCACTGGCTAATTACACTACGCAACGCAATGTCGGCGTGCAGGCCCCCAACGCAATCCCCCCACCCATCAGACAGCACAGCAGATTGAGTGGTATGATGGCGGCAGGGCGGAGTAGGATGCTCGTCCCTCTCAGGCCACGGCCGCTCTCGCAGCAACGCAATCTCCTTGCCGGCCTCGCCGCCGCCTTCGCGGTGACCCTACTCTCCATCGTCCTCCTGCTCTCCTCCCTTCCCGCCTCCTCCTCGCCACCACCCCGCCAGCGGCACGGCATCGACACAACATCCACGACCTCGCGTGGTCCTCCCGCTCACTGCGGCGCGATGAGCGCGAGCCTGGGGGAGTTCGGCGACATGATGGTGTCCATGCTCCCGAGGGACCTCGCCTTCACCGCCTTCGTGCCCTCGCCGGAGTCGTTCCGCCGCGTCCTCAGGCTGCGGCACAACGACAGCGCCGCGGGGCTGAAGGCCAGCGACGACACCTACGCCGTCGTCTCTCGCGTGCTCGGCTTCTCCGCCGTCCCTCGGCGCCTGCGCTCCGAGGACGTGGCTCTGCGCGGGACGGCGCGGCTCCTGGACCTGGACTCCGTGTCCGGACTGAAGGTGCACTCGTGGAGGGACGTGGACGGGGCTCTCGTCGTCAACGGCGTGCGGTCGGAGTGCGTCGATATCGTCAGGGACGAGACCGTAGTCCATGTCATGGCAGGGGTCCTCATGGACGCCGAGTTCGAGCGATCTCTTTCCCTTCAGAATTAGAGGATTGATGATCAAACCCATATTAACATCATCCGGCATTCCTGATGAAATTTACATAAATCTGTAGGGTGCTGTGCAATCCGTGCTGTCCATATTGTCGGCCACTTACTCTCCGTAGTTCAGCTTCTTCTCGGGACATGAATTAACGAAAACTAGGTGAACAGCTAGGCTAGACTCTTGGCGTCATATGGGATCTGTGTAAGAGCATCGAACTTTGCAAATCCGGCATCCTAAGAGCATGGTTAATAGAATAGCCAACTGCTGGCTATACGTTGTTATCATGTCAAATATAGTCATTATTTATAGTCACTCATACAATAAGGTTAGCTATAAGGTTGACTACAAGAATACTACTTTTTTTCACCTTCTCTCTATCTCTTTCTTCATATTTTATTGCATTTGCCTAGAAGTGCGCATATAGCTAGGCTCTTGCATGAGAGCCCACTCCCATTATTTTTCTATGTCTCTCTCCTCCACATAGGCAAAAGTGTCATGTAAGCGGGCTATAAGCCCATTATTGTACATGCTCTAACCGTCCCGGACGCGACCGCAGAGGCCCCTCGTAATATGATGCGTCGGACAACCACACTTCTTAAATCTAAACTCTTAAATTCATACAAATCCATACACGTCCACTTCACTGTACACGTAAATTGTTGGTAGCGAAAATACATTGTTCGAACATAAAATTTATTTTAAATGCACAGCTCAAGCATTAGCTCTTTGGTTTTCATTGTGGGTCCATATATGCTTCACAAGATCACTGAGTACCTGCGCGTGTATATGATTCTAATACATCTGCAGAAAATTGATAAGCCGGTCTGCATCATGTTGTTCTAGGAGGCGGACTTGTTCTCCAAGCTTCTCAAAAGTATGGGTTCGGACTGCCCCGTCATCCTTGTCCTCCACAATAATATTATGCAAAATTTCACAACATGTCATCAGCTGCCACAAAAGTCTCTGATTCTCATATCATTACACTCCACGAACAATTCCCCAACGAGGTTGGAACACTCCAAATGCCTCTCCACATCCTTCTTAGCTGCTTCTTGCATTGTTGCAAAGTGGCTTTGTTTGTTGCCTTGAGAATCAGATATGGTCTTCACAAACGTCGCCCACTAAGAATAGATACCATTGGCAAGGTAGTACCCCATATTGTAGTCGTGACCGTTGGCAGTGTAGTTGCACGGCGGCGATTCCCAATTACAAAGTACCCTGAACATGGGAGATCGCTGAAGCACATTGATGTCGTTGTGAGAATCAGACATTTCAAAGAAAGCATACCAAATCCACAAGTCATGTGATGCCACTCTCTCGAAGCGCCTTTCGCCCCGCTATATTAATATAGCAACCACCCAATACAAGTGTGAGACCACTGCGGGGCAAACAGTACAATCAAGCCCAAAAGAAAAAAAACAAGAGAAACAAATGCCAACAGCGCCAAATCGACGAAAGCGACGATTACCCGCAACCGCTGCGCCCTCCACGCTCCTATGCCTCTGAATTGCCGCGTACCAAGCACATCTTCAAGAAAGACTGTGACGACGACGACGCTGCTGCCCGGACTGATCTTAGGATTTCTCCTGGTACACGGAGGGGACTGGGGAAGGGATACACCCGACGCCCTTCAAGAAGGGTGGCGGCGCCCACAGGCGTCATCGCGTCGGTGCCGGCAAGAACCGACAGGGATCTCTTCCGACCCCCACGCAACCACAACCCCGGACCAACCGTCGGTGAAAGAACATGCGCTGCCCCCATGTTTGGTTTTTGTAATTGATGACAATCCCTATGGACTAATGGTTGCCATGAGTTATATTGGAAGGTTTGTCCATAGGAATTTCTTGAAGTCCATTTGTTGGTTTCAAGAAGAATATGTGTTGACCAAGGTGCTATTCAAGGATTTATCCAAAGATTGGTCATGTAAGAGATGAGCCTATTACAAGCATGTCTTGAAGAAGAAGATTGTGTGGACATCTATGTTTACCTTCAAGACATCATCTTAATGAAGAGAGTTGGAAAGATACAAGGTTGATCAAGACTAAATATGAAGAGTGATTCAAGTTGATCAACACACAAAGCGTAGAAGATGTACCGAGTGGGATCAAGTGATCTCACGGTATGATAAGCATTGTTCATTACGCTTTGTGTACTAACTCATGTTCTATGCGAGAGTTCTTTGTGGGGTTAGGTTTGTTTCCATGGGCGTGCATCAAAAGGAAGATATCATACAACCCATGGAGGATGACATCAAGTGGCGATCGTCATCAAGATTGCGGTGTGCAAGTTTAAGTGGAGCATCACGAAGAGATCATGCTTGAAGCTTGCCGTCCATGGTGGTGACAATGGACTTGTGAAGATGTGCCAAAGAGTGGTTCACCCATAGTGGAGTATGGGGGAGCAATCAACTTGTCTTCATCGAGCCAACGCAATCAAGAAAGGTGGTCCAACTTGAGGAAGTCAAGATCGTCATCATCTAGCTCAAGTGGACTATGCGCAAGGCAAATGTTCGCCCTTTGATAGGTTTTCCATTTTACCGGTCTCATCGTGGTAGTTGGGAGACCGGGTTATAGGATCGATAGCCGTACTATCAAGGGGGGCTCTCGGATGAGTAGCTTGATCGTATCATTCGTAGAGAGCTCAAACCATTGCATCCTTGCATCATCTTTCTTGGTTCTTGTTTGGTGTTTCTCTTTGTGAGTCTTTGAGCTTTTGGTCACCTTCATGACAAGCTCAAGTTCATCGAGAACGGTTTTCGTTTGCTTCTTCTAGTATGTTCTCGTTGTTGGGGTTTATGCCGGATCTTCACTGATAGAGGTTTCACATATCTATATCATAGGCTTTTCTCTACTGCCTCTTGTTGGGGAACGGAGCATGAATTTCAAAAAAATTCCTACGCTCACGCAAGATCTATCCATGGAGATGCATCGCTACGAGAGGGGAGAGTGTGTCTACGTACCCTCGTAGACCGTTAGCGAAAGCGTCTCACAACGCGGTTGATGTAGTCGAACAATCCTTCGAGCTCCACCGATCGAGTACCGAACGTACGGCACCTCCGAGTTCTACACACGTGCAGCTCGGTGACGATCCTCGCCTTCTTGATCCAGCAAGACGTCAAGGAAGTAGATGAGTTCCGTCAGCACGACGGCGTGGCGACGGTGACGGTGAAGTGATTCCGACAGGGCTTCGCCTAAGCTCTCTGAAAATATGACCGAGGTGGAAAACGGAGATCGGGGCACCGCACACGGCTATGGGACAATTGTGTACTTTGGGGTGCCCCCTTGCCCCCGTATATAAAGGATGAGAGGGAGGAGGATGGCCCCCTAGGGGTGCGCCAAGTGTGGGGAGTCCTACTAGGACTCCTTAGTCCTAGTAGGATTCCACCTCCCATACGTAGTAGGAAAGGGGGAAGGGAGAGGGAAAGGAAAGAGGGGGCTGCGCCCCCTCCCCTAGTCCAATTCGGTTTGGGCAAGGGGGGGCGCGCGCCTCCTCATGTGGCCTGCCTCTCCTTTTCCCGTATGGCCCAATAAGGCCCATTACTTCTCCCGGTGAATTCCCGTAACTCCCCGGTACTCCGAAAAATACCCGAATCACTCGGAACCTTTCCGACGTCCGAATATAGCCTTCCAATATATGAATCTTTACCTCTCGACCATTTAGAGACTCCTCGTCATGTCCGTGATCTCATCCGGGACTCCGAACAAACTTCGGCCACCAATCACATAACTCATATAATACTAAATCGTCATCGAACCTTAAGTGTGCGGACCCTACGGGTTCGGGAATGATGTAGACATGATCGAGACGACTCTCCGGTCAATAACCAACAGCGGAACCTGGATGCTCATATTGGTTCCTACATATTCCACAAAGATCTTTATCGGTGAACCTCATATGTCAACATACGTTGTTCCCTTTGTCTGGCGGTATGTTACTTGCCCGAGATTCGATCGTCGGTATCCAATACCTAGTTCAATCTCGTTACCGGCAAGTCTCTTTACTCGTTCCATAATACATCATCTTTCAACTAACTCTTTAGTCACGGTGCTTGCAAGGCTTCTGAGATGCTGTATTACCGAGAGGGCCCAGAGATACCTCTCCGATAGTCGGAGTGACAAATCCCAATCTCGATCCATGCCAACTCAACAAACACTTTCGGAGATACCTGTAGTGCACCTTTATAATCACCCAGTAACGTTGTGACGTTTGATACACCCAAAGTATTCCTACGGTATCCGGGAGTTGCATGATCTCATGGTCAGAGGAACGTGTATTTGACATAGTGAAAGCAATAGCAATAAACTGAACGATCATTTGCTATGCTAACGGTTGGGTCATGTCCATCACATCATTCTCCTAATGATGTGATCCCGTTATCAAATGACAACTCATGTCTATGGTCAGGAAACCTTGACCATCTTTTGATCAACGAGCTAGTCTAGTAGAGGCATACTAGGGACATAGTATTTGTCTATTATCCACACATGTATTTAGTTTCCAGTCAATACAATTCTAGCATGAATAATAAACTATTATCATGAACGGGGAAATATGATAATAACTAATTTATTATTGCCTCTAGGGCATATTTCCAACAGTCTCCCACTTGCACTAGAGTCAATAATCTAGATTACATCTCCATGTAATTAACACTTAATCAGTTCTAAAGCTGATCATGTTTTGCTTGTGAGAGAGGTTTTAGTCAACGGGTCTGCAATATTCAGATCCGTGTGTTCTTGGCAAATCTCTATGTTATATGTAGATGCTGCTACCACACTCTGTTTGGAGCTACTCCAAAAGATTTCCCCACTATACTTATCCGGTCTGAGACTCATAGTCTTTCGGATCAGTGTTTAAAGCTTGCATCGACGTAACCCCTTACGACGAACTCTTTATCATCTCTATTCCTGAGAAATTCTTCCTTAGTCATCTTAAGGATAATTTGACCGCTGTCCAGTGATCTACTCCTGGATCACTTTGGTACCTCTTTTGCCAGACACATGGCAAGGCACACAGCTTGGCATACTTTATAGAACCTACGGCCGAGGCATAGGGGATAACCTTCATCCATTCTATTTATTTTGCCGTGGTCGAGATTTGAGTCTTACTCAACTTCACACCTTTCACCACAGTCAAGAACTCCTTCTTTGACTGATCCATTTTGAACTTCTTCAAAATCTTGTCAAGGTATATGTTTTGTGAAAGTCATATGAGGCGTCTCAATCTATCTCTATAGATTTTGATGCCTAACATGTAAACAACCTTTACCTAGATCTTCAAGTCTTACTCCACTTCACACCAGCCAAGAACTTATTTCTTTTGACTTGATCCATTTTGAACTTCTTCAAAATCTCATCAAGGTGTGTGAAAATCTTTTATCAGGTGTCTTGATCTATCTCTATAGATCTCGATGCCCAAACCGTGGATAACTCAAAAACAGGTTTTTATTGAAAAACTCCTTTCAATTAATTCTTTATGCTTTCCAGAAATTCTACATCATTTCCAATCACATATACTTATTAGAAATGTTATAGAGCTCCCACTCACTTTGTTGTAAATACAAGTTTCTCCATAAACTTGCATAAACCCAAACGCTTTGATCACTTCATCAAAGCGAGTATTCCAGCTCCGAGATGCTTGCACCAGTCCATAGATGGATCGCTGGAGCTTGCATACTTTGTTAGCACCTTTAGGATCGACAAAACCTTCCGGTTGCATCATATACAATTCTTCCTTAAGGAATCCATTAAGGAATGCCGTTTTGACGTCCATTTGCCAGATTTCATAATCATAAAATGCGGCAATTGCTAACATAATTCTGACAGACTTTAGCATCGCTACGGGTGAGAAAGTCTCATCGTAGTCAACTCCTTGAACTTGTCGATAACCTTTAGCAACAAGTCATGCTTTATAGACGGTGACATTACCATCAGCGTCCGTCTTCTTCTTAAAGATCCATTTATTTTTAATAGCTCGCCGTTCATCGGGCAAGTCTACCAAAGTCCACACTTTGTTCTCATACATGGATCTAATCTCGGATTTCATGGCCTCAAGCCATTTGTCGGAATCCGGGCTCGCCATCGTTTCTTCATAGTTCGTAGGTTCACCGTTGTCTAGCAACATGACCTCCAAGAATGGATTTCCGTACCACTCTGGTGCGGAACGTGTCCTGGTTGACCTTCGAAGTTCAGTAACAACTTGATCCGAAGTTTCATGATCATCATCATCAACTTCTTCTCTGGTCTGTGTCGATGTCACAGAAATTTCTTTCTGTGGCGTACTACTATCCAGAGGAGGTACAATTACCTCATCAAGTTCTACTTTCCTCCCACTCACTTCTTTCAAGAGAAACTCCTTCTCTAGAAAGGATCCATTCTTAGCAACGAATACTTTGCCTTCGGATCTGTGGTAGAAGGTGTACCCAACGGTCTCCTTTCGGTATCCTATGAAGACGCACTTATCCGCTTTGGGTTCGAGCTTATCTGGCTGAAGCCTTTTGACATAAGCATCGCATCCCCAAACTTTCAGAAACGACAGCTTAGGTTTCTTACCAAACCACAGTTCATACGGTGTCGTCTCAACGGATTTAGACGGTGCCCTGTTTAAAGTGAATGCAGCTGTCTCTAATGCATAACCCCAAAATGATAGTGGCAAATCGGTAAGAGACATCATAGAACGCACCATATCTAATAGAGTACGATTACGACGTTCGGACACACCATTACGCTGTGGTGTTCCAGGTGGCGTGAGCTGTGAAACAATTCCACATTGTTTTAAGTGATTGCCAAACTCGTAACTCAAATATTCTCCTCCACGATCAGATCGTAAGAACTTTATTTTCTTGTTACGATGGTTCTCTACTTCACTCTGAAATTCTTTGAACTTTTCAAATGTTTCAGATTTATGCTTCATCAAGTAGACATAGCCATATCTACTCAAATCATCTGTGAACGTGAGAACATAACGATATCCACCGCGCGCCTCAACACTCATCGGACCGCATACATCGGTATGTATTATTTCCAACAAGTCTGTTGCTCGCTCCATTGTTCCGGAGAACGGAGTCTTAGTCATCTTGCCCATGAGGCATGGTTCACATGTCTCAAATGATTCATAATCAAGAGATTCCAAAAACCCATCTGCATGGAGTTTCTTCATGTGTTTAACACTGATATGACCTAAGCGGCAGTGCCACAAATATGTGGTACTATCATGATCTTTTGGCATTCGTGTTATGAACATATGTATTACTACGATCAAGATTCAATAAACCTTTCATTTTAAGTGCATGATCATCAATGATATTATCCAAATAGAATAACAATTATTCTCTGAAATTGAATAACCGTCTTGCAATAAACACTATCAGATATAATGTTCATGCTTAACGCAAGCACCAAATAACAATTATTTAGGTTCATCACTAATCCTGAAGGTAGAGAGAGCGTGGCGATGGTGATCACATCAACCTTGGAGACACTTCCAATGCACATCGTCACCTCGTTCTTTAGCTAGCCCTCGTTTATTCTGAAGCTCCATGTTTCAAGTTGCAAGCAACTAAACAAGTATCAAATACCCAGGTGCTCCTACGAGTACTAGTAAGGTACACATCAATAACATGTATATCAAATATCTTTGTTGACATTGCCAGTCTTATTATCTGCCAGTTACTTTGGGGAAGTTCCGCTCCTTGTGACATTTCCCTTTGCAATGGGAGCACTAAGTCTCGGGTTTGGTTCAGCCTTGGGTTTCTTCGCGTGAGCGGCAACTGTTTTACCGTTCTTCTTGAAGTTCCCTTTTCTTTCCCTTGCCCTTCTTGAAACTAGTGGTCTTATTAACCATCAACACTTGATGCTCCCTTTGATTTCTACATCCGCAGATTGTAGCATCACGAATAGCTTAAGGATCTTCTATCCCTTGCATGTTTATAGTTCATCACGAAGATCCAGTAGCTTAGTGATAGTGACTGGAGAACTCTATCAATCACCACTTTATTCGGAAGTCTAACTCCCACTTGATTCAAGTGTTTGAAGTACTCAGACATTCTGAGTACATGCTCACTAACGGAGCTGTTCTCCTCCATCTTGTAGCTATAGAACTTGTCGAAGGTGTCATACCTCTCGACCCGGGTGTGAGCTTGAAAAACAAATTTTCAGCTCTTGGAACATCTCATATGCTCCGTGTTGCTCAAAACATATTTGGAGCTCCGGTTCTAAGACGTAAAGTATGGCGCACTGAACTATCGAGTAGTCATCTTTTCTTGTCTGCCAGACGTTCATAACATCCTCAGACGAAGCCGTAGGGGTATTTCACTGAGCGGTGCATTAAGGACATAAGCCTTCTGTGCAGCAGTGAGGACAATCCTCAGATCACGGACCTAGTCCGCATAGTTGCTTCCATCAACTTTCAACTTCGTTTCTCTAGGAACATAATAAAAACAGGGGAACTACAGCGCGGTCTATTGATCTACAACATAAATTTGCTAAGACAAGTAAGACTATGTTCATGACAATTGAAGTTCAATTAATCAAATTACTTAAGAACTCCCACTTAGATTAACATCCCTCAAGTTGTCTAAGTGTAACATGATCCACATCAACTAAACCACGTCCGATCATCACGTGAGGTGGATTAGTTATCAATGGTGAACATCTTTCATGTTGATCATATCTACTATATGACTCATGTTCGACCTTTCGGTCTCTTGTGTTCCGAGGCCATGTCTGTACATGCTAGGCTCGTCAAGTTTAACCCAAGTATTCTGCGTGTGTAAAACTGGCTTACACCCGTTGTATGCGAACGAAAGAATCCATCACACCCGATCATCACGTGGTGCTTAGAAGCGTCGAACCTTCGCAACGGTGCATACTAGGGGAGAACACCTATCTTGAAATTTAGTGAAGGGGTCATCTTATAATGCTACCGTCGTCCTAAGCAAAATAAGATGCATAAAAGGATTAACATCACATGCAATTCAATATGTGACATGATATGGCCATCATCGTCTTGTGCTTTTGATCTCCATCAGCAAAGCACCGTCATGATCTCCATCGTCACCGGGTTGACACCATGATCTCCATCGTAGCGTCGTGACACCTTGATCTCCATCGCAGCGTCGTGGTCGTCTCGCCGGCTATTGCTACTACTACTACTGGTAACTCATAGCGGTAAAGTAAAGCAATTACATAGCGTTGGCATTGCATACAATAAAGAGACAACCATAAGGCTCCTGCCAGTTGCCTGATAACTTACAAAACATGATCATCTCATACAACAACTTATATCACATCATGTCTTGACCATATCACATCACCAGCATACCCTGCAAAAACAAGTTAGACGTCCTCTACTTTGTTGTTGCAAGTTTTACGTGGCTGCTACGGGTTTGCAAGAACCGTTCTTACCTACGCAAAACCACAACGTGGTGTAGTGATTGCTTTTTGATCTTCTAAAAGAACCCTCTTCATTGAAACCGATTTAACTAAAGTGAGAGAGACAGACACCCGCCAGTCACCTTTATGCAACGAGTGCACGTAGCGGTGAAAAATGTCTCGCGTAAGCGTACGCGTAATGTCGGTCCGGGCCTCTTCATCTCACAATACCGCCGAATCAAGTATCAACTAGTAACGGCAAGCAATATGTATACACCCACGCCCACAACTCGTTTGTGTTCTACTCGTGCAAATCACATCTACGCATAGACCTGGCTCGGATGCCACTGTTGGGGAACGGAGCATGAATTTCCAAAAAATTCCTACGCTCACGCAAGATCTATACATGGAGATGCATCGCTACGAGAGGGGAGAGTGTGTCTACGTACCCTCGTAGACCGTTAGCGAAAGCGTCTCACAACGCGGTTGATGTAGTCGAACAATCCTTCGAGCTCCACCGATCGAGTACCGAACGTACGGCACCTCCGAGTTCTACACACGTGCAGCTCGGTGACGATCCTCGTCTTCTTGATCCAGCAAGACGTCGAGGAAGTAGATGAGTTCCGTCAGCACGACGGCGTGGCGACGGTGACGGTGAAGTGATTCCGGCAGGGCTTCGCCTAAGCTCTCCGAAAATATGACCGAGGTGGAAAACGGAGATCGGGGCACCGCACACGGCTATGGGACAATTGTGTACTTTGGGGTGCCCCCTTGCCCCCGTATATAAAGGATGAGAGGGAGGAGGCTGGCCCCCTAGGGGTGCGCCAAGTGTGGGGAGTCCTACTAGGACTCCTTAGTCCTAGTAGGATTCCACCTCCCATACGGAGTAGGAAAGGGGGAAGGGAGAGGGAAAGGAAAGAGGGGGCTGCGCCCCCTCCCCTAGTCCAATTCGGTTTGGGCAAGGGGGGGCACGCGCCTCCTCATGTGGCCTGCCTCTCCTTTTCCCGTATGGCCCAATAAGGCCCATTACTTCTCCCGGTGAATTCCCGTAACTCCCCGGTACTTCGAAAAATACCCGAATCACTCGGAACCTTTCCGACGTCCGAATATAGCCTTCCAATATATGAATCTTTACCTCTCGACCATTTTGAGACTCCTCGTCATGTCCGTGATCTCATACGGGACTCCGAACAAACTTCGGCCACCAATCACATAACTCATATAATACTAAATCGTCATCGAACCTTAAGTGTGCGGACCCTACGGGTTCGGGAATGATGTAGACATGATCGAGACGACTCTCCGGTCAATAACCAACAGCGGAACCTGGATGCTCATATTGGTTCCTACATATTCCACAAAGATCTTTATCGGTGAACCTCATATGTCAACATACGTTGTTCCCTTTGTCTGGCGGTATGTTACTTGCCCGAGATTCGATCGTCGGTATCCAATACCTAGTTCAATGTCGTTACCGGCAAGTCTCTTTACTCGTTCCGTAATACATCATCTTGCAACTAACTCTTTAGTCACGGTGCTTGCAAGGCTTCTGAGATGCTGTATTACCGAGAGGGCCCAGAGATACCTCTCCGATAGTCGGAGTGACAAATCCCAATCTCGATCCATGCCAACTCAACAAACACTTTCGGAGATACCTATAGTGCACCTTTATAATCACCCAGTAACATTGTGACGTTTGATACACCCAAAGTATTCCTACGGTATCCGGGAGTTGCATGATCTCATGGTCAGAGGAACGTGTATTTGACATAGTGAAAGCAATAGCAATAAACTGAACGATCATTTGCTATGCTAACGGTTGGGTCATGTCCATCACATCATTCTCCTAATGATGTGATCCCGTTATCAAATGACAACTCATGTCTATGGTCAGGAAACCTTGACCATCTTTTGATCAACGAGCTAGTCTAGTAGAGGCATACTAGGGACATAGTATTTGTCTATTATCCACACATGTATTTAGTTTCTAGTCAATACAATTCTAGCATGAATAATAAACTATTATCATGAACGGGGAAATATGATAATAACTAATTTATTATTGCCTCTAGGGCATATTTCCAACAGTCTCCCACTTGCACTAGAGTCAATAATCTAGATTACATCTCCATGTAATTAACACTTAATCAGTTCTAAAGCTGATCATGTTTTGCTTGTGAGAGAGGTTTTAGTCAACGGGTCTGCAATATTCAGATTCGTGTGTTCTTGGCAAATCTCTATGTTATATGTAGATGCTGCTACCACACTCTGTTTGGAGCTACTCCAAAAGATTTCCCCACTATACTTATCCGGTCTGAGACTCATAGTCTTTCGGATCAGTGTTTAAAGCTTGCATCGACGTAACCCCTTACGACGAACTCTTTATCATCTCTATTCCTGAGAAATTCTTCCTTAGTCATCTTAAGGATAATTTGACCGCTGTCCAGTGATCTACTCCTGGATCACTTTGGTACCTCTTTTGCCAGACACATGGCAAGGCACACAGCTTGGCATACTTTATAGAACCTACGGCCGAGGCATAGGGGATAACCTTCATCCATTCTATTTATTTTGCCGTGGTCGAGATTTGAGTCTTACTCAACTTCACACCTTTCACCACAGTCAAGAACTCCTTCTTTGACTGATCCATTTTGAACTTCTTCAAAATCTTGTCAAGGTATATGTTTTGTGAAAGTCATATGAGGCGTCTCAATCTATCTCTATAGATTTTGATGCCTAACATGTAAACAACCTTTACCTAGATCTTCAAGTCTTACTCCACTTCACACCAGCCAAGAACTTATTTCTTTTGACTTGATCCATTTTGAACTTCTTCAAAATCTCATCAAGGTGTGTGAAAATCTTTTATCAGGTGTCTTGATCTATCTCTATAGATCTCGATGCCCAAACCGTGGATAACTCAAAAACAGGTTTTTATTGAAAAACTCCTTTCAATTAATTCTTTATGCTTTCTAGAAATTCTACATCATTTCCAATCACATATACTTATTAGAAATGTTATAGAGCTCCCACTCACTTTGTTGTAAATACAAGTTTCTCCATAAACTTGCATAAACCCAAACGCTTTGATCACTTCATCAAAGCGAGTATTCCAGCTCCGAGATGCTTGCACCAGTCCATAGATGGATCGCTGGAGCTTGCATACTTTGTTAGCACCTTTAGGATCGACAAAACCTTCCGGTTGCATCATATACAATTCTTCCTTAAGGAATCCAATAAGGAATGCCGTTTTGACGTCCATTTGCCAGATTTCATAATCATAAAATGCGGCAATTGCTAACATAATTCTGACAGACTTTAGCATCGCTACGGGTGAGAAAGTCTCATCGTAGTCAACTCCTTGAACTTGTCGATAACCTTTAGCAACAAGTCGTGCTTTATAGACGGTGACATTACCATCAGCGTCCGTCTTCTTCTTCTTAAAGATCCATTTATTTTTAATAGCTCGACGTTCATCGGGCAAGTCTACCAAAGTCCACACTTTGTTCTCATACATGGATCTAATCTCGGATTTCATGGCCTCAAGCCATTTGTCGGAATCCGGGCTCGCCATCGTTTCTTCATAGTTCGTAGGTTCACCGTTGTCTAGCAACATGACCTCCAAGAATGGATTTCCGTACCACTCTGGTGCGGAACGTGTCCTGGTTGACCTTCGAAGTTCAGTAACAACTTGATCCGAAGTTTCATGATCATTGTTAACCTTCTTCGAGCTTGCTATCTCTCAATCCCTCCAATGATTCTTGCTAGTTCTTGAGGGAAAAGAGAGAGGAGATCTAGATCTATGTTTCCACCAATCACTTTCTCCTTTATGTGAGGGGAACCCCTTGGATCTAGATCTTGGAGTTCTTGGTGTTCTCCTTATTGTTCTTCCTCTCATATTCCTCCATAGCTTTCGTTGCTTTGGTGGGATTTGAGAGTGAGGGACTTGGGCACTCCGTGTGCCCTTGCCATTGCATTTGGTGCATCGGTTTGAGTTCTCCACGGTGATACGTGGAAGTGAAGTTTGAGAAGTTTTTTACTCTTGGGTGCTTGGTACCCTAGAGCTTGTTCCTCTTGGGTGCTTGGGCGCCCTAGACGGTTGGTGGTGCCTCGGAGCTCAATCATTGTGGTGTAAAGCTCCGGGCAAGCGTCGGGGTCTCCAATTAGGTTGTGGAGATCGCCCCGAGCAATTTGACGGGTACCCGTGACCGCCCCCAAGGGTTGCCAAAGTGTACGAGTACCGGTGACCGCCCCCAAGGGTTGCCAATTGTACGGGTTCGGTGACCGCTCTCAAGGGTCCCTTAGTGGAATCATGGCATCTTGCATTGTGCGAGGGCGTGAGGAGATTACGGTGGCCCTAGTGGCTTCTTGGGGAGCATTGTGCCTCCACACCGCTCCAAACGGAGATTATCATCCGCAAGGGTGTGAACTTCGGGATACATCGTCGTCTCCGCGTGCCTCGGTTATCTCTTACCCGAGCCCTTTACTTATGCACTTTACTTTGTGATAGCCATAGTGTTTCATGTTATATATCTTGCTATCACTTAGTCATTTATCTTGCTTAGCATAAGTTGTTGGTGCACATAGGTGAGCCTAGTTGATTTAGGTTTTATGCTTGACAAATTAAACGCTAGTTTTATTCCGCATTTGTTCAAGCCTAAACCGTAATTATTTTAAAGCGCCTATTCACCCCCCCCCCTCTAGGCGACATCCACGATCTTTCAGTCGGCTCCACCACGCTTGCCACCCACCAACATGCGCCAACACAGTCTTGAAGCCATCATCGACGTCTCACCATGGCAAACGCTGCGAGGCCGGCCGGACCAAGACGAAGCAACCGTAGACAGGGGACGGCAGTATTGCAACCACGTGGGAGGGAACAACCTCCATCAGCTCAAGAAGTAGTAGACAGGACACAACAGCAAGAGCACACCAGGTCAACTACCCGTCCGGGCCCAGATCGGGCCCGTGAAGCTCCCGCCGCCGTGCTGCAGCAGACGCGGCACCGTAGCCGCCGCCCCCATTGCGAGTCACTCGTTAGTCCAACCGAAGGCGACACGCCGGAGCCCAAACCGGCCTGCCCTGACCGAGATCGGGCCCAAAGGGCCCAGATCTGGGCCTACAGGGTGCCGTCGGCCAGGTCTTGCACCAAGCCGCCACCGCCGCCAAGTAGCCGCGCCATCGCCTCGCCGCCACCCTGGCCTGCGTCGGAGCGCCGCCGCCCGAGCTGCACCGCCGCCAGGCCACGCCATCACAGGCCGAGCGCCCGCGACGGGAATGATCTTATCCAGGAGCGTCGCCGGCCGAGCTGCACTGCCGCCAATTTTTTTTTGTTTCTTATGGATTGTTTTGTATGAGTTCCTAGCACTGCGGCCGTATGTGAAATGAAAAGAATAGAAGAACTCAAAAAGATGTGCACACATCTTGAGATGGAACATTGATCTAGATAGTTAATGTACCATGTGTACAACAAAATCCATATTCATATCTTCATGTGGTTTTGTAGAAGTTCTTACATATTATTTTCTCCTAAAAACAGGAGTGGAAGAGGGGGAAGAAGAAAAAGAAGAAAAGGGGGAATGAACAGAAAGCAAACCGAAAAAATGAAAAGAAAGGGGTTTGTCACTGCCGTCCCGACTCGCGCCACCATGGAAATGGTGGAGGGGGAGGACGCGGCGGCGGCAAGCGCGTGGCCTGGTTCCTCCCGCCGCAGCCACCTCATCCAGTTCCTCCTCCACGCCTCCAACGTAAGCATTCATCTCCCTCCGTTGTCCGCGACCCCGACCGAACTCAGTCTCACCTGCCGCCGTCCATGATTTGATTGTAGCGGCTCGACCTCCGGCCCATCGTCAAGTACTCCGCGCTCTCGTTCTTCGATGGACGCTTCCTCCCCGCGCTTCCGAGGTGACGGCCGTCGATCTCCCAGACACAATTTCTAGTTTTGGTTGGGGCGAGTTTTTCCTTCCTGACATGTTCGTCGTGGCAGGAAGATGGGGTTCTGCGGCGCACGAGGTGGACGGGCCGTCAGGTCGTGGCTAATCGAGCCACTCAGGGACAGCAACCTGGAGCTCTTCGCGCTCGTCGCCGTGTGGATCGCCAGCAAGGTGATACCGTGAGCATCTCAGCGAACTCTGTGTGCATGCATGCCATGGGGGAGCATCATTACCTTCCTTTTCATGCTGTTTTCTGTTCAGATCCATGAGATGAGGCCACTGTCGGTGAAGAGCCTCAAGGCGCTCAGCGATCGCATCATCGCCGACCAGCATTTCACATGCCGTGATTTCGCGGATGCTGTGAGTTCACGGTGCATTGTTCTCTTTCATTTTGGTTCCTGATTATGCGGACTCAAGGTGTTTGTTGTAATGCCGCAGGAGTTGGTGTTCATGGAGGTAAAGCCTCTGGGCTAGCACTGGAATGTTTGCTTTGTATTGCTTTCGTCTTCCCACCACTCTGAAATTGTTGTTTGTTGATTGGTCTGTAGGTAGTGGATTATAATGTTGGATGTTCCAACATTACTTTCATATACCTGGAGGAGCTTCTCATTCAGTTCAGGTTCATAAAATTGCTTAATTCATTTGCTAATCACTGACCAATACTCCAATTGTTAATACTTTTAGTAGGAGCAATTGTTATAGCCTTTAGAACTGTTTTATACCTACTGAATTACTAGTTAGCGGTGGACATGTATCATCTTGTAACTCTGAAGTTCTGTAAGGTCCACATCAATTTATATTGGGCAATGCATTATATGAGAAACCAGTACCACACACCAAACAGGTGCAGTAATTAGTCACTCGAATTAGAATCTCTTGCATTCAGTTTCTCACTTCCCCTTGAGCAGTCCACTTGACTCTTTGTAAGTTTTTACTTAGTGCACAGACACTGTATCACACCACCATCTGTTTTACCAATCCCAGCAGTTAAACTGGTAGTGCTTAGCACTACAATAATTTTGCTAATGTGTAGAAAGTATTAGACCATGAACATATGCTGCTCATATGTTCTTATTGTTCTGGATTTCTTAGTACATGTGAAACGTAAGTATAAAATTTCAAATAACATGCTGCTTATTTTCTTCTTCACTGACAGGGAAATATCAAAGTTGGGTGATCTTTTAAGTATGGATGTGTGCATGGAAATTTTGGATGTTCTTTATGAGACCGAAGATACCTCATGGTTTTTCGACTTTTCCTGTCCACTTGCTGCTTCAACTCTTGTATGTTCCCTGAATGTAGCATTCCCACTGACATTGAAAACATGCTACATAGAGGTGTGACAATGTTGTGTCTAATACTGTATTTCTCTATTCTCTTAAGGTTACTGCGTATGTTATGTCAGTTCCTAAGCAGACATGGGAGTTTCCAATTCTTCCTTGGGGTAAGCCATTAGCTGCGTGCTTCACTTTATTTATGTACGGTCCAACAAAGAACCACTTTAATAGTTTCTTTAGTTTAGTCTCTGTGATGTTTTATCTCAAGTGGAACCATGAGCACTGAAATGTTTCTACTTTCTTCAGTTAAGACTTACTGTTCCCTGAGGTCATATACTAATGTATGAACAGCATGCCTTTAGATGGATTAGGCCTGCATATGTAAGAATTGTGGCGTGTCTAGTGCACTGATTTGCTGAATCAGTAAGGTTGTTCTGACATTCATCACACACTTTCTAACAATATCTGCACTTTGCAGTCCGATTTACCACATCATATGCTGAAGAAGAGATCATGAAGATTGTTATGACAATTCTTATGCATGTACTCAAGCTGGATGAAATCAAAGAGAAGAGCAGGAGAGAATTCAGTATCTGAGGCTTATTGGAAACTGTTGATGTGTAGAGCAGAAGTAGTTGTGTCCAAATTTTTCCAGTGGTAAGTACTAACACCGTGCAACCAAGTAATTGTGTAGAAGATAGTGCAGCTTGTTTGCATCCACAATGTGGGATTAAGATTTCCAAAATTGACCGATGAACCGTGACCGCTAATTAAATCTGTAAAAAAAATAGGTTGCTGAACCTATTGTTGACACATGAGTACATGACAATTCAGCTCAGATGACTAACTGACTGATGCAGTGATGCTAGATCTCTCCTTGAGTTTACCAACGGAATGATGTCTCCTCGCCTCCATGTGGCACTCACCAATTTTCTTTTCATTTGATGGTTATGATGACATCAGACTCTTGGATTCTGCTTTTGTCTTCCTGCAATTGTAAAATATGACATGAAACGAGTTTTATTCAGCGTATCATGACGAGCATGACCCATCAACTCTTCATGAGTTTTTGATGGGATGTTCTCATACTGAAGATACTCCTTGTTCCATAATTGAAAGGAGAATGATTTGAAGATGTTCCTTTTTTTCATAATTATTAAAAGTCATTTTCTCATAATTGAAGGAAACTTCATAGAATAGAAGAATGAAAAACCGTATATATGGGGGGGGGGGGGGGGTGTCCCCGGAGTAGGTACTCTTCAGGGGCAGGAGTGTTGCTACTTCCAACCGCCTCCACAAGCCATCAGATTTCTTTACATTTGATGGCTTTTGTCTTGGTGCAATTGTAAAATATGACATGAAACGATTTTATTCAGCATATCATGACGGGCATGCCCCGTCAACTCTTCATGAGTTTTTGATGGGATATCCTCATATTGAAGATACTCATTGTTTCATAATTGATATTCCCTTTTCCATAATTGAAAGAAAGAAAGGAAATTTAAAGAATGATGAAGATCATATTTATGGGGTCCGCGGAGTAGGTGCTCAGTAGGGGTAGGAGTGTTGCCATTTGCAACCGCCTGCACAAGCAATTGAATTGAATTGAATGGACAGAAGTCAATATTCTCAAGCTGAAAGGAAAAAAGAAGGGAAGCCGACATGCCCTCGACTTGGGCTTTATTGATCATCTTATCAGGCATCAAACAATTCCAATCATGTCTTCTGTCTCTCCGTACCGTTTCCAAATAAACACGTACTGTATTTTCTGAACATCAGCTGCGTAGTCAGTGTCCAAGCGTGCAACTTGCTATGCACAGCTGCGGTTGTTTAATGCGTCGGCACCAGTCTTTGCAGCCTGCTCCATGCATGCATTGATGCATGTACATCCAAGAACAAACAGAAACCAAGGCAAAATTTAAAATTGGCAGTGCAGAATAATGCTAGTCCGTTGGTTGCATGTCTCCTCCGGAACCTTTTCATCGGTCGTTGGTTGGCCTCACAACTATTACATCAAATCGAACCGCATTTTTCGCCGTTTTGCGCTGTGCAGATGTGCCTCAGCATCCTCAAACCGGGATGAGATCACCAACCGGAGCACTTCGCCGGAAACGCTTCGACGGGACAGAAAAGGAGCTTCTGAACCGATGATGATTCCTGCCGTGAGACCGCGATGTATCACCGCGAGAAATGGGAACCCGCCGACTGCCGGCAGTTCGCCGTGATGGGCCACACGTGCGTGTATATGCGGCTCCCGTGGGCGTCGCTCTCTCCGTGCTTCTCTTATACTGCTGCCCTGCCAATGACGTGCCTTGGGCAGTTGATTTCCATGCCGAATTAGGCCAGCTATAAGTCAAATTGCAGGATTTGGTTCTTCGTAGTAATGCTTGTCTGATCCGTATCGTAAACATCAAAAAAAAAAAAAAAAAAAAAAAAAAAAAACTCTAGTGTGCGCTTTGTTTCAAGGGAAGAATAAACCATCATGATCGACCTAGCTAGTAGCCCAGCCTTAGGATTTGACATGCTTTTGTAGGCCTAATGATAGGCAGAATCAGCTCATGTTAGCTTGGAAGGTAGACTTAGTAAAGTGAAGCGGACCTCAGAATTGACTAGCCTTGTTTTAGCACCTCCACTCAATAAAGGAAAATGTCATTAAGCCCATGTTTTTACGTATGGGGTACTACAGAAGATTTACGGTTTGTTGTTTTCGATCAAGGGCGGCTATGCGCATCGCCCCCTGTGTGTGTATGCCTGCCTCGTTGCATGATCAGCCAGCCGGGGAATCCCTGGATGACGTCATAATCAGCCGACTGAAAGTTTTCGTACGTAATAAATATATATACATGTAACATTAGAAGTGTAACAGGTGTCGTTGTGTAGTTGGTTAGCACATCTGTTTAACACGCTGAAGATCTCCGGTTCAAATCCGGGCGACACCAATGTTTTTACCTGGTATTTTCCTCTTTTTTCGGGGGAATCTTCTTATTTGATTTGCCGCTTCTTTTTCTCTTTCTCTTATTATTGCCAACTGAGTTGTTAATTACCCAAAATAATTGAAAGGGTGTGTGTTTACCTGGCATTTTTCTAAATTTATTTATTGTTTGTTTTTTCTCTTTATTTTACCAACTGGGCTATTAATGATGGTCTTAGTTTTTTAATCACAAAAAATGATGGTGTTAATTATTTAATATAATTGAAAGATCATGTTTTCATGGTATATTCTAATTTTATTTAATGTTTTTTAGAGGGAATTTTATTTACAGTTTGTTTTCCCTTTTTTCACAACAGAATTGTTAATGATGAAATTAGTTATCTAGAATGCGCAAAAAAAAGTATTTTCTTGGGGGGGGGGGGGGGCAATTTTTTCCTCTTGCGTTGACTTATCGCTCTTTTCGTGCTTCTCTTAAAGCAACTCTATAGTGTCATATCTGTCGTTATAATGTATATGAATCGCACTCCATATGCATTTGGAGGCTGACCAGACAACGTGCATACTCATAGTAGTCAAATCCCAGCCTCCATTTTTTTCCTTATTCAAACAATTCGATTGTAAATTTAAAAAGTTCAGCAAATCAAGTAAACATACATATAGTTTTTGATAAGTTGCACGAATAAAAGCATTTAACTGGTGACATGTACAAATTACATGTTGCCGACGTGTGCAATGTCCCCTTCTTCTCCTGCGTGTCCACCATTCCCTCCTATGAGGTCCTTGGAACATGCGATCGACATTCTTCTTCCATAATTCCCGCGTCACTAGATCTATGGAGTCCAGATCCAATATGATGAACCAATTATCCTGGCCTATCCGTTCAGTTGTTGCCTGACACTTCTGAATTTTGGGTGTAGTCACCTCCATCTCTTCCTGATGCCATCAGCTCTCTTGCATAGCATCCCATCTCGCCGCCCTCTTCTCTTGGATCTTCTTCTCCTTCATATCTATATTTTCTTGCTTACTCTTCTCTGCAAACTTGTTCCTTGTCCTTATCAACTCATAAATATTTTTTACATCGCCTCGACCTCTCCTTCTCTCGTGAACTTCTCCTTTCCTCTCTTCCTCCTGTCGGTTCGACCCATGCTACACGTCGGAGTGGGACTAGGCACCCTTTCCCTTTCCTAGCCATCACCATCCTCATCTTCACTTTTTTCTGATGAGTCCAAAATATATGTTGTTTTAACCTTTTGTTTTGTTCTTTAGTAGTAGCTTTGCCAGATTTACTACGTTCGCGCACCTCTTTTTACATGTTTTCGTCGGGATGCCACCTACGGAAATGTTTTGGGAGTATAAGTAAAGAACTCCAAGATATGGTGATAAAATCACGTCAATTAACATGATATAATATTCTTCCTATAAAGGATGCTAGAATACCCGCCTCCTGAGAGCCTCCACGGGCAAGGAGGGCCTCCGCGCCGTCCATTGCGTGGTCGCGTGCCGCGGGCACTTTCCTTGGGCTCTCCGCTTTGCCAGATCTGCCCGGACGGCGCGCACGGGCGGCTTGCCTTGGGGGTCCATGACGGGCGGGCCGCAGACGTGGTCGGGGCCACTGTCATGTGGTGGCTGAGCCTCACCCGCATGCAACCTCTCAAGTGGTTGCTCGCGCGCGACGGGGAGGGTGGACCGCATGTCGGCGGTCTTTGGCCCCGGGCGGGTTGCCTCACTCACGCTAGCTAGGCCAGCGCACGCGGCTGGGGCCAGCTGGCTAGGATTGTGACGGCAGGCCAGACGGCTTTGAGGGAGATCCGGCCAGGGGTTGCGACGGTAGGAGGCCAGAAGGCTAGCGTTGCGTTTGGTGGATCCGGTGCGCTCCGGAGTCGGTGCCCGCCGGGTGCTGTTTTCTTTGTTGCATGATTTATAGACATGCATGCTCTCTGATCTGTTAGTCTTTCATTGGCCATGATTAGATGAATGATCTCTGATAGGGAGTTGTGTAAGTTAGATGGGTTTAATCTTGCAAGTAATCTATCCTGGTGATAGAAAGGAAAATTGGTTGTATTGTGTTATTGTCACTAAGGATAAAATGTAGTTGACTAGTTGTCTCAGTGATGAACGGGAGGTAAAGAGAATATACTATATATATTATGTCACTTTGCTTAATGTAATGCTATGTTTTTACTTAATACTTAGAGATGTATGCTGGATAGCGGTCTCGGGTAGGTATTAGCTAAAGATGACAAACTATGGATACAAGGGTGCAATGCCTATATGAAATCATGTCATGTGTGGTCACATCATACACACTGCAATTTAATCGATGCGTTATTGTAATTGGTTCACCACATCTATGCTTTCTGGAGAGATGCCGCCAATCCTAGTCTGTTATTCCTCATAATCACAACCTCAAAAACATTATTTTTTGTTCTTTACCGTTTAAACTTTTACTTTCATTGCTTACAATAATCAATTCCAACAAGGCAATATACTAATCTTTATAACTAGCAAAGCTAGTGACACTCACAATCTCGTTAGTTTAAGTTGGGGACCAAGAGAAGTTATGTATGTACTCATAATTGGTTGTAAGTGTGAACTCTATGGATTGATACATTGGTTCTCAACTGAGAGAAATTTGCTTTGTGCTACAAACCGTTTTATTTCAGGACCCAGCATATATTCATCTAGCAGGCACCATGCTAGTCGGAGGTTTTGAATCGATCAAATTCCGTATCTTGCTCTTCCGCATCCAATTGATCAAAAAGTGACAACGATGCGCCCTAAGATCAAAATAATTTGTCCCGCCAGAATCACCCATCATAATCTTGAGTGACCATCAAAACGCCCACCCCACCCCCTCCACACACACACACCGATAATACTACACACACGGGCTATCGTGACGGACTTTCGCGCTGATGGCCCCGTCTCACTTAAACACCCTGTAGAAACCCCGTGTGTCTAGCATCTCCACACACACACGCACGCACACATCGCTAAATCACAAAGTGTACAAGTCAAATGGCAGGATTTGGTTATGTGTGGTAATGTTTTGTTTGATCTGTTTCGTAAACTGCATTTCTTTTTGTTAAAAAAAAACAGTGGCATGCGCTTTGTTTTAAAGAATAAGAATAAACCATTATTATCGACGTAGCTAGAGGCCTAGCCTTAGTTTTTTTTTTTTTGCGACTGCCTAGCCTTAGGATTTGACATCCTTTCTAGGCCTAATGATAGGCAGAATCAGCTCATGCAAGCTTGGAAGGTAGACTTTACTAAAGTGAAGTAAACCTTGGACAAGTTGTTCCCGTTCTACTCTTACCACGAATTGACTAGTCTTGCTTTACCTCCTCCACTAAATAAATTTTTTTGAGGGGTCAACAAAAAACTTATTTAGTGGGAAAATGTCATAATAAAGCCCAAAAAAATCGTACTGGGTACGACAGAAGATTTACGGTTTGTTGTTTTCGATCACAGCCACGGGCTATGCGTGTATGCCTGCCTCGTTGTATGACAAAAATAAGGACGCCACAATCAGCCGACTAATTATGTTTGTAATAAAAATATTAAGGTAACATCTGAAATATAACAGGTGTCGTGGTGTAGTTGGTTAGCACATCAGTTTAACACGCTGAAGATCTCCGGTTCAAATCCAGGCGACCACCAAACGACCACTACGGCCGTCAGAATGATCCGCATACGCGCAATTGTCACCATTCCCTACCAGAGGTGGATTGACCTTATCGATGACAACCGAGAAGTCTTTGTGCACGTGCCCCTAAGGACCAGCGCCGAGTCGCAGTCGTCACCATTACACCCTTGAATCAATCTGAATTGTCTTGCACCAATCTCGTTGCCGCATACGCGCGGCGAAAAACGTTAACCTTCCCACCGCAAGGAGATGGTTAAAACCTATGCTGGAGCTCCGTCGATTACGTCCAGATGGATGAACCCGAGGAGGATCGAAGTCCAAAAGACGGCTCGAAGATTTAGCGCCGTCATCCACCCGAACGTTGCTACTATGAGAGAAAAAAACCTAACTTAAACTACTAGTCGGAGCCGAGGCACCGGGATCCCCCTTCTCGCCACCGCCCGCAGCTGTAGGCAGAGCCCAGAGGGGACGTGGGTCCACAAGCTCGCTGACGAAGCTTGGAGACGATGAGTGCCCTAGTCCTAGCAATCGCGGGAGGAAAAGAGAAAATCCTCACCAGAGGACAATGATGGCGCTAATTACTTAAAATAATTGAAAGGGCGTGTTTTCCTAGCATTTTTCAAAATTTATTTACCGTTTGTTTTTACTCTTTTTTTGCCAACTGTGTTGCTAATGATGGTGTTATCTAATAATTCAAAGAGCATGTTTTGTTCCTGGTATTTTCTAATTTTATTTAAAATATGTTTACCCTTTTCTTTTGCTAACTGGATTACTAATGATGACGTTAATTATTTAAAATACACAATTATAAATATTAAGCCCAACTAGTTGTTTTCCTCCAAATCTAGTTTTGTGTGGGAATTGGACGCAACTACAATTGAAAGGACGCTATTATGAATCAATGCATGTTTGTGAATTTTCATGCATTTTGTGTAGATTTACTATCATGTATTAATTACTAATACCTGATTTCTCGTGAAGACAATTTTTAAGTCACCAGTTATGCATATTTTCTTGCCACTATCTTTGAAAATCCATTACTAATTTATATGTAGTGGTATTTTTTTTAGTATAATAATAAGGAAGACCTGAATCAGCCGATGCAAGAAGTCTCTCTTCCCACTGAACGCACATCGCCGGAAGGCCTGAAATAAATTCAGAAAAATGCTAGCACCAGTGTCAAGTTTAGGACTTGAACCCTGGTGGATTGAGGATACCACTGCGAAATTACTTTACACACGACACATTCTCAACCGACGCAGAACGACCATGCATCAGCATTTATCAATGGTGCCTACAGACTATCATGCTAAAATCGTCCGGGCTTCATCGTGTGTGTAGCAACGCTCATACCACTATTCTTCTAACCATCCAACCACATGTTAGTTCGCTGGTGGTTCTGCTATGTCTAGACAGGTGCCACGAAAAAGTAGAGTATTAAAGAGAATATTTTGAAGGAAAGGAAACTTCAATTGTCTTAAGCAAAGTTGACGAAAAAGGGTTTCCCCCCGCTTTATATTATAAAGCAAAGCACCAACAACCAACATCCACAAGTTCAAGATCCAAGTTCAACAAAAGGAAAAATAAGTCTAGCTGGGGGCACAGCACAACAAACCCCAAAGTCAAATAGAACTAGCTAATCCGGCTCCGGAGGAGGAGGAGGGAGCGGTGGCGCGAGGGCGGAGGCGGTGGAGTGGAGGGCAGCGATGATGGTGTTGATGTCGTCCCGATGGCGCCGCTTGCTAAGCGGCCGCCAGAGCTGCAGGAAACCGCAAAATTTGAAGATGGCGTCAGTCGTCCGAAGCGGAATCACATGTTCGATCACAAGTTTGTTTCGCACGTTCCAAAGCGTCCATGATAACGCGCTAATCGCAACCCATAGGGCCGGTCTCGTCCCACATGGAGAATCGAGAACCTCCCGGAATAGGTCCGGGAGATTGTCATGGCACCAATTGCCACCAACGGATTCACGGAAGCAACTCCATAAGAAAATAGCAGCCGGGCACCGGAGGAATATGTGGTTCGTGTCCTCAGGGACCTCACAGAGAGGACACGTCCCATCACCCGGGCCATTACGCTTACGCACCTCCGTTCCGGAGGGCAAGCGTGTTGGGGAACGTTGC
Organism: Elymus sibiricus; assembly: GCA_039707655.1. Classification (NCBI taxonomy): domain Eukaryota; kingdom Viridiplantae; phylum Streptophyta; class Magnoliopsida; order Poales; family Poaceae; genus Elymus; species Elymus sibiricus. The sequence goes on from CM077670.1 coordinate 284,301,699, forward strand.
ATGGAAAACAAAAAAAATTCTACGCACACGCAAGATCTATCCATGGAGATGCATAGCTACGAGAGGGGGAGTGTGTCTACGTACCCTCGTAGACCGTAAGCGGAAGCGTTAGAACAGCGCGGTTGATGTCGTCGAACAACTTCACGATCCAACCGACCGAGCACCGAACGTACGGCACCTCCGCGTTCAGCACACGTTCAGCTCGGTGACGTCCTCGACTTCTTGATCCAGCAAGACGGCGAGGTAGTGGATGAGTTCCGGCAGCACGACGGCGTGGTGACGGTGATGGTGATGCTATCTCCGCAGGGCTTCGCCCAAGCACTGCGAAAATATGACCGAGGGACGGAACTGTGGAGGGGGGCGCCGCACATGGCTAAGACAATGTTGTGTCTTTTGGGGCGCCCCCTCTCCTCTATTTATATATGTGTAGGGGCTTGGAGTGGAAGGAATAGTGCCACGTGAACAGTAACCGTGAATAGTACACACGTGGACTTGGACTCCAAAGTCCAATCCTATTCCTACTAGGACTCTCCCTTTTTTCCTTCCCTAGCTGTGTGGGCTTTTGAGGACTTGGTGCGCCTGGCCCAATAAGGCCAGGGCGCCTCCCCTTAGCCCATGTCAGCCCTTTGGGACGTGGTGGACCCACTTGTGGACTTCCGGACCCCTCCAGAATCCTCTGGAACCTTCTGGAAGCTTCCCGGTACAATACCGAAAAAACTGCGCCTTTTTCCGGAACCCAAAATATGACTTCCCATATATAAATCTTTACCTCTCGACCATTCCGAGACTCCTCGTGACGTCCGGGATCTCATCCGGGACTCCGAACAATATTCGGTTACCAATTCACATAACTCATATAACACTATATCGTCAACGAACGTTAAGCGTGCGGACCCTACGGGTTCGGGAATGATGTAGACATGACTGAGACGCCTCTCCGGTCAATAACCAATAGAGGAACCTGGATGCTCATATTGGTTCCTACATATTCCACGAAGATCTTATCGGTCGAACCGCAATGACAACATACGTAATTCCCTTTGTCCGTCGGTATGTTACTTGCCCGAGATTCGATCGTCGGTATCTCCATACCTAGTTCAATCTCGTTACCGGCAAGTCTCTTTACTCGTTCCGTAATACATCATCTCGTAACTAACTCCTTAGTCACTTTGCTTGCAAGCTTCTTATGATGTGCATTACCGAGAGGGCCCAGAGATACCTCTCCGAAACACGGAGTGACAAATCCCAGTCTCGATCCATGCCAACTCAACAGACACCTTCGGAGATACCTGTAGAGCATCTTTATGATCACTCAGTTACGTTGTGACGTTTGATAGCACACAACGTATTCCTCCGGTATCCGGGAGTTGCATGATCTCATGTTCGGAGGAACATGTATTTGACATTCAAGAAAGCAGTAGCAATAAACAGAACGATCATATGCTAAGCTAACAGATGGGTCTTGTCCATCACATCATTCTCCTAATGATGTGATCCCGTTATCAAATGACAACTCATGTCTATGGTTAGGAAACCTTAACCATCTTTGATCAACGAGCTAGTCTAGTAGAGGCTCACTAGGGACACGGTATTTGTTTATGTATTCACATATGTATTTATGTTTCCGGTCAATACAATTCTAGCATGAATAATAAACCTTTATCATGAACAAGGAAATATAAAATAATAACAACTTTATTATTGTCTCTAGGGCATATTTCCATCAGTCTCCCACTTGCACTAGAGTCAATAATCTAGTTCACATCGCCATGTGATTAACACCCAAGAGTTCACGAGAGTCAATAATCTAGTTCACATCACCATGTGATTAACACTCAAAGAGTTCTAAGGTGTGATCATGTTTTGCTCGTGAGAGAGAATTTTAGTCAATGGGTCTGCAATATTCAGACCCATGTGTACTTTGCAAATCCTTATGTCATATTGTAGATGCTACTATCACGCTTTACTTGGAGCTATTCCAAATGACTGCTCCATTATACGTATCCGGTTTGCTACCCAGAGATATCCAAATTGGTGTCAAAGTTTGCATCGACGTAACCCTGTACGACGAACTCTTTATCATCTCCATAATCGAGAAACATTTCCTTAGTCCTTTAGTTACTAAGGATAATTTTGACCGCTGTCCAGTGATCCACTCCTGGATCACTCTTGTACCCCCTTTGCCAGACACGTGGCAAGGCACACATTAGGTGTGGTACACAGCATGGCATACATTATAGAACCTATGGCTGAGGCATAGGGAATGACTTTCATTCTCTCTCTATCTTCTGCCGTGGTCGAGCTTTGAGTCTTACTCAACTTTACACCTTACAATACCGGCAAGAACTCCTTCTTTGACTGATCCATTTTGAACTCCTTCAAAATCTTGTCAAGGTATGTACTCATTGAAAGTCTTATCAAGCATCTTGATCTATCTCTATAGATCTTGATGCCCAATATATAAGCAGCTTCACCGAGATCTTTCATTCAAGTATCCTTTTATGCCATCCAGAAATTTTATATCATTTCCAATCAACAATATGTCATCCACATATAATATTAGAAATGCTACAGAGCTCCCACTCACTTTCTTGTAAATACAGGCTTCACCGTAAGTCTGTACAAAACCATATGCTTTGATCACCTCATCAAAGCGTATATTCCAACTCCGAGATGCTTGCACCAGTCCATAGATGGATCGCTGGAGCTTGCACACTTTGTTAGCACCCTTAGGATCGACAAAACCTTCTGGTTGCATCATATACAACTCTTCTTTGAGAAAACCATTAAGGAATGCAGTTTTGACATCCATTTGCCAGATCATAAAATGCGGCAATTGCTAACATGATTCGGACAGACTTAAGCATCTCTACGGGTGAGAAAGTCTTATCGTAGTCAACCCCTTGAACTTGTCGAAAACCTTTCGCGACAAGTCGAGCTTTGTAGACAGTGATATTACCATCAACGTTTGTCTTCCTCTTAAAAATCCATTTATTCTCAATGGCTTGCCGATCATCGGGCAACTCCACCAAAGTCCATACTTTGTTCTCATCCATGGATCCTATCTCAGATTTCATGGCCTCAAGCCATTTGTCGGAATCTGGGCTCATCATAGCTTCTTCATAGTTCGTAGGTTCGCCGTTGTCTAACAACATGACTTCCAGAACAGGATTACCGTACCACTCTGATGCGGAACGTACTCTGGTCAACCTACGAGGTTCAGTAGTAACTTGATCTGAAGTTTCATGATCTTCACCATTATCTTCCTCTCTTATTGGTGTAGGCATCACGGGAACGGTTTTCTCTGATGAGCTACTTTTCGATTCGAGAGAAGGTACAATTACCTCATCAAGTTCTACTTTCCTCCCACTCACTTCTTTCGAGAGAAACTCCTTCTCTAGAAAGGACCCATTCTTGGCAACCAAGACCTTGCCTTCGGATCTGTGGTAGAAGGTGTACCCAATTGTTTCTTTAGGGTATCCTATGAAGACGCACTTCTCCGCTTTGGGTTCGAGCTTATCAGGTTGAAGCTTTTTCACATAAGCATCACATCTCCAAACTTTAAGAAAACGACAGCTTAGGTTTCTTGCCAAACCACAGTTCATACGGTGTCGTCTCAACGGATTTAGATGGTGCCCTATTTAACGTGAATGCAGCTGTCTCTAATGCATAACCCCAAAACGATAGTGGGAAATCGGTAAGAGACATCATAGAACGCACCATATCCAATAAAGTACGGTTACGACGTTCGGACACACCATTGCGCTGTGGTGTTCCGGGTGGCGTGAGTTGTGAAACAATTCCACATTTTCTTAAATGAAGGCCAAACTCGTAACTCAAATATTCGCCTTCGCGATCAGATCGTAGAAACTTTATTTTCTTGTTACGATGATTCTCTACTTCACTCTGAAATTCTTTGTACTTTTGAAATGTTTCAGACTTGTGTTTCATCAAGTAGATATACCCATATCTACTCAAATCATCTGTGAAGGTTAGAAAATAACGATACCCGCCGCGTGCTTCAACATTCATCGGACCGCATACATCGGTATGTATTATGTCCAACAAATCAGTAGCTCGCTCCATTGTTCCGGAGAACGGAGTTTTAGTCATCTTGCCCATGAAGCATGGTTCGCAAGTATCAAATGATTCATAATCAAGAGATTCCAAAAGTCCATCCGCATGGAGTTTCTTCATGCGCTTTACACCAATATGACCTAAATAGCAGTGCCACAAGTATGTTGCACTATCATTATTAACTTTGCATCTTTTGGCACCAATATTATGAATATGTGTATCACTACGATCGAGATTCAACAAGAATAGACCATTCACAAAAGGTGCGTGACCATAAAAGATATTACTCATATAAATAGAACAACCATTATTCTCTGACTTAAATGAATAACCGTCTCGCAATAAACAAGATCCAGATATAATGTTCATGCTCAACGCTGGCACCAAATAACAATTATTGAGGTCTAAAACTAATCCCGAAGGTAGATGTAGAGGTAGCGTGCCGACGGCGATCACATCAACCTTGGAACCATTCCCGACGCGCATCGTCACCTCGTCCTTAGACAATCTTCGCTTATTCCGTAGCTCCTGTTTCGAGTTACAAATATGAGCAACCGAACCAGTATCAAATACCCAGGCGCTACTGCGAGCATTAGTGAGGAACACATCAATAACATGTATATCAAATATACCTTTGCTCACTTTGCCATCCTTCTTATCCGCCAAATACTTGGAGCAGTTCTGCTTCCAGTGACCAGTCCCTTTGCAGTAGAAGCACTCTGTTTCAGGCCTGGGTCCAGCTTTGGGTTTCTTCGTGGGAGCGGCAACTTGCTTGCCGTTCTTCTTGAAGTTCCCCTTCTTTCCCTTGCCCTTTTTCTTGAAACTAGTGGTCTTGTTAACCATCAACACTTGATGCTCCTTCTTGATTTCTACCTCCGCCGATTTCAGCATCGCGAAGAGCTCGGGAATTGTCTTCTCCATCCCTTGCATATTATAGTTCATCACGAAGCCTTTATAGCTTGGTGGCAGTGACTGAAGAACTCTGTCAATAACACTCTCAACTGGAAGATCAATTCCCAGCTGAGTCAAGTGGTTGTGGTATCCAGACATTCTGAGTATGTGTTCACTGACAGAACTGTTCTCCTCTATCTTACAGCTGAAGAACTTGTTGGAGACTTCATATCTCTCAACCCGGACATTAGCTTGAAATATCAATTTTAGCTCCTGGAACATCTCATATGCTCCATGGTGTTCAAAACGCTTTTGTAGTCCCGGTTCTAAGCCGTAGAGCATGGCACACTAAACTATCGAGTAGTCATCAGATCAAGCCTGCCAGGCGTTCACAACGTCTGCAGCAGCTCCTGCAGCAGGTCCATCACCTAGCGGTGCATCAAGGACATAATCCTTCTGTGCAGCAATGAGGATAATCCTCAAGTTACGGACCCAGTCCGTGTAATTGCTACCATCATCTTTCAACTAAGCTTTCTCTAGGAACGTATCAAAAACAGGGAAGCTACAACGCGAGCTATTGATCTACAACATAATTTGCAAAGACTATCAGGACTAAGTTCATGATAAATTAAGTTCAATTAATCAAATTACTAATGAACTCCACTTAAATTAACATCCCTCAAGTTAACTAAGTGATACATGATCCAAATCAACTAGCCCATGTCCGATCATCACGTGAGATGGGATAGTCATCAATGGTGAACATCTCCATGTTGATCATATCTACTATATGACTCATGTTCGACCTTTCGGTCTCCAGTGTTCCGAGACCATGTCTGTACATGCTAGGCTTGTCAAGTTTAACCCAAGTATTCTGCTTGTGTAAAACTGGCTTACACCCGTTGTATGTGAACGTAGAATCTATCACACCCGATCATCACGAGGTGCTTCGAAACGACGAACTTTAGCAACGGTGCATACTCGGGGAGAACACTTTTATCTTGAAATTTAGTGAAGGGGTCATCTTATAATGCTACCGTCGTTCTAAGCAAAATAAGATGCATAAAGGATAAACATCACATGCAATCAAAATATGTGACATGATATGGCCATCATCTTGTGCTTTTGATCTCCATCTCCAAAGCATCGTCATGATCTCCATCGTCACCGGCTCGACACCTTGATCTCCATCGTTGCATCGTGGTCGTCTCGCCAACTATTGCTTCTACAACTATTGCTAACGTATAGCGATAAAGTAAAGCAATTACATGGCGCTTGCATTTCATACAATAAAGAGACAACCATAAGGCTCCTGCCGGTTGCCGAGAAATTACAAAACATGATCATCTCATACAATAACGTATATCACATCATGTCTTGACCATATCACATCACAGCATACCCTGCAAAAACAAGTTAGATGTCCTCTACTTTGTTGTTGCAAGTTTTACGTGGCTGCTACGGGCTTCTAGCAAGAACCGTTCTTACCTACGGCACAAAACCACAACGGTGATTTATCAAGTTTGCTGTTTTAACCTTCAACAAGGACCGGCCGCAGTCAAATTTGATTCAACTAAACTAGGAGAAACAGACACCCGCCAGCTACCTTTATGCAAAACAAGTTGCATGTCTGTCGGTGGAACCGGTCTCATGTACGTGGACATGTAAGGTTGGTCCGGGCCGCTTCATCTTACAATACCGCCGAATCAAAATAAGACGTTGGTGGTAAGCAGTATGACGATCATCGCCCACAACTCTTTGTGTTCTACTCGTGCATATCATCTACGCATAGACCTGGCTCATGATGCCACTGTTGGGGAACGTTGCATGGAAAACAAAAAAAAATCTACGCACACGCAAGATCTATCCATGGAGATGCATAGCTACGAGAGGGGGAGTGTGTCTACGTACCCTCGTAGACCGTAAGCGGAAGTGTTAGAACAACGCGGTTGATGTCGTCGAACAACTTCATGATCCAACCGATCGAGCACCGAACGTACGCCACCTCCGCGTTCAGCACACGTTCAGCTCGGTGACGTCCTCGACTTCTTGATCAAGCAAGACGGCGAGGTAGTGGATGAGTTCCGGTAGCACGACGGCGTGGTGACGGTGATGGTGATGCTATCTCCGCAGGGCTTCGCCCAAGCACTGCGAAAATATGACCGAGGGACGGAACTGCGGAGGGGGGCGCCGCACACGGCTAAGACAATGTTGTGTCTTTTGGGGCGCCCCCTCTCCTCTATTTATATATGTGTAGGGGCTTGGAGTAGAAGGAATAGTGCCATGTGAACAGTAAACGTGAATAGAACACACGTGGACTTGGACTCCAAAGTCCAATCCTATTCCTACTAGGACTCTCCCTTTTTTCCTTCCCTAGTTGCGTGGGCTTTTGAGGACTTGATGCGCCTGGCCCAATAAGGCCAGGGCGCCTCCCCTTAGCCCATGCCAGCCCTTTGGGATGTGGTGGACCCACTTGTGGACTTCCGGACCCCTCCATAATCCTCCGGAACCTTCTGGAAGCTTCCCGGTACAATACCGAAAAAACTGCACCTTTTTCCGGAACCCAAAATATGACTTCTCATATATAAATCTTTACCTCTCGACCATTTCGAGACTCCTCGTGACGTCCGGGATCTCATCCGGGACTCCGAACAATATTCGGTTACCAATTCACATAACTCATATAACACTATATCGTCAACAAACGTTAAGCGTGCGGACCCTACGGGTTCGGGAATGATGTAGACATGACTGAGACGTCTCTCCGGTCAATAACCAATAGAGGAACCTGGATGCTCATATTGGTTCCTACATATTCCACGAAGATCTTATCGGTCGAACCGCAATGACAACATACGTAATTTCCTTTGTCCGTCGGTATGTTACTTGCCCGAGATTCGATCGTCGGTATCTCCATACCTAGTTCAATCTCGTTACCGGCAAGTCTCTTTACTCGTTCCGTAATACATCATCCCGTAACTAACTCCTTAGTCACTTTGCTTGCAAGCTTCTTATGATGTGCATTACCGAGAGGGCCCAGAGATACCTCTCCGAAACACGGAGTGACAAATCCCAGTCTCGATCCATGCCAACTCAACAGACACCTTCGGAGATACCTGTAGAGCATCTTTATGATCACCCAGTTACGTTGTGATGTTTGATAGCACACAACGTATTCCTCCGGTATCCGGGAGTTGCATGATCTCATGGTCGGAGGAACATGTATTTGACATTCAAGAAAGCAGTAGCAATAAACAGAACGATCATATGCTAAGCTAACAGATGGGTCTTGTCCATCACATCATTCTCCTAATGATGTGATCCCGTTATCAAATGACAACTCATGTCTATGGTTAGGAAACCTTAACCATCTTTGATCAACGAGCTAGTCTAGTAGAGGCTCACTAGGGACACGGTATTTGTTTATGTATTCACACATGTATTTAAGTTTCCGGTCAATACAATTCTAGCATGAATAATAAACCTTTATCATGAACAAGGAAATATAAAATAATAACAACTTTATTATTGCCTCTAGGGCATATTTCCATCAAAGCGACCACGCACCCATTGCCATAAGAAGATACGAATCTTCAATGGTACCCTAATCTCCCAAAGGAGATTCAACTCCTGAGGTCCAGGAGTGGCCACCAGGGCCTGGTATAAGGACCTGGTGGAGAAACGCCCATTGGGCTCTAAGTGCCATGACATGGCGTCGGGCTCTAGGGAGGGAGTATGCAAGGCGATGCATTCCAGCAATTCCTCCCATTGGCCCTGTTCCTGTGGGCCAAAGGTACGCCTAAAAGCCACTCGCGCTAAGTCGTGCAGGGCAGCCCCAACCGTGAGTTGGGGGGCGGCACAAATCGAAAAGAGCAGCTGGAAGCGCTCCGCAAAAGGTCTCGAGCCCGACCAGCGGTCTAGCCAGAAGAGCGTGTTCGAACCCGAGCCAATACTAATCGAAGATCCAATCCGCAGGGCCGGCAGCAGTTGGATGATTGACTGCCAGAATTGGGAGCCACCCACCCTGGGAGCAAAGGCAAGAGGTTGGCCCCGCAAGTATTTATTGCGGATGATGTGGAGCCAAAGACCACCGTCATCGGTCTCAATACGCCATAACCACTTGGAGAGAAGGACAATATTCATCCGCTTCAAAGATATGACCCCAAGCCCTCCCTGGTCTTTAGGCTTGCAGATTTTTGACCACTTAACCATGTGGTATTTCTGCTTATTGCCCTTACCCGCCCAGAAAAACTGGGACTGGTACTTGGCGATCTCCTGATGCAGGGATTCATGGAGACTATAGAATCCCATTAGGAACATCAGGAGACTAATCATAGAGGAGTTGATAAGCACAACCCTCGCGGCCTTCGAGAGCCACCGGCCCTGCCAAGGTTCCACACGGTGTTGGACCTTGGAGACCGTCGGCCGAAGATCCTTCTCCTGGATCCGGGAGTCACTAATCGGTAAGCCTAGGTAGGTAGTCGGGAAAGAGCCCAATCGGCAGTTGAGCTTATTTGCAATGCCGAGGGCCTCCTCCGCTGAGTATCCTAGAGTCATGACCTCACTCTTGGCAAAGTTGATAGTGAGGCCAGACATCTCCTGGAAACAAAGCAGGAGGAATTTCAGGCTGGTAATATCTGCATCCGATCCTTCTATCATCATGATCGTGTCATCTGCATACTGCAAATGGGTCAAGCCACCCTCAGGAACGAGATGGGGACAGATACCCCTAATATGCCCTGCCATTCTCGCACGATCAAGGATGGTAGCCAGGGCATCAACCACGAGGTTGAAAAGGAAAGGGGAGAGAGGGTCTCCCTGTCTGACACCCTGTTCCGTGGGGAAATAGGGGCCGACTACCCCATTGATGTTGACCGCCGTGAGGCCACTTGAGACTAGCTGCATGACGCGGGCAATCCAATGGGAATCAAAACCGCGAAGAATCATAACTTCCCGAAGGAAGGACCAGTGGACCGTATCATAAGCCTTGTGAAAGTCAATCTTGAAGAACACCGCACGAAGGTGTCTTCTCTTGACCTCGTGAAGGATCTCATGAAGCACAAGAACCCCATCTAGGATAAACCGCCCCTTCGTAAAGGCGGATTGATTGGGGTGGTGCAGCCTAGGCGCTATCAGGGCCGCCCTAGTGGCGTACCCTTTGGCCAGGATACGGAAAATCACGTTGATCACCGTGATAGGCCGGAATTGTCTAATATCCGAGGCCCCTTGGACCTTTGGGATAAGCGAAATAATCCCGTAGTTCAGCCGGGAGATATCCAAAGTACCCCTTGAGAACTCGAGAAATAAAGCGAGGACCTCGTGTTTGATGGATTGCCAGAACACTTGGAAGAAGCGAACAGGCAAACCATCCGGTCCTGGGGCGGAGGATGGATTCATGGATTTGACAAAGGACTCGATCTCTGAGTCCTCAAATGGGGCCAACAGGTTATCATTCTCCTGAGGAGAAACCAACTGATCCCCTACCCACAGATCCTCGGCCAAGGCGATGCCTCCTCTGGGGCGCTTCGCAAACAATGCCTTATAAAAACCATCAACATGACTCCGGAGTTCATCCGGGTCCTGGATCAAACGATCCCCATCCCATAGGAGTGGGATAGTACAACGCCTACGGCGGCCATTCGCTATGGCCTGGAAATATGCCGTATTGGCATCACCAAAGAGGATCCAGTTCATGGATCCTCGTTTCCTCCAGTATTCCTCTTCCTTGGAATATATATCCATCAACGTGTCCTCCAAACTATAACGGAGAGCCCACTCATCAGGGTTGAGACCGGCACTATCCGCACGCAGATCTAAGGCCTGGATCTCAACCAAGATCGCGGCCTTCTGAACCCGAAGATCCCTGCCAACGTTCGCGCCCCAACCTTTCATGAACTGTCGCGAGCGCTTAGCGAGATAATGCCAATCGTCCAGGACAGACATCGCTCTGTGCGGCTCGGCTCTCGCAGCCGCCCAGTGCTCCTTGACCGCGGGAATGAAGCCTTCCTGCCAGAGCCAGAAGGTTTCAAACCGAAACCGAGGAGGAGGCCGGGGGCGCTCGTCAACCGAAGACAGCATTAGAGGGACATGGTCGGAGCCAATGCGCGTGATCGCCTGGAGGGTCGCTAAGGGGAACCGAAGTTCCCAATCCGGGGCGATAAATACCCGATCAAGGACGCTCTGGGTGGGAGCCACCTGTCTATTAGTCCAGGTGAACCTAGCGCCCACCCGGTCAAGCTCACGCAACCCAAGATCAGCCACCCAGTCATTGAACCTCTCGATGCTGGGTAGGTCTATTCTTGCATTACTTTTATCCTCCGCCGAGCGGAGGAGGTTAAAGTCCCCTCCCACTACTACTGGTAGGGAGGCCGAACCTATCTTGAGGCGAAGCTCCTCAAGAAAGGCCGGAGAACGACGATGGTCAGCGGGGCCGTAAACCACTATCACCTCTCTTAAGCAAAGTTAGATCTTACAAGTAACATGTGCGGTTCTGGAGACAAAAGTGTTGAGTTGCTGCCCGTCTTACATGTATTGAAATGCAAGCAACTAATCTCACATGTCTAGCCTGTAACTAACTCACCCATTTCATGCTTCTATATAGGGAAAAAAGAATCTAGCATTACTGATTAAACTGAACTGCCTCTGCTGCATGTGTTTTGTTGTTAGCTAGCTGCAGGTTCATCATACTTTAAAACTCCTGGAAAAAATAATTGCTCATCTTCTTCTATCCACAAGCAAATGATTGTATAATGATTGACTACCTGAAGAGAAATACACAAACAAAAGGTAATATACAAGAAATATATCTGAACTATCTGGATTATGTACTAATCATTGAGAGGGGCACGCAGGCAGATAGACACCACATATACTTAGCTGGACGTTTGCCTTTTGTTGAGTGCTTGCTCATTGGCCTGAGGATAATTCCGTGAACCAACTACAGCTGGCGATGCGATGCGAGGCGAGGGGTTTATCTGGACTTTCAGAGCAGGTAAGGGGTCACATTTGTTTCCCTTTCTCTTTTGACCTGTATTTCTTCTCCACCGAGCTAGTGTAAAGTGTAAACTGCATGCATACACAAGCATATGGAGACTACACAACTACTACTAACCAGTGTGTAGCATTGTAACAAGGTAGCAGAGAGTGACAGACGATCTACCAGGGATACGTCTGCTCACAAAGAAAAATGACATCTACAGTCCAATGATAAATGACTTCCAATTAAATTTCCAAAAAATGCCTAGTCGTCTCAGAGGAGATGGAAAACTTTTTGAGCCAATTAGGTTGGAATGATGGAATCATGAGCATGGTAGAGCCCCCAGGAAGATAATGATCTGCTAAGCAACCAAATCAAATAATTATGTCTGCAGGGGGAGGGGATGATTGCTTGGCCCGGGTCCAATTACACCAGTAATGATGATAGCTAAGCCATCCTTCCCTGAACTTGCATGAACTCGAGGTTGGTTGGAAGTTGGAATCGGCGGCAAGTTTGTGATGGACCGATGATGCCCAAATGCTTGGCCAACCTCCCAATGATGGGTATCGATCCGGTGCAAGTATGCTTTTCTCTTTTGCAAATGCGCAGGTATCCACTGGAGCTGGGCTTTGCCTTTCCCTGCACTCCATGTACACCCATACCATACGTGCCGTTTGCTGCGACTCCGGCCGACTGGTGCAGGTGCACCACCTACCGGCTGAGGTGACGGCGATCTGGCTCCAGCACGCACCAAAGCCAAAGAGTGTGGTATACATGTGTGTGTGTGTGTGTATACAGTCACCGTCACTGTGTGCAGAAATGGTTTTTTATACCCAGGCCGAGGTGTAGATACGAACCGGAGAGCCCATGTCGCAGGTACAGGCCACGCTTGCCGCTTGACAGTGTACCTAGTGAACGATGACGGCGTACGTAGTGTAGTGCGTACGCGAGATCGAATAGTGAGGTAGTACATGTACGAAACGACGTACGTAGGGCACACGGACGCCATGGGCGGCGAGATCTGTCCTAGCATTCCACAGTTAGATTAGTTCTTCGGAGGAGTACTACGAGCTTAATTAACTGAAGAATGCCTAGCGCATTGTTTCGGAGGGTACCAGTTGAGTCGACCGTCAGCAGATGAAAGCGGCGACGGGGAGCATCGCTTCGCGCGTCAACGGTGCATATCGACGAGTAATGAGTAGTGTTATTGACTCCAATTTTGTCCTGCCTTGCTTGCTTGCTTGCAGGGACAGGCAATTAGAATACTGAATACCAACGGACAGTGCCTCCCAATAAACCAGGATTTTTTTTTAATGTTAGCACGAGAGCTACCAAATCCGTTCATTAGAAAAGTATTACTAGTAACACCCTCACGGGAGGAATGCACCACATAACGCAGATGTAAAAAGAAGGAACGGAAAAAGGGTTCGGTTTATCGAGGAAAACCGAGCAAAAATCTAAAGCAGTACTAGCTAGAAAATATATTTTTTAAATGCACGAAATAAACATGTGTATGTAGTACTTGCATATGTTCACTCCTCAGGAACCAGACTACTTTTGCTCGTGACTCCTGACGAGTTATTAGAGCATCTCCAACAGGCGCGCTATCTTAGCCGCGCGCTGTAAAAAAACCGCTTTATTGCGTGCGCTGGGCCGAAACGGGCGCTCCAGCAGCCACGCAATAATCGCGCGCGCGATAAACTTGTTCAGCGCGCGGAGGAAAACGGCATCGCACGCGGTGTATTTGCTGCGCCAGCTCCCGCGCGCTGGACAGCGACGATTCGCGCGTGAGTGACCAACTGCCACTCCGGCCGCCCCGCCTGCGCCCCGCCCGCGCCGCCGCCGGCGAAATTCCACCGATGGAAGGCTCCCGCGCCGCCGCCGACATCCCCCCAACCCCTCCCTACATCCGCAACCCCTCGGCCGCTGTCGCCGCCGTCGCCGCAAACCCTAGCGCGGGGTTGAGCTTCGGCTTCGCCACCGGCGCCCCTCCTCCGCCAAGCAGCGGTCTCGCGCGCGGCCTTTTCATGGCGCCACGGACGACCTCGCAGGATGGCGTCGCGCCGCCGCCCGCCGTGAAGCCACGGGCCTCCGTCTCCAAGCGACCGAATGCGGCGGCGGCGGCGACGGCGGCGACGGCGGCCCGAAAGAAGAACAAAGCGGACGGCGGCGCTGGGCGGCCGAAGAAGAAACTTGCAGGGCGTCCGGCCCCGCCTCCGCCGACCGCAGCGCCGGAGACCTCGCAATTTGTTGCGCCGGCGGCCGATGCGCATAACGTGTTTGATGAAATGCCCACAAGGTATGATTTTGCCCTCTTTTTTGTTGTTGTTGTTTTTAGATAAAGGTATACATATGGATAGCTTGATTTAGTTTTTCTTTTATCATACTTTGTAGTTTCAATGATGACACATATATGTCAACTATGGGTGTTGGCTCCAACAATTCTCATTGGTCTCAAACCAATGAAGTGCACGAAGATGATCATGAGTATGAAGTGGATGAGGATGGTGAGGGTATCGTCGATGCACCGGAAGGAAGAGCGGGCAACTACACCATTGCCGAAGACGTCTTGCTATGCAATACATGGTTGCATGTGTCTATGGATGCCAACGTTGGAGGGGACCAAAGTAGAGATACATATTGGGCCCGGATGAAGGAGTTCTTTGATTTGCACAACAAGAGTGGAATTGAGTGCACCAATAGATCACTTAGCTCCCGATGGTCGACGATCAACAAATATTGTCAAAATTGGGCGTCGGCAATGAAGTCGGTTGACACGATAAACCCAAGTGGCACTAAATGATAGAGATAGGGTAAGTGCAATTTCTTTATGTTCCATGTTCATGCTTCATCTTTGGTGTTTCAAGTGCTAACTTGTTCTTTTGTTTGTAGCTCACTATTGCACAAAACTTATTTCGAGGAGAAGAGAAGAAGACCAAGAAAGGCAATGTCAAGAAAGGGAGAGCATTTGTGTTGCCCCATTGCTTCGAAGTGTTGAAGGATGAAGAGAAATGGAAGAACCGTGATGTCCTAGAGGAGAGCAAGAAAAGCAAGGCAACTATTGATTTGGATGATGATGATGAGGAGGAGGCATCAAGTGATGACGGCAAGAGGAGCCCTACACCAAACTCGGTTGCCTACTCCAAGCCAAAAAGACCAAATGGAGATAAGAAAGAAGCAAAAGAAAAAAAAAAGAAGAGAGGAGATGATGAGTTAAAGAATGCTATGGAAACTATTGTGAAGGCAAGAAAGGAAGCAAACGAGGAGAGGAGGATGGCAAGGAGCCAAGAGACGGTGGCCGGGGAGAGGAGGGTGGCGGCCGAGGAGAGGAAGGTGGCATTGGAGGAGAAGAAATTGGCCATGGAGGAGCGAGCTAGATTATTGGAATGGGAGAAGCACTTGTTCTTCATGGACACATCTACCTTCGATGATAGGCAAAAGGAGTTCATCAATCTTTCCCGTGAGGAAGTGTTGGTCCAAAAAAGATTGATGGCCATGGGAAGCATGGGAGGCATGGGAGGCATGGGCGCCATGGGAGGCTTCGGAGGCATGGGAGCACCTACGGGAGGCATGGGAGGCATGGGCGCCATGGGAGGCATGGGAGGCATGGGCGCCATGGGAGGCTTCGGAGGCATGGGAGCACCTACGGGAGGCATGAGTGGCTTCGGAGCTACTATGGGAGGCATGGGAGCACCTACGGGAGGCATGGGTGGCTTCGGAGCTACCATGGGAGGCATGGGAGGCATGAGTTTTGGGTCTCTCATGGGAGGCATGGGAGCACCTCCGGGTGACATGGGTGGATGCATGGCTTCCGGTGTGCCTCACATGCCTTCGCATGATGCCGTTGGAGATAGTGCGAACACCGTCCGAGTTCCCGATGACCGTGAGGCGCTTGGAAATGGAGAGGAGGAGGAAGAATCATCTTCCGAAGAGGAGGAAAATGATGTGGCATGATTGTTGATGTTTCATTTGTTTTTGTGAACTTTTATTTGTTATGAACTTGGTTGGGTGATTTTGAACTATGCCATGCAATTGAACTATGCTATGTTGCTCCAACTCATTATTTTGCGTATTTGTTTTATGTTTGAAAGATCATCATATTGTCAAATTGTGCTGTTTCATTATATTTGCCAAGCGCAGGCTGGCCGCGCGCGCTGTAATCTACCGTGCCTGGTAAAGCGCTACAGCGGCGCGCTAAAATTTACAGCGCCTGGAAAACCAACCAATCCCTCCCGCGTGCGAAATCGCTATTTCGGCGCTGTAAATTTTTTTTAGCGCGCCGCGCAAGCGCGCGTCTGTTGGAGATGCTCTTATGGGGGGTTGGTTCGTTTGACCAAACAAGCAGCGAGAGGGAGGCGATGGTGTGCACTCGCACTGCACTGCACTGTACTGCAGCGTAGATATGTCAGTGTGACGGGATTAATTCATTGCAAGAGGGACCATGTGAAATCAATCTCTGGTTCACACTCGACACCAGCAACTCACTGCATTTTGAAACCGAACCGAAAAACCATACCGAAAATAAACCGAACCGAACCAATTTTACGGTTTTTATGGTTTCTGGTTTCGGTATGGTATGAACTTTTCATACCGTTTTGAACTTTGGTTTTTATGGTATATACCGAAAAACCGAATGGTTAACCGAATAAACCGAATTAAAAAATATTTTTATATTTCTTGAGGCGAACAACCATACAAGTTGTCATTTTTCTTGTACATGAGCCAAATTTCCTACCAAGCACGTACATTTTTCTTGTAACATAGTCATTTTTCTCATAAAAAATGCTAAGGACGTCCATAACCATCAACGTATGAATCCGTGCATGCAAATATACTTATATATATATTTATTATACACTATTTATGTAAAATAGTATATGTTTTGAGTCATAAATTTGCAAATTGTTATTACGTCATTTTCAAATTCGCGTCAACTTTGTTTATTATGGTATATACCGAAACCATACCGAAATAATTTGGTATATACCGAAACCGAACCATATTTTAATTTCATATCGTATTTACCAAAGTATTAATACCGTACAAACCGAAAAACCGTATAAACCGAACCATGTAAACCGAATAAACCGAATGCACGGAGTGACCAGCAGCTCAACTCATGTCTCATCATGGCAAGAGCAGTAGCAGCACTAGTCCTTGCGACGGCAGAGACCCCTAACCTTTCTGCTCTGCCTGTACGAATCCACATGTGACTGCGCGCTTACTTTCTGATGAAGAAAACATGACATCAAGGGAGCGAAAATTGGAACTGAGAGTGAAGTAATTAGAACAGCAATCAATGCGTCATCATGTGTGCAGTGCAGAGGGAAAACATCGCAGCATCTGAGTTTGTGAGTGTACTACTTCATTCACTGTGACAAGCCTCAAAAGAGAGGCACATGCGAGCCTAGATCTAGCGCATTGTTTAAGCCAACTTTGATTAATAAAAACTCTGAGCTCGATGGCTTTTTCTCTTAGTTTTATTTTGGTTGACCCCAACATCACATGAGCCGGCACACTGTGCATGTGGATTTTGCAGGCTCAGATTCATTCATGGAGCCATATGCAGTTCCAGCGCAAAGATTCATTCGTGTCTGCGGCCATTCCATGCAGGAAAACATGTTCAGTCGACGCTCTCTGCTCGCTGCCTAACGGTCGGCACGGCACGCAAACTGTCAATCGGCACCAAGATTTAGAATCGTAGACAGATAGATTCCTCATCTCATCGCTTATTTTATCACGATTGCCAGTGTGTAAAACCCGGATTCACTGCATGGAAAAATAAGAAAGTGAAACCCGGACCCGTCTGTCCGTCCACTACCGGATGGACGGCCCAGATGGGGCGCGATCGAGCCGCGGCACACGTGATCTGGACCACCGGGTTGGCTGCGAGTGTGGCTTGCAATCTACGGTGTCAGCGAAAGCGGTCCATAAAATGGTGGCGTTTGGCGTGGCCGGGTGCCCTTTTCGGCATGGTTTCTACGTTGCCCCCACACCGTTCAAAGTGGTGGATGCCGCACCCCCATCCCCATGGATTTGATGGTAGTGCCATCTACGTACGTAGTACCACTCAAGTTCCAAATCAATCATGCGTACATTTGTCTCACAAATCCACGCCAAGTATCTAAGTATACAATAAGTACTAAAGTTAAGTTTGTGACAATGGTTTAGGATGGACAGAAACACTCATTTCCTCGGATAATTGTGCTCTATACACAAAGGACAAAAGATGCGACATAGGAGTGTATCTTTTGAATAGCCCAGCTAAACATCCTGACACTTTACAACGCAATATGATCATACTAATCGTTGCTGGTAGCATATTCCAAGCGTGCACCCACTGTTTCACGTGAAAACCCGTACGGTATAGTAAAAGCAGAACACACATGGAAAATACGGTAAGAAAAACCTGGATACGTACGATGACAAAAGTTGAGATTTTGTCACCACATTTCACCGACAAAACTCTCTTGGAGACAAACAGAGAGAAAAGTTCAAACTGTTGGGAAAACCGGATCGAGAAAACAGCTGTAGTTTTTCTGTCCGTTACTCCTCGTCATCAGTTCCCAGTTCGCAACTCCTCACATGCACGAGCGCCCCTGCGCTTCTCGCGTTTCACGGGCAACTCCCCCCGTCGTCTTCTCCAACCTCTCGCCCGCCTTATCACCTCGCTTTCTTTTCCCTTTTGCGCTCTTACCAACTGCACTGGACTGAGATCCATATATAACCAGGCAACTACCGCTGCCCCTCTACAGCCGAGGGGTGCCGTGCCGCGAGGAGAGAGAAGAAGAAGGGGAAGGGTTGGTGGTTGCGAATACCAGGAGGCCGCCGGGCATTGGACTTGGAATTCTTGGTCCTTTCGCCAGGACAGAAGGACCAAGGAGGCGAGAGGACGACGGGTACAGTGAGAGGGCGCTGCCGAGGTGTTCCCCTAGCCGCTTCCTCTTTCTCCTCCTTCTTCTGGAGAGAGGAGATGGGCGAGACGGCCATGGCCGGGTACGGGCTGGACAGGCCGGCGCGGTGCAGCGTCAGCTTCGACACGCCCTGCGGCTCCCTGCTGCGCGAGCTCGAGGTGCGTCCCTCTCCCACAAGCAAATGCGGTCTCTGTCTGCGGCATCCTTTGCTCGATTTACCGCTTGTTCTTTGCTGTTGAGGATTTGGGAGGTTTGGAAGACGCCGGTTTCTTGATTTACTTGCTCGTTCCAATCATGTTGCCAGTTCTGTCATGGCTACAGGAACTCTGAAATTTTGTAGTGTGTTCCTAGTTGCAGATTTTGAGCCGTCTGGATTTGATGTCTTTAATTTGCCCGCGTTTTTTTAAAAGACGAGGACGATATTTCCCCAGGGTTGTTCATAAAAGTCCAATTGTTTTCTTGTTTTCTTCAGTTGCAAGCTTCTGATATTCTCTCCCATAAAAGGTTGCAAATTTTAAAAGATATATGTAGGAGTAAGAATCTGTTGCTTCCGTTTACAACTTCCTTTCGGCTTTAGGTGGAACTTTTCATTTACCGTCGGGTTTTCTGAATCTTGAGAAGTGAAGGGGACAGAGAGATCTACTTTTCCTTCCCACTTGAACTGTTTGAGGTGAAAGGGGCTTAAAAATAGCACTGCTTGAATCGCAATGATTGAAGCCACTGTCTGCTGTAGCGCCAGAAAGCAGAATAATTTTGTGCTTGCTGGTACAATCTTATGTTATCTATTATTCGTTATCCCTACAAGCATAACAGCAATAAGCATGCTTAGGTTGAAAATCGTAACTGCGGAGTTTTTTTTTGCAATTATTATGGACTTTTTATGCAACCCTCTGATGTCGCAAAAGAAAAGAAAAATAATTCTGTGTCCCAATAGATATGAAAAAAGAAGAAGAAATAGAATAGGTCTGGAAGGTTGAAGGTCAAGCAATCAGCTTGCTTGTTCAACATTCAACAGAAGTCCTGCCAGAGTGCCAGTAGGGTCTTTTGGTTGCTTGTGGTGTTCTGCTCCCTGTACTAAAACGTGGGTGTAACATCAGATAAAATGTAGTTTATTTTGAATTTAATGATGTTGATGTTGTTATTTGATTATCATATACGCTATTAGGTACTTGCAGATACTTATTTTCTTATAACTATTACAAACTCTGATTCTATTTTTACGCTGTTTCTGTCCCTCATGTTTGATTGTCTGACACATGACTTCCTTTTTAGCAAATATGGACAGAGATCGGGGAGCGCGAACAAGATAAAGATCGGATGTTCCAAGAACTCGAAGCGGAGTGTATGCGTGTGTATCGTCGGAAGGTCGACAGTGCCAATGCTGATAGAGCCCAGCTTCGCCAGTCCTTGATGGCCAAAGAAGCAGAGCTTAAAGCTTTAGTGGCTTCCATAGGTGAAAATACTCCACAATTTGAGGTATATACATATCCTGTCGTAATCTCTAGTTTCTCCTCTTATGCAAGGCCTCTAGCCAATGGACCTCCTTGAATATGAGCTCATATGTCATGTTATTCTAAGTGTTGATTTGTTTACAGAGACTTAGATATTGGTAGTTCATTGTGTACAAGAAGTAATGAAATCATTGTTGATGTCATGCTGCACCTTGTGCAGAATATATCACTTTGGCTGTCATTTTTAAGTTATTGATGATAAGATGTGACATGAACAACTAAGTCAGCATGTTGGTTCGTGGTCATATGATGGATGGAGATGGGCATTATTAGAAGAAAAGAAAAGGCAGTATAGAAATTGGTTATGTTCTGCAATTCTGTATAACAGCTAACCATCTATTTAGTCAAAGATTTATTGGATATGATGATCTATTATTACTCAAGGCTACCTGGATTACGCATCTAGAATTTCCATTTCCATGCGAGGTCGACCTATGCAACGCCTCACGTGTTTGCCTAGTGATAGTACAATGTGCTTTCATGTAACTTCCTTCCGGTCACACTGGCAACTACCTACACAAAGTGATTGCTCTTGAAATGTTTAAGATACATTGCTAAAGTGCTCCAAATAAAGATGAAATACTATGATCTTGTATCATAGATATTATCTGTTTTTAATCATGAAGATTCATGTTTAGTGCTGCTGGAACTAAAACTCGTGCAGCTGACATCTTTGTACAAGATGAAGAAATTGGTATATGCCGCTGTTTAGTAATATATGGTTTTCATTTTCAGGTGAATGAAAAGCATGCATCGTTGAAAGAACAACTTGCTGCAGTGACGCCTCTCTTGGATGATCTCAGGGCCATGAAAGAAGAAAGAATCAAACAGTTCTCAAATGTGCAGTCGCAAATCGAGACGATAAATGCACAAATTTCTGATCACAATTATCAGCATGATGATGGTTCGTCCAAACGTCTGAACAATGATCATGACTTGTCAACCAGAAGACTTGCTGATCTTCAAATGCAGCTACGCAATTTACAGAAAGAGAAGGTAATAATGACCTAGACTAAAGTAGTGATCAGAATCAGAATCAGAATCAGATAGGTATGAGTTGCACTGTCTTATATTAACTTACAGAGGGAGTACTTATTTGCATACTGCATATGTCACTCCTATTTGGTCATCAGAATCAGATAGGTATGAGTTGAACCATCAAAATTGTTTGATTGTACCTTAACTTCTCACACTGAGGTATTTGTAAATAATAAGCATTTGTGTGTTGTAATAGTTATATGTTTCTCTACTTCTTTAACCAGAAACATTTCTTGCCAACACACTAATAGCTATAAGAATTATACGGTTGAAATGACAACTCATGCTATTTTGGTTAAATTCCTTTCTTGGCTATGCCATATTAGTAAAAACAAAAATTTCTCCTTTTGTTCAGTCTGATCGCCTTCAGAAAGTATTTGTATATGTGGATGAAGTGCACTGCCTATGCGCCGTTCTCGGGATGGATTTTGCAAAGACGGTAAAGGATGTGCATCCAAGTTTGCATGGGACCAACTCAGATAATTCAACGAATATCAGCGATAGCACCCTTGAAGGTCTTACTCAGACTATCCTGAAGCTCAAAGCGGAAAAGAGGACCAGAGTCTCAAAGGTGATTCCTCTAACTGAAACGATGGCAGCGATTAGTTTTTGTCTCATAGCCTCTCTAACTACTTGTGTTGTGTTGATGTATTCAGTTGCAAGAAATTGTGGGGAAACTCCACAAGTTATGGAATCTGATGGAGTCAACAGAGCAAGAGAGGAGACACATCAGCGAAGTAGCCGCTGTTCTTGGATCTTCCGAGGAAGAGATCACTTCTCCTAGTGTCCTGTCATTGGAGACAATTCAGGAGGTTTGGCAACTTTCTATCGAGTTATTCACATTTTTGTAAGCTGTAATTCAAACTTATAGTATCATTATGGTTCTTCAGACAGAAGAGGAAGTCGAAAGACTAACTAAGCAAAAAGCGAGTAGAATGAAGGAGCTTGTTCTTAAGAGAAGGGTAGAGCTAGAAAATATCTGCAGAAATGCACATATGGAGCCTGATACGAGCACAGCACCAGAGAAGATCGTTGCTCTAATTGATTCTGGTATTTATCCCGCTGTTCTCTTTTCTCTCGCACATACGATCTGTAAAATGCCCCCGCTGAATATCTTGAACGATCCTAGAACCTTCTCACTTGCAGGTCTAGTGGATCCTTGCGAACTTCTTTCCAACATTGAAGCGCAAATTGCAAAAGCAAATGAGGAATCTCATACGAGGAAAGATATCATGGAGAGAGTAGACAAATGGCTATCAGCCTGTGATGAAGAGACTTGGCTTGAGGAATACAATCAAGTATGCTTTTTATTCGAGAAAATATGCTATATTCAGATACAGTTTGCCTGACATCATACAGTGCAGCTCTGGTATGATTTAGTTGATGTCCTCTTTAATGTTTGCATATGTCCTACTACAGGATGATAACAGGTACAGTGCGGGCAGGGGTGCCCATTTGAATCTCAAGCGTGCAGAGAAAGCGAGGGTACTTGTTCAAAAGATTCCAAGTGAGTCTCCGTTTCTTCAGTTGGACACTGTAGAATAACCATATAGTGTTTTTGAAGCAACTGTGCTCCATTATTCACAATCTACTTCCTAGTTCCTATTTTTTTCAAAAAGATCCACGTCGTGTGACTCGCTCATTTCATTTGGTATGTAATATGATCAGAAGCTACATCTGTTGTGCAGCTATGATTGACAACTTGATAGACAAGACATTTGCCTGGGAAGATGAAAGCAATACACCATTTCTATATGACGGGGTAAGTCATTGAGCTAGCTCACCATAATCATCAGAAACAAGCACACTAGATCTGATGCATTGAATTTGCATGTGAAGGTTCGTCTGGTCGCCATTTTGGAAGAGCAAAAACTCAGAAGAGTACAGAAGGAGGAAGATAAGAAACGATACCGGGTATAAATTCCACATCCTGTGCTCTTTCTGGCACTACAATCACAACAAAGGTCATCAGTTTTGTTCATTAACTCTTACAACAGGACCAGAAGAAGCTGCAGAATCTATTGCTTAAAGAGAAGGAGCTGATCTTTGGGTCCAAGTCTGTTCCAAGGAAAACAAGCAGTTTTAACAGGAGGACGAGCGGGCATCATACAAATGGAAACGGGGCTGGTTTCATGACTCCGATGCCCCGCCGGGTGTCGGCGGGCAGTGCCACTCCTGAGCTTTTGACACCACGCTCGTACTCTGGCCGGTACAACAATTACTTCAAGGAGAACAGGAGGATGACGGCGGCGCCACTCAACTTCTCGACGGCTTCCAAGGATGATAGCATGTCATCCTTCGCCTCCATTAGCGGCTCGGAGCCTGATTCTCCATTGGTTTTGCACTGAGTATGATATCGCCCAACATTTTGTTACAAGTGATTTCCAGGATCTGCTGCATGAACTTGTCCTGATCTTGATCTGTAAACATGACATTTCTGATCAGGGAAGAAGATTTTCTTGGCGGGAGGGCTGCGGTGAAGGCTACCGGCAAGATTGGACAATTGTGTGTTAGCTGTTGACAATGCTAATGTGTGACAAAGATTGGGACAGGATTTAGATGAGATTGCTTGTAGATACATGACCTAGCACTTTGTGGTGATGTTGTAATTCCAGCTGCGAGTTTGATCAGTGTGTGGTAGAAAGGTGTCACTGTATTTGTTTTGTGCTAATTGTTTTTTCTTTATAGTATGTCTAGTTGTGTATCATTATTTTGGATGTGAAAGAAGAGATGGTCCATTTTTTCTCATATATATCACAAAAAGGTGTTGTATTCTGTATTCCTGATGTATTCCACTTTATCTTTTGGACCATGTATTACTGCCTATGGGAATTAAACATCACCATTCAGACAGGCAACATGTCCAGCTGCTGGAAACGTAAGAATGCTATTCATGAAAATACGATTTCAAAACATATGAAATTATGAATGATATTCATGAAATACTATCGTAGATTATTGTTCTCACTGAGTACTTACAAAATTTCCAGATAGAATTCATATGTTTACAGCAGCTGGATATGTCGCTGCAAGTGCCTGTCTGAATGCCGTTTTAAAACAACTACTCCCTCTGTCCGAAAATACTTATCCTAGAAATAGATAAAATGGATATATCTATAACTAAAATAAGTCTAGATACATCCATTTCTAGGACAAGTATTTCCGGACGGAGGAAGTATTTTACAGGTACAGAAAAAGGAAAGATGAAGGAACAATGTATCAGCGAGTCAAAAGTTTCATCCAAAATGCTCTGCCGGTTTGGAGAAACCTGACTTCATCCAAAATCTCTGAGGAAGTGGTAATCAACTTCTGAACAATATGATTGAAAATTTAGAACAAAATGCTCAGGATTAACCAAAGGAATTTTGTACAGTTTGCCAACATGATCTGTTGTTTGTTGCATTACACCATCTAATCTACTATGGCTGTTTTTGTCGACGCTTCTCTCACTACAACTGTCAAATAGACAGGCTGGATTGGCAACCTTGATTCTGTCTACTCCCTACAAGACATGCTAGTTTGTGTACAAACAAACACATAGGAGGATCGAGATCCTCCTGGCCATCACATATGCATGCAGAGCAACTGCAACATAACCTGAAAAATAACGGCCAAACAAAGTCATTACACTGGTATGGTCCAGTATATTACCGAATAAAAAAACAGACACGCAAAAGAATAGGTTTGGCACAAATCTGTTGAACAGAAATTTTAGTCAGCTTGTGAATAGTTTAGCCTGTTTTTAGTTCACATCTTCCTACCCAGACAAGAAATTAGATGGCCAAAACAAAAGCACAATTTTCTGCCTTCCTTTTGTGAAGGTAAGGCGCAAAGACACTTTCAGTTTGCAGAAGGTTCATAATCTAGGGTTGCACTGATATTGGAAAAGTAGCACTTGATCGCACTACATGATCATATGTCACAAGCACACAGAACAAACCAGTCCACGATTCCGACTAAAAATTTTTCAGGCATGCTTTTGTTTTAAATATGTACTGGAGTAACTGGACCCATACATCCAGTTGAATACATGTACTCGGGGTAGGCAAAACATATCCTCGTATAGGATCATGCCAAGATTTTGAGATGGTCTCGCCTGTAAGTAGACAGAGAAGATGAACAGACCACCACCCTAATTGACATACATATTTACACACCTCAGATGTCTACCCTACCCGACAATGGTACCAACTACCAAGTCCAGAGAAAACCCCAAAATTCAGCAAGTCTCATTTATGTATATAGGGGCACCGAGGACAGATATTTAACAATCTAACATATGTAATTCTGCAAAACATTTCCACCCCACAGCACCTGCCAGAATTCGTCAACCTCCGAACTTGCATGCAGGACATACAGCTCACAGCGGCCACTCAGGACACTATAATGGTGGTGGATGGCGTCTGAAGTGTACACGGTGGCTTCTGCTTACCGTTCAGTTCAGATGCTCTACCCTTCTCTCTCTCCGCGCAAGTTTTGGAGGGCGCACGCTGAACCAAAATGCCGTTTCTTTGCTTGGTTCATGGCCCACATAAGTTTTCTCACCGTGGACAAGTATGGCCCAATGACTCCATTTGTTGTGGGTAGTACGTCAAAGGTTTGAAAAAAATGATATGCCCATACTTGAACATGGATGCCAAAAATAAATTCCTTTGTACCCAACTACCAGCTGATGATTAAGAAAAACAATTTTTCAGCAGCATATTTTGCACAAGTTTGATTTGATTGGTACTGTATACTGTATGTTGGAACCACCAGACATTTATTTTTATCAAGAAGAATCGAATATTAGATTTTAAAGATATGTTTTTCACTTTCTTATCAACACAAGTGCTGTAGTTACGCTTGCGTGTCTATTCGTGATTCTCCGTTAGCAAGTCCTTAACACAAGATTGCTCTACAGATATGTTTCTTGAATGGTTTAGTTCGAGATATGGAGGGGTCATGGTGGTTGGCAGGTTAGGCGGATGGAGTTCGAAGTCCAGCTACTGAGGCAGAGGTCATACAGATTGTATCAAAGCAAACTCTCTGCATGGGCCACATATGTGTGTGGCCCGTGAAGGGCAACGACATGAGGCATGTGCCGACGCGTTATCCTAGACATCTGCCATTAGCAGTATGCTGCATCTGCCAGTTAGCAGTATGTTACCGGAGACATCAACCCTTGGAAGGAGTAATACACACTAGGCACTAAGCAAATTTGGGCTAGGGCGTTACACATTTGCAGGAGTAAAGATGAGTAACGACGAATTTAATAGGTCCTCAAATCATACTGACATCCAATTCGAATTAGGTTCAGTTGTAATACTAAATCAAGATTTAAAGCAATTGGTAGCTCCAAATTGTTTACATGTCAGTACGCACAAACATTCAATCTCCAATCTCTCTCCCACAAGATGTGCTTAATCTCAGCACAACATTTTTCCACAAGGGATAATATATTTAACATCAAGCTTCTATCAGTACACATCGCACCGGGGCATATTCACATTATGCTCCCATCAACGTCATGAACTCGCACAAACAATAAGAATTAACACCAGATCGCATAGCTGACGAACTAAGAGGTCCAAGAACACTACACTTTTTAGGACATCTCCCCCTCAGCCCCTCTTGTAGATCACGATCTGAAACTACCAGGGGAGGTGGTGTCGCCCTTGTAACTCCTACTCCGCACCAATTGGTACAGGAGTACTGCAATGAGACTAAGCATTCCTGTACCAATTTGAACCTAAGGATAGAATAACCAATACACTGAGAGTAGGAGAAGGATTACCTAAAGCTTTGGTCTCAGAAGTCAAAGCTTTTTAGATAGGTGGGATCCTTCTTGGCCCTCTCCTGGAATTTGCGGAACCAGCGGTCGAGGATATCCGTGGGAACCACCAGCTTGCCGCCGTCGGCGGCGCAGAAGGACTGCATGAAATTGAAGAGGTTCTCGCCGACGCGGAGCGCGACGCGCTCGGCGCGCTGCTCGTCGGGGGGCGAGGGCAGCGCGGCGGCGTCCTCCACGGCGACGCCCAGCTTCGCGGGCCCGGCCGGGGGCTCCGGCTCGTCCCCGGCCTCCGGGAGCTGGAAGGTGGCGGACGGGCGCGCGGGGCCGAGCGCGCCGAGGAAGGCGAAGGGGCGGTTGGCGGCCGCCTGGTAGTAGACCGCGACGGCCTTGCCCGGGGGCAGCGCGGCCGCGGCGGGCGGGAACAGGAAGACGACGGCGGAGCGGGGCGCGGAGGGGAGGGAGAGCGTGGAGAGGTCGAGGAGCCAGGAGGCGGGCGCGACCTGCGCGAAGGCGGTGGCGTCCAGGGGGAAGGTGTGGTCCGGGAACACGACGCCGAACATGGCGGGCGGCCGGGGCGTGACGCCGCTAGGCCTGTGGCATGGGGAGCGCCTCTGCCCGGCGAGGCTCGATCGGGGTATAGATCGGAGGGAGGCCTGAAATGGAAGGAGGTGATGGCCTCGTTCGATTCTGTTATGGAAGGGGGAGGAGGGTTCTAGAAGGCCGTAGAGCATGCTCGTCAGCTCGTGCGACGGTGCGAGCCGGATTTAGCTTTTTTCTCTCGGAGAAAGTCATGGAGCCAAGTGAAGCACCATGCGCCGAACGTGCCAGCTCCGTGGATCGGAGAGATCCGGTGCACAAGTGACGGTTTTGATAGGCTGCATCATTTTAGGGTCTTTGTGAGTTGGACGTGAATGAGTAAATACAGCCAAAATCCATGTTTTGCGGCTGTATATAGACTGACTGTATTAGGGTGGCCTGCGTTCGGCTTGTTTGATGAACTAGGCGGTGCTTGATTGCATACACTCGACCAGATTAAGAGTTAACAGACATACATGGTACACAGAGTTAGGTATACCTCTATTCCTCTACGGAGTCGAAACGAAAAACGTACAACACGAAAGCTCTTTCGAACAACATGATGAAGCTAATGATTAACTAAAACTTCAAACGGTCGAGTGTGTGTGATGGATTTTCCGAATTTCATATAAACCACCACATAAACACCTTATACTCGTTTAGGACCGTCAAAACAGAAAACATACAACACTAAATACCACAGAAACATAAAACATACAACACTAAACATACAACACATATACTTGTGGAAATGCTTTCTTCTAGGGGTTTTGGTGATATATGGATAAGTTGGATTATGAGTACCATTCAGAACTGTTCTTTGTGTGTTAGATTGAATGATAATAATGGTTCATTATTTGTCAGTGGGAAAGGCCTGAAGCAGGGGGGGCCCATGTCTCTCATTCTTTTCAATTTAGTGGCTGATGTATTTTCTAAAATGCTAGCTAAAGCTTCTCAGGAGGGGATAATTGCTGGGTTCTCCCCAATGTTGTCCCTGGTGGCATCATCAGTTTACAGCATGCTGATGATACACTATTATTCCTGGATCCTAGTGTAGAGAATGCTAGAAATGTTAAATGGCTATTATCTTGTTTTGATAGGCTGTCTGGCATGAAAATCAATTTTGATAAGTGTGATATGATTACCATGAATGTTGAGGAAGAGATCTCAAGAATTTTGGCCCAAATCTTTTCCTCTGAAATATCTTGGTGTGCCTTTGCATTTTGCAAAATTGCGTACAGAGGATCTTCAACCCATTATTGATAAAATCATCAAGAGAAATTGTGGGTGGAGGGGAGATTGCTGAGCTATGAAGCCAAGCTTGTACTTATGTGTGCTTGTATTGCTAGCATCCCAACATACCTAATGTCTATTATTAAGTTCCCTAAGTGGGCAATTAAGCTATCACTTCACAGATGGCTCATTTTCTGTGGGGGAATTTTGAGGATAATCACAAATACCAATTGTCTAGCTGGGGGCTTGTTTCTCAAAAAAAAAAAGAATTTGGTGGTCTGAATATTCCAAATCCGAGGAAGTTAATATGTCCTTACTTGGCTCTTGGGTAAAGAGATATTTCTCTGGTAGTGATAAACACTGGGTAGCTTTGGTAGATTATCAAACTGAAAAACCTAACTTGTTTTGGTGTAAAGGAAATGTGGGATCTCCTTTCTAGAAAGGATTTACATGGGCTTTGGCTGGGACTAGACCTTTCTATAGGTGGATTTTAGGTGATGGTAATAATATTTCCTTTTGGCATGATATTTGGGTTGGAGATTGTTCTCTTAAAACTCAATTTTGGGTGCTTTTTGACTTGTGCCAATAGCAGAACTATACAGTCAAACAAGTCTGGGATGGCCAGACCTTGAAATTAACATTTAGGAGGTGTGTTGGACCAGAGATTGTTCAAGTATGGAATGCCTTGAAAATGACTATTAGTGGTTTTATTCCTGCTGCTGGAAGTGATAGGCCTGTGTGGATGTTGGAAGCATCTGGTACCTACACTACCAAATCATTTTATAAGCAAGTTAACTGGGGAGGAGTTTATACTCCTGGCTGGAATAAATTTTGGAAGATTAGGGTTCCACACAGATATTTAGTTTTTGTGTGGCTTGCTGTTAATAACAAGATCTTAACTAGGGATAACTTTAGTAAAAGACAACATCTTGATGATGTTACTTGCCTGTTTTGTTGTGAACATGAATCTGTTAAACATCTTTTCTATGATTGCATTGTTGCTAGGAATGTGTGGATTGCCATGTGTGATATCTTTGGTTTTTCTGCTAATGTGGAAATCTCTGCTATTTCTGAGCTTTGGAATAGGAACTATAAAACTAGTATTGTTGGCATTGTTAGGATTGCTACCATTTGGAGCTTATGGATGATACGTCCCAAATGTATCTACTTTTCCAAACACTTTTGCTCTCGTTTGGACTCTAATTTGCATGATTTGAATGGAACTAACCCGGACTGACGCTGTTTTCAGCAGAATTGTCATGGTGTTGTTTTTGTGCAGAAATAAAAGTTTTCGGATGGACCTGAAAATTTACGGAGAATTATTTCAGAATATATAAAAAATACTGGCGCAAAGATCCACCAAAGAGGGGGCCACCAGGTGCCACAAGCCTGGGGGGGCGCCCACCCCCCAGGGCGTGCCTGGCAGGCTTGTGGGCCCTGGCAGCTCCGTTTGCCCTAACTCCAACGCTATAAGTACTTATTCGTGGAGAAAAAAATCAGAGAGAAAGAATCATCACGTTTTATGATGCGGAGCCACCGCCACCTCCTGTTCTTCATTGGGAGGGCTGATCTGGAGTCCGTTCGGGGCTCCGAAGAGGGGGATTCGATGCCGTCGTCATCATCAACCATCCTCCATCACCAATTTCATGATGCTCACCACCGTGTGTGAGTAATTTCTTCGTAGGCTTGCTGGACGGTGATGGGTTGGATGAGATTTACCATGTAATCGAGCCAATTTGTTAGGGCTTTGATCCCTAGTATCCACTATGTTCTGAGATTGATGTTGCTATGACTTTGCTATGCTTAATGCTTGTCACTAGGGCCCGAGTGCCATGATTTCAGATCTGAACCCTCTATGTTTTCATGAATATATTTGAGTTCTTGATCCTATCTTGCAAGTTATATGCACCTGTTACGTGTCATGATCCGCATACCCCAAGGTGACAATAATTGGGATTCTTTCCGGTGATTGCCGTAGTTTGAGGAGTTCATTTATTCACTATGTGTTAATGCTTTGTTCCGGTTCTCTATTAAAAAGAGGCCTTAATATCCCTTAGTTTCCTTAAGGACCCCACTGCCACGGGAGGGTAGGACAAAAGGTGTCATGCAAGTTCTTACTATAAGCACGTATGACTATATACGGAATACATGCCTACATTACATTGATGAATTGGAGCTATTGTGTATCGCCCTAGGTTGTGACTGTTACATGATGAATGTCATCCAACTAATTATCTATCACTGATCCAATGCCTACGCTTTTCGCATATTGGTCTTTGCTAAGTTACTTTCGTTGTTGCTGTTGTTACAATTACTACAAAACTGCTTCTGTTACTGTCACTACTGTTACTATTGCTCTTGAAACTATCATACTACTGTGCTACTAAACACTTTGCTGCAGATATTTATTTCTCCAGGTGTGGTTGAATCAAAACCAACATAGCCTCCATGATATTTATGTTCAGGGTGTTGATATCCTACTCATGCTCATGTTCAATGTTAATTATTCGCAATGCATGTCTATGACCGTTTTCGCTCTCTAGCTGGTCGCTGATATGTCTCCAATGTATCTATAATTTTTGATTATTCCATGCTATTATAGTATCAATCTTGGATGTTTTATATGCCATTATATATCATTTTTTGGGACTAACCTATTAACCCAGTGCCCAGTGCCAGTTGTTGTTTTCTACTTGTTTTTGCCTTTTCAGAAAATCATTATCAAAAAGTGTCCAAACGAGAAAAAAACTTTGGATTAAATTTTTCTGGACCAGAAGAGACCCACGAAGCTTCGGGAGAAGACCAGAAGAGCCACGAGGAGGCGGCAAGCCTGGAGGGCGCGCCCAGGGGGGTAGGGCGTGCCCCCCAGGCTTGTGGGCCCCTTGTTGCCCCTCCTGACCTAATTCCAACGCTATAAATTCTCAAAGATTCCCCATATATCAGAAAGACTGAAGAGAAAACCTTTCCGCCGCCGCAAGCCTCTATTCTTCTGTGATCCCATCTGGAGGCCTTTTCCGGTACTCTGCCGGAGGGGGAATCGATCACGGAGGGCTTCTTCATCAACCTTGCTGCCCTTCCGATGATGTGTGAGTAGTTTACCACAGACCTACGGGTCCATAGCTAGTAGCTAGATGGCTTCTTCTCTCTCTTTGATCTTCAATACCATGTTCTCCTCGATGTTCTTGGAGTTCTATCCGATGTAATCTTCTTTTGCGGTGTGTTTGTTGGGATCTGATGAATTGTGAGTTTATGATCAGATTATTCATGAGAAATATTTGAGTCTTCTCTAAACTCTTTTATCCATGATTATTATAGCTTTGTATTTCTCTCCGATCTATCAATTTGGTTTGGCCTACTAGATTGATTTGTCTTGCAATGGGAGAGGTGCTTTATGATGGGTTCAATCTTGCGGTGCTCAATCCCAGTGACAGAAAGGGACATGACACATATTTGCATTGTTGCCATTAAGGATAAAAAGATGGGGTTTAATCATATTGCTTGAGTTTACTTTGTCTACATCATGTCATCTTGCTTAAGGCCTTACTCTGTTTCATACTTAATACCCTAGATGCATGCTGGATAGCGGTCGATGGGTGGAGTAATAGTAGTAGATGCTGGCAGGAGTCGGTCTACTTGTCTCGGATGTGATGCCTATATACATGATCATTGCCATGAATCCGTCATAATTATTTGCTTTTCTATCAATTGCCCAATAGTAATTTGTTTACCCATCGTATGCTATGTGTTCGAGAGAAAAGCCTCTAGTGAAAACTATGGCCCCCGGGTCTACTTTATCATATATAAAAAACCTAAAAATACCTTTCTGCAATTTATTTACTTTTATTTTAATTAGTATTTTAGTTTATCTATTTACCTCTATAAGATTTATTCCTTGCAAATAACCGCTAAGAGGATTGACAACCCTCTTATTTGCGTTGGGTGCAAGTGTTTGCTCTTGTGTGTGCAGGTGCGCTTAACAGAATTTTGCTTGGTTCTCCTACTGGATTGATAACCTTGGTTCTTAACTGAGGGAAATACTTATCTCTACTATACTGCATCATCCTCTCCTCTTCGGGGAAATACCAACGCAGTCTACAAGTAGCAGGAAGAATTTCTGGCGCCGTTGCCGGGGAGACATCATCAAAATTACCAAGTACCATCGCACAAACTATCATCCACTTGCATTTATTTTATTTGCCTTTTTATTTGCATTTTCCTCTAGTTTTCATCTCCCCCACCTCTAATTTTTTTTACAAAAACATAAAAATATTTTATTTGCTTGCTTGCTTTTATTGCCATGTCAACACACAAGAACATAAAGTAAAACAAAAATTTAAGATCACTATGGATCCTCATCCACTTGCTAATCTTTTCAAAAGATCCAATTATAATGAACCAATTGCTAGTAATTTGAGTGCTCTTGATTTTCTCTATGAAGTTTTGCTTGAAAATCATGAATCTGGAAATTGTGATGAAGTGTTAGAAGAAGAAATTTATAAAGTGATTCATGATAGCTCCTTGATTGAAAAGCATGATTGCAATGATGTTACTATAAATTTTATTAATGTGAATTGTGCTAATAATATGCAAAGCTGCAAGCTTGGGGATGATAATTTTGTCATGTCCACTACTGATTGCAATGATCACGATTGGGGTGATAATGCTTCTTATGATCTTGAAAATTTATTTAAGCCTCATGATGAATGTGTTATTGATAATAATGTTTGCAATACTATTAGAAGTGGGTTTGGAAGAGCGTCAACTTTAGGTAATAATGATCCCACTACTTTGGAGAATTATCAATCTTATGAAATTTTTGATAAAAGTGGGTTTGGAGAGGTCGTGACTTTAGTTGATGTTAATCCCACTATCTTGGAAGATTATAAAACTTTTATGAATGTGGATCATGAAGATAAAATTGTATATGATAGCTATATTGTTGAATTTGATTAAGATCCTATATGTAATTATTATGAGAGAGGAAAATATGGTTGTAGAAACTTTCATGTCGCTAAATTACCTCTCTTTGTGCTAAAATTATTAATACTCCATTCCTCCCATTTACATATGCTAGATATTGCTTGTCTTGATAATTTATTTTCTTATAAAATGCCTATGCATAGGAAGTATGTTAGACTTAAATGTGTTTTTCACATGTTACATGATGCTCTCCTTGTGTTTCAATTATTATCTTTCATAAGAGCATCATTGAAATCTCAAGTCTATCTTAATGGCTATAAAGAAAGAGCTTGTTGGGAGACAACCCAATATTTTCTGTTCTTGAGTGTTTACACAATTATAGCCTCTGTTATGATTGTATTTTTATGTTTTAATTAGTGTTTGTGCCAAGTAATGCCTTTGGGATGATTTGAAAGATAGTATGATAGATGCTGTTGGAAAACAGAAACTTTTACGTCTAGTGCTAGAATTTTTTTTTTCGCTGGTGCGTCAGAATCTTCTGAATTTTTTACACAGTATTGATATATGAATTTCCCACGTTTTACTAATTTTTTAGAATTTTTGGAATTACAGAAGTATGACTTTAATTCATATCTTTACAGACTGTTCTGTTTTAGACAGATTCTGTTTTTGTTGCATAGTTTGCTTATTTTGATGAATCTATGGATCGCATCGGGGGGTACAAGTCATGGAGAAGGTGGAGTACAGTAGCATTATGCCAATATTAAATATGAATCAATTTACAACAGTACCTAAATTTTAAGATTTGTTTGTTATACTAACGGATCTCACGAGGTTTCTGTTGAGTCTTGTGTGCTGAAGTTTTCAAGTTTTGGGTGAGACTAAGATGGACAAAGGAATAAGGAGCGTCAAGAGCCTAATCTTGGGGATGCCCAAGGCACCCCAAGGTAATATTCAAGGAAGACTCAAGCGTCTAAGCTTGGGGATGCCCCGGAAGGCATCCCCTCTTTCGTCTACAATCTATCGGTAACTCACTTGGAGCTATATTTTTATTCATCACATGATATGTGTTTTACTTGGAGCGTCTTGTGATATAGTTTGTTTGCTTTTTAGTTTGTCACAATCATCTTTGCTGAACACACCTTTTTGAGAGGGACACACACTATTCGTGATTTGTAAGAATACTCTATGTGCTTCACTTATATCTTTTGAGCTAGGCAGTTGCTCTAGTGCTTCACTTATATCTTTTAGAGCACGACGGTGGTTATATTTTAAAGTAATAGTTGTACTCTCATGCTTCACTTATATCTTTTTGAGAGTCTAATGAATAGCAATGGTAATATGCACGGGTTATTAATTTGGTCCTGATATGATAGGTATTCAAGAGGGATATAATAAAAACTTTCATGTAGATCACTGAATATGATAAGTTTGATTCCTTGCAATAGTTTTGCGATATTAAGATGGTAATATGTGGGAGGTATTAGTAGATAATTGTGGTTTAGTAAGAATATTGGTGTTAAGGTTTGTGATTCCCGAAGCATGCACGTATGATCTGTCGTTATGCTAAGAAGTTGGAGCATGATTATTCTTGATTGTCTTCCTTTGTGTGGCGGTCGGGGGCGCACGATGGTTAACTCCTACCAACCTCCCCCCTAGGGGCATGTATAGTAGTACTTTGCTTCGAGGGCTAATAAACTTTCGCAATAAGTATGTGAGTTCTTTATAACTAATGTGAGTCCATGGATTATACGCACTCTCACCCTTCCACAATTTGCTAGCCTCTTCGGTACCGTGCATTGCCCTTTCTCACATCGAGAGTTGGTGCAAACTTCGCCGGTGCATCCAAACCCCGTGATATGATACACTCTATCACATATAAGCCTCTTTATATCTTCCTCAGAATAGCCACCATACCTCCCTATCATGGCATTTTCATAGCCATTCCGAGATATATTGCCATGCAACTTCCACCGTTCCGTTTTTTATGACACACATCGTCATTGTCATATTGCTTTGCATGATCATATAGCTGACATAGTATTTGTGGCTCAGCCACCGTTCATCATTTTTATACATGTTACACTAGCATCATTGCACATCCTGGTACACTGCAGAGGCATTCATATAGAGTCATATTTTTGTTCTAGTATCGAGTTGTAATATTGAGTTGTAAGTAAATAAAAGTGTGATGATCATCATTATTAGAGCATTGTCCCAGTGAGGAAAGGATGATGGAGACCATGATTCCCCCACAAGTCGGGATGAGACTCCGGACGAAAAATAAAAAAAAGGAAAAAAAGAGAAAAAAAAGGAAAAAAAAGAGGCCAAAAAGAGCCATGAAAAAAAATGAGAGAAAAAAGAGAAGGGGCAATGTTGCTATCCTTTTTCCACACTTGTGCTTCAGAGTAGCACCATGTTGTTCATATAGAGAGTCTCCTATTTTGTCACTTTCATATACTAGTGGGAATTTTTGATTATAGAACTTGGCTTGTATATTCTGATGATGGGCTTCCTCAAATGCCCGAGGTCTTCATGAGCAAGCAAGTTGGATGCACACCCACTTAGTTTTCATGTTGAGCTTTCATACACTTATAGCTCTTAGTGCATCAGTTGCATGGCAATCCCTACTCCTCGCATTGACATCAATTGATGGGCATCTCCATATCCCGTTGATTAGCCTCGTTGATGTGAGACTATCTTCTTATTTTTGACCTCCCCTTATTGATATCTACCACCACACTCTATTCCACCCATAGTGCTATATCCATGGCTTGCACTCATGTATTGCGTGGGGGTTGAAAAATTTGAAGCGCGTTAAAAAGTATGAACCAATTGCTTGGCTAAAACCGGGGTTGTGCATAAATATTTTGTGTTAAGAAGATGGAGCATGACAGGATTGTATGATTTTATAGGGATAACGTTCTTTAGCATTTTTATTTTGAAAGGCATGATTGTTTCTTAGTATGCCTGAGTATTGACGTCTTTATATCAAATTATAGACTATTGCTTTGAATCATTCGGATCTTATTAGTCATACCGTAAGAGA
This sequence comes from Elymus sibiricus, assembly GCA_039707655.1. Classification (NCBI taxonomy): domain Eukaryota; kingdom Viridiplantae; phylum Streptophyta; class Magnoliopsida; order Poales; family Poaceae; genus Elymus; species Elymus sibiricus. Next base: position 284,338,657 of record CM077670.1, read on the forward strand.
AAGATTACATGATGAAACATGATAGGTAGCATTCCACATCAAAAATTCTATTTTTATCATTTACCTACTCGAGGACGAGCAGGAATTAAGCTTGGGGATGCTTGATACGTCTCCAACGTATCTATAATTTTTGATTGTTCCATGCTATTATAGTATCAATCTTGGATGTTTATATGCCATTATATATCATTTTTTGGGACTAACCTATTAACCCAGTGCCCAGTGCCAGTTGTTGTTTTCTGCTTGTTTTTGTCTTTTCAGAAAATCATTATCAAAAAGTGTCCAAACGAGAAAAAACTTTGGATTAATTTTTTCTGGACCAGAAGAGACCCACGAAGCTTCGGGAGAAGACCAGAAGAGCCACGAGGAGGTGGCAAGCCTGGAGGGCGCGCCCAGGGGGATAGGGCGCGCCCCGCAGGCTTGTGGGCCCCTCATTGCCCCTCCTAACCTAATTCCAATGCTATAAATTCTCAAATATTCCCCACATACCAGAAAGACAGAAGAGAAAACCTTTCCGCTGCCGCAAGCCTCTGTTCTTCCGCGATCCCATCTGGAGGCCTTTTCCGGTACTCTGCCAGAGGGGTATCGATCACAGAGGGCTTCTTCATCAACCTTGCTGCCCTTCCGATGATGTGTGAGTAGTTTACCACAGACCTACGGGTCCATAGCTAGTAGCTAGATGGCTTCTTCTCTCTCTTTGATCTTCAATACCATGTTCTCCTCGATATTCTTGTAGTTCTATCCGATGTAATCTTCTTTTGCGGTGTGTTTGTTGGGATCTGATGAATTGTGAGTTTATGATTAGATTATTCATGAGAAATATTTGAGTCTTCTCTAAACTCTTTTATGCATGATTATTATAGCTTTGTATTTCTCTCCGATCTATCAATTTGGTTTGGCCTACTAGATTGATTTGTCTTGCAATGGGAGAGGTGCTTTGTGATGGGTTCAATCTTGCGGTGCTCAATCCCAGTGACAGAAAGGGACATGACACATATTTGTATTGTTGCCATTAAGGATAAAAAGATGGGGTTTAATCATATTGCTTGAGTTTACTTTGTCTACATCATGTCATCTTGCTTAAGGCGTTACTCTGTTTCATACTTAATACCCTAGATGCATGCTGGATAGCGGTCGATGGGTGGAGTAGTAGTAGTAGATGCAGGCAGGAGTCGGTCTACTTGTCTCGGACGTGATGCCTATATACATGATCATTGCCATGAATCCATCATAATTATTTGCTTTTCTATCAATTGCCCAACAGTAATTTGTTTACCCACCGTATGCTATGTGTTCGAGAGAGAAGCCTCTAGTGAAAACTATGGCCCCCTGGTCTACTTTATCATATATAAAAAACCTAAAAATACCTTGCTGCAATTTATTTACTTTTATTTTAATTAGTATTTTAGTTTATCTATTTACCTCTATAAGATTTAATCCTTGCAAATAAGCGCTAAGAGGATTGACAACCCTCTTATTTGCGTTGGGTGCAAGTGTTTGCTCTTGTGTGTGCAGGTGCGCTTAACGGAATTTTGCTTGGTTCTCTTACTGGATTGATAACCTTGGTTCTTAACTGAGGGAAATACTTATCTCTACTATACTGCATCATCCTCTCCTCTTCGGGGAAATACCAACGCAGTCTACAAGTAGCAGTCAATTCTCAATCTATTTGCTAGCCTCCGCCTGTACTGAGCGGGAATACTGCTTGTGCATCCAAATCCTTAAACCAAAGTTGTTCCAGATGAGTCCACTATATCTACCTATATGTGGTATTACCCTTCCGTTCCAAGTAAATTAGCAAGTGCCACCTCTAAACATTCAAACGAACATCTGTTTTGTGTGCCCGTACCACTCAGGGAGCGATAGGGGGCGGTCAGTATCTTCCATGCTAAGTGGGTTACTCACAGATGAGTGTTTATTCACTTGTCATTGCACGAGAGAGGATGATAATCAGTATGCTCAGTCCTATGCTCAAATCGAAATCATATAATGCAAACAAACTCCCCCGGAAAGTTGTTGGTATGGAGGGCACCCGTGAATTCGGCTAGCCATGGCTTGTGTTGGTACGGTGGAGGGGGAGTAAACTTTACCTTTCCGCTTGGGAACCGCCTATAATGCATTTAGCATGGAAGATATTGAAAACTCTCGGTCGTGACGTTGACAGGAAAAGCATACCTCCCAAAATTATTTTTATCTCTAATTTAAGCTTCTAGCTCTGGAACCGCTGCGAATCCATGCTTCCCTCTGCGAAGGGCCTATATATTTAATTTTTTGTTATTTTATTTTTATTTTTGAGTCATCACCCTCTCATTTAAGCACCAGCTGGAGAGCACTATTGTCATTTTTATGCATTGAGTACAGTTAATTTTGGGTGTGACCATGGCTGGATATCCTCTACCCTGAATTACAATGTTTAGTCATTGCTTGAATCTCATAGGTGCTCTGCATTTATGTTTTGCGGTCCCAGAAAGGGCTAGCGAGATACCATGTTGTCATATTATATCATGATTGTTTTGACAAAGTGTTGGCATCCGAGATAACTTATTATTGCTCGCTAGTTGGTTATGTTATTGTCATGAGTAAATGTGAGACCTAAGTGTTATCATCAATATGGTTAGTTCATAATCTTTGCTGAAAACCTGGATGCTAGTTAAGTATATATACAGACAACAAGAACAAAAGAGTTTGTAAAAGTTTTTCTTTATCACTTTCAGTTTGTCAACTGAATTGCTTGAGGACAAGCAATGAGTTAAGCTTGGGGGAGTTGATACGTCCCAAACGTATCTACTTTTCCAAACACTTTTGCTCTAGTTTGGACTCTAATTTGCATGATTTGAGTGGAACTAACCCGGACTGATGCTGTTTTCAGCAGAATTGCCATGGTGTTGTTTTTGTGCAGAAATAAAAGTTATCGGATGGACCTGAAAATTTACGGAGAATTATTTCAGAATACATAAAAAATACTGGCTCAAAGATCCACTAGAAGGGGGGGGCACCAGGCGCCACAAGCCTGGGGGGTGCGCCTGGCAGGCTTGTGGGCACCTGGCAGCTCCGTTTGCCCTAACTCCAATGCTATAAGTACCTATTCATGGAGAAAAAAATCAGAGAGAAAGAATCATTGCGTTTTACGATACGGAGCTGCCGCCACCTCCTGTTCTTCATCGGGAGGGCTGATCTGGAGTCCATTCGGGGCTCCGGAGAGGGGGATTCGACGCCGTCGTCATCATCAACCATCCTCCATCACTAATTTCATGATGCTCACCACCATGTGTGAGTAATTTCTTAGTAGGCTTGCTGTACAGTGATGGGTTGGATGAGATTTACCATGTAATCGAGTCAATTTGTTAGGGCTTTGATCCCTAGTATCCACTATGTTCTGGGATTGATGTTGATATGACTTTGCTATGCTTAATACTTGTCACTAGGGCCCGAGTGCCATGATTTCAGATCTGAACCCTCTATGTTTTCATGAATATATTTGAGTTCTTGATCCTATCTTGCAAGTTATATGCACTTGTTACGTGTCATGATCCGCATACCCCAAGGTGACAATAATTGGGATTCTTTCCGGTGATTGCCGTAGTTTGAGGAATTCATGTATTCACTATGTGTTAATGCTTTGTTCTGGTTCTCTATTAAAAGGAGGCCTTAATATCCCTTAGTTTCCTTAAGGACCCCGCTGCCATAGGAGGGTAGGACAAAAGGTGTCATGCAAGTTCTTACTATAAGGGCGTATGACTATATACGGAATACATGCCTACATTACATTGATGAATTGGAGCTATTGTGTATCGCCCTAGGTTGTGACTGTTACATGATGAATGTCACCCAACATAATTATCCATCATTGATCGAATGCCTATGCTTTTCGCATATTGATCTTTGCTAAGTTACTTTCGTTGTTGCTGCTATTACAATTACTACAAAATTGCTTCTGTTACTATGACTACTGTTACTATTGCTCTTGAAACTATCATACTACTGTACTACTAAACACTTTGCTGCAGATATTTATTTCTCCAGGTGTGGTTGAATTGACAACTCAACTACTAATACTCACAAATATTCTTTGGCTCCCCTTGTGTCGAATCAATAAATCTAGGTGAAATACTACCCGCGAAAACTGTTGCGATCCCCTATACTTGTGGGTTATCAATGGACATCTCGTAATGATCTTTGCTTTCAGGGGGTTGTGTGGAAAGATATCCAGAGTATTCTGGGCAAGATAAGTCTTCTTCTTCATCAGTTGATCGTCTTGTGCTCAGACCAACAATCGAAGCTGCTGAGGGAATGCCTTCTGCTGCTGGATCGAAAAAGAGGGGAGCTTCTAAGGATCTCTTGGTGAGGAAGAAGATGACGAGTCGCCTAGGGGGATACCAAGGCTTCTATTTGAGCGCTCATTTCGGCCGAATCCGATGATCTTGTAATAGGATAGCTTGGTTGTCTTGATCTGAACGCATTTTGGCTTGTTAATTTGTAGCAGGCTATCCTTCTGTTATGTCTCAGACTTGTAGTCCTGGTTCAGCTACTTTGGTTGATCTCGAGCGCTGGAAATAGTTTAGGGTGTCTGGTTGGCGTCGTTTTTAAATGGGGCGGGGGGAACCCCTTTTCATCAAAAACAACACTAAAGTCATGTGAAACAACGAGGTGAAGCTACTTGTCAAAGGAAATTTCAAACGGTCAACCGTGTGTGAAGAATTCGATGAAATTCATCCAAAATAGTTCCAAGCATGAACACGGAATTAAACATTTACAGTCGACGAAACTAAAAACCGATCTCCTGACGGTACAAAAAACTGTCGGTACCCTCCGTAGGGTGGCAAGCACGGCGGAAGTACCGGAACGGAGATCTGATAACCCACAAGTATAGGAGATCAGTTGTAGCCTTTTCGATAAATAAGAGTGTCGAACCCAACGAGGAGCTAAAGCTAGAATAATATTCTCTCAAGTCCTATCGACCACCGATACAACTCTACGCACACTTAATGCTTGCTTTACCTAGGACAAAAAATAAAACTAGTTTGCGAGAATAAAAAGATAGCTTTGCGAGATAATAAAAAAGTTAGTTGTTGTTTAACTAAAGGCACAATAAAGAAGAAAGTTTTGGAGAACAATGAGAAAAGGATTGTCCCTAGGCATATGACACGATAGTGATACTCATCATACTTATGAGGGAGAGGCTTAAGCTAACATACTCTTCGTACTTGGATCATGTATTCTTATGATTGGAACTCTAGCAAGCATCCGCAACTACCAAAGATTCATTAAGGTAAAACCCAACCATAGCAATAAGTCAAAAGTCCCCTTTAATCCCATATGCAACAACTCACATACTCGGGTATAGACTTCAGTCACTCCCGCAACCCACTATAAGAAAATCATTAACATATTGCAACACCCTATAGCGGGTACCCCCACACGCTTGTGCGACACGGCGGGCACCATAGGACAACACCAAAATAATATACAACTCGTATCAATGATAGCCTGCAAGTGCACAGAGTTTAGTTGTGGCCTTTTCAAAGTAAGAGTATCGATCCCACAGGGAGCATAGGAGTTGAGCGTTGCCTCTTGTAGTGAATTATGGATTTGTGCCTGCAAGTAATTGTAGGCTACAAAAAAAAGTGAGGGCGAAAGTAAATAGTAATTTTGGTGTAGAGCGAACTGAAAGTAAATAACATAAAAGTAAATAGAAAACAACAGCACGAGTAACAAGTGAAAATGACAAAGGAGCAAGGCGCTCTCAGGGAGTCCGGAATCCCCTAGATGCAGTTGGATAATGGTCTACATATCACGGACTAATGCCTATATGAGATTATACCATGAATGATCATAGTCATAAATATAAATATTGCAATTTAATCGCTGCCCAACTGTAATTTGTTCACCACACTACACTGTTATGCTTGTGAGAGATGCCACTAGTACATACTAGCCTTCTTCTTCCTTCGATTGTACACCACCCGTCGGATATTTAAAACTGCACTTAACCAACTGGAAAGGAAAGGGACACTTGCAAATGCCTTCACCATATCACGCTTTAAAGACCGTAATAGACACTCGTCCCTTGAGACGAGATCTATAAGTCTCTATAGAAGCATCGGTCAGAGCATCACCCCAGCAATGCAGGCTTGCAATCCATCACCACCGTTCCAGAGGGTTGGAGGAACTGGACAATGTCATAGAGCAACACAAAAGAATATGTCGAAGTCACCACACTACTAGCTAACAATTTGCTCTCCTTAAAGTACACACTAGTGCCAAGATATGAAGAGAGCCAACATATCTAGGAACACAAACTCTCACAGGACCTTTGCCAGCACCGGATTGGAAGTCATCGAGGTAGGGAGTGACCAGAAAGACGTTATTTCAACATATCATTACCGTTACCATCTCATTGATGTCGCCGGACTAAAAAATGGATGAACGGGTCCCACTCCTCTTGCCGCATGATGACCCACAAGTATAGGGGATCAATCGTAGTCCTTTCGATAAGTAAGAGTGTCGAACCCAACGAGGAGCAGAAGGAAAAGACAAGCGGTTTTCAGCAAGGTATTCTCTGCAAGTACTGAAAGTAGCGGTAACAGGTAGTTTTGATAGCAAAATAATTTGTAACAAGTAACAAGTATAATAAAGTGCAGCAAGGTGGCCCAATCCTTTTTATAGGAAAGGACAAGCCGGAACGAACTCGTATAATAAGCAAAGCGTTCTCGAGGACACATGGGAATTTCATCTAGTCACTTTCATCATGTTTGTTTGATTCGCGTTCGCTACTTTGATAATTTGATATGTGGGTGGACCGGTGCTTGGGTGCTGTTCTCACTTGAACAAGCCTCCCACTTATGATTGCCCCTCTCGCAAGCATCCACAACTATGAAAGAAGAATTAAGATAACTCTAACCATAGCATGAAACATATGGATCCAAATCAGCCCCTTACGGAATAGCGCATAAACTAGGGTTTAAGCTTCTGTCACTCTAGCAACCCATCATCTAATTACTACTCCACGATGCCTTCCCTTAGGCCCAAACACTACAGGAATCAGGTCCTTTGCCGTCTGCCATAGCAGACGGCAAAGGACCAGACCACGGACGGCAAACATCTTCGCCGTCTGTTGGCTGACGGCACAACTTTCAGCACTGAAAGTCACGGTAATCAGCGTATTTGCCGTCTGCAGAAGCGCCATGGACGGCAAAGACTTTTACCGTCCGCCTTCCTGGCACAGCTGAGGGCAAAGGTCCTGGACGGCAAAGTGTAGCCGTTAGCCCCGTCAGGTGGCTAACGGCAGACTTTGCCGTCTGCCTGCGGACGGCAAACAAACACTTGCCTTTGCCGTCTGTCGAGTGACATCAGCAGGCCTGTGGCTGCACGTCAGTTCTGCTTTGTCTTTGCCGTCTGCCAGTGTGGTCTTTGCCATCTGCCAGCTGACGGGAGAATGACCAAATGGGTCAGGCATGGTGCTCCCAGGTTGCACAGGTTGCTGCCACATGGCACCTTTGCCGTCAGCCTACCGACGACAAAGGGATTTTCCGTCCGCTGGCAGACGGCAAAGTGCCTGTATTACCACTTTTTTATCTGTTTCTGTTATTTCCCTGCATTTTCACAACACATATATGATATATATAGTTTCAAGCTGAAGCATAGGCCATGTATTCCAACAAATAGTATGTACTATCCAACATCATCGTGAAATATTGAACAAGAGAACACATAGGCTATTAAAAGAACCAATACATACATAGTTTCACACTGTTCATCCATATATACATACATAGTTTCACATTGTTCATCAATACAAATCAAAACAAAAACTAAACACTAGCAGTCCATCAATGCCAGCTTCCATGAAGTGAATCAAATCTGCAAAATGGGAATAAGAAAGTTAGAAGAAGAAGAAGAAGAAGACTAGAAGAAGAAGAAGAAGAAGAAGAAGAAGGAGAAGAAAAATAATAAGAAGAAAGAAAGAAGAAGAAGAAAGAAGAAGAATAAGAATAAGAAGAAGGAGTAGAAGATGGAGAAAAAGAAAAAAGAGAAAAAGGAAGAATAAGAATATATTTTCTTCTTCTTCTCTCTTCTATCTTTTTATCCTTTTCCTTCTCATTCTTCTTCTTTTATTCTTTCTTTTTCTTCTCTTTCTTCTTCTATTCTTTCTTTTTCTCCTCTTCCTTGTTTTTCTTCCTCATATTCCTTATTTGTGTCATTTTAGAGCTAACTTAGGTAATTATGCCATTTAGAGCTAACTAAGCATATTATGTCATTTTGGAGGAAAATAAGGTAAGTATAGGTCATTATTGAGCTAACTTAGGTCATTATGCCATTTTTGAGCTAACTAAGCTTATTATGTCAATTTGGAGGAAAATAAGGTAAGTATAGGTCATTTTTGTGCTAACTTAGGTAATTATGCCATTTTTGAGCTAACTAAGCTTATTATGACATTTTGGAGGAAAAGAAGGTAAGTATAGATCATTATTGAGCTAACATAGGTAATTATGCCATTTTGGAGCTAACTAAGCTTAGTATGTCATTTTGGAGGAAAATAAGGTAAGTATAGGTCATTATTGAGCTAACTTAGGTAATTATGCCATTTTTTAGCTAACTAAGCTTATTATGTCATTTTGGAGGAAAAGAAGTTAAGTATATGTCATTATTGAGCTAACTTAGATAATTATGTCATTTTGGAGCTAACTAAGCTTATTATGTCATTTTGGAGGAAAATAAGGTAAGTATAGGTCATTACTGAGCTAACCTAGGTAATTATGCCATTTTTGAGCTAACTAAGCTTATTATGTCATTTTGGAGGAAACGAAGCTAAGTATAGGTCATTATTGAGCTAACTTAGGTAAGTATAGGTCATTATTAAGCTAACTTAGCTTATTATGTCATTTTGGAGGAAAATAAGCTAAGTATATGACATTTATGAGCTAACCAAGGTTATTATGCCATTTTTGACCTAACTAAGCTAATTATGTCATAAATGAACTAAATAAGCTAATTATGTCATTTTGGAGGATAATTAGCTAAGTATGTCTTTTTGGGGAAAATAAGCTAAGTATGTGGCATATTAGGGCTAACTAGCATGTACGAAACTAAGTATGCATTTGTTAAGCAAAACACTAGAGAAAACTTACCGTCGTCGTCATCACGGAGGTCAAGCACCGGGGTTTCTCGGGCCGGTTTCACCTGGAGCTCATACATGGCTCGGTGAGCCGCCTCATTCCGTGCCCTCTCCTCCTCCAACAACCTAGCCGTCTTCTCCTCCAAAAGCAGTTCCTTCTCCGCCGCCACCCGGTCCCTCTCCTCCAGAAGCGCCTGGGTTGTCGCTCTCTCTTTCTGAAGAGCAGCCTGCAACACCACTCCTCGTTAGCATTGTAATCATCGATGGCCGCACACACAATGTGATGGAGGAAAGATATCTGAGTCCGTATAACTAACCTCGATGGCGAGATCGACTGGCCGTGGACGAGTCCTTATCTCAGGCGAGGAGCTCATTTGGCGCGCCTTGATCTCCAGGAGAGTGACGAGTCCTTATCTCAGGCGAGGCTTCGGATTATGCAAATGACGATTTTTGGCTTCGTAGTGTGCTGTCACGAAGTTTGCCGCCTCCTCAGTAATGAATGCCTCGGCCATCGATGCTTCAATTCTACGTTTATTTTTACATTTTGCTCAAAGCGTCTTCTGCATCCTCTCAGTTGCATAGCACCAACAATTTTGCACGGGCCCCCCCCCCAATCTTGCCTCGGTCGGGAGATGTAAAATCAAATGCTGCATTGGATTAAAGAAGTCCGGTGGAAAGATCTTCTCTAACTTGCAGAGCAACTCCGGCGCCAACTTTTGCATGTCATCTAGCACGCCAGGCGATAGTTCTTTCGCACAAAGAACGCGGAAGAAATAGCTCAGCTCTGCCAGTACTAGCCATTCATCCTCAGGGATAAAGCCACGTAACATCACCGGCATTACCCGCTCAAGCCATATGTGCCAATCATGACTCTTGAGACCAAATATTTTCAATTTTTCAAGACTCGCTCCCCTCTTTAGATTCGCTGCATACCCATCGGGGAACATCAACTGCATTTTCACCCACAAGATAATTTCCCTCATAGCTCCCCTTCCAAGATTGAACCAGGCCTTTGGCTTCGACCAGTTCTTCTTTCCTTTCAGTTGTCGCATGTTTTGTAACGGTCTATCACATAGAGTCTGCTGATCGACTCTAGCCTTGGGATTATCCTTTGATTTCCCCTCTATGCCGAACAATGTACCAAAAAGGGCCTCGCCGATATTCTTTTCAGTGTGCATCACGTCGATGTTGTGTGGAAGAAGGAGGTCTTTGAAGTAAGGCAGATCCCACAAGCATGTCTTGTGAGTCCAGGCGTGTTCCGAATTATACCCCTTGAAATACCCTGGACGCTCTGGATCAGGCTCGAGAGCGTTTAACTGATCCAGGATCTGTTGGCCTGTCAACGCAGGTGGTGCAGAGTTTTTGACAACTCTACCTTTGATGAAGTTCTTCTTGTCTTTTCTAAACTTATGGCGAGGATCCAGGAACGGTCTATGCAAGTCGAAGCAAGAATACTTGCGACCCGCCTCCAGCCAACGAAACTGAAGAGCTGCCTTGCATGTGGGGCATGGGAACCTTCCATGCACACACCAGCCAACGAATAGTGCATACGCCGGCAAGTCATGCATCGAGTACATGTACCAGACATGCATTGTGAAGTTTTGTTTTCTAGCGGCGTCGTATGTCTTGAACCCATTATCCCAAGCTTCTTGCAATTCATCCTTAAGCGGCTGCATGTACACATTCATATTCTTCCCCGGATAGTTGGGCCCTGGAATTATCAACGTCAGGAAATGTTCTTTCTTTGCATAATCTGTCCGGGGGGAGATTGAGTGGAATGACAAATACAGGCCAACAAATGTATTGGGTTGCCGTCATACCAAACGGATTGAACCCATCCGTGACGATGCAGACTCGAGGATGCCTTGGATCTGCCGCTTTATCCTTATGTAATGCATCGAAGTGCTTCCACGCAAAAGCATCCGATGTGTGTACCAACATCTGATTCCCATCTGCATCTAGTTCGGTTCTTTTGCCCAATTTGTGCCATGTCATCTGTCTGGCCGTCTCTTCGAGCATGAAAAGACGTTGAAGTCTTGGTACGATTGGCAGATACCGAAGAACATTAACGGGGATTTTGGTCTGCCTCTTCTCACCCATACCGTTGTCTACCACAACATACCTGGAAGACTTGCAAATGGGACAATAGTTCAAGCCCGCATACTCAAGCCTAAATAAGGCACATCCTTTCTCACAGGCATCTATCTTCTCATAGGGCATCTTAAGTACATGGAGGATTTTTGTCCGACTGGTACAGGTTTGCAGGCATTACATGACCTTTGGGTAGAAAGCGTCCAAATAGTATCATCATCGCGTCGTAGCATTCTCTACCCAAGTTGAATTGAGCCTTCAGAGCCATTACTTGTGCGATGGCATCCAGCTGACAAAGCTCAGTGTGCTCGTGGAGAGGACGTTTTGAAGACTCCAACATTTCATTGAAGGCCTTTGCAGATTCCTCCATCTCATCGTCCGAATCTCGAGCATCATCAAAGTCTAGCACCATGTCTTCGATCCCAGTACCATGCTCGTCGGTGCGACGGCGAACCACCTCAGCTCTGGCACGTTGGGCAGACTCACCATGAAATGTCCACACCGTATAATCAGGCGTAAAACCCCACTTCTGCAGGTGTTTACCCATTTCACCCTCTGTCCTCTGTGAAAAGTTGTCGCACCTAACACAGGGGCACCAGGTTTTTCTCTGGCCATTTGCAAATGCGGCTTTCACAAACCCCTTGATTTTTGTTAACCATTCATTGGTTGTGTCTTTCTGACTAGTGTGACCGGTGTACATCCACGCACGATCACTCATCTTGCCTACCTACTAAACACACAAGAAATATATATATAATTCAGCATATATATTCATCTGTTAATCAAGTTTGTCAATTTTATTACGTCCATGCAACCTACACGCTAATAGGTAAAGATAGGTCCTAATCCCACCCGAGTATGTGTAGATTGGGTTCGTTTTCCCATGCTCTGCTCCGGATCCGACGCAAAATTTTGGCAGCACCTCCCCGTTGTTCTCCTGATACACGTCTCGGCAATAAACAGAGAGGATGTGTACCCAGAGAACAACAGGGAGGCACTGACGAAATTCTGCATCGGATCCGGAGTAGAGCATGGGAAAACGAACCCAATCTACACATACTCGGGCTGTCCTTGGATAACGTTGGACAATTCGAAAGAATCACGGTTATAAATATGCAAATGCATGCATATTTATAACTGTAACCCTTTCGAACAGGGGACGCATACTGGTCACGCATACTAATGATTGAATCTACCTATAGCTAGCAAGTATCATCGGCATGAAGACCGGAACAGAGCAAATGAAGGGGGAAGGAGGAGATGTCATTTGTGCTCACCCACGAACGCAGGGGAGCTCGTCGAACGCACGGGGAGGTCGTCGAACACCAGACCCTCGCAGCGACGAAACAACTGCACATTTAAATCCACCCGATCAACACGAATATTCAATCCCGATAAAAAATCTCTATATATATAAAAAAATCTCTATTTCTTCTTCTTCTTCTTCCTTTTCTTCTTCTTCTTCTTCTTCTTCTTCTTCTTTTATTCTCCTCTTCTTCTTCTCCTCTTTTTCTTCTTCTTCTCCTCTTCTCCTGTTTTTCCTCTTCTTCTCCTCTTCTTCTTCTCTTCTTCTTCTTCTTCTTCTTCTTCTTCTTCTTCTTCTTCTTCTTCTTCTTCTTCTTCTTCTTCTTTTCTTCTCCTCCTCCTCCTCCTCTTCTTCTTCTTCTTCTTCTTCTTCTTCTTCTTCTTCTTCTTCTTCCTTCTTTTCCTTTTTCCTCTTCTTCTCCTCTTCTTCTTCTCCTCTTCTCCTCTTTTTCTTCTTCTTCTTCTTCTTCTTCTTCTTCTTCTTCTTCTTCTTCTTCTTTTCTTCTCCTCCTCTTCCTCTTCTTCTTCTTCTTCTTCTTCTTCTTCTTCTTCTTCCTTCTTTTCCTTTTTCCTCTTCTTCTACTTATTCTTCTTTTCTTCTTCTTTTTTTTCATCATCTTCTTCTTCTTCTTCTTCTTCTAATTTTGACTAACCTAAAATATGACTAACCTAAAATCTTTTTCTCCCAGTTCTTTCCTAACCTAACCTAGCACTAACCTAACTAAATATGAGTAATATAGCACTAACAGTAGCAATTAAATGAAAAAAAAAATAGAGAATAAGGGGAGGACTCACCGGAGGGGGCGTTGGGGGTGAGTGGCGTCGGGGGCGGCGGAGCCGCGGATGGCGTGCCGGCGGGGCGGCGGTGGCAGAGTGGAGCGGCGAGGCGGCGGGGTGGCGGCCGCGGACGGTGGGGCGGCGGGGCGGTGGATCTGCACCAGGGCGCGGTGGGGCGGCGGGGCGTCGGGTCGTCGGCAGCGACGAGCGCGGTGGGGCGGTGGGTCGGCGGCGGCGACGGGCGCGGCGGGGCGGTGGGTCGGCGGCGGCGACGGGCGCGGCGGGGCGGTGGGTTGTCGGCGGCGACGGGCGCGGCCGTGAGAGAGAGAGAAATAGAGAGAGGGGAGTGGAGGGGCGCGGCGAGAGAGAGAGAGAGAGGGTCGTGGCGAGAGAGAGAGAGAGAGAGAGAGAGAGAGAGAGAGAGAGAGAGAGAGAGGGGCGTGCGCGGCGGCCGTTACAAATGTTAGTGAAATTTTTCTTTGCCGTCTGCTTTTTGATGATCTTTGCCGTCTGCTGCTCGTTGCCGTCCGCTAGCGGACGGTATCTAGGCCGTCCGTTTGACCTAACCAGCGCCGCGCTCCAGTGGGGCCCAGATGGGCTCTTTGCCGTCTGCGATTTTGCTAGTTGCCGTCCGCCTGCCTTTGCCTTCCGCTTTTTAGGCTCTTTGTCGTCCGCTAGCCGACGGCAAAGAATGGACTGACGGCAAAAACCATCTTTGCCATGAGGCCTTTCTTTGCCGTCTGCTTTATGGAAGCAGACGGCAAAGACCATCTGTGTCGTCCGCTAGCAGACGGCAAAGAGTGGACTGATGGCAAATTCTCTGATTCCTGTAGTGAAAGATGGTGAAGTGTCATGTAGTCGACGTTCACACGACACCACTAAAGGAAGCACAATATACATAGTATCAAAATATCAAACGAATACCAAATTCACATGATTACTTATGACAAGACTTCTCCCATGTCCTCAAGTACAAAAGTAACTACTCACAAATCATATTCATGTTCAAGATCAGAGGGGTATTGAATAGAATTAAGGATCTGAACATATAATCCTCCACCAAATAAACCAACTAGCATCAACTACAAGATGTAATCAACACTACTAGCAACCCACAGGTACCAATCTGAGGTTTTGAGACAAAGATTGAATACAAGAGATGAACTAGGGTTTGAGATGAGATGGTGCTGGTGAAGATGTTGATGAAGATTGGTCCTCCCACGATGAGAGGATCGTTGGTGATGTCGATGGCTTCGATTTCCCCCTCCCGGAGGGAAGTATCCCCGGCGGAATCGCTTCGTCGGAGAGCAAAATAGCTCCTGCCCAGGTTCCGCCTCGAGACGGCGGCGCTTTGTCCCGAAAGTCTTCTTCTGATTTTTTTCTAGGGCAAATGGCTTCATATAGTAGAAGGAGGGGGCCAGAGGCCTGCTAGGGGCCCCACAAGCTCGGGGGGCGCGCCCCCCAGGCTTGTGGCTTCCTGGTGGGCCCCCTTCTGTTGATTCTTTCGCCAGTATTTTTTTATATATTCCAAAATAATTCTCCGTAAATTTTAGGTCATTTGGAGTTGTGCAGAATAGCTATCTCTGTTTCACCCCTTTCAGGTCCAGAATTCCAGCTGCCGGCATTCTCCCTCTTCATGTGAATCTTGCAAAATAAGAGAGAAAAGGCATAAGAATTGTACCATAAAGTGAAATAATGATCAAAAACATAATAATTATTAGTAGGAAATCATGATGCAAATTGGACGTATCACCGCCCAAAAGACCGCCTGATGGAGAAGAGGAGGAAGACCAAAGTGGCGGCGTGGCAGAGGAACTTGGCGGCGGCGGCTATGGTTGAGACTTGGTTCTCCCTGAAGTTGCTCGGCCGTTTGAGGGGATTTGTGGCACGCATGTGCGGGGGCACTGAGCCCATTTTTCTTTGAGCTTTCAGTTTTGAATCTTTTGCATCTTTTGAATCGAAAGTACAAATTAAGTTTTGTTCGTATTCCTTGTGATGAGGGTTTTCAAATAAGACCACTTTTTAAATAGGTTTTGACAAGTTTTTAAAACTTCATCAAATTTCAAGTACTAAAACGTGGTACAAAGGAACGACAAAATAAGCAAGTTTCAGAAACTAAAAGTTAGAACTTGGGGCATCCTCGTGTGGAATCCAAAGACTTTGCAGACCGCAAAACAATCGTACAATGAGGCTGGGCTAGGCAGATGTGTGCCCTCGCACCTGCGTGCCCCTGTGAGTTTCCGTTTTGTTTGTAGAACATAGTTTTTTTTGCACAGTAATACGTCTCATTTATATCATAATGATCATAGTATAAGCCACATACACACCGACTTGACAAAACTGAAAAGATAGCAATGCTAGCCTTGGCACAAAGAAACACCAGCCAAGAACAAAAATTACAATCAAGACCGAACAATCCCCTGAGCTTGACAACAATGCCTGTCACCTGCCTCCGGCTCCACCACAGTAGCCACCAAAGGAAAAAAATGATGGATCACCTCCTCGCCGAGCTCGACGCGGCTCCATCGCTGATATGCAGCTTTGCGGACCTCCAAGGTGGCTCACCAAAGGTGAAGAAATTGCTGTTGAAGGAATCAGACCGGGGCAACACCCCGGACACGCCATCGAACTCCAGATATAGCACCCCACATGACTAAGACGTCGGAGGAGGAAACTATACCTGCCAGCCACGAACCACGGACCCAACACATGATTCACCATCCTCCAGATGCCATCAATGCAGACCACAATCTGCATCCACTCTTGGACTACCTCCCAAGCTCTGTGCCAATGCTAGAGCAAATGACGTCGCAATGACGGAGCCCGAGGACACAAGTCCACCACGAGGATGCCACTGCCACCACGCCATCCTTGCTTGAACAGACTTTTTTCCAAATTCATCCCTAACCATAGGGCCGATCGCCTTGTCAATGAAGGATCCGAAGCTTCTTTATTCAGCGTCATCATCATCACTACCGAAGCCAAGATGATGAACGACCAAAAATCTAAGCTACTAGGGCCTAAAACCTGAAGCTAAACTATCCACACGCGTGGATCCGGTGACCCCCCTCACCACCAACGACGGAGGTCGTTGGTGGAGGGGAGCCGTGATACGTCTCTATCGTATCTATAAATTTTGATTGTTTCATGCCAATATTCTACAACTTTCACATACTTTTGGCAACATTTTATATTATTTTTGGGACTAACAATTTGATCCAGTGCTCAGTGCCAGTTCCTGTTTTCTGCATGTTTTTTATTTCGCAGAAAATCCATATCAAATAAAGTCCAAACGCGATAAAATTTTACGGAGAATTATTTTGGAATATATGTGATTTTTGGGAGGTGGAATCAACGCAAACGGATGCCCACAGCCTTCACAAGGCAACAGGGCGCCACTACCCCCCCAGGCCACGCGGGGTTGCCTTGTGGGCACCTCGTAAGTTGGTTGGGGTCCTTATTCGGTCACAAGGAAGCTTATATCGAGAAAAAAAATTGTGTTAAAATTTCAGCCCAATCGGAGTTACGGATCTTCGGGAATATAAGAAACGGTTTTCGGCCAGAAAACAGAACGCGAAACAGAGAGAGAGATCCAATCTCAGAGGGGCTCCTGCCCTCTGGGAGCCATGGCGGCCATGGACTAGAGGGGAAACTCTCCTCCCATCTAGGGGGGGCAAGCAAAAAGAAGAAGGAGGGGGCTCTCTCCCCCTCTCTCCCGGTGGCGCCGGAACGCCGTCGGGGCAACCATCGTGACGGCGATCTACACCAACAACTTCGCCGCCGTCAACACCAACTCTCTCCCCCTCTATGCAGCAGTGTAACACCTCTTCTCCCTGTTGTAATCTCTACTTACACATGGTGCTTAATGCTACATATTATTATCCAATGATGTGTTGCCATCCTATGATGTTTGAGTAGATTCGTTTTGTCCTATGGGTTGATTGATGATCGTGGTTGGTTTGAGTTGTATGTTTTATTTTGGTGCTGTCCTATGGTGCCCTCCGTGTCACGCAAGCGTGTGGGATTACTGTTGTAGGGTGTTGCAATACGTTCATAATTCGCTTATAGTGGGTTGCGTGAGTGACAGAAACACAAACCCGAGTAAGGGGGTTGTTGCGTATGGGAGTAAAGAGGACTTGTTACTTAATGCTATGGTTGGGTTTTACCTTAATGATCTTTGGTAGTTGTGGATGCTTGCTAGAGTTCCAATCATAAGTGCATATGATCCAAGTATGGAAAGTATGTTAGCTCATGCCTCTCCCTCATATAAAATTGCAATAATGATCACCGGTCTAGTTATCGATTGCCTAGGGACAAATCTTTCTCTTGTGTTACAAAAAGCTCTCTACTAAACAACTAACTTTTATTATCTCAGAAAGTACTCCTAGTTTTATTCTTGCAAAGTAGTTCTAGCATTACACCTACAAAGTACTTCTAGTTTCATACTTGTTCAAGGTAAAGCAAACGTTAAGTGTGCGTAGAGTTGTATCGATGGTCGATATAACTTGAAGGGAACATTGATTCTACCTTTAGCTCCTCATTGGGTTCGACATTCTTATTTATCGAAAAAGCTACAATTGATCCCCTATACTTGTGGGTTATCAAGACCTTTTTCGGGCGCCGTTGCCGGGGAGCAATAGCGTGGGGTGAATATTCTCGTGTGCGCTTGTTAGCTTTATCACTAAGTAGTTTTTATTTTCTGTTCCACTAAGTAGTTTTTATTTTCTGTACTAAGTTGTTTTATATCTTTAGTTATGGATATGGAACACAAAACACCAAAAAAATTAGTTGTACTTGCTACTCATGGAGATGGGGAACCTCCTAAAACCCTCGAGGCTGGTTATGTGGAAAATATTAAATACTACTTTGATAATCCTGATAAATCTCCATTCAACTTGATAATGGGAGTTACTTTGGATCAACGGGAATACTTTAGGGATTATCGCTTGTCTCAAAAAGGGAAACACTTATGGGATCAAATTAAAATGATGAAAAAGATGAGGAGAAGAGTGAAGAACAAAAGGAGGAAGAGCGGATTAGCTACCCGTGCCCACCTTCTAATGAGAGTAACACTTGAACTCATACATTGTTTAATTTCTGGAGATGAACTTGCTATAGTTCCTTATGTTAATAATGAAATTGTTGCTATTGCACCCACACATGATAGTCCTATTATCTTTTTGAATTCTCCCAACTACACTATATCGGAGAAGTTTACGCTTATTAAGGATTACATTGATGGGTTGCATTTTACTATTACACATGATGATTTTGATGAATATAATATGCATGTGCTTGCTGCTCCTAATTGCAATTACTATGAGAGAGGAACTAAATCTCCCCCTCCCTATGTTTCCAATACGATAAAATTGCAAGAAACTGTTTATACTATGCATTGGCCTTTACTTGATGTGCATGAATTGTTCTTTTATGACATGCCAATGCATAGGAAGAGAGTTAGACTCCGTTGTTCCATGATATATGTTGTTTTGTGCTCACTACTAAATCACAAATCATTGTTAATTAAAATTGGCTTTGATATACCTTGGGATCCGGGTGGATCAATTACTTGAGCACTTTATGCCTAGCTTAATGGCTTTAAAGAAAGCGCTGCCTGGGAGACAACCCGGAAGTTTTAGAGAGTCTTTTTTTACGCTAAGATTTTGAGAGTCATTTTATTCTGTTGTGTGCTTTTAAAAAATACTAGTACAAATGCCCGTGCATTGCACCGGGCGATAAAAGGGGCACAACCTGCTTCATGTGTCATTTTTGCACCATTTTTATATCCAATTTTAATCAACGTCGATAATAATGTTTAACATGGAAATTTCCTTATTTTAAATAAAATTTAATGTATTCATTAAAAATGTAACAACTTTTGAAGAATAGTTAACATTTTTTAACAGATGTTTTTTTGAAAGGAACGTTTTTCTCTTATACATTTCCAAATGATTTTTGTTAGTAAAAAGTGATTTTGGGGGAATTTTTAAGTGTTTTTAAAAAATATGAACATATTTTTTTGAAATATTTTTAAACTATTTTTATGCGTTAAATTTTTGGGCATTTTTGTTTGACAATTTTTACAGATAGTTGGTAGTTTGGTTGGGAAGAGATTTTTTTTAAACTATTTGGGCTTGGCCCAAACAAAATAGTTAACATACACAGAAGGACCCACGAACTCATCTTCCTACCCCTGCTCTAATACTCCTTGTGTTCTACTAAAAAAAAGAATACTCCCTTGTGCGCCGCCGTGAGGGCACTTCCTTATCTTTCCCCATTCTCCAGTACTCCCTTGTGCACCACCGCTGCCCGCGTAGACGATTCACACAGGGTGAGATGCGGTCTGCCGTCCGAGGCCGTCGCTGATAACCCACAAGTATAGGGGATCGCAACCGTTTTCGCGGGTAGTATTTCACCCAGATTTATTGATTCGACACAAGGAGAGCCAAAGAATATTTGCGAGTATTAGTAGTTGAGTTGTCAATTCAACCACACCTGGAGAACTAAATATCTGGAGCAAAGTGTTTAGTAGCACGGTAGTATGATAGTTTCAAGAGCAATAGTAACAGTAGTAACAGTAACAGAAGCAGTTTTGTAGTGATTGTAACAGCATCAGCAACGAAAGTAACTTAGCAAAGATCAATATGCGAAAAGCGTAGGCATTGGATCAGTGATGGATAATTATGTTGGATGACATTCATCATGTAACAGTCACAACCTAGGGCGATACACAATAGCTCCAATTCATCAATGTAATGTAGGCATGTATTTCGTATATAGTCATACGTGCTTATAGTAAGAACTTGCATGACATCTTTTGTCCTACCCTCCCGTGGCAGCGGGGTCCTTAAGGAAACTAAGGGATATTAAGGCCTCCTTTTAATAGAGAACTGGAACAAAGCATTAGCACATAGTGAATACATGAACTCCTCAAACTACGGCAATCACCGGAAAGAATCCCAATTATTGTCATCTTGGGGTATGCGTATCATGACACGTAACAGGTGCATATAACTTGCAAGATAGGATCAAGAACTCAAATATATTCATGAAAACATAAAGGGTTCAGATCTGAAATCATGGCACTCGGGCCCTAGTGACAAGCATTAAGCATAGCAAAGTCATAGCAACATCAATCTCAGAAGATAGTGGATACTAGGGATCAAAGCTCTAACAAATTGACTCGATTACATGGTAAATCTCATCCAACCCATCACCGTCCAGCAAGCCTACGAAGAAATTACTCACACACGTCGGTGAGCATCATGAAATTAGTGATGGAGGATGGTTGCTGATGATGACGGCGTCGAATCCCCCTCTCCGGAGCCCCGAACGGACTCCAGATCAACCCTCCCGATGAAGAACAGGAGGTGGTGGTGGCCCCGTCTCGTAAAACGCGATGATTCTTTCTCTCTGATTTTTCTCTCCATGAATAGGTACTTATGGCGTTGGAGTTAGGTCAAACGGAGTTGCCAGGGGCCCACAAGCCTGCCAGGCGCGCCCCTCAGGCTTGTGGCGCCTGGTGCCCCCCCCCCCCTCTGGTGGATCTTTGCGCCAGTAGTTTTTATATATTCTAAAATAATTCTCGGTAAATTTTCAGGTCCATCCGAGAACTTTTATTTCTGCACAAAAACAACACCATGGCAATTCTGCTGAAAACAGCGTCAGTCCGGGTTAGTTCCACTCAAATCATGCAAATTAGAGTCCAAACTAGAGCAAAAGTGTTTGGAAAAGTAGATACGTTTGGGACGTATCAACTCCCTCAAGCTTAACTCATTGCTTGTCCTCAAGCAATTCAGTTGAGAAACTAAAAGTGATAAAGAAAAACTTTTACAAACTCTTTTGTTCTTGTTGTCTGTATATATACTTAACTAGCATCCAAGTTTTTAGCAAAGATTATGAACTAACCATATTGATGATAACACTTAGGTCTCACATTTACTCATGGCAATAACATAACCAACTAGCGAGCAATAATAAGATATCTCGCATGTCAACACTTTGTCAAAACAATCATGATATAATATGATAACATGGTATCTCGCTAGCCCTTTCTGAGACCGCAAAACATAAATGCAGAGCACCTCTGAGATTCAAGCAACGACTAAACACCCAACATTAACTATATTCAATGCATAAAAAAGACAATAGTGCTCTCCAACTGGTGCTTTAATGAGAATGTGATGACTCAACAATAAAAATAAAATAACATAAAAGTAAATTGATAGGCCCTTCACAGAGGGAAGCATGGATTTGCAGCGGTGCCAGAGCTCGGAGCTTAAATTAGAGATGAAAGTAATTTTGGGAGGTATGCTTTTCCTGTCAACGTCACGACCGAGAGTTTTCAATATCTTCCATGCTAAACAAATGACAAGCGGTTCCCAAGCGGAAAGGTAAAGTTTACTCCCCCTCCACCGTACCAACACAAGCCATGGCTAGCCGAATTCATGGGTGCCCTCCATACCAACAACTTTTCGGGGGAGTTTGTTTGCATTATATGATTTCGATTTGAGCCTAGGACTGGGCATCCCAATTACCATCCTCTCTCGTGCAATGACAGGTGAATAAACACTCATCTGAGAGTAACCCGCTTAGCATGGAAGATACTGACCACCCCCTGTCGCTCCATGAGCGGTACAGGCACACAAAACAGATGTTCGTTTGAATATTTAGAGGTGGCACTTGCAAATTTACTTGGAACGGCAGAGTAATACCGCATATAGGTAGATATAGTGGACTCATCTGGAACAACTTTGGTTTAAGGATTTGGATGCACAAGCAGTATTCCCACCTAGTACAGGCGAAGGCTAGCAAATAGATTGAGAAGAGACCAGCTAGAGAGCGAAAACGGTCATAGACATGCATTGCGAATAATTAACATTGAACACGAGCATGAGTATGATATCAACACCCTGAACATAAATATCATAGTGGCTATGTTGGTTTTGATTCAACTACATGTATGAACATGTGCCAAGTCAAGCCACTCGAATTACTCAGAGGAGGATACCATGCTAACATACTACATCACAACCATTTTAATGCATGTTGACACTCAAGATAAATCATTATCCACTCCTAGCGATTTAAGCATGGCATGAGCAACTATAATCTCTAATTGTTATCACAAATATGTTTACTCATAATAATG
This sequence comes from Elymus sibiricus, assembly GCA_039707655.1. Taxonomy (NCBI): domain Eukaryota; kingdom Viridiplantae; phylum Streptophyta; class Magnoliopsida; order Poales; family Poaceae; genus Elymus; species Elymus sibiricus. Next base: position 284,361,096 of record CM077670.1, read on the forward strand.
CTGAATCATGAATACTGAGCTAAACATATTTACAAAGACAAAAACAAGAAGAGTTCATACCAACTTTTCTTCACCGCAATCACTTCATCAAATATTGTCATTATTGCCTTTCACTTGCACGACCGAATGATGTGATAATAATAAGAATGGTGCAGGTGTGCCGCGGACTAAGCTGGAATCTGCAAACATTTATTCAAAGGAGAAGACAAAGTAATAGTGGCTCTTTGTTAGATCAACAATAAAGCATATGGGAGCCACTCAACATTTTCATCGTGGCCTTTCTCCTTGTGACAAATCAACGAAAAAGAAAAGAAATTCAGAGAAACACACTAAAATATTTTTGGAGTTTTTGGTTTTTTCTGAAGGAAGCAAATTAACGAAGGAAAAACGAAAAACGAGAAAAACTATTTACACAAGAAAGCTCCCAACAAGTAAAAGAAGAAACAAGAAATATTTTTGGGTTTTCTTTTACTACTACATATTAACTAGACAAGAAAGAAACTACAACTATTTTTTTGGATTTTCAAAAGTTTTTCAAACACACAAGAAGAAAGCGAAAATAAAACTAACATGGATATACAATGAAAAAGGATGAACACCGACAAATGGAATGAATGTGTGAACATGAATGTAATGTCGGTGAGAAATATGTACTCCCCCAAGCTTAGGCTTTTGGCCTAAGTTGGTCTACTGCCACGGGTCGAAATCAGCACCTCCCGGATAGTGCGGAGGCTCCTGAGGATCCCACTGGTAAATGGCCTCCTGAGGCTCCCAATGATAGATCGGCTCCTGGTATGGCTCTGGTGCTGGTGCTGGCTCAGGTGCTTGGGGCTGGTCCAAGCCCCAAAGCATAAATGTCCTCAGGCATGATGGTGTATCTGCCCCTGTGAATATCAAACAAAGTAGGTGCAGGCAGAATAATAACCTCACGAGTGCCCTGACGGAACACCAAGTTATATCTAAAATGAACGGGGCCCTCATCAATGAAGTCATGCCCAACCATATTGTCGTAATCAAGATGCATAACGGGTAAAAGTCTCTCTTCCCTCTCATCGTGCCTAATAGGAATCTCGAAATGTTTAGCGAGACGGGAAGCATAAATACCACCATAAATAGCGCCCCTCGAACGGTTAGTGTGCAACCGCCGGGCAACCATAGCACCCAAACTAAAGGTCCTATCAGCATAAAGTGTGTGGCGCAAAATAGCAAGGTCAGGCGAACTGAGTGTGCCACTCTCCCACCGACCAGTCAAACACCTCCCAGCAAATAATGAATAATAGCGCAAAATGGGGAAATGTAAACTAGCAACCCTAGCCTCAGAAACTCCCCTCGACTCCCCCACGGTAACCTCAGAGATGAACTCCGAGACATCCCAGGGATGTGGCTCTAATGGGCTGCCCTCGTTGGGAAGTTTGCATACCTCGCAAAAATCCTCAAGTGTCATCTCTTTGGGAACATCATATAAATTAAATTTCATGGTGGGTGTATCTCTCCTAGCATGAAAATGAAAGCTTTGCACGAAAGTATTAGTGAGGAGAAGATACTAGTCACACTTATCTTCGAGGAACGGGATAATGCCGGCATTGTTCGCCAAATGATAGAAATCGTCGTAAATCCCTGCATCCCTCATGAATGTGTCGCATGGCCATTCGCACGGCCGCACCTCGGCCGCCCGAGGAAGTGTATACTTGGGCTTAGGAGCCTCCTTGGGGTTCCGGCTCGAAGAACCCCTCAACCTCCACTTGAGCATTTTCTTTTTCTGAAAAATTTCTGAAATTTTTAGTGACTCAAAATAAAAGTGAACGAAACTCAACAAAATTGATACCAACTACTCCCACATGTATCTAGAAGCTATATCATGCATCGAAACTACTTTGGACCATACAAATTCAACATGAAATCTCATAAACATGGTCACCACAGCAGCAAAAATTTGCAAAGTATAAAGCACTAGAGCAAACACTAATTGGAGCATTGGAGGAGTCACATACCAAGGAGTAATTCCTCAAAACAGTTTTGGAAACGGAGTTCCAAGCAAGGAGATCGAAAATCATAGCAAAATGAGCAAGAACACGGGCTTGGGAGCAAGTTTGATTTTTTTTCTGCAGAAAGAAGAAGGAGATGGGTGGCTGGCATAAGTGAGTGGGTCCCTATGGGACCCACAAGCCTACTGGGCGCGCCATGTGGGCTTGTGGCTCACAGGTGTACCCCCCCTGGGGTGTGTTCAGTGCCAAAAATTCTTAAATATTCTGGAAAAAATCATACTAAATTTTCATGGCATTCTGAGAACTTTTATTTTTGGGCCATTTTTTATTGCACGGAAAATTCAGAAAACAGGATAATCATGGCATTTTATTTTATTCTACTAAAAATAACATAGAGCAAAAGGTGGGTACAGAAGGTTGTGCTTACTAAATTCATCGACCACATGCCCCTCAAAAAGAATCCATTAATAAGGTTGATCAAGTCTTATTAACAAACTATTTCTGAATGGCATGAAACCTGAGAATTTTCGTATAACACTAGGTTACCTCAATGGGGATATGCATCTCCCCAACAATAAGAATTTCATATTTCTTTTTGATAGTAGGAAGAGGAAATTTGAAGCCTCCAATAGTGAGTGTCGAAACTTTTTCAATACAATTTATACCATTCACTGAAGTTTGTTTCTTCGGGAAATAAACCGTATGCTCATTACCATTGACATGAAAAGTGACCTTGCTTTTGTTGCAATCAATAACAGCCCCTGCAGTATTCAAAAAGGGTCTACCAAGGATAATCGACATGTTGTCATCCTCGGGCATATCAAGTATAACAAAGTCTGTCAAGATAGTAACATTTGCAACTACAACGGGAACATCCTCGCAAATTCCAATAGGTATAGCAGTGGATTTATTAGCCATTTGCAAATATATTTTAGTAGGTGTAAGCTTATTCAAATCAAGTCTTCTATATAGAGAGAAAGGCATAACACTAACACCGGCTCCCAAATCACATAGAGCAGTTTTAACATAATTTCTTTTAATGGAACATGGTATAGTAGGTATTCTCGGATCTCCTAACTTCTTAGGTATTCCACCCTTAAAAGAATAATTAGCAAGCATGGTGGAAATTTCAGCTTCTGGTATTTTCCTTTTATTTGTGACAATATCTTTCATGTATTTAGCATAGGGAGACATTTTCAACATATCAATCAAGCGAGTGCGCAAAAAGACTGGTCTAAGCATTTCAACAAAGCGCTCAAAATCTTCATCATCCTTGTTTTTAGATGGTTTAGTAGGGAAAGGCATAGGTTTTTGAACCCATGGTTCTCTCTCCTTTCCATGTTTTCTTGCAACAAAGTCTCTTTTATCATATCTTTTATTCTTAGGATGTGGGTTATCAAGATCAACAGCAGGTTCTATTTCTACATCATTATCTGGTTGAGCATCAACATGAACAGCATCATTATCATTATCACTAGGTGTATGTTCATTACCAGATTATGTCTCAGCATCAGCAATAAAAGTATCATTATGATTCTCAGGAGGTTTTTCTATCTCAGGTTCACTAGAAGCAGGTAAAGTTTTATCATTTTTCCTTTTCATTTTCTTCTTAGATGTTCTAGGTGCATCAATATTATTTCTTTGAGAATCTTGTTCAATTCTTTTAGGATGACCTTCAAGATATAGAGGATCCTGAGTCATGCTACCTCCTCTAGTAACAACTCTAACAGCATGGTCATTCTCTTTATTATTTATTTCATCAAGCAAATCATTTTGTGACTTAGCAATTTGTTCTAACTAAGTCTGAACCATAGAAGCATGTTTACTCAAGCATTTAACATCATTAGCAGTTCTAAACATCAAATCACTCAAGCATTCAATCATGATGGCATTCCGTTTTTGTTGATTGCTAACATACATATTAAAGTGTTCCTGTTTAATGATGTAATTATCAAACTCATACAGGCATTGACTAGCAGATTTATTATACGGAATATCACCTTCATCAAATCTAGTGAGAGAATTTACCTCCACTACCTGTGTTGGGATGTCGAGCCCATGTATTTCTTCAATATGTGGTAAATTCTTAACATCTTCAGCTTTTATACCTTTTTCCTTCATAGATTTCTTAGCTTCTTGCATATCTTCTGGACTGAGGAATATAATACCTCTCTTATTCGGAGTTGGCTTAGGTGGTGGTTCAGGAAGTGTCCAATCATCGGCATTTCTCAATATATTATTCAATAGTACTTCATCCTGCCCAATAGTTCGTTCCCTGAAAACACAACCAGCACAACTATCTTGGTAGTCCCTAGAAGCATCGGTTAGTCCATTATAAAAGATATCAAGTATTTCATTTTTCTTAAGAGGATGATCAGGTAAAGCATTAAGTAACTAGAGAAGCCTCCCCCAAGCTTGAGGGATATTCTCTTCTTCAATTTGCACAAAGTTGAATATTTCCTGTAAGGCAGCTTGTTTCTTATGAGCAAGAAAATATTTTTCAGAGAAGTAATATATCATATCCTGGGGACTACGCACACAACCAGGAGCAAGAGTATTAAACCATTTCTTAGCATCACCTTTGATGAGAAAGTAAGCAACTTAAGAATATAGTAATAGCGAATTTTTTCCTCATGAGCAAATAGGGTGGCAATATCATTCAACTTAGTAAGGTGTGCCACAACAGTTTCAGTTTCTTAACTATGAAAAGGATCAGATTCAACCAAAGTAATTAACTCAGGATCGATAGAGAATTCATAATCCTTATCAGTAACAAATATGGGAGAAGTAGCAAACTTAGGATCATATTTCATTCTCTCCCGCATAGATTTTTCTTTCAACTCAGCAAGCAATTTTATAACCTCATCTCTATCATTACAAGCAAGAATTGCCCTAGCTGTCTCTCTATCAAAAACATGTCCATCAGATGTTTCAGGCATTTCAACTCTAGTAGGAGAGCTAGGAATAATAGGTGAATTATAATTTTCAAGAGTTTCAACATTTTCAGTTTCTTTAGCTTTAGCAATTTGTTCATCAAGAAATTCACCAAGTGGCACAGTATTATAAATCATAGGACTAGCATCATCATAAGTATCATTCATAGCAGAAGTAGTATCATCAATAACTTGCGACATATCAGAATGAATAGCAGGTGGTGGTGTCGCAAGCCTACTCAAAACAGAAGGTGAATCAAGTGCAGAGTGTGATGGCAGTTCCTTACCTCCTCTAGTCATAGAGGGGACGATCTTAGTCTTAGCATCTTTTAGATTCTTCATAGTGATCAACAGATATAAATCCCAAGTGACTCAACAGATAGAGCTATGCTCCCCGGCAGCAGCGCCAGAAAAAGGTCTTGATAACCCACAAGTATAGGGGATCGCAACAGTTTTCGCGGGTAGTATTTCACCCAGATTTATTGATTCGACACAAGGGGAGCCAAAGAATATTTGCGAGTATTAGTAGTTGAGTTGTCAATTCAACCACACCTGGAGAACTAAATTTCTACAGCAAAGTGTTTAGTACCACAGTAGTATGATAGTTTCAAGAGCAATAGTAACAATAGTAACAGTAACAGAAGCAGTTTTGTAGTGATTGTAACAGCAGCAGCAACGAAAGTAACTTAGCAAAGATCAATATGCGAAAAGCATAGACATTGGATCAGTGATGGATAATTATGTTGGATGGCATTCATCATGTAACAGTCACAACCTAGGGTGATACACAATAGCTCCAATTCATCAATGTAATGTAGGCATGTATTCCGTATATAGTCATACGTGCTTATAGTAAGAACTTGGATGACATCTTTTGTCCTACCCTCCCGTGGCAGCGGGGTCCTTAAGGAAACTAAGGGATGTTAAGGCCTCCTTTTAATAGAGAACCGGAACAAAGCATTAGCACACAGTGAATACATGAACTCCTCAAACTACGGCAATCACCGGAAAGAATCCCAATTATTGTCACCTTGGGGTATGCGGATCATGACATGTAACAGGTGCATATAACTTGCAAGATAGGATCAAGAACTCAAATATATTCATGAAAACATAAAGGGTTCAGATCTGAAATCATGGCACTCGGGCCCTAGTGACAGGCATTAAGCATAGCAAAGTCATAGCAACATCAATCTCAGAACATAGTGGATACTAGGGATCAAAGCCCTAACAAATTGACTCGATTACATGGTAAATCTCATCCAACCCATCACCGTCCAGCAAGCCTACGAAGAAATTACTCACACACGGTGGTGAGCATCATGAAATTGGTGATGGAGGATGGTTGATGATGACGATGGCGTCGAATCCCCCTCTCCGGAGCCCCGAATAGACTCCAGATCAGTCCTCCCGATGAAGAATAGGAGGTGGCGGTGGCTCCATCTCGTAAAACGCGATGATTCTTTCTGTCTAATTTTTCTCTCCATGAATAGGTACTTATAGCGTTGGAGTTAGGTCAAACGGAGTTGCCAGGGGCCCATATGCCTACCAGGCGCGCCCTGGGGGGTGGGCGTGCCCCCCAGGCTTGTGGCGCCTATGGCCCCTGCTACTTGTGAGCTGCGTTGGGATTTCCCCGAAGAGGAGGGGATGATGCAATAAAGTAGAGATAAGTATTTCCCTTAGTTATGAAACCAAGGTTATCAATCCAGTAGGAGAATCATGCAACAACTCATTAGCAGCACATGCACACAAAATAACAAATCCTCGCACCCAACGCGAACAAGGTGTTGTCAATCCCTTGGCGGTTAATTGCAAGATTAAATTGTATGGTGATAGATAGATAGATCGAACAAAAATACAAAATAAAATAAATAAAAAATTGCAGCAAGGTATTTTTAGGATTTTCAATATATGATAAAGGTAGACCCGGGGGCCATAGTTTTCACTAGAGGCTTCTCTCTTCAAAATAGCATACGGTGGGTGAACAAATTACTATTGGGCAATTGATAGAAAAGCAAATAATCATGAAGATATCCAAGGCAATGATCATGTATATAGGCATCACATCCGAGACAAGTAGACTGAAACGATTCTGCATCTACTACTATTACTCCACACATCGACCGCTATCCAGCATGCATCTAGAGTATTAAGTTCATAAAGAACGGAGTAACGCCTTAAGCAAGATGACATGATGTAGACAAAGTAAACTCACGCATGAATAAACCCCATCTTTTTACCCTTAATGGCAATGATACATACGTCTCATGTCCCTTTCTGTCACTGGGATTGAGCACCGCAAGATCGAACCCATTACAAAGCACCTCTCCCATTGCAAGATAAATCAATCTAGTTGGCCAAACCAAATCAATAGATCGGAGAGAAATACGAAGCTATAACAATCATGCATAAAAGAGTTCAGAGAAAACTCAAATAATATTCATGGATAATCTGATCATAAACTCATAATTCATCGGATCCCAACGAACACAGCGCAAAAAGTGATTACATCGGATAGAACTCCCAGAACATCGAGGAGAAAATTGTATTGAAGATCAAAAAGAGAGAAGAAACCATCTAGCTACTAACTATGGACCCGAAGGTCTGTGGTAAACTACTCACGCATCATCGGAAGGGCAGCAAGGTTGATGGAGAGCCCCTCCGTGATCGAATCCCCCTCTGGCAGAGTGCCAGAGAAGGCCTCCAAATGGGATCTCTCGAGAACAGGAACTTGCAGCGGCGGAAAACGTATTTCGTGGACTCCTCTATTGGTTTCCCGATTTTAGAGTATTTATAGAGGTGGAATTAGGTCAAACGGAGCAGAGGTGGGCCCACGAGGCACCAGGGCCCGCCAGCCCCCTGGGGCACGCCCTGGTGGCTCGTGGCCACCTCATCTGTCTTCTGGCCCTCTCCCGAAGCTTCAACTGTCTCTTATGTCCAGAAAAAAAATCTCCAAAAAGTTTCGTGGCATTTGGACTTCGTTTGATACTGATATTCTAAAAAACCAAAAACTGGCAAAAAAAAACAGCAACTGGCACTGGGCACTAAGTTAATAGGTTTGTCCCAAAAAATGATATATAATTGCTTGTAAATGTATATAAAACATCCAAGATTGATACTATAATAGCATGGAACAATGAAAAATTATAGATACGTTGGAGACGTATCAAGCATCCCCAAGCTTAATTCCTGCTCGTCCTCGAGTAGGTAAATGATAAAAACAGAATTTTTGATGTGGAATGCTACCTATCATATTCATCATATATTCTTTTCTTTGTAGTATGGACATTTGGACTTGAATGATTCAAAACAATAGTCTATCGTTTGACATGAAGACATAAATACTCAAGCATACTAACAAGCAACCATGCCTTTCAGAATATCAACGCTAAAGAAAGTTATCCCTAGCCCATTATGCTCAATCATTGATCCATTCATGAAACGCACTCAATATTAGCTACACACAATGCACAAGTATGACAATAGTGCTCTCTAGTTGGTGCTTTGTAAGAGAAGATGGAGACTCAAAATAAAAATAAAAATTGCATAAAATTAAATAGATAGGCCCTTCGCAGAGGGAAGCAGAGATTTGCAAAGGTGCCAGAGCTCAAGGCTTAAATTAGAGAGATAAAATTATTTTGAGAGGCATGCTTTTCCTGTCAACAAAAACGACCGAGAATTCCCAATATTTTCCATGCTCGACACATTATATGCGGTTCCCAAATAGAAAATAAAGTTTATTTCCTTTCCACCATTCTTTCACAATCCATGGCTAGCCGCTGATACGTCTCCAACGTATCTATAATTTATGAAGTATTCATGCCATGTTTATTATAGTTTTGTATGACTTTGGTGCACTTTTATATGGCTTTTATATGATTTTTATGGACTAACTGTAGGATCGAAAGTATGTCTAGAGGGGGGTGATTAGACTACTTGACCAAATAAAACCTAACATTTTCCCAGATTTTAATTGTGGGCAGATTTTAGCAATAGTACATGTCAAGCATCACCCTACACATGCAATTCTAAGAGTATAGCAGCGGAAAGTAAGCAATTGCATATGTATGTAAAGGAGGGGATCGAAGATTTCAAACGCAATGAAGACACGGTGGTTTTTGGCGTGGTTCCGATAGTTGGTGCTATCGTACGTCCACGTTGATGGAGACTTCAACCCACGAAGGGTAACGGCTGCGCGAGTCCACGGAGGGCTCCACCCACGAAGGGTCCACGAAGAAGCAACCTTGTCTATTCCACCATGGCTTACGTCCATGAAGGACTAGCCTAACTCGGGGTAGATCTTCACGAAGTAGGCGATCTCCTTGCCCTTACAAACTCCTTGGTTCAACTCCACATCATGTTGGAGGCTCCCAAGTGACACCTAACCAATCTAGGAGACACCACTCTCCAAAAGGTAATAGTCGGTGTGTTGTTGATGAACTCCTTGCTCTTGTGCTTCAAATGATAGTCTTCCCAGCACTCAAACAACTCCTCACAGATTTGGCTATGGTGGAAGAGGGATTTGAGTGGAAAGCAACTTGGGATAGGCTAGAGATCAAGTTTCAAATGGTAGGAATGGAATAGCTTGATCTCAACACATGAGTAGGTGGTTCTCTCTCAGAAAATGTATGGTTGAAGTGTAGGCACGTTCTGATGGCTCTCCTTACTGAGAAGGAGGTGGTGGAGGGGTATATATAGCCTCCACACAAAATCCAACCGTTACCCACTTTTGACTCAACTCGGTGGCACCGAAACAATGATCTCGGTAGCACCGAACTGTGTAAAAGATATGAACTTTAGGAATCTCGGTGGGACCGATACGAACAACTCGGATGGACCGAAGTGCAATGGCTAGGGCAATCCTCATCTCGGTGGCACCGATTGCATCAACTCGGTAGGACCGAAGTGAAGCAATAAGGCAACAGAGAGTTGGCAAGCCATCTCGGTGAGACCGATTTGCAAAACTCGGTGAGACCGAAGTAAGTGCAAACGATTACAGAGAGTTGGCAAGGCCATCTCGGTGAGACCGAGATCCATTTCGGTGGATCCGATTTGTTAGGGTTTTGGCAGTGGCTAAGTCTTGGATGAACTCGGTGGGGCCGGATAGGAAATTTCGGTGGGGCCGAGTTAGAATGTAGGTTTTGGACATATTTGGGATTGAGAGAGTGGTTGAGGGTTTAGGAGTACTGTCACTAAGCACTTGAGCAAAAAGACCATTAAGCAACACCTCATCCCCTTTTAATAGTATTGGCTTTCCTATGGACTCAATGTGATCTTGGATCACTAAACCAAAAATGTAGAGTCTTGATCTTTTGCCAATCCTTGTCCTTAGCATTTTGAGGGGTCCATGTCTCTAGTCCATGCCATGCCAATCATTGAACATCCCGAAATCTTTAACTTGAATGGACATTAGTTCAATGAGATATATGTTATTATGAATTACCAAAACCACCAAGGGAGCAAATGTGCTTTCAATCTCCCCCTTTTTGGTAATTGATGACAACATATAGATGAAAGCTTCGACAAATGATTAAAAGAATGAAATACATCGTCGCTTTGAGAAGTATGTGATAAGCAAGAGCTCCCCCTAAATTTTTGCATTATTAAATATTTGCGTTTGAATGCAAATGCACAATCGATTAGGCTTATGGGTCACTCTTCCATGTCACATACATCTTGGTGGAGCGCGCAAAATGATATGATTGAAATGATAAGCACGCATCACCAACACAAGTGAGTGATCGTATAAAATAATGATAAAGACAATCAGAGATCATCACAATAAGCATAATATGATCATCACATGAGGTAGCTCACAAGCATAAGCAACAGAATATCTCACAAACACCGTAGCAAGCACACACATAACAAAGTACCAACAAGCAAATAAGTAGCAAAAGAACTCTCAAGAGAAAAAAACAACGACCAAAACACTCTCTCTCGAAGCCTATGATCTATACAAATTCTACCCCTTTGGCAACAAGTACCAAAAAGATCGAACTGTATAGGACTAGTCGGCACTCTAAGCACGGTCCTCCGAAGCTCCTGAAGGCGATCTCCTGCTGGCAGCTCCGGTGTGCGTAGACGGCGTAGAAAGGAGTGCATCCGCGAAGGCTTCTACAGACGTCTGTTGGACTGGTGGAGTGGAGACATGTGGTGGCACTGAGGTAGTAGCAGCTGGTGCAGATACGGTGGTCCTCGGATCCACAACGGGTATCGCAGCAGACCTGGCTGCTCTGGGCACTGTCTGAAATTGCTGTGTGGTTGGTCTGTCATCTCCACTGTCATCTGATGGGGCTGTCTTGACAGCATCAACGTCATTCTGCAGTTGCTCTATGGTAGTCTGAATCTCTGTCACCTTCACATCAAGATCATGAAATTTTGTCTCAATAATCCGCTCAAAACTAGCCTGGGTCTGGGTGAGGTTGGCCAAACTTCGCTCAATCCTCAGAGTGGCTTCAAGCAGATATGTCATTTGATCCTTGGGTGTCTTGAGATTGGCAATAGGAGCATTTGGAGCTGATGCCTCCTGAGCTGCTTTTGCTTCCTTTGCTATGCGGATCTCCTCTTGGGCTTGTGCTGAAGTGGGATGCGAAGGATCCATCACTATCACATTATCCTCAAACTTTGGGTGCAATGGCAAATGCTCTTGATCAAGAAGATACATGCTGGTTCCAACCGTGGAATTGATCAATATCTGAATATGTGGGACATATCCGCACGATCTCTTCTGATCTGCTGCAGTCCTCTTGATAGTCTCTACTATCAGGCTCATCACCTTGAATTTCTGAGGTGTATCAAACAAATGCAGCAAATGGATGGAGTGGCCATGAATCATTTTTTCATCTCCTGACTTGGGTAGCAGAGTATACCGCAGTATAGTGTTCGTTGTGGCTAATCCTGGGAGCAGATGCTTCACTGATCCAAGTTTGTGAGTTTCAAGGTCTTTCTGAGGAATTGCAGTATACATGTTGGCCATGGAGTTGTGATCCATCTTGAGCTTGGCATAGATATCAATGTCATCATCCTCTTCCTTGGGTGCACCAAGAAGACTTGCCCACTCAGAGATGGTAGACTGGTATCTGATACCCTCAGTCATCCATATAATGCGGCCATCTGGATAGAAGTGTGCAGTAGAGTAAAACTGCATGACCATCTCATCATTCCACTTGGTCAACTTCTTACCGACAAACTCGTCAACTCCTGCAATCCTGGAGCTTTCATGGACATGGGGGAAGTAGTCCTCATTCTCATCAATGTATTCCCAATCCACCCATTTCATGTCACTGACTATGGGCTTCTTATCAAGCAACACAGTCTCATAAGAGTCCTGTTGTTCACGGGTGTGAAAGCGATAGTCACATGCTGTCCTTCTCCTTATAGCATAAGGATCTGTCAATCTCCACTGACGCAACCCTTTATCCTTCCTCAACATCATGTTCTCTGCGACTGGGTGTGCATTGTCATGGTCTGGTATCTTTGGCTTTAACTTTCTGAGCACTAGAGGCTCTTCATCAACATTGGACTCAGGCACTGGGGCCTTGTTCTTCTCAGCGGCTGAAATATTCCTTGTAGATCTCTTTGGTGCTAACACCTTTGGCTTGGCCTTAGGGGCAGCAGTCTTAATGGCATCTGACATAAGCTTTTGAGCTTTTGCTGGGGGTGCAGTGGCTGCTGGCTCTTCCTCTTCTTCTTCCTCCTCATCAATCATCATGGAGGGTCTGCCAATCACACGGGCAAATGATTTCCTTACTCTCTTCTTAGTACCTCCAGCTGCCTCTGTGTTACTAGGCTTTTCAGGAGTGAATTGCTTAGTCTGCTTAGGCACTTTCCTCACTGTTGTCCTCTCTTTGGTAGAAGTTGGCTTGGTGCTGTACTCCTTAGCAAGTACAACTCTCTTTTTCTTAGTTGCAACTTCACTTGCAACAAAATCCTCATCCTCACTGTCTGAGGTTTTCTTCTTCCTTGTTCTGGTTGCAGCTTTTGGAAGATCTGGAGAGATCCTCTCTCCCACATAGAAACTTTCAGCTGGGCTTGACCCTTCACTCATTTTTGCCTGCTGCTCTTACCTGTTCTGACTGTCACTGCCACTTGACATCTTGCTGAGCTGACCCTGTGAATAGATAGGTATGGGCAGAGTAGATGAGTCATCACAAAAAGCAGAGATTTTTCATAAAATTTGAGTTCAACTCTTAGTTTCAAGTTTTCACGGGATGCATATCGGATGGACCGAGTTGATCATCTCGGTGATACCGAAGCACACTACAGAAACCTTACACGCCACTTCGGTCAGACCGATATGGGTTTCGGTGGCTCCGAGATGCTAGGGTTTCACTGAGACTTTACTTTCAGTCTCACCGATTCGTACAACTCGGTGGCACCGAGATGTACTAGTGCTATGGTCAGAGACCAAATCGGTGGTACCGAAAATTTCGAATCGGTCGGTCCGAGATGCATTCGGCGGAAACTTAAACCTAAAAATTTTACTCGCATCTAATCTATGGAATTTGCAGTGTAATAGAAGTTCTCAATCTGTGGCAAGAATTCAGGCAGTCCAATCGTGCATTGAATCGGAAAATGGAAGCACGAGAGGGATCGAATCTCACCCTAACTTGGTGGAGATCCTCTACGGCGGTAACGGCGGAGGAGATTCCCGTTGACGACGATGGAATCCGGCGGCGAGGGCTCGCTGGAGATGACGGAGAAGTCCGGAGACGAGGGCGACGGCAGCAACGGGGAGTGGGAACGAGTGGGGTCGAGAAATTTCAACCGTTCGGTCCGCGCGACATATATACCCGTACGCTGTCGGTGGCGCCGAGTTGAACAACTCGGTGGCACCGATATGTGTAACTGCACGCAGTATAGCACATCGGTGGCGCCGAAATGGTTCAATTCGGTAGCACCGAGATGGAAAACCTAGATCAATCTAAGTGATTTCGGTTGGACCGAGTTGGAGTGAATTGGTTCTGCCGAAATCATTTAGAAGGTTTTGGAGGTTCAGCCCTTTCAGATCGGTGGCACCGAGTGCTCCTCACCCGGAGGGTCCGAAAATGACTTGTTCAATTTTTGTGATGCAGGAAGAATATAATTTGAGACAAGAAAGCATAGATAGCTAGAGAAGGTTCTTAGGCATTCTTGTACATCCACTTGGCCAGAAAAACCAAGACAATCAAAACAACAAATGGATGTCCTCGAATGATGAAAACATGCAAACCAACATGCTCACACAATAAGATAGCAAATGAAATATGTGTCAAACATGCACAACCAATTCTAGCATCTATCAAGTAATGGCGATGACTAGGTCATCTATATATGAGTATATTGACTTAGGAGCCAAATGAGAACATTTGATCATAGGTCATACTCATCGTTTAAGCACAAGTGGGGTTACCACTTTTACATAAAGCATTAATGTGTTCACACCATTAGAGTTTCTTTAGCTCAATTGCTTAGAGCAAAGCTCCCCCTAGATGTGATATCCCCCCTAGGAGGGATGAACTAACCTTGGGTTTTGTCGATGTTGACTTCATGTAGATGTTGAAGATGTGGATGCTCAATGTTGATGTAGACCATCAAGAGTTGGGAGCAATCCTTTGGAGTTTTGTGCTTTCAATACCTACATGGGTTAGTCTCACACAAGGAACATACAAGGATATCCATAGACATAGAGTGAAATACACATATGATGATGTCCATGAATGCATTGAATACCTTGTCCCTTGCCTTACCAACAAGAGGGTTTGTGACTCCATGAACTAGTGCAAAATGTGGAAGTTGGTTGCACAAGTCCTTGCCATAAAGAATATGAGTGAAGTTTGTTGGCGGAGTCACCCTCAAGAACTCTCTAGTTCTTCTTCTTTTGGACCCACATCAACTTGATGGGAATCCTTGGAGTTGTAGTAGCACGTGATGAAGTAGAACTTGATGAAGTCTTGGGAACCCACTTGACCATGGCTTGAGGAGCTTCTTCAAATGAATCAATCTCTTCTTGAAGCTTGTCCTTGCCTTTTAGCTTGTGGTCTTGTGGTGGAAGATCTTCTTGAGCTTGTGTTCCCTTGAAAGAAGTAGGATCATACTTCTCTTGTTGAGGAACAAACTTCGTCTTGGGGTATTGATCTTCTTCCCACTCAACTCCATTGGCATTGAACTTTTGTTCAAAACCAACACCTTGGTTCTTCCGGTTCCTTGCTTGCGTACAATTTCCTCAAATTGCTTACTCCCGGCAAGACTTTTGTAGACACCTTTCTCTATAATTCCTTTCAATAGCATATTTTCTTGCTCAAGTGTAACTTGGCTAAGAGAATCATTAGTGGAATCAATAGAACTACTAGAAGTAACAACATTGGATTTAGCATTGTTATTGTTACTACTAGAGGTAGAACCATTTTTACCCTTGTTGCTAGTTTGCTTAGATTTAACTTGTGACATAAAGGTAGACAAGAGTAAACGTTTGGCAAGATATGAAGAACTCTTCTTTCGAAGATCGTCATTGATAGCTTTAAGAAACTCATGCTCTTGCTCTAAATTTAGCTTCTCGAAGCGTAGCTTCTCATGAGTTCTTATAAGTTCTCTATGATCCTCTTGAGTTGTTTCATGAGCTAACTTAAGAGCATTTAGTTCTTTAGTTAGACGCTCAATCTCCTTCATAGCATTGTCACTCATTTCCTCTTGACTATCATAATTACTAGCATTTTCATTATAGCTCACATTACTATCCTTGTCAACAAGTAAATCATCATCACCTAGCAAATCATCTTCATCACTATTGAAATCAAGATACTCGGGGTGTGATACCTTGGGGCCTTTTGCCATGAAGCATCTTCCAATTCCTTCATTTGGTGAGTCAAATAGATCATAGGAGTTGGATGACACAAGTGCAAGTCCGGCAACACCTTCATCTTGACTATAGTCGGAGTTGGAGTGATAACTTCTCTCGGAGTGGTTGTCGGAGTCGGAGCCGGAAACCCATTCACCAACATGAGCTTGATGTCTTCTTCTTGTGTAGCTCTTGGATGACTTGTCCTTCCTCTCCGAATCCTTGCTTCTTCGAGAGTGTCTTCGTTCATAACGATAATCTCTGCTCCTTCTCTCCTTATGAGGTGATTCGTCTTTTCTATGTCTTCCTCTTGGCGATTCGTCTCTTTTCTTGTAGGGAGCCGTACACTCATTTGAGTAGTGTCCGGGCTTCCCACAATTGTAGCAATTGCGGTCACGACTTGATGATCTTCTCTCATAGTGTCTTGAGCTAGAGCTTCTTTCTTTGCCTTTGTTCTTGTAGAACTTGTTGAACCTTTTCACCATTAGGCTTATCTCTTCATTTGATACTAGCTTGTCACTTGAAGTTGTTGGAGCATCGGTAGAGGCTTTGTAAGCACCACTTGATTTGTTGTGCAGCTCCTCTTTGTCCTTGAGTGACATTTCATGAGCAACAATCCTTCCAATGACTTCCGTGGGCTTGAGATCTTTGTAATTTGGCATCATTTGGATCAATGTGCAGACGGTATCATATTTTCCATCCAAAGCTCTAAGTATCTTCTTGATGATGAATTTGTCGGTCATCTCTTCACTTCCTAAGCTGGCAATCTCATTTGTGATGAGAGCAAGCCTAGAGTACATCTCAGCGACTCCTTCACCATCCTTCATCTTGAACTTGTCAAGTTGACTTTGAAGCACATCCAACTTAGATTCCTTGACGGACTCGGTACCCTCATGCATATCAACCAAAGTATCCCAAATTTCCTTTGCATTCTCGAGGCGGCTGATTTTGTTGAATTCTTCCGGACATAAACCGTTGAATAGAATATCACAAGCTTGAGCATTGTATTGCAACATCTTCAATTCTTTCGGGGTTGCTTCACGATCCGGTTCCTTGCCATCCTCAAAGAAGTCACCTTGCAAGCCAACACAAACAACAACCCAAATGGCAGGGTTATGACCAAGAATATGCATTTTCGTCTTATGTTTCCAACTAGCAAAGTTTGTACCATCAAAATATGGACATCTACGGTGATAGTTACCCTCACTAGACGCCATACTCTCCTAGGTTGTGAAACCAAGGCTATGATCACAAAAGCAATGGAAATCAAGGCTTAAGGAGACCAAAGCTCTGATACCACTTGTAGGATCGAAAGTATGTCTAGAGGGGGGGTGATTAGACTACTTGACCAAATAAAACGTAACCTTTTCCCAGATTTTAATTGTGGGCAGATTTTAGCAATAGTACATGTCAAGCATCACCCTACACATGCAATTCTAAGAGTATAGCAGCGGAAAGTAAGCAATTGCATATGTATGTAAAGGAGGGGATCAGAGATTTCAAACGCAATGAAGACACGGTGGTTTTTGGCGTGGTTTCGATAGGTGGTGCTATCGTACGTCCACGTTGATGGAGACTTCAACCCACGAAGGGTAACGGCTGCGCGAGTCCACGGAGGGCTCCACCCACGAAGGGTCCACGAAGAAGCAACCTTGTCTATTCCACCATGGCTTACGTCCACGAAGGACTAGCCTCACTCGGGGTAGATCTTCACGAAGTAGGCGATCTCCTTGCCCTTACAAACTCCTTGCTTCAACTCCACATCATGTTGGAGGGTCCCAAGTGACACCTAACCAATCTAGGAGACACCACTCTCCAAAAGGTAATAGACGGTGTGTTGTTGATGAACTCCTTGCTCTTGTGCTTCAAATGATAGTCTTCCCAGCACTCAAACAACTCCTCACAGATTTGGCTATGGTGGAGGAGGGATTTGAGTGGAAAGCAACTTCGGATAGGCTAGAGATCAAGTTTCAAATGGTAGGAATGGAATAGCTTGATCTCAACACATGAGTAGGTGGTTCTCTCTCAGAAAATGTATGGTGGAAGTGTAGGCACATTCTGATGGCTCTCCTTACTGAGAAGGAGGTGGTGGAGGGGTATATATAGCCTCCACACAAAATCCAACCATTACACACTTTTGACTCAACTCGGTGGCACCGAAACAATGATCTCTGTAGCACCGAACTGTGTAAAAGATATGAACTTTAGGAATCTCGGTGGGACCGATACGAACAACTCGGATGGACCGAAGTGCAATGGCTAGGGCAATCCCCATCTCGGTGGCACCGATTGCATCAACTCGGTAGGACCGAAGTGAAGCAATAAGGCAACAGAGAGTTGGCAAGCCATCTCGGTGAGACCGATTTGCAAAACTCGGTGAGACCGAAGTAAGTGCAAACAATTACAGAGAGTTGGCAAGGCCATCTCGGCGAGACCGAGATCCATTTCGGTGGATCCGATTTGTTAGGGTTTTGGCAGTGGCTAAGTCTTGGATGAACTCGGTGGGGCCGGATAGGAAATTTCGGTGGGGCCGAGTTAGAATGTAGGTTTTGGACATATTTGGGATTGAGAGAGTGGTTGAGGGTTTAGGAGTACTGTCACTAAGCACTTGAGCAAAAAGACCATTAAGCAACACCTCATCCCCTTTTAATAGTATTGGCTTTCCTATGGACTCAATGTGATCTTGGGTCACTAAACCAAAAATGTAGAGTCTTGATCTTTTGCCAATCCTTGTCCTTAGCATTTTGAGGGGTCCATGTCTCTAGTCCATGCCATGCCAATCATTGAACATCCTGAAATCGTTAACTTGAATGGACATTAGTTCAATGAGATATATGTTATTATGAATTACCAAAACCACCAAGGGAGCAAATGTGCTTTCACTAACATATTGACCTAGTGCCCCGTGCCAGTTGCTGTTTTCTGCTTGTTTTTGGTTTTCCAGAAAATTTATATCAAATGAAGTCCAAATGCAGCGAAACTTTTTGACGATTTTGTCTGGAACATAAGAGACACTAGAAGCTTCGGGAGGTGGCCAGAAGACCCACAGGGGCCCCACGAGCCACCAGGGCGCGCCACCCCCCACCCCCCAGGCGCGCCCTGGTGCCTCGTGGGCCCCCTGTGGCCCCTCTTCGCGTGATTCCAATGCCAAAAAATCATATATATTCAGAAACCCCCGAAAGTTAACCTAGATGAGTTTTTATGCCGCCGCAAGCCTCTGTACCTCCACGATCTCATCTACAGCCCTTTTCCGGCAACCTACCGGAGGGGGGAAAGCATCACCGGAGGCCATCTTCATCATCCCGGTGGTCTCCATGACGAGGAGGGAGTAGTTCACCCTCGGGGCTGAGGGTTTGTACCAGTAGTTGTGTGTTTGATCTCTCTCGCGCGCGCGCGTTCTTGATTTGGCACGATCTTGATGTATCGCGAGCTTTGTTAATATAGTTGGATCATATGGTGTTTCTTCCCTCTCTATCTTTGTTGTGATGAATCGAATCTTTTCCCTTTGAGGTTTCGTTATTGTCGGATTGAATATTCAGATTTGAGAACACTTGATGTATGTCTTGCATATGAATACCCGTGGTGACAATGGGGTATTATATTGATTCACTTGATGTATGTTTTAGCACTCAACTCAGGATTCCCGAGGTGACATTGGGGTAATCTATGCATAGGGGTTGATGCACGTTTTCATTATCTTTTCTCCGATAGAAACTTTGGGGTGCTCCTTGAAGTTCTTTGTGTGGATTGAATATTATGATTATGAAGTTGTTTGATGCATATCGTATAATCAACTCACGGATACTTGTGGTGACATTGGAGTATCTAGGTGACATTGGAGTTGGTTGATGTGTATCATATGGTGTTATTTTAGTACGAACTCTAGGGCTCTTTGTGACACTTATAGGAATAGCTCAATAGATCGATCGGAAAGGATAACTTTGAGGTGGTTTCGTACCCTACAAACAATTTCTATCTTATGTTCTCCGCTAATAGGAACTTGGGAGTGATTCTTTATCGCACGTTGAGGGATGGTTATATGATCCAATTATGTTAGCATTGTTGAGAGATTGCACTAGTGAAAGTATGAACCCTAGGCCTTGTTTCTAAGCATTGCAATACTGTTTGTGCTCACTTTTGTTACTTGCTACCTTGCTGTTTTTATATTTTCAGATTACAAAAACCTATATCTACTATCCATACTACACTTTTATCACCATCTCTTCGCCGAACTAGTGCACCTATACAATTTACCATTATATTGGGTGTGTTGGGGACACAAGAGATTTCTTGTATTTGGTTGCAGGGTTGTTTGAGAGATTCCATCTTCAACCTACGCCTCCCATGGATTGATAAACCTTAGGTCATCCACTTGAGGGAAAATTGCTACTGTCCTACAAAACTCTACGCTTGGAGGCCCAACACGAGTCTACAAGAATAAGTTGTGTAGTAGACATCAAGCTCTATTCTGGCGCGTTTGCCGGGGAGGTGAGTGCTTGAAGGTATATCTTTAGATCTTGCAATCGAATCTTTTAGTTTCTTGTTTTATCACTAGTTTGGTTTATAAAAGAAAACTACAAAAAAATGGAATTGAGGTTGCCTCGTATTATTCGTCTTTATCATGTCTTTCTTGAAAATGATGGATCAGAAAATTGTGCTCAATTGATAGAAGAAGAATTCAATAAAATGTTTTGCATAAATAATGAGCATGATTGCAATGTTGTTAGTATGAATTCTTTGAATACCCATGATGCTAATGATATGCAAAGCCATAAGCTTGGGGATGCAATGTTTGATGAAGATGATATTTTTAGCCCCCCAAGTTTTGATGATAAAATTTATTATGATGAAAGTATGCCTCCTATTTATGATGATTATATTGATGAAAGTGGATTTGGAGAGGTCACAACTTTATTTAATGATGATTCCACTATTTTGAAAGAGGTTTCAATTGATGATGAAAACAAAGTTGCTATCTATGATGATTATTGTGATGACATGTATGCTATAAAGAATAATGATAAATATGAAACTTTTCATCATGATTTTAATGCTCAAATTGATTATGCCACTCAAGTATCTCATGATAGTTATTTTGTTGAGTTTGCTCCCACTATTATTGATGAGAACAAATTTGCTTATGTGGAGAGTAATAAAAATTCTATGCTTATGTATCATGACAAGAATGCTTTGTGTGATGGTTATATTGTTGAATTTATTCATGATGCTACTGAAAATTATTATGAGAGAGGATCATATGCTTGTAGGTGTTGCCATAATATCAAGTTTCCTCTCTATGTGTTGAAAGTTTTGAAGTTATACTTATTTTGCCTTCCTATGCTAGTTGATTCTTGCTCCTATAAAATGTTTTCTCACAAAATCCCTATGCATAGGAAGTGGGTTAGGCTTAAATGTGCTTGTTGTATGCTTCATGATGCTCTCTTTATGTTTCAATTCTTCAACTTTTATGTGAGCATCATTGAAATCATCATGCCTAGCTAAAAAGGCATTAAAGAAAAGCGCTTGTTGGGAGACAACCCAATATTTATACCTACTGTTTTTGTGTGTTCACATGATTAAACTACTGTAGTAATCATGTTTTATATGTTTTCTTTCAAAAATGTGCCAAGTAAATCCTTTGGGATAGTGTGGATGCTTGTTGATTTGATTCTGTGCAAAAACAGAAACTTTTGCGTCCAGTGCTGGAATTTCTATTCTGTACTGGAGCATGAGAAAATTCTGAAATTTTTACAAAGTATTGGGTTACAAAAATTTTACGTTTTACTAATTTTTCAGAATTTTTGGAGATACATAAGTATGGTTTATAAATTGCTCACTACATGCTGTTCTCTTTTTGACAGATTCTGTTTTCGGTGCATAGTTTGCTTGTTTTAGTGTTTCCATAGCTTATATTGAGTAATATAAATTGTGGAAATGATATAATACAGTAGGAATTATGTGATAACAATTATGAATCTTGTCTTGACAGTACCTAAGTGGATGATTTATTTTTATCATACTAACCTATCTCACCAAGTTCCGTTAAGTTTTGTGTGATTGAAGTTTTCAAGTTTTGGGTGAGATATCGATATGAGAAGAATAAGGAGTGGCAAGACCCTAAGATTGGGGATTCCCAAGTCACCCCAAGGTAATACTCAAGGATGACCCAAGAAACTAAGCTTGGGGATGCCCTGGAAGGCATCCCCTCTTTCGTCTTCAACATTATCGGTAACCTTACTTGGAGCTATATTTTTATTCGTCATATAATATGAGTTTTGCTTGGAGCGTCATTTTCTTCTGTTCATATTTGCTTGTTGTTATCAATAATCATGTTTTGTAACTTTTATTTCAATAAAATGCCAATTATAGCCTTTACCATGCTCAGTTTGCAAGTTCATGTGTTGCTGTTTGAAAACAGAAAGTTTTCTGTTATGTCCAGAATATTCCTGAATAGTCAGAACATGATAAAAATCTGAAATTTTTACACAGTAAGCATGCATGAGTTATCTATCACGTGGTAATTTTTCAGAATTTTTGGAGTTAGGGAAGTATGGATTCCTATTCCCCTTTTACAGACTGTTCTGTTTTGGCAGATTGCTGTTATAGTTGCATTGTTTGCATATGTTTGCATGTTTAATGTTTCTATTTGTGGATAGGAGTATTAAATATGCAGACGCATTTAGTATGCAATGTTTAATTATAATTTTAGTGATTTGCTACAGTAGAGAATGTTAAGGTTTTGAGTTGATTTATACTAACTTATCTCACGAGTTCTTGTTGAGTTTTGTGTGGATGAAATTTTTAAGATTTAGGGAAACCGTGATATGAGAGGAATTAAGGAGACACAAAGGCTCAAGCTTGGGGATGCCCAAGGCATCCCAAATTAATATTTCAAGAAGTCTCAAGCATCTAAGCTTGGGGATGCCCCGGTAGGCATCCCACCTTTCTTCATCAACAACTATCGGTCAGTTTTGGTTGAGCCTAACTTTTTGCTTCTTCACATGATATGTGCTATCCTTGGAATGTCATTTTATTTTGTTTTCTTTGCTGTTTGAATAAAATACTTAAGATCTGAAATTTTTAAATGAGAGAGAGAGTCCTCACATAGCTACTTAATTACTTAACTACTCATTTGGTCTTCACTTACATCTTTTTGGAGTAGTTTGTCATTTACTCTTGTTCTTCACTTATATCCTATGAGTAAATTGTTGAAATGAATTGAATATCATAAAGTTGAAATTTATATGCCTCATATTCTTGTCCCATGGGGAGTAGTGACTTCACATACAAGAAGTATAATTAAGTGGTAAAATTTATTGAAAGTTAACAAACATAGCATTGGTCACTTGAACAATTCATGAAAGAATTTTGAAGGAAGAGAAATTTCACATATAAATATACTATCTTGGACATCTTCTATGATTGTGAGCCCCCATTAATTATTTTCAAGCTTGATCAAGTAGTTGACATTGGACAAGGAAGACAACGTAATGAGTTATGTTTGTTTATATTGACATAGAAGTTATATTGTCATGGATCCTCTAACATGTGGTGCTTGCTTAGGATCTTTTGCAAGCCAAAAATTCGTACTAAGTAGAGATACTACTTGTGCATCCAAAAACCCTTAAACCCAGTTTCTTGCCATGAGTGTCCACCATATCTACCTATGGATTGAATAAGATCCTTCAAGTAAGTTGTCATCGGTGCAAAAAGCAATAAAAATTGCTCCTAAAAAATTGTATGATCTTTTATTTCAAGGGAAAATAAGCGTTGTATGAACTTGTGATGGTAAAGAAATAAAAGCGACGGACTACATAATAAAGGTTGCTATCACAAGGGGCAATATAACATGACGTTCCTTTGCATTAAGAGCTTGTGCATCCAACAACAAAAAGCGCATGACAACCTCTGCTTCCCTCTGCGAAGGGCCTATCTTTTACTTTTCTGTATTTACTTTTATGCAAGAGTCATTAATGTTCATCCCTATTCCGCTCTACTTATTCTTTAGTTGGTAAGCATCATGTGGTGGGGAAAGATCCAGGCACATATATCCGATTGAATATAGGTAATCATGAGTTATTATTGTTGACAATTATCCCTGAGATAAATAAGTTGGGACGCGAAACATTAAGCCCCTATCTTCCTATGTGTTTGACTGAAACGGTTTGTTCTAAAAATATGCTTTGAGTGTCAGCAATCATGGAAGACTAAACGATAGTTGAGTATGTGGAATTTGCTAGATCAAAGCTCTTACATAGACCCTTCCTGAAAATAAGATGAATTGCAATTGTTTGATGACTGAGAACATAGTTTGTTGGTTTTCAAGAAAGTTTATGGCCTATACTTTAAACATGTGAATAGCTTGCTACTTGATCATGAGAAGTTTTATGAGATGAGCTACTGATTATGATATATATTGATGCTAGAAAAAGTGATTGAAATTATCATTGATCAAACTTATGCACTATGCTAGCATTCACACTTCATAAATTATTTCTTTTATCATTTACCTACTCGAGGACGAGCAAGAATTAAGCTTGGGGATGCTGATACGTCTCCAACGTATCTATAATTTGTGAAGTATTCATGCCATGTTTATTATAGTTTTTTATAACTTTGATGCACTTTTATATGGCTTTTATATGATTTTTATGGACTAACATATTGACCTAGTGCCCCATGCCAGTTGCTGTTTTCTGCTTGTTTTTGGTTTTCCAGAAAATCTATATCAAATGAAGTCCAAATGCAGCGAAACTTTTTAACGATTTTTTCTGGAACATAAGACACACTAGAAGCTTCGAGAGGTGGCCAGAAGACCCACAGGGGCCCCATGAGCCACTAGGGTGCGCCACCCCCCCAGGCGCGCCCTGGTGCCTCGTGGGTCCCCTGTGGCCCCTCTTCGCGTGATTCCAACGCCAAAAAATCATATATATTCAGAAACCCCCGAATGTTAACCTAGCTGAGTTTTTATGCCACCGCAAGCCTTTGTACCTCCACAATCTCATCTACAACCCTTTTCCGGCACCCTGCCGGAGGGGGGAAAGCATCACCGGAGGCCATCTTCATCATCCCGGTGGTCTCCATGACGAGGAGGGAGTAGTTCACCCTCGGGGCTGAGGGTTTGTACCAGTAGCTATGTGTGTGATCTCTCTCTCGCGCGTTCTTGATTTGGCACGATCTTGATGTATCGTGAGCTTTGTTAATATAGTTGGATCATATGGTGTTTCTTCCCTCTCTATCTTTGTTGTGATGAATCGAATCTTTTCCCTTTGAGGTTTCGTTATCGTCGGATTGAATATTTAGATTTGAGAACACTTGATGTATGTCTTGCATATGAATACCCGTGGTGACAATGGGGTATTATATTGATTCACTTGATGTATGTTTTGGCACTCAACTCGCGGATTCCCGAGGTGACATTGGGGTAATCTATGCATAGGGGTTGATGCACGTTTTCATTATCTTTTCCCCGATAGAAACTTTGGGGTGCTCCTTGAAGTTCTTTGTGTGGATTGAATATTATGATTATGAAGTTGTTTGATGCATATCGTATAATCAACTCACGGATACTTGTGGTGACATTGGAGTATCTAGGTGACATTAGAGTTGGTTGATGTGTATCATATGGTGTTATTTTAGTACGAACTCTAGGGTTGTTTGTGACACTTATAGGAATAGCTCAATAGATCGATCGGAAAGGATAACTTTGAGGTGGTTTCATACCCTACAAACAACTTCTATCTTATGTTCTCCGCTAATAGGAACTTGGGAGTGATTCTTTATCGCACATTGAGGGATGGTTATATGATCCAATTATGTTAGCATTGTTAAGAGATTGCACTAGTGAAAGTATGAACCCTAGGCCTTGTTTCTAAGCATTGCAATACCGTTTGTGCTCACTTTTGTTACTTGCTACCTTGCTGTTTTCATATTTTCATATTACAAAAACCTATATCTACTATCCATACTACACTTTTATCACCATCTCTTCGCCGAACTAGTGCACCTATACAATTTACCACTGTATTGGGTGTGTTGGGGATACAAGAGATTTCTTGTATTTAGTTGCAGGGTTGTTTGAGAGATTCCATCTTCAACCTATGCCTCCCACGGATTGATAAACCTTAGGTCATCCACTTGAGGGAAAATTGCTACTGTCCTACAAAACTCTGCGCTTGGAGGCCCAACACGAGTCTACAAGAATAAGTTGTGTAGTAGACATCAGCCGTATCCACGGATGCCTTCCATACCAACACTTTCCAAGGAATTTATTATTATCATCATATTGATTTTTTTTCATTTCAGGACTGGGCGTCCCTATTACCTGCCACTCTCTCGTGAAATGACAAGTGAATAAACACTCATCGTGAGAATAACACACCTAGCATGGAAAATATTGGCCACCCCCTGCCGCTTCATGAGCGATACGGGCACACAGAACGGAAAATTATTTTGAAAAATTAGAGTTGGCACATGCAAATTTACTTGGAACGGCATGGAAATACCGCATATATGTAGGTATGGTGGACTCATTTGGCACAACTTGGGTTTAAGGAGTTGGATGCACAAGCAACATTCCCGCTTAGTACAAATGAAGGCTAGCAAATAGATTGAGAAGCGACCAACCAAAGAGCGAAAACGGTCATAAACATGCATTGAACATAACTAACACCGAATAATGCACCATAAGTAGGATATAATTTCGTTGCATAACTATTGACTTTATGTGCATGCATAGGGAATCACAAACCTTAACACCAATATTCTTACTAAATCACAATTACTCACTAACATGACTCACATATTATCATCTCCATATCACAAAACTATTGCAAGGAATCAAACTTATCATATCCAATGATCTTTCATGAAAGTTTTTATTATATCCCTCTTGAATATTCATCACTTTGGGACCAAATTCATATCTTGTGCAAATTACCATTACTATTATCAACTCTCAAAAAGATATAAGTGAAGCATGAGAGTGCAAATATTTCTTCAAACTTTAATCTTATTAACTCTCAAAATAATATAAGTGAATCATGACAGTTCAAATATTTCTTCAAAATATAGCCACCGCCGTGCTCAAAAAGATTTAAGTGAAGTACTAGAGCAACTGTCTAGCTCAAAAGATTTAAGTGAAGCACATAGAGTATTCTAACAAATCATGATAAATGTGTGGCTCTCTCAAATAGGTTTGTCCAGCAAAGATGATTGTGACAAACTAAGGAGCAAACAAAGCAAAGACTCATATAATACACGACGCTCCAAGCAAAACACATATCATGTGATGAATAAAAATATAGCTCCAAGTAAAATTACCAACAGTTGATAGAAGAAAGAGGGGATGCCTTCTGGGGCATCCCCAAGCTTAGATTCTTGAGTCTTCCTTGAATATTAGCTTTGGGTGCCTTGGTCATCCCCAAGCTTTTGCCACTCCTTATTCCTTCATTTATCGTGATCTCACCCAAAACTTGAAAACTTCAATCACACAAAACTCAACAAAACCTTCGTGAGATCCGTTAGTATAACACATAAGTCTTTAACTTTAAGTACTATAGTAAATTGATTCATATTTAATATTGGCATAATTATACTGTACTCCAACTTCTCCATGACTCATACCCCCCGATATGATCCATAGATTCATCAAAATAAGCAAACTATGCAACAAAAACAGAATCTGTCTAAAACAGAACAGTCTATAAAGATCTATTTAAAATATATACTTATGTAACTCCAAAAATTATGAAAAATTAGGAAAACGTGGTAAATTCATATACAAATACTGTGTAAAAATTTCAGATTTTTCTGATGCTCCAGTACAGAACTAAAATTCCAGCACTGGATGCAAAATTTTCTGTTTTCCAAACAGCATCAATTATACTATCTTCCAAATCATCCCAAAGGCATTACTTGGCACAAACACTAATTAAAACATAAAAACACAATCATAATAATAGCATAATTGTTTAAACACACAAGAATGGAAATAAAAAGCAAAAATTTATTTTATTCATTGGGTTGCCTCCCAACAAGCTCTTTCTTTATAGCCATTAAGATAGGTTTGAGATTTAAATGATGCTCACATGAAAGATAAAAGTTGAAACACAAAGAGAGCATCATAATTCATGTGATAAACACATTTAAGTCTAACATACTTCCTATGCATAGGCATTTTATAAGAGAGCAAATTATCAAGACAAGAATAACCTAGCATATGCAAGGAAGGAGAAAGAAACAATAGCAATCTCAACATGAAGAGAGGTAATTTAGTAACATGAAAATTTCTACAACCATATTTTCCTATCTCATAATAATTACATGTAGGATCATATTCAAATTCAACAATATAGATATCATATAAAATTTTCTCTTCATGATCCACATGCTTAAAAGTCTTATAATCTTCCAAGACAGTGGGATTAACATCAACTAAAGTCATGACCTCTCCGAACCCACTTTTATCAAAAAATACACAAGATTGATAATTATCCAAAGTGGTGGGATCATTATTACCTAAAGTTGACACTCTTCCAAACCCACTTTCAATATTATTGCAAACACTATTATCAATAACATATTCATCATGAGGCTTAAATAAATTTTCAAGATCATAAGAAGCATTATCACCCCAATCATGATCATTGCAATAAGTAGTGGAGATAACAAAATTTTCATCCCCAAGCTCATAGTTTTGCATATTATTAGCATAATTGACATTCATAGAATTTATAATAACATCATCGCAATCATGCTTTTCATTCAAGGAGCTGTCAAGTGTGGGTGCAATATAAATAATTTCATTTTTAACATAAGGAACTATAGCAAGTTCATCTCCATAAGCATCATTAATATTGGCATCATGGCCATAAGAATAGCAAGCATCATTTTCATTAAGAGGGGATATTTCAATCGAATCATAGGAATCATAATTATCTATAGATTCATGCATATCATTATTCTCTTCCAAAGCAGCAGACATTCTCTCAATAAATTCTTTAACATAGGCATTATGAGCATAGTTTTCATAGCAATATTTAAGTATGGCAAAATTTTCAAATTTGTAGAGAGTAACATCATACTTTTTAATCAAAGAAGCAACTTCATAAGCACCCTTAAAAGCAACAAATTCTTCAATTTGTTCGATATTATAGTAACTATAAACACCCTTTTCATAAGAAGATAAGATTTTATTATCATTGAACTCAAATAGGTAGGGAAGGTGTTTTTTAGGGTTCTTAAAGCAACAAGTAAAATCATAAATTTCACATAGATTCCAAGCATAGCATAGCAAAGTATTTATTTGATGCCATAGGAGTCTCCCCTTTTGGGACAAACGGTGACGCACAAAATGAGCATGCTCATCTAATGATTTTCCCTCAACTAAACTAGTTGGGGTTTCAGCACGAGCACAAATGGATCGAAGATGATCCAAGTAGAAAACCTTAAGTGGATCCATAGCTATCTTATTTTTCTTAAAACTTTTTTGTTTTTGAGTGTTGACATGATAGAGATTTCACGCAAAGCAAGTAGACAAGCAAACGAGAAAAAGGCAAACGCAAAAATATTTTTGTATTTTTGCAAAAACTTTTTAGAAGTGGGGGAGATGAAAACGAGAGGCAAAGGCAAATAAAATAAATGCAAGGAGATGAAAGTTTATGCGTAGGTACTTGATAGATGTTGATGATGTCTCCCCGGCAACGGCGCCAGAAATTCTTCCTGCTACTTGTGAGCTGCGTTGGGATTTCCCCGAAGAGGAGGGGATGACGCAGTACAGTAGAGATAAGTATTTCCCTCAGTTATGAAACCAAGGTTATCAATCCAGTAGGAGAATCACGCAACAACTCGTTAGTAGCACCTGCACACAAAATAACAAATCCTCGCACCCAACGCGAACAAGGGGTTGTCAATCCCTTGGCGGTTAATTGCAAGATTAAATTGTATGGTGATAGATAGATAGATCGAACAAAGATACAAAATAAAATAAATAAAGTAAAATTGCAACAACGTATTTTTAGGATTTTCAATATATGATAAAGGTAGACCCGGGGGCCATAGTTTTCACTAGAGGCTTCTCTCTTGAAAATAGCATACGGTGGGTGAACAAATTACTGTTGGGCAATTGATAGAAAAGCAAATAATCATGAAGATATCCAAAGCAATGATCATGTATATAGGCATCACGTCTGAGACAAGTAGACCTAAACGATTCTGCATCTACTACTATTACTCCACACATCGACCGCTATCCAACATGCATCTAGAGTATTAAGTTCATAAAGAACGGAGTAACGCCTTAAGTAAGATGACATGATGTAGACAAAGTAAACTCACGCATGATAAACCCCATCTTTTTACCCTTAATAGCAATGATACATACGTGTCATGTCCCTTTCTGTCACTAGGATTGAGCACCGCAAGATCGAGCCCATTACAAAGCACCTCTCCCATTGCAAGATAAATCAATCTAGTTGGCCAAACCAAATCAATAGATCGGAGAGAAATACGAAGATATAACAATCATGCATAAAAGAGTTCAGAGAAAACTCAAATAGTATTCATGGATAATCTGATCATAAACTCACAATTCATCGGATCCCAACAAACACACCGCAAAAAGTGATTACATCGGATAGAACTCCAAGAACATCGAGGAGAACATTGTATTGAAGATCAAAAAGAGAGAAGAAGCCATCTAGCTACTAAATATGGACCCGAAGGTCTGTGGTAAACTACTCACGCATCATTGGAAGGGCAGCAAGGCTGATGGAGAGCCCGTCCGTGATCGAACCCCCCTCCGGCAGAGTGCCGGAAAAGGCCTCCAGATGGGATCTCTCGAGAACAGGAACTTGCGGCGGCGGAAAAAGTATTTCATGGACTCCTCTGTTGGTTTCCCAATTTTAGAGTATTTATAGAGGTGGAATTAGGTCAAACGGAGCAGAGGTGGGCCCACGAGGCACCAGGGCGCGCCACCCCCCCTGGGGCGCGCCCTGGTGGCTCGTGGCCACCCCCCCTGGGGCGCGCCCTGGTGGCTCGTGGCCACCTCCTCTGTCTCATGGCCCTCTCTCAGAGCTTCTAGTGTCTCTTATGTCCAGAAAAAAAATCTCCAAAAAGTTTCGTGGCATTTGGACTTCGTTTGGTACTGATATTCTGAAAAACCAGAAATAGGCAAAAAAAACAGCAACTGGCACTGGGCACTAAGTTAATAGGTTAGTCCCAAAAAATGATATATAATTGCTTGTAAATGTATATAAAACATCCAGGATTGATACTATAATAGCATGGAACAATCAAAAATTATAGATACGTTGGAGACGTATCAGCCCCCCTCTGGTGGATCTTTGCGCCAGTATTTTTTATATATTCTGAAATAATTCTACGTAAATTTTCAGGTCCATCCGAGAACTTTTATTTCTGCACAAAAACAACACCATGGCAATTCTGTTAAAAACAGCATCAGTCCGGGTTAGTTCCACTCAAATCATGCAAATTAGAGTCCAAACTAGAGCAAAAGTGTTTGGAAAAGTAGATACATTTGGGATGTATCAGTCGCCGCCACCGGCGGGAAGGCGAGAGCTATTGCGGGTAGCACCGCTTGCATCCGACGCACCTAAGTGGGGGAGAGTTGTGACAGCCCGAGAGCGATTATTTCCATAATTACTATTATATTGTTTGTTCTATGTTATTTTGCATTGCATCATGTCATCATGCCATTAATTTTTTGCAACCCAAATGTTTTCTCATATAAATAAATTGCATAGATCTTTTGATCTATTTAAATTGAGGGAATTCACATGGTGATTTCTCTTTATAACATATCCTCCCAATATTTTAGGGACCTATAATAAAATATTCCATTATTTGGAATCACCCATAAACACACTTGCAAAATAAATCTCATGCCTTTTCTGCTTCAAGTTTGGTCTCGACCTTGCCAATAATTCTTTCTGCATGTATTGAAGCCCCGCCAATATCTCAACATTTTCTTGACCTTCCAAACACCCACTTCCTATTTCAAACCCATTTGAATTCAAATGAGTTGGATCAAAAATTCCACACATGACTATTTCTATTTTCCTGGATCAATCTCATTTTTTGTGAGACCAGGGAAAATAACCCCATGTCCAAACTCTCTTCCTAGCCCTCTCTTTCTCTAAATCTATGTTTTTTTTAGTTTATAGAAAAAGAGAGAGAATCTTCCAGCTGAGCAGGCCTTCTGGCCATTTTCCCACTCCACCGAACCAAGCAGGCCAGCCCTCTAGGTCCAGCCGCTACCTATAAACCTAGGCCCCGATCCCCAATCCTCTCGCTAGCCTCTCTCCCGATCGATCCCCTCCTCCTCGTTCCTGTGCGCTGTCGCCACACGCACAGAGGCGTCCTCGCGCCCGATCCCCATATCACCAACATCTCCGCCCTGGCATTGCTAAACCCAACGTTACCGCTGCGTCCTTGGTGTCACTGCCGCTATTTTTGTGCCGGCGCTTATTTTTGTTGCGCTTAGGCTTGCCGTTGCTATCCGGACCTCTGAGGTGCCGGCTTCGCCGCCGTGAGAGCAGCGAGCCAGCTAACTGTCCTCGCCCGCACAAAAGCGGGTCATCAGAGAGGTAAGGGCTGCCATGGTTCTCGGCTTATCTTGTCCGAGCTGTCGCACCAGCCATTCATCCCGGATACTATGCTGGAAGGCGGCAATCGCTTCTGCATCAGGACAATCTACTATCTGGTTCTTCTTAGTTAAGAACCGATTCCAAAACTTCCTGACTAACTCGCCAGGCTACTGAACGATGTGACTGAGGTCATCGGTATCCAGAGGTCGGACGTACGTGCCCTGGAAATTAGCTTGGAAGGCATCTTTGAGTTCTTCCTAGCTCCCAATAGAGTTTTCGGGCAAACTGTTCAGCCAGTGTCTTGATGGGCCTTTGAGCTTCAGCGATAGGTATTTGATGGCGTGGAGATCGTCTCCTCGGGCCATTTGTATACAGAGAAGGAAATCCTCAATCCACACCGCATGGTCAGTTGTTCCGTCGTATTGCTCAATATTTACGGGTTTAAATCCCTTCGGAAATTGGTGCTGCATCACCTCATTTGTGAAATATAGCGGGTGTGCGGCTCCCCTGACCCGTGCCACGCTGTGGCAAAGATCGGATGACATCCGAGCATGGGTCTGCTCTCGAGTCCTGTCATGACTGTCCAACCAGGCCTGATATCCATCCTGTCCAGCAGGCGGTTGCCCTCTAGATCCATATATGGACCTTGTTTGGGCTGCGTTTGTGGTTAACCTCCTCCGCATGTCATATGGGTCATCAGGCTAGACGGGGTCCTTGCCTGTTCGGCGAGGGATCAAAGGTGGGTTGTTATCCCCTCCAGCCGTCCTATCCCGTCCTCGAGGGGGGTGGTTGGGCTGGTTGCCTTGATCCTACCTTAGTGGTATGCATTCGGCCGCTTCATCATCGAATGTCAGAAACAAGCGTCATCGTGGGTAGCTCTTCTTCGGCTCTGTGTGCCATAGCTCGAAGTCTTGCTCGGCAGCTAGGACCACCACCCACTTGTCGTTGAGAGTGTTCTTGTCCGCTTGAAGTTGTTGCTGCTTTTTCGTCATACTCCGGGCAATGGCGAGGAACCGTCGCCGAAACTTTTCTTGCTCATTGGGGTCTTCAGGGACGATCCAGTCTTTCGGTCCGAGGCGGATGTCATCCTCGGATTCGGGGAGATAATTACTATCTGCCAGGTCCTCGAAGCCCTCAGGATCATCGTTGTCTAACGCCCCCATTGTTCTATACCTCTTCTCAGGTATGGCGTTGTCTCCGCCGCCGAGATTGCCGGTGTTACCCGGATTGACGTCATCAGTAGTGGCGTCGGTGTTCGTATTGTTGTTGCTTCCCCTGCCTCTGCCCTTTCCTCTGGCCCACTTTCGGGGAGGCCGGCATTTGGTCGGGTCCTTATCGGGCTCCTCCTCATCACCTCTAGGGGTGCCGACCATGTACACGTCGTAGGTAGAGGTAGCGGCCCACTTTCACGTGTGGGAAGTGGCCAGCGGGGAAGCGGTATACGACATGTCGTCGATGTCCTTGTCCATGTCGTCTGCCTCCTCGGAGGCATAGTCAAGCACGTTGGTTAAATCCTCGATGGTGGCGACTAGGTGGGTGGTGGGTGGGACGTAAATTTCCCTGTCATCGGCTTTAAGTCCGATCTGATCGTAAACCGAGGGTGAGATAGCCAGATTCTGAATTCGGTCCAGCATCTCGTTTATCTGTGAAAGATCCTCTGTGTTCATGGCCTGGTGATACGTCTCCGTCATATCTATATTTTTTTTATTGTCTCATGCCAATATTCTACAACTTGCATATACTTTGGGCAACATTTTATATTATTTTTAGGACTAACATATTGATCCAGTGCCCAGAAAATCCATATCAACGAAGTCCAAACGTGATAAAAATTTCCGGAGATTTATTTTGGAATATATGTGATTTTTGGGAAAAAGAATCAACGCGAGATGATGCCCGAGGGGCCCACAAGCTCAGAGGGCGCGGCCCCCTACCCTGGCCGCGCCCAGCAGGCTTGTGGCTACCCCGTAAGGCGGTTGGGGCACTTCTTTCGCTGCAAGAAAGATAATTTCCGGATAAAAATCCCCTCAAAATTTAAGCCCAATCGGAGCTACGGATCTCCGGGAATATAATAAACGGTGAAGGGCCAGAAAACAGGAACGCGAAACAGAAGAGAAACAGAGAGAGAGATCCAATCTCGGAGGGGCTCCTGCCCTCCGGGAGCCATGGCGGCCATGGGCCAGAGGGGAAACTCTCCTCCCATCTAGGGGGAGGCCAAGCAAGAAGAAGAAGGAGGGGGGCTCTCTCCCCCTCTCATCCGGTGGCGCCAGAGCCCCGCCCGGGGAACCATCATGACGGCGATCTACACCAACAACTTCGCCGCCGTCATCACCAACTCTCCCCCCTCTATGCAGCGATGTAACCTCTCTATTCCCGTTGTAATTCTCTACTTGAACATGGTGCTTCATGCTATATATTATTACCCAATGATGTATGACCATCCTATGATGTTTGAGTAGATTTCTTTTGTCCTACGGGTTAATTGTGGTATGGTTTGATTGATATGAGTTTTATGTTGATATGGTGCTGTCCTATGGTGCCCTCCGTGTCGCGCAAGCGTGAGGGATTCCCGCTGTAGGTTTTTGCAGTACGTTCATGATTCGCTTATAGTGGGTGGCTAGAGTGGCAGAAGCTTACATCCGAGTAAGGGGGTTGTTGCGTATGGGAGTAAATGGGACTTTTTACTTAATGCTATGGTTGGGTTTTACCTTAATGATCTTTAGTAGTTGCGGATGCTTGCTATAGTTCCAATCATAAGTGCATATGATCCAAGTACGGAAAGTATGTTAGCGTATGCCTCTCCCTCATTGCATATGATAAGTATCTACCGTGTTATATTCAATTGCCTATGGACAATCTTTCTCTTTGTGTTACAAAAGGCTATCTACTAAACAACTAACTTTTATTATCTTGCAAATTACTCCTAGTGTTATTCCCGCTAAGTACTTCTAGTTTTATTCTTTCAAACTTATCCTTACACCTACAAAGTAGTTTTATTCTTGTTCTAGGTAAAGCAAAAGTTAAGTGTGCGTAGAGTTGTATCGGTGGTCGATAGAACTTGAAGGGAATATTAATTCTACCATTAGCTCCTCGTTGGGTTCGACACTCTTACTTATTGAGAAAGGCTACAATTGATACCCTATACTTGTGGGTTATCAAGACCTTTTTCTGGCACCGTTGCCGGGGAGCAATAGCGTGGGGTGAATATTCTCGTATGTGCTTGTTTGCTTTATCACTAAGTAGTTTTTATTTTCTGTTCTAAGTTGTTCTCTATCTTTAGTTATGGATATGGGACACGAAATACCAAAAAAATAGTTGTACTTGCTACTCATGGAGATGTGGAACCTCCTAAAAACCCTTGATGCTGGTTATGTGGAAAACATTAAATACTACTTTGATAATCTTGATAAATCTCCATTCAACTTGATAATGGGAGATACTTTGGATCAACGGGAATACTTTAGGGATTATCGCTTGTCTCAAAAAGGGAAACACATATGGGATCAAATTAAAATGTTGCGTTGGTATGCTTAGAATATGTGCTCTATGTATGATTATACTTGTTGCTCTAAGATGGAGGCTCCGCACCACCCCTTTCAATGTGAATTTAGTGATAATGAAACCTTAGCTTCTTATGCTAATGGTATATATGATTACTATGATGTGGAACAAATAGAAGAATTTATTGCTTTTAAGGGTGCTTATGAAATTGAATCTTTGTTTGAAAAATATGAAGATTGTGATGATGCTCTTTACAGATCTGAAAATTATGCTATACTTAAATATTGCTATGAGAATTATGAATACAATGCCTATATTGATGAATTTATTGGGAAAGTCTCCGCTGTCCGAGAAGAGACTAATATTTTGAAGAAGAAATTGCTGAAACTATGAGCTCATTAGATGAAAAAGATGAGGAGGAGAGCGAAGAATAAAAGGAGGAAGAGCGGATTAGCTATCCGTGCCCACCTTCTAATGAGAGTAACTGTTCAAGTCATACATTGTTTAATTTTCCTCCGTGCTTACCGAAGGATGAATGCTATGACCCCTTGGATTCGTTTGAAATGTCCTTTTTTGATGAACTTGATGCTTGCTATGCTTGTGGCCATGATGCCAATATGAATTATTCTTATGGAGATGAACTTGCTATAGTTCCTTATGTTAAGAATGAAATTGTTGCTATTGCACCCACACATGATAATCCTATTATCTTTTTAAATTCTCCCAACTACATTATATCGGAGAAGTTTGCGCTTATTAAGGATTACATGGATGGGTTGCGTTTTACTATTACACATGATGATTTTGATGAATATAATATGCATGTGCTTGCTACTCCTAATTGCAATTATTATGAGAGAGGAACTAAATCTCCACCTCTCTATGTTTCCAATACGATAAAATTGCAAGAAACTGTTTATACTATGCATTGGCCTTTACTTGATGTGCATGAATTGTTCTTTTATGACATGCCGATGCATAGGAAGAGAGTTACACTCCGTTGTTCCATGATATATGTTGCTTTGTGCTCACTACTAAATCACAAATCATTGTTAATTAAAATTGGCTTTGATATACCTTGGGATCCGGGTGGATCAATTACTTGAGCACTTTATGCCTAGCTTAATGGCTTTAAAGAAAGCGCTGCCTGGGAGACAACCCGGAAGTTTTAGAGAGTCTTTTTTTTACGCTACGTTTTAGAGAGTCATTTTATTCTGTTGTGTGCTTTTAAAAATACTAGTACAAATGCCCGTGCGTTGCATCGGGCGATAAAAGGGGCACAACCTGCTTCATGTGTCATTTTTGCACCATTTTTATATCCAATTTTAATCAACGTCGATAATAATGTTCAACGTGGAAATTTCCTTATTTTAAATAAAATTTAATGTATTCATTAAAAATGTAACACCTTTTGAAGAATAGTTAACATTTTTTAACAGATGTTTTTTTGAAAGGAACGTTTTTCTGTTGTACATTTCGAAATGATTTTTGTTAGTAAAAAGTGATTTTTGGGGGAATTTTTAAGTGTTTAAAAAAAATATGAACATATTTTTTTGAAATATTTTAAAACTATTTTTATGTGTTAAATTTTTGGGCATTTTTGTTTGGTAATTTTTACAGATAGTTGGTTGTTTGGTTGGGAAGAGATTTTTTTTTAACTATTTGGGCTTGGCCCAAACAAAATAGTTAACATACACAGAAGGACCCACGAACTCATCTTCCTACCCCTGCTCTAGTACTCCTTGTGTTCTACTAAAAAAAATAGTACTCCCTTGTGCACCGCCGTGAGGGCACTTCCTTATCTTTCCCCATTCTCCAGTACTCCCTTGTGCGCCACCGCTGCCCGCGTAGACGATTCACACAGGGTGAGATGCGGTCTGCCGTCCGAGGCCGTCGCCGCCACCGGCGGGAAGGCGAGAGCTATTGCGGGTAGCACCGCTTGCGTCCGACGCACCTAAGTGGGGGAGAGTTGTGACAGCCCAAGAGCGATTATTTCCGTAATTACTATTATATTGTTTGTTCTATGTTATTTTGCATTGCATCATGTCATCATGCCATTAATTTTTTGCAACCCAAATGTTTTCTCATATAAAGAAATTGCATAGATCTTTGGATCTATTTAAATTGAGGGAATTCACATGGTGATTTCTCTTTATAACATATCCTCCCAATATTTTAGGGACCTATAATAAAATATTCCATTATTTGGAAACACCCATAAACACACTTGCAAAATAAATATCATGCCTTTTCTGCTTTAAGTTTGGTCTCAACCTTGCCAATAATTCTTTCTGCATGTATCGAAGCCCCACCAAAATCTCAACATTTTCTTGACCTTCCAAACACCCACTTCCTATTTCAAACCCATTTGAATTCAAATGAGTTGGATCAAAAATTCCACACATGACTATTTCTATTTTCCTGGATCAATCTCATTTTTTTGTGAGACCAGGGAAAATAACCCCATGTCCAAACTCTCTTCCTAGCCCTCTCTTTCTCTAAATCTATGTTTTTTCAGTTTATAGAAAAAGAGAGAGAATCTTCCAGCCGAGCAGGCCTTCTGGCCATTTTCCCTCTCCACCGAACCAAGCAGGACGGCCCTCTAGGTGCAGCCGCTACCTATAAACCTAGGCCCCGATCCCCAATCCTCTCGCTAGCCTCAACTTGCGATTGTATTTAAATTGGCAAGAATTCATTCAATGAAGCAAGGTGGTACTATTCTAGAATACCTTGATTAGTGGTGGCATGGACGTCCACCGCCTTCTGCTGGCGGTGGGTCGGTGTCCACCACCACACTACCCCCGGCACCGTCTTACTCCGCGCCATGGCCTCCCTCATGTAGCTGCTGGCCTCCTCCTTGCCTCTGCACACCAGCACCAGCTAGCCCGCCCCGTTTCCCTCCTGTGTGCTCGCTGTTGGTTGATATTGCAGAAAACTTGCGATTGTATTTAAATTGGCAAGAATTCATTTAATGAAGTAAGGTGGTACTATTCCAGAATACCTTGATTAGTGGTGCGTTTGATTCTACATGATTTTTACCACGGGCACAGGCCAGCCAGGCCCGAATGAGTGACGGAAGAAGCCAGGTGGTAGCCCAAAATCTGGAGTGCGGGTTAATTACGTAAAAACACAGGGACTTTTTTTGTAAAATTACCGCGACGGTGAACCGACAAAAGCAATCCGTGCTTTATTATTACTAGGGAATTTGCCCATGCGTTGCTACGGGGTGAGTGGTTGGAGAGACGGTGGTGCACGGAGGACTTCCACCGAGTGCATTTTTTCTGGACTTTAAAGCACATTCTTCAAGAGTTCAGTTACTAATTCAAAGTATTTTTGAAGTAAGAGCACACATGATATTTTTTGTCTGACTTCAATATGACGTTATAGATTACACCGTGAATATATAGTGACAACACATATCTCACGAGTAAATTAACCATCGTACTGATAATAAAAAAAATCATACACACAATACTTATGTTGAGTTACTGTTATCACACAATAAAAATGTCGTATACTTCGCCTAGCGTCCACGCATGTTGTGGGTGTGCTAACTGTGAGGTCCTTGTCGTATACATGTATAACTTCCTGTTCTGTCGCGATATATGTAGGATTCTCCATCACAATTGAATCTTTGCTTAGTGGGTTGCGCCTCAATTCACGTTTAGCTGTAATTTGCTCTATTCTAGCTTTCTTTTGTTCTGATTGCAAATTTGCGTCTTTCTGCCTTTCCCATGCGCACTTTTTTATCTTGTGTGTTCGCTTCATGTTTGCATATTTCTTCTTCCCTTGTGTGTATTTTTTTTTTGCAACTGGGTTAAATCTTTAGTTCTTTTGTTTAGTTGATAGGCTTCACGACGCTTTTTCAGTTTTTTCTGTTTTTCTTCATTGGTCATCCATACATACCATTCACTATCTCTTTTCCTTCTTTGTTCCTTGCCATCCATGACTCGAGATTGCCATCCAAATTGCTTGCCTGCATGAGAATTTTAAATACTATATGAATCTGTTGTTGATTAAAAAATTGATATAAATTTGCATCATGAATGGAGCATATGTAGCTACTTATAAATAAATCTAATTACGCTGGACATAAGCATCAGAATATATGTGTTGTTTGCATGCTAGAGTATCATGTTTTTCCTTGAAGCAATTTAGATAACAGTAAAATAATGTTAAAGTAAGAGCATTGCTAGATACACCATGTTATTCGTCTGACTTCACTACGACGTTGTAGATCAGTCTATCGATGCCTAGTGACAAAGCATACCACACCGGCAGATTAACCATTGCACTGACATCAGACAATAAAAATGTCGTATATGCAACACATTCAAAGTAATTTTACCTGGATGGAATTGTTTCATGTTCCTCCATAGCGTCAATGTTTGGGTCAAAAGGATGTATAAGGTGGTTGCCTCGTTCCTCCGTACCACCTTCAACATGACCATCTTCAAGGACATCAAGCATGGCATCTTCTTCCTGATCTGGGACAACAACTTTATTTAGAATAATTAAAGACACGGTGGCCATGACATGTAAATGCCTATGTTTTGGCACCGATGATTTATTATGCAGTCGTATAAATCGGAATCAGCAGCGCCCGGAGATAATTTATGTATTTATTTCATTGGACGTCCAGGCATATATGTTTCCGCCGTGTATGTCCTAACCTATGTAGTCAATATGAGTACGTCAAAAACACAAACAGATGCAAGTCCAACTTCAAAAAGGGAAAAAAATGTAGAACCAAAACCAGCAAAATCATGTGCATGTAGATTCGGAGAAGAAAAAAATGCATGCATAGCGAGAATCAAGCGATTTTATTGGTAAAGGGAGCGTGTCCCTCCTCGTTAATCTACCTAGTTTTGGCTAATTTAATCGAGTGCTCCCGTGTCCAGCCCCACTCGGGTGTCCACCGACCATCTCGCGCGGGCGACACGTTTCGTCTGACCCCAGATGCACACCGCTGTCAATCCCTCCTCCAAACTTATCTTGTCAGCCACCCTCATTCATCCTCGTGTCTCTCTCCCCCCATGCCTTCTTCTTCTCCCCACACACCTGATTCCCTTCCTCTCTTCTCTCTGTCCAGCGTGGAAGCGTAGCCACTCCAGTCCCTCTCAACGGCCGCTGCTGCTTCAAGGCCTCCCCGCAGCTATCGATCCAGATCGGATTGATGTTAGGAGTAAGCCATGCCACGGTGGTGATCAGCATGTGCGTGTGTTGGTCGAGTCCGGACACCGGTGCGTGGCCGCGTCCGTGGCCGTGGCAAGTGTAGTCTTCGAGCCGTGCGGACATGCAGTCGTTTGGGCGCTGCATGTAGCGAGCCGGCCGAGTCTCCATGTGGCAGTTCCTGCATGTGTGGGAGTGGGCGGTGCGCTCGTGCGTTAGCAGTCGTGTGTGCGTGTGTTGTGCGTGGGCGCTGCGTCTCCTGCAGGCTACAAAGCCGGCCACGTCCAGGTTGTTAGAGCTGATGCGTCGCTACATGCAGCGCCCAAACGACTGCATGTCCACACGGCTCGGAGACTACACTTGCCACGGCCACGGACGCGGCCACGCACCGGCATCCAGACTTGACCAACACACGCACATGCTGATCACCACCGTGGCGTGGCTTACTCCTAACATTCCCCCCCTAAGCCACGCGACCTTGCCGTCGCCGGAGTTGTTGCAACTCCCATCATCACTGTCGTCACGGCAGCGGACTCGGCCTAGCGCGCTGACGCCGGTCACCACCGTGCCCGCTTCTTCGTCTCCGGCGACATACGCCAAGCTCGTTCTCCACCGGCGACAAGCGCCTGGCGTCCCTCGGCGACAAACGCTGAGCTCCGTTTCCGCCGGTGACATACGCCGTCGATGCCGTCGCGCTCAAATGCGAGCCTTCCCCGGATGCCGCTTTATGGCGTCGCACCGCGCCGCTGCGGCCTCTGCCGCCGCGCAGCACCTCCATGCCGCCACGCCGTGCCGCACGTTCGCGGCCTCTGCACCACCACGAAGCGCCTCCGCGGCCGCCGCGCTCATCGCAGACTCACCGCGCGCCACGACCCCGAATCTCGAGGCCACCACCGAGCCTCCCCGAGAACCTCCTCCTTCCTCCACGCGCTCAGCGCCCGATCCACCTCCCGCGCCCTCGCGCACGCCGCCCCACCGAACAGCACCTCCTTCTCCCTCTCTTCCTTCCCCTGCCTCTCAGTTCTTTCCTTTTTCCTTGGCATGAGAGGAGGAGCATGCAGGGAGCCTCGCCGTAGCCGCCACCACAGACGTCGTAGCGCCGCCGCCGCCTCCGAGTTCGCCAGCCGCCGGCGGTCGTCCTCACCTGCGACCGGCGCCGCACCCTCGCCTCGCCTCGCCTCCATCATGTGTGAGAAGAATGATGATAGCGCCGCGCCATCGACCGTCCCAGGCCGTCCCTCCCCTCGCTCGCGTGGGGTGACCCTCACCGGCAGGAGCGCCGATGCCGCGAGGCCGCTCGCCAGAAGCATCTGATGCTACGAGGGCGGCCGAGACGTTGCTCTGACGGGCGGGCACGGTGACGGCGACCGGGACTCCTGTTTGCGTTTGTTCTTTATCCCATCCGCATCTCTGCTTTTCTTCACCGAAGATATTTAGGTTGTTTCAAGGGCCTCCTGATGATTGTACTGCCGATTGTGCTAATCGGATTTCTTCATGGAAGCATCCGATGCTGCGTGCGGATTTGTAAACCTCCTTATTCGTTTGCTTCTTCCCACTTGTTGACTTCTATGCCGCAAGGCCGCTGACGTATAAAAGTTGATGGATTGGGTGCAAATGAGCGAGGTGGGACTATTATTACTTTGTACACGCAGCGCAACCTAGCTTAGTTGGTTATGACATTACGTATTCAATTCCCCTCGGGAGGAAGATTTTTTTGCCTCCGGGCCGCCAGAAATCTTAACCAGGATATAGGTGGGCCTGTGCCAGCTGATGGGCTAGATCGTTTGCTTGGCCTATCTCGGTGCCGAACAAAACTGACGTACGAATGACAGTAAAAACGGTGGACGGACGAAACGGACGAAAATCAGGGGTAAGAAGCAATCCGTGGCTTATTATTACTAGCAAAAGAGCCCGTGCGTTGCAACGGGAGAGAAAATAACACACGCTCTTAACCCAATAACCATGACTCAAGACCCTAATAGATCCACGTCCTTTATTTTCACATGGCATCAGATTTGTGTTGCTGACGGTGGCCTCAGTGTTCACACAACAAAAACGTGTTTGAATGTAGCAAGTCCTAAGCCGTCTCTCTCTCTCTCTCTCTCTCTCTCTCTCGGAATAAGATGAGAAATATGTTGTTTTCCCCGGCGAGGTTTCTCAGAGGTGTGCTTGTGTGGTTATCAATGTTTTCTTTCCTCTCAATATGGTTTTAATGGGTGTTTATTTGCAATTCGGATCGCCGCCGGTACGAAAGAAAAATAGACCGTGCACTATAGATTAAGTTTGCACCAAAAATAATATTTAAAAAATATTTAACAGCTAAAAATAATACCATATTTAGATTCTACACATTTTTCTAATCAAATTTCATATATAATATGTTAAAATCGGAGTTATAGTTTAAAAGATATGGATAATTTTATGTTTTAAGAGCAGTGGTGCATGAAATAGTTTGTCAATCAGTTTTATGTTTTACTTTTCGAAAAAACATGAATATTTCTTTTGAATTTTTAATGATTTTAGGTTCTTTCTCTAACAAAAACGGACACTTTGGAGAGACCAGAACCGAACGCACGCATCTCTTCCCGTTCCACATCACAATAAAAAAGAAAACTTTCCTAGCAAAGAATCTTAGCATGCCTGTATCCAACGGCTTGGAAAGGCGACTGAGACTCCATTAAATCTCAGTCGACAAAGATTTCCCGAATCCGTTAAAATCAGTAGCTAAACTCACTAAAAAAGTAGCTAGTTTAAAGTATATCTAGCACAATGGCCCGTGCGTTGCTACAGGAGAAAGGCGATGATTGACTTTAAATGCATATTTCTAATTATAGTACATCTAATTCAATTTTATATAAATATCAATTTAGTCAAACATGTGTGTGTAAGATCCTTCGTGTTCGACAATGTTTTTTTTTTAAGAAAACTTAGTCGGCTCTTTTGTACCATTACAATATTTCTTTTGGATAAACTAATTGTGTCAAAATTCACAAATACGAATCATATGCATAGCAAGCGCAACTTCATACATAGATCTATTCATCGCCCACATTTGGTCCAATCCATCATTACCATTTTAGTTAATCCAATTAGTTGGAAAGCAAGGCAACATGCTTCTTTAGAGGAAGGTAAATATTTATTACTTAAGTCAGATACTAAAACTACACAAAAACATATAATTATCTATTTTCCCGAGTTTGAATATTGTACTACAAAACAACAAAATAAATTATTGTGACCATATTTATCTTCCTTTGCACACTTTTATATACACAAGACATACATTTGCAAGTATTTCTTACCGCTCATATCACCCTGGAAATACGTTAGATATGTATAGTACGGTGCATATGGAAAACGCAGAATTTTTAGTTACAGAAATGTGTAAGTGGCAAATTATAATTTAAACCAATTTTCAATCACAAATTCACAATTATTGTAAGTTTGACATTATCAAAGACTCAAAGCTTTTACAAAATAACGGTGAAAATACACAAAGATAATAAATATATCTCGTAGACGTGAAGCTAGGTTTTTTTTCGATTAATAGAGCTAGCTAGGCTTGACTTGATTTCCTCTAGTACCACGTCGTGGACGACTTGTACACATCGTCATAGCCCGCAATCCTGCACTTTACTCA
The DNA here is from genome assembly GCA_039707655.1 of Elymus sibiricus. NCBI lineage: Eukaryota > Viridiplantae > Streptophyta > Magnoliopsida > Poales > Poaceae > Elymus > Elymus sibiricus. The sequence goes on from CM077670.1 coordinate 284,405,753, forward strand.
GCGCCGCTGGCAGTGAATGAATTATCCGCAACATGTGTGACGAGGACATATACTATGGATGGGTAACAGACTTGACCTACAAACCCTACCCTAGAACTCCACACGCCTTATACTGGGTCCCAGGGCCAGATCAGCAACCAACAGTTCCGCAAACTGACATTCACTCGGAGTTCAATAAACCACTCGGAAAGCAGGAGAGCACTCGACCGTCTATTTCACTCGGAACACCTGACAGTCACTCGACCAGAGAAGACCAGGAGGCTCCAGTAGCGCAACGGTCAGGACGTGCGTTCGCTCGTATTAATTGTAATCAATGCGCCCGTTACCTGGCGCCCTTAAACCCCTCTTTAACCCCTGGTATTTGCAGCATTCATGGGAGGGCTGGCGGACGCCATATAAGCCACCCCTAGCTCCATTCCAAGGGTTCGCATCTTCTGTAAACATACACTCAATCATACAGCTCCAGAGCACCGAGACGTAGGGTCGTTACCTCCACCGCGAGGGGTCTGAACTCGTAAATCCGAGTGTAACAACTGCGCCGTAGCTAGGCTCTGCCCTCTAATTCGTACCCCCATACACTACTGTCAGACTTGCACCCACGACAGTTGGCGCCCACCGTGGGGCAGGTGTCTAGCGACTTCCGGCGTAGTTGCAATTTTTCCGATCATCACCATGGTTTCCGGCGGCGGACTGACTCTGGGCGGCGAGATCCGTTTCGGCGTCCTCAGCTTCATCGCCGACGATTCGGCGTGGCTCCGGGAAGCCCCGCTGGATGCCGAGGCGTTACCCGTTCGTGGCGCGGCGCACTTCCGCGCGAGTGCCTTCGGCGTCCTCCTTCGACAACCGTCGACTCCGTACCAATCGGTGTCTTCGCTCTCCATCAGCCGTCGTCGCAAGCGCTCCGGACGCTCTCGGCTTCAGCGGTGGATCAAGCACGCGGTGGCCCTTCAGGCTGTAGCGCCGCAGATCGCGGCAATCGAGGCCGATGAACCTGTTTTCGATCTGTTCGCCTCCGTGCGCGAGCACTCGGAAAGCTTATCCGAGTGCGAGAGCAGCGATCCCGCTGCAGAGGTGCTGATGGCTGATTCCCCGCCCAGTCCGCCTGGGTACGGCCGCGGCGGCGCGGAGAACGGTAACCCGTCGCGCGCTGATCTTGGCGGCGGCGGAGACCGTCGTGACGACGAGTACATCCCCCGACCTCTCACTCGGCAGCAGAGGGAGGAACAGCAGCGCAGGACCGAGCAGACCCTTCAGACGCCCATCGTTGGGACGACCACAAGGCTCAGGCTTTGGAGGCCGTGCGCCAGGCCAACTTGGCTGAGCGCAATCGTCTGGAAGCGCTCCAGAAGTCACTCGACGATCGCGCCTGCAGGCAGCACCAGCCCAGTTCCAGTCGGCGGCAGCGGCAGTTGTTCTCAAACGACCAGCAACAGAGTTTCCAGGTATTCCGCACTCCTGTCCAGAATCTGGCGGCGGCCACTCGGATAGAAGATTCCATTGAACCGTCCCGATCCGAGGCGGGAGAAGGTCTTCGACAGATCCGGGCCCTGCTCAAGGCGGCTGAAGAGCAAAATTCGGCAGTGTCCCAGTCGCGCAACAGGATTCACAGTAGATCCATTCGGGCTGACACCGTCCAGTCGGCCCACAGCCCAGTGTCCCCAAGAAGAAACAGACACTCGCCTCCGCGGCGAGACGACCAAGACCGCCACCGAGACCAGTACTCGGGGCAGGGTCGCAGTCGGAATACGCCTCCGCGGCGTCAGGATGATCGTCGTCGTATGTAGTCGCCCCCTCCGCGGGATGGCTCGTACGCGCCCCGGCCGTACGATGCCAGGCGTCCTTACGGCAATGATCGGAGGGCCAGCCCTCCCCGCCATGGTGACGGTTATCGCCAGAGAGAGCCAGTCGACTATCGTGACCCGCAGTTCAACGCGAGATCCGTTCTCGCTCAGAACCTGGTCGACAGAGGCAGAGCTCTGAGAGAGAACTTGGACAGAGATAATCCGAGTGGAAGTAGAGCCTTCATCTCCGGGCTCGAGTGTTTCAGCAGAGCCATCAGGGCCGCCGAGATTCCGCCAAACTTCAGATCGGCAGCTGGAGTAAGCAAGTTCACCGGTGAATCCAAGCCAGAAACTTGGTTAGAGGATTACTGAGTGGTTGTGCACTTTGGAGGAGGAAATGACTATGTGGCTATGAAGCATTTGCCATTGATGCTGGAAGGGTCCGCCCGCACCTGGCTCAATCAGCTCACACCGGCCAGCATATACTGCTGGGAAGATTTGGCCCGAGTGTTCGTCAAAACATTCGAGGGCACGTGCAAACGCCCGGCTGGATTAACTGAGCTACAGCATTGTGTGCAGAAGACGAATGAAACCTTGAGGGAGTACATTCAGCGGTGGACAACCTTGCATCATGTGGTGGAGAATGTCACGGAGCATCAAGCAGTCTGTGCCTTCAAAGCAGGAGTCAGATATCGGGAGCTTATCCTCAAATTCGGTCGGTCGGGATACTTGACCATGAGCCGAATGATGGAGATTGCCACTCGGTACGCAAACGGAGAAGAGGAAGACCGTCTCCGTAACGGCAAAGGGAAAACCAGTGAGCCCAACCCCGGAAACAGTAATCCCAGTCGGAAGCCGAAGCGCAAGGCTGATGGTTCGGCTCAGGTCGAGGCTGCCGCTCTGGCCGGTCAAGCCAAGAACAAGGGAAAGGCTAAGGAGAGGTGGATCCCGAAGAAAAAGAGAGATCAGTCGGGCCAAGACGTCCTCGATTTACCGTGTCACATCCACACCAGAAAAGATGAGGAGGGCAATCTGATATTGCCCAAGCATACCACTCGACGGTGCAGGTTGCTGATACAGCAGTTTTGAGAAGGTCCGTCGAGTGATAAGAGCCCGGATGATGCTGATGGTGAAGACAAAGAAGAAGCTTTTCCCAGTGTCAACGCAACCCTGATGATCTTTGTGGATGTAGAGAGAAGGAGTCGACTGAAAGTAATCAACCGGGAAGTAAACATGGCTATGCCAGCAACAACGAAGTTTCTGAACTGGTCGAAGACTCCGATTACCTTTGATCAGTCGGACCATCCAGCCTACATTGCCACCCCTGGGCGGCAGGCGCTGGTGGTCGATCCAGTCGTGGGAGGCGTCTGATTGCGCAAGGTCCTCATGGACGGTGGAAGCGGACTGAACATACTCTATGCCGACACTCTGAAGGCGATGGGCATTCCGATGTCCCGTCTCAGTGAAAGCAGCATGCAGTTCCATGGAGTGATCCCTGGCAAGAAAGCAAAGTCACTCGGGCAGATTGCCCTGGATGTAGTCTTTGGAGACGGCAAGAATTTCAGGAAGGAAAGGCTTACCTTCGAAGTGGTCGACTTCCGCAGCGCCTATCATGCCATTCTCGGTCGGCCAGCCTATGCATGTTTCATGGCCCGACCATGTTATGTGTACCTTAAGCTGAAGATGCCCAGCCCCAAAGGCGTGATCACAGTGACTGGCAGTCGGCAGCGCGCGGAAGAATGTTTGCAACAGGGGTCCAAGATCGCTGATGAACAGATGACCATGGTGGAGTTGGAGGAGTACAAGAAAAATACCGATCCGAGTGATCTGCTACGCTCCAAGAAGCCAGCTGCAGAATCTGCGTTTCAGTCGGCTGGCGACACGAAACCTGTACACATTCACCCGGAAGACTCCAATGCTGCTCCCACCAACATCTCAACGACACTCGACAGCAAATAGGAAGAAGCGCTCATCCAGTTCCTCCGTGAGAACTGGGACATCTTTGCATGGAAACCATCCGACATGCCAGGTGTACCCAGGGAGCTGGCTGAGCACCGTTTGCGAGTCGACCCGAAGGCAAAACCTGTGAAGGAGCACCTTCGTCGCTCTGCTACACAGAAGAGGAAGGCCATTGGCGAAGAAGTTGCTCGGCTCCTGGCAGCCGAGTTCATCCGTGAGGTGTACCACTCCGAGTGGCTCGCCAACGTCGTCATGGTCCCTAAGAAGGACAAGTCTCTCCGAATGTGCATCGATTTCAAGCACATCAATCGGGTCTACCCTAAGGATCATTTCCCGCTCCCCCGCATAGATCAAATCGTAGATTCCACTGCGGGTTGTGAGCGACAGTCTTTTCTGGATGCGTACTCCGGGTACCACCAGATTCGACTGTATGGGCCAGATGAAATAAAAACAGCTTTTATCACCCCATTCGGGTGTTTCTGCTATATCACCATGCCATTCGGTCTCAAGAATGCCGGTGCCACTTTCATGCGCATGATCCAGAAGTGTTTGCAAAAACAGATCAGTCGGAATATTGAGGCGTACATGGATGATATCGTGGTCAAGTCCAGAAAAGGTTCCGACCTGCTGGCTGACTTAGCTGAAACTTTCGCAAATCTGCGGAAGTATGATATCAAGCTGAATCCAGCAAAGTGCACTTTCAGAGTTCCTGGGGGCAAACTACTCGGTTTCCTCATTTCCGAACGAGGGATAGATGCCAATCCTGATAAGATCGGGGCGATTGTATGAATGAAACGTCCTGAACGGCTTCATGATGTACAGAAGCTCACGGGCTGCCTTGCAGCTCTGAGCCGATTCATCTCCCGTCTCGGTGAGAAGGCACTGCCCCTATACCGATTGATGAAGAAGTCTGATTCGTTTGGGTGGACTGCTGAAGCACAAGCATCGTTTGTTGAGCTCAAAGCCCTGCTTTCCACCCAGCCGGTGCTCGCCGCTCCAAACAGTAATGAGCCGTTGCTCCTGTACATTGCGGCCACTGGTCAGGTTGTCAGTACCGTCCTCATAGTCGAGCGAGAAGAACAGGGCAAAACTTACAAAGTTCAGCGCCCAGTTTATTACATTTCTGAAGTCCTGACTCTGTCCAAACAGAGATATCCTCATTACCAAAAGCTTGTCTACGGCATTTACCTGACCGCGAAGAAGGTAGCCCACTACTTCCAAGAGCACACCGTGTCAGTTGTCAGCGACGCCCCACTATCTGAGATCATGAACAATCGGGATGCGACTGGTCGAGTGGCGAAGTGGGCTATCGAGCTCCTGCCCCTGGACATCAAGTTTGAGGTGAAAAATGTGATCAAGTCCCAGGCATTGGCCGATTTCTTGGCCGAGTGGACAGAACAGCAGCAACCGACTCAGAGTCACCCGGAACACTGGACCATGTTCTTTGACGGTTCCAAGATGCTGAACGGTTCAGGAGCTGGAGTTGTTCTAGTATCTCCAAAGGGCGATCGACTCAGATATGTTCTGCAGATTCACTTCTATTCCTCCAACAATGAGGCCGAGTACGAAACGCTTCTTTATGGTCTACGTATGGCCATCTCACTCGGCGTCCGACGCCTGATGGTCTACGGGGACTCAGATCTAGTTGTGAACCAAGTGATGAAGGAGTGGGATATCAAAAGCCCGGCTATGATAGGATATTGCAATGCGGTGAGAAAGTTGGAGAAGAAATTTGAGGGTCTAGAGCTGCATCACGTCCCCCGAGCCAAGAATCAGGAGGCAGACGATCTGGCAAAGATCGGGTCCACTCGGAAATCCATACCCGGCAATGTGTTCCTCGAGCATTTACGTTCTCCAACAGTGAAAGAAGACCCCTTCACGGAAGAGCCCCCACAAGTGGTCGGTCCGTCCGATCCGACTGAAGTCGAGGTCCTGGCAGTCATTGATTTGGTCATGGAGGTCCTAGCAATCACGCCCGAGTGGACAGTACCTTACATTGCATACCTGCTCAGGCAGGAACTTCCAGAAGATGAAGCCGAGGCCCGCCAGATTGTTCGCAGGTCCAAGGCTTTTACAGTGATGGGTGATCAGTTATATAGAAAGAGCGTCACCGGTGTGACTCAGCGTTGCATCTCTCCAAAGGAAGGTCGATTGATCCTGGAGGAGATTCACTCGGGAACTTGCGGACACCACGCGTCCTCTCGGACAATCGTGGCTAAAGCTTACCGAGCCGGCTTTTTCTGGCCACGTGCCAATGAAGATGCGCAGGAAATAGTCCAACACTGCGCCGGGTGCCAGTTCTATGCAAACTTATCACACAAGCCCGCGTCTGCTCTGAAGACCATCCCACTCGTCTGGCCGTTTGCGGTCTGGGGGCTTGACATGGTGGGACCCCTCCGGACAGGGGCGAGTGGATTCACCCACTTGCTGGTCGCAGTCGACAAATTCACCAAATGGATTGAGGCCAAACCCATCAAGAAGCTAGACTCGCGTACAGCGATCAAATTTATGAAGGAGATAGTCTTCAGATATGGTGTGCCCCACATCATTATCACCGACAACAGCTCAAACTTCGACTCGGAAGAGTTCAGGGCATTCTGCGTCGCCCAAGGCACCCGAGTCGACTATGCATCTGTGGCGCACCCGCAGTCGAATGGACAAGCTGAGAGAGCAAATGGACTGATACTTCAGGGTTTAAAGCCGTGACTCATGCGCGATTTGGAACATGCAGCTGGAGCCTGGGTCACCGAATTGCCATCAGTTCTTTGGGGCCTGAGGACGACCCCCAATCGGTCTACCAATCGTACTCCTTTCTTCATGGTGTACGGAGCTGAAGCCGTCTTGCCGAGTAACTTGCTCCACAATTCGCCCCGAGTGGAACTATACTCCGAAGCTGAAGCAGAGCAGGCGCGACAAGACGCGGTTGATCTCCTGGAAGAGGAGAGAGAGATGGCTCTTATCCGCTCGGCCACTTATCAGCAAGATCTACGACGTTTTCACAGCAGGCACGTCAGAAGTCGGACCTTTCAGGAAGGAGATCTTGTGCTCTGAGTGGATCAGCAGCGACCTCACAAGCTTGCTCCTGCGTGGGAAGGTCCTTTTGTCATTTCAAAGGTTCTACACAACAGAGCATATCACCTATACAACCTTCTGAAGCAAGCAGACGAGCCCCGCGCTTGGAATGCAGACTTGCTTCGACGTTTTTATACTTGATGATGAGATGTAACAAAAGTACTCGAGTGTTATTTGATGAATAAAAGCACGACTTCTCCAGTTCCACATTGAGTTCACTCGTACGCATTCTCTGGCTTACAACCCCCAGTGGGTGTACGCTTTTCAACTTAGCTGCAAACCAGTTTTTGCCTAAGTCAAAAAACCACTCCGAGTGACGAGCAACCCTCTCACTCGGGGGCTTGGCTGTGAATCAGCTTCGCCCAAGTTAAAAACACTACTCCGAGTGAAGAGCATCCCTCTCACTCGGGGGCTTGGCTGCGAATCAGCTTCGCCCAAGTTAAAAACACTACTCCGAGTGAAGAGCATTCCTCTCACTCGGGGGCTTGGCTGCGAACCAGCTTTCGCCCAAGTTAAAAACACTACTCCGAGTGAAGAGCATCCCTCTCACTCGGGGGCTTGGCTGCGAATCAGCTTCGCCCAAGTTAAAAACACTATTTCGAGTGAAGAGCATCCCTCTCACCCGGGGGCTTGGCTGCGAATCAGCTTCGCCCAAGTTAAAAACACTACTCCGAGTGAAGAGCATCCCTCTCACTCGGGGGCTTGGCTGCGAATCAGCTTCGCCCAAGTTAAAAACACTATTTCGAGTGAAGAGCATCCCTCTCACCCGGGGGCTTGGCTGCGAATCAGCTTCGCCCAAGTTAAAAACACTACTCCGAGTGAAGAGCATCCCTCTCACTCGGGGGCTTGGCTGCGAACCAGCTTTCGCCCAAGTTAAAAACACTACTCCGAGTGAAGAGCATCCCTCTCACTCGGGGACTTGGCTGCGAACCAGCTTTCGCCCAAGTTAAAAACACTACTCCGAGTGAAGAGCATCCCTCTCACTCGGGGGCTTGGCTGCGAATCAGCTTTGCCCAAGTTAAAAACACTACTCCGAGTGAAGAGCATCCCTCTCACTCGGGGGCTTGGCTGTGAACCAGCTTTCGCCCAAGTTAAAAACACTACTCCGAGTGAAGAGCATCCCTCTCACTCGGGGGCTTGGCTGCGAATCAGCTTCGCCCAAGTTAAAAACACTACTCGGAGTGAAGAGCATCCCTCTCACTCGGGGGCTTGGCTGCGAATCAGCTTCGCCCAAGTTAAAAACACTACTCCGAGTGAAGAGCATCCCTCTCACTCGGGGGCTTGGCTGCAAACCAGCTTTCGCCCCAGTTAAAAACACTACTCCGAGTGAAGAGCATCCCTCTCACTCAGAGGCTTGGCTGTGAACCAGCTGTCGCCCAAGTTGAAAACACTACTCCGAGTGAAGAGCATCCCTCTCACTCGGAGGCTTAGCTGCGGACCAGCTTTCGCCTAAGTTAAAACCCATTTCAAAGACTTGAAAGACTCGAAGGAAAGCATTCGAATAACTTCAGAAGTTCAAAAGCAAATACGAGTACGCGGGCCCGAAGCCCGAAAGAGTTTAACGAATACAGTTCCACTCGGCATACCGAGGATAATGGGTAGGACTTAAAGTTTTTTCTCACGCCCCAGTAGGACTGGCCGGCTCAACGAAGGAATCCGGGTCGATGCCGTCTGCGATCTGAGTGGCCGCTTCGATGAACGTCTCCATGAAGTCCTCAAACTTGAGTTTCTTCGTGTTGGCAACTTGGAGAGTCTTCAGCTTCTCTTCCTTGGCGTCCTTGCAGTGCACACGGACGAGAGAGAGCGCCACGTCGGCTCCGCAGCGAGCAGCCAATTTCTTCCATGCCTGCACTCGGCTGGGAATCTCATTGAGGCGAATCATCATCGCCTCTAGGTCGGTGTCGAGCGTGTCTTCTGGCCACAGCTCCTTGTCGATCCTTCCGAGTGAACCCCGTAGACGGATGATGTACCCTTGGACGTCTTCAATGCGAGATTCGACCCGCAAGACGCCTAGAGCAGCCTTGTCACCGACGAGTGACCTGGAAGGATCCAGATCCCTCTCGATTCTGTCGGTTTCCAGCTCGAAGTCTCGGCAGTACTCCGGGGCCAAGAAAAGGGGAGAGTTGAAGATCAGCATGCATGAAGTTCACTCGGATAAAAGTTCACTCGGGTGTTACGGCTTACCTGCAAGCTTGGTGTACATTTCCTCCGTGAACTCTTCTATGTACCTTTCCAGAGCGTTCTTCTTCTCGATCAGCTGGGTGATCTTCTTGTTCAGAGTCTTCTTCTCTTGCTCGTAGACTTCCGCCTAGGCCTTCAGCTTGCTGTCCCACTCGGCCTTCTGCTTCTTGAGCTCGGCCGCCTCCTTCTTCGCCTCCTTGACGGTGGCCTTCAGCAACGTGTTCTCTGCTTCAAGCTTCTCGAGTGAGGCCAGCTTCTCTTCGGCGGCCTTGGTCTTTTCCTTTGCCACTTTCTATGCTCCCGCCAGCTCGCTGTCCTTATTCTCGAGTGCCTACTTCATGGTTTCTAAAGAAACAGAGGTTCTGAGCCGCACTTGGAGTTGATGGTTTTCACTACGCACATCTGTTCGAGTGAAGTCACTCAGTTCAAAGAACGGAGAAAGAAGAAAGCGGAATGCTCAGTAATTGAAGCTTACCTCCCATGGTCTTGAGCTCTGCTTGAGCGCGTGCCATGTTCCTCCTCTCCACCTCCAAATCCAGTCGGAGCTGAGCCGTCTCCTTCTCTAGTACCACGTACTGAGTCCCAAGCTCGCAAGTTTTCTGAAACACAAGAAAGAGCAGATCAGTTAACATTGAGAAGTATTCCAAGTGCCCAGAGACCGAAGCTCCTGGAAGGAACAAGCTTGACCAGTATCAGATCCTGAAGTACCCTTTGTCAGGGAGGAACAAGCTTGACCAGTATCAGATCTTGAAGTACCCTTTGTCAGGGAGGAACAAACTTGACCAGTATCAGGTTCTAAGTTCTAAGACTCCCGCCGACTGCCCGCAGTCGACGGCAGTCTCGGGGACTACACCCAGTGGGTGCACTCAGCGTGCCCCCACTGGAACGGTATCCACTCGGAACGGTCCGCCCGATCCGAGTGACGGCCGAACAACACAAAAAAAAAGAGCTCTAAGACTCCCGCCGACTGCCCGCAGCCGACGGCAGTCTCGGGGACTACACCCAGTGGGTGCACTCAGCGTGCCCCCACTGGAATGGTATCCATTCGGAATGGTCCGTCCGATCCGAGTGACGGTCGACCAACAAAAAAAACAACAACAAACAAAAGTTCTAAGACTTCCGCCGACTGCCCGCAATCGACGGCAGTCTCGGGGACTACAACCAGTGGGTGCACTCAGCGTGCCCCCACTGGAGCGGTATCCACTCGGAACGGTCCGCCCGATCCGAGCGACGGCCAAAAGAAAAAACACCCACTGGGTGTACCGGATATTTTCCGACTGAAATTCCTACTGAAGAAAAACGACTTGGAGATTGACTTACAAGAGCACTTACTCGAACATTCTCCTGGAGAGCGGCACTGGCATCGTACGCCAGCTTCCCAGCTGCGCACATCTCCTTGAGCCGTTGGGTCATCAGCTCCGTCTGGATCATCGCCTCCTTGCTGGCTCCAGGTTGGTCCTCCGGCACCTTGTACAGACTGAAGATGTTGACGGGAGGAGTCGGAACCGAAGCCAGAGCAGTCGACGAAGCCGCGGCAGAACCAGCTCCAGCCTGAGAAGAACCCAGCCCCAGAGACACGGTCGCGACAGGTGCGGGGGGAACTTGAGGCGCTTTGCTCGGTGGCGCCTTCCGTGTGGTGGTCTGAGAAGCAGTTGGAGCTGCGGTCCCCTTCTCGGTGTCCTTTCGTGGAGGCTCTTCGTCGTCGTCCCCGACGTGGATGACCTCTACAAGTGCAACGTCCACTCGACACAATCAGTTGTAGTTCACAATTCAATCGGATGAAGACATTTCAGTCGAATGACAAGTCGAATTAAAAATGAAGTCATTGTTACCTCTTTGAGAAGTGGCCGCGTCTGCCGACTCGGCTTCGGTGCGGTCCCCATCAACCTGCATGGGAGACGTCGTCGAGGTTGCAGCACTGGTTCATAAGATTCGCTCGGTCAGAAGGATCCTGAAAGTTGACAAAGACAGAAAAGAAATGCTTGGCACTTACGTTGAGGCGACGGGCACGGTGACCTTGATCCTCGGCAGAGCCTTCCGAGGCTTGGGGGAAGCAATCTTGAGCTGCTTGGCGGCCTTCTCCGTCGGGTCCGGTGTCGGCGTCCGAGTGCGCTTCGGGGCCTTCACACTCGGAGCCGCCGCCTTCTCCGAGTCAACACTTGGATCGTGAGTCTGTTTAGAGCGGCGCTCAGAGCGCAACTCTGGAGACAGGGAAGACTCGCCCTCGTCACTCCCTTCCGATTCGTCGCTTTCGTCCACACTATCTTCTGCATAACTATCCTCGGCACTGCCATGTTCGCTGTCCACGCCCCCGATGAGGTGTTCTACATTCGGCACTGGCGAGAGCATCTTCTGGAACTCCTGCAAGACACAAAGATCAGAGACAGCCGGTTCAGTCAGATTACTCAGTTCACTCGGAGAATTTGCGCATAAGTAATTCACTCGGAAGTGCATGTCATACCTCCAACGGTTGGTTATTGGCGTCGTAGGGCGGGATCCGTCTCGACCCACGCAGATTGTCGCGCGCGCCTGTGATGCACCTGATCCACTGTTCCACTGTTTTCTCCTCGACATCTTCTGGATGCACTCGGGTCGAGTCGTTGGCCCCAGTATAGCGCCACATGGGGTGAGCCCGCTCCTGCAGCGGCTGGATCCTCCGACTGAGGAATACCTCCAGAAGATCTAGGCCAGTCACTCCGCCCTGAATCAGACCGACCACGGCACTCACCAGGATCCCCACGTCAGTCTTCTCCCCCTTATCAATCGTCAGCGAGGGAGGGGTCTTGACTCTTTCAGTCGTGTAAGGGGGAAGACCAGTCGACGAGCCAGAGCAGGGTAGGTCATTGCAGTAGAACCAGGTCGACTGCCAACCCCTAACCGAATCGGGAAAAGACATGGATGGGAATGCACTCTTACCCCTCATATGGATACCTAAGCCACCGCACATCTGGGTCACGTGAGTCCTCTCTCCATCGGGGTTAGCCTTTTTAACCGACTGAGATCGACACGTGAAGATGTGTTTGAACAATCCCCAGTGCGGCTGGCAGCCTAAAAAATCCTCACACAAGGAAACGAATGCGGCAAGGTACACTATGGCATTCGGAGGCAGGTGGTGGAGCTGAGCACCGAAGAAGTTCAAAAATCCGCGGAAAAAGGGGTGGGGTGGCATGGAGAAACCTTGCTCCACGTGTGTGGTGAGGAGCACTCGCTCCCCGGGGCGTGGCGCGGGCTCGGTCTCCCCTTCCTCCGGCAGCCTCCACGTCCCGTCGCGGATCAGCCCGTCCACGACAAGCCCGCTGATGTCGTCGACCGTGGTGGTCGGCGGGAGCCAGTCACCTTGGATCCACCCGCGCGGAGGTGCGGCTCGGGAGCTCGGCGCCTTTTTCCCCTTCGCCACCTTCTTCGCCTTCTCGAGCTTCGCCGTCTTGTCCTTCGCCATCGCCACCAAGCTCTCCAGCGACCAAAGGGGATTCGTACTGAGTGGATTGCTGGAGAGGAGATTGGGCGGGCTGAGAGAGTTGGGGGAAAAGGGGATCTGTCCTCTCTCCCTCTCCAACACAGCGGCCTCTTATGCCGTCGCTCGTTCCGCTCCCCAATCCTCTTCCACGAGTCTCGGGCCCGCAGATCTCCTCGAATCTCGCTGGCGGAGTTGCAGCTGTACATGGCGAAAAGTGGGGCGAAAATCGAGGCGTCATGCCCCACTTTCCCCACTCACCATGCCGCAACCGTTCGCGCGCGCTCGTTGCCGATTTCAAATCCCGCAAGATCCGGATTCCAGCGATCCGATGACTCGCCTTTGGAGACATTCCATAAACGCTCGGACCCGTTCCATCACCCGACGCGTAATGACCTGTTTCACTCGGATGGAGGTTACACATTTCATTCGGATGGAGACTTTCACTCGGACGTCATATGGACCGGAATAGGTCAAGGTGCCGCATGAAGACAAGGCCGTCTAATGACCAGTGAGAGTCCTTGAGCGCCCCTGCAGCGCTCAACTCACCTGGGGATTCGCCTTGACTCATCCGCTTAACCTCGATCGATTCGGGGGCTAATGATGAGGACATATACTAGGGATGGGGTAACAGGCCTGACCTACAAACCCTACCCTAGGACTCCACACGCCTTATACTGGGCCCCAGGGCCAGATCAGCAACCAAGAGTTCCGCAAACTGACATTCACTCGGAGTTCAATAAACCACTCGGAAAGCAGGAGAGCACTCGGCCGTCTATTTCACTCGGAACACCTGACAGTCACTCGACCAGAGAAGACCAGGAGGCTCCAGTAGCGCAACGGTCAGGACGTGCGTTCGCTCGTATTAATTGTAATCAATGCACCCGTTACCTGGCGCCCTTAAACCCCTCTTTAACCCCTGGTAATGGCGGCATTCATGAGAGGGCTGGCGGACGCTATATAAGCCACCCCCAGCTCCATTCCAAGGGTTCGCATCTTCTGTAAACATACACTCAATCATACAGCTCCAGAGCACTGAGACGTAGGGTCGTTACCTCCACCGCGAGCAGCCTGAACTCGTAAATCCGAGTGTAACAACTGCGTCGTAGCTAGGCTCTGCCCACTAATTCGTACCCCCATACACTACTGTCAGACTTGCACCCACGACACTGTGCTCCGCCAGCCCATCATGCTCACCCCACCTTCTTTCCCGCGCGCACACCTGCTCTTGGCCGCCCCCCGCGCTCTAGCAGCTCGTTTCTCTGCGTATCGTATCCTCGCTCTCTTCCTTAGTGGAGTATCTCTGAATCTCAGATACGGGCTCACCCTGCCCTTCTTCTGTTGCCAAGTTCCTCTTGCGTTCAAGGCTGCCGTTGCTTCAAGGGCAGTGGGACGATGCCGATTGTACTATGGGAAACGTTTATATTCTACCGACTGATTTTGACGACGCCTAAACCGCCCGCTGGGTCGTCCGATTAGCAGATGAGTTCGTTTAGTCGTGCGTGGCACAGAGCACATGAGCACGCTGTGCGTCTTTGCATGTGGCTGGTCCCCACAAGAGGCTATCGTGATTTGGCTTTGTCCTTGTTTCTTTTCCACACGAGTTGCTACTTGCTAGTGCATTTGCTGGCTTGCTGCACTTGAACTACAACTTACATAAGGCGAAGTCAGCTGGGACGGCGATGGTTGATGCTGCGACCGGCTACTTGTAACATCGTCCGTGCAGCACTGGAGTGCTAGGAGCTGGCCACCGGGTGCTGCAAGACCGGGCGCGGATACGTCATGAGCCTATGCTGCGAGGGGGAACGACGTTGCTGCGAGCCGGCCAGCCAACAACGGTACTACAAGGTCATCTAGGTGCTATGATGAGTCAGTGGCCAGCGATGCTGGGACGACGGAGCACCCGTGAGCTGCAAGTCATGGCCTCTGCTGCATGTGTTGTTAACTGTTGCAATGGAGCATCGCCGGACTTCCGGAACCTCGCGAGTGCTGTAACGAAGCATCGCCGGGCCGCCGAAGCATCGTCGACACTGCAACGGAGTACTGCCATGCCGACGAAGCATCATCGGCATTGCAAAGAAGCATTGTCGAGCCACCGGAGTGTCGTCGATGCTGCAATGGAGCATCGCCAAGCCACCGGAGCATCGCTGGCCGCTAGAGCATCGTCGACGCTGCAACGTAGCATCTTCAGGCCGCCGGAGCATCGTCGGCCCGTTGGAACCTCGCGGGTGCTGCAATGGAGCATCGTCGACACTGCAACGTAGCATCTTCGGGTTGCCAGACCATCATCAGCCCGTCGGAACCTCGCGGGTGCTGCAATGGAGCATCGTCGATGCTGCAACGTAGCATCTTCGGGTCGCCGGAGCATCGTCGGCCCGTCGGAACCACGCGGGTGCTGCAATGGAGCATCGTTGGGCCGAGCATTGTCAATACTGCAACGGTGCATCGCTGTGCCACCGGAGCATCATCGATGATACAATGGAGCACCGTCGGTGCTGCAACGGAGCATCGTCGAGCCGACGGAACCTCACGGGTGTTGCAATGGAGCATCGTCGGTTCATGCAATAGTTGGTGCTACAAGTCGGCCAACTGCGAGCTATGCGTGCCATGCGGGAATCGAGAATCTGCGTTGCACACACTGGTGGCTGGAGTTGCTGCATGGGAGACATGGACGTATTTGTGATGGCGTGGTCCATCAAGCGGACATGTACGTATTGTGATTCATGGTCAGATCACGCGGCCAAATCAACGGCTGGCCAGCCGGCTGATCTTAGGAAAAGATCAGCCGGCTGATTCGTAGTAGCCCCCTTGTACTATTCCCAGATTTGCCATCCCGTAGGAGAGTTTATTCCTTTGCTCCCTCTTCCCACTTCTAGGGTTTATTCCTTTCTTCGGTTATGATCGTCTGCTTGTGGACTTCTGTTACGGCAAGGACGCCGATGTATAAAAGTGCGTGCGATTAGGTGCAAACGAGCGAGGTGGGACTATCATTCCAGTAGCAACTTTGTTTTGCAGCAAAAGCTGACCAGCTGAGTTGGTGGTGCCCTTCAGGTTGGAGAGCCTGGTCGTGAGTTCGATACTCGCGGCAAGTTTTTTTGGGACCGTTTTTTCTTTAAAAAAATAATTGTGGACCAGGCCCAGTATAGCACATACGGGTCATAGGGGACGGATAAAACCCCAGTGTGACACCGGACGGACGAAACTTTATTAGCGATATATATATATATGGTGGACGGACGAAAATTGTGACGGACGAAATTACGGTGGTAAGAAGTAATAGCCCCTTTATTAGTAGGTATAGATAGATATATATAGATATATATATATATAGATATAGATAGATTAGGTAGAGATTTAAAAATAAAAAAATATAGAGGGGAACGTAAAACTTTTACAAAAAGAAAAGTAAAAGTGAGACAGGTGAGCAATGTGGAAGTGGGGGCTAGCCTTGAACTCTGTTCATGCCCATGGAAACTTTGTGAACCTTGATTACAGAAACTTTTCAACAATAATAATTATCCCCTTGTACAAATCCATTGTTTTATAAAAGTAATGTGCCAAGATTTACCTTCAGGATGTTTAAATTGCTTGTTTGGTGTGTGCTGTGAAAAAATAGAAACTTTTGCTGTAGTATTTGAATTTACATATTTTACTGGAGCGTGCAAAAATTCTGAATTTTTTACACAGTACTGATATGAAATTTGTTTAATTTTTCCTAATTTTTCAGAATTTTTGGAGTTACAGAAGTATATGTTTCATCTGCATCTTTACAGACTGTCCTGTTTTCACAGATTGTTGTTATAGTTTCTTTGTTTGCTTTTGTTTGAAATCTTGTTGAGCCCCATTGACTTGGGAGCCAAAGAATTGTGATACAATACAGTGGGTAATGTTTGATTATAATTATACAATAATGTTACAACAGGACATGATGGGATTTGATGTTATATGTACTAACCCTTCTAATAAAAAGTTCGGTTAAGTTTTGTGTGGATGAAGTGTTCGAAGATCGAGGAGGTATCGATATGAGAGGAATAAGGATAGGCAAGAGTTCAAGCTGGCACCCCAAGTAAATATTCAAGGAGACTCAAGTGTCTAAGCTTGGGGATGCCCCGGAAGGCATCCCATCTTTCTTCTTCAACAATTATCGGTATGTCTCGGTTTTTGTTTTGTTCACATGATATGCGTAAATTCTTGGAGCGTCTTTTCTGTTTATTTTTCCTTTTTATTTTATGCACCATGCTGGTATGAGACAGTTCTTGGTTGATTTATAGAATGCTTCATGCACTTCACTTATATCTTTTGAGTGTGGATTTATAGAATGCTTCATGTGCTGCACTTATATCATTTGAAGTTTGGATGCTTGTTTCTCTACATAGAAAAACCGTTATTTGTAGAATGCTCTTTTGCTTCACTTATTTTTCTTAGAGCATGGTCTTTTGTAGAAAGAATTAAAACTCTCATACTTCACTTATATCTATTTGGAGAGTCAACAGGAATTGGTCATTCACATGATTAGTCATAAAATCCTACATAAAGCTTGTAAATCACTGAATATGATATGTTTGATTCCTTACAATAGTTTTGCGATATTGAGGTGGTAATATTGGGGCATGCTAGTAAAAGAATTAAAGTTGAGTATTAGTAATGTCTTAAGGGAAGTAAGTCTTTACGCAAGTAAATCCTCACGCATCTAAACTGGTGGCCGCTGAAATTAGCAATGAGGTCGGAGCATGATTTTTCGTTGATTGAGTCTTTGTGTTGTTCGGATCAGGGGCGCGCGATGGTTAACTCCTCCCAACCTCCCCCCTAGGGGCATGCGAGTAGTACTTTGCTTCGAGCGCAAGTAGGCTTTACAATAAGTATGTGAGTTCTTTATGACTAATGTGTGAGTCCATGGATTATACGCACTCTCACCCTTCCGCAATTTGCTAGCCTCTTCGGTACCGTGCATTGCCCTTTCTCACCTCGAGAGTTGGTGCAAACTTCGCCGGTGCATCCAAACCCCGTGATATGATACGCTCTATCACACATAAGCCTCCTTATATCTTCCTCAAAACAGCCACCATACTGTAACACCCCGAGTGGTTAGCTACAGTGACCACCTGCCAATGTGCCATGTCATCATGATCATTTTAATTAAATTGCATTTAGGAATTTATCCAACATTCAATTCAGAGGTAAAATGCAAGTCAAATATTTACATCTTCAAACATACAAACAAAATAGTTCATCATTTAGCAAACAATCCATAAGTAATCATGTTAAGGAAAACAACATCACCTAAAATTCCCAAAATGCCCCTGGGAATTATTTAAGTGGATCAACAGCAAAATACTTGACCTTTTCAATTTCTAAAAATATTTAAACTTTACCAAATGCTCTGTGACTTTTTGTGCAACACCACACTATTGTGCATGATTTATGTGCCAAGTTTCATCTGTAACAAAAATCGTTTGATCACTCAATTAAATAGAAACAGTGGCTAATACAAATAAAAAAGGGAAAATAGAAAAGCCTCATTGTTGGACTGGGCCCTAGAAGCACAATGCGGCCCAACCCAACAGGGAGTCGTCACCTACCACGCTACAGTAGGAGGCAGGGGGCAGCCGGGGCGGCCATCCCATGGCGATGGCCACGTGTCGGCCATCCACCGCCTTGCCCGCGCGCATATAGGTCTCCGTCGACCCCTGGCAACCCTAACCCTCAGATCCCCCTTCCCCCATCTTGATTTCTTCCGCCTCTGCGCACACTCGACGCCACCGCCGCCATGGACTTGGTCGTTCTCGTGGCCACCGAGCTCCCTGACGTCTAGGAGCATGTCCCTCCGCTCCGGCATCATCCTCTGCGTCGCCTGCAACCACTACCTCGAGCCGGGCTCCTCTTCTTCAACTAGATCGAGGTCGTCTTCAACCTCTGCCCCACCACTCGCCGTCTTCGATTCGGCCTCACCGGAGCCTCCCCGAGCCCACTTTGCTCCTCTACAGGCTCACCGTGAGCTCCTCTACCGATTCCCCACCTTTCCCCCTTCGATTTGTCGCCCTAGCCTTCGCCTTATGCTCGCCCATGGCCGCGTCCGAGCTGCACGTGCGCGTGCGCCTGCTCCCACTGCTCCTGCCCGTGGCGGCGCCCCTGCTCCGTGCTGCTGCTGCTGCTCGCCTGCTGGCGCTCATGCTGCTCCTTGCGCTGCTAGTGCTGCTGCTTGCTGCCGCTCGCCTGTTGCTGCTACTCCTAACTGCCGCTGATGCTCTGCTGCTGCCTTGCCACGGCTGTTGCTCTGCTGCTGCTACTGCTCTACTACTGCTTCTTGCTACTGCCGCCGCTGCTGCCTGCTAGCGCCGCTGCTCGCCGCGGCCCATGCATGTTGGCCATGCCCCCCCGCGCCGCGCTCGCCGCATCCTAGCCACGCCACAGGCATGGCCATGCGCATATGTGTGCTTGTGCGTGATGCACAGCCACACAATGGCTGGCTTGTGCCACTGCACATGGGCCAACCCAATTAGTTAGGGCCTAATTAATGGTTAATTTAGGATTAAATTAGTGCTAACTTAGTCTATAGCAAATGACGTGTGGGGTCCCTCTGCTAACTAATCATTTAATTAAAATCCATGACAATGACATGTGGGCCCCCACACCCTGTTGACCAGTCAAACTTTGACTGGTCAAGCAGTCAACCAACCCCCTCGGACCCACCTGTAAGCCTCTCTGCTGGGTACACACTTGGGTACACATAGCATTTTCTGATTTAATTCGAATTAATAAATAAATTCAGAAAATGCAATAAACTTTGGAAATTCATATAAAATAATTCGTAACTCGGATGAAAATAATTTATATATGAAAAATGATCAGAAAAATAAGACAAATCCGATTATGCCATCCACATACCTGTCACATGCCCTCAACACAGCAAACATGGAACCTTCCCCCCCGGATCGTCTGACCGATAAATGCCTAGAGCCGGGAAAATATTTCCGGATATTTTCCCGCTCCGTCTATAACACTTAGCAGTGCATTAGGTCACCCCTAGCATAGCCTACCGTCATGTCATGCAATGTGATGCATTTGTTTGCTTTGTATTTATTGTTTCTTCCCCCAATTCTTCTTCGGTAGACCCCGAGACCGACGCTGACGCCACTGGTTACGACTACGTTGCAGATGACCAGCCCCTTTCCGCAGAGCTTCCAGGCAAGCAAAACCCCCTTGATCATTCCTATATCGCCCATTCTTTATCTCTCGTGCTTGCATTAGATTTTGCTACCGTTGTTCGATAGCTCCTATTCTGATGCATAGCCTGATTTTGTAACCTGTTATTGATACTTTACATGTTGTCCTATATTCTTAGTATAGGCTAGTTAGTGATCCATCAGTGGCCCCGTACCCTTGTCCGTGTTGCCATGCTTTGCTTCCGGATGCTCGATCAGTGTGATCGACGTGCAGAGACCGACACATCACCGCACACCCCCTTAGTTGTACGACTCTGCAGAGCTACTATCGAGTGCCGAGGGTGATACCTCCTACCTCACTCCCGATGATATCTCTGTAGCGTAGCTAGTCGGTTGTGGGTTACCGAGGGTGATTCCTCTTCACCACCTCCGATGATGCCTCTGTCGTACAGCCCCTCAAGTGTGAACCCATCGACGGTGATTCCTCCAAGTTCACCTTGACGATTACATCGAGTAGGAATCCATTGAGGGTGATTCCACGGATTTCCCCCTTGATGTTATGGACACACGGATACCCTGTATTTACCTCAGTCCCTTGTTGAAGTCGGGTCGACCCCGAGGGGTACCCGCGAGAGATGTGAAATCGGGTTGACCGTGAGGGTACCCGCGAGATAATTACGCAGCACGGCCGGGCAGGCAGACCGCCCCAGGAGAGGGATGGGCCTGGCCCTTGCTGTAAGTCCTCGAGACGGGGCGACAGGATCACTGATCATTATCGCGAGCTCCCAACACACTAATGGGTTTGGATATAGGATCTGTGTAGGCCTCTGGCCTTTTCGCACTGACCACCACGCGGGAATAAAAGTGGGCACTCAGCGTCGTACGATTTTTCCGAAAGCTCTTCAAACGTCAGCAGTTGAGCGGTGCGCGCCGGGTTGGACGGTAACCACCTGCGCTTGTATTAAGGGGGTGGGTCTGCTCTCGGCCTCGTACGCAACGCGCAGGAGTGCTTAGGATGATTGGCCCATGACCCCTTCGCACTTAGGATTTAGGTCGACGTGCTGGCCTATCTGTTGAGCCTAGGTAGGACTACGGCGTGTCGATCAGCCGAGGCCGGGCATGACCCGAAAAGTGTGTCCGGCCGGAGTTAATCGAGCGTGATGGGTAAGTTGGTGCACCCCTGCAGGGAAGTTATCTATTCGAATAGTCGTCTCCACTGTAACGGACGCTCGGAGTTGTATCCCGATCTACTACAACTAGAACTGGATACTTGTGATACTTAACTGATATGATGGCTCCGGGATCACTTTCTCGCAGGGAGTCAAGGAAGGATCTCTGGGCGTTACTAATATATATTTGTTACTACATGTTATGTTATTCTACTCTCTTCTGTTGCTGCAAGACACTGCAAGATGCTACTCTTCGATAGGCTAGGCCTTCCCCTCTACTCTGGCATTCTGTAGTTTAGTCCACAGATACAGCCCCTTCCCTTTGATACCGATGCATACTTAGCATAGATCTGATGTAAGTCTTGCGAGTACTTTGGATGAGTACTCACGGTTGCTTTGCTACCTTTTTTCCCCCTTACCCAATTGTTGCGATCAGATGACGGAGCCCCGGAGTCAGCTGATCCCGCCGACGACTACTACTACCCCGATGGAGCCTACTACTATGTGGAGATCGACGACCAGGAGTAGTTAGGAGGCCCCAGGCAGGAGGCCTGCGCCTTTTCGATTTAGTTATCGTTGTTTTGCTCAGCCTTCTTAAGGCAAACTTGTTTATTTATGTCTGTACTCAGATATTGTTCCTTCCGCTGACTTATGTATTTGAGCCTTCGTGGCCCTGGCTTGTAATATAAAGCTTATGTTTAAATTTGTGTCTAGAGTTGTGTTGTGATATCTTCCCGTGAGTCTCTGATCTTGATCGTGCGCATTTGCGTGTATGATTAGTGCACAGTCGAGTCGGGGGCGTCACAAGTTGGTATCAGAGACGACTGCCTGTAGGAAGCCCCTTTCCAACTCCTTGGCCGAAGTTGAATCTAGTCTTTGAAAAACTATTTTACTAACTGCGTTGTGTGGCTTACGGGCCCACATTGCCAATGGATGGGATTAGGATCTTTTACTCCTCTCCTTTACTCCGAGATTCTGATCTCTCTTCTTTTCGGGTTAAAGATTTTACTAACTCTAACTTTAGGTTCTCATAACTACTTCCTCCTGGAGAACCCTTCATTCTAGACGACCGTTTGATTCATCAGAAGATTGCGAAGATACACTTCGATGTTTTCCCGAGACCCTTGTTCCCACCGCCTTTGCAATTCCCTACCACCGATAAGTCCCTATGGATAACTACATATACTTGTCATTCATACATTCATCCTCAGTTGCTCTTGTTATTACAAGATGCCCTGAAATACTCTTTGACTTTCCGAGAATCCTATATGTCCTGTTGCTATTGAAATTCATTGTCGACTACTTACACTGTGATAAAATCCAGGTGTTCGATAACCCTCGTTAAAATCTGTTGTGCTTGTCATTCTGATCCTATTGATTCAACATGTGTGCGAATACTCGCAATCATCAGTCGAATCCTAGAATTCGTCTTTCCGGCTCAGACGTCATTTTGAACATGAGCTGGTTCTTAGCCAATCAATTTGCCATCGATTGTGCCCCTAAGTCTATTCAACTTATCCATCCTTGATCAGAGCGTCTGCTTCTGATCCATCGATTTAGAAATCGCAAACTCTTTGTATTTTATACTTCGAGTTGATTAGAAGATTCCATAACCTGATGCATTTGCATTCTTTCTTCTTCTGGTTGAGTACCGATACTCCCCTCAGATCCTTTGCCGACCACCTGATCTTTTGGTGGATTACTACCCGATAGTTCCTTTGTGTTTTAAATCATTGACCAATTTCCCCTGATACAAAATGTCTCTGGCGAATTGTATAATCTACTCCATGCCGCCAGCCCTCTGCTTTTGAGCTTGTATCTGTTGCTTTTATAAGTGTGTTGAATAGCTTTCTAAATTCCTCTGATGAGTTGTATCCATGTTTCTGCAATCCATGTGAACCCGAAAGTTTTCACGAGTCATACTCTTCTGGTGTTTCGCCAGATAATTTTTCAACACTACTACTTCTTCGAAAATAAGAAGTGAATGAAAGGTTATGCATTGAAGAAGTGGGAGTCGACCTTGAACCTTTGTGTTCATGCCCATGGAAACGACGTAGACCGTCACAGAAGCTTCTTGTAAAATATATAATCATTTGAATAATTCTTTCGATATCATTAAATTTAATCCCTTGCAGTTATGGTTCCGACCATGCTGTCCTTATTCAATATATCTGAAAGGAATCCATTCCAGTGTCTCGTCTATTTTTTGACAAGGTTAAAGTATCTGCTGTCGCAGGTCAACGATCCAGTTCAGCTTCTATTATGATCTACCTTCAGGGTATTACCCCCTGGTATCTCGAGGATATCATGCCATTGCACTACATCTTATGAATTTTTGATGAAGTAATACCTTTCCCTGTCTTAGTCATTCCACGGGTTCTGGGTTGTTGTCAACCGAGAACACCGATTAGTGAATCGAATCTGCACTGCAATTCAATACCCCTAGTAATTTGTTGCTGGGAAATTTAAACTCAATCTTGTCATTCCTAGACTACCGGCTACATCCTTATCATGCTACCCCGTCCTTCTTTGGTGCATGAATTCTTCAGACTGTGAGCAAGGCTTACATCGAGTTTTCAACATCATATTGTTTGTCTTGAAAGGCAACTCTGATTCTGAGAGTGCATCTTATCATTGGTTCCGGTAACTTTTCGCTTTACCATTCCTTTTGTTTGATGTCGTCGCTGATTGATTACATCTTCATGAAACTTTTCGACAAAATGTGTTGTGATCATCAACAACATTTTGACTTCTTTTGAGATGTCAATTGAATTTATTATGAGAAATACCATCCTTGCCCCTCAATAATTTGTGTTGTCATCGACAACATCCTTGCCTTCCTTCCAACACAGACTTGGTCATGTTTTGGTTATACCTTGAGTTCTTTGCAGTTCTTGGAATTGTTCCTTCAATATTTCTTGTGATCTTCACACCCAACCTTTACTTAAACACCATATCATTGCTACCTCGAAGCATGATTGTGGTACTTCGAAAATCAACAAGAACATTGGAAGCGCAATGCTAAATGTTTCTTGATCAATTATCCAAACACCGTTGTATGGGTAACATCATGAATTTCCTCGCCCCTTCACCTAAATGCTTATCTACTTGCTATCTTGTCATGGATATCATGCTCTTCTTGTTCTTGTGAAGGATATACTCCTAATATTTGTGAATAAACACATTTTCCTTTCCAATGGTCTGTTTAACCTTTCTTGTGATTTATATGATCTAAGCAGTAACAATTCTCTGCTTAGGTAAGCCTCCCGATGTACCACTGTGTCGGTAACACCTTGTTACTATTGTTGTTAACATTTCGGTAACAACCGATGGACGAGAACTTTGCCTATCGGTCCGCCTCGTTTCAACGAGCAGGAAACTGGTTCTCTTCGTCCCCTGCCCTTGGTACCGTTGTTGTTGCCGACATAGCTGACAAGCTATCCTCTGACATGCCTTGTTATCGTGACCGTGCAATATGTCACCGTCCTCCCTACTCTTAATCCACACTAACCACAGTTCCACAGGAACGAAACCTGACTCTCCTGTACATCCCTGCTCCAAAGTTATTCTTCACGCTTGGCTTCGTATGTAATTCATGAGCCACCCTCCTAGAGATGATCAATTCTAGTATCAGATGCAATGCTTATTCCTGTTGCCCTGGTACCCCCTTTCATCATCTGTCATAGCTAATGAATGTTTGCCTACCTGCTTGGAACTCCTTATAACTTCATATAAACGTATCTTGCTCTCGATGTGTTTCATTTTTTCAACTCGAGAGATACCTTGTGCCTCATTCCATGAGATAATTACCGGATGCCAATCCTTCCAGATATCCGTCCTTACATAGTTATTCCTTGTACCCTATTCGTAAGGACGATGGAGTTCCCGAAGAAAGGATGACGACTTCCCCATGGTGCCCTGATGTAGCGAATTGAAAACATCAACGCAATGGACTGACCTCTTCGAGAAGGGTAACAAGAACCAGAAGACTCTTTAGAATTTTGTAACCAATTCTTTCCCCCTAGTTCGACCTCTTAAATCTCGGGACGAGATTTCTTGTAGTGGAGGAGATTTGTAACACCCCCAGTGGTTAGCTACAGTGACCACCTGCCAATGTGCCATGTCATCATGATCATTTTAATTAAATTGCATTTAGGAATTTATCCAACATTCCATTCAGAGGTAAAATGCAACTCAAATATTTACATCTTCAAACATGCAAACAAAATAGTTCATCATTTAGCAAACAATCCATGAGTAATCATGTTAAGGAAAACAACATCACCTAAAATTCCCAAAATGCACCTGGGAATTATTTAAGTGGATCAACAACAAAATACTTGACCTTTTCAATTTCTAAAAATATTGAAACTTTACCAAATGCTCTGTGACTTTTTGTGCAACACCACACTATTGTGCATGATTGATGTGCCAAGTTTCATCTGTAAAAAAAATCGTTTGATCACTCAAATAAATAGAAATAGTGGCTAATACAAATAAAAAAAGGGAAAATAGAAAAGCCTCATTGTTGGACTGGGCCCTAGAGGCACAATGCGGCCCAACCCAACAGGGAGTCATCCCCTACCACGCTACAGTAGGAGGCAGGGGGCAGTCGTGGCGGCCATTGATACGTCTCCAACGTATCTATAATTTATAAAGTATACATGCCATATTTATAACAATTCTATATGGTTTTGGTATGATTTCATTAGAACTAACCCGGACAGACGTTGTTTTCAGCAGAACTACCGTGGTGTTGTTTTTTGTGCAGAAATAAAAGTTCTCCAAATGCAGCGAAACTTTTTGGAGATTTTTTTTGGACCAAAAGAGACCCCCGAAGCTTCGTGGAAGGGCCAGAAGCCTCACGAGGTGCTCACAAGCCACCACAGCGCGCCAGGGGGGGTGGCGTGCCGTGGTGCCTCGTGGGCCCATCTTAGCCCATCTTCGCGTGATTCCAGCGTTGAAAAATCCTATAAATAGAGAAACCCCCAGAAATTAACCTAGAATTTGGACTCCACCGCCGCAAGCCTCTGTACCTTCGAAATACCATCTATAGCCCTTTTCCGGCACCCTGCCGGAAGGGGGAAATCATCACCGGAGGCCATCTTCATCTTCCCGGCGATCTCCATGACGAGGAGGGAGTAGTTCATCCTCGAGGCTAGGGGTATGTACTAGTAGCTATGTGTTTGATCTCTCTCTCTCGTGTTCTTGATTTGGCACGATCTTGATGTACCGCGAGCTTTGTTAATATAGTTGGATCATATGGTGTTTCTCCCTCTCTATCTTGTTGTGATGAATTGAGTTTTTACCTTTGAGGTTTCACTATTATCGGATTGAATACTTTTATGGATTTGAGAACACTTGATGTATGTCTTGCATATGAATACCCATGGTGACAATGGGGTCTTATATTGATTCACTTGATGTATGTTTTGGCACTCAACTCGCGGATTCCTGAGGTGACATTGGGGTAATCTATGCATAGGGGTTGATGCACGTTTTCGTCCTACTTTCTCCGGTAGAAATCTTGGGGCACTCTTTGAAGTTCTTTGTGTGGATTGAATGTTATGATTATGAAGTTGTTTGATGCATATCGAATAATCAACTCATGGATACTTGTGGTGACATTGGAGTATCTAGGTGACATTAGGGTTGGTTGATGTGTATCATATGGTGTTATTTTAGTACGAACTCTAGGGCTGTTCGTGACACTTATAGGGATGGCTCAATAGATTGATCGGAAAGAATAACTTTGAGGTGGTTTCGTACCCTACAACAATTTCTATCTTATGTTCTCCGCTATTAGGAACTTTGGAGTGATTCTTTATCGCACGTTGAGGGATTGTTATATGATCCAATTATGTTAACATTGTTGAGAGATTGCAGTAGCGAAAGTATGAACCCTAGGCCTTGTTTTGAAGCATTGCAATACTGTTTGTGCTCACTTTTGTTACTTGCTACCTTGCTGTTTTTTTATTTACATATTACAAAAACCTATATCTACTATCCATACTACACTTGTATCACCATCTCTTCGCCGAACTAGTGCACCTATACAATTTACCATTGTATTTGGTGTGTTGGGGACACAAGAGATTTCTTGTATTTGATTGCAGGATTGTTTGAGAGAGACCATCTTCATCCTACGCCTCCCACGGATTGATAAACCTTAGGTCATCCACTTGAGGGAAAATTGCTATTGTCCTACAAAACTCTGCGCTTGGAGGCCCAACACGAGTCTACAAGAATAAGTTGTTGATACGTCTCCGTCGTATCTATAATTTTTGATTATTTCATGCCAATATTCTACAACTTTCACATATTTTTGGCAACATTTTATATTATTTTTGGGACTAACATATTGATCCAGTGCCCAGTGCAAGTTCCTGTTTTCTGCTTGTTTTTTGTTTCACAGAAAATCCATATCAAACGAAGTCCAAATGCAATAAAATTTTACGGAGAACTCTTTTGGAATATATGTGATTTTTGGGAGGTGGAATCAACGCAAACGGAGGTCCACTGCCTCCACAAGCCACCTGGGCGCGGCCTCCTGGCGCGCGGTGGTGCCTCGTGCGCACACCGTAAGTTGGTTGGGTCTCTTCTTCGGCCGCAAGGAAGCTAATATCCGGAAAAAAATCATGTTAAAATTTCAGCGCAATCGGAGTTACGGATCTCCGGGAATTTAAGAAACGGTGAAAGGCCAAAAAACAGGAACGCGAAACAGAAGAGAAGGGAGAGAGAGAAATCCAATCTCGGAGGGGCTCCTGCCCCTTCGCCGCCATGGCAGCCATGGACCAGAGGGGAACCTCTCCTCCCATCTAGGGGGGAGGCCAAGGAAGAAGAAGAAGGAGGGGGCTCTCTCCCCCTCTCTTCTGGTGGCGCCGGAGCACCGCAGGGGGAACCATCGTGATGGCGATCTACACCAACAACTTCGCCGCCGTCAACACCAACTCTCTCCCCCTCTATACAGTGGTGTAACCTCTCTTTTCCCGCTGTAATTCTCTACTTAAACATGGTGCTTAATGCTACATATTATTATCCAACGATTTGTGGCCATCCTATGATGTTTGAGTAGATTCTTTTTGTCCTATGAGTTGATTGATGATCATGATTGGTTTGAGTTGTATGTTTTATTATGGTGCTATCCTATGGTGCCCTCCGTGTTGCGCAAGCGTGAAGGATTCCCGTTGTAGGGTTTGCAATACGTTCATAATTCTCTTATAGTGGGCGGCTAGAGTGACAGAAGCTTACACCCGAGTAAGGAGGTTGTTGCGCATGGGAGTAAAGGGAACTTAATACTTAATGCTATGGTTGGGTTTTACCTTAATGATCTTTGGTAGTTGCGGATACTTGCTAGAGTTCCAATCATAAGTGCATATGATCCAAGTACGGAAAGTATGTTAGCACATGCCTCT
This sequence comes from Elymus sibiricus, assembly GCA_039707655.1. Lineage (NCBI taxonomy): Eukaryota > Viridiplantae > Streptophyta > Magnoliopsida > Poales > Poaceae > Elymus > Elymus sibiricus. Next base: position 284,433,947 of record CM077670.1, read on the forward strand.
CCCTCATATAAAATTGCAATAATGATTACCGGTCTAGTTATCGATTGCCTATGGACAAATCATTCTCTTGTGTTACAAAAACTTTCTACTAAACAACTAACTTTTATTATCTTGCAAATTACTCCTAGTTTTATTCTCGCTAAGTACATCTAGTTTTATTCTTGCAAACTTATCCTATCACCTACAAAATAGTGTCATACTTGTTCTAGGTAAAGCGAACGTTAAGTGCGCGTAGAGTTGTATCGGTGGTCGATAGAACTTGAAGGGAATATTAATTCTACCTTTAGCTCCTCGTTGGGTTCGACACTCTTATTTATCGAAAAAGCTACAATTGATCCCCTATACTTGTGGGTTATCAAGACCTTTTTCTGGCGCCGTTGCCGGGGAGCAATAGCGTGGGGTTGATATTCTCATGTGTGCTTGTTTGCTTTATCACTAAGTAGTTTTTATTTTCTGTTCTAAGTTGTTTTATATCTTTAGTTATGGATATGGAACACGAAATACCAAAAAAATTAGTTGTACTTTCTACTCATGCAGATGGGGAACCTCCTAAAACCCTTGATGCTGGTTATGTGAAAAATATTAAACACTACTTTGATAATCCTGAGAAAACCCCATTCAACTTGATAATGGGAGACACGTTGGATCAACATGAATACTTTAGGGATTATCGCTTGACTCGAAAAGGGAAACACTTATGGGATCAAATTGATTATTTGCAATGGTATGCTTGGAATTTATGCTTGAGATATGATTATACTTGTTGCTCTAGGATGAAGGCTCCACACCTTCCCTTTTCATGTAAATTTAATGATAATGAAACCTTGGCTTCTTATGCTAATGGTATATATGATTACTATGATGTGGAACGAATAGAAGAATTTGTTGCTTTTATGGGTGCTTATGAAATTGAATCTTTGTTTGAAAAGTATGAAGATTGTGATTATGCTGTTTACAGATCTGATTTTTTTTGCTATACTTAAATATTGCTATGAGAATTATAAATACAATGCCGATATTGATGAATTTATTGAGAAAGTCTCCGCTGTCCAAGAAGAGACTAATATTTTGCAGGAAACTATGGAAGAAGAAATTGCTGAAACTGTGAGCTCATTAGATGAAAAAGATGAGGAGGAGAGCGAAGAACAAAAGGAGGAAGAGCGGATTGATCACCCGTGCCCACCTTTTGAGGAGAGTAACTCTTTATCTCATACATTGTTTAATTTCCCTTCGTGCTTACCAAAGGATGAATGCTATGATGATTGCTATGATCCCTTGGATTCGTTTGAAATATCCCTTTTTGATGAAATTGATGCTTGCTATGCTTGTGGCCATGATGCCAATTTGAATTATGCTTATGGAGATGAACTTGCTATAGTTCCTTATGTTAAGAATGAAATTGTTGCTATTTCACCCACACATGATAGTCCTATTATCTTTTTGAATTCTCCAAACTACACTATATCGGAGAAGTTTGTGCTTATTTAGGATTATATTGATGGGATGCATTTTACTATTACACATGATGTTTTGATGAATATAATATGCATGTGCTTGCTGCTCCTAATTGCAATTATTGTGAGAGAGGAACTACATCTCCGCCTCTCTATGTTTCCAATGCGATAAAATTGCAAGAAGCTATTTATACTATGCATGGGCCTTTACTTGATGTTCATGAATTGTTCTTTTATGACATGTCGATGCATAGGAAGAGAGTTAGACTTTGCCATTGCATGATATATGTTGCTTTGTGCTCACTACTAAAATACAAATCATTGTTAATTAAAATTGGCTTTGATATACCTTGGGATCCGGGTGGATCAATTACTTGAGCACTTTATGCCTAGCTTAATGGCTTTAAAGAAAGCGCTGCCAGGGAGACAACCCGGAAGTTTTAGAGAGTCATTTATTTCTGTTGTGTGCTTTTAAAAAAAGTTTAAAAACAAAAAATATAGAGGGGAACCTAAAACTTTTACAAAAAGAAAAGAGAAAATGAGACAGATGACCAATGTGGAAGTGGGGGCTAGCCTTGAACTTTGTTCATGCCCATCGAAACTTTGTGAACCTTGATTACAGAAACTTTTCAACAAAAATAATCATCCCCTTGAACAAATCCATTGTATTATAAAAATAATGTGACAAGATTTACCGTTAGGATGTTTAAACTGCTTGTTTGGTATGTGCAGTGCAAAAACAGAAACTTTTGATGTAGTGCTTGAATTTTGCTATTTTACTGGAACATGCAAAAATTCTGAAATTTTTAAACAGTACTGATATGCAATTTTTTATTTTTTCCTAATTTTTCAGAATTTTTTGATTTACAGAAGTATATGTAATATTTGCATCTTTACAGATTGTCCTGTTTTCACAGATTGCTGTTATAGTTTCGTTATTTGCTTATGTTTGAAATCTTGTTGAGCCCCATTGACTTGGGAGCCATAGAATTGTGATAGCATACAGTGGGTAATGTTTTATTATAATTATACAATAATGTTAGAGCAGGACATGATGGGATTTGATGTTATATGTACTAACCCTTCTAATAAAAAGTTCGGTTAAGTTTTGTGTGGATGAAGTGTTCGAAGATCGAGGAGGTATTGATATGAGAAGAATGAGGAGAGGCAAGATCTCAAGCTTGGGGATGCCCAAGGCACCGCAAGTAAATATTCAAGGAGACTCAAGCGTCTAAGCTTGGAGATGCCCCGGAAGATATCCCATCTTTATTCGACAATTATCGGTATGTCTCGGTTTTTGTCTTGTTCACATGATATGCGTAAATTCTTGGAGCATCTTTTGTGTTTATTTTTCCCTTTTTTTTATGCACCATGCTGGTATGAGATAGTCCTTGGTTGATTTATAGAATGCTATTTGCACTTCACTTATATCTTTTGAGTATGGCTTTATAGAATGCTTCATGTGCTTCACTTATATCATTTGAAGTTTGGATTGCCTGTTTCTCTACATATAAAAAAAGCATTATTTATAGAATGCTCTTTTGCTTCACTTATATTTATTAGAGCATGGTCTTTTGTAGAAAGAATTAAACTCTCTTGCTTCACTTATATCTATTTAGAGAGTCAACAGGAATTGGTCATTCACATGGTTAGTCAGAAAATCCTACATAAAACTTGTAGATCACTGAATATGATAAGCTTGATTCCTTGCAATAGTTTTGCGATATGGAGATGATAATATGTGGGTTGTGCTAGTGAATGATTGTGGTTTAGTAAGAATATTGGTGTTAAGGTTTGTGATTCCCGAAGCATGCACATATAGTCTATAGTTATGCAACGAAGGTACATCCTACTTATGGTGCATTATTCAGTGTTAGTTATGTTCAATGCATGTTTATGACCCTTTTTGTTTTTTGGTTGGTCGCTTCTCTATCTATTTGCTAGCATTCACTTGTACTAAGCGGGAATGCTGCTTGTGCATCCAACCCCTTAAACCTAAAGTTGTGCCAAATGAGTCCACCATACCTACCTATATGCGGTATTTCCATGTCGTTCCAAGTAAATTTGCATGTGCCAACTCTAATTATTCAAAATAAATTTCTGTTTTGTGTGCCCGTACTGCTCATGTGGCGGCAGGGGGTGGCCAATATCTTTCATGCTAGACGGGTTATTCTCAAGATGAGTGTTTATTCACTTGTCATTGCACAAGAGAGTGGCAGGTAATAGGGATGCCCAGTCCCACAATGAATCAAAAATGATAATAACAAAATTCCTTGGAAAGTGTTGGTATGGAAGGCACCCGTGGATACGGCTAGCCATGGATAGTGAAAGAATGGTGGAAAGGAAATGAATTTTATTTTCGGTTTGGGAACCGCCTATAATGTGTCTAGCATGGAAGATATTGGGAACTTTCGGTCGTAGCGTTGATAGTAAAAGCATGCCTCTCAAAATAATTTTATCTCTCTAATTTAAGCTTTGAGCTCTGGCACCTCTGCAAATCTCTGCTTCCCTCTGTGAAGGGCCTATCTATTTTACTTTTATGCATTTTTATTTTTATTGAGTCTCCATCTTCTCTTATAAAGCACCAACTGGAGAGCACTATTGTCATACTTGTGCATTGGGTGTAGTTAATGTTGAGTGTGTATCATGACTGGATCAATGATTGAGCATAACGGGTTTGGGATAGCGTTCTTTAGCATTTTTATTTTGAAAGACATGATTGTTTGTTGGTATGCCTGAGTATTGATGTCTTTATGTCAAATTATAGACTATTGCTTTGAATCACTCGTGTCTTAATATTCATGCCATGATTAAATTAGATGATCAAGATTATGCTAGGTGGCATTCCACATCAAAAATTATCTTTTTTATCATTTACCTACTCGAGGACGAGCAGGAATTAAGCTTGGGGATGCTGATACGTCTCCGTCGTATCTATAATTTTTGATTGTTTCATGCCAATATTCTACAACTTTCACATATTTTTGACAACATTTTATATTATTTTTGGGACTAACATATTGATCCAGTGCCCAGTTCCTGTTTTCTGCTTGTTTTTTGTTTCATAGAAAATCCATATCAAACGAAGTCCAAATGCAATAAAATTTTACAGAGAATTATTTTGGAATATATGTGATTTTTGGGAGGTGGAATCAACGCAAACAGAGGTCCACAGCCTCCACAAGCCACCTGGGCGTGGCCCCCCTGGCGCGTGGTGGTGCCTCATGGTCACACTGTAAGTCGGTTGGGGCTCTTCTTCGGCTGCAAGGAAGCTAATATCCAGAAAAAAATCATGTTAAAATTTCAGCGCAATCGGAGTTATGGATCCCCGGGAATTTAAGAAATGGTGAAAGGCCAGAAAACAGGAACGCGAAACAGAAGAGAACAGAGAGAGAGAGATCCAATCTCGAAGGGGCTCCTGCCCCTCCGCCGCCATGGCAGCCATGGACCAGAGGGAAAACTCTCCTCCCATCTAGGGGGGAGGCCAAGGAAGAAGAAGAAGGAGGGGGGCTCTCTTCCCCTCTCTTCCGGTGGCGCCGGAGCACCGCCGGGGGAACCATCGTGATGGCGATCTACACCAACAACTTCGCCGCCATCAACACCAACTCTCTCCCCCTCTATGCAGTGGTGTAACCTCTCTTTTCCCGCTGTAATTCTCTACTTAAACATGGTGCTTAATGCTACATATTATTATCCAATGATTTGTGGCCATCCTATGATGTTTGAGTAGATTCTTTTTGTCCTATGGGTTGATTGATGATCGTGATTGGTTTGAGTTGTATGTTTTATTATGGTGCTGTCCTATGGTGCCCTCCGTGTCGCGCAAGCATGAAGGATTCCAGCTGTAGGGTTTGCAATACGTTCATAATTCTCTTATAGTGGGCGGCTAGAGTGACAGAAGCTTACACCCGAGTAAGGGGGTTGTTGCGTATGGGAGTAAAGGGGACTTGATACTTAATGCTATGGTTGGGTTTTACCTTAATGATCTTTGGTAGTTGCGGATACTTGCTAGAGTTCCAATCATAAGTGCATATGATCCAAGTACGGAAAGTATGTTATCTCATGCCTCTCCCTCATATAAAATTGCAATAATGATTACCGGTCTAGTTATCGATTGCCTATGGACAAATCATTCTCTTGTGTTACAAAAACTTTCTACTAAACAACTAACTTTTATTATCTTGCAAATTGCTCCTAGTTTTATTCTCGCTAAGTACATCTAGTTTTATTCTTGCAAACTTATCCTATCACCTACAAAATAGTTTCATACTTGTTCTAGGTAAAGCGAACGTTAGGTGCGCGTAGAGTTGTATTGGTGGTCGATAGAACTTGAAGGGAATATTAATTATACCTTTAGCTCCTCGTTGGGTTCGACACTCTTATTTATCGAAAAAGCTACAATTGATCCCCAATACTTGTGGGTTATCAGTTGTGTAGTAGACATCAAGCTCTTTTCTGGCGCCGTTGCCGGGGAGGTGAGTGCTTGAAGGTATATCTTTAGATCTTGCAATTGAATCTTTTAGTTTCTTGTTTTATCACTAGTTTGGTTTATAAAAGAAAACTACAAAAAAAATGCAATTGAGGTTGCCTCATATTATTCATCTTTATAATGTCTTTCTTGAAAATGATGGATCGGATAATTGTGCTCAATTGTTAGAAGAAGAATTCAATAAAATGTTTGGCATAAAATCCATGAATGATGAGCATGATTGCAATGTTGTTAGTATGCTTTCTATGAATACCCATGATGCTAATGATATGCAAAGCCATAAGCTTGGGGATGCTATGTTTGATGAAGATGATATTTTTAGTCCCCCAAGTTTTGATGAGCAAATTTATTATGATGAAAGCATGCCTCCTATTTATGATGATTATATTGATGAAAGTGGGTTTGGAAGAGTGTCAACTCTAGGTACTAATGATCCCACTATTTTGGAGGGTGTTGAATCTTATTGGAATAATGATAAAAGTGGATTTGGAGAGGTCATGACTTTATTTAATGATGAATCCACTATTTTGGAAGAGGTTTCAATTGATTATGACAACAAAGTTGCTATCTATGATGATTATGGTGACGACATGTATGCTATAAAGAATAATAATAAATATGAAACTTGTCATCATGATTTTAATTTTCAGTTGGATTATCCCAATCAAGTATCTCATGATAGTTATTTTGTTGAGTTTGCTTCCACTACTATTCATGAGAATAATTTTTCTTATGTGGAGAGTAATAAAATTTCTATGCTTGTAGATCATGAAAAGAATGCTTTATGTGATAGATATATTGTTGAATTCCTTCATGATGCTACTAAAAATTATTATGAGAGAGGATCATATGCTTATATATATTTCAACAACATCAAGTTTCCTCTCTATGTGTTGAAAGCTTTGAAGTTGCACTTGTTTAGCCTTCCTATGCTAGTTGATTCTTGCTCCCATAATTTATTTGCTCACAAAATCCCTATGCATAGGAAGTGGGTTAGACTTAAATGTTCTTGCAATGTGATTCATGATGCTCTCTTTATGTTTCAATTCTTTATTCTTACGCGAGCATCATTGAAATCATCATGCCTAGCTAAAAAGGCATTAAAGAAAAGTGCTTGTTGGGAGACAACCCAATACTTATACCTTCTATTTTTGTGTGTTCACATGATTAATCTACTGTAGTAATCATGTTTTATATGTTTTCTTTCAATAATGTGCCAAGTCAAGCCTTTGGGATAGTGTGGATGCTTGTTGATTTGATTCTGTGCAAAAACAGAAACTTTTGTGTCCAGTGCTGGAATTTCTATTCTGTACTGGACCGTGAGAAAATTCTGAAATTTTTACACAGTATTGGGTTACAAATTTTTTATGTTGTACTAATGTTTTAGAATTTTTGGAGGTACATAAGTATGGTTTTTAAATCGCTCACTACATGCTGTTCTGTTTTTGACAGATTCTGTTTTCGGTGCATAGTTTGCTTGTTTTAGTGTTTCCATAGCTTATATTATGAGATATAAATTATGGAAATGATATACTACAGTAGGAATTATGTGATAACAATTATGAATCTTGTCTTGACAGTACCTAAGTGGATGATTTATTTTTATCATACTAACCTATCTCACAAGTTCCGTTAAGTTTTGTGTGATTGAAGTTTTCAAGTTTTGGGTGAGATATCGATATGAGGAGAATAAGGAGTGGCAAGAACCTAAGCTTGGGGATGCCCAAGTCACCCCAAGATAATATTCAAGGAAGACCCAAGCAACTAAGCTTGGGGATGCCCCGGAAGGCATCCCCTCTTTCGTCTTCAACACTATCGGTAACCTCACTTGGAGCTATATTTTTATTCGTCACATGATATATGTTTTGCTTGGAGCGTCATTTTATTTTGTTGATATTTTCTTGCTGTTATCAATAATCATGTTTTGTATATTTTAATTAAATAAAATGCCAATTATAGCCTTTACCATGCTCAGTTTGCAAGTTCATGTGTTGCTGTTTGAAAACAGAAAGTTTTCTGTTATGTCCAGAATATTCCTGAATAGTCAGAACATGATAAAAATCTGAAATTTTTACACAGTAAACATGAATGAGTTCTCTGTCACGTGGTAAGTTTTCAGAATTTTTGGAGTTAGGCAACTATGGATTCTTATTCCCCTTTTACAGACTGTTCTGTTTTGGCAGATTTCGGTTATACTTGCATTGTTTGCATATGTTGCTTTTTTAATGTTTCTATTTTTGGATAGGAGTATTAAATATGAAGAGGCATTTAGTATGCAATGTTTAATTATAATTTTTGTGATTTGCTACAGTAGATAATGTTGAGGCTTTGAGTTGATTTATACTAACTTATCTCACGAGTTCTTGTCGAGTTTTGTGTGGATGAAGTTTTTAAGATTTAGGAGAAGCCATGATATGAGAGGAATTAAGGAGACACAAAAGATCAAGCTTGGGGATGACCAAGGCACCCCAAGATAACATTCTAAGAAATCTCAAGCAACTAAGCTTGGGGATGCCCCATTAGGCATCCCACCTTTCTTCGTCAACACCTATCGGTTAGCCTAAGTTTTTACTTGTTCACATGATATGTGCTATTCTTGGAGTGTCCTTTTATTTTTCATTTTGTTTGCTGTTTGAATAAAATAATTAAGATCTGAAATTTTTAAATGAGAGAGAGTCCTCACATAGCTACCTATTTACTTAACTACTCATTTGGTCTTCACTTATATCTTTTTGGAGTAGTTTGTCATTTACTCTTGTTCTTGACTTATATCCTATGAGTAAATTGTTGAATAAATTGAATACCATGAAGTTGAGATAATATGAGCTTCATATGCTTGTATCAAGCCTAGTAGTAGCTTCACATTTGGTTTAGAAAGTGAAATCTGTTGAAGCTTGACAATCACAATATTGGTCATACAAGCAATTCATGAATGATTAGTATAAGGAAGAGAACTTTCACATATAAATATATTATCTTGGACATCTTTTATGATTGTGAATACCCATTAATTATTTTCAAACTTGAGCAAATTAGTTGAAGTTGGACAAGGAAGACAACGTAATGAGTTATGTTTGGGTATATTTGCATAGAAGTTATATTGTTATGGATCCTCCAACATGTGGTGCTTGCTTAGGATCTTTTGCTAGCCAAAAATTCGTACTAAGTAGAGATACTACTTGTGCATCCAAAAACCCTTAAACCCAGTTTCTTCCCATGAGTGTCCACCATATCTACCTATGGATTGAATAATTTCCTTCAAGTAAGTTGTCATCGGTGCAAAAAGCAATAAAAATTGCTCCTAAAATATGTATGATCCTTTATTGCAAGGGAAAAAAAGCGTTGTACGAACTTGTGATGGTAAAGAAATAAAAGCGACGGACAGCATAATAAAGGTTGCTATCACAAGGGGCAATATAACGTGACGTTCCTTTGCATTAAGGGCTTGCGCATCCAAAAATAAAAAGCGCATGACAACCTCTGCTTCCCTCTGCGAAGGGTCTATCTTTTACTTTATGTATTTACTTTTATGCAAGAGTCGATAGTATCCCTTCTCATTTCAACCTCAATTATTCTTTAGTTGGCAAGCATCATGTGGTGGGGAAAGATCTAGACACATATGGCCAGTCAAATATATTTGATCATGAATTATTATTGTTGACAATTATCTCTATGATAAATAAGTTGGGGGGCGAGACATTAAGCCCCTATCTTTCTCTGTGTTCGATGGATGCTATTTGTTCTAAAAATATGCTTTGAGTACTAGCAATCATAGAAGACTATATGATAATTGAGTATGTGGAGCTCTTACTTAGACTTTGTTGAAATTAAGTTGAATTGCAATTGTTTGGTGACTAAGAACATGGGTTGCTAAGTTTCAAGAGAATGCATTGTTTGAACCATAACATGTGAATTGATTGCTACTTTATCATGATGATTTTTATGAGAAAGAGTTGTTGTTATGATGCTAGGAAAAGTGATTGAAATTATCATTGATCAAACTTATGCACTATGCTAGCATTCACACTTCATAAATTATTTCTTTTATCATTTACCTACTCGAGGACAAGCAGGAATTAAGCTTGGGGATGCTGATACATCTCCAACGTATCTATAATTTATGAAGTATTCATGCCATATTTATAACAATTCTATATGGTTTTGGTATGATTTGATTAGAACTAACCCGGACTGACGCTGTTTTCAGCAGAACTACCGTGGTGTTGTTTTTTGTGCAGAAATAAAAGTTCTCCAAATGCAGCGAAACTTTTTGACGATTTTTTTTGGACCAAAAGAGACCCCCAAAACTTCGTGGAAGGACCAGAAGCCTCACGAGGTGCTCAAAAGCCACCACGGCATGCCGGGGGGGGGTGGCGTGTCATGGTGCCTCATGGGCCCATCTTAGCCCATCTTCACGTGATTCCAACGCTGAAAAATCCTATAAATAGAGAAACCCCCAGAAATTAACCTAGAACTTGGACTCCGCCGCCGCAAGCCTCTGTACCTTCGAAATACCATCTACAACCCTTTTCCGGCACCCTACCGGAGGGGGGAAATCATCACCGGAGGCCATCTTCATCATCCCGGCGGTCTCCATGACGAGGAGGGAGTAGTTCATCCTCGAGGCTAGGGGTATGTACTAGTAGCTATGTGTTTGATCTCTCTCTCTCTCTCGTGTTCTTGATTTGGCACAATCTTGATGTACCGCGAGCTTTGTTAATATAGTTGGATCATATGGTGTTTCTCCCTCTCTATCTTGTTGTGATGATTTGAGTTTTTACCTTTGAGGTTTCACTATTATCGGATTGAATACTTTTATGGATTTGAGAACACTTGAGTATGTCTTGCATATGAATACCCGTGGTGACAATGGGGTATTATATTGATTCACTTGATGTATGTTTTGGCACTCAACTCGCGGATTCCCGAGGTGACATTGGGGTAATCTATGCATAGGGGTTGATGCATGTTTTCGTCCTACTTTCTCCGGTAGAAATCTTGGGGCACTCTTTGAAGTTCTTTGTGTGGATTGAATAATATGATTATGAAGTTGTTTGATGCATATCGAATAATCAACTCATGGATACATGTGGTGACATTGGAGTATCTAGGTGACATTAGGGTTGGTTGATGTGTATCATATGGTGTTATTTTAGTACGAACTCTAGGGCTGTTCGTGACACTTATAGGGATGGCTCAATAGATTGATCGGAAAGAATAACTTTGAGGTGGTTTCGTACCCTACAACAATTTCTATCTTATGTTCTCCGCTAATAGGAACTTTGGAGTGATTCTTTATCGCACGTTGAGGGATTGTTATATGATCCAATTATGTTAGCATTGTTGAGAGATTGCACTAGCGAAAGTATGAACCCTAGGCCTTGTTTTCAAGCATTGCAGTACCATTTGTGCTCACTTTTGTTACTTGCTACCTTGCTGTTTTTTATTTACATATTACAAAAACCCATATCTACTATCCATACTACACTTGTATCACCATCTCTTCGCCGAACTAGTGCACCTATACAATTTACCATTGTATTTGGTGTGTTGGGGACACAAGAGATTTCTTGTATTTGATTGCAGGATTGTTTGAGAGAGACCATCTTCATCCTATGCCTCCCACGGATTGATAAACCTTAGGTCATCCACTTGAGGGAAAATTGCTACTGTCCTACAAAACTCTGCGCTTGGAGGCCCAACACGAGTCTACAAGAATAAGTTGTGTACTAGACATCAGCCATCCCATGGTGATATAGGTCTCCGTCGACCCCTGGCAACCCTAACCCTCAGATCTCCCTTCCCCCATCTTGATTTCTTCCTCCTCTGCGCACTCCCGACGCCACCGCCACCATGGACCTGGTCGTTCTCATGGCCACCGAAGCTCCCCGACGTCTAGGAGCGTGTCCCTCTGCTCCGGCGTCGTCCTCTGCATCGCCTGCAACCACTAGCTCGAGCCGGACTCCTCTTCTTCGACTGGATCGAGGTCGTCTTCAACCTCTGCCCCGCTGCTCGCTGTCTTCGATTCGGCCTCACCGGAGCCTCCCCGAGCCCACTTTGCTCCTCTACAGGCTCACCATGAGCTCCTCTGCCGATTCCCCTCCTTTTCCCCTTCGATTCGTCGCCCTAGCCTCCGCCTTATGCTCGCCCATGGCCGCGTCCGAGCTGCACGTGTGCGTGCGCCTGCTCCCACTGCTCCTGCCAGTGGCCGCGCCCCTGCTCCGTGCTGCTGCTGCTCGCCTGCTGGCGCTCATGCTGCTCCTTGCGCTGCTAGTGCTGCTGCTTGCTGCCGCTGGTTGTTGCTGCTGCCGCTTGCCTGCTGCTGCTGCTCCTAACTGCCGCTGATGCTCTGCTGCTGCCTTGCCACGGGTGCTGCTCTGCTGCTGCTACTGCTCTACTACTGCTCTTTGTTGTTGCCGCCGCTGTTGCCTGCTAGCACGGCTGCTCGCCGCGGCCCATGCATGTTGGCCGCACCCCCCGCGCCGCGCTCGCCGCATCCTAGCCACGCCACAGCCATGGCCATGCACATATGTGTGCTTGTGCGTGATGCACAGCCACACAATGGCCGGCTTGTGCCACTGCACATGGGCCAACCCAATTAGTTAGGGCCTAATTAAAGGTTAGTTTAGGATTAAATTAGTGCTAACTTAGTCTATAGCAAATGACGTGTGGGGTCCCTCTGCTAACTAATCATTTAATTAAAATCCATGACAATGACATGTGGGCCCCCCACACCCTGTTGACCAGTCAAACTTTGACTGGTCAAGCAGTCAACCAACCCCCCCAGACCCACCTGTAAGCCTCTCTGCTGGGTACACACTTGGGTACACATAGCATTTTCTGATTTAATTCGAATTAATAAATAAATTCAGAAAATGCAATAAACTTTGAAAATTCATATAAAATAATTCATAATTCAGATGAAAATAATTTATATATGAAAAACAATCAGAAAAATCAGACGAATCCGATTATGCCATCCACATACTTGTCACATGCCCCCAACATAGCAAACATGGAACCTTCCCGTCCGGATCGTCTGACCGATAAATGCCTGGAGCCGGGAAAATATTTCCGGATATTTTCCTGCTCCGTCTATAACACTTAGCAGTGCATTAGGTCACCCCTAGCATAGCCTACTGTCATGTCATGCAATGTGATGCATTTGTTTGCTTTGTATTTATTGTTTCTTCCCCCTCTTCTTCTCCGGTAGTCCCCGAGACCGACGTTGACGCCGCTGGTTACAACTACGTCGCAGATGACCAGCCCCTTTCCGCAGAGCTTCCAGGCAAGCAAAACCCCCTTGATCATTCCTATATCGCCCATTCTTTCTCTCTCGTGCGTGCATTAGATTTTGCTACCGTTTTTCGATAGCTCCTATTCTGATGCATAGCCTGATTTTGTAACCTGTTGTTGATACTTTACCTGTTGTCCTATATTCTTAGTATAGGCTGGTTAGTGATCCATCAGTGGCCCCGCACCCTTGTCCGTGTTGCCATGCTTTACTTCCGGATGCTCGATCAGTGTGATCGACGTGCAGAGACCGACACATCACCGCACACCCCCTTAGTTGTACGACTCTACAGATCGAGTGCCGAGGGTGATACCTCCTACCTCACTCCTGATGATATCTCTATAGTATAGCTAGTCGGTTGTGGGTTACCGAGGGTGATTCCTCTTTCACCACCTCCAATGATGCCTCTGTCGTGCAGCTCCTCAAGTGTGAACCCATCGAGGGTGATTCCTCCAAGTTCACCTTGACGGTTACATCGAGTAGGAATCCATTGAGGGTGATTCCTCGGATTTCCCCCTTGATGTTATGGACACACGGATACCCTATATTTACCTCAGTCCCTTGTTGAAGTCGGGTCGACCCCGAGGGGTACCCACGAGAGATGTGAAGTCGGGTTGACCGTGAGGGTACCCGCGAGATAATTACGTGGCACGGCCGGGCAGGCAGACCGCCCCAGGAGAGGGATGGGCCTGGCCCTTGCCGTAATTCCGCGAGACGGGGCGACAGGATCACTGATCGTTACCGCGAGCTCCCAACACGCTAATGGGTTTGGATATATGATCTGAGTAGGCCTCTGGTCTTTTCGCACTGACCACCATGCGGGAATAAAAGTGGGCACTCGGCGTCGTACGATTCTTCTAAAAGCTCTTCAAACGTCAGCAGTTGAGGGGCGCACGTCGGGTTGGATGGTAACCGCCTGCGCTTGTATTAAGGGTGTGGGTCTGCTCCCGGCCGCGTACGCAACGCGCAGGAGTGCTTAGGACGATTGGCCCATGACCCCTTCGCACTTAGGATTTAGACCGGCGTGCTGGCCTCTCTGTTGAGCCTAGGTAGGACTATGGTGTGTCGATCAGCCGAGGCCAGGCATGACCCGAAAAGTGTGTCCGGCCGGGGTTAATCGAGCGTGATGGGTAAGTTGGTGCACCCCTGCAGGGAAGTTATCTATTCGAATAGCCGTGTCCACGGTAACGGACACTCGGAGTTGTATCCCGATCTACTACAACTAGAACTGGATACTTGTGATACTTAACTGATATGATGGCTCCGGGATCACTTTCTCTCAGGGAGTCGAGGAAGGATCTCTGGGCGTTACTAATATATATTTGTTACTACATGTTATGTTATTCTACTATCTTCTGTTGCTGCAAGACGCTGCAAGATGCTACTCTTCGATAGGCTAGGCCTTCCCCTCTACTCTGGCATTCTGCAGTTTAGTCCACAGATACAGCCCCTTCCCTTTGATACCGATGCATACTTAGCATAGATCTGATGTAAGTCTTGCGAGTACTTTGGATGAGTACTCACGGTTGCTTTGCTACCTTTTTTCCCCCTTACCCGATTGCTGCGATCAGATGACGGAGCCCCGGAGTCAGCTGATCCCACCGACGACTACTACTACCCCGACGGAGCCTACTACTACGTGGAGACCGACGACCAGGAGTAGTTAGGAGGGCCCAGGCAGGAGGCCTGCGCCTTTTTGATCTAGTTATCATTGTTTTGCTCAGTCTTCTTAAGGCAAACTTGTTTATTTATGTCTGTACTCAGATATTGTTGCTTCTGCTGACTTATGTATTCGAGCCTTCGTGGCCCTGGCTTGTAATATAAAGCTTATGTTTAAATTTGTGTCTAGAGTTGTGTTGTGATATCTTCCCGTGAGTCTCTGATCTTGATCGTGCACATTTGTGTGTATGATTAGTGCACGGTCGAGTCGGGGGCGTCACACATACCTACCTATTATGGCATTTCCATAGCCATTCCGAGATATATTGCTATGCAACTTCCATCATCATCATATACATGACTTGAGCATTCATTGTCATATTGCTTTGCATGATCGTAAAATAGCTAGCATGATATTTTCATGGCTTGTCCATTTTTTGATATCTTTGCTACGCTAGATCATTGCACATCCTGGTACACTGCTAGAGGCATTCATATAGAGTCATCTTGTATAGTTTTTATCGAGTTGTAAGTAAATAAAATTGTGATGATCATCTTTATTAGAGCATTGTCCCAGTGAGGAAAGGATGATGGAGACCATGATTCCCCCACAAGTCAGGATGAGACTCCGGACGATTTTTTTTTTAAAAAAAAGGGGCCAAAAAGAGCCCATCAAAAAAAAGAGAAAAAAAAGAAAAAAGAGAGAAAACAAAAAAAAATGAGAGAAAAAGAGAGAAGGGGCAATATTACTATCCTTTTACCACACTTGTGCTTCAGAGTAGCACCATGTTCTTCATATAAAGAGTCTCCAGAGTTGTCACTTTCATATACTAGTGGGAATTTTTCATTATAGAGCTTGGCTTGTATATTCCGATGATGGGCTTCCTCAAATGCTCGTGGTCTTCATGAGCAAGTAAGTTGGATGCACACCCATTTAGTTTCAGTAGTGAGCTTTCATACACTTATAGCTCTTAGTGCATCCGTTGCATGGCAATCCCTACTCCTCGCAATGATATCGATTGATGGACATCTTCATAGTCCGTTGATACGCCGAGTTGATGCGAGACTTTCTTCCTTTTTCACTTCTCCTATTGATCTCTATCACCGCATTCTATTGCACCCATAGTGCTATATCCATGGCTCACACTCATGTATTGAGTGAAGTTAAAAATGCTGAAGCGCGTTAAAAAGTATGATCCAATTGCTTGGTTTGGCACCGGGGTACTCTTGATTTGATATGTCAATGCAGGGAAGAACGAGCGTGTCATGCTTACCACAACTAAGTGTATAGAGGTTGTTTCCTTTAGCTCCATTATTATGAAAGACAATGATGAAATACATGCATATTTTGTATTATTATTTCAATATCAAATTGATAGACTATTGCCTTGAATCACTCGTATCTTAATATTCATGCCATGATTAGATTATATGATCAAGATTATGCTAGGTAGCATTCCACATCAAAAATTATCTTTTTATCATTTACCTACTCGAGGACGAGTAGGAATTAAGCTTGGGGATGCTGATATGTCTTCATCGTATCTATAATTTTTAATTATTTCATGCCAATATTCTACAACTTTCATATACTTTCGGCAATATTTTATATTATTTTTGGGACTAACATATTGATCCAGTGCCCAGTGCCAGTTCCTGTTTGTTGCATGTTTTTTTGTTTCACAGAAAATCCATATCAAACGAAGTCCAAATGCGATAAAAATTTACGGAGATTTATTTTGGAATATATGTGATTTTTGGGGAAAAAAATCAACGCGAGACGATGTCCGAGGGGCCCACAAGCTCAGAGGGCGCGACCCCCTACCCTGGCCGCGCCCAGCAGGCTTGTGGCTACCCCGTAAGGCGGGTGGGGCCCTTCTTTTGCCGCAAGAAAGATAATTTCCGGATAAAAATCCTCTCAAAATTTTAGCCCAATCGGAGGTACGAATCTCCGGGAATATAAGAAACGGTGAAGGGCCAGAAAACAGGAACGCGAAACAAAAGAGAAACAGAGAGAGAGATCCAATCTCGGAGGGGCTCCTGCCCTCCGGGAGCCATGGTGGCCATGGACCAGAGGGGAAACTCTCCTCCCATCTACGGGGGAGGCCAAGCAAGAATAAGAAGGAGGGGGCTCTCCCCCCTCTCTTCAGGTGGCGCCGGAGCACTGCCGGGGGAACCATTGTGACGGCGATCTACACCAACAACTTCGCCGCCGTCATCACCAACTTTCTCCACCTCTATGGAGCGGTGTAACCTCTCTATTCCCGCTGTAATTCTCTACTTGAACATTGTGCTTCATGTTATATATTATTACCCAATGATGTATGGCCATCTTATGATGTTTGACTAGATTTCTTTTGTCCTACGGGTTAATTGTGGTATGGTGTGATTGATATGAGTTTTATGTTGATATGGTGCTGTCCTATGGTGCCCTCCATGTCGCGTAAGCATGAGGGATTCCCGCTGTAGGGTTTTGCAATACGTTCATGATTCGCTTATAGCTAGTGGGTGGCTAGAGTGACAGAAGCTTACACCCGAGTAAGGGTGTTGTTGCGTATGGGAGTAAAGGGGACTTTTTACTTAATGCTATGGTTGGGTTTTACCTTAATGATCTTTAGTAGTTGCGGATGCTTGCTAGAGTTCCAATCATAAGTGCATATGATCCAAGTACGGAAAGTATGTTAGCGTATGCCTCTCCCTCATTGCATATGATAAGTATCTATCGTGTTATATTCAATTGCCTATGGACAATCTTTCTCTTTGTGTTACAAAAGGCTATCTACTAAACAACTAACTTTTATTATGTTGCAAATTACTCCTAGTTTTATTCCCGCTAAGTACTTCTAGTTTTATTCTTTCAAACTTATCCTTACACCTACAAAGTAGTTTTATTCTTGTTCTAGGTAAAGCAAATGTTAAGTGTGCGTAGACTTGTATCGGTGGTCGATAGAACTTGAAGGGAATATTAATTCTACCTTTAGCTCCTCGTTGGGTTTGACACTCTTACTTATCGAGAAAGGCTAGAATTGATCCTCTATACTTGTGGGTTATCACCTGGCTATAGGCCGGGTTGATGTGAAATATGCTCTGAGGTTTGCTTGATGCAGCTTCAGAGTCATGGCTGTCCAAGGTTAACTCCTGGTCGGCTGGTAAGGAGATCGTATCCGAATCTGATGCCGACTTCGAGTTCGGATTTGACTCGAGGTCGGGATCCGGTGAGATTTTGATCGGGTCTGCGCTTAAGATCGCGTCCGTCGCAATGATTGTTGGATCCATGCTCAGAGTTGGTTCCAGAAGGAGATCCGTTCCGAGGATTGGGTCAGGGATCGGTTCCGAGGTCGAAGCCACGGCGTCCGAGGAGTTCCCAAGCCGATCTGGTATCCAGCTGGAGAGGGCGAGGTCGCCACAAGAGTCGGCGGTATACTCCAAGCTTCCGAACATAATTATCTGGTTCGGGGCCAAGCTTTCAGCGCGGTCAAGTTGGCCAGATGAATTGGCGT
Source organism: Elymus sibiricus (assembly GCA_039707655.1). NCBI lineage: Eukaryota > Viridiplantae > Streptophyta > Magnoliopsida > Poales > Poaceae > Elymus > Elymus sibiricus. The sequence goes on from CM077670.1 coordinate 284,452,343, forward strand.
GCAAGACCACGCTGCCAAAAGCGAAGAGCTGGCCGGGGACGAAGATGTCATGACAACCGATGTCGCAGTTCATCTGCAGGCGAGCTATCAATCCTTTTCGATCGAACAACGGGGCTCTCAATGAAAGCTCCAGTGTCGGTACTAAAACCGGCAGACCTCGGGTTGGGGGCCCCGAGATGTAGATCTCAGATCGATGGGTAACAGGAGACAAAAGGGGACATTATTTACCCAGGTTCGGTCCCTCTTGAAGAGGTAAAACCCTACGTCCGACTTTGATTGTATTGATGATGATGTATCAAGTACAGGCTTGATCTACCTCAAGATCGTAAGTTGTGTTCTAACCCTAAGGTGAGTAATGATGAATCTGGCCCTACGAACTAAACCCCTCAGCTTATATAGTAACTGGGGGTATCTGGGGTTAAATATGGTTGGTTGCTAGCTGGAGAAACACATGCCAATAGCCGGAGCAATCCTTGGGGTACATACCAAGTCTTCGGCAGTCCATCTTCACCACGCCTAGGTTCGAGGCTCCCGGAGTCCCTTCTTATGAGATCGGTGGGCCATAAGCTCGGCCCATGGATGGTGGGCCAACTAGGTTGGTACCCCTTAGTCCATGACACCGTCACTAAGTCGATCGTGGGGGTTAAGAGCATCTGCAGCTGGATACACCAAATCTGACCCCTCAAACGCCCGCGGATGCGCCCGGACGCGTTCGTGGACAGTGACTGGTCACACCTCAAAAAACATTTCCACAACCGGATACATCAATTACGAAATCTCAAACCCATACAATTACATGCAATGTGAAAACTGATCTAAGTAGAGCTTGTCCGGCTCCGCCATGCCCATGTCCGACGGCCGGCTACGCCCCTCAAAGTGTTGCTCCGGTTGCCGGCGAGGTAGAGTAGGACATGGGACACACATCGGCTCATGGGACTCAAGGCACCACCGTCTTCCACGCCCTACTCTTCCTCGTCGGAGACTAGAGCCTTCACGGTGTCGGTCGATGTGAGGTCAACGGTGGATCCGTCGTTTTCGGGGAAGGCTGACACGTCCACCACGATGCGGCTGCGCTGCCCGGGGTTGCCGGCCACCCGTATCGGCGCCGAAGAGTGCGAATCCGCCTCGCCAACGTCCGCCGCGAGGGCTGCCACGGCCTCTCACGCTGTCGGTACCAAAACCGGCAGATCACGGGTAGGGGGTCCGAACTATGGGTCAAGGAGTCGATGGTAACAGGGAACGTAGAGACAACGATTTACCCAGGTTCGGGCCCTCTCGAGGAGGTAATACCCTACGTCCTGCTTGATTGTATTGGTGTGATTGTATGAAGGTTACAGAGTTGATCTACCTCGAGATCGACTGGGCTAAACCTTATGTAATGATATCTCCCCTTCTACGGACTAGGCCTTCTGGTTTATATAGACACCAGGAGGCCCTAGGGTTACACATGGTCGGTTACCATCAGGGGACAAACATGCCGATTACGCCAACTGTTTCTTGGAGGAGACGCCAAGTCTTCGGAGGTTTCCTTCTGATGCACGGGGTCGTCCACAATCCGGCCTTCCATCGACGTGTAGAGGGCGGCCCACCAGCCCGGCCCATGAGAGATAGGCCGGCAGCCCGAGTACCCCCTAGTCCAGGACACCCTCAGTAGCCCCCGAACTAGCCTCCAATGCCGAGGTCTACGGTCTTCGGCAGCTTCATGCTTCAAAGGTCTTCGGCTTGGGTGGCGAGTTCCTCCCGTTACCTGTATTCGGATTAACAATAATTCGGCCACCAATAGATCGGTTACCGAGGTATCCTCAGAGAGGCCCTGTGGGGCCCGCCATACCGCATTTCTTTGCTTAGAATTAAATGACGACCCTCGATCTCTGCGCACCCACGGAATGCGAGTGGCCCGATGGGTTTTTACAAAAATGTCCCTCCCTGGGGAGAGATAATGCCCCATTAATAAGCCAAGGGCGTGGAGGTTAACGCTCCCCGACCCCTGCCATTCTCCTCCACATCCCCGCAGAGCCATAGTCAACAAACAATGGCGAGCGTCCCAGGCTCTTCCTCGCGTCCTCATGGCCCCTGTCAAGGTGATTGGGCGAGTTGCTCCGTATCTTGCATTCGGCTACGTAGGCTCGAGGCGTAGGGGTATCTGCCCGCTTCAGATCTCACATCCACCCGCCCCGGATTAACTTCCGTAGACGGAAATGCCCTTGCGGAGAATTTTCCTTCCCCTCACGGGGAGGAGAGGGTTTGCTTCGTGCCCTTCGTTCTGTGAGGCCTGGGTTTTCCCATCCATCCCTTCTTGAGGGGTTTACTAGAGTTCTACGGGATTCAGCTCCACCACCTTACCCCCGGATCGATCCTCCATATTTCGGGCTTCGTCGCTTTATGCGAGATGTTCCTAGGCTGCGAGGCGCACTTCGAGTTGTGGAGGAAATTCTTCTGCCTAGTCCCCCGCACCCGGGAAGGGGTTATCTACGAGGTCGGCGGAGCCGAAGTATGGCGCGTTGCTGGGACCGGATACCCCGTTGGGACTCCGAAGAAGGATGCCGAAGAGTGGACTTCGGAATGGTTTTATACTGAAGACGTCCCTTTATTCGATCCAGTTCGAAGGGGTCTACCAGAATTTTCATTGGCTTCCCCAACGAAGCGGTTCAACTGGCGCCCGAAGAGTCCTTCCCAAGAGGAAAGTGCTGAGGTAGCTCGGCTGGCCGCTCAAGTGAGGTGGTTAGCCCATAACGGACTAACCATTGTCGACGTGATGGCAATAGCTATCGCTCGATGTGTCCAGCCTCTCCAACAGAGAATTCATCCGCTATGGAACTACAATGGGGAGGACAACGCAGCCCAGTACACCAAGAAGGGGCCTGCCAACCAGACGGCGATAGCCGCCATACTAGCCGATTTGTTCAAGGGGGAGGAGCAAGAGTTTGCTCGGCTAAAGCTCAAGAAAGGCTTCTCGATGTATGAGCCCATCGAAATGGTGAGTTCGACCACTCTTTATAGTTCGGGTATCACTCCAGATTTTTCATAATCGGATCTTCACCTTGTCCGAACAGAGTTGGAGGCGATGGATTGAGACGGTGAGTTGCCCTGCTCCTCAACCGGAGAATTACTCTCGCGATGACGATCCTGGGTTCCATGACGACCCTGAAACATCGATTAATTTTGAGGACGGGGTCTTCTACCAGGAGAGCCTTGATGGCTCCAAGGTGGCCCTTTTGGCCGATCATCCCGGGGCGCTTCCCTCCTCCGCGGTAAGTGGCAAACGGGCTTCCTCTCGAAAGAAACGCTCAGCCGCTGCAGGCCCGAATACACTGACACCTACTCCCAAGGGCCGCCGCACGACGCGCCGAACAGCCACAAGAGCGGCACCAGCGGCCCCAATGGGAGTTACATCATCGGTGCCCCGCCCGAAGAGGTAACGCAGTTGCCGTACCGTCAGAACTTTTATCTTCAACATCCACCGCATATGCCAATAATTTGCTCCATGGTGCTCGGTAGACGATGCGTGGAACCGCCCGCGGCCGAGGATGTTGAAGAGGTGCCAAGGGGTGACTCGAACCTAAGGTCGCTAGCTGTACCCGGAGTTACTCCGGGAGTCCCTGACGAAGACCAAAATCCCGAGGACTCGGGAGGCGTCTCGGTTACTAATTCTGAAGTTGAAAGTGTGATGAATCATCGGCGGCGTAAGGCGTCACTGCGGCACCCCGCGCTATCTAATCAGGAGTTCAATGCTCTTAGCTCGGTAGATGCGTACCTCGGCGCTGCCCGAACGGGTCTGGAAGGCGCAGTGAAGCTCATGTCTACGAATGTGCAGGTATAGTATTAGTTTTGACAACTAGTATCTAACCCAGTAGCCCCCGAGCCTTAATTTGGGCGGGACGGCCGAGTTAAGGGTCTGATATCCATGCTGCCCTGCTATTGTGCAGACTGTTCGGGAGCAAAACAAAAAGTTGTCCGAGGACCTCAAGCTGGCGCAAACAGAGTTAGAGTATGTGAAAGCCGAGCTAGAGGGGGTGAAGAAATTCACCAGAGAGGCACATGGTAAGCGCCGAACTTAAAGTTCATTAAAGAAACATGTGGTGGAGCGCCTCCACTAATGAAAAATGATTCCATAGCAGCCGAGTTGATAAATCAGCTGCAGAAGGACCTGGATATGGCCAGGAAAGCTCAAAGATATGCGGAGTCACAGCAGGAGGCTGGCTACCGGGTGCTATCCCGAAGTCATGAGGAGAGGGATAAGCTGAAGGCGGAAGGCGAACAACAAGTCCAAGAAATCAAAAGCTTGAAGGCTCAACTGACTGTAACCCAAGAGGAGAACCAGAGACTGAAAGCGGGCATGTTCGGTAAGTGCAATCTGATTTGTCCGTTCAATAACTGAACGTATTAGGCAGCAATATGAACAACGCCACGTCTCATTGTAGTTCTACTGACCGGGCGTCCCGAAGAGGAAGCCGGTTCCTTCGGGCGGGATCTGCTGAAGGAGCTATCCACTGTACATGAGCAGGCCCGGAGAGCCATGAAGAGCATGTTCAAAGCACTGTGGCCTGGCGAAGTGGCTCCGGAAGGGATGGCCGAACTCGCGAATCGCTTCAAAGGAGCGCGGCGCCGCTTTGAGTTATGGAAGATGTCATCTTGTCGTGAGGGAGCACGGGAAGCGTGGGCGATGATCAAGACCCGCTTCACCAAGCTGGAACCGGAGCATCTAGCGAGAGTTGGGCCGGTAGGGCCAGATGGGCAGGAAGTGCCCGTGCATCTGGTGTATGACCGGGTTATGCCCGCAGCTCGGCTGTCCCAAGCAGATTGTACTCTGGAGACCATAATAGACGGTCTTGATCAAGATTAACAGTCTGATTCTATGTATCTATGTACTTTACATCAGGTAGTCTCCAAACCGTGCTAAAACGTTGTCTTAACCGGCCATCGGCTTCCGCCTCCGCGACCAGAGGCCGAGGAGTGTTTCCTACTATGCGATCCGAGGATATCGGAAAAATAATTCGGAGAACCAGGCAATCCGGCCATGTGGTGCAAACAGACAAAAACGTGCTCATGGAGTTATGTTATATTACCGTGTAACGTAAGAAACATCTTCCGACGAAAATAGGTCCTCGATGGGTCCCTTTCATCAGGTGACCACGTTCAAATCGTGGATGGATAACCGAATACCCAAGGTAAGCGGGGATGGTTACTTCAGGAAAATACCCCCGGAAATTTTGGTGGTAGTTACCAATTATTTTCACTTCCCCCGCGGCCGACCAATTGTGTTCTTAAGAACGCTAGCTTTCGGCTTCACCCATCTGAGGCACGTACTCGGGAAATCCGGACGTAACAATCACAGAGGTGCTCCCTTTACTCCCTAGCCGAACAATCGGGAACGTAGGGGGTAAACACAGGAGCGAGGCAACCCAGCTTGGCCTAATCTTCAGTCAAATTGATGCATATAGTGGCTTGAGAACGATACAGGAAGGCTGCAAACCCGAAAAAAAAACGAACGGTTGCATAAAGAGAATATGATCGGCTTCATAAAAGAAGCCCCCAGGTAACAGCGTGTGGTACATTCAAAGATGTTTGCCGAAGAAAAACTTAACGTAACTCGGCGTAACTGAACACAACCCGGGAAAGACTATTAATTAGAAAATGTAAATCCTAGAGGGATAAACCGGACCAGGTAAGGTCGCGGAATTAACCGTAGAAGCGTCGTAGCCGAGCTGCATTCCATGGGTTTGGTTCGAGGCGGTCGTCAGTTGGGTCGCGGAGGCGATATGCTCCGCCCGCGAGTACTTGATCGATAATGAAGGGCCCCTCCCATTTGGGCGACAGCTTATGCCTCTGCTTCTCCGGTAGACGGAGGACGAGATCGCCAACGTTGTAGGCCTTTGCCCGTACTTCCCTGCTCTGATAACGTCTGGCCTGCTGCTGATAAAAAGCAGAACGAGCCCGAGCTATGTCGCGCTCGCCCTCTAGGGCGTCCAGGTCATCCTGCCGATCCAACTCGGCCTCCTTTCCTTCATACATACGCACGCGAGGTGCGTCATGAATAAGATCGCTGGGGAGGGCGGCCTCTGTCCCATACACCATGAAGAACGGTGTATAGCCCGTGGAGCGATTAGGAGTGTTGCGCAATCCCCACAATACGGAGTCGAGCTCCTCAACCCAATGGCAGTCGGATTATTTCAAGGAGCGGACCAAACGGGGCTTGATGCCACTCAAGATCAGTCCATTAGCTCGCTCGACCTGTCCATTAGACTGTGGGTGATACACCGAGGCATAGTCTAGCTTAATGCCTAAATTAGCGCACCATTCTTTAACTTCCTGGGCGGTAAAGTTGGATCCGTTGTCCGTTATTATGCTATGGGGGACACCGTAACGGTGTACGACGCCGGATATAAAGTCAATGACCGGCTTAGACTTGGCTGAAGTGACCGGCTTTGCCTCAATCCATTTAGTAAATTTGTCTACCATGACGAGTAGATACTTCTTTTTCTTAGTCCCCCCTTTGAGAGGGCCGACCATGTCCAGCCCCCAGACCGCAAAAGGCCAAGTGATCGGTATCATCCGAAGAGCCGTGGGAGGCATATGGCTCTGATTTGCGAAGAGCTGGCATCCAACGCAATGTTGGACCAATGTTTGGGTGTCAGTGCGGGCAGTGGGCCAGAAGAACCCTGCTCGGAAAGCTTTGCTGACCAAGGCCCGAGCTGCCGCGTGGTGACCGCCCATGCCAGCGTGAATCTCGGCCAGAAGCTGCCGTCCCTCCTCTTCGGATATACATCTCTGGAGGACGACAGTAGTGCTTTTCTTATAGAGCTCTCCCTCGTGGACTTTATAGGCTTTAGATCGTCGAATTATATGCCTGGCCTCAGTCTGGTCAGCCGGTAATTCTTGGCCGAGGAGGTAGGCGAGGAAGGGCTCGGTCCATGGCGCGATTTCCGCCATGACTTCGTGAGCCGAAGATGTTGTTTCGATGGCCGAGCCCCCGATAATTCCATTATCTGGTTCAATAGGTGGAGGGACGAGCTTTCCTGAGGTATTGGTTTCCGAGCCCCGGGCTTCCTCCTGCCACACCACGGACGGCTTGAAAAGTCGTTCCAAAAAGATGTTCACAGCGACACGGTCGCGCTTGGCGCCCATGCGGGCGAGAATATCGGCAGCTTGATTGCTATCTCTAGGGATATGGTGAAACTCCAGTCCCTCAAAACGGGCGGAGATTTTCAGGACGGCATTGCGGTATGCTGTCATTTTTGGGTCTTTTGCATCGAATTCGCCGTTGACTTGAGAGATGGCGAGATTAGAATCTCCCCGTACCTCGAGCCGTTGTATGCCCAATGACACCGCAATCCGAAGTCCATGTAACAGTGCCTCGTATTCGGCTGCATTATTTGAGTCGGTGTACATGATCTGGAGTATGTACCGAATATTGTCGCAAGTGGGGGATGTGAGGACCACTCCAGCCCCCAGTCCGGCGAGCATTTTGGAGCCATCGAAGTACATCGTCCAATGTGAGTATGTACTATATTCCCGAGGGAGTTCGGCTTCCGTCCATTCCGCAACGAAATACGCCAAAACCTGAGATTTAATAGCTCGACGGGGTCGGTATATGATTTTGAAGGGGAGGAGTTCTATAGCCCACTTTGCTATGCGGCCGGTGGCATCTCGATTGTTGATTATGTCATTCAATGGTACTTCGGATGCCACCGTAACCGAGCACTCCTGGAAGTAATGGCGGAGCTTTCGGGATGCCATAAAAACTGCGTAGGCGATCTTCTGGTAATGCGGGTACCTCGTTTTACACGGGGTTAGCACTTCGGATACGTAGTACACAGGTTTCTGTACCTGGAGCTTGTGACCTTCTGCCTCTCGTTCGACGACGAGAACCGCACTGACCACCTGATTCGTCGCCAAGATATATAACAGCATTGGCTCGCTCGGACTAGGTGCCGTCAAGATCGGGTTGCTGGCGAGTAGGGTTTTTATTTCTTCGAGTGCCGCCGCTGCTTCGCTGGTCCATTCGAAGTTCTTCGTCCGTTTGAGCAACTTATATAGCGGCAAGGCATTTTCGCCGAGGCGTGAGATGAAGCGGCTTAGGGCGGCAACAGTGCCGGCAAGTTTCTGGACGTGTTTGAGCTCAGTAGGGATAGCCAGCTCGGACAGTGCCCGAATTTTCGCTGGGTTGGCCTCTATTCCTCTATGGGAAACGATAAAGCCGAGCAGCTTACCGGCCGGCACTCCGAAGACGCACTTTTCCGGATTAAGCCGTATATCGAAAGTCCGAAGATTGTCAAAGGTTTGTCGGAGATTGTCCACCAGCTGGCTGACGTGTTTGGTTTTAATAACCACATCGTCCACATACGCTTCGACTGTTTTGCCGATCTGCTTTTCCAGACACATTTGAATCATGTGCTGGTATGTAGCCCCTGCGTTCTTTAATCTGAAGGGCATTGTGTTGAAACAGAATGGTCCATAAGGGGTGATGAATGCTGTGGCCGCTTGGTCGGACTCCTTCATTTTGATTTGATGGTATCTGGAGTAAGCGTCGAGGAAACACAGCGAGTCATGTCCGGCGGTGGCGTCGATGATCTGGTCGATGCGGGGCAAGGGGAAAGGATCCTTAGGGCAGGCCTTGTTTAAATCCTTGAAATCGACACACAAATGCCAGGACTTATCCTTCTTCGGCACCATGACCAGGTTGGCCAACCACTCAGGGTGTTTGATATCCCGGATGAATCCGGCTTCGAGCAACTGAGCCAGTTCCTCACCCATGGCTTGACGCTTGGGTTCGGAAAACCGACGGAGAGTCTGTTTGACTGGTTTGAAACCTTTGATTATGTTCAGGCTGTGCTCGCCTAATCTACGCGGGATCCCTGGCATGTTTGAAGGGTGCCAGGCGAAGATATCCCAGTTTGCACGCAGAAATTGGCGCAATTCTTCATCGACCGCGGGGTCCAGCTGAGCTCCGATGGACGCCGTCTTGTTGGGATCTGTTGGGTGTACTTGGAATTTGATGATTTCATCCGCTGGTTTAAAGGACGTGGATTTTTGCCTTTTATCAAGGATGACGTCGTCCTTGTCCACTGTTGAGCGGAGCGCAGTTAATTCTTCGGCCGCGAGGGCTTCGGACAACGCTTCGAGGGCGAGCGATGCCGTTTTATTCTCGGCTCGCAGGGCTCTGTCCGGATCACTTATTACCGTGATTATACCGTTTGGCCCTGGCATTTTAAGCTTCATGTACCCGTAATGTGGTACAACATGGAATCGTGCGAAGGCATCGCGCCCTGGTAAGGCATGATAGCCGCTGCGGAAGGGCACGATGTGGAAAAGCAGTTCTTCGGATCGGTAGTTCTCGGGAGTTCCGAAGACCACATCAAGAGTCACGCGGCCACTGGCACACGCCTCCTTTCCGGGGATGATCCCTCGAAAGGTAGTGTGACTTTGCTCTATGCGAGATCTGTCAAACTGCATTTTATCCAAGGTGTCCTCGTAAATGAGGTTTAGCCCGCTACTGCCGTCCATCAACACCTTTTGGAGTCGGAATCCATCCACTATGGGGTCAAGGACAAGGGCGGCAGCGGCCCGGGGAGGGTAGGAGCTCGACTGGTCTTGTTCACTAAAAGTGATGGGTGTGTCTGTCTAGGAGTCTGTCTCTGCCACGTGGTGAATTTGAGCAAGCTCTCGAAGGGCTCTCTTCCTCTGATTCTTCGAAGAGTAAGTCTCGTAGATTGTTAAGATTTCGGCGTCGTCATCAAGTGGCATTACTGGAATTTTAGTGGAGTGCGGGCCTCCGAGAATGACCTCGCCGCTCTTGGCGACTTGCCTGACCACCCAGCAAGCTCGAAGGCCGTGGGTTGGATTTGTGGAGTGTATGGGACATGGTTTATCCAGTATTCCGTCAAGGACCGTTCTGGATCTCGTCAGGGGTTTCATCTTTTTCTCGGACGGCTCGCATTGGCGTGTCCGGTGAGGGAGCGCGCGTTTCGCCCAAGCTCGGTTTAGTTCCTCTGTGCAGGTTGATTCTGTTTCCTCGAGCTGGGCTTGCCAAGCATACTCCATGGCACAATATTTGGACACCAGATCCGATAAATCAGAGAAATGTTGGATGTGGCGGCGGGCGAGGGCGTTTAAGACGCCCTCGTCTCTGCAGTTCTGTCGGAAGATCTCTAGAATGTCCTTGTCGCAGCCGTCCGTTATCTTATTCTTGACGATAAGGAATCTGGCCCAGAAGTGTCGTACTGTCTCTCCGGGCTGCTGCTTAACGTACATCAGGTCCCATATGTCGGGACGTCCTGTGTTATCCGGACAATACTCAATGTGGGAGGTGGGCGGGATAAAAAACTTGATCCCAGCGGAGTGTGAGTTCGGAGTTTTGGGGGCCGCGTCCTGGATTGTCATGGAATCCGGTGCGCCGAGCTCTGGATAATTGACCGGGCGCAGGTGAGCGGATCCGGACTTGCATGTTGAGCCGAACTCTGGCTCTAAACCCTCTCCGGAGCGGAATTCGGCTGCCGGGATGGAAGGCGAAGCCTGCTGGTCGGAAACTTGCACCTCATGCGTTTTTGGTTCGAAGGTAAAGGGTGAGGCCTCTGAGGGGCCTTCGATAGTGGCGACCAAGTGAATAGTGGCAGGGGCGTTAATTTCCCTGTCATCGGTTTTAAGCCCGATCTGATCGTATACCGAGGACTGGCCATCGGCGATTCCCAGAGCTTGGATCCGATCTAGTATCCCGTTTAATGATGAGAGATCGGTTGATTCCAGGTTCGGGTAATTTGCGGGGTCAACCCGCAGTACGACCGTGACGGGGGTGTCAGAATTTTCCCCGAAGTTATGTTCGGCCGAGGCTGGAGTTCGGCAACCGAGCGCGGAGGTCAGATCCGGGCTCAAGGTTGGATCTGCAGCAGCTGCCGTCTCGGCAGTGGGGTTGGCCGTACTCGAAGTCGGCGCTTCCGGATTCGTGGGTCCGTCAGGCGAAGCTGAGGACCCCGTGAGGATAAGATCTCCCCGGGAGTCGGCGACGAATTCTAAGTTTCCGAACCTGATCTCCTGGTCGGGGGTGAAGCTGTTGATCCGGCCAAGGTGACCGGCCGGATCGGCGTGTAGCACGATGCTTCCGAACGCGAAGAGTTGGCCGGGAACAAAAGTGTCCCTGCGGCTGGCGCTGTTGCTGATGATTAGGCGAGCCATTGATCCTTGATGACCCACAGCGAATCTCTCAATGAAAGCACCAATGTCGGTACCAAAACCGGCAGATCTCGGGTAGGGGGTCCGAACTATGGGTCAAGGAGTCGATGGTAACAGGGAACGTAGAGACAACGATTTACCCAGGTTCGGGCCCTCTCGAGGAGGTAATACCCTACGTCCTGCTTGATTGTATTGATGTGATTGTATGAAGGTTACAGAGTTGATCTACCTCGAGATCGACTGGGCTAAACCCTAGGTAATGATATCTCCCCTTCTACGGACTAGGCCTTCTGGTTTATATAGACACCAGGAGGCCCTAGGGTTACACATGGTCGGTTACCATCAGGGGACAAACATGCCGATTATGCCAACTGTTTCTTGGAGGAGACGCCAAGTCTTCGGAGGTTTCCTTCTGATGCACGGGGTCGTCCACAATCCGGCCTTCCATCGACGTGTAGAGGGCGGCCCACCAGCCCGGCCCATGAGAGATAGGCCGGCAGCCCGAGTACCCCCTAGTCCGGGACACCCTCACACGCCCTCTGCCTCGCACGGCGGGCACACCGCGCCATAGCCTCAGCAGACGTGCCACATATGGCCTCGTCGTCGGCGCGCCAACGAAGGGGCTGCGCGTCCGTCGCGGCGTTCGGACGCCTGTCGGAGCACACTGCCTTCGGCGAGGCAGCGACGACGTGCCGCGCGCCGGATCCAGGCGCCATTTGGGCGGAGGCGATGGATTCCCGGCGGATCAAGTCCGACCGCTGTCGGGCATTCTCCTCGCGGGTGCGGCGAAGCGCAATGCGGACGACCATCTCCTCCTCAGGCCCGACTGGGATGATGTCCCTGTTCGCCGATCGGCTGGCGGAGGACTCGGACCCGCTGCCCGCCATGCCGGAGAAGGCTGGAGTTCGCTGAAAGTGAGCTTGGGGGCGGGCGGGGGGGGGGGGGGGTGTAGGGGAGTGGAGTGGCTAGGAGTTAGTCCGGGGAGCAGATGTGGATGAATATATGTGGGGTCGGGATAAGCCAGCGTGCCCCGGATCCGACGTGGCGGACGCGCCCGGGCCTCTCATATCCGCCCTAGATTTGGGCTGGATATGAGGGGTGTCGGTCAGCCCGGATGTTTGAAGCCGGTTTGAGGCGCTCGGCTGGATCGTATTTTGTTTTTACCGGTCACTGACCGGCCGACCGTCCAGGTGTTTGAGGGTGTTTGAGGCGTCCAGATGCTCTAATTTCGCGTAGAAGATAGGAAATCTAACTGTTGCTGTAAGTCCGTGGTATTTACTCGGATCATACATTTCAACTTTACGTAGTTCGGTTGGAGGTACTCGGCAGTTTGGCTTTGACGAAGCGCCATTTCGGTACCGCTTACACGTGGGGTCTTATCCAAGGCGTGGCATGTCAAAGTGCAGAAAGAAATATGCCATTTTCTCCAGACCGTCCTGTACCTTGCTTTCGTCTTCCTCGCCCCGAGCCTCGGCCCTCCTGACCTAACCAATCCGACCCAAGGCGGCTCCATCTCTCCTAGACTGTACCACGCCGTGCCCTGCCGTAGCACTGCGTTACCGCCGACGCCTCACCCCCACCCCACCCCCACTCCCACAACCCCTCCGCCCCTCTCACGCGCCTCGCCGCCATCGCCGTTCCCGTTCTTCCTCGTCGCCAATTTTCGTCCCCGCTGTCTCCGCCCCGTCCGCAATCTCGGGCCATTGGGTTTTGAGGTATGAAGGTTGTTCTCAATCAGAGATTCGTTAAATCCCACTGACCTTCCGCAATTTCTTGGCGTGCCGGTGCGCACCATCTAGATCCGCCCCTGCTTATGGATCCTTGAATTTTTCTACTTGTTTTCCGAAATAGGTCTCAGGGATTGGCGTCTGGAATGCAATGGTGGGGATAGCCTGACCGTCCAGAGCCCGAAAGAAGAGCACATTTCTCGTTCCAATCTCGGTTTCTTGGATTTCGATTCGTTTGTTCAGGGCTGGCCGAGATGGACGACGACGGCAGCTTGAGCATTCGGAATTGGGGCTTCTATGAGACGATGAAAGGCAACCTCGGCCTGCAGCTGATGCCATCTGTGGCCGGCGGCCACCGGGACACAAAGCCGCTGCTCCCCAACGGTACCTTCTTGCAGCACCACAACGCCCCGCACCACCCGCCGCATTCACATCATCCCCGCGACTATGGTAACGGCGAACCCTCTGGTGGCATGCCCACCGAGCCGCCGGCTATTCACATGGATTTTGTGCGCAATGAGGCCTGGATGCACCCCTCGCAGCATCAGCATCAGCACCAGCACCACCACCAGAACCAACATCAACAGCAGCATCAGCATCAACATCAACATTCCCGTGAGCAGAAGGTCCTTCATGCTGTTCCTCTTGGGCCTGCTGGGCATATTGGACATCCTGGACATGCTGTGCATCACCACCCTACAGGTTTTGGGATGATGCCAGATGCGCGTGGTGCGCACACTCTCCAGATGATGCAGCCACAGGAGCCTCCTGTGCCTGAGGAGGAAAAAATTGCCCCACCGTTGGTTGAAGAGCATTCTGTGGTCGGAAGCAAGCCTCCTCCGGTAAAGAAGAGGCAGCAAGGTCGTCAGCCTAAGTTGCCTAAGCCGAAGAAGCCTAAGAAGGTTGCTACTCCAGGGGAAGATGGGGCACCCAAGGCCCGTGCACCCCGAAGCAGGGGTCCTCTTAAGCCTGTGGAAATGGTAATTAATGGTATTGATTTTGACATCTCAAGGATACCAACACCTGTGTGCTCATGCACTGGAGCTCCCCAGCAATGCTACCGGTGGGGTGCAGGTGGCTGGCAGTCTGCATGCTGCACAACTTCTATTTCGACATATCCGCTGCCAATGAACACAAAGCGCCGGGGCGCACGTATTGCTGGAAGGAAGATGAGCCAAGGTGCATTCAAAAAGGTTCTTGAGAAGCTAGCTGGTGAAGGGTACAACCTTAATAATCCAATTGACTTGAAGACCTTCTGGGCCAAGCATGGTACAAACAAGTTTGTAACAATCAGGTAAGAGACATGCTATGTTGATCGCCTTGTAGGGTCCAACGCTGCAGTTTGGTCTGAGTTATTCTCTGTACCTGCTCTTGCCAATCTGCAGACGTCTTTAGAAGTAGCTTGTAGCCATGTTCAGTTTCCTGGACTTAATTTACATGCCTATTTCGAACTTCAGCTGTGAAGTAGGAAGTCTGTCTGTATCTGTCAATTTAGAAGTTGTAGTGTAATGGCAACAGTTTTTCTAATTTAGTTAGCATTTAATGCTTCAATGTCTGTATGACCTGGATGTTTATGGCTTCATGTAGAGGTTTTCTCCATTGAAAGTTGAAAGATAATCGCTACCTCTTCTAGGGCGGCTAGTTGATATCATTTAATTTGGTATTTCTTTACATCTGCCAAGTTTATATATGAAATACTCGCATGACTCATGCGGTTCTTATCTTTGACCTGCTATTAAGCTTGTGCTCCCCATGGATCTAAGCAAGTAAAATGCCTGATAGTTTCTCATTGTTCCGTTCTGGTGTTACAATGTGCTGAACCGAGTTCTTTTATTTGTGTGCCTCTAGCTTAATACCTTGGACATAATTATAGCAATTGCTCACCAATAGTTTGCATATCTTAACTCAGCATGTGTGGTATTTTCCTTTTGAAATAGCATGAACTTTAAGTTGTGCGGTGTTTGATCGCCCTTTTTCCTAGAATCATGCAAGGGAGTATATTTGTAAGGTAGGGGTAAAAGTCTTACAAGGTTTTAAAAAAAACATGACAAATGAAACCAGAAGAGAAAGAAAAACACCACCAGCAAGTGGACAGACAACTACTGCTGCACAGCGTACCACCTGAGTGCCCCCAAGAGTGAAAGATTTGCTACCAAAGGTCAGTAAGATCCTGCAAAGGTGTGGCCGTGGCCTCCTTGTGAAAAAAACCTTTTATTCCTTTCCTTCCATAGGTGTCATGGGCCAAGGTGTCCATACATTTTCCTTTCTGAAAGATCTGGGAGTCCCTATCCTCTTGCCACAAGTCTTCCAGTTTCACTATCAAGAGAGGGTGTTGCATTTAAGACCAGCCCGAAAAAGTTGTTGAAATCTGATTACATGGCTTTCTGTGAACATCTTACTAGCTTAATAGGTTTCCAGAAGTATGAGGATAGATCTTTGGTCAGTATTTGGAAATTGTGGTTTTGTTGTGGCTGTCTGTTCGCAAATATTTATCTATACTTAGAAACAGAGTAGCAGGTTTGATTGCAATGAGAGGAAAAAAAACTTGGGTAGCAAAACCAATTAATATGCAGATTGTTTGGTTTAGCCATTGAACAAAAGTCCATTTGCTTGCCAGCTCCGGTTTGTTTCTTTTAGCTAATAACAGACATAATGAACTACTACTACCAACCTTTTTACATTTGCGTTCGTTGGCTTTCTGAAAGCACTTTTCCGTTTCTATTTTTGGGCGTTTCAATCATCTTTAGCTAACAGACATAATGAACCACCACAGTGCAGAAAGCGCTTTCTTATTTCTATTTTTGGATGTATCAGTTACTTTACGATCCTAAAAGTAAAAGCGCTTGTCTGCTTCTACTATTCGATGTATATTTGTTAGCTGGAAAGTACTACTATCCTTTTTTAGAACTAACATCAAAATCTTGCCAAAATTGGTAATTATTCTCTCATCACAATACAACATCGGCCGGATATGCCATGGGTCTATTTGAAGAAACTGGTGTGGCGGTGTAGGAGGTTGGGGCCCCCAGCCAAATTAAGTAAAATCGATGATAGACCACTCTATCGCTCGCTGTATGCATCTTTAAAGAATGACATAGCTGCGGTCGAGATGAAACCAGTGCTCCAATCGTGCCCTTGGCTTTGTTACTAATTTGTGGGTGAAAACTTGCATCTACACAAGGGCACTTCTAATGTTTATATAGTAGCACGGTTTCATAGATGTGATGTGGCACTACACATGCAACCTTTATGGTTTGTATTTTCTTCTTCTTTTGACCTGCTGATCAAATTTGCGCATGTTGTGATAGTCGGCTTCTCCACCTGTGGTACTTGACTAATTTATTCAGAAGTAGCAATCAAAGAAGTGCTCTCGATATATATAAACTTAGCCGAACATCGGAAATGCGAGGAGTAATCATAGGAGCCAGACAATCCAGCTATTGACCCAAGACGCAAGTCGAAATCGATGCATATAATTGAGTGAGGTCCGAGGAAGTTTTCGTTGGCTCCACGGGGCACTTCGACATTCGTAATTCCGTGTACCGTTGGCGCTACTTGAGAAGCTGTACTGATCATGATTGAATAAGACAAAAAATACACCAAGAGCATATATGAAGCCCACATTTGGGTTTTCTCTTTATTCAATTCTAACCGAGGTCGAGCCTAATGATCAAGCTAAACAATAACTAAAGGTAATTGCTAAAGGTGTTAGAGATCGTCGTAGCGGAGATAGCGTTCCGAGGTCCGAGCTTCCGGCTTCATGTCTAGCGTCTTCATGTCATCTCTCGTTCTCCGCTTTCTCCCAGCCCTTTCCACCCAGGGGTGGTGACCTTTGAACCTTCAAGCGTAGAGGAGCCCTATTCCTCGTCTAAACCAAGGAGTGCGGCACGTGGCGACTTTGTTGATAGTGACCTGTTTTTTGTTGTTGATAGTGACCTGTTGCGTTCAGTTTCTTGAAGGGTACTGTGCAGATATGGCGTTGGCCGTGAAAGGCCGAGGTTTGGGCCAACCCCTGGTCAGACTCAGCTAGATTATCCTGTTGGTACTCTTGACGAGCACCCAGGGATGCGAGGAGACAGTGACCGTACTGCAGGCAGCCCTCAGACCATGGCGCTTTGGGGTTATAAACAACCTTGGGGCATACCATGTCTACGCCCCTAGCGCATGGATACATTGACTTGTACCCAATTGACGCCAGATATAGGTTTTGATACCTTGTTTAGCACTTGATGTCTCGGCATGACACCATAGCTTGATGCTTGGCTTATGAGGAAATCGTTTCTGTCGGTTTACCCGACGTTGGGCGTATTGCCGTGTATTAAGTGTGCTCCACTAGCCCCCTGAGGATTTTTAATGAAAAATTATGGTGTCGAGGAATGTCATCCTCGGGAACACACTGTGGGTAGCGGAGCACGTATCCCCCTTTGGGGTCTTGATTAGCAGGATCCGAGGTTGTCATGTCCCGGTCCCGAGAGGGGCCCCAAATCTCTGCACTTTCTGTGTCAATCCCTGGATCAATAGCTGACACACACAGTCGACGATGAAATACCAAAAAATACATCACATGTCATGTATTACATCACAGATCCAGTCTCTTTTACAATCATACCTGCTCAGCTCAGGGCTGGCTTACAATATTTATGCAGCGGAAAGTAACATCTAGTCTTGGGGCGCTCATCCACTCAGTGGCGAATCTAGCAGGGGGGCTTCGACAGGCTCGAGCCCCCCTCCAAAATTTGGAAAACAAAAATTACTAGTATTCGTATCAATTTTTTTACCTTATTTGGACTCAAGAATTGAGAGTTTTTGACTTTTTCTACACATAGTTAACTTTGAGCCCCTCCTTCATTTTCTTCCAAGATTCGCCACTGCATCCACTCACATGCAAGAGTTGAGTATAGCGTCGTAACCCTACCTCGTACCTTTCCTTAAATACGGTAATCCTGCAACATGATACGTTGCAGCCACAAGGGTCAATACATTGAATGTATTGGCAAGCTTCATCAGGATTGGCTTTACAGAAATAAACATGCAATTTGGTGTAAGGTCGGTTTCCATTTTTGCGGAAAGCAATTTTTTCCCTACCTTTATAATAGGTGGTCTACTCTAATAGCATTTATGAAACTCCCGATCGTAACCTTGGTCCATCCCCCTGGTAGTCATATTCCCTTTTTTCAACCCATCAAATTTTAATTCGGAAGAGGTGATGAGATCAAGCTGATAATTCTCAGTATAGTTGCTCAAATTGTCCGTAACCGGGGACACGACTAATCATGATCAGTTTTTAGACTCTGCAGAGGTTTGTGTACTTCACCCGTGAGACCTAGTCACACATTCGTACTACTAAACTTCACTTGTGAAGTAGCAAGGTAGACCAAGACGAGACTTTTGGGAAGTAGTAGCCCATGCCCAAGGGCAGACCCAGTCCAACCTACATGCAACATCTACATCTGCTGGTCATGCCGGAGGGGTTCCCACAAATTACTTGGTCAAGACAGAGCCCATATTGAATCACGGTTACACATGGAAGCTACTCAACTTTGAACTCAAACAATCCCTTTGAACCTGGGAAGTCGCCCACACAACACGCGACCACCAAAGAAATACCAAAGCACCGCCTAGATGATTCATTAATTAAGTTGTTTTATTAAGTAGTCATCCATAAAGTAACCTTTTTGAATGTTGATCCCAATCCACGTAATAGCAGCTAAGCATCTACACATTGGTTACAAGGAACAGGGTAATGGACCTACTTTCTTCTACTGGATTCCTGTCTACTCAAGCAAAATCCTATAGGGGATTCCTAGTTGGAAAAACTACAATACATGAAAATCATATGTCGCGATCAAAGGTTCCACTTGCCTGGTATTGACGATTCTTCAATCTCACACTTCTCGATAAAGTTATTCTTCGCTCTTCGGACAATCCAACGTAAGTAAGAGTAATCGTAAACAACCATGCAATACAATCAAACATACAAAAAATTCAGCGCATGGTGTTAGTGTCATTGTGTTGTGAGATCATGTGTCATGTGTTAACTCATAGAGAGTCAGGAAAACAACATAGTGGTTGTTACTTGGAATACATGCGACATAAGGGTTCACATGCAAGTTTCAAATTAAAAAGGTTCATCACATAAGGAGTATGTGATGCAAAGTTGTGTTGCCAGATTCAATCAAAATGAATCTTGCAACTGGAGTCATGGTCTATGAACAATGGATAACCAAGTTCATGTTTAAGTTCGAATGACAATCCGAACTTGTTTGACCTTTCCTGGCCTTGAATACACACTACGCTTGGCTAGGCTTCATTTCAGTTTCATAGTTGATCCTGACCTAAGTTGATTTCATATTTAAGTCTGGGTTGGTTTGAGCTATTGAACTTTATATTTGAATTGGTTTCAAATAATTTGAATAAGGTTCAACTAAGTTAAATAAGTTTATCTAGGTTCATCAAGTTGGTTTGGGTTACAATTCAAATTTCAATTTGAATTAGGGTTCATCTGATCTGAATTCAAATTGAATTGACTTGAATTAAGGTTTGAATTTGAATTCAATTTAAGTTTGAAATATTAAAGCTAGGTTCAAGTGCAAAATATTTCATAATTGACTAATGTGAGTTCATGAGTTCATTTGTAAAATATTTCATTTAATTTGGATTAATCAAATGACTTATATGTTTCCTTTAGGTTTAGACTCAATTCAAATTATGTTTGAATTTTCCCTAAAGTCAAGTACAAATCCAAGAGTATTTCCTAAGGTTTATTTATCAATTTCATTCAAGTTTGAACTAAAGTCAAATATCAATCCAAATCAATTACTAGGGTTTGATTTAAGTCTTATTTATGTTTGGGTTGTATTCAACTTAAGGTTAAATTTTCCTAAGTCAATTATAACTCCAAGATATTACTAAATTTTAATAAATTCAACGCAAAAGGTTTCATTCAAATTTTGTTTATAGTTTGAAAGTTATATCTAGTTTAAGTTTGAACTGAATTCAATAATATTGGAATTTCCTGAAGTCAAACAATAATCCAAAAGTATCCACTAAAGTTCAACTTAGGTTTCTGATCTAGATTGCAAAAATAATTATTTGATTTAATCCTTTTATTTAAAAGTTGTAACTTAATTAGGTTTATTAATTTGAATTTCATCTTCTGTTGAACTATATTTAAATTAAATTTTAAATTATTCACAAATTGAATTACAGTGAGCTAAGTTGAAACTATAATTCTCTAGTTTTATTCTGCAAAGAGAATTATTTAAATTGGATTTATGTTTTGCAAGTTATGCCCTATTTGAATTTGAATTTTTTTTTTTCAAAAGTTAAATATTTTTCAAAAGTTAAATGTTTTATATGGGTCATTTTACAAAAAGTTTCACTAAATTTGGGTTTACAAATAAAAATTTATGAGTGTTCGAATGTTAGGGGCTTTTCTACAAAATTGCCAATATCTAATTTAACAAAAATGTTTCGGATAATGTTCTGGATAAGGTTGGGACACTTGGCAGCTTCCTATTGGTTGATACCATTTCGCGTTAAGTGAGTGTGTGTGTCATTGGATTTAGATCTAGCGGACAAGATTAAATCTAGGGCTCACCGAGGGGTTAGGTCGCCGGAAAACACGGGACGGCAATGTTGCGGCTCGGGGTGGTCGGGATCGGCGCTTTGGTGGGCGTTTGGCGTCGAGAGGGGCTCGGCTAGACGTGGTGCTGCACAGGGAAGACGATGGTGGTGCTGGCCGACCTCGGGGACGACGAAAGCGGCTGTGGCGAGGTCGTGGAAGATGTGCATGACGGCGACGGCTTCGGGTTATGTTGGGATGCTCAAAGTTGAGCGCTTGGGGACATGTGGCTTGGTTAGAAGACATGCGGCATCGAGGCAAACCAAATGGACAAGGTCAAGGGGCTAGGGCTTACGGGGTTCACCGAAACTTCATTGTCGGCGGTGATGAGCTTTGGGTTTCGCTGAACTCGGGCTTCCAGGAAGCAAAGCTCGACGTGGGGTTATCTTGGAGATACGCGGGTGAACGGCGGTCCTCGTGGTGCTAGTGGCTAGTCGAATTGGTGGCTGCGGTGGTCGGAATTGAGCAGGCGGTGAGCTAGGGTATAGAGGCGATGTTGGGGTCGCGACGAGGCAGCCTGGTGGTGATAGGCGTTGGGTTCTTGGGGCTTTTAGCAGAGCACAGCGAGGGCTATTTATAGGACATGGCGGTAGCGCCTGGCTCACACGGAGAGCGCGCGGGGTGGAGTTCGTGCACGTCATGGGCTCGGGCGGTTAGGGACGACCCTGATGAGTGGGTCCCGCCTGGCGGAGAGAGAGAGAAGAGAGAGAGGGTTGCGCTGGGCTACGGTCGCTTGGGCTGTGCACGCGCGCGTAGCTGGGACGCTTAGGTCAGCTGGGCCGGGTGCAGCTAGTTTAGGCCTTTTTCTTTTTATTTCCTTTTTCTATTTATTTCCAAATTCCAAACTGTTTTGACTTGATTTTTCCTCCAAAATCAAACTTGCTCTAAAATCTATTCTGAATATTCCTGACCATGTGAACATTTTATTTGGCCTTGTTTAAATATTCAGTGGATATATTTTATTTTCCAATTGAGTTTTCTTCTGAATTTTCCCTAGTTTGGTTTTTCTCTGACCCATCTTCAGTTTATTTTGAATATTTGTTTTATAATTTTCTTTTGGGAAATTATTTCTATTTAACCCCTTTAGGGTTTCATTTAGCTCTCTGGTTTCTTTGGTTTCAACCAAAGTCTAGCTATGTTTCTATTAGTTGCATAGGGCCTTTAAACCTCCTAAGTGTTCACTCAAGTCAAACAACAAGCACTCCTGGGCAAATTTTAGCTAACTAGCAAGCAAGCATAGGTTTTCTAGAAATTTTTTAATTTCGTGTGAAAATTTTAAGCATACCAGATTTGGGAAAAATCTGGGATGTGACAGAGGTGGTGTCCATCTGTTTTGTTGGGGGTGTCTGGCATATGCCCAAGTTGTTGTCAGATGCACCCTGGTCAGACCCATGTCGCTTTGTGGGATTCGGGTCGCTTGATCCGACCTTGCCCTTTGAGGCCTCCTCGACTACTTGCACCTCGGTTGCGAAAGCCACAATTAATTTGCTCCTCCGTTCGAAGGGAGCGCTCTGTGTTGCCGTTCACCGAGATGATGCCCTTGGGTCCTGGCATCTTTATCTTTAAGTAAGCGTAGTGCGGGACGGCATGGAAACAAGCGAAGGTTGTTCTCCCAAGGAGTGTGTGATAGACGCTCCTAAAGGGAACTATGTCGAAGCTGAGGTCTTTGATACGGTAGCTATCGGGCGTGTCGAACAGTACATTTAGGGTGACCCTGCCCGAGCACTGTGCCTCTATGCCTGGTATTATACCCTTGGATTTGGTATTACTACAGCGGATTCGTGCTGGATCAATACGCATGTTCTTGACGGTGTCAGTGTACATGAGGTTGAGACTACTGCCTCCGTCCATAAGGACTCGGGTTAGATGGAAGCCATCAATGATAGGGTCGAGGACCAGAGCCGCCGTGCCGCCATGGCGGACACTAGTCGGGTGGTCCCGTCGATCAAATGTGATCGGTATTTCCGCCCACGGGTTGTATTTATATATACATCGATGAGCGCACGCTTCCTCTCCTTCGTGGTGACATGGGTAGCGTAGATAATGTTTACGTCCTTCACCTCAGGCACGAATTGCTTCTGGCCGACATTGCTCGGCCTGGGCTATCTCTGTCCCCGTTATCATTATTGTGGGGCTGGTTCTTGCTCAGGTTCTCGTCCGCAACCTTCCTGTCTTGCTTGATCACCCAGCAATTCCGGTTGGTGTGAGTGGCCGATTTTTCGAGATTTCCTTTGATGGTATAGGGCTGGTCCAAGATCTTGCCAGCTGTGATCTACCGCCTTTTCCTCCTTGGAAAGGCTTCTTCTTGCCTCTGCCTTGGCGCTGACTGCCGAAATTGGTGTTAACTTCACCATCCTCGGCGTCGCTGTCGCTTTTGTTGCGGCTCTTATTTTTTCTATTGCGCCGAGGCTTTCCGTTTCCGTCGAGTACCTCGGACGTACCGAGATTGGTGTTCCGGCCTCGCTTCCGAGCAAGCCAGTTATCGTCGCCGGCATAGAATCTAGTCATGAGTTGGGTGAGATCCGCCATCGTTCTAGGTTTAACGTGCCCTAGTTCTCTAGCTAGCCACTCATTGTTGATATTGTTTTGAAACACCGCAATGGCCTCTGCGTCGGAGCAGTCGACTATCTGGTTCTTCTTCGTTAGGAAACAATTCCAGACTTTGCGTACTGGTTCACCGTCCTTCTGTATAATATGGGCCAAGTCATTGGAACCCGGAGGCTTGACGTAAGTGCCCTGGAAATTGGCCATGAATTCGGCCTCGAGGTCATCCCATTCACCGATCAAATATGGCGGGAGACTGTTAAGCTAATGTCGGGTTGAGCCCTTCAGCTTTAATGGCACATATTTGATAGCGTGGATATCATCTCCACCTACTATGTGGATCGCAAGGAGGAAATCCTCGATTCATACCAAGGGATCCGTAGTCCCCTCATACTGGTTGATATTTCGGGCTTGAACCCCTCCGGGAACTGATGCTCCATAACCTCGTCTGTAAAACAGGCAGTGTGAGTAGATCCTCGAACACGTGTGACGCCGTGGCGCACATCTGACATGGAAACACCGTGATTCCTGGTGTAGTCACGCACGTCACAGTTTCTAGCCAACCAGGCTAACTGTCCTACCTGTCCAGCAGGCGGGCATTGCCTGGACTGGTAAATCTACCGAGGAGGTGGGTTGTTGAGCTATTTTGGCCTTTTATCCCCGGGATCCGGTCTCGAGCTGCCCGGTGGTGGATTTCGTCTGCTTCTATGCTCCGACACATCGAGAGCACTTTTGTCAGTGCTGGCTGATACGTCTCAAACGTATCTATAATTTATGAAGTATTCATGCCATGTTTACAACAATTTTATATGGTTTTGGTGCACTTTTATATGATTTTCATGAACTAACCTATTAACCTAGTGCCCAGTGCCAGTTGATGTTTTCTGCATGTTTTTGGTTTTCCAGAAAATCCATACCAAACGAAGTCCAAATGCCACGAAAATTTACGGTGATATTTTTTGGAACATAAGAGACCATCGAAGCTTCGAGGAAGGACTAGAAGACCCACGAGGGAGTCACGAGCTCACCCGCCGCACCCTGGGGGGGTAGGGAGGGGCGTCTGAGCTCATGGGTCCCTCGTAACTCCTATTGGCGTGAAACCAACGCTGAAAATTCTTATAAATTGGGAAACCCCCAGAAAGAAACCTAGAACTTCCACGCCGCCGCCGCCGCAAGCCTATGTTCCGAAGCGATCTCATCTAGAGGCCCTTTTCCGGCACCCTGCCGGAGGGGGATATCATCACCGGAGGCCATCTTCATCATCCCGGCGGTCCATGACAAGGAGGGAGTAGTTCACCCTCGGGGCTGAGGGTATGGACCAGTAGCTTTGTGTTTGATCTCTCTCTCTCTCGTGTTCTTGATTTGGCACGATCTTGATGTACCATGAGCTTTGTTAATATAGTTGGATCATATGGTGTTCTTCCCTCTCTATCTTTGTTGTGATGAATTGAGTCTTTCCCTTTGAGGTTTCATTATTATCGGATTGAATATTTTGGATTTGAGAACACTTGATGTATGTCTTGCATGTGGATACCCGTGGTGACAATGGGGTATTCTATTGAGTCACTTGATGTATGTTTTGGGTAATCAACTTGCGGATTCCCGAGGTAACATTGGGATAATCTAGGCACATAGGTTGATACACGTTTTCATCCTACTTTCTCCGATAGAAACTTTGGGGTACTCTTTGAAGTTCTTTGTGTTGGATTGAATATTATGAATCTGAAATTGTTTGATGCATATCGAATAATTGACTCACGGCTACTTGTGGTGACATTGGAGTATCTAGGTGACAATAGATTTGATTGATGCGTATCATATGGTGTTATTGTAGTATGAACTCTAGGGCTGTTTGTGACACTTATAGGGATGGCTCAATAGATTGATTGGAAAGATAACTTTGAGGTGCTTCCCTACCTACAACAATTTCATCTTATGTTCTTCGCTATTGATAAGAAATTTGGAGTGATTCTTTGTCGCATGTTGAGGGATTGTTATATGATTCAATTATGTTAGCACTGTTGAGACATTGCACTAGTGAAAGTATGAACCCTAGGTCTTGTTTCCAAGCATTGCAATACCGTTTGTGTTCACTTTTGTTACTTGCTACCTTGCTGTTTCTATTATTTCAGATTACAAAAACCTATATCTACTATCCATACTACACTTGTATCACCATCTCTTCGCCGAACTAGTGCACCTATACAATTTACCATTGTATTGGGTGTGTCGGGGACACAAGAGATTTCTTGTATTTGATTGCAGGGTTGTTTGAGAGAGACCATCTTCATCCTACACCTCCCATGGATTGATAAACCTTAGGTCATCCACCTAAGGGAAATTTGCTGATGTCCTACAAAACTCTGCGCTTGGAGGCCCAACAGAGTCTACAAGAAATAAATTTGTGTAGTAGACATGCAGCTCTTTTCTTGCGCCGTTGCCGGGGAGGTGAGTGCTTGAAGGTATATCTTTAGATCTTGCAATTGAATCTTTTAGTTTCTTGTTTATTCACTAGTTTCATTTATAAAACAAAACTACAAAAAAATGGAAGTGAAGTTGCATCAAATTCTTTATCTTTATGAAGTCTTTCTTGAAAATGATGGATCGGAAAATTGTGCTAAGATTGTAGAAGAAGAATTTAACAAAATGTTTAATGTGAGTTCCTTGAATGTTAAGCATGATTGCAATGATATTAGTATGAATTCTTTGAATATCCATGATGCTAATGATATGCAAAGCCATAAGCTTGGGGATGCTATGTTTCATGAATATGATCTTTTTAGTCCCCCTACTTTTGATGAGCAAATTTATTATGATGATAGGATGCCTCCTATTTATGATGATTACAATGATGAAAGTGGGTTTGGAAGAGGGTCAACTCTAGGTAGTAATGATCCCACTATTTTGGAGGGTGTTGAATCTTTACTGGAATAATGATAAAAGTGGATTTGGAGAGGTCATGACTTTATTTAATGATGATTCCACTATTTTGGATGATGTTTCAATTGATTATGACAACAAAGTTGCTATCTATGATGATTATGGTGTTTCCATGTATGTTATAAAGAATAATAATAGCCATGAAGCTTGTCATCATGATTTTAATGCTCAAATTGATTATGTAAACCAAGCATCATATGATAGTTATTTAATTGAATTTGCTCCCACTATTATGAATGAGAAGAAAATTGCTTATGAGAAGAGTAATAAAAATTCTATGCTTGTGGATCATGAAAAGAATGCTTTATGTGATAGTTATATTGTTGAATTCATTCATGATGCTACTGAAAATTATTATGAGAGAGGAATATATGCTTGTAGGTGTTGCAATAATATGAAGTTTCCTCTCTATGTGTTGAAAGTTTTGAAGTTATACTTATTTTGCCTTCCTATGCTAGTTGATTCTTGCTCCAATAAAGTATTTGCTTATAAAATTCCTATGCATAGGAAGTGGGTTAGGCTTAAATGTGCTTGTCATATGCTTCATGATGCTCTCTTTGTGTTTCAATTCTTTACTTTTGTGTGAGCATCATTAAAATCATCATGCCTAGCTAAAAAGGCATTAAAGAAAGCGCTAGTTGGGAGACAACCCAACATTTATACCTACTGTTTTTGTGTGTCCACATGATTAAGCCACTGTAGTAATCATGTTTTATATGTCTTCTTTCAATAAAGTGCCAAGTAAAGCCTTTGGGATAGTGTGGATACTTGTTGATTTGATTCTGTGCAAAAACAGAAACTTTTGCGTCCAGTGTTGGAATTTCTATTCTGTACCGGAACGTGATAAAATCCTGAAGTTTTTACACAGTATTGGGTTACAAATTGTTTACGTTGTTATAAGTTTTCATAATTGTTGGAGTTACAGAAGTATGATTTTAATTCAGATTATCACAGACTGTTCTGTTTCTGACAGATTCTGTTTTCAATGCATAGCTTGCTTGTTTTATAGTTTCTATGACTTATATTGGTCAATATAAATTGTAGAAATGATAGAGTACAGTAGGAATTATGTTATAAAAATTATGAATCTTGTCTTGATAGTACCAAAGTGGATGATTTATTTTTATCATACTAACCTATCTAATGAGTTCCGTTAAGTTTTGTGTGATTGAAGTTGTTTGGGGTGAGATGACGATAGAAGAAGAATAAGGAGTGGCAAGACCCTAAGCTTGGGGATGCCCAAGGCACCCCAAGGTAATATTCATGGAACACTCAAGCGTCTAAGCTTGGGGACGCGCCGGAAGGCATCCCCTCTTTCGTCTTCAATCTATCGGTATACCTCACTTGGAGCTATATTTTTATTTGTCACATGATATGTGTTTTGCTTGGAGTGTCTTTTCATTTTGTTTGCTGTTTGAATAAAATTATTAGATATGATAGTTTGGAATTGGAGAGAGTCCTCACATAGCTACTTAATTGTTTGACTACTCATTGATCTTCACTTATATCTTTTGGAGTAGTTTGTCCTTCACTCTTGTGCTTCTCTTATATCCTAAGAGTAAATTGTTGAATGAATTGAATATCATAAATCTGAAATTATCCATGTTCCATATGCTTAGTAGTAGTTTCACATTGGGTTTAGAAAGTAAAATCTATTGAAGTTTGACAATCACAATATTGGTCATACAAGCAATTCATGAAAGATTAGTATAAGGAAGAGAACTTTCACATACAAATATATTATCTTGGACATCTTTTATGATTGTGAATACTGATACGTCTCCAATGTATCTATAATTTATGAAGTATTCATGCCATGTTTATAACAATTCTATATGGTTTTGGTATGATTTGATTAGAACTAACCCGGACAGACGCTGTTTTCAGAAGAATTGCCATGGTGTTGTTTTTTGTGGAGAAATAAAAGTTCTTGGAATTGGATGAAACTTCTTGGAGATTTTTTATGGAACAAATGAAAAATATTGGAATCAAGACCCACTGGAGGGGGGCCACCCAGTGCCCATGAGGCACCAGGGCGCGCCACCCCCCCAGGCGCGCCCTGGTACCTCGTGGGGCCCACGTGGCTCCGTCTGACCTGATTCCAACGCTGAAAAATCCTATATATAGAGAAACCCCCAGAAATAACCCTAGATGAGTTTTTACGCCGCCGCAAGCCTCTGTATCTCCACGATCTCATCTACAGCCCTTTTCCGGCACCCTGCCGGAGGGGGGAAAGCATCACCGGAGGCCATCTTCATCATCCCGGCCGTCTCCATGACGAGGAGGGAGTAGTTCATCCTCGGGGCTGAGGGTTTGTACCAGTAGCTATGTGTTTGATCTCTCTCTCTCTCTCTCTCTCTCGTGTTCTTGATTTGGCACGATCTTGATGTATCGCGAGCTTTGTTAATATAGTTGGATCATATGGTGTTTCTTCCCTCTCTATCTTTGTTGTGATGAATCGAATCTTTTCCCTTTGAGGTTTCGTTATTGTCGGATTGAATATTTCAGATTTGAGAACACTTGATGTATGTCTTGCATATGAATACCCGTGGTGACAATGGGGTATTATATTGATTCACTTGATATATGTTTTGGCACTCAACTCATGGATTCCCGTGATGATATTGGGGTAATCTATGCATATGGGTTGATGCACGTTTTCATTATCTTTTCTCCGATAGAAACTTTGGGGTGCTCCTTGGAGTTCTTTGTGTGGATTGAATATTATGATTATGAAGTTGTTTGATGCATATCGTATAATCAACTCATGGATACTTGTGGTGACATTGGAGTATCTAGGTGACATTAGAGTTGGTTGATGTGTGTCATATGGTGTTATTTTAGTACGAACTCTAGGGCTGTTTGTGATACTTATAGGAATAGCTCAATAGATAGATCGGAAAGGATAACTTTGAGGTGGTTTCGTACCCTACAAAAAATTTCTATCTTATGTTCTCTGCTAATAGGAACTTGGGAGTGATTCTTTATCTCACGTTGAGGGATGATTATATGATCCAATTATGTTAGCACTGTTGAGAGATTGCACTAGTGAAAGTATGAACCCTAGGCCTTGTTTTTAAGCATTGCAATACCGTTTGTGCTCACTTTTGTTACTTGCTACCTTGCTGTTTTTATATTTTCAGATTACAAAAACCTATATCTACTATCCATACTACACTCTTATCACCATCTTTTCGCCGAACTAGTGCACCTATACAATTTACCATTGTATTGGGTGTGTTGGGGACACAAGAGATTTCTTGTATTTGGTTGTAGGGTTGTTTGAGAGATACCATCTTCAACCTACGCCTCCCACGGATTGATAAACCTTAGGTCATCCACTTGAGGGAAAATTGCTACTGTCCTACAAACCTCTGCGCTTGGAGGCCCAACACGAGTCTACAAGAACAAGTTGTGTAGTAGACATCAAATACCCATTAAGTATTTTCAAACTTGATCAAATAAGTTGAAGTTGGACAAGGAAGACAACGTAATGAGTTATGTTTGGGTGTATTTGCATAGAAGTTATATTGTTATGGATGCTCCAACATGTGGTTCTTGTTTATAATCTTTGCTAGCCAAAATTTTTGTACTAAGCGGGAATACAGCTTGTGCATCCAAAATCCTTGAGCCAAGTTTCTTCCATGAGTGTCCACCATATCTACCTATATATGGTATTACCCTGCCGTTCCAAGTAAATTTGCATGTGCCATCTCTAAAACCTTCAAATGAACATCTGTTTTGTGTACCTGTACTGCTCATGGAGCGATGGGGTAGTCAATATCTTCCATGCTAAGTGTATTTTACTCACCGACGAGAGTTTATTCACTCGTGTTGCACGAGAGAGGCTCGTAATTGGGATGCCCAGTCCCGTTAAACAAAAACAATATATATATAATAAAACAAACTCCCCCTGGAAAGTTGATTGTTTGGAGGGCACCCGAGGATTGGGCTAGCCATGGATTGTGTCTGTATGGTTGTGGGGGAGTAAATATTTTCCTTTTTGCATGGGAACCACCATTAATGTGTTTAGCATGGAAGATATTGAAAACTTTGTCGTTAAACCATTGACAGGAAAAGTACACCTCTAAAATGAAATTATCTCTGTTTTAAGCAATGAGCTCCGGCACATTAGCAAATCCATTCTTCCCTCTATGAAGGGCCTAACTATTTACTTTTCATGTTGAGTCAACTTCTTATTCCAACCTCAATTATTCTCCACTTAGCAAGCATCAGGTGGTGGGGAAAGATCCAGGCACATATATCCAGTCAAATATATTTGATCATGAGTTATTATTGTTGACAATTATCTCTATGATAAGTAAGTTGGGAGGCGAAACATTAAGCCCCTATCTTCCTCTGTGTCTGATGGATGTTGTTTGTTTTAAAAATATGCTTTGAGTCCTAGCAATCATAGAATACTATATGATAAGTGAGTATGTGGAGCTCTTACTTAGACTTTTATGAAAATAAGTTGAATTGTAATTGTTTGATGACTAAGAACATAGGTTGTTAAGTTTCAAGAGAATGCATTGTTTGAACCATAACATGTGAATTGATTGCTACTTTGTCATGATGAGTTTTATGAGAAAAAGTTGATGTTTATGATGCTAGGAAAAGTGATTGAAATTACCATTGATCAAACTTATGCACTATGTTAGCATTCACACTTCATAAATTATTTCTTTTATCATTTACCTACTTGAGGACGAGCAGGAATTAAGCTTGGGGATGCTTATACGTCTCTGATACGTCTCCATCGTATCTACTTTTCCAAACACTTTTGCTCTTATTTTGGACTCTAATTTGCATGATTTGAATGAAACTAACAAGGACTGACGTTGTTTTCAGCAGAACTACCATGGTGTTGTTTTTGTGCAGAAATAAAAGTTCTCAGAATTGGACGAAACTTTGTAGAGATTTTTTATGGAATATATAAAAAATATTGGCGCAAGAATCTACTGGAGAGGGGCCACCTGTTGCTCACAAGGCAACAGGGTGCCCCCCTGGAGCGTGCCGGGATGCCTTGTGGGGCCCACATGTGGCCGTCTGACCTAATTCCAACGCTATAAATTCTCTTTCCCCGAGAAAAAAATAAGAGAAGAAGTTTCATCGCGTTTTACGATACGGAGCCGCCGCCACCTCTTGTTCTTCATCGGGAGGGCTGATCTGGAGTCTGTTCGGGGCTCCGGAGAGGGGGATTCGTCGCCATCGTCATCATCAACCATCCTCCATCACCAATTTCATGATGCTCACCACCGGGTGTGAGTAATTTCTCTGTAGGCTTGCTGGACGATGATGGGTTGGATGAGATTTATTATGTAATCGAGTCAATTTGTTAGGGCTTGATCCCTAGTATCCACTATGTTCTGAGATTGATGTTGCTATGACTTTGCTATGCTTAATGCTTGTCACTGGGGCCCGAGTGCCATGATTTCACATCTGAACCCTCTATGTTTTCATGAATATATTTGAGTTCTTGATCCTATCTGCTAGTTATATGCACTTGTTATTGTTCTGATCCATAGACCCCATAGTGAGAATTGTTTGGGATACTCTCCGGGGATGACCGTAATTCGAGGAGTTCATGTATTCACCATGTGTTAATGCTTTGTTCCGATTCTCTATTAAAAGGAGGCCTTAATATCCCTTAGTTTCCTTATGGACCCCGCTGCCACGGGAGGGTAGGACAAAAGATGGCATTCAAGTTCTTATTATAAGCACGTATGACTATATACGGAATACATGCCTACATTATATTGATGAATTGGAGCTATTGTGTATCACTCTAGGTTGTGACCGTTACATGATGAATGTCATCCAACATAATTATCCATCACTGATCCAATGCCTACGCTTTTCGCATATTGATCTTTGCTAAGTTACTTCCGTTGCTGCTGCTGCTGTTACAATCACTACAAAATTGCTACTGTTACTGTTTCCATTACTATTGCTACTGTTACGGCTGTGCTACTAAACACTTTGCTGCAGATAAGGTGTGGTTGAATTGACAAGTCAACTGCTAATACTCGCAAATATTCTTTGTCTCCCCCTGTGTCGAATCAATAAATCTGGGTGAAATACTACCCTCGAAGACTGTCGCGATCCCCTATACTTGTGGGTTATCAGTCTCCAACGTATCTATAATTTATGAAGTATTCATGCCATGTTTACAACAATTTTATATTGTTTTGGTGCACTTTTATATGATTTTCATGAACTAACCTATTAACCTAGTTTCCAGTGCCAGTTGCTGTTTTCTGCATGTTTTTGGTTTTCTAGAAAATCCATACCAAACGAAGTCCAAATGCCACGAAAATTTATGGTGATATTTTTTGGAACATACGAGACCCCCGAAGCTTCGAGGAAGGACCAGAAGACCCACGAGGGAGTCACGAGCTCACCCGCCATGCCCTGGGAGGGTAGGGAGGGGCGTCTGAGCTCGTGGGTCCCTCGTAACTCCTATTGGCGCGGAACCAACGCTGAAAATTCTTATAAATCAGGAAACCCCCAGAAAGAAACCTAGAACTTCCACGCCGCTGCCGCAAGTCTCTGTTCCAAAGCAATCTCATCTGGAGGCCCTTTTCCGGCACCCTGCCGGAGGGGGAAATCATCACCGGAGGCCATCTTCATCATCCCGGCGGTCTCCATGATGAGGAGGGAGTAGTGTAACACCCCTATGTAATGAGCTACAGTGATCCACCATATTAATGCCAAGTCATCTGAGATTTGCAATGATAATCATGTTGGATTAATATCTCATTTCAAATTCTGCCATTGAATTCAAATTCATATGCAATTGAAATTTGGAGTTGCACAAAAGTTGTTGGAAAAATGTTCATCATTTATCAAATATTCCGAAACAATTTGATGTTAAGAAAAACAACATCACCATCATGCTAAAATGAGCATTAGCATTTATAACAGTGCCATACCAGCAATTTAAATTTGCAAATTCATTTATGAAAAGTGCAATTGAATTCCTCTGCCTCCCAAAATATTTGTGGCAGTGCATAAAAATGCCAGTGATTTAATAGGCCAATTTCCCTATTTTTCCTAGGTTATTTGGGTGCCCTAATATTTGCCCTAAACCTCTCTGTTTTAATTAAAAAAAGGAAAAACAGAAAGAAAAAGAAAAGGGCGAGGCCATACTTGTTACTGGGCCGAGCCCAGCCCAGCTCAACTGCTCCCGCCTCGCTGTCGTCTTCCCCGCAATCGGCGCACGCGCGGCTACGTTCCCGGCTCGCCACCGCATCGGAGCAGGTGGGCGAGGGGATTAGGACGCCCTCGTTCTTCTCCCCTGGACGCCGCCCTCATTCTCCCTTCCTCTCTCACTCGCTCGGCTCCCTCCTTCCCTCTCTGTCCCGACGACGTCGCCGCCGTGCCCGACGTCGATCCACGGCCACCGTCGCCCCCGCGACCAATTGTGCTGCTCGGAAGTTCCGCCAGCCTCTTCCTCTTCTCCTGGAGCTTTCAGGCAGGGCCGGGGAGCCTTGCTGCCGCCGTTCGCCATCGCGTGCATCTCCGGCCACCGCGGCGAACACCGGCGACCGCGACCTCCCCTGCAGCTACAAAACCGTTACGGGCTTTTCTTAGCCGCACGGTGAGCCTCTCCCTCTCTCCGCTCTTCTCCTCGTGCCGCGTGCCTCACCCGAGCTAGCTCGCCGCCTTGCCGTGTTCTTTCCGCCACCCTAGCTCACCGTAGCCGTCGCTTCCGACCACCGTAGCTCGCGCCAGTAGGTTAGATCGACGCGGCATGCTGCTCTCGCTCGAGAGCGACCGAAAGCGCGCGCGAAAACGCACCGTAGCCGCGTGCCCGTTCTCCACCCGAAAACCACCGCCACCGTGGCTCAACGCCGGTGACCTTGCCGACCTCCCCTGCCCGTTTTGCCGCCGCCATCCGACGCGCGATGGAGTGGCCGATCCAAAGAGCCAAACGACGCTCGATTTGGTGCCCCCTAGCGAAAATCCAAGCTCGTCGGAGCTCTCGGCCGCGTCCGGCGCTCGCCGGAGTTCTCTCCGGCGCCGGCGCTGAGCTGGCTGCCCACGTGGCGCCTCTGGGACACTGGCCGCTGGGTCCCGCAGGGCCCAGTTGACCAGTTGACCTGGTCAACGCGTGCTTACTGTTCACCGATGTCGCTGACGTGTGGCCCCCCCCTCTGTTAACTAGTTAATTAATCCGATTTTAGTTAAAACCTAATTTAATTAGTTATTTAGCCACTGACATAGGGCCCCACCTAGCCTAATTACTCTGTTAATTAGTTTAGTTAGTCCACTGTCTATGACAGGTGGGTTCCGCCGGTTAGGTTGGACCTGGACCAGCCGGTTTGACCCGCTGACGTCACAGTGATGTCATGCTGACGTAGTTTAGTATTTTCTGTTATTTTCTAAATTGATTTAAATTTCAGTAAAATGCTAAAAACTTTGAAAAATCGTAGAAAATTAAACCGTAGGTCGGATCAAAAAACTTCCTACATGAAAGTTGCTCAGAAAAATCCCATGAATCCGATCGTGCCATCTGTTTTCATGTCGGGACCCTCTACGTAGGTGAACCCGCAACTTTTTGTCTGTTTCCGGTAGATGAATAGTGCATACCTACCGGTTAATAATTCCAACTTAAATCCTAAAATAGCTAAAATGGTTTAGAGATGCATTTAGGCAACCCTGCACTACATCTTAGCATGTCATGCTTTGTGTTGCATCTGTTGCTTTTATTTATTGTTTCTTCCCCCTCTTCTTTCTGATAGTCCCCGAGACCGACGCAGCTCAGGAGACCGACGACACCACTGACGACCTCTCTTTTACCGCAGAGCTTCCAGGCAAGCAAACCCCCCTTGACGCATGCCTATATCACCTATTCTCTCTCCCTCCTGCTTGCATTAGAATTTGCTACTGCTATTGTTTTATCCTATTCTGATGCATAGCCTGTCCTTATAACTGTTATTGATACCTGCCTGTTATCCAAAATGCCTAGTATAGGTTGGATGGTAAATCATCCGTGGCCCCTCTTCCTTGCTGTAGTTGCCCCGCTTTAGTATCTGTGCCCCGATCGATGTGATCGTCAGGATGAGACCAGCACATCACCACTTCCTCCCTTAGTTGCTCGACTCTGCAGAGCTAACATCAAGTGCCGAGGGTGATATCTCCTAACTCACTTCTGTTGTCAGCTCTGTAGCAAAGGTAGTCGGTTGTGGGTTACCGAGGGTGATTCCTCTTTCCCACCTCCGGTGCCGCCTCTGTCGTGCAACCCCGCAAGAGTGAAACCATCGAGGGTGATTCCTCCGGAATTCACCTTGACGGGATCATCGAGTGGGAATCCAACGAGGGTGATTCCTCGGATTCCTGCTTGATGTTATGGACACACAGTTACTTGCACTTTATTACTACTGTTACTGGTAAAAGTCGGGTTGGTCCTGAGGGGTACCCGCGAGAGATGTGAAGTCGGGTTGACCATGAGGGTACCCGAGAGTTGATTACGAGGCACGGCCGGGCATTCCTAGCCCTTGCCGTAAGTCCTCGAGACGGGGCGACGGGGTCACATGATCGTGAGTCTCTGCTTGTCACCGCGCGCTCCTAATGCACTAATGGGTTAGGATATGTAATCTGAGTAGGCCTCTGGCCTTTTCGCGCTAACCAGCACGTGGGAATAATATGGGTACTCGGCGTCGTGGTATCAGCCGAAGTTCTTCAGATGTCAGCGATTGAGCGGCGCGCGCCGGGTTGGACTGGTAACGCCCGCGCTTGTATTAAGGGGGCTAGGTCTGCTCTCGGCCGCCCACGCAACGCGCAGGAGTGCAAAGGGCGATGGGCCCAGGACCCCTTCGCACTTAGGATGTAGACCGGCGTGCTGACCTCTTTATTGATCCTCGGTAGGGCTACGACGTATCGATCAGCCGAGGCCGGGCATGGACCGAGAAAGTATGTCCGGCCAGAGTTAATCGAGCGTGTTGGGTAAGTTGGTGCACCCCTGCAGGGAAGTATATCTATTCGAATAGCCGTGTCCACGGTAAGAGGACGCTCGGAAAATATCCCGATCTACTACAACTAGAAATGGGTTGAATATATTGGCTCCGGGATTTCTTTCTCGCAGGGAGTCGAGGAAGGATATTTGGGCGTGGCCACTTATACTTGTTACTACTATTATATTAATGTACTAATCTGCACTCTTCTAATGCTGCAAGACCCCTGAAGATGCTAGTCTTCGATAGGCTAGGTCTTCCCCTCTATTCTGGCATTTCTGCAACCAAGTCCACATATACAGCCTTCATTTGATAATGGTGCATAACTAGAATAGTTCTGATGTAAGTCTTGCTGAGTACTTTGGATGAGTACTCACGGTTGCTTTCCTTTCCTTTTCCCCATACCCGATACTTGAGACCAGATGACGGAGCCCCGGAGCCAGCTGCCCCAGCCGACGGCTACGGCTACTACTACCCCCCCAGGTGGATACTACTACTACGAGGAGCCCTCCGATGACCAGGAGTAGATAGGAGGCACACAGGCAGGAGGCCTGCGCCTTTCGATCAGTGTTTTATTTTGCCCCACCTGTTAAGGCATATCTGTTTAACTTTGTGTCTGTACTCAGATACCTGATGCTTCCGCTGATGCTTGTATGACATCGAGCTTATGTATTCGAGCCCTCGAGGCCCCTGGCTTGTAATATAAAGCTTGTATGACTTGTATTTGTATTTAGAGTTGTGTTGTGATATCTTCAAGTGAGTTCTTAGGCTTGATCGTGTGCATTTGCGTGTATGATTAGTGCACGATTAAGTCGGGGGCGTCACAAGTTGGTATCAGAGCCGACTGCCTGTAGGAACCCCCTTTCCAACTCCTTGGCCGAAGTTGAGTCTAGTATTTGCAAAATGATTTTACTAACATGGTTGTGTGGCTTACGGGCCCACGTCGCCAATGGGTGGTATTAGGATCTTTTATTCCTCACCTATACTCTGGGACTCTGAATCCTCTTCTATTCGGGTTAAATGATTTTGCTAACTCTGACATTAGGTTCTCGTAATCACATTCACCCGGAGAGCTGGATTGTCTGCAACTAATCCTTTCCTTTGACCTGATTAATCTGATAATCATCTTTTCTTTTCCATTGGTCTGTTTAACCTTTTCTTTCCAAGTTATCATATGCTTCTCACACTGTCTTTTGACATCTGCACTATCTTATTTCAGATGCGTCCTGCAAGAAAGCTTGTCCGTCTGACCGTGGCTCGTGATGCGACTGGGTTTCCGGCCATTTTGGTCGATCTTCTGACCAGGCTGGGATATCTCTGGTATCCCGAGTACACTGTTTATGAGGATTACCGCGAGTTTAACCAGGAGCAGTACCATGCTGAGGTTCGCATCTTTGATCGGCAGAACAACTCCATCACTGAGTTGCACACCTTTCATGGTGTTGGAGTGACCGCTGATATGGCTGTCCATGATGCTACCTATACTGCTATTGCCCATCTCCGTAAGAGCACAACAGTCGCTTGGAGGAGACCACTTTCAGATACATCCCGTATGCTCCTACTGGGGATGAGACTGGATACTACACTGCTACCTGTGCTCCTTACGTGCTGCGTCGCTATAACCCGCAGGTTATGGTACATCACATCCAGGCTCTGAATCGCACTGTGGAGTTGTACGCCACTTGTGGACGTCTTTACGATGCTCTGACACAGTTGCTGCCAGCAGTCAGTGCACGGATGCACCCAGAGTACATTCTTTACCCGCGCAGGACGGAGATGCCACCAGGTCTTGAGTGGCCTGCTGTGGGAGGTTTTACTCCTCCACGTGGTCCTCTTCTTCATATCGGGAACAGGTTCTGCATCAGAGTGTTCACGGAGCGAATGATCCTTCTTTCGAGGGTGTCGTGGTTTTGTCACGGCAGTTGTCCTCGTGAAAGGACTTAGTGGTGAGGCCATCGCAACTAGGTGGTAGCTTGAACGGGGTTGATCGGAATCGAGAGACGCGAGTTTTACCCAGGTTCGGCCCCTCGCGGTGGAGGTAAAGCCTACATCCTGCTTGATTGACATTGATGATCATAGTCTCGATTACAAGGGTGTTGTTTCCCTGACTCTGTCTCGAGCTATCAAAACGTCTGTCTCTAGACTTTTCTGTCTATCTTGACTTCTAAAAACTTGTCCCTCTTGGGGTGCCCTGCCCCTCCTTATATAAGTTGAAGGGGCGGCTTACATGAGATTCCGGGTTATACCCGTTATTGGAGTCCTACTCTAAGTCATCCGTGTCTTCCAAGTTAAAGGGTCTCCATCTTGTATTTTGACTCCTCGCCCGGGTCACTGTAGCAGGCCGGGTTAACTTCAGGCCTGGCACTGTAGCATGCCAAGCCAACTTCCTGGCACTGTAGTAGTCCGGGTTAACTTCCTAACACTGTAGCAGTCCGGGTTAACTTCCTGGCACTGTAGCATGCCGGGTCAACTTCCTGGCACTGTAGCAAGCCGGGTTAACTTCCTGGCACTTTAGCAGGCCGGGTTAACTTCCTGGCACTGTAGCTGACCGGGTTAACTTCAACCCTGGCACTGTAGCAGGACGGGTTAACTTCAACCCTGGCACTGTAGCAGACGGGTTAACTTCAACCCTAGCACTGTAGCAGGCCGGGTTAACTTCAACCCTGGCACTGTAGCAGGCCGGGTTAACTTCAACCCTAGCACTATAGCAGCCGGGTCATACTTCGGCCGGGTCTCATCCTCAGGGTGACTTAAGCCCAGAGATGACTTAACCTCAGGGCGACTTAAGCTTAGAGATGACTTAAGTCCATGGCGACTTAACGTCATGAGCCGGGTCATATCATGGAGTTATATCCCCGACATTAGCCCCCAGATTAGCTTGGATTTATTCATGCTAAACTCCTGAATTTCTTCCATGTCAATATGTTGATGCTGATTCCATGCAGAAAAAATAAGCCTTATGATATATTTGAATTGTCTTCAAATGCCTTGGCTTGATAAAAAGAAAAATCCGTCTGACGTTGCGCCAACTTTCAATGCTTCAGACTTTGATGAATAAAAAATCTGTATGATGTTGAGCTGACTTGTCTGAATAGCTTGGAGGAGATAACCTGTAGCTCCCAAGTCCTTAAGAGTAGAACAAAGTGATAGCTTAAGACTTGCTTAAATGTTGTAACTTTGGAGAAAATCCGGGTTGTCCGTCTGAATCTTCAATCATGAACTGAAAATTTTGCACTTCACATGTGTATCCCCCAAGGGCCGGCTCATCAGTATATGATGGGTCGGGTCTTCAACTTGGACCTTTTGATCTATTTAAACAACTGACTGTTGTAGCCCCCAAGTGCCGAGTCGTTTGCTTGCAGCGACTTGGAACTTACATGTACTCCTTTTGAAAAGAACATCATATGATGTAGCCCCCAAGCTTCGGGTCACTATTAAGGCTTGTGTACTTTGAATTTTTTACAGGAGCAATTGGTAGCCCCCAAGGGCCGGCTTATCATTATGTGATGGGCCAGGTCTTCAATGAGACTAGTAAAAATGACCATGCATTAGCCCCCAAGTGCCGTGTTGAATGCTTGCATCTGCTTGGGACTTCCAATAATATACGCCAAAAGCTGATTGCTGTAGCCCCCAAGTGCCGGGTTGCTGCTTGCGGCGACTCGGGACTGAATAATAGACTTGAATATGGTATCCCCCAAGTGCCGGGTCGATCGCC
This sequence comes from Elymus sibiricus, assembly GCA_039707655.1. Lineage (NCBI taxonomy): Eukaryota > Viridiplantae > Streptophyta > Magnoliopsida > Poales > Poaceae > Elymus > Elymus sibiricus. The sequence goes on from CM077670.1 coordinate 284,492,018, forward strand.
GACGGCGGCTCGGGACTTCCTTTATCTTTGTAATTTTTTGAAGTGAGTATTGTAGCCCCCAAGTGCCGGGTCATGTGCCTACAGCGACTCGGGACTATTCCTTCCATTGTAGAATAAAATCATATCCACTCTATGAACTAATGACGCCTTTGCGATGAAGGAAATCCTTGGCCGTGGTTGCAGTGCAACCCGGCAAATATGTGTGAAAAAATCCATAAGTGTTGTAGTCTTCTACAAAGCACATGTTGAATAACCAAAAACCCGGTCAATTAAATGACCAAGTATTATATGTGACCCGGCTGGAATTGTACCCCGGGAAAATAGGAGAATTGATATCTCAATCATTTAATACTGGTTATGATAAACCATGATGAAGATCCAGCCATTTTGGCTATTAAAGATTTGTTTGTTCCTGCAGAGTTACAATGTAACCCGGTTTGAAAACCGGCTCCTGCAACATAAACAAATATGTTCATGCATATATGATGCATTGTATGATGATGCAATGATGATGCAATGTATTATGATGTATGTGTATGATAACAGAGTATAAAAAACGTCGGCTTTCGAGGCACGACAATTTAGACCGGCTTTCGAGGCTCGTGTCTTGCTTCAATGAAGCTGGCGTGATAGCCCATGGTTTATCCTCGCTTTCTGTAAGCCGGCTCTCACGTGACATAACCGATGTTTTAACCAAGACAAGTTCAGGGTCATAAAAATGATTGACTTGTCAAGAGTATACCGGGTCACCTAAGCGGAGTAGCATCAAGCAGACAGGCAGGTTTAACCAAGATAATGTGGCGTTATTGCCGGGTCAAGAGGATGAGAAAGCTAAACTCGATGAGTTGGAAGCCCCCAAGTGACCATAATTGAGCGGGATACCTATGTTTAGACTGCGCATCATGGCGACGAGTCTTCTTTGGTAACCCTGTTATATGTTTTGCCAAGAAGGCAGGATACCTATGTTTGAACTGTGCATCATGGCAACTAGTCCTCTTTGGCAACCTTTAATTTTTCGCCACTGAGGCAGGGTACCCATGTTTGAACTGCGCATCATGGCAGCTAGTTCTCTTTGACAACCTTAATTTTTTGCCAATAAGGAAACAGCCCCCAGGTCCGGGTTGTCTTCCTCGCAATGACTGGGGTTCTTGAATTTGTGAAAAACTGACCAAATCTGACGAGTCATGTCTGTGTAACCCCCGAGTCTGAAGATGACTCAAGGAGTCGGCTTGAGATTCTTCATACTTGGCCGTGCCATAAGCTGGCATATAGTTGACAGCTGAAAGCTAGAATTTATAGAAGCCAGAGGCGTGTGGCGAGTTGATGATCTTCGCGACGCTTGTTGTATGTCCTTGTCGTTTATAACGCGATGTGAATCCGCGGAAGGTTGAGGTCGATCGTGGCGGGTCATAGATGATCCCGTATAAGTCATGTCAGTAAACCGGCCGATGGTTTGTTCCGGCTGTTTGTTGAAGTTCAACCAAATTGCAGCGGCATCAACTTGTGCGCCTGTCCATTGAGCCATTCGGTGCAGGCAGAGACTGAGAATATGTTTGTATTTGCTTCAGAGTTGTTGGAGTAAACCGAGCCACTGGGGCGGCGGCGTCCGTTTGAGCAGTTCGTGCAGACGGGCGCGGATCCGGTGTGTTGATGTAGATATGGGAGTCGGCCGATAACCCGGCGTGGACATGGGGGTCGCCCATGGCGTTGTAAGACCGGATGCGCGAGTCGGCTGCGGCTTGTAAGTCGGCGCGGTTGGATGAGTCGGCCGCGGGCATGGACATATGAATCAGCCGTGTCCTGAGCGGACGAGTCGGCCGCGTGTTGATGTAGGTGGCGATTTGCACACACGTTTATTGAGCAGTACAGCACGGTCGGATACTGGCGCATGATAATGTTGGCGCGAGCTCTATATCCGTGGCACGACGATTTCCGTTGCAGTGAATAATTGTCCTGCATAAAAAATCATCGCAAGCCAGAGTAATTGTTCTCGGATGAATAAAAAATGTACCAATAAAAATAGACCGGATGGATTTCACTTGATTCGTCCGAATGTCAGATGATTCGTATATAGCGTCGTGGATCCCCTCCAGTAATTTCAACGCCGAATTAGCCACTCTTTCCAGCGGAGGCAAAGCGGCTTGCATCGTGACCGTTAGCAGAACAAGAGCTGGGCGGCTCGGAATGGACCGGCGGGGCAGACCAGGGCAGCGGAGTTGAGTCCGTGCCTACATCCCGCGTCCTCCTCCAGGTCGTGCTGACCCTTCCACTCTTTTTTTTGGGTCAAGTACTGAGGCCCCCCTTTATCCCACCGGGTCCGGTCCCCTTCTTTTTCTCCCTTGTCTGCAACGGCGAGATAAGACGGCCCTGGCAGGGGTGCGTCGGTCAGGCGGGCGGCAGAAACGGGGGCGTGCTGCAGGTGGTGGCTCGAGGCCGGCGGAGGCGAGGGCCACGGTGGCGGCGGCTCGACGCGGCTGCTGGTGAGGGGGCCCGCGGCGAGGCGGGTCACGGCGGCGGCGGCTTGGCAGAAGCGGAGACCGGCGGAGTGGGCGAGCGGCCCGAAGTAAGGCAGACCGGCGAGGGCGGCTCGCTGCGGAGGCAAGGCGCGACGGCGGCTCGCCAGCAGCTCGCAGGCAGGCCACGGCTGAGGCGGAGCCATGGTCGGCAGAGGAGGAGCGAGGCGGAGCCGGCGGGGACCCGACGCGGGCGGAACCACACGGGGCACGGGAAGCCAGCGCGGCGGGGGCGGCCGAGTCGCGGGGCGACTCAAGGTGGAGACCCGGTGGAGATATTGAGGCAGGGCATCGCTGAAGTGGCACGTGGCCGGCTCGAGGACGAGGCGGCGGCTCGCCAGCGGAGGAGGCTGAGGCGGACAACCGCTCGCGGGCGGCTCGGCGGGGTGGCGATGGCGACTTGAGGTGGAGCCGCAAAGACAGTGGCGAGCTATAGCGGCGACGGGTTGATGCGAGGGCAGCGCGGAGGCGGCCGCGACCGGCTTGGAGCGCGGCAGCTGAGGCGGCAGGGCGGTTTGTGGCCGCGGCGTTAGGCGGTATCCAGCGGGGGCGAGGCTGAGGCGGACAGCCGCTCGGTGAGGGCTACTCGGACGGCGGTTGACACAGGCCGGCAGAGGCGGAGCCACGGTGGCGGAGGCGACGGCGATTTGTTGAGGCGGCTCACCGGCAGCTTGAGGCGAGCCCGCAACTACGCGGTGGGCCACGGCGACAGCTCGAGGAGGCCGGGCGAGATCACAACGGCGGTAGAGCCGGCTTCAGCTCGCGGACGGCGGCGGCTCGAGGAGGCCCCGGGGAAGCAGAGCGAGGCAGCTCGATGGCGGAGGCGAGTTGAGGAGGCGGCGACGGCGGTTCGGCGTGCGGCGGCTCATGAGGCCAGAGAGGCCAGCTCGAGGTGAGGCCGCGGTCGGCGAGGCAAGCCACGGCGGCGGAGGCGGCGAAGCAGGTCCGGGGCGGCTCGGAAGCGGGTGCAGGGCGGCTGACTCGGGGTCGCGGCAACGCGCAGCAGAGGCGAGGCCGGTTGTGGAACCGCGGTAGGGCGGCTCGAGGCAGAGGGAGGCGGCAGAGGCGACTTGGCGAGCCACGGCGGAGGTCAGCGTGGCGAGGAGAGACCACGGCGGCTGATGCGGGGAATCCGGGTCGTGGTCGCCCACTTTTTCCTTCTTTTTTTTGCTTGATCTTCACGTGGGTAGAGGGGTCTCTGATTGTTGTAATTGCAGCGTGTGCACGCACGATCTCCTGGTGACGTGGAGTAGTACTAGTAGATATGGTCGATGGATCTTGGCGACTTGCCATTAACTTGACTGCTCGCTAGCTGCATACCATGCTGCAAAAATTCCTCTCGTACTCCTGTCGGTTTTCGCGACTTGATCTCAATCTCGTACACGCTGTTCCGACTGCCATCGAAATTACTTTTTAACTCTGATCTGATTTATATTACTGCAGAACACCTTTCAGTCTTGACTGATGAACCCAAAGTCGATGTAGATACTTCCGAACCGGCTCTTCTTGATCCGGCTGGTCGCGAGCTTCTCGATTCCTTGAAGGGCTCCCTCCAAGAACACAATACCACCGTGCGCAGGCCCCACGGTGGGCGCCAACTGTCGTGGTTTTGTCACGGAAGATGTCCTCGTGAAAGGACTTAGTGGTGAGGCCATCGCAACTAGGTGGTAGCTTGAACGGGGTTGATCGGAATCGAGAGACGCGAGTTTTACCCAGGTTCGGCCCCTCGCGGTGGAGGTAAAGCCTACATCCTGCTTAATTGATATTGATGATCATAGTCTCGATTACAAGGGTGCTGTTTCCCTGACTCTGTCTCGAGCTATCAAAACGTCTGTCTCTAGACTTTTCTGTCTATCTTGACTTCTAAAAACTTGTCCCTCTTGGGGTGCCCTGCCCCTCCTTATATAAGTTGAAGGGGCGGCTTACATGAGATTCCGGGTTATACCCATGATTGGAGTCCTACTCTAAGTCATCCGTGTCTTCCAAGTTAAAGGGTCTCCATCTTGTATTTTGACTCCTCGCCCGGGTCACCGTAGCAGGCCAGGTTAACTTCAGGCCTGACACTGTAGCACGCCGAGGCAACTTCCTGGCACTGTAGCAGGACGGGTCAACTTCCTGGCACTGTAGCAGTCCGGGTTAACTTCCTGGCACTGCAGCACGCCGGGTCAACTTCCTGGCACTGTAGCAGGCCGGGTTAACTTCCTGGCACTTTAGCAGGCCGGGTTAACTTCCTGGCACTGTAGCTGACCGGGTTAACTTCAACCCTGGCACTGTAGCAGGACGGGTTAACTTCAACCCTGGCACTGTAGCAGACGGGTTAACTTCAACCCTGGCACTGTAGCAGGCCGGGTTAACTTCAACCCTAGCACTGTAGCAGCCGGGTCATACTTCGGCCGGGTCTCATCCTCAGGGTGACTTAAGCCCAGAGATGACTTAACCTCAGGGCAACTTAAGCTCAAAGATGACTTAAGTCCATGGCGACTTAACGTCATGAGCCGGGTCATATCGTGGAGTTATATCCCCGACAGAGGGTATCCTGCCTCGTCACCTGCAGCTACCTGGCTTCAGTGGTTTTCTCCGACGTTGATGTAGCATATCGCTATGTCGCATTGTTGTATCCCTCCACCGCGTGCCTGCGTGCCGTCTAGTTGTCTAGCTTTTCCTTACGCTGTTGTAACGCTGGCTTGTAACCGAACCTATGTATGGATCTGTATGTCATGATGACTATGTTGATGTATTTATTGCGCCTCCTTTTGTCATGCATGTTACTTCATAAATGACTCCATACAGTTGCAATGCTCATTGCTAAACTACCCCTGTTGAATTTTAGCAGGATGGTTAGACCAACAGGTCGGGGCCGTGGTGCCAACAATAATCCACCACCGCCCGACTATATGGCAGCCATGATGCAACAGTTTGAAGTGCATCGCCAGTTTATGCAAGGGCTGATGGATCAGTTTCCCCGCCCCAATGCCAACCAGCAGCCAGCTTCAATCACTTTACCAGAGTTTGTGCGTATGAACCCAGCTATCTATCACAACTCAGTTCAGCCGCTAGATGCTGATGATTGGCTCCGTGACATCGCTTTCGAGATGGAGTCTGCGGATGTGGCCCCTGCCAACTATGTCAACTTCGCCTCTTACTTCCTGAAGGGACCCGCAGCACAATGGTGGCACACTCACAGGCAAACCCTAGCTCCTGGAACTATCATCACCTGGATGGAGTTCAAGGCCGCTTTCCGTGCCCGTTATATTTCGCAAGGAGTTATGGACCGGAAGAAGCGTGAGTTCTGCAATCTCGCCCAGGGCACTAAGTCTGTGGAAGCCTATCAGCGGGAATTTCTGGAATTATCTCGTTATGCTGAGGAGGACATTGCTACCGACGCCCGCAGACAGGAAAAGTTCCGTGAAGGGCTCCACCCTGACATCAAGCTTGCTCTGCTAGTACAGGACTTTGCCGACTTCGCTACCTTGGTGAATAAGGCTATACAGGTGGAGATAGGTCTGAAGGATCACAAGGATGCTCTCAAGCGCACCCGTGAAGCGGGCTCATCTTCGGGCTCGTCTTCCCAGAAGCGCCGCATTTGGATCCCTCAGAGCATGTACCGTCCGGCAGTACCTGTTCAGAGGCCATCATATGCTGCACCGCGTATGCCACCTCCACCACCAAGGCAGTTCAGGCCTATAGCTCCAATGCCCCGAGCTCCTGCTCCACGTCCCGACAATGGACTCTGCTTCAAGTGTGGCCATCCAGGTCACCGTGCCAGAGACTGCTCCCAGAGTCAGAATCAGTTTATGCTTCCCCCCGCTGGACGAGGTAATGGCCGTGGTATTAATCAGCCTCGCAACAACAATGTCAGGCCTTCTTATGGTCGTGGACAGGCTTATCACGTCAACATGGCTGAAGCTCAAGACCAACCTAAAACTGTGATGGGTACTCTCCTTGTAAATTCAGTACCTGCATATGTTTTATTTGATTCTGGAGCATCGCATTCATTCATGTCAGAACAATTTGCACTCATGCATGACGTTAAATGTGAAGAGTTACCCCAAACATTAGCGGTTAACACTCCCGCGGGCCAATGTCGAACCTCCTTGTTCAGCCCCGATGTCACTATTGATATTGAAGGGTTGGAGTTTCGTGCTTTTCCCATTATTCTGAAGTCTTCCAAGATTGACCTCATTCTGGGAATGGATTGGTTGAAGGCTCACACTGCCTTAATCAATTGTGCCACCAAAGTCATGCACCTCCTGCACCCATCAGATGAGCTAGTAAATTACCATGCCCATGTTGTTCAAAGTGCTGAGTCTCAGATTTATGCACTGAATGCGTTGAACGCTTCACCTCTTGAGGGGATCGAAAACATTCCAGTCGTTCACGACTTCTAAGATGTATTCCCGGAAGAACTTCCAGGAGTACCCCCTGTTTGAGCTGTCGAGTTCGTCATCGACCTTAAACCAGGCACAACTCCTATTGCGAAGCGTCCTTATAAGATGCCTCCGCATGAACTTCTCGAGCTGAAGGAGGAACTCGACAAATCACTTCAGAAGGGTTTCATCCGTCCAAGTTCCTCTGCCTGGGGAGCACCTTCTCTCTTTGTCAAGAAGAAAGATGGTACAAACCGATTGGTCCAAGATTACCGGCCTATCAACCAAGCCACCATTCAGAATAAATATCCGCTTCCTCGGATCAATGACTTGTATGATCAACTTGCTGGATCATCAGTGTTCTCTAAACTCGACTTGAGGTTGGGTTATCATCAGATCCGCGTCCGCGAAGAGGATATTCCCAAGACTGCATTTGTTACTCGATATGGCTCCTATGAGTATACTGTTATGTCTTTCGGGTTAACGAATGCTCCAGCAACGTTCTCCCGTCTGATGAATTATATCTTCATGGATTACCTCGACAAATTCGTCGTGGTTTATCTGGATGATATCCTGGTTTATTCCAAGAATAAGGAAGAACATGCTGAACATCTTCGTCTGGTTCTGGAAAAGCTTCGAGAGCACCAGCTATATGCCAAGTATTCCAAGTGTGAATTCTGGTTATCTGAAGTAACCTATCTTGGACATGTGATTTCCAAAGATGGCATTGCTGTTAACCCAGAACGAGTTCAGGCTATTCTTGACTGGACTCCTTCGAAGAACGTCAAGCAAGTCAGAAGTTTTCTCGGCCTTGCAAGTTATTGTCGTCGCTTTGTCGAGAACTTCTCAAACATTGCCAAGCCTCTGACTGGTCTGCTTCACAAAGGCTTTAAGTTTGAGTGGACAGATAAATGTCAGGAAAGTTTCCAGACCCTCAAGGACAAACTGACTTCTGCACCAGTGCTTGCTCCGCCGAATTCTCGCAAGGATTTCGTGATTTATTGTGACGCTTCTCGTTAGGGATTAGGCTGTGTCCTGATGCAAGAACGAAGAGTAATTGCATATGCCTCACGACAGTTGCGTCCTCATGAAGAGAATTATCCAGTGCATGATCTTGAACTTGCTGCAGTGATTTATGCTCTGAAACTGTGGCGACATTACCTTCTCGGTAATCGATGTGAGATATATACTGATCACCAAAGTCTGAGGTATTTATTTACTCAGCCGGATCTCAATCTCCGCCAACAGCGATGGTTGGAAACGATTACGGACTATGACTGTGGTATTTCATATACCCCTGGCAAGGCTAATGTGATGGCTGATGCCTTGAGCTGCAAGTCCTATTGCAACAACCTTATGGTTCCCATCTGTATGAAGAATTGCGCAAGCTGAACCTTCACATTGTTCCACAGGGTTCTCTTAATACCCTTGTTATGCAACCAGATCTTGAGAAGGCTGTTAAGCGTGCTTAAGCTAAAGATGCTGAAGTTGACCTCATGAAAAGGGATCTTCACCTTGAAAAGTACAGAGATTTCTCGCTTGCTGAAGATGGAACTTTGTACCTCCCTTTGAGCTTATGACCGACAAGGTTATGAAGGAGGCACATGATACACCACTGTCTATTCATCCGGGTAGCACCAAAATGTATCGTGATCTCCGACAAAGGTACTGGTGGTCTAGAATGAAGCAGGATATTGCCCGATATGTTGCTGAATGTGACGTTTGCCGTCGCGTTAAGGCAGAACATCAGAAGCCTGCTGGAATTCTGCAACCGCTCCCTATTCCTTTATGGAAATGGGATAAGGTTCAAATGGATCTCATTACTGGCCTTCCCAAGTCACAGAAGGGTCACGATGCTATTCTTGTCGTCGTCGACCAACTCTCCAAAGTTGCACACTTTCTGCCAATCAAGGAGACGATCACTGCTAGTCAGTTAGCGGATTTATATATCTCCAGAATTGTATCACTCCATGGTATTCCGAAGGAGATCAGTTCAGACCGTGGCAGCCTTTTCACCTCAATGTTCTGGAAAAGTTTCCAAGAAGCTATGGGAACTCATATAACTTGGAGTTCAGCTTGTCACCCCCAGTCCCAAGGCCAAGTCGAACGAGTGAATCAAGTTCTTGAAGATATGCTGCGAGCTTGTGTTATATTATTTGGCAAGAAGTGGGAAGAATCTCTCCCGTATGCCGAATTCTCTTACAACAAGAGCTATCAAGCCAGCTTGAAAATGGCACCCTTCGAGGTTCTTTATGGACGTAAGTGTCGAATCCCTCTGAATTGGCCAGAAACTGGGGAACGACCGCTCATTGGTCCGGATATTATCCAACACGCCGAAGAGCAAGTCCGTATTGTGCGGGAAAATCTCAAAGTTGCTCAGTCTCGCCAGAAGAGCAATTATGATCGTAAACACTGGGGATCGATCTATCAACCTGGTGAACAAGCTTATCTGCGTGTCACTCCTATGAAGGGCACTCACCGCTTTGGGATCAAGGGCAAGTTAGCTCCTCGCTACATCGGCCCCTTCCGCATTCTCGCCAGAAGTGGACATGTGGCTTATAAATTGGAGTTGCCGCCGCAATTCTCTCATATCCACGACGTCTTCCATGTGTCGCAACTTTGCCATTGCTTCAAGGAATCTCCGCACCGAGCAGTGGATCATGAGATGCTTGATTTGCAAGATGACCTATCTTATAAAGAGCATCCGATCCGTATTCTCGATCAAGCTGAACGTCGGACCCGCCAGAAGACTACTAAGATCCTTAAAGTGCCGTGGTCTAATCATACTGAAGATGAAGCCACTTGGGAACGCGAGGACCGTCTTCGGGAAGAATACCCCGACTTGTTTCCTTCTACTTCCTGAATTCTCGGGACAAGAATTTCTTTTAGAGGAGGAGAATTGTAACATCCCTATTTAATGAGCTACAGTGATCCACCATATTAATGCCAAGTCATCTGAGATTTGCAATGATAATCATGTTGGATTAATATCTCATTTCAAATTCTGCCACTGAATTCAAATTCAAATGCAATTGAAATTTGGAGTTGCACAAAAGTTGCTGGAAAAATGTTCATCATTTATCAAATATTCCAAAACAATTTGATGTTAAGAAAAACAACATCACCATCATGCTAAAATGAGCATTAGCATTTATAACAGTGCCATACCAGCAATTTAAATTTGCAAATTCATTTATGAAAAATGCAATTGAATTCCTCTGCCTCCCAAAATATTTGTGGCAGTGCATAAAAATGCCAGGGATTTAATAGGCCAATTTCCCTATTTTTCCTAGGTCATTTGGGGGCCCTAATATTTGCCCTAAACCTCTCTGTTTTAATTAAAAAAAAAGGAAAAACAGAAAGAAAAAGAAAAGGGCGAGGCCATACCTGTTACTGGGCCGAGCCCAGCCCAGCTCAATTGCTCCCGCCTCGCTGTCGTCTTCCCCGCAATCGGCGCGCGCGCTGCACCGTTCCCGGCTCGCCACGGCATCGGAGCAGGTGGGCGAGGGGATTAGGACGCTCTCGTTCTTCTCCCCTGGACGCCGCCCTCATTCTCCCTTCCTCTCTCACTCGCTCGGCTCCCTCCTTCCCTCTCTGTCCCGACGACGTCGCCGCCGTGCCCGACGTCGATCCACGGCCACCGTCGCCCCTGCGACCAGCTGTGCTGCTCAGAAGTTCCGCCAGCCTCTTCCTCTTCTCCTGGAGCTTTCAGGCAGGGCCGGGGAGCCTTGCTGCCGCCGTTCGCCATCGCCTGCATCTCCGGCCACCGCGGCGAACACCGGCAACCGCGACCTCCCCTGCAGCTACAAAACCGTCACGGGGTTTTCTTAGCCGCACGGTGAGCCTCTCCCTCTCTCCGCTCTTCTCCTCGCGCCGCGTGCCTCACCCGAGCTAGCTCGCCGCCTCGCCGTGTTCTGTCCGCCACCCGAGCTCACCGTAGCCGTCGCTTCCGACCACCATAGCTCGCACCAGTAGGTTAGATCGACGCGGCGTGCTGCTCTCGCTCGAACGCGACCGAAAGCGTGCGCGAAAATGCGCCGTAGCCGCGTGCCCGTTCTCCACCCGAAAACCACCACTACCGCGGCTCAACACCGGCGACCTTGTCGACCTCCCCTGCCCGTTTTACCGCCGCCATCCGACGCGCGATGGAGTGGCCGATCCAAAGAGCCAAACGGCGCTCGATTTGGTGCCCCCTAGCGAAAATCCGAGCTCGCCGGAGCTCTCGGCCGCGTCCGACGCTCGCCGGAGTTCTCTCCGGCGCCGGCGCTGAGCTGGCTTCCCACGTGGCGCCTCTGGGACACTGGCCGCTGGGTCCCGCAGGGCCCAGTTGACCAGTTGACCTGGTCAACGCGCGCTTACTGTTCACCGCTGTCGCTGACTTGTGGGCCCCCCCCCTCTGTTAACTAGTTAATTAATCCGATTTTAGTTAAAACCTAATTTAATTAGTTATTTAGCCACTGACATAGGGCCCCACCTAGCCTAATTACTCTGTTAATCAGGTTTGACCTGGACCAGCCGGTTTGACTCGCTGACGTCACAGTGACGTCATGCTGACGTAGTTTAGTATTTTGTGATATTTTCTAAATTGATTTAAATTTCAGAAAAATGCTAAAAACTTTGAAAAATCATAGAAAATTAAACCGTAGCTCGGATCAAAAAACTTTCTACATGAAAGTTGCTCAGAAAAATCCCACGAATCCGATCGTGCCATCTGTTTTCATGTCGGGACCCTCTATGTAGGTGAACCCGCAACTTTTCGTCTGTTTCCGGTAGATGAATAGTGCATACCTACCGGTTAATAATTCCAACTTAAATCCTAATATAGCTAAAATGGTTTAGAGATGCATTTAGGCAACCCTGCACTGCATCTTAGCATGTCATGCTCTGTGTTGCATCTGTTGCTTTTATTTATTGTTTCTTCCCCCTCTTCTTTCCGATAGTCCCCGAGACCGACGCAGCTCAGGAGACCGACGACACCGCTGACGACCCCTCTTTTACCGCAGAGCTTCCAGGCAAGTAAACCCCCCTTGACGCATGCCTATATCACCTATTCTCTCTCCCTCCTGCTTGCATTAGAATTTGCTACTGCTATTGTTTTATCCTATTCTGATGCATAGCCTGTCCTTGTAACTGTTATTGATACCTGCCTGTTATCCAAAATGCCTAGTATAGGTTGGATGGTAAATCATCCGTGGCCCCTCTTCCTTGCTGTAGTTGCCCCGCTTTAGTATCTGTGCCCCGATCGATGTGATCGTCGGGCTGAGACCAGCACATCACCACTTCCCCCCTTAGTTGCTCGACTCTGCAGAGCTAACATCAAGTGCCGAGGGTGATACCTCCTAACTCACTTCTGTTGTCAGCTCTGTAGCAAAGGTAGTCGGTTGTGGGTTACCGAGGGTGATTCCTCTTTCCCACCTCTGGTGCCGCCTCTGTCGTGCAACCCCGCAAGAGTGAAACCATCGAGGGTGATTCCTCCGGAATTCACCTTGACGGGATCATCGAGTGGGAATCCAACGAGGGCGATTCCTCGGATTCCTGCTTGATGTTATGGACACACGGTTACTTGCACTTTAATACTACTGTTACTGGTTAAAGTCGGGTCGGCCCCGAGGGGTACCCGCGAGAGATGTGAAGTCGGGTTGCCCATGAGGGTACCCGAGAGTTGATTACGAGGCACGGCCGGGCATTCCTAGCCCTTGCCGTAAGTCCTCGAGACGGGGTGACGGGGTCACATGATCGTGAGTCTCTGCTTGTCACCGCGCGCTCCTAATGCACTAATGGGTTAGGATATGTAATCTGAGTAGGCCTCTGGCCTTTTCGCGCTAACCAGCACGTGGGAATAATATGGGTACTCGGCGTCGTGGTATCAGCCGAAGTTCTTCAGATGTCAGCGATTGAGCGGCGCGCGCCGGGTTGGACTGGTAACGCCCGCGCTTGTATTAAGGGGGCTAGGTCTGCTCTCGGCCGCCCACGCAACACGCAGGAGTGCAAAGGGCGACGGGCCCAGGACCCCTTCGCACTTAGGATGTAGACCGGCATGCTGACCTCTCTGTTGATCCTAGGTAGGGCTACGACGTATCGATCAGCCGAGGCCAGGCATGGACCGAGAAAGTATGTCCGGCCAGAGTTAATCGAGCGTGTTGGGTAAGTTGGTGCACCCCTGCAGGGATGTATATCTATTCGAATAGCCGTGTCCACGGTAACAGGACGCTCGGAAAATATCCCGATCTACTACAACTAGAAATGGGTTGAATATATTGGCTCCGGGAATGCTTTCTCGCAGGGAGTCGAGGAAGGATCTCTGGGCGTGGCTACTTGTACTTGTTACTACTATTATATTAATGTACTAATCTGCACTCTTCTAATGCTGCAAGACCCCTGAAGATGCTAGTCTTCGATAGGCTAGGTCTTCCCCTCTATTCTGGCATTTCTGCAGCCAAGTCCACATATACAGCCTTCATTTGATAATGGTGCATAACTAGAATAGTTCTGATGTAAGTCTTGCTGAGTACTTTGGATGAGTACTCACGGTTGCTTTCCTTTCCTTTTTCCCCATACCCGATACTTGAGACCAGATGACGGAGCCCCGGAGCCAGCTGCCCCAGCCGACGGCTACGACTACTACTACCCCCCAGGTGGATACTACTACTACGAGGAGCCCTCCGACGACCAGGAGTAGATAGGAGGCACCCAGGCAGGAGGCCTGCGCCTTTCGATCAGTGTTTTATTTTGCCCCGCCTGTTAAGGCATATCTGTTTATCTTTGTGTCTGTACTGAGATACCTGATGCTTCCGCTGATGCTTGTATGACATCGAGCTTATGTATTCGAGCCCTTGAGGCCCCTGGCTTGTAATATAAAGCTTGTATGACTTGTATTTGTATTTAGAGTTGTGTTGTGATATCTTCAAGTGAGTCCTTAGGCTTGATCGTGTGCATTTGCGTGTATGATTAGTGCACGATTAAGTCGGGGGTGTCACAAGTAGTTCACCCTCGGGGCTGAGGGTATGTACAAGTAGCTTTGTGTTCGATCTCTCTCTCTCTCTCTCTCTCTCTCTCTCTCTCTCTCGTGTTCTTGATTTGGCACGATCTTGATGTAACCATGAGCTTTGTTAATATAGTTGGATCATATGGTGTTCTTCCCTCTCTATCTTTGTTGTGATGAATTGAGTCTTTCCCTTTGAGGTTTCATTATTATCGGATTGAATATTTTGGATTTGAGAACACTTGATGTATGTCTTGCATGTGGATACCCATTGTGACAATGGGGTATTCTATTGAGTCACTGGATGTATGTTTTGGGTAATCAACTTGCGGATTTCCGAGGTGACATTGGGGTAATCTAGGCACATAGGTTGATACACGTTTTCATCCTACTTTCTCCGATAGAAACTTTGGGGTACTTTTTGAAGTTCTTTGTGTTAGATTGAATATTATGAATCTAAAATTGTTTGATGCATATCGAATAATTGACTCATAGATACTTGTGGTGACATTGGAGTATCTAGGTGACATTAGAGTTGATTGATGCGTATCATATGGTGTTATTGTAGTACGAACTCTAAGGTTGTTTGCGACACTTATAGGGATGGCACAATAGATTGATTGGAAAGATAACTTTGAGGTGGTTCGCTACTGATGTCTATTATGCAATTTTTATTCTTGTAGACTCTGTTAGGCCTCCAAGCGCAGAGATTTGTAGGACAGCCCTAGAGTTCGTACTAAAATAACACCATATGATACACATTAATTAACTCTAATGTCACCTAGATACTCCAATGTCACCACAAGTATCTGTGAGTTAATTATTCGACATGCATCAAACAATTTTAGATTCATAATATTCAATCCAACACAAATAACTTCAAAGAGTACCCCAAAGTTTCTATCGGAGAAAGTAGGACGGAAACGTGCATCAACCCCTATGCCTAGATTACCCCAAGGTCACGGGAATCCGCGAGTTGATCACCAAAACATACATCAAGTGACTCAATAGAATACCCCATTGTCACCACAGGTATCCACATGCAAGACATACATCAAGTGTTCTCAAATCCAAAGTATTCAATCCGACAATAACGAAACCTCAAAGGAAAAGACTTAATTCATCACAAGAAGATAGAGAGGGAAGAAACACCATATGATCCAACTATATTAACAAAGCTCGCGGTACATTAAGATCATGCCAAATCAAGAACACGAGAGAGAGAGAGATCAAACACATAGCTACTAGTACATATCCTCAGCCTCGGGGGTGAACTACTCACACATCACCATGAGAACGGAGGAGAAGTTGGTGGTGATGGTGATGGAGGAGATGTCCCCGTCGGCGTTCCGGCGCCACCGGAGGAGAGGGGCAGGGGCACCCTCCTTCTTCTTCTTCTTCCTTGGCCCTCCGGGGGGGGGGGGGGGAGGGAGCTCTCCCCTAGATTGGATCTCTCTGTTGTCTTCTGTTTTCGCTACTGTTTTCTGGCCGAAACCCGTTTCTTATATTTCCGGAGATCCGTAACTCCGATTGGGCTGAAATTTTGAGGGGATTTTTATCTGGAAATTATATTTCTTGCGGCAAAAGAAGGGCTCCAACCGACTTATGAGGTGCCCACAAGGCATCCCGGCATGGCCAGGGGGGTTGGCCGCGCCCTGTTGCCTTGTGGGGCCCTCGAGCACCGTCTTGCGTTGATTCTTTCTCCCAAAAATCACATATATTCCATAAAAAATCTCCGTAAATTTTTATCGCATTTGGACATCGTTTGGTATGGATTTTCTGCGAAACAAAAAACATGCAAAAAATAGCAACTGGCACTGGGCACTAGGTTAATAAGTTAGTCCATAAAAATAATATAAAAGTGTACCGAAACCATATAAAACTATTGTAAACATGACATGAATACTTCATAAATTATAGATACGTTGGAGACATATCAGCATCCCCAAGCTTAATCCTGCTCGTCCTCGAGCAGGTAAATGATAAAGGAAATAATCTATGAAGTGTGAATGCTAGCATAGTGCATAAGTTTGATCAATGATAATTTCAATCACTTTTCCTAGCATCATAACAACTCTTTCTCATAAAACTCATCATGATAAAGTAGCAATCAAATCACATGTTATGGTTTAAACAATACATTCTCTTGAAACTTAACAAGCTATGTTCTTAGTCACCAAACAATTTCAATGCATCTCATTTTCAACAAAGTCTAAGTAAGAGCTCCACATACTCAATTATCATATAGTCTTCTATGATTGCTAATACTCAAAGCATATTTTTAGAACAAATAGCATCCATCGAACACAGAGAAAGATAGGGGCTTGATGTTTCGCCTCCCATCTTACTTATCATAGAGATAATTGTCAACAATAATAATTCATGATCAAATATATTTGAATGGCTATATGTGTCTCGATCTTTCCCCACCACATGATGCTTGCCAACTAGAGAATACGTTGGAATAAGAAATTGACTCAACAAAAATAAAATTAACAGAAAAAGTAACAGATAAGCCCTTCGCAAAGAAAAGCATGGATTTGCAGAGGTGCCAGAGCTCATTGCTTAAAACAGAGATGAATACATTTTGAGTGGTGTGCCTTTCCTGTCAACGTCACGACTAAGGTATTCAATATCTTCCATGCTAAACACATTATTGGTGGTTCCCATGCAGAAATGAAAAGTTTAACTCCCCCTCAACCATTCAAACACAAGCCATGGCTAGCCGAATTCACGGGTGCCCTCCAAACTTTCAACTTTCCAAGGGGAGCCTTTGTTTTATTATATATTTTTTCTTTTTATTTAAGGGGTTGGGCATCCCGATTACCAGCCTCTCTCGTGCAAGGTTAAGTGAATAAACACCCATCATGAGAATAACCCACTTAGCATGGAAGATACTGACCGCCCCGTCACTCCATGAGCGGTACGGGCACACAAAACAGATGATTATTTGAAGGTTTTAGAGAGGGCACATGCAAATTTACTTGGAACGGCAGCGTAATACCGTATATAGGTAGGTATGGTGGATACTCATGGAAGAAACTTGGCTCAAGGATTTTGGATGCACAAGCAGTATTCTCGCTTAGTACAGAAATTTTGGCTAGCAAAAGATTCTAAACAAGCACCACATGTTGGAGGATCCATAACAATATAACTTCTATGCAAATATACCCAAACATAACTCATTATGTTGTCTTCCTTGTCCAACTTCAACTAATTCGACCAAGTTTGAAAATAATTAATGGGTATTCAAAATCATAAAAGATGTCCAAGATAATATATTTGTATGTGAAATTTCTCTTCCATATACTAATCATTCATGAATTGCTTGTATGACCAATATTATGATTGTCAAATTTCAATAGATTTTACTTTCTAAACCCAAAGTGAGATATTACTAAGTATATGGAACATATATAATTTCGTATTTATGATATTCAATTCATTCAAACATTTTCTCTTAGGATATAAGTGAAGCACAAGAGTGAATGACAAACTACTCCAAAAGATATAAGTGACAACCAATGAGTAGTCAAACAATTAAGTAGCTATGTAACGACTCTCTCCAAATAAAGATTTCAGATCCAAGTATTTTATTCAAACAACAAACAAAATGAAAAGACGCTCCAAGCAAAACACATATCATGTGACGAATAAAAATATAGCTCCAAGTGAGGTATGCCGATAGATTGAAGACGAAAGAGGGGATGCCTTCCGGGGCATCCCCAAGCTTAGACGCTTGAGTCTTTATTGAATATTACCTTGGGGTGCCTTGGGCATCCCCAAGCTTAGGGTCTTGCCACTCCTTATTCTTCTTCCCTCGTCATCTCACCCAAAACTTGAAAACTTCAATCACACAAAACTTAACGGAACTCGTGAGATAGGTTAGTATGATAAAAATAAATCATCCACTTAGGTACTGTCAAGAAATGATTCATAATTGTTCTCACATAATTCCTATTGTACTCTATCATTTATACAATTTATATTGACCAATATAAGCCATAGAAACTATAAAACAAGCAAACTATGCATTGAAAACAGAATCTGTCAAAAACAAAACACTCTGTAATGATCTGAAGAAGAACCATACTTATGAAACTCCATTTTTTTTTTGAAAAATTAGGCCAATGTAGGAAATTTGTATATCAATCATGTGTAAAAATTTCAGAATTTTATCACATCCCAGTGAATTATAGTAATTCCATCACTGGGCGCAAAAGTTTCTGTTTTTCCACAGAATCAATTCAACTATTATCAAAATCATCCCAAAGGCTTTACTTGGCACATTATTGAAACAAAAGCTATAAAACATGATTACTATAGTAGCTTAATCATGTGAACACACAAAAACATTAGGTATGATTATTGGGTTTCCTCCCAACAAGCGCTTCTCTTTAAAGCCTTTTTAGCTAGGCATGATGGTTTCAATGATGCTCACATAAAAGTAAAGAATTGAAAAATAACGGGAGCATCATGAAGCATATGGCAAGCACATTTAATCCTAAACCACTTTCTATGCATAGGGATTTTGTGAGCAAATAATTTATGGGAGCAAGAATCAACTTGCATAGGAAGGCAAAACAAGTATAACGTCAAAACTTTCAACACATAGAGAGGAAACTTGATATTATTGCAACACCTACAAGCAAATGATCCTCTCTCATAATAATTTTCAGTAGTATCATGAATGAATTCAACAATATAACTATCACATAAAGCATTCTTTTCATGACCTACAAGCATAGGATTTTTATTACTCTCCACATAAGCAAATTTATTCTCATTCATAATAGTGGGAGTATCATATGGAACTTGAATACTCTAAATTGTTTCCACATTAAAAGAGTAATGTTTAGTAAAAGGGTATTCATAATTATGACAAGTTTTATAATAATAATCATCATTACTTTTTATAACATAAGTATCATCACAATAATCATCATAAGTAGCAACTTTGTTCTCATCATAATCAATTGAAACCTTTTCCAAAGTAGTGGATTCAACACTAATAAAGTCATGACCTCTCCAAATCTTTTATCATTTTTATAAGATTGAACACCCTCCAAAATAGTGGGATAATTATTACCTAAAGTTGAAACTCTTCCAAACTCACTTTCATTATTATTGCAATCATCATAGATAGGAGGCATGCTATCATCATAACAAATTTGATCATTAAAAGTAGGGGGACTAAAAAGATCATCCTCATTAAACATAGCATCCCCAAGCTTGTGTGTTTGCATATCATTAGCATAATCAATCTTATCATCAATAGTATGAATAGCATCAATAGTATAATAATTACTATCATCATAATTTCCCAAATTGGTGCCAAAAAGATTTTGAAGATCATAAGAAGTATCATTATCTTCCCAATGATAATCATCATAACAAGTAATAGGCAAAACAAAATCATCATCAAGTGTATCATCTTTCACAATTATTTTTGATTCATTCTCATGAGGCACAACAATAATGGGAGCAACATTATTTGGAAGAGATACTTTTTTACCTTTACTTTTCCTTCTTTTATCTTGACTCCTAAAGGAGGAGTCTGCGGTTGCGATGGTACGTCCGTACGTCGTCGTTCATTTCGTTCGCCTCCCCTTCGTCCGTCTGTGTAGCGATAAAAGGAAACAAACTCAAAAGAATCCTAACAATAATTAGCCTGCCTTACAAAACAACCCGGAGAAACAATATTTGGGCCTGATTACATTCTAGAACAGCAAGCACAAGATATGGAAAACAATCACGTACCAACCTTGTGGCACTAAATGGAAACAAACTCAAAAAAAATCCTAACAACCCCGCAAAAAAAGAAGCAATAATCAGCCTGATTTACTTCCTAAAACAGCAGACACAAGGTATGGACAAGAATCACCGATTATCATGGAGTATTTGGTTGCCAAAGAAAAAGTATAATCTCCTCAAATATCTCTGTCATGTTGAGCTTGTTATTTAAGTACGTACATTCAAGGACAACCCTGGATCAAGCGCTCCCCATCAAGCACAGCACAACGACAGATCACTGGGAGTTCACACGAGGTCACCTGTTGTGGCAATCACGAGTTTATTGTCACCCACGCCCGTTGTGGTCAATCTTCACCTGGAGGTCACATGTGTTTACAATCAACCAACTGTGCAGTCTCGCTTTCATCGCCTCGAGGTGAGTTCAACTTTGACACCGGCTATGCTATTCCATTTTTGTCAAAGCAATATAATTCTCTGGTTCCATGGTGTTGTTCCTTAGTGATCTTCATAGTCCTGATACATGCAAGTGAATTATAAGCTTAGATGATGGCATTATTCATTTATATAGTTCACAAAAGACAATGCATACCACTATGAAAATGACCTCATAGTTTCTGCAATTCATGGTCAGATAACTCTTATATCAAGTAATGGTAGCAATAACATTTGCTTATAAGATGTCACATGATAAGGGAAAAGGAGTTGTCTACTTTCTAACAAACTGTGTATGAATAATGTCTTGACTCCCCCCCCCCCCCCCCCCCCCCCCAAAAAGAATAATGTCTTGATTGACAATTTGTATCTGAGCATGAAATAATCTTGACAGTTGTTAGGTATGTTCCTATGTGAAACATCCACATACCAATGGATACAATGCTCCCCACAGCCATTACCCTCATACCATTGGAGCCAAGAGAGCATGTGGATACATCAAATGGTATCACCCCTTCACACTGACATATTTTTATTTGGAGTATAGTTATCTGTATATCTAGATTTATTAAATCCAACTATGCACTGCGTATATTGTTTCAAATCCGGGTCTTGGGTTTAACAATTTACACAATGGCCATGCAGAAAACCCTACAACACTTCAGGGAACACCGAATGGTGTTGAACATATTGTTTCCAATGCAAGTGGGACACAAGACAGAAATCAACAAAGGAGGAATCGTGATAAAGCGCGGTGAGATAGGCTAACACCCGAGCAACGAGAGGAAATGAATGCACGTCGAAGAGCAGCTAGACAAAATAAAACTTGTGAAGAGAGGAATGCGAGCCAAAGGGCAGCCAGGCAAAATCTAACAACCGAGGAGAGGCAGGAGATGAACGCTCGTAGAAGGACAACCAATAAAAATAAACCAGTTGATCAGAGGCAAGACACGAATGCCCGCCGAAGAGCACGCAGGCATAGCATGTCACCTGACGAGAGGCAGGCGTTGCGAGCTTAGCGCAACACAGACCTCGCAGCTAAGCGGAAGACCCCGTGTGCTGAATCCATCGCAATGCCTCGCCCAGATGCACATCTCTTATGAATCACCATGTTATGTTACTGAGGTTTCCATATGTCCTTTCTATATTTCTTAGTTACTTGTTAATCATGCTCTGTAGGATTCAGTAGTAGTATATTCTTAGTTACTTGTTAATCATGCTCTGTATGAAAATGAAAATATTCAGAACAGGGTTCACGGCTAATGCAAACTTCAATTTGACACGGCTTCAATGAAAATGAAAATATTCAGAACAGGGTTCCAATGTTATGTTCGAACAGCCATAATGTTAACCTCTAACACGGCTTCATAAGGATCTATGTTACATAAATAAATTAGACACGATGGTTAAAGTGATTTTCTTTGTATGGACGTGTTGTCAACATGATTTATTTTCCCAGCTGTATGAAAAAAAAATCAATGACAAATGATATTCTGTCCAGGATCAACTGCGATACCTATGTTCTATCAATTTTATTTCCTTTCTAATTTGAGTTTTTCCTTTCTAATAACGCGCACTAACTCTACAATTATTGTTACAGGATCACGTTCCTATCCATTGTTGCATATCAACCTAATCCCACGCACAAAGGAGATCCGTATACATTTTTGCAGTGAGCCTTGATTTCCATACGGCACGCACTATTGGTACTATTGGTTTCAGATCGTAGCCCCGTTCTCCAGTTGATATCTTTCCCCGCCTCTGATACAGTTAGCGCAACTATCAACCCGGGTGCCACGCTGCTCAAGATTAACGGCACGCAGACACCTACCGAAATGGGTTACAGTAAGTCGATTTATTTATTCATGTTTATCATCTATAATTACCATCATGTTTATCTGCATCGATTATTTCCAAAACACATCTTGTTTATACTATTCCAAAGCACTGAATATTTGAGCCACGATGAAGAAACTGGAAGATAATATCCGGATGGAAAGCAATAGTACAAGAAGGAATGAATCATACCCATATAGAGCATTGATGGGCATGCTCGACGACGACTCCATGGCCTTTGCGCTGCGCGAGCTGCCGCTCCTCTCCACTCCGCGTCATTGCCCATTCAAGTGTACGGCGGCGAGAGCAGCCTCCATCACCCAGAGACCGCTCAGCGTCTGTCTCCTGGCCACCGTCTCCGCGCAGACCCCGTCTCCCGGCCACCGCGCCGCACCGTATCTCGCGCAGCCGCCGTTTGCCGGCCACCGCGCCTACCATCAATGGGCGGCGGCCCACGCAGCCTCCATGACCATGGTCAGAGCGCCTGCCTTCAGGGACGGTGGCCCACGCACCCTCGACGAGCGGGGCGTGCAGAGCTCCGAGGAGCCGGCCGCAACATCACATCGACCCAAGACGTCGAGCATGCCGACCACGCATGCAAATCGGCGCCGCCGCCGCCACTATCTCCTTCCTTTCATGAAAAGCGGCTAGATTGGGAGGACATTCTGCGTAGGGTTACCGTTGGAACTTTTTTTGCTCATCCGACGGCCGATCTGAGCCGTCCAGAAGATCGAACGGTGCGCACCGTGCGGTAACAGCGGCGGCGGGTCGAAGTTGGGCCAAATTGAATGGATGGCGGCCCACGTTATTTTAGTCCTTGGAACATTTTTTTTGCGTGAGGTCTCGCGGCTGGGCCAAATGTTAGGCTGTGCATTTTCTCTTGTGGAACTGGGCCAAAATTTGTTACATTTTCGCCTGTTCTATTTTTTTTTTGCTAATTTAGTCTTTCAACGTGGGCTGACACTAATATGGAAATAATATTAACATTATCTGGAAAAAATTAACAGCAAGAAATTTGTATTACCATATGCTATTAATTTTATGGCAATTACTATGTATCATTTTAACTATATCAGATATTAAAATCATTATTAATGTCACTGTACCAGAATTAATTTGGTACAAATGTGACTTATCTGAGATTAAAATGAAAATCAATTGAAACAATTAATAACAGACT
This sequence comes from Elymus sibiricus, assembly GCA_039707655.1. Taxonomy (NCBI): domain Eukaryota; kingdom Viridiplantae; phylum Streptophyta; class Magnoliopsida; order Poales; family Poaceae; genus Elymus; species Elymus sibiricus. Next base: position 284,515,082 of record CM077670.1, read on the forward strand.
GTAAAAATTGCACTAGACAGTTAATTGCCCGTATTAATTGAAACAATTAATAGCAGACTGTAAAAGCAATTAATAGTGAAATGCACATGCTATTAATAGACCCCAACATCATTAATTGCCCAAGCCGGTGTTTTCTCATGGGCAGTTGTATGTTTCACTATCTAGATCCACCGCTAGACAGAACGTCAGGATTCTTGCCGTCCCGGATGTTGGTAATAAGAAAAGGAACCCGGATGATTGCAAAAAAATAGTTCAAATTGAAGCAAAAACAAGAGATCCGATTGTCATGTTGGTACGTACACGAAGAACATTGTCTATAGAGAGATCCTTACATCATAGGGGAGAAATTGACACTTATACTACCAGTAATCATACTCTGTCTTTTAATTATGTATAGCTATGTTTTTAGAATAAAAATAGATAATTGTATATTTTTTAATTTTCAGAGATTTATTTTGTGCAGGTCACCTCCGTCATGGGGAGTCATTTGTGTTTAACTTGCAACTTCATGTGTTACTGAGAGAAACCGAACCAGTTGTGATATCAAATAATTGTGCAATCATTTATCTTTTTTAGAATCTAAAGTTTTTTTTATAATCGTTAAAATGAGATTATTCAAGGATAGGTCCATGATTTAGGCATGTACCGTCGCCCGTGGCAACGCACGGGCATTTTACTAGTTCTTCTTCTTCACCACATTGAGTGTGGGCTTAATTAATTCTTCCGAGCTTCTTATTGAAGAGATCGGTTGGATAGGAAGCTCCTCTTCGTCACCTGTTTCATCACGAGAGAAAATAGGAGGGAAAGGGGGAATCTTCACCCTTCCATTATTATTCCTTTTATATTCTATTGGTTTTCCCGTCTTTCTATAATTGGCTATATAAGCATTCTCATTGCAATTTACCACACAAAACATATAGATTTCCTTTAGATTATTTTCAATGTCGTATGTGAGAATGAATACTTCAAACCAACTATTTTTATGTGTCAATTCTTCACACCCCAAAAATAAACAAAGTTCATTATAATGTTCAAGGGTGATCAGTTATTACAATATTTAGCCATGATTCGGTCATGAAAAAGTATGCATTGAAAATTAAGATGACCAACCTTATTGCAAAGTTCACAAGTAATGGGATGAAGAAAGCATAATTTTGTAGCAAATTCATCTATCAATTTAAGCCCCCGATTGGTTCTATCATGTTTATGCTTCTTACAAAATCTATCATCCCTATAAGGCACGTTTTCACAAATTTCATTCACTCCACAAAAATTGACATGCTTATAAGAAACTTTTTTATCATGACTAGTGCAATCATCATTAGCATTATAGATATTCATAGCAAGCGTACTAACAACATTGCAATTATGTTTATCATTCAAAGGACTCACATTAAACAATTTATTAAATTCTTCCTCTAGCAATTGAGCACAATTATCGGAATCCTTATTTTCAAGAAAGACATCATATAGGTAAAGCATTTGATGCAACTTCAATTCCATTTTTTTGTAGTTTTCTTTTACAAGTCAAACTAGTGATAAACAAGAAACTAAAAGATTCAATTGCAAGATCTAAAGATATACCTTCAAGCACTCACCTCCCCGGCAACGGCGCCAGAAAAGAGCTTGATGTCTACTACGCAACTTTTATTCTTGTAGACTCTGTTGGGCCTCCAAGCGCAGAGTTTTGTAGGACAGCAGCAAATTTCCCTCAAGTGGATAACCTAAGGTTTATCAATCCATGCGAGGTGTAGGATGAAGATGGTCTCTCTCGAACAACCCTGCAATCAAATACAATATATCTCTTGTGTCCCCAACACACCCAATACAATGGTAATTTGTATAGGTGCACTAGTTCGGCAAAGAGATGGTGATACAAGTGTAGTATGGATAGTAGATAAATGTTTTTGTAATCTGAAATAATAAAAACAGCAAGGTAACAAGTAACAAAAGTGAGCACAAACAGTATTGCAATGCTTGAAAACAAGGCCTAGGGTTCATACTTTAACTAGTGCAATCTCTCAACAGTGCTAACATAATTGAATCATATAACAATCCCTCAACGTGCAACAAAGAATCACTCCAAAGTTCCTAGCAAATGGAGAACATAAGAAGAAATTGTTGTAGGTTGCAAAACCACCTCAAAGTTATCCTTTTTGATCAATCTATTGAGCCATCCCTATAAGTGTCACAAACAGCCCTAGTGTTCGTACTAAAATAACACCATATGATACGCATCAATTAACTCTAATGTCACCTAGATACTCCAATGTCACCACAAGTATCCGTGAGTTAATTATTCGACATGCATCAAACAATTTCAGATTCATAATATTCAATCCAACACAAAGAACTTCAAAGAGTACCCCAAAGTTTCTATCGGAGAAAGTAGGACAGAAATGTGCATCAACCCCTATGCCTAGATTACCCCAAGGTCACGGGAATCCGCGAGTTGATCACCAAAACATACATCAAGTGACTCAATAAAATACCCCATTGTCACCACAGATACCACATGCAAGACATACATCAAGTGTTCTCAAATCCAAAGTATTCAATCCGACAATAACGAAACCTCAAAGGGACTCAATTCATCACAAGAAGATAGAGAGGGAAGAAACACCATATGATCCAACTATATTAACAAAGCTCACGGTACATCAAGATCGTGCCAAATTAAGAACACGAGAGAGAGAGATCGAACACATAGCTACTAGTACATACCCTCAGCCTCGGGGGTGAACTACTCACACATCACCATGAGAACGGAGGAGAAGTTGGTGGTGATGGTGATGGAGGAGATGTCCTCTGCGGTGTTCCGGCGCCACCGGAGGAGAGGGGCAGGGGGGCCCTTGATACGTCTCCGTCATAACTACTTTTCCAAACACTTTTGCTCTTGTTTTGGACTCTAATTTGCATGATTTGAATGAAACTAACCCACACTGACGCTGTTTTCAGTAGAACTACCATGGTGTTGTTTTTGTGCAGAAATCAAAGTTCTCGGATTTGGACGAAACTTTTTGGATAATTTTTATGGAATATATAAAAACTATTGGCGCAAGAATCAACAGAAGATGGGCCACCTGTTGCCCACAAGGCAGGAGGGCGCGACCCCCCTAGGGCGCGCCGTGCTACCTTGTGGGGCCCATAGGCGGCCGTCTGACCTAATTCCAACGCTATAAATTCTTTTTCCCCGAGAAAAAAATAGGAGAAGAAGTTTCATCATGTTTTACGATACGGAGCCACCGCCACCTCCTGTTCTTCATCGGGAGGGCTGATCTGGAGTCCGTTCGGGGCTCCGGAGAGGGGGATTCGACGCCGTCGTCATCATCAACCATCCTCCATCACCAATTTCATGATGCTCACCACCGGGCGTGAGTAAATTCCTTCGTAGGCTCGCTGGATGGTGATGTGTTGGATGCGATTTATCCTGTAATCGAGTCAATTTGTTAGGGCTTTGATCCCTAGTATCCACTATGTTCTGAGATTGATGTTGCTATGACTTTGCTATGCTTAATGCTTGTCACTAGGGCCCGAGTGCCATGATTTCAGATCTGAACCCTCTATGTTTTCATGAATATATTTGTGTTCTTGATCCTATCTTGCAAGTTATATGCACCTATTACGTGTCATGATCCGCATACCCCAAGGTGACAATAATTGGGATTCTTTCCGATGATTGTCGTAATTTGAGGAGTTCATGTATTCACTAAGTGCTAATGCTTTGTTCCGGTTCTCTATTAAAAGGAGGCCTTAATATCCCTTAGTTTCCTTAAGGACCCCGCTGCCATGGGAGGGTAGGATAAAAGATGTCATGCAAGTTCTTATTATAAGCACGTATGACTATATATGGAATACATGCCTACATTACATTGATGAATTGAAGCTATTGTGTATCGCCCTAGGTTGTGACTGTTATATGATGAATATCATCCAACATAATTATCATCACCGATCCAATGCCTACGACTTTCTCATATTGGTTTCTGCTAAGTTACTTTGTTGCTGCTGCTGTTACAATCACCACAAAACTGCTACTGTTACCGTTACTATTGTTACTATTGCTACTGCTATCAAAACTATCATATTACTGTGCTACTAAATACTTTGCTGCAGATATTTTATCTCCAGGTGTGGTTGAATTGACAACTCAACTGCTAATACTTGCAAATATTCTTTGGCTCCCCTTGTGTCGAATCAATAAATCTAGGTGAAATACTACCCGCGAAAACTGTTGTGATCCCCTATACTTGTGGGTTATCAAGACATTTTTCTGGCGCTGTTGCCGGGGAGCATAGCTCTATTTGTCGAGTCACTTGGGATTTATATCTGTTGATCACTATGATGACTCTGAAAAACTCTAAGACCAAGATCGTTCCCTCTAAGACGAGGGGAGGTAAGGAACTGCCATCTAGCTCCGCACTTGGTTCACCTTCTGTTTTGAGTAAGCTTGCGACACCACCACCTGTTATGCATTCTGATATGTCGCAAGTTATTGATGATACTACTTCTGCTATGAATGATACTTATGATGATGCTAGTACTATGCTTGATAATACTGTGCCACTTGGTGAATTTCTTGATGAACAACTTGCTAAAGCTAAAGAAATTGAGAATGTTGAAAATGTTGAAACTCTTGAAAACTATGAATCACCTATTATGCCTAGTTCATCTACTAGAGTTGAATCACCTGATGAACATGTCTTTGATAGGGAGACATCTAGGGAATTCTTGCTTGTAAGGATAGAGATGAAGTTAAAAAATTGCTTCCTGAAATGAAAGAAAAATCTATGAGGGAGAGAATGAAATATGATCCTAAGTTTGCTACCTCTCCCATATTTGTTACCGATAAGGATTATGAATTCTCTGTCGATCCTGAGTTAATTACTTTGGTTGAATCTGATCCTTTTCATGGTTATGAAACTGAAACTGTTGTGGCGCATCTTACTAAGTTGAATGATATTGCTACCCTATTTGCTCATGAGGAAAAAATTCGCTATTACTATATTCTTAAGTTGTTTCATTTCTCATTAAAGGGTGATGCTGAGAAATGGTTTAATACTCTTGCTCCTGGTTGTGTGCGTAGTCCCCAGGATATGATATATTACTTCTCTGAAAAATATTTTCCTGCTCATAAGAAACAAGCTGCCTTACAGGAAATATTTAACTTTGTGCAAATTGAAGAAGAGAATCTCCCTCAAGCTTGGGGGAGGCTTCTCCAGTTACTTAATGCTTTGCCTGATCATCCTCTTAAGAAGAATGAAATACTTGATATCTTTTATAATGGACTAACCGATGCTTCTAGGGACTACCTAGATAGTTGTGCTGGTTTTGTTTTCAGGGAACGAACTGTTGGACAAGCTGAAGAACTATTGAATAATATATTGAAGAATGATAATGAGTGGACACTTCCTGAACCACCACCTAAGCCAACTCCGAAGAAGAGAGGTATTCTATTCCTCAGTCCAGAAGATATGCAAGAAGCTAAGAAATCTATGAAAGAAAAAGGTATTAAAGCTGAAGACGTTAAGAATTTACCACCTATTGAAGAAATACATGGGCTCGACATCCCGACATAGGTAGTGGAGGTAAATTCTCTCACTAGATTTGATGAAGGTGATATTCCGTATAATAAATCTGCTAGTCAATGCTTGTATGAATTTGATAATTACATCATTAAACATGAACACTTTAATATGTATGTTAGCAATCAATTAAAACGGAATGCCATCATGATTGAATGCTTGAGTGATTTGATGTTTAGAACTGCTAATGATGTTAAGTGCTTGAGTAAACATGCTTCTATGGTTCAGACTCAGTTAGAACAAATTGCTAAATCACAAAATGATTTGCTTGATGAGATGAATAATAAAAAGAATGATCATGATGTTAGAGTTGTTACTAGAGGAGGGAGAATGACTCAGGAACCCTTGTATCCAGAAGGTCATCCTAAAAGAATTGAACAAAATTCTCAAAGAAATAATATTGATGCACCTAGTCCATCTAAGAAGAAAAAGAAAAAGAAAAATGATAAAACTTTGCTTGCTCCTAGTGAACCTGAGATAGAAAAACCTCCTGAGAATCAAAATGATGTTTCTATTTTTGATGCTGGGACACAATCTGGTAATGAACATACACCTAGTGATGATGATAATTATAAGGATAATGATAATGATGATGTTCATATTGATGCTCAACCAGAAAATGATATAGAAATAGAACCTTCTGTTGATCTTGATAACCCACTTTCTAAGAACAAAAGATATGATAAAAGAGATTTTGTTACTAGAAAACATGGAAGGGAGAGAGAACCATGGGTTCAAAAACCTATGCCTTTTCCTACTAAACCATCTAAAAATAAGGATGATGAAGATTTTGAGCGCTTTGTTGAAATGCTTAGACCTGTCTTTTTGCGCACTCGCTTGATTGATATGTTGAAAATGTCTCCCTATGCTAAATATATGAAAGATATTGTCACTAATAAAAGAAAGATACCTAAAGGTGAAATTTCCACCATGCGTGCAAATTATTCTTTTAAGGGTGGAGTACATAAGAAATTAGGAGATCCGGGAATACCTACTATACCTTGCTCCATTAAAAGAAGTTATGTTAAAACTGCCTTATGTGATTTGGCAGCCGGTGTTAGTGTTATGCCTTTCTCTTTATATAGAAGACTTGATTTGATTAAGCTCACACCTACTGAAATATATTTGCAAATGGCTGATAAATCTACTGCTATACCCATTGGAATTTGCGAGGATGTTCCCGTTGTTGTTGCAAATGTTACTATCTTAACGGACTTTGTTATACTTGATATGCCCGAGGACGACAATATGTCGATTATCCTTGGAAGACCCTTTTTGAATACTGCAGGGGCTGTTATTGATTGCAACAAAAGCAAGGTTACTTTTCATGTCAATGGTAATGAGCATATGGTTTATTTCCCGAAGAAACAAACTTCAGTGAATGGTATCAATTGTATTGAGAAGGTTTCGACAATCACTTTTGGGGGATTCAAATTTCCTCTTCCTACTGTCAAAAAGAAATATGAAATTCTTATTGTTGGGGAGATGCATATCCCCGTTGAGGTAACTTAGTGTTATACGAAAATTCTTCGGTTTCATGTCACTCGGAAATAGTTTGTTAATAAGACTTGATCAACCTTATTAATGGATTCTTTTTGAAGGGCATGTGGTCGATGAATTTAGTAAGCACAACTTTCTGTAATCCTAGTTTGCTCTCTGTTATTTTTAGTTTAAATAAAATAAAATGCCATGATTATCCTGTTTTCTGAATTATCCGTGCAATAAAAAATGGCCCAAAAATAAAAGTGCTCAGAATGTAATAAAATTTTAACATGATTTTTTCTGGAATATATTAGAATTTTTGGCACTGAAAACAACCCAGGGGGGGTGCACCTGTTGCCCACAAGGCAACAGGGCGCAGCCACCCCCCCAGGCGCGCCAAGGTGCCTTGTGGGTCCCACGGGGACCCACTCACTTATCCATTCAGCCCACTTCATCTCCTACCTCCAGAAAAAAATCATTGTAGCTCTCTCTCTCTCTCTCGTGTTCTTGCTCCCAAACCTGAGATTTTCGATCTCTTTGCTCGGAGCTCCATTTCCGAAACTGTTTTGAGGGAATGCTCCTTGGTATGTGACTCTCCCATAGCTCCAATTAGTTTTTGCTCTAGTGGATTATATTTTGCATAAATTGCTGCTATTGGTGCTACTGAAAATGAGCTTGCATGTTAAATTCTTTGAGTTCTTAGTAGTTTGAATGCTTGATATAGCCTCTAGGCACTTGTATGAGTAGTTGCTATCAATTTTGTGAAGTTTTGTTAACATCTTTTTGTGGTCCAAATTTTTTTAGAAATTTGTTCTTAGGAAAATGAACTTTCTTCGGAGGGGTTGTTTGAACCGAAGCTCCAAGGGTGTCCTTGGGGATGCCCATGACCACGGCCTCAACCTTCCGCGCAGGACGGAGATCCGACCGTGCTAATGGCCACACAACACCTTCATGAACGAAGACGTGTTTCGTCAAGAGTTCGCACAATTTGTTGCGAACGCCGGGCTGACCGACTTCCTCGCCGATGAGTGTGACCAGCACCAAACCCTTACAAATTCCTTTGTTCAAAATTTTTATTTCATGCCTAGGCTCGATATCCCCATGGTGCGTTTTGATTTATATGCTGAACATCATGAGATAATGCTAGACCAGTTTTGTGAGATATGCTTGATCCCTTCTGATGGGGATTTGAGGGAACCTCGGCCCGAGGAGTTCGAGGACTTCCTTCGCACTTTGACTGTGGGGAAATTTAGGGGCGTGTCGAAAGCCCGTGTCACTAGCTTGTATTTTCCTGTCGTGCACTACTTTGCTTTATTCATAGGTAAATGTTTGACTGCTAGGGAGGAAGGTGGTACGCTCAGTGCCCCTGACCTCGCCATCTTGCGTCGTGCTATTTACGGCGATAACACTTTTAGCTTGGGAGCTATCATTGCGCGCCGTTTACACATCAACAGGACTAGGGGTAAAATCCATGGCGGTATTTATGCTTCGCGTCTTGCGAAACGTTTTAATGTTGTTATCCGCCCAAATGACTATTTGCTACCCAAGGCTTATTTAGACCAACAGAGCATGATCGATCACCACTTCATTGATGAACCTGAACCCCCTCGGTATATTCGTTATAACCTGGTTTTCAGCGAGATGACTCGTGATATTATTCCGTTGCCTGCACCCTCTTTGTTTGACTCTCATGACAGGAACGGATACACCATCATGCCGGCGGACATCACAACTTACAGGAACGAGCTGGCAGCAGCGGAGAACGAGGTCCAGCAGTGGGACCCTCAGGTGCCTCCTCCTCAGTATTATCCACCCGGTCTTGATGGATACTACGGGTGGTGATTACCAAGCTAGGCCAAAAGCCTAAGCTTGGGGGAGTACGTATCTCTCACCGACATTACATTCATGTTCACACATTCATTCTAGTTGTCGGTGTTCATACTTTTTCATTGTATATCCATGTTAGTTTTATTTTCGCTTTCTTCTTGTGTGTTTGAAAAACTTCAAAAACCCAAAAATATTTCTCGCTTCTTTTTGGTTTTTCTTTCCCGTTTGTTAGTTTGTAGTATTAAAAGAAAACCCAAAAAGATTTCTCGTTTCTTCTTTTGCTTGTTGGGAGTTCTCCCGTGTAAATAGTTTTTCTCGCTTTTTGTTTTTACCTTTTAATTTGCTTTCCTTCAGAAAAACTAAAAACTCCAAAAATATTTCAGTGTGGTTCTCTGAATTTCTTTTCTTTTCGTTGAGTAGTCGTAGGGAGAGGACCACGATGAAAATGTTGAGTGGCTCTCATATGCTTTAATTGTTGATCTAACGAAGAGCCAATATTACCTTGTCTTCTCCCTTGAATAAAAGGTTTGTAGATTTCAGCTTAGTCCACGGCACACTTGCACTATTATTATTTTCACATCATTCGGTTGTGCAAGTGAAAGGCAATAATGATGATGATTTGATGAAGTGACTGTGGCAAGGAAAAGCTGGTATGAACTCTTCTTGTTTTTGTTTTTGTAAATATGTTTAACTCAGTATCCATGATTCAGCACATTATGAGTAAACATGTTTGTGATGACAATTAGAGATTATAGTTGCTCATGCCATGCTTAAGTAGCTAGGAGTGGATAATGATTTATCTTGGATGTCAACATGCATTAAAATGATTATGATGTAGTATGTTAATATGGTATCCTCCTCTGAATGATTCAAGTGGCTTGACTTGGCACATGTTCATGCATGTAGTTGATTCAAAACCAACATAGCCTCCATGATATTTATGTTCAGGGTGTCTATATCCTACTCATGCTAGTATTCAATGTTAATTATTCTCAATGCATGATTATGACCGTTTTCGCTCTCTAGTTGGTCGCTTCTCAATCTATTTGCTAGCCTTCACCTGTACTAAGCGGGAATTCTGCTTGTGCATCCACAATCCTTAAACCAAAGTTGTTCAAGATGAGTCCACTATATCTACCTATATGCGGTATTACTCTGCTGCTCCAAGTAAATTTGCATGTGACACCTCTAATCATTCAAATAAACATCCGTTTTGTGTGCCCATACCGCTCATGGAGCGACAGGGGCGGTCAGTATCTTCCATGCTAAGCAGGTTATTCTTAGATGAGTGTTTATTCACTTGTCATTGCATGAGAGAGGCTGGTATTTGGGATGCCTAGTCCTATGCTCGAAATCGAAAAAAATAATGCAAAAAAACTCCCCCGGAAAGTTGTTGGTATGGAGGGCACCCGAGGATTCGGCTAGCCATGGCTTGTGTTGGTATGGTCGAGGGGGAGTAAACTTTAACTTTCCGCTTGGGAACCGCCTATAATGTGTTTAGCATGGAAGATATTGAAAACTCTCGGTCGTGACGTTGACAGGAAAAGTACACCTCCCAAAATTATTTTTCATCTCTGATTTAATCTTCGAGCTCTGGCACCGCTGCAAATCCCTGCTTCCCTCTGCGAAGGGCCTATCCATTTAATTTTATGTTATTTACCTTATGCTATTTTACTTTTATTGTTGAGTCTCACCTTCCTGCACTAAGCGCCAACCCTGAGAGCACTATTGTCACCCTTATGCATTGAGTATAGTTAATGTTGTGTGCATCATGACTGGATCTCTTCTACCCTGAATTACAATGTTTAGTCGCTGCTTGAACTTTGGAGATGCTTTGCATTTATGTTTTGCGGTCTCAGAAAGGGCTAGCGAGATACCATGTTATCATATTATATCATGATTGTTTTGACAAATTGTTGGCATTTGAGATATGCTATTATTGCTCCCTAGTTGATTATGCCATTGATATGAGTAAATGTAGTTTTTAAGTGTTATTATGAGCATGGTTAGTTCATGATCTTTGCTGAAAACCTGGGTACTATTTAAGCTTATATACGGATACAAGAACAAAAGAGTTTGTAAAAGTTTTTCTTTATCACTTTCTGTTTGTCAACTGAATTGCTTGAGGACAAGCAATGAGTTAAGCTTGTGGAAGTTGATACGTCTCCGTCGTTTCTACTTTTCCAAACACTTTTGCTCTTGTTTTGGACTCTAATTTGTATGATTTGAATGAAACTAACCCAGACTGACACTGTTTTCAGCAGAACTACCATGGTGTTGTTTTTGTGCAGAAATCAAAGTTCTCGGATTTAGACGAAACTTTTTGGAGAATTTTTATGGAAAATATAAAAATTATTGGCGCAAGAATCAACAGAAGAGGGGCCACATGTTGCACACAAGGCAGCAGGGCGCGACCCCCCTAGGGCGCGCCGTGCTACCTTGTGGGGCCCACAGGCGGCCGTCTGACCTAATTCCAATGCTATAAATATTTTTCCCCGAGAAAAAAATAGGAGAAGAAGTTTCATCGCGTTTTACGATATGGAGCTGCCGCCACCTCCTGTTCTTCATCGGGAGGGCTGATCTGGAGTCCGTTCGGGGCTCCGGAGAGGGGAATTCGACGCCGTCGTCATCATCAACCATCCTCCATCACCAATTTCATGATGCTCACCACCGGGCGTGAGTAATTCCTTCGTAGGCTCGCTGGACAGTGATGTGTTGGATGAGATTTATCATGTAATCGAGTCAATTTGTTAGGGCTTTGATCCCTAGTATCCACTATGTCCTGAGATTGATGTTGCTATGACTTTGCTATGCTTAATGCTTCTCACTAGGGCCCGAGTGCCATGATTTCAGATCTGAACCCTCTATGTTTTCATGAATATATTTTGTGTTCTTGATCCTATCTTGCAAGTTATATGCACCTATTACGTGTCATGATCCGCATACCCCAAGGTGACAATAATTGGGATTCTTTCCGGTGATTGTCGTAGTTTGAGGAGTTCATGTATTCACTAAGTGCTAATGCTTTGTTCCGGTTCTCTATTAAAAGGAGGCCTTAATATCCCTTAGTTTCCTTAAGGACCCCGCTGCCACGGGAAGGTAGGACAAAAGATGTCATGCAAGTTCTTATTATAAGCACGTATGACTATATACGGAATACATGCCTACATTACATTGATGAATTGGAGCTATTGTGTATCGCCCTAGGTTGTGACTGTTATATGATGAATATCATCCAACATAATTATCATGACTGATCCAATGCCTACGACTTCCTCATATTGGTTTCTGCTAAGTTACTTTGTTGCTGATGCTGTTACAATCACCACAAAACTGCTACTGTTACTGTTACCATTACTATTGCTACTGCTATCAAAACTATCATATTACTGTGCTACTAAATACTTTGCTGTAGATATTTTATCTCCAGGTGTGGTTGAATTGACAACTCAACTGCTAATACTTGCAAATATTCTTTGGCTCCCCTTGTGTCGAATCAATAAATCTGGGTGAAATACTATCCGCGAAAACTGTTGCGATCCCCTATACTTGTGGGTTATCAAGACCCCTCCCCCTTCTTCTTCCTTGGCCCTCCGGGGGGGAGAGGGAGCTCTCCCCTAGATTGGATCTCTCTGTTGTCTTCTGTTTTCGCTTCTGTTTTCTGGCCGAAAACCGTTTCTTATATCTCCGGAGATCCGTACTCCGATTGGGCTGAAATTTTGTGGGGATTTTTATCTGGAAATTATCTTTCTTGCAGCGAAAGAAGGGCTCCAACCGACTTACGAGGTGCCCACAAAGCATCCCGACGTGGCCAGGGCCACGCCCTGTTGCCTTGTGGGGCCCTCGAGCACCGTCTTGCATTGGTTCTTCCTTAAAAAAATCACATATATTCCATAAAAAATATCCGTAAAGTTTATCGCGTTTGGACTTTGTTTGGTATGGATTTTCTGTGAAAAAAATACAAAAAAAGCAACTGGCACTGGGCACTAGGTTAATAAGTTAGTCCATAAAAATAATATAAAAGTGCACCAAAACCATATTAAACTATTGTAAACATGGCATGAATACTTCATAAATTATAGATACATTGGAGACGTATCAGCTACCTACAACAATTTCATCTTATGTTCTCCGCTATTGATAAGAACTTTGGAGTGATTCTTTGTTGCACGTTGAGGGATTGTTATATGATTCAATTATGTTAGCACTGTTGAGAGATTACACTAGTGAAAGTATGAACCCTAGGCCTTGTTTCCAAGCATTGCAATACCGTTTGTGCTCACTTTTGTTACTTGCTACCTTGCTGTTTTTATTATTTCAGATTACAAAAACCTATATCTACTATCCATACTACACTTGTATCACCATCTCTTCGCCGAACTAGTGCACCTATACAATTTACCATTGTATTAGGTGTGTTGGGGACACAAGAGATTGTTTGTATTTGATTGCAGGGTTGTTTGAGAGAGACCATCTTCATCCTACACCTCCCACGGATTGATAAACCTTAGGTCATCCACCCGAGGGAAATTTGCTGCTGTCCTACAAAACTCTGCGCTTGGAGGCCCAACAGAGTCTACAAGAAATAAAGTTGCGTAGTAGACATCACTGGCCCGTCATTCGCTGATGCGATGAGGTCGGTTTTTGGTGGGTCGATCAGGATTTTCAGCCCACTTACGCCTGTATATAGCCCTATCCTCGGCTGCCACGTCCATCTCCTCTAGGAGGTTCCTTCGTAGGTGCGGCAGGTCGTTATTGGCCTCTATCTACCACAACTTAGCATTGAGTGCCTCCTCGGCCTAGAGGAGCTCTCTCCACCGGTCGTTCAAGTAGTTCTCCTCGTCTCGAAGATGTTGAGATGTATTCTTTATTCTTTTAGCGGTGCTAGCCAGCCTTAGACGCAGCGCGTCGTAGTTTGGATTGCTGAGAGGCTCGTTCAAATGGTCCTTGTCTTCAGGGTCGAGGCTTCTATCTACGTCATCGTCGGGGTTATTGTCATCCCTGTTGTCGATGTTGTTTATCAATGGTATCATCCATAGATGATTGTGGGGATTAGTACGCATGGAGATCGTCGAGGTGGGTTAGCACACGAGACAAGATTTAGATAGCTTCGGGCCCCGGGAAACATCATCCGGTAATAGCCCTACGTGCTGTTTGTGGCTAGGTCTTATTCCGTATGCTCATGAGGGAGTCGTCGCGTATGAGCCGGCTCTTCTCTAGTTGTGTCTAGCCCTAGAGATTATTGAGCTTCTTCATTCTGCCCTCTTGGGGCGCCTTGCCCCTCCTTATATAAGTTGAAGGGGCTGGCTTGCATGTAGAGTCCTAGTAGGATTAGGACTAGTCTCTTTTCTATTACAAGCCGGATAGCAGTCCGGGTTTTATTCAAACTGTTTAAGTCGGCCTGCTAGGCCACCTCCCATGATGGGCCACGGCCTATCTCCATGATGGTACCCGTGTCTCATATCCACGACAGTTGCCCCCGAGCTTTCGGGTGACTGAAAGAGTCGGGCGGAAGTTCCTGATTTGTTTGATGCCTTTGTCTTCATGGGACACGGAATTTTTGTCGGGTCGTTGACGTAATGGATGCCGAAATATGGATGAAGAGATTGCCGGCTTACGAGCATCGAGGTTGCCGGGTCGTGAGCGTCGAGGACGATGAGCCATTGAAGCCGGCTAGTCGCGAGCGTAGATGTTGTGTTGCCGGGTTGCAGACGTTGATGCTGCTAGGTTGTCTTTCCAGGCTGGGTCCTCCCTGGCCGGGTCCTCCCAGGCCGGGTTTTTCTGAATTTTCTTCAACTCCAAAGCATATATATATCATCTGTAGCCCCCAAGCGCCAAGGTTATCATCTCGTGATGACTTGGTGCTTGCTTTTGTAAACATAGCTTCACATACTGTAGCCCCAAGTGCTGGGTTGCATACCTGCAGCAGCTCGGAACTTCAAATAGTGTAGCCCTCAAGTGCCGGGTTGTCTTGCCTGCGGCAGCTCGGGACTCATTTTTTCTTCAATCTTTGAATAAATTTCAACACTGTAGCCCTCGAGCGCCGGGTTTCTTAGTCCTGCAACGACCCGGGGTTCTCTTCTGTGGATTTTGCATGTTTGTAGTGAACTTAGCCATCTACTCTTGCAAAAGTTCGGCTTGATAGCCCTTTTACCTGAAATAAAAACATGTGTATGCATTACACCATTTTGTGATGTATGAAACAAAATTAAATGATAATTTCAGTGACTTTGTCAACTTGTGTGATAATTTTTTCAAAGTCGGCTTTGATAGCTATATTATTTGAAACTGGTTTTGATAAACCATATAAGACCCGGCCATTTTGGCTATCAAAGATTTGTTTGTTCCTGCAGAGTTACAATGTAACCCGGTTTGAAAACTGG
The DNA here is from genome assembly GCA_039707655.1 of Elymus sibiricus. Lineage (NCBI taxonomy): Eukaryota > Viridiplantae > Streptophyta > Magnoliopsida > Poales > Poaceae > Elymus > Elymus sibiricus. The sequence goes on from CM077670.1 coordinate 284,530,359, forward strand.
CTCCTGCGACATAAACAAATATAGACATGCATATATGATGCATTGTATGATGATGCAATGTATGATGATGGAATGTATGATGATGTATGTGTATGATAACAGAGTATAAAAACGCCGGCTTTTGAGGCACGACATAAGACCGGCTTTCAAGGCTCGAGTCTGATTTGCTTCAGTGAAGCAGGCTTTCTGCCTCTTTTGGTTTGTCCTAGATCTCTGAAAGCCGGCTCTCACGTGACCAACTAGTGTTTTAACTCTGATGAGTTCAGGGTCACCTCTGTGATTGACTCATCAGGCGTACACCGGGTCACCTTTTCAGAGTAGCATCTTGCTAACAGGCAGGTTTAACCAAGTAAAGTTTGGCCTTTCGCCAGGTTAAAAGGGTTTTGTAAGCTAAACTCGATGATTTGGAAGCCCCCAAGTAACCATATGATCATGAAAAAGCTCAGCATAGGATATACAGGAGACAATGCTACTACTGCAAAACATCTGGGGTCCAGATAAGCCGGCTTTATTCCATTGATCATTATTGAGCAGGATACCCATGTTTAGACTGTGCATCATGGTGACTAGTCTTCTTTGGTAACCTTTCTTTTCGCCAATAAGGCAGGATACCTATGTTTGAACTACGCATCGTGGCAGCTAGTCCTCTTTGGCAACCTTTACTTTTTCGCCAATAAGGCAGCAGTCCCCGGGACCGGGTTGTCTTCCCTGCAATGATCCGGGGTTCTTGTATTTGTTGAAACCGGCCAAATCTGCCGAGTCATATCTGTGTAGCCCCCGAGTTTTAAGTCGACTCGAGGAGTTGGCTTGAGATTCTTTATACTTGGCTGTGGCATAAACCGGCATAGAGTTGACAGCTGAAAGATGGAATTTATTGAAGCCGGAGGCGATGCTGCAAGTGTATGATCTTTGTGATGCTCGTCATATGTTCTCGGCATATGTCGTTCAACAAAGCCGTTCTTGCCCAAATTGAGTTCATATGCCTCTTGACCCATTCCTTGCTATTCTCTCTTGGTCCGGCTCACCTGGCTCCTCCAGGGCCATTTTTTCTGTTTTTTTTCTTCGCTGCTGGCTTTTGAATTGCCGGCTCAACGGTGGCTGGCTCATCTCGCTTCTTCACGGATGGTTCCTCTGTGGACGACTCTCTTGTTTCCTCAATGTGCTGAAGGAGACCGGTCCATGGGGACGTCAGGCCAATGCGCCTATCCATTTGGGCAACCCGACACGGGTGGAAGCTGGAGTGGGGTTCGGCGACGTCATGCAAGACATGATAATATATATATATATATATATATATATATATATATATATATATATATTTCCCTTTTGGCTCCAGCGTTGTTGGAGTAGACTGGGCCGCAGGGGCGGCGGGTTGCGCGCGCGTTCACCGGGCTACCTGTGCAAGAGGACACTGGTACGGTCTCCGGGTTTCATTGTAGATTGGACTGCAGGGACAACGGCCTACGCGCCTGTCCGTCTGGTGGTACGGCACGGGCGGACGCCGGCGTAGGATGATGCTGGCACATATCATCTGTCGTATGGTATTATCATCATAATGAACCTTTGTCTTGGGAGACAGATGACCTGTGCGCAACGTCCATCGGGATGTCCAATTGATGAGACTCGCCGTAGTATTTCTTGTTGCAGATCGATCAATACGAATCTGCTGTTGTATTTGCTAGTAGCTTGGACCTTCATGTGGGTACAGGCTTTTTTTAGTAGGCATTCATCGAGCGGCGCCGTGCGGGCGGACGCGGGCACAACCTCTGTCTTATTGATAATACAAATTCATCTACCTGAATTGGGCGTCGTGGCGACTCAACAGATTGTTGAAAGCGACGCAATGAAAACTCCAGCAAATAACTCTTGACATGAATAGATTTGATTATGTCCATACGCAGCGATAATTTCCAATCAAAGGAATCCAGATTCGGTGACTTGTGATTCGATGATCATGTGAGTAACGACTGCAGCGGAATTTTCTGTAGAGCTTTTCTCGTGAATGATTGACTTGATAATTTTCCAGTAGCAGTTGAGCTGGTCTTGGACTATCCCAATGATTTTCCTTTGTCCCATTGATCTTCATGCCACGTTTGTACCACGTTGTAGAGGCTTATTTTCCTTCTTTTTTTGGTCGATGTACTGCTTGGTTTGGTCGCCTAGCCGACGCGTGCAGCCGCAATGGTCGCCGCACCTAGGCCATTTTTTTTTCTTTGAACATTGCTGTGATGATGATCCGGTAGTAGCACTTCAAGCCGGCTTTCTTTGTACTAATCACGTGAAGTGATTGAATATATGCTCAAGTGTTGATCACGTCCTTCTAGTACGTGGGAAAAATTAATCCCTCTGCTTTGGATCCTTGCGTAGAGTGCCCAGCTTTTGTTTTTTTTAGCCTTGTGCATTAGTACTAGTCAGGCCCGGCCCTGAGGGGGGGCGAGCGGGGCGGCCGCCCCGGGCCCCCAAGTCTCAAGGGGCCCCCACAGTAACGGCCAGTAGATGCGTTAACATCGGTTGTGTGCACAGGAGCGGCGAGCAGGCCTAGGCCACGCATGCATGAGGGCCTAGTAGCGCTAGACCACGGATGGATCACTGATCTGCTAATTTTCCGGCAGGATCGCTAATTGCCTAATTTACTTGATCTAATCAACGGATGATGACTCAAGGCCTGTGCGCAGCCTCGATGACCTTATTTTATTTTTCCCATGGTTCCGACGTTCCGTTCGCCGGCGACTAAAGGAATAGCAACACACATCGCCGGCCCCCACACAAGAGAATGAGAGAAGGTACGTCTCACCTATGCCTTGTGCAAAAAAAATCTTGGAATACTATTCTGTGCGGTTTTGCCAAGTCGAATTGATGATTTTGTCAAGATGAATTGATGCTTTTGTTAGGTTTATGTTAGTTTTAATTACTAATTGCTTCTTAAATTTTGGCATCATCACATCATCTAGAGAGTTTGCATCCCGCAGTCAGAAAAAAAGAGGAAATATGTACATGGGTTGATAGAATAACATAGATATTCTTTATCGAAAAAAAGAATCACGTAGATAATGTATCGATAGATTTCTTAAGAGCAACTTTATGCATTGAGGATCTTAAAAAAAAACTTTATGCATTGAAAAAAATTATTGGATGATGTTGATATTGATACCACCACCAACAATTTTGCATCTTGGATTGTTAGATGGAGATTTCAAGATAACAATTGTAAATTAAGGACACAGATAAGAACCAAACGTTCTAACCATGGCAAGTCGAATGTTTTTTGTGTCAATTTATATTTGTTGACCATAACAAGTTTAGTTGGTAAGCATGGGAAATCCGCCCTCAGTTTGTTTTATGTCTGGAAATTGTCGTGCTTGCCAACTAAACTTGCCGTCCTCGCGTCAACTGAAATTGCCATAGAAAAACGTTCGATTTCTCATGGTAAAAAAAATCTGACGTTCGGATTTTATCATTTCCATAAATTAATTGACAGGAATATTGCATTTGGATGCACTTATTACTAACATTTAATATATGTATACTATTTGATTATTAGTTCGATGTTTAAAGGGCCCCTAAGTTTTATTTCCGCCCTGGGCCTCCGAAATCTCAGGACCGGCCCTGGTACTAGTAGTCCCACGCGAACACCACTTCAAATAGAAACCGAGCGCCGCGGCCGCTGCTGATTGATACAGTGCTGCAGGTTTTGACCTTGTCTTGCTACTGTTTTAGAAGTCTAAACAATGATAGATTCCAGTACTGCTTATTGTGGGTCCACGTGACTAGTCCATACCGCCGTCATCACCAGTACGAATTTCTTTGTTGCCAGGAGTCCGATTGAGATTCTGTGCGTCCAACGCAACCGCGCAGACGGAACAGGGTGGCGGCTGTAGCGAAGGTCAGATCTACAGCCCGCCGCCGTGTATGCTACCACCGAAACTTTTTCAATCCCGATTATGAACTTGGAGTCGATGTAGATCCTTCCACGCCCGCTCTTCATCATCCAGCCGATCACGAACTTCTTGATCCCTAGAAAAGCTCCCTCCAAGAACTCAACTCCACCGTGCGCGGGCCCCACGGTGGGCGCCAACTATCGTGCTTTTGTCACGGCAGATGTCCTCGTGAAAGGACTTAGTGGTGAGGCCATCACAACAAGGTGGAAGCTTGAAGGGGTTGGTCGGAATCGAGAGACGCGAGTTTTTACCCAGGTTCGGCCCCTCGTGGTGGAGGTAAAAGCCTACATCCTGCTTGATTGCTATTGATGATGATGATGATCTCGGTGCTATTTCGCTACCTCTAATCTCGAGCGCTTCTACTTTGATCTTGTGTAAAACTTGTCTGTCTATCCTTACTTGTCCCTCTTGGGGTGCCTTGCCCCTCCTTATATAAGTTGAAGGGGCCGGCTTACATGTAGAGTCCTAGTAGGACTACAACTAGTCTCTTTTCTACTACAAGCCGGATACTAGTCTGGGTCTTGCTTCCCTTGCCAGGTCTTGCTTCCCTTGTCAGGGAACTTTCCTCTTCTTGGACCTTCTCTGCGAGCCGGCCCTCCAAGCCTCTCTGTGAGCCGGCCTTCTACCGGTTTGCACATTGGGCCTTAGGCCTTGTCGTCCAGGTCGACCCGGTAAGCGAGGTGACCCATGAGCCGCCAAGTGATGGGCCGAGTCATACCTCCTGGCCAGGTCAAACCGTTTGGAATATCCCCAACACCCGTTGTCGCTGCTATGGCCTCCCCCGTTGTTGTTGTTATCGCCGTCGTCGCCATTTTTGGGAGGACTGCCGGTGCCATTATGGGGACTGCCGCCACCATTGTTTTTACTGGGGCTGTCTCCTCCCCCGTTCTAGGCTATGTCCACCATGTAGACGTTGGATGTTGCGGTCCACCGGCCTGCGCGGTTGGCGCTTGGTGGTGCGTTGTCTAAAGACTCTCCGACATCATCGTTCATGTTGGTTACCTCATTGGAAGTGCTTGCGAGAATGTCGGTTAGATCCTCGACGTTGGCGACTAGGTGGGTGGGTCAAAAAATTGATCTTCCTTGGTTTTTCCCATATCCGATCGTAAATCGAGTTTTGATCGTCCGAGATCGTGAGTCTCTGAATTCGATCTAACATCTTGTTCAGAAGGGTTTTCTCGCTTTTATCCATGCCATGATCGAGTACCGGGACCAAAGGAAGGTTCCCTGAGATCCGGATCTGACATGGACCAGGATCTTCATCGAGAGCCAGACTGGATGTCTGGTCATCTGAAGTGGTGCTCGGATCCTACCTAAAGGTCAGATCCGAGGCATAGGTTTCGCCATTGTCCAGCGCCAAGACTGACTCCGGGGTTTGGACGGGCGTGTCATCGTGCTCCTCGATCTGGTCTAATACCCAGTTCGAAAAGACAAGTTGTGACGCCCCCAACTCGATCGTGCACTAATCATACACGCAAATGCGCACGATCAAGCCCAGGGACTCACGGGAAGATATCACAACACAACTCTAGACACAAAATAAAATAATACAAGCTTTATATTACAAGTCAGGGGCCTCAAGGGCTCGAATACATAAGCTCGAGTTACACAAGAGTCAGCGGAAGCATCAGTATCTGAGTACAGACATAATTAGACAAGTTTGCCTTAAGAAGGCTGAGCAAAACAACGATAACTAGATCGAAAAGGCGCAGGCCTCCCGCCTGGGAGCCTCCTATCTACTCCTGGCCGTCGGTCTCCACGTAGTAGTAGGCTCCGTCAGTGTGGTAGTAGTAGTCGTCGACGGGGTCGGCTGGCTCCGGGGCTCCGTCATCTGATCGCAACATCGGTTATGGGGAAAAGAGGTAGCAAAGCAACCGTGAGTACTCATCCAAAGTACTCGCAAGACTTACATCAGAACTAGTCTATTTATGCATCGGTATCAAAAGAGGGGTTGTATCTGTGGACTTGACTGCAGAAATGCCAGAATAGCGGGAAAGGCCTACATATCGAAGACTAGCATCTTGCAGCGTCTTGCAGCATTAGAAGAGTGCAGATTAGCATATAATAAAGTAATAAGTATATATTAGCAACGCCCAGAGATCCTTCCTCGACTCCCTGCGAGAAAGCGATCGCGGAGCCATCATATCAGTTTAGTATCACAAGTATCCAGTTCTAGTTGTAGTAGATCGGGATACAACTCCGAGCGTCCTGTTACCATGGACACGGCTATTCGAATAGATAACTTCCCTGCAAGGGTGCACCAACTTACCCAACACGCTCGATTAACTCTGGCCGGACACACTTTTTCGGGTCATGTCCGGCCTCGGCTGATCGACACGTCGTAGTCCTACCTAGGCTCTGCAGAGAGGTCCCCGCCGGTCTATATCCTAAGCGCTCAGGGGTCTTGGGCCCATCGCCCTTTGCACTCCGGGTCGTTGTGCGCAGGGGGATACCAGCACCACCTCTGCCCTGGATGGCGCGATCCGGCCTGGCCACAATGTTGAACTGGACGTCTGACAGAGCTTTCGGGAGAATCGTACGACGCCGAGTGATACGTCTCCAATGTATCTATAATTTTTGATTGTTCCATGCTGTTATAGTATCAATCTTAGATGTTTTATGTACATTTACAAGCAATTATATATCATTTTTTGGGACTAACCTATTAACTTAGTGCCTAGTGCCAGTTGCTGTTTTCTGCTTGTTTTTGGCTTTTCAGAGAAACAGTACCAAATGAAGTCCAAATGCCACGAAACTTTTTGGAGATTTTTTCTGGACAAAAGAAACCTGGGAAGCTTCAGGAGGAGGCCAGAAGCCCCACAGGGGTTCACAAGGCACTAGGGCACGCCCCAGGGGGGGCGCGCCGTACTGCCTTGTGGGGCCCACGTGACTCCTTTTGACCTAATTCCACTTCTATAAATTCACAAATATTTGGAAACCCCCAGAGAGCCAAAAGAGAAAACCTTTCCGTCGCCGCAAGCCTCTGTTCTTCCGCGATCCCATCTGGAGGCCTTTTCTGGTACTCTGCCGGAGGGGGAATTGATCACGGAGGGCTTCTACATCAACCTTGCTGCCCTTTCGATGATGTGTGAGTAGTTTACCACAGACCTACGGGTCCATAGCTAGTAGCTAGATGGCTTCTTCTCTCTCTTTGATCTTCAATACAATTTTCTCCTCGATGTTCTTGGAGTTCTATCCGATGTAATCTTCTTTTGCGGTGTGTTTGTTGGGATCCGATGAATTGTGAGTTTATGATCAGATTATTCATGAGAAATATTTGAGTCTTCTCTGAACTCTTTTATGCATGATCATTATAGCTTTGTATTTCTCTCCGATCTATCAGTTTAGTTTGGCCCACTAGATTGATTTATCTTGCAATGGGAGAGGTGCTTTGTGATGGGTTCAATCTTGCGGTGCTCAATCCCAGTGACAGAAAGGGACATGACAAGTATTTGTATTGTTGCCATTAAGGATAAAAAGATGGGGTTTATTCATATTGCTTGAATTTGCTTCTCTACATCATGTCATCTTGCTTAAGGCGTTACTCTGTTTCATACTTAATACCCTAGATGCATGCTGGATCGCGGTCGATGGGTGGACTAATAGTAATAGATGCAGGCAGGAGTCGGTCTACTTGTCTCGGACGTGATGCCTATATACATGATCATTGCCATGAATCCGTCATAATTATTTGCTTTTTTACCAATTCCCCAACAGTAATCTGTTTACCCACCGTATGCTTATGTGCTCAAGAGAGACGCCTCTAGTGAAAACTATGTTCCCCGGGTCTATCTTTATCATATAAAAAACCTAAAAATACCTTGCTGCAATTTATTTACTTTTATTTTAATTAGTAGTTTAGTTTATCTATTTACCTCGATAAGATTTAATCCTTGCAAATAACCACTAAGAGGATTGACAACCCTCTTATTCGCGTTGGGTGCAAGTGTTTGCTCTTGTGTGTGCAGGTGCGCTTTAACGGAATTTTGCTTGGTCCTCCTACTGGATTGATAACCTTGGTTCTTAACTGAGGGAAATACTTATCTCTACTGTACTGCATCTCCCTTCCTCTTCAGGGAATTACCAACGCAGCTCACAAGTAGCACCGAGTGCCCATACTTATCCCGCGTGGTGGTTAGTGCGAAAAGGCCAGAGGCCTACTCAGATCACATATCCAAACCCATTAGT